>JAPDNY010000005.1:71193344-72443344 GCA_029375565.1 Gekko gecko | reverse complement strand
TGACTTATCAACAGAGTAGTGTTTTGGAAAATCTTTAGGAATTTTTGGTACATTTACCATGGGGTACCTATCCAGAGCCTCTGGCTTTTTCTCATTCTGCTGGCATCAAAACCAATTTAAGGCAAAATAGAGATATGGAGACTTTTCCATCCTGCTTTGCATCAATTTGTCTTTGTTGGCAATGGCAGTTCTAGGCCTGCCAGCACTCTAAGGGTGACTTCATGCCTCCTGACTGGCATGGCATCACTAGCCCTGGCTGCTTGCTTCTGTTCAGCAGGAGCATCCCTATGGAAACTGCCTTGGTGATTTCGGACCAGCCACAGACTTTCTGCCTAACCTACCTTACAGGGTTGCTGTACAGATCACAAAGCAGAAGAGAATGAAGTAAGAACATAAGAACATAAGAGAAGCCGATGTTGAATCAGGCCAATGGCCCATCTAGTCCAACACTCTGTCACACAGCGGCCAAAAATACCAGGTGCCATCAGGAGGTCCAGCAGTGGGGCCAGGACACCAGAAGCCCTTCCACTGCTGCCCCCTCCAGCACCAAGAATAGAGTGCATCACCTGCCACAGACTGAGAGTTCCCATCTATACCCTGTGGCTAATAGCCACTGATGGACTTCTGCTCCATGTGTTTATCTAATTCCCTCTTGAAACTGTCCATGCTTGTAGCTGCCACCACCTCCTGTGGCAGTGAATTCCATATGTTAATCACTCTTTGGGTGAAGAAGTACTTCCTTTTATCTGTTCTAACCCGACTGCTCAGCAATTTCATGGAGTACCCATGAGTTCTTGTATTGTGAGAAAGGGAGAAAAGTACTTCTTTCTCAACCTGCTCAATCCCATTCATAATCTTATAAACCTCGATCATGTCACCCCTCAGCTGTCATTTCTCCAAGCTAAAAAGCCCCAAGCGTTTTAACCTTTCTTCATAGGGAAGGTGTTCCAACCCTTTTATCATTCTAGTTGCCCTTCTCTGCACTTTTTCCACTGCTATAATATCCTTTTTGAGATATGGTGACCAGAACTGTATACAGTATTCCAAATGAGGTCGCACCAATGATTTATACAGGGGCATAATGATACTGGCTGATTTGTTTTCAATTCCCTTCCTAATAATCCCCAGCATAGTGTTGGCCTTCTTTATTGCAGTTACACACTGTCTAGACATTTTCATTGTGTTATCTACTATGACTCCAAGATCTCTCTCTTGGTCAGTCTCTGCCAGTTCAGACTCCATCAACGTGTATTTATAGTTAGGATTTTTGGCTCCAGTGTGCATCACTTTGCACTTGGCCACATTGAACCCCATTTGCCACATTGACGCCCACTCACCCATCCTCGACAGATCCCTTTGGAGTGTCTCACAATCCTCCCTGGTTGTCACCACCCTGAACAACTTCGTGTTATCTGCAAATTTAGCCACTTCACTGCTTACTCCCAATTCCAAATTGTTAATAAACAAGTTAAAAAGCATCAGACCGAGTACCAATCCCTGTGGTACCCCACTGCTTACCACCCTCCACTGAGAAAGTTTCCCATTTATACTGACTCTCTGTTTCCTATTTATAAGCCAGTTTTTGATCCACAAGAGGACTTGTTCTTTTATCCCATGACTATTGAGCTTACTTAGGAGCCTTTGATGAGGAACTGTATCAAAAGCTTTCTGGAAGTCAAGGTAAATAATATCTATTGGGTCCCCCTTGTCCACATGTTCGTTCACTCCCTCAAAGAACACTTTCCACTGCTTAAAGGAATCCTTCTTACCTTTTACAGCTTCCATTACTTGATTAGTTAACCATGCAGGCTTTTTTCTATACCTATTTGTGCCTTTCCTAACCTGCGGTATATATTTTTTCTGAGCTTCTAGGATTGTATTTTTAAATAGTCTCCAAGCTTCCCCAATGGTTTTGACCTTCTCCACTCTTCCTTTCAATTTCTTCCTCACATGTCCCCTCATACCAGAGAAGTTACCCCTTTTAAAGTTAAAAGTGGTTGAGCCAGTCTTTTTGGGCAAGTCCTTATCTGTACAAATGTTAAACTCAATGACATTATGGTCACTGTTCCCAAGTGGTGCAATCACTTTTACATCTCTCACCAGGTCTTGGGTGTTACTTAGGACCAAATCCAGGATCGCCTCTCCCCTGGTAGGATCTGTGACCATCTGTTCCATAGCACAGTCATTGAGAGTGTCTAAAAACTCAATCTCTTTTTCCCGACTAGAACTCATATTGACCCAATCAATGTGTGGGTAGTTAAAGTAACCTATTATGACACAGTTATTCCGTCTAGCTGCTATCTTTAATTCATTCCTCATTTTATAATCCTCCTCTATCTTTTGATCTGGTGGGCGATAACAAACTGTTAAGCCTCCTTTTGGACCCACTATTTCAACCCATAGCATTTCCAGAAGCGAATCCAATTTTCTTACCCTCTCAATCTTACTGGACTGTATACCCTCTCTGCCATACAGAGCCACCCCACCTCCAACCCTTCCCACCCTATCCTTCTGATATAATTTATAACCAAGAATCACCGTATCCCGCTGATTTTCCTCATCCCACCAAGTTTCTGAAATACCCACAATGTCTATTTTTTCACCCAACACCAACTCCCCGATTTTATCTTGGACACTTCTAGCATTTGTATAGAAACACCTATAATTTCCCATACATGTTAAGCCCTCAACCTTTCTCTTGCTGCATCGAGACCTTGTCAGGCAGTCCATAACATTAGCCACAGTCTCAGTGGACAATTCTAATACACTTCCCTGTAGAAAAGCAACAGCTACCCCATCATCTCTCTGAGATGAGCCATCCTGAACCAGAGACTTTTCATCTCCTGTTGGCTTCCCCCCAAAATTCAGTTTAAAAACTGCTCTTCCACCTTTTTGATTTTAAGCACCAGCAGCCTGGTTCCTTCTTGAGACAAGTGGAGACCGTCTCTTTTGTATAGCTCCCTCTTGTTCCAAAAGGCACCCCAATGCCTAACAAATGTGATCCCTTCCCTCCTACACCATTGTCTCATCCATGCATTGAGACTCCTGATCTGTGCCTGTCTCTCCAGCCCTGTGCATGGAACAGGTAGCACTTCTACCTTGGAGATCCTGGCCTTGAGTTTCCTGCCCAGCAGCCTAAATTTCTCCTCTAGGACCTCATGATTGCATTTCCCCACATCATTGGTGCCGACATGTACCATGACCATTGGCTCTTCCCCAGCACTATCTACCAACCTATCTAAAACATGCGTAATGTCCTCTACCTTCGCACCAGGCATGCAAGTCACCATACGGTCAGTATGTGGATTTGCCACCCAGCTGTCTACCTGCCTAACGATTGAATCACCACCTACCAAGAGTCCTCCTCCCTCCCTACCCAGGGATGATTCCTTGGTGCGAAAGGGTACCCTTTCACTAGTTGAAGATGAGTTTCCTTTTGAGGGCATATTCCCCTTATGCTCATCATAGTGCCCTGTTTCCCTTTGCCCCTCATTCTCCCTGACTGCGGCAGGGCTGCCAGATCCAGAGTGGGACGTATCTAACAAGTCCCCAAGAGTCTTCTCCGTGTGCCTAACTGACTGTCTCTGCTTCTCCAGGTCAGCCACCTTGACCTCAAGGGAGCAAAGTTGTTCCCTGAGAACCAGGAGCTCCTTGCACCGAGCACACACCCAAGATTTCTGTCCAGTGGGCAGATAGTCATACATGTGACATTCCATGCAAAACACTGGATAACCCCCTGCTGGCATTCTGGCTTCCTAACTGCTTATAAAAGAATTAAAGAATAATTATATATAAGCCCCCTTTTAAAACCCTTTGTATTTATGTGGCTCTCCTTGTAGAAGTCTACTTACTTTACTATCTGGCTATCTGGCTCTTCCTGGGCTCCTTACAGAGCCCCTAGTCTAAGAACTCCAGGCTAAGCGCCCCAGGCAAAGAGCCCTTTAGCCCTTTAGCTCACCCTTTGGCTCATGCCAGACGCTCATGCCACTGGCCAGGTGCTGCCTTAAGTAGAGGCCTCCCCCAGGAAAGGACGGGGCAGCAGCTATTCAAATTCACCAGGCACTCAATTACATTCAAACAATGGCCCTTCCTCACCCTCTCTCAAGCAGCCAGCACTCTGCAACAACTCTAATCTCTTGCACACACTCCCAAACACAGTCCTCCCACACAATCCCCTCAGCTAAATCCCCTCAGCTGAAAGCAAATAAAAAAACACCCCTCTAGAATCTCTTGCTCTTGCTCTTTCTCAGAGCTCAGCTGGCTTCTGAATTCCTGAAGATTTGAGGGATGGAGCCTGCAGAGGGTGAGGTTTCACGAGGGGTGGGACCTCAGACAGGTACAATGCCATAGATTCCATCCATCAAACCAGCCATTCCATCCTGGGGAACCATTGTTGCCAATCTCCAGGTGGGGGTTGGAGATTAATCAGAATTACAACTTCAGGAGGGTTGGGGGAGGAGATGGAAAGTTGAAGACAGGGGGCAGATAACAGTAGGTTGACAATTGGCTGGGAGGGAGATAGGGTTGCCAGCTCCAGGTTGGGAAATTCCTGGAGATTTGAGGGGTGGAGCCTGGAGATGGTGAGGTTTGAGAAGGGGTGGGATCTCAGACAGGTGCAATGCCATAGACTCCATCCTCCATACCAGCCAGTCCCTCATGGGGAACCATTGTTGCCAATCTCCAGTTGAGGGCTGGAGATCACTCAAAATTACAACTGCTCTTCAAGTAGCAGAGATCAGTTCATCTGGAGATAATGGTGGACTCTGTCATTATACCCTGCTGAGGTTGCCACAGCAAATTCACACTGTGTACCCAAAGCTGGGACACTCTCCCAGAGCCTCTTTCTAGAGCTCTTTGTATTTATTTCCACAACAGGCCTAGTGTCCTTTATAAAGTTTATATCTCTGGTACCTGGCATTACATTTTATGGCACACATGGTCCAGCCCAACAAAGTGATGTTTATGTCAGCTCTAGCCCTTTTAACAAATGAATTTGACACCTCTGACCTAGACAATCTGGCCCACTATGTGCCTCAAGCATAGTGTGGGTACACTAATGGATTGTGAACATAAGCCTAGTAGCAATACTGATTTTTCTCATATTACTCAGGCTCCTACATCTATATAAGTGTTGAATATAGCTTGATTCATGTATCAAAAGTTGGACAACATCAAAAAGAACTACAGACAATGATCAACTCAAGGGGAGAATGTTCAAAGGTAAACTTGGTTGTACTACCAGCACTCTCAAGGCACAGGTCAATTCAGCAATCTTGAAAATGTCCCCTATTGAAAAAAGAGGCAAAATAATTCCTTTTGGCTAACTGTAATGTCAAACAATAGCACTGAGCTGTAAGAAATACAACACCTTAGCTTTCAAAACCCCGAATCTGGAGAAGCTCAATCAAGTGTATGCTTCTGATGGTGCTCTACAATAGGGATGGGCACAAACCCAAAAATCCCAGTTCAGTTTAGAGTGGCTGCCAGACTGACCCCTGAACTGAACCAAACAAAAAACACACCAAACTGGCCAGTTTGGGTCCTCTTTTCTCCCAGCCATGGCTTGCAGTTTTGCTTCTCCCCCATTTCAGCCTAATAGTGAGGTGGGTGCACCCATCAGCTGTTAGGCTGAAATGGCTCACAGCCGATTCACTGGTTTGTTTTGCTTCCCTGCTCAAAAGTGGAGGAAAGTGAAACCAATAAATGGAATGGCTTGCAACCATTTCAGCACATCAGTGGGGTGGATGAGCCCATCAGCTGCTGGCTGGAATGGTAGTGAGCTGTTTCAGCGGTCCATTTCACTTCCTCCCACTTGGAAGCGGGGGGAAGCAGAACCAACCGCTGAAATGGCTCACTGCCATTTCAGCCTAACAGCAAGGTGGCTGCACAACCATTTAAATCCAACAGCTGTGGACCTGCGCTTCTCAGCTGTTAGTTTTAAATGGGCTCAGCAGCCAAACCAAACCAGACAAAAGTCCAGTAATTGTTTGCGAAAGGTGACTTTCCTGAACATTGGTTTGGAGGCTCCAAACCAGGCCAAGTTAGTGCTGAATTGTCTTGTGAACCTGTCCGTGCCCATCCCTGTATTACACCATTCAGAATTATGTTTGCTATAGAAATGGCATGATGGGAAAGCTATCAAAGACTGCCATTTTCAAAATTTTCAAACAGGATGAAATAAGAATCAGTTGGTAAAGTGTAGGGTAGAATTCCTCTCAGTTTACAATCCACTAAAAGGTTATGGAACACTAGACTGATTCTCACAGAACACTGTAACATGTTTATTATTAAGTAATTTTTGTCCTGCCTTTCTTTGGTTGTGAAACACAAGGCAGTGGTCAGAAGATCTCCCATTGAAGCACTGACTGGACCCAGACCTGTTAGCTTCATCAGTTTGTTTTTGTATAGTAGGAGCCAACCATCTGATATAGTAGATGGCGATTTGCTTTTTCCCCCTGGAACCTTATAAGCAATATTGAACATTCCTGCTTCCATATTTTGCTGTGCATTTTAACTTTACATAACTAAGATAGTTGCCTGAAATTGAAGAAGAAAAGGAGACACTGGGCAGAGGAATAAGGACCACTGGGAGTTTACATCTTCACCTGCCAAGAAGAACATCATGACAAAGTGTAGACCAGTGCCACTCACCTTCCAGCCAAGGAGCTTGCTTTGTGTTCTCCCTGCCACAAAGAATTGTGTGCCCTGAGAAAAGACATTTTCCCTGATGGTACCTCCCCTGGATGGTACCACCCTCAAAATCTCCCAGCATTTGCCAAGGCAGTACTGGCAACCCTAAACTGACTAAAAAAAGGAACATCCAAGAGCACTTCCTTTATTGAGTCATGGGATTGGATGCCTCCTTGGGATTATTGTCCACCACTGTGCATAAAAGGTCTAGTGTGAATTAATATCTCTCTGTGTGTCATTGTTTTATATAAGCTGTCCTCCACGCATATGACCTTTACATTCCCTTTTGATAAGCAGGGCCTACTTGTGTACGTCTATCAACTTAGTTCATTTAAGTAGATAATGAGTAGCCTTCTTCTGAGACAAGCTTAGTACAACTACCTATGGTTTACCAAAGAAAAGCTCTGTGCAGTGACATACCAAGGGTGGGGCAGGGGTGCGGTCTGCCCCAGGTGCAGCTTGAGGAAGGCTCCTGAAGGGGGCCCTTGAAGCCAGTGTCATGCTGCATCTGGCTGAACATCTTTCCTTTTATTTTAAAAATGCAGTTCTTGTTGCAACCACTAGGGGTGCAGGGAAGTCTGAGTATAGCAAAACACACACTAGGATCAGCTAGACTTCCCTTTCTCTAAGACCAAAGCAAAATTGCTTAACAGATTGTACAACCGAGCTAGCACACTGATAGCTGCTACAATAATTGTCAGCTCTCAGGTCATTTTCTCCAATACTCTAGCCTTTCTCTCCTCATTTTCTTGCACCCAGCTCAGCCAGATCTTACAAAGAAGTAGTTAGGGTGTTGTAACAAGATAAAATCTTTCCCTCTCTTAACATCTCTCCCTCTTTTCCACACTTTTCTCATTTATTTCTGCCCCCCTTCACCTAATTTTTCTATGTCCCCCCCCCCCTTTATTTTCAGTTCTTGGTCTCAAGAAGCCCTTCTCATCCCTATCCTGCTTGGTGACAGAATGTATTTAAGAGAAGTATAGTAGCAAACCTTTGTTATGAACAGAAGGCATTGGGTTTTCAGGGCACTGTATATTGTACTAGTTCTGCTGGGCTTCCAACCCCTGTGATTCTGTGCTTGGCATCAGCTGGCATTGCCACAGTGGTACTAGGTTTGCTGGGCACTGCACATTGCACTAGTTCTGCTGGGCTTGCAAAAATGCCCTCCTTCAGTTTCTACTGCAGAGATCCTCTGGTTTGACTTTAGTCCTTTGGAAACAATGGAGGGTGGGAGCACCTTCTTTGGGGGGTGGGGTTTAACAACACATCTGGTAAAGGTTGCAATCACTATTTTGTGATGTTTTGGCTAGTGTTAGTACAAAGGCAGACTTCCAGCTCTCAACAATGCCTTGTAGATGTTTGGGATGGTCAGCTCCTGGGCTTCAAAATGGAGAACAGAAGGCCTCTCAAGTGCCTGTTCAGAACTTGTATGGTGTGACTGAATTTTTTGACATCAAGTCACAGCTGACTCATGGTGCCCCTGTAGGGTTTTCAAGGTGAGATAAGTTTGGAAGTGCTTTGCCATTCACATCAGCCCCACTTAGCTTCTGAGATCTGACAAGATCAGGCTATCCTGGGCTTATCCAGGTGTGAGTGAGGCTAGGAGTAATGTTGCTGGCCCAAGGTCATCCAGAAAGCTTCCATAACATGAGTGGGGATTCCAGTCTGGATTTCCCAGATCCTAGTCCAGCACTTCAAGCACTACATCCCACTGGCTCTTGAGATGGAGTAGCATGTTAGAATTGGATTTTTTTTTTTTTTTACTGGCATGATTATATATACAAAGTTAAATAAAATATTTTTTTTTCTTTTCTGGCCATTGAAACAAAGTTTGAGTCCACTGGCACCTTTAAGACCAAACTTTGTTCTCCTGCTTCAGACCAATATGGCTACCCACCTGAATCTATTTTCTAGCCATTATTATTCTTATTTTTATTTCATGATTATTACTGAAAATAGTTTTGTCGTATACAGGAGGGGTCCTGAGCTGGATAGCCTCAGCCTAGCCTGATCTTGTCAGATCTCGGAAGATGAGCAGGGCCAAGCTGGAGACAGGCAATGGCAAACCACCTCCAAAGATCTCTTGCCTTGAAAACCCTACAGGATAACCATAAGTCAGCTGTGACTTGACATCAAAATAACAATAGAGGAGGGAGGTATTAAAAATTATCTGTCCTGAATGCCAAATAGGGTAGGTATGCCACTGGGTCTGTGTGGTTTATTCCAATACCTATTACTGTGAAACCTTAGTTCCTTATAGTAGGAATCTTTTGTACTTGCTAAATCTAGACAGCTGACCATATACAGGTTGCATTTGCTCATGGGTTACTATGAACAACAGTGCATGGTACACAGTACTACTCCTTAATAGTTTTAGAGAACAAATGTCAAATAAAAGGCCTTACATCTGATCCCATTACTTCCCTCTCATTTACTACAAGCAAACATTTCCAAATGTCACTTAAAAGATTAATTCTTCTTTGGCATCCATCATTCAGATCTACCAAATATTTATTTTTCTCAGAAGAGGATAACAGCTACTTCCAGAAAATGGAGAAGTTAGGTAAATATCATCAGGTAGTTTCTGCACTATTATCAGGTTGTTAAGAGCTTAACTCCAGTGAATATACAGGAAAAGGGCTCTCATTGCTGAGGCTCTATTTCCAGGCTGTAATCTTTAAAAGACCAATAAACTCACATCACACAAGGACAAAGTGACTGAAGTGAAAGCAAAAGCGTATGAACACAAATAGTTCAAAACCCTGGCAGAACAGATTGTGCAGGATGTAACTGTCAGCTAAAGATCAATTGAAAGGAACTTTCAATTTGATGGATCAAAGATTTGAAATGATTTTTGGCTGAGTTTCTTTAACATAACAATTCTGACTGAGAAGTAAGTTGCATAATCAATCCCAGATCAAAACGTGAGCCCAGTTCTGAAAGCTGTTAATAAGGAGCATGTTCACAATTTTGCATGTCACAGAAAAGCCTTTGTAAAGTGAGTTGGATAGGTATAACAAGTATTGTGTAGAGAGCTTCTGGGCAAATAAGAACGAATGAATGTTAATTAATTTGTCTTTTTGGCAATGGTTTGGCTCTCCAGTCTTGGCTGCTGGATTTGCAGGTTTGTTTATACTGTGCATGCATCTTGAATGGTTTTAATATGCTTTTTAAAATATTATTTATATGTATAATATTGATTTATTGATGCACACATGCTGCAAATGTGTGTACATTTACAAAAAAGGAGGCAAGGAAACAGAAGACATTGCAAAAAATACTAGTTTGAGTCATAAAAGAGACACAGATTCAAAATGGACATTTTCAGGTTGAAACAGCACAGAAGTGAAGAAAAAATATTTCTACTAAAATGAGCCTTTGTTTATTAATGATAATTAAATGTAACAGTGACTCTTTAACTGTGTTTGAAAAACTTCCATAGTTCTTTTCATGGAAGTGGGAGGAAATTCCAAAGCTGGAGAAGATCACCTCTCAATAA
Source organism: Gekko gecko (assembly GCA_029375565.1). Lineage (NCBI taxonomy): Eukaryota > Metazoa > Chordata > Lepidosauria > Squamata > Gekkonidae > Gekko > Gekko gecko. The sequence continues at coordinate 72,433,155 of JAPDNY010000005.1, read as the reverse complement.
TGCCTTTCTGGAGGCTAATTCACATACACATCTATATGACTCACTTTCTCATTTTTATCTATAAACCTTAACTATCTTTTCATTAAAATTTCCCAAGGCAGGTGCAAACCACCATAAAACAAATCTAAAAATATGCAGCCTGTGTAGGCTTTACATGAGTTTTCTACACACAGGTAAGTGACCTGATTCCATGGTAAAACACTATGTTTGAAGTGATGCAGAGTAATATGAAATTTCTGTCTGAAGTGATACAGAGTGATATGAAATTTCTGTCTGTGGCATTGGATCCACAAAGAAACATACACATTACAAGAGTAATCAAGCAATGGATATTATTTATTTATTTATTTATTTATTTATTATTTTCAATTTATATCCCACCATGGAAACCATGGAGCTGCGGTGGCTCAAGTGGTTAAGACGCTGAACTGCTTTCAGTTTCGGTGCTGCGAATGGCGGCCGCTTCTCGGGACGCTCCCGGAGGCGGTTAGCCCACACGCGGAATGGGGGGTCTTCGCGTTTGCGAAAGACCCTAGTGAGCCTTAGTCAAAGGCTCCGAACCGGGGGCGCATGGGGAGTAGCCTCTTTGCCAGCAAACTGCCGGGAAATTGAGGCTTTCTCCCCGCCCCAATCGGCCCCGCCGCGTAGTGCGTCCCGAATGGGACTTAGCAGCCCTGCCGACTTCCAGGAGTGAGGAAAAGCGGATGAATTACTATGAAAAGAAGATATGGCATCTAATCGTGAGTTGAAGATCTATTTTGAAGCGAAAATTAAAACCCCCCACAAGCGGATAAGCGTATGGGAGGAGGGAGGAGCTTCCACCCTCTTCGAAGAAGCGAATTTTTAAAGGAAACGCGAAGGGGGGTAACAAGAAAAAATGTTGGTGAAAGTACCGTTGGGGTTCTACAGAAGATTGCGGCTTTAGTTGCTTTCTGAGGGATGTGGCACGAACTTTGAAAAAGTAAATAAAAAACAAAATGTCGATGCTGGGGAAAATCCTGCTTAGAACGGAAGAGAAGAGAGGAGGGACTTCCGCTCCAGTCAACCCCCCCAGAACTAGCTGTCAATCAACAAGAGACTGAGATACTGCGCCACCTGCTGGAGTAAATCTAAAATATCAATAAAACGTTTTTAAAGTGGAAATTGTCCTCATCAGACTACAAAAACAAATATTTAGAATTAACAAGGTTGATGGCAGAAAATGTATAGAAAATTAATTTGATGCTAAAGCTCCAAGCTATGGATGAAGAAGGGAAAGAAGATCTCAGATTTATTTTGACGAAAGTCTTGACACCTCTATCTGGCAGTGGAGCGAATAAATAAAAAGAAGAGGCGGACAAGGCTCCCAAAGCCTACTCCGCCTTTTAAAAAAAGGATATACTCTGCCAGTAGAAAGGGGTGTTGAGCTTAGCAAGTAATGGAGATCTAATTTCAACTTGAGTGTTAATGGAGCCAACGAGCAATGACTGCCAGAAGCAACAAGAAAAAAGAAGCGAAAGAAGATGGATTAAAAAATTTCTGAAGAGACATGCCAGCATAGAGGAGGAAGCAGTACTCAAAATTTGGATTTTTGAAGAAGACGGCGGCCCGGGGGAAGGAAGTGACGGAACGGGAGGCATTAAAGTTCAAAGGACTTAATGATAATTTGGAGAGACTTAAAAAAGAATTTGTTCGTGTAACATCTGAAAGGATTTGATTTAACCCCAGTGGACTTTACTAACTTTACTAACAGAATTGATTTGGACTTTGTAAAGCTGAAAAGAAGATCTTTCAACCGTGATGGATGCCGACAACTGGAAGAAATAAAACTAACCTTTACTAACAGAAAAAAACTCACTCCGCTCTTTTTTTCTCTTCCCATCTGTCTACCTTACCCTTTTCTTATAAAAAATAAAATTCTCTCCTTTTTAGGAGAGTTATTTCAAAAAAAAAAAAAAAGACGCTGAACTGCAAGCTGTGGAAGGTCAGTAGTTCGGCAGTTCGAGACCCGGGTGCCGCATGACAGGGTGAGCTCCTGTCTCTAGTTCCAGCTCCTGCCAACCTAGCAGTTCGAAAGCAAGAAATTGCAAGTAGATAAATAGGTACCACTTTGGTGGGAAGGTAACAGCGTTCCGTGCACCTTGGTGTTTAGTCATGCCGGCCACATGACCACGGAAACGTCTTCGGACAGCGCTGGCTCTTCGGCTTTGAAATGGAGATGAGCACCGCAACCCTAGAGTCGGATTCGACTGGCTTTCGAGCAAGGGAACCTTTACCTTTACCTTATGGAAACCAGTTCTAGGTGCCTTAGTGATCCACGCTTGATGCCCAGAGGGTACTGTTTCTCATTATCTCTGCTTGCCCGTGGGAACAAAGCACTGGCAGAGAGCAGGAGCGATAAACGAACTGCTTCCTATGAGAGGACAGTTTTTGTTTTCACACAGTATATAACCTATGAAATAATGTTGTGAAACATGGTTTTCTTTCTTTTATGTTTTTCTTTTTTGGTGTTGGAAGTTACTTTTCCAAAACATGCTCCATAGAGAATGAACTGAGACACATTTCTTCCTTCGCTGCATGCACAAAGACAAACTGTATTCTTAATTAACCATCATAGTCAGCAAGTCCTAAAGCCATCAGAGGCATTTCATTATAAGGAAAATGTGGGAATTTGGTGTTTTCTAAGCGTTTTTGTAATATGAACAATTCATAAGCATAACAAATATGTGGCAGTCCGATTCTGCACCTGTGGCAGTTGCCTTCTCATGCCAATTGAGCATCAGGTTTGTTCATCCTGAACAGAAGCTGAATTTTTGCACAGCAGGGCAAATCTCCTCTGTGTGGGTGGATAAGTGGCAGTAAAAAAAATCCCATCTCCTGCTTCTGGCAAAATTAGTCACACAAACCACAGCATAAAAGTAGCTGCTGAAAGTAATGTGATCACATGCACTAGCTCAACATGGACATAGCAATTAACAAAATTTGAGAAGAAACTATCACAATCTACACCGATCAAATTCCCATCATATGAGGGCTGGTGTGCTGCTTTGCAACTCTGCTTGGACCATTTGAAATCTCTTCTGGAGCAGCCAGTGGGACTCAGAGTAGGGGGGAGACTCCTACCTTGTTCTTGGCTGGACCGGGCAGTGCCATCTGCATTGCTTTGTGTGGGGCTTGGCTGGGGCCACCCACCATCTTGCCTTGGGTGGGCTTGACCCAGGCACCACCATCTTTATTGCTGCATGTGGGGCAGGCTGGCCTTTGTCTCCCCTGCCTCACCTTAAGCTGGGTGGGTGGGTGCTTCATCTCCCACCTTGCATGGGGCTAGGATGGGTTGGGTTCAGCCCTTCTATTAGAGGGCTGGCTGGTTCAGGTGGGGTGGGAAGCTCACAGACCCACCTTGAGGCATCCAGGTGCTCTCAATGACCATTCAACCCCTGGCCTGTGAGGTAAATTAGCCCAAGAATGTAGAACTAGTCCAAGGTCACCCAGTAAGTTTCCACAGCTGAGTGGGAATTTGAGATCCTAGTCTGAAACTCTAACTATGACACCACACTGGCATTCTTGTGTGGGCTGCTATTGAACAGTATCAAAACCAAGGAGAGAATCACAGGAAAGAAACAATAAAAAATTACAAACACTGTGATAAATATTACAAATATCCTTGACAAAATAGCAAAAGATTTTATATCAATTTCTTACTCAATGACTGTTTACAAAAACAAGGTGCAGTAGACCATAATCAACACTATCCAAATGATTTCATTACAATGTACATAAGAATGTAAGAACATAAGAGAAGCCAATGTTGGATCAGGCCAATGACCCATCCAGTCCAACGCTCTGTCACACAGTGGCCAAAAATCCCAGGTGCTGTCAGGAGGCCCAGCAGTGGGGCCAGGACACTAGAAGCCCTCCCACTGTTGCCCCCCCAGGCACCAAGAATACAGTGCATCACTTGCCCCAGACTGAGAGTTCCTATCTATACCCTGTGGCTAATAGCCACTGATGGACCTCTGCTCCATATGTTTATCTAATTCCCTCTTGAAGCTGTCCATGCTTGTAGCTGCCACCACCTCCTGTGGCAGTGAATTCCATGTGTTAATGTAAATATAATGAAATGTCCAGTAAGGTGCTCAGTTGATTCATCTCTTCAGTAGACATCATTCCCTGAAGAAAAAAAGAAGAGAGAAGAGATTGGATTTATACCCCACCCTTCACTACCTGAAGGAGTCTCAGAGCAGTTTACAATCTCCTTTCTCTTCCCCTCCCCACAACAGACACCATGTGAGGTAAGGGGCGGCTGAGAGAACTGCTCTTGACAGCTCTGAGGGAGCCATCAGTGACCCAGGGTCACACCAGCAGCTGCATGTGGAGAAGTGGGGACTCAAACCCAGTTCTCTCAGATTAGAGTCCACTCTCCTAACCACTACACCAAACTGGCTCTATTCTTGAGGCTATAGGGATCAGTTCAACTGAAGAAAATGGCTGCTTTGGAGGGTGGACTCTAAGAATTATATACTACTGAGGCCCCTGCACTCTCCGAACTCCACCCTCCCCAGGTTCAACCTCAAAATCTCCAGGGTTTTCCCAATCTGGAGTCAGCAATTCTACATGGTCCTCTAGTGCAATATTCTAAATAAATAAATAAATAAAAATTCAAACCTCAGTAGGTTTCTTCTTGTTGTTGTTTTAGGGAAAGTAGAGGGTGAATTGCATGACAGAAATAGGTACAGTTCCATTGCATACACAGTTTTGTTCCTGTATGTACACAAAAGCTCATGTCACAATAAACATGTTAGTCTTTAGCACTTGCTAAAATGGAACTAATTAATTACTCCTCCTTTCTAAAGTGGCATAAAATTGTATGATAATACTGAGAAGTATCAAGGCCTATTAAAAGTAAATAAAGGTATCGGCACATATTTAGAGATAAGAATCCTATTTAATTGAATAGGTAATCTCATACTTTAATGGTGTTAATACATCAAAAAGGAACACTCTTGTCTCCATGAAAGATATATCTCTATTATTTGGCTTGCTAATTTTGAGGTGGGAGAATTCAGTTATCAACTCAAAATATCAGCAAAGCTCATTTTTAATATGTTAATAATCATAATTAGTATGTCTCTGAAACCATATGATCCATTTTATTATGATTAATATCTGCGGAAAGTTACTGTTTGTATTATTAGTAATTAGCTTCCAATGGTTTTCATTAGCTCAAGTGAAGAAATACCTAATGGATCTTCATTACCTTCTAATGGGTGTATAATAAGATGAAGGCCGTCAACTCTGACAAAAAAACCCTAACTTAATTTATTAAAAAAGAAGAAACTGCAGTATGTATTTCCTATATCCACATGGTTTGCCATTATGCAGGAACTAAAGCATGTGAAAATCCATGTGATCTCTAGCAGTGGTATGGCCTGCATTTATTTAATCCATCTTCATAAACAATGAAATCACTAAGCAACTGCACTGTCAATCAGCTGAAAGGTTCTCATTGGGACTTCATACATTAATGTTTTATGTGGTTTTTAATTCTACTCTTTATGAAGTACTTTGGAAGATTTCCAGAAAATTATAGGATGATGCAGAAGATGATCTATTAATATCTTAAACATGCTATGAGAGTAAAGAGAGGAAGAAAAGATTGGATTTATACCCCACCCTTCACTACGTGAAGGAGTCTCAGAGCAGCTTACAATCTCCTTTCTCTTCCCCTTCCCACAATTGACACCCTGTGAGGTAGGTGGGGCTGAGAGATCCCATTTGAGAACTGCTCCTGTGAGAACAGCTCTGAAAGACCTTGTAACTGACCCAAGGTCACATCAGCAGCTGCATGTGGAGGTGTGATGAATCAAACCTGGTTCTCCCAGATTAGAGTCCGTGTTCCTAACCTCTACACCAAACTGGAGGATGAAGTAGACAGTATTATACTAGAATTTTTCAGTTAGAATAGTGATGTCAATTGCAAGGGAGTTTGATGGCAAAAGTCCCCCATCATCAGATGCCCAGGGTCCATATCCATATCTCTCTGAGAGCAATTACCATCTTGTCCCTTTCTTCCAGGACATTCTCAGTGGGATTGAAAGAGGTGGTGGTACGCCTGCTCTTTAAAAAACCATCATTGGATCCTGCAGTCCTAGCCAACTACCACCCACTTTCGAATTTACCATTACTTGACAAAGCAGTTGAGAAGGTGTTGGCTAAGCAGCTTCAGGCTTTTTTGGATGATGCAGCCATCCTGGACCCACCCCCTAGTCACATGACAGAGATGATGATGGTCATCCTCATGGATGACCTCCGGAGACACCTGAATTGGAGTCAGTTGATGCTGCTGTTGTTTTTGGATTTAACAGCAGCAATTGACATTGTTAATTATGCCTTATGACCCATTGCCTCACTGACAAAGGAATACAGGGGACTGCCTTACAATGATTTTTCTCCTTCCTCCATGGTCAGGGACAGAGGGTGGCACTTGGAGAGAGGGTCTCTCTGCAATACCCATTGGAATGTGGAATGCCGCCTGGGGCAATCCTCTTGCCAATGTTGTTCAACATCTACATGTGCCCTCTCACCCAGTTGGTCCAGGAGCATGGGCTGGGTTGCCACCAGTATGCTAATAACATCCAGCTCTATCTGCTGATGGATGGCCACCCAGACTCTGCCCTAGATAGTTTGGACACGGCTTTGAGGCTGTGCCTGGGTGGTTACAGCAGAGTCAGCTGAAACTAAATCCAGGGTTATTTTTGGGCAGGAACACACAGGAATGGAGTTCCAGCTGGCTCCCAAGTTGGCCACGCCCAGCAGGAACTCATTAGCATAATAGGCCACACTCAACATCAGAAACTCATTAGGATTGGCTACCTTAGGGGTGTGTGGCCTAACATGCAAAGAAGTTCCTGCTACAAAAAGAGCCCTGGGTTTTGAGGACAAACAAGGTAAACAGAATAAGAAGCAAAAGGTGGATGACCACACTTCTGGTAACATGGGGGTGTGGTCTAATATGCCAGTGAGCTGTGCTGTCAGGGGTGTGGCCTAATATGCTAATGAGTTTCTGCAGTTGGATGTGGCCTATTATGCTAATGAGTTCCTGCTGGGCTTTTTCTACAAAAAGAGCCCTGACTAAATCCAATGAAGACAGAGGTCCTGTACCTGAGCTGTGGGTGGTTAGATTCAGGAATCAGGCTCCCTGCCCTGGATGGAGTACTGTTGGTGCTCGATCTGAGGGTGAAAGAATCTGTTTCATTGAAGTGGGAAGAACGTTGTGTGTTAATTCACAGATTAGATTTGTTGACGTGTAAACTAATGGTATTCATGTACCACACTTAGAAAAAGCTGTTATGTGAAACAGTATTATATGCAATTCCTGTTGTGTGTATGAGTATATTTTTATAATGTGATGAAGAAATATGATTCACTACAGAATAGTAGTCTAAATATATGTTCATAATATAACATCACGGTTGTTTTCGTTATTGTTTGCATCCTTCCCGTGATCTCTCTGTTGTTTCTACATTCAACCTGTACGGCATGACTGCATTCAAAAGCTTCAAGACAGGCATTTCCTTCCCTGTGCAGACCTAGGGAAACTGGGAAAGGAAGGATAGGTGGAAGTGGGTTCCATGCAACCTTATCTAACCTCTCTCCTCCCTGACACGCCCCTAGCTTTTCACCTCACTTGTAAGATCAGGTGGACTGCTTGGGAGTTTCCAAAGGATACACAGCATGTGGCATGCTTGAAGTCAAGAACGTGCTTTCCCCGGGTCAACCTCCTCTAGACTTTGTAGCAAGAGAGACAGATAGCTGGATATTCATTTTCACACTGACCTTTCCTTCCTGTGTTTTCTCTCCTGTTACTCGCTGTCCCTTTGATTTATAGAATGGAGTTCTCAGGGAAACAACTTCTTTCCTTCCTTTCACCTCTCCCACAACTGCCTCCTCCCTTAGCTAGTACTCCTCTATCCTGTCTCATCTTTCCTATCCAGATTGTAGTTCTAGCACAATAAAGAGACTAGTATTAGTCTGTTAAACTTTAAGACGTAGCTCCGTGTACCTTTGTGGCACTCAAAGCCTACCTACCCTGGTTGGCTCCTCCCCAACTACTTCTTCCCTTCCAAGCAGCTGAATCCACTGCTATTGTGGGACATGCCAGCTCTACAAGACTGAGTATCCCCTTTACCACTTGTTAAGCAGTCCAGAGAAAGACTGCTTGTCTGGCCAATGGTCCACTGGGCAGTGTGGACAGGGGATCCTGGGATTGCCTACCTGAAGGATGTTCTAGCTCTTTAATGTGACCCAGGATGCACCACGGGGAGGCAAGCTAGACTAGCACCCCAAAAGAAAGACTCAAATTCTGAGTAGTGGTAGTTTGTGGGACTGCTGCCCAGTCAGTCCACAAGCATACCCTTATCCATTGAGTCAACCCATGGAACGAAGGCCTCAGAAAGTGAGAGGGAGGGGTGTTGCTGTTTGTCCACTCTGATCCTCCTCTCTCTGCAGCAATGCAGCAGCTGCCACTGTCCCATTTGAGGGTCAGTAGTTCAGCAGTTTGAGATCCAAGTGCTGCATGACAGAGTGAGCTCCTGTCTCTGGTTCCAGTTCCTGCCAGCCTAGCAGTTCGAAAGCAAGAAATTGCAAGTAGATAAATAGGTACCACTTTGGTGAGAAGGTAACAGTGTTCTGTGTGCCTTGGCGTTTAGTCATGCTGGCCACATGACCACAGAAATGTCTTTGGACAGTGCTGGCTCCTCGGCTTGGAAACGGAGATGAGCACTGCAACCCTAGAGTCAGATTCTCTACCTTTACCTAGCCTAGGTGCAGCCAGCTGCCCCTCATCATGGGCCCTCCTCACCACCACCACCACCCACCCCTGCAAAGAAAAATGTCAATCTCCGTGGCACTCCTGTGGGTTTTTCTGTTTTTTTTTCTTGTACTGTCCATTTTTCCAGCTAGAGTGAAAACAGTTTTTGCTGCTGCTTAAACCAGCATTCAATTTTTGTCTGGGGATGGATAGATGGTACCCAGTGCCACACGAATACTGGGGTTCCATGGAGGTGTTCTGGGGAGGGTGGCCTGGGTAAAAGAATGCTGGGGGGGGGTGTTGGTGGGGCATCTTTCTGCCAATCAGAATGATTTGGGGACATATCTCTCTGTGGTGTCTCGCTCTCCTTTTAATTTTGGGAAGAGCATTTCTCCCCAAACTTCTCAGCACAAACTGAGAGAGGATGCAGGCACAACAACCTTGAGGAAGACCAACTGCTCCACTGTCCAGGGGTTCAGGTGAGAGCAATGTGGGCTGACAATGTAGCCCACATGTGAAAAAATGTGCTCGCTCTGAACACTTGTAGGAGAGTATGAGAAGAGCCTCCAGGCCAGGACAGAGAGGGTTGGCCAGACCAACTCCTTTGCGGCCCAGTGGCTCAGTGGGCAGGTGGACTGTGACTCCAGGGCTCCAAAAGGTAGTCCCTGACCATCAGAGCTGCCATGTCCTGTCTCATGGGCCTACTACTGTCTCAGAGGGACCAGCTAGCCACCCCAAGAGTGCCATCTCTCCACTCTTTGAGGTGGGGGCCATTGGGGGGGATGTGGTCTAGCTGGTGAGGTTGGGGAAGAGCAACAGCTGTGCTGCTTTTGCACTCCCCACTTCCTCAGCTCCCGGCAACATGAACCCACTGGCCTGCCTGCATTCAACCTGCTGGCAGAATGCCTCTCTCCAGTGTTTGAACTCGTTGACCCACTCAGCGATCCTGCCCTTGATGCGCAGGTCACACATGGTCGCCAACATGTATGACTTCTGCTTGGTGAAGATGGGCTGGAGGCATGCCTTGAGCCCTTCTTTCAGCCTCCTCACCAGCGTGTACATCCCTGGAACAAGGTCTGCATGTCCTGTGCCTGGCTCCAACAATGAGGCCAGTTCCTCTTGTGCCATGTGGAACATGGGAACGAACAGAGCCAGACTCACCATGTCAGATAAGAGCATGTCTGTGTGGCTCCTGAAGGGTGCAAGAACCTCCACAGTCTGAGAGACAATCACCCACTCCTCCTGGGTGAGTCGGTTTTCTTCCCGAATGACACTGGTCCCTGAGATCAGGGCAATCAGGGCTCTCTTCTGCTTCACCAAGTGCTCCAGCATGGCACAGTTGGAGTTCCAGCAGGTGCTGATGTCATTGAATAGGTGGTGCTTTGGAATGCCCAACAGTATCTGTTTCTCATGCAGCAGATAAGCGTCCTTATTGCTGCATGAGAAGCAGTGTTCCCTCTAAGCTGAGTTAGTGTGAGCTAGCTCACAGTTTTTTAGCCTCCGGCTCACACATTTTCGTCTCTGCTCAGGAAGGGACAGCTCCAGAGCAAACTAATTTCTGCAGCGGCTAAATCACCTGCTCACAACTTTCATGCCAGTAGCTCACAAAGTAGAATTTTTGCTCACAGGACTCCACAGCTTAGAGGGAACATTGGTGAGAAGTGGCCCACAATGTACCGGCAATTCAGGAGAAGATGTCGATAAGTGCGGTACCCAGCAACATGCTGGGAATTCTGTGTTCCCTGCCCCGAGGCATCCTTCACCATGAGGTGGAGAAGGTGGGCCATGCAGGGAATGTACCTCTGGCCCACTGCCTCAATCATGGCCTTCATGTTGGAACCACCATCTGTCACCATGAAGCCCATAATGATGTCACTACCTACCCACTCCTCTACTTACCTACTGATGATGGCTCTGATATTGGTTTGGCATACAGCAGAGCTTGGTGGTAGCTGGCCCGGGGGCCCTGTCCCTGCCTATCAGCTATTTCCCATCCCCACCCATGATGTCACTGGGTTGCCACCAGTGGGCAGTCAGTGAGAGATACACCTCATGCCCCTGTTCAGAGGTCCAGATAGCCCACGTGAACAGCCCTCCCTGCAGCATGGGATAACTGTTCCTTCATGAAGTCCCTGGCAGCCCTGTAAAGCAAGGGCACAATGGTCCTGCTCATTGTGGTGCGAGAAGGAGCTGCGTACCAGGGCGTGAGACACCTAAGCATCCTTTGCAATGCAGGACTCTTGGCCACTATGAAGGGGAACCCTTCTAGGATGATCAGTGTGTCAATGTAGCAAGTGACCATCCTGCTAGCATGCTTCCTCCCCCAGCATTCTAGTCCCACCCTCACCAAACTTCTCAGTCACAGCTGCCTGGTGTTTCTCACTTGCCATGGAATTCTGTGGGAGAGCACTGGAGGCAGTCACTGCACGACTCACCTCCTGGCTGGCTGCTGGTGATGGCCACTTGGGCACCCCGGCAGCAGGAAGTCTTTCCCCCAAAAGAAACTCTGCCTGGTGGTGCTTCCTCAGGTGGTTTCACATCCTGGCAGTACTTCCAGACATCGAAGGTGAAGTGGGACCCAACCTGATCAGCAGCTTTGGTCATCACTTGAGCCTCCTCCCATGTCTTGGGGGACATCTGAACCTCACAGAGCCTGACACCTTTTTAAGAACCCTCCCACTAGCAAATCGCCAAGCTCTCCTCAACTTCCAGCATCAAGCTGACACATTCCACGCCCGTGATCTCCACGGACGGAAGCACCCAGAAGGAGTAAGCCTACCAAATGAAAATTGCCACTCCTCCCCCCGCCCCTTAGTCTGCGATTAGTGGAGGACCGAGAAACCCGGTGATAGATGATGGATGGATGGATGGATGGATGGATGGATGGATGGATGGATGGACGGACGGACGGATGGATGGATGGATGGATAGACAGGCAGATTGAGGATTTCCTTCTGGTTGCTGGGGGGTGCTGGAGGTGCATTTTTTGTGGTTTCTATTCCTATTTCCTGTTTAATAAATAGATAGTGTGTTTGATTGTCTTCTGGAGTAATAGATTCCTGTTTGTTTGTTTGTTTGTTTGTTTGTTTGTCTGTCTGTCTGTCAGATAGACAGTTGCAGCAGCTGAAGCGAGAACTGAGACGGCTAGAGAGATGGTGGCATTGCATTCGGGATGAGGCATCAAGACATTTTATAGGACGCTTATGAGATTCTATGAGATGGCAGTCAAGGCATCAAAGAGGGAGTTCTATGCGGCTGCAATTGCATCTGCGAGCTCACGCCCGGCCCAATTGTTTAGAACGATTCAGTCTTTGACAGCTCTGCCACAGGGCAGGCAAAACACTAGGGAATTGGACATTGGCTGTGAGGCATTTGCAAGCAATTTTGCTGATAAAGTCTTGGCGCTTTGCCGTGACCTCCCTGCCAGAATTGAAACAGTGAGTGAACTTGAGGCCCCTTGCACGTCTTTGGGTCCAGGTTTAGAGTGTTTCAGCCTACTCAGCCTGGACGAAGTTGACAGATTGCTCGTATCTGTACGTCCAACCACGTGCGACCTTGACCCGTGCCCATCCTGGCTTATTAAGGTAGGCCACGATGGGCGAGGTGCTCTGTGGGAGATTATCAACAAGTCTCTTTTGGAGGGGTGGTTCCCCAGAGCACTCAAGGAAGTGATGGTCCGCCCTCTCTTGAAAAAAAACATCTCTGGACCCAGCCGAATTGGCCAACTATCGGCCGATGTCCAATTTGCCCTATTTGGGCAAACTTATTGAGAAGGCTGTAGCGATACAGCTACAGGGCTTTCTGGAGGATGCTTCAGTCCTAGATCCTTTCCAGTCCGTTTTTCGCCCTGGTCACGGGACGGAGACAGCATTAGTCGCCCTGACTGACAACCTCCAAAGTCATCTGGATTGAGGTGGTGTGGCAGCACTGTTGCTGTTAGATCTGTCGGCCACATTTGATCCAGTCGACCACCAGCTGCTGGCCCACCACCTTGCTGACACGGGGATTCAGGGGCTTGCCCTTCAATGGTTTGCCTCTTTTCTTCAAGGTTGGGAACAAAGGGTGGTGATAGGGGAGCAGCGGTCCCAAAGGCACCCTCTTGATTGTGGGGTGCCTCAGGGGGCGGTGTTGTCCCCGATGTTGTTTAACATCTACATGCGCCCCCTTGCCCAGATTGCCCAGAGTTATGGGCTTGGGTGTCATCAATATGTGAATGACACCCAGCTCTATCTGATGCTGGGTGGCCGGTCGAACTCTGACCCAGATGGCCTTCATTGGGCATTGCAAGCTGTGGCTGGTTGGCTCAGACTGGGTCGGCTGAAACTAAACCTGGTGAAGATGGAGGTCCTGGGCTTGGGTCGGGTTGGTTCAGGGTTGGGACTCCCTCTCCTGACCTTCAATGGGGCACCTCTGGTGCCAGCCTCGGGGGTGAGGAGTTTGGGTGTGCTCCTGGACTCCTTTTTAATGATGGAGGCCCAGGTAGCAGCCATTGCCAAGTCGGCTTTCTACCATCTTTCTACCACCTTTGGCTGGCACAGCAGTTGGTTCCCTTCCTCGACCATGAAGACCTGGCCACAGTGATCCATGTGATGGTCACCTCGAGGTTGGACTACTGTAACGCTCTCTACATGGGGCTGCCTTTGTCGCAGATCTGGAAGCTGCAGCTAGTGCAGAATGCGGCAGCCAGGCTGCTGATGGGTCTCTCTAGGTGGAACCATATCCAGCCTGTGCTGAAAGCGCTGCACTGGCTGCCAATAGCATACCGGATCCCCTCCAAAGTGCTGGTTCTTACCTTTAAAGCCCTATATGGCCAGGGTCGAGCCAGTTTGGTGTAGTGGTTAAGTGTGCGGACCCTTATCTGGGAGAACCGGGTTTGATTCCCCACTCCTCCACTTGCACCTGCTGATGTGACCTTGGGTCAATCACAAGCTCTGGCACAGCTGTTCTCTCAAGGACAGTTTCTGTCAGAAGTTCTCTTAGCCCCACCTACCTCACAGGGTGTCTGTTGTGGGGAGGGGAAGGGAAAGGAGTTTGTAAGCCGCTCTGAGACGCCTTTGGGCAGTGAAGGGCGGGGTATAAATCCAAACTCTTCTTCTTCTTCTTCTTCTACCTAAGGTAAATCCTTTCTCCATATGTTCCCCCAAGGGCGCTACGGTCGGGGGCTCAACATCTTTTGGTAACCCCAGGCCCCAGAGATGTTAAATTCATGGCAACCAGGGCCAGGGCCTTTTTGGTGGTGGCTCCTACTTGGTGGAATGAGCTCCTGGAGGAGATCCGGGCCCTGTGGGACCTTGTACAGTTCTGCAGGGCCAGCAAGACAGAGCTCTTCCACCAGGCTTTTGAGTAGGGGCCGCTGCCGCCACTGTACCACCATCGCACCGCTACCATAAATGGTGTGGGTACTACCGAGGTGCAAGATGGCCCTGAGATGAAGACTGTAGGGCAGTGTTGTTATGGAACTTATGCCGCTGGTTTGGGCTTATTTTATTAGAATCCATCTTGGAATTGAGGACTGAATTGACATCTAGAGGATTGTAGTGACATCTAGAGCACCTACACTTTATGTATTATTGGACTGTTTTATGTTGTTTTAATGTTTTAATCATGGCTTTGTACCTAACTGTTTAATCTTGGCATTGTGCCCAATTGTTAGCAGCCCTGAGCCCATTTGGGGAGGGTGGGATATAAATCAAATAAAAAATAAAAATAAATCTATCATCTATATATCTATCAAACTAGAAAGCAATCAAACACACTATCTCTATCTAGAGCAGCCAGCAGCTGAAGCCAAAGGCCAGCGCAGCACGATCTCTCAGCCAGGCAGCCACAAAGAAGGAAGGAAGCAGCAATGGAGTCTAGCCACTAGGCAGGACTCCTTATATCCTCTCTGCCCAAGCACAGGACAGTTTTAAAAAATGACACTGTCCTGTGATTGCTCAAAGAGGATGCAACTCACCCCTAGTGGGAGAATTGCAAGTTCTCCCTCCCCCCTTCCAAGCAAGGTAGGCGGTATGCTGTGCTAGCACAAGCAACATCAACCTTGCAAGGGCTGCACAATGCATTTGCAAGTTGCAAGTGCATAGCAGTGATTGGCTGAAACTAGCCTCATCCCCCTCCCCTCCTCCCTGGACCCAGGGAAGATACAGGAAAAGGCCAGTTTCAGCAGTAAAGGCAGCAAAAGGGTAAGTAAACTTTCACTTACCCCCTTCCCGCCTTTCCCCAGCCATTTTTCTGGCTGCCAAATACCTGCTGAATACTTCGGCCTGAGGCTGCACCAAATCGGGCCAAATCAGTAGTATTTAGTTCGGCTGAACCACATGCACATCCCTCTCCGTGGCCCAAAGGACATCCATTTATCCTCAACCAGGGCCAGGGCTTTTTCTGCCCTGGCCCCAGCCTGGTGGAAGATGCTCCTGCCTGAGATCAGGGCCCTGCAATACCTATTACAGTTTGAGGTGGTGGGTGCCCAATTATTTGGCTTCCCTTGTTGAAATCTCCCAACTGTATCTGGACCACGTTAATGAGATTTATCACCACTCCTTAGTTTATGACCTAGTTGCTGCCAGTCATTTAGTATTGCTGGAAGCTTATGGATTCTATTAATTGTATTACCTGTCATTTTAATTGTTTTAACTAATTTATTTTTTTTAATGACTTTATAACTCTATTGTTGTTACCCACCCTGAGTCTTCTCACAGAGAGGGTGGGATATAAATAGAAATAAATAAATAAATAACTCACTGAAATGTCAGTTTAAAATGAATTCTGCGCTAATCAATTCCAAATAGATATTCCAAATACCAAAGCTAATGCAGCTATTAGGTCCACCACCATAACCACTAACCCTTAAAATCACCACTACCACCACCATCGTCATCATCGTCTATTAGATTTCTGAATTGCCCATCCTTGGTACTGCAGTGTTCTGGGCAATGTACAAAAATGAATAAAAACATCACTATAAAAATAAAAAAAAACATTAATAACAATAGATAAATAAATTCCCAGCATGTCTGGCACAATATGTCTTCTAATCACACATGGCGTTCAGCTTTCCTAGTTTTCCTACACTTGGGAAAACTTGGTGAGACTTCACCATTTTGAATTATACACCAGTTAATTCAAGGTCTAAGAACTTGGCTATTTAAGCCCTGTCTCTGCATGTTACTTCTTGATGCCCACAGTCCTGCTATATCCCAAACAGAATCTGTACCAACAGACTTATCTTTGTCTCTTCTTCCAATGACCAAAATCTTCCTTGGTTATGAATGATGGCAAAATGCAGTTTCCACTCTCTCTATACTATTTTGCTTATTTAAAGGGATGATTTATTAAAGCACACATTAAGAACCATTGGTGTGTCAGCCACTTCACTTATTAACATGATCAGTTACTTTACTTTACTTTACTTTACTTTACTTTACTTTACTTTACTTTACTTTACTTTACTTTACTTTACAGCCCATGACCAGAATACAAATAAGTAAGAAAAGGAATGACCATAGCCTGATAAAATATAAAAATTAAGGTATACAAATATAAGAGTGTATAAAAGTAATTAAAACTAATACTAATACAAATGCAGTAATTTCTAACCTAAACTACATAAAAATAAAGAATATGATCAGCTACTATCTTACACATTAAGTTGGGGAGTATACATAGAATGCAATTTAATCACTTGGGAGCAGTATTTAGCAACTTTCCGGGTGGTCTCTATACTCACAACAGAGAGAAGTATGTTAATGATCCCAGAGTCGGAGGTGTCAGGGCAAAGCTCAAGTAATGGGGAGATAAGGGCAGTATGAATTTCATTGTAGAAAGAACAACAAAGAAGGACATGTGCCATTGACTCTATCTCACCACTGTTGCAAGGGCAAAATCTCTCAGTCCAGGCAATTTTATTATATCTGCCCTCAATAACTGAAGATGGCAAAGCTGAAAATCTGGCTAGGGTGAACATGATCGGTTCCTAATTTTGAACAATACTTTGTGTGGTAGAGGTTCTGCACTGGGAACTTCCAAAAGGGATTGAACATGCTCCAGAACTTTTCATTTGATAACCTAATCTGTGATGTAATATTATTTGCAGTTAGTAATGCCATTAGTACAGAGTAAAATTTCTAGAATGTTGATATCAAAGCTAATCCGCAAATTCAAATATTTCTCCATGTTATAAGGTTGAATTAATGTGATAATGGCACTTTGGTATATATGAACATGGATCTCTGCAAGCAGTAGTTTATGTTTTAAAGACAAAGGGAATATGGGGAAAAAGTGAATAACCCTCCCGCCTCACCCATAGCTTACTTTCCCAAAGCTTATTTTTATGCATTCTTTTCCTCAGCAAGAATCCCACCAAAAGTGAGATGGCTAAGCAGAGGTGCTTGGGATGAGCAGCTGCAGGGAGGTAAACAATAGGAGGAGAAAAGTTCAGCCCCTTACCCACATACTCCTTTTGCTTTTAAAAAGGGACCTCTAGCAGTCTCCTTCTAAATGAGCTTTAGAACAAAGACTTGTCACCATCACATCAAATTCTGGCCATTCATAGATGTAAAATTCAAAGTGAAACACAGAGAAAATGAAAATGCTTAGCCGATGCACGCTATAAATGTTAAAAAATGTTTCATTCCTGTACTATTTGGTTTTGGAAGTGAATGTTTGGTTGTCAAAAAAAATGCAGTACTGTTGCTAAGAGACATTCCCTGTCTAGGATGCATCAGCTCCATCTGAACTAGAAAACTCAGACCACCTAGCATTTTTTCAACATGACTTTTAATTCACACTCTACAAACTGCTTTCCTGTGATTGCTGCAATAGGCATGGATATGTGACACTTCCTTGATCTATATCAATTACATCTGGACACTCCCAATCCATGCTCTGGCTTTGATGTCATTTTCCATATGCTATGTGATCATCTCTAATGGAAAAAGTTAGCCGTTTCATTACTGATGAATCCAGGGTGGGAAATTACTTTAGCCAAAGGTAGTTCCTTGTCACTGTTCCCCCTTAGTTATCTGCTACAGCTTGGCTACATTCTGTTTTCACTCCCTATTGTTCTTAGGGTAAAGGTAATAGAGGTCACTTTGCACTGATTCCGGTACACAGCTGTTCCGAACATTCCTAGCAAAGGACAGATTACTATACACAATAGCAAGAAAGCAAGGACCATACTTCCTGCTCTCCCTGAAAAATTTTTTTGTGCCAGAAAGCCTGTTAACAAAGGGAGGCGGGGAAATTCATAAAAGACTTGTGCCTGATTTTTCAAATTCCTTGTCTGTTTTGATCTCAGACTATATGAAGCAAATAATTACAAGAAAAGTGGCATTATAAGAGAAGAATGTTTATACAGATAAACTTTTTTTCTTTCATACTGTCACTTTCCTTATAATTATTATAAACAAAAATCTATTATTTAAAAGAAGCTGTTATCCTTTGATAGGTAACTTTGGTGTCTTTCAACAGCTATGTCCATGCCACAGTTGATCAGAAAGAGTCAGAAGCGAGGGATGAATGTCCCAACAACTGAGAAAGCTGGAAGTATTTTCTCTTTTCCTTCTCAAGGCGGATGTTGGTTCCAACAAGTAGAACTCCCTAAGGTCAAAGAGAAGTTGCCAAATTCCTTGTTCTGTCATGGTGTTGAGACCAACTTCTCTTTGTTCTGTCCTTGAATCATCAGGAAACAATTTCAGGCTGTTAGCACAACAAAAGACAGGAGACCCACCAGAGAATTAGGGCTTGCCCAGTGTCATGCTCTTATTTATTTATTTTAAAACATTTTAAAGCTGCCTTTACACTCAACTTAGGTTTTCCAAGTCAGCAAACAACAAGAACATTACAATAAGATTTAAAACACACATGATTTTTTTTTAAAAAAAAAACACGATTACAACAGAATGCATAAACAAATAAAGATATGAATGTGAGGAAGAGTCGGTGAGAAATCAGTGAGGGAACACCAAACAAAACAAATAAACAAAACTTTGTCTGCTGGCGGAAGAGTGATAGGACAGACAAATCTCCCTGGGGAGGGAATTCCATAGTTTGGGTACCATGGCTAAGAAGCTCCTTTCCCAGGCTTGCCCCCCCTTGAGTCTCAGGTGGCAGGGCACCTGAAGGAGGGCCTCCAAAGATGACATAGTGGTTGGATAGGTTCGTATGGGAGTAGGCAGTCCTCATCTTAACACAAGTAGAAAGTCTGTCCCTAGATGTTTCACTATGGCCACTATCTGGCCATTAGATAATTTAATTAAGACTTACCAGAAATTACTCAACATATCATTTGCCACAAAAAGAACCTGTGATATTAGCAGTAGTTGATGAGAGAACCTTCACCACATTATTATTATCCACTGAAAGGTTTAGAATCCAGTTTGGGGTTTAATTGTTCACCAGGGCTCCAATCTTTTGATCAAATCAAGACTGCCTCCAAACATACTCCTTTCCCCCCAAACAGTACCCAGGACTCTTGAATGTCCACCTCACCCCTTCAGGAGTCAGATAGCACACCTGGTCACCTATGTTGCCCCCACACCTCTTTCCCAGCCTCTTATTTCCAGATATGACTGTTTGTCTTATTGCTGGGATCAGAATCTGACCCTAAAGATAACTTTTGCCTCCTCAGGTGGCTTGTGAAACATGGAACAAGCTGTGGCACTTGTTAGTTTGGTGTAGTGATTAAGAAGAAGAAGAGAGAAGAGCTTGGATTTATACCCTGCCCTTCACTACCCAAGGGAGTCTCAGAGTGGCTTACAATCTGTTTCCCTTCCCCTCCCCACAACAAACAGCCTGTGAGGTAGGTGGGGCTGAGAGAGCTCTGACAGCAACTGCCGTTTTTCAAGAACAACTGTGCCAGAGCTTGTGACTGACCCAAGGTCACATCAGCAGATGCAAGTGGAGGAGTGGGGAATCAAACCCGGTTCTCCCAGATTAGAGTCTATGCACTTAACCACTACACCAAACTGGCTCTCCATTAAGTGCGTGGACTCTAATCTGGGAGAACTGGTTTGATTCCCCACTCCTTCACTTGCACCTGCTGGATTACCTTGGGCAAGCCATAGTTCTGGCACAGCTGTTCTTGGAAAAGAGCAGTTTCTGTCAGAGCTCTCTCAGCCCCACCTACCTCACAGGGTGTCTGTTGTGGGGAGGGGAGGGGAAAGGAGTTTGTAAGCCGCTCTGAGACTCCTTTGGGTAGTGAAGGGCTGGGTATAAATCCAATCTCTTCTTCTTATGTGCTTCTGGTTCTTCTCCTTTGGATTTACCCTCTAGACACGTGGACCTCTGCCTTGGAACTCAGAATTCTGCATGTTTCTGTACAAAACAGTAGCTACAGAAATCTATGCTTACTATCCCTTTTTGACCTCCTGTGTCCCCTCAGTGGAGTAACTTGTAAATGTTTAGAGTGACTGGCTCTTTCTGTACACTTCTAGTATTTAGTATTATTTCCTGGTATTATTTCTACAACCTAAGATTTCTAATTCTCCAGTCCAGAGAAGTTAAATTGCTAGCTGGATCCAGGCCCGTAGCTACAGTGTGGCATTTCGGGGCCTGGCCCCCTGACTTCCTGCCAAGGCCCCCTGACTTATATCCAGGCCCCCAGCTCTCTGGACCACCCAGAGGACTTCCAACTCTCTGGGCCACCTGGAGGACTCCCCATCACTGCCCCTTCCCCAAATATGGCTTGCTTCCCCATGTAGGCAAGCAGAGTGCGAATGCTGCAAAAGTGAGTTTTTAACAGTTTATTTTATTTTTATTTTATTTTCTATTTTGTGATTTTAGTGCCCCCTGACTTACTTAAAGGCCCCCTGAATTACAAAATCCTCGCTACGGGCCTGGCTGTATCAATTAATTATGTCTATTTTTTTTTGGACCATCTCCATAAAGATTTTTTCATCTGAAGTATAATAGATATCAACAAATATTGGATTGTTCCTAGTAGGATTTTTTGTGTGATTGCTACTTCCAAGACTGGGGGTTATAAAGATTTAATTTCTGGATAATTATTGCTAGACAGACTTTGCTAGGATATCTTCGCTGCTTATATAATTTATGAATGTTTTTTGTTGTTGTTGAAAACCATTAGTTAGAACTGTTAGAGGGTTCTACCAATGTACGGACATGGTAAAAAGAGCCTGTCTCTCTTTGATAATTGATTGGGTTTGGTTGAAGAATCAGGATCTGTCTGTCTGAAGATTTTTCCAGGCTGAAAGGCCTCAAACCAATTGGGTATACTCAATAAAACTGTCCACATATGCAAAATCCTTTAAAAACAGTAATCAGCTGTTCAAATAGGAGGATGGAGTAGAGGAGGCGATTAAATCCAGATCACCCTCTCTTACCTTGAATAGTTTGTAGGAGTTCTTATAACTTTTTGAAGGATTTGTGTGTGCAATACTCAGTTGTTGGATCAGAGCAATAAGGCTGAGAGTCAGTCATTTTAGAGAGTAATCCTAAACAGGTCTACTCAGAATTGTACTTAGGTCTATTCAATGGTGCTTTCTCCCAGGAAAGTGTTTTTAGGATTGCACTGTTAGTCACTCTCTTTGTTTTGTGGAGCCAGCAAAAAAAATCATGGGAAGCCAAAGTTCAAAATGAGTTCTACTAATCCTACTATATTGTTCCTTTCTCCTCTACTTAGTGATGAATAGAATGCAAAATTTTGAACAATCGAGGCATGACCCAAGCTGAACACATTAGTGGTGTGCCTAGCAATGTGAAGATAACATGCCTACACATGTCACCATCTGAGCTTCTCTCAGCGCCTATCTCTTAAAAAATAATCTTACTGAAATTGCATAATCAAACATCCATTATAATGGTGTGAGGTTTATGATTCCAAAAGCTGATTATGCATTTATGAATTCCAGTCAGTGGCATGGAGGAATTGCTAGACAAATTAGATAGGAAGCTGTCCCAGCATATTTCAAATGATCAAGGATTTTAAGCTGTCTATGACAAAGCTATTACATATGCCAAATAACGAGCTGATAATTAAGTTCCCAAACTTAATAATTTATGGAGATTGTTTACTGGTTTGTTTTGCATTTTTTACTAGCAATGACTAGTCTACTTGCACTTCTTGTAAGAGCTGATAATTAAACTACATACTTCAGCCCTTGCTTTTACCACTCTGAACCTATATATTTAATTAACAGACAGAGCACATAAAAGTTTTTTTAATAAGAAGTCTTTGCTTATACCCTACTTTTCTTCCCAATGGGGACCTAAAGCAGCTCACAACATTGTTTACCCATCCTCCATTTTATCTTCATAACACAGTGACATAGGGTAAGCTGAGAGTGAGTGACTGGTCCAAGGTCATCTAGTAAGCTTCAATGACAGTGTGGGTTTCAAACCCAGGTCTCCTAGATCCTAGTCTGACTCTTTAAACACTACACCACTACTATTAACAGAATGGAGTAAAGCAACTGCAAGCACTGCACTTGCAGGTAGGTACACATGAAACTGCCTTATAGTGAATCAAACTATTTGTCCATCAAAGTCAGTATTGTCTACTCAAACTGGTAGTGGCTCTCTGGAATTTCCAGTAAAGGTCTTTCACATCAGCTATTACCTGATCCTTTTTTTAAAAAAAAAAAATGGAGATGTTGGGGTTTGAATCTGGGACCTTCTTCATGCCAAGCAGGTGCTCTGTCACTGAGACACAGCCCCTCTCAAACTGATAGAACTGACAGTAAATAAATCACTGTAGGGCTGCAATCTAAATAATGCACTTTCAACCCACTTCCAAGGAACTTTCCACCTGGATTTTGCCGGTTCACACACAGTAAAATCCAGTTGGAAAGAGCACTGAAAGTGGATTGAAAATGGATTATTTAGTGTGTGTGATTGCAGCCTAAAATAATCTGTTTACACCCATTATGTACTGATGTGAGCTCAGCCATTCAGAGAAATACAAGAGGAAGACACAACACAGCACATCTGTAAGTTTCTAAAAAGTAGGATCTATGGAGAGGAAGTGAAATTAATCTAATTTCTTGTTGTATTCATTGGCAAAGATTGCCTTAAACTGCTGCTTAAAACCTCTTCTGAAAATGGTGATAGATAGATCCAGGTGGGCAGCCTTGTTAGACTGAAGCAGTATAACAAAGTTTGGGGTCAGTGGCACCTTTAAGACCAACAAAGTTTTATTCAAGGTCTGAGCTTTTGTGGGCATGCACATTTCCTCAGATACATTGGAATGGAAGTAACAGTTCATTGATATATATATATAGAGGGTGAACAGTCAATTCGCATATAGCATAATGAGCCTGAGCCTGCTTTGGCAGGGAGGATGGGGTATAAACTGAAACAAACAAACAAACAAACAAACAAACAAAATAATGATAATGCTTTAAAAGATGCAAAAACTAAACAGAAAACTTTTATGTTTGTTGTGACAGCTTTTCAAACTTATTATTAATTAATAGCTGCAGAGATTTGTGTGCATTACATAAAATGAATTCATCTTTAAAGAAAGACAAATCTGTTCTGCTTTGAAAATAATGCTTCCAAAATATAGGGTGATTATTAAAGTGCATCTTTATAAACATCTATTTATTTAGAGAATATTATATGTTCAAGATGGCTCAAAACATTAAAATGAAACCACAATAAAACAGATCATAATAAAAACATCAATAAAACAATCCCAGTTGTTGTGGTGGTTGTTAACAACAACAACACAATATAATTACAATACGCTATGATGATAAGGACATCTTTTTTTGTTGTTAGTTCTAGGAGGTGTTGTAAGTCTTCATAGAACTGGTCCACTTCAGCCTTTTCTGCATCAGTGGTTGGGGTGTGATGGTGAATGGTTTGCCTGGAATTCAGACCAAGAGCATTCTGTCATTTTTTGAGTTTGTATCATCATAGGGGACCGGAATGCTAAAGTAGGAAGTCAAAAGGTAACCGGAATGATGGACAAGTTTGGCCTTGGAAAACAAAATGAAGCCAGGCAAAGGCTAACAGAATTTTGTCAAGAGAACACGCTGGTCATAGCAAACACCCTCTTCCAACAACCTAAGAGATGACTCTACACATGTACATCACCAGATGGGCAACATTAAAATCAGACTGATTATATCATTTGCAGTCAAAGATGGAGAAGTTCTATGCAGTCGGTAAAAACAAGACCAGAGCTGACTGTGGCTCAGATCATGAGCTACTCATTGCAAAATTCAGGCTTAATTGAAGAAAGTTGAGAAAACCATTAGGCCATTCTGGTTTGACCTAGATCACATACAGTGGAGGTGAAGAATAGGTTTAAGGGTAGACAGAGTGCCTAAAGAACTATGGACAGAGGTTTACAACATTGTACAGGAGGCAGCAATCAGCACCATCCCAAAGAAAAAGCAATGAAAGAAAGCGAAGTGGCTGTCTGATGAAGCTTTGCAAATAGCTGAGGAAAGAAGGAAAGTGAAAGGCAAGGGTGAAAAGGAAAGATTTACCCAACTGCATGGAGATTTCCAGAAAACAGAAAGGCGCGATAAGGAGGCCTTCCTGAATGAACAATGCAAAGTAATAGAGGAAAACAATAGAATGGGAAGGACAGAAGCAGAAGAGATTAGGAAAAGATGGCAAGAATACAGATAACAACTATACACAAAGGACCTCAATGTCTTTGACAACCATGATGCTGTGATCACTGACCTCGAGCCAGACATCCTGGAGTGTGAAGTCAAACGGGCCTTAGAAAGCATTACTAACAGCAAAGCTAGTGGAAGTGATGGTATCTCAGCTGAGCTATTCAAAGTCTTAAAAGATGATGCTGTTAAAGTGCTGTATTCAATATGCCAGCAAATTTGGAAAATGCAACAGTGGCCACAGGATTGGAAAAGGTCAGTTTACATTCCAATCCCAAAGAAGGGCACTGCCAAGGAATGTTCAAACTATTGCAGAGTTGCACTCATTTCACATGCTAACAAGGCCATGCTCAAGATCCTACAAGCTAGGCTTTAGCAGTACATGGATAGAGAATTGCCAGAAGTACAAGCTGGGTTTCGAAGAGGTAGAGGAAATAGAGATCAAATTGCCAACATTCGCTGTGTTGGGTAGCCCCGACATGGAGTTTTACTCCTTCTCTGGAATGTGCTTGTATGAGCAGCTGTTTCACGTTCCCTGTGTGCCTTATCTTGCCACTGGCCTTGAGCACTTCACTCCTTTGGTGCAAAGCCACTGATGTCTCCCACTCACCTCTGAACCGTTAGACAGTTCCCCACGCTATGTAATGACTGCTTATTGGCCTCTAGGTGTCAGGGGATATTGGATGAACCCACTATAACTGCTATGGGCCAGGCCTCGGATGGGGGCAGAGCTCACCGGAGCGGCGCTCCAGAAGTGAAGTGCCTGGGGGGTGGGTACATAGAGAAGCCCTGCCTCCCCACTTCCTGCCACTTTCTGCCTCCAGCCCTCATTCGAGCTCAGGAGGAGGCAGAAGATGGAGGTTAGTAGGTTTTCTCCCCCTGACTGGCCTCTGCCATCTGTCTCCCCCCACACCTTGGGCTTCCTCCCCCACCCAGTCTTTCCCTTAGGCCGCGATTCACCCTCCCTGTGTCACACAACAGCCAAAAATACCAGGGGCCCTCAGGAGGTCCACCAGTGGAGCCCTGCCCTCCACCTTCCCAGAGCGCAGCGCTCCGGGAGGCTCCCCCCACCCGGTCTTTATCTGAGGCCGCAATTTGCAGCCTAAGGGAACACCCCCCCCCGCCCTCCACCTTCCCGGAGCACTGCGCTCCGGGGGGCTCCCCCCGGTCTTTCTCTTAGGCTGCAATTCACGGCCTAAGGGAACCCCCCCCGCCCTCCACCTTCCCGGAGCACTGCACTCTGGGAGACTCCCCCCTGGTCTTTCCCTTAGGCCGTGGTTCACAGCTTAAGGTCCCCCCTTAGGCCGCGATTCTTGGTGCTTGGGGGGTAAGAGTGGGAGGGTTTCTGGGGTTCAGGCCCCACTGGTGGACCTCCTGAGGGCCCCTGGTATTTTTGGCTGGTGTGTGACACAGGGTGTTTGGCTGGATGGGCCACTGGCCTGATCCAGCATGGCTTCTCTTATGTCTGGGGCAGTGATGCTCTGCATTCTTGGTGCTTGGGGGGAAAGAGTGGGAGGGTTTCTGGGGTTCAGGCCTCACTGGTGGACCTCCTGAGGGCCCTTGGTATTTTTGGCTGTTGTGTGACACAGGGTTTTGGGCTGGATGGGCCACTCCTACCAACAAGCCAAGTACATTATAAGAATCCTTTGTAGATCACTACTCTCTTCCCATTTTACAGATGAGGGACTTGGCAGGACTGGCAGCTCAGTACTACACAGAGAAGCAAATCTTACTGAGTCCAAAGAAATTCTCTGTCCAGTAAGTGACCTAATTACAATAGCAGGGCAGCTTGCCCAATGGCCTTGTCCAGGCAGACCTTAGACTTGAACCCAGATCCCTATAATCCATCCATTCAGATTCCCCAATTTTTACTATGCCCAAGATATCGCAGCTGCATAGTGTGGTGAATACTTTGACCCCTCCTCCTTAGCATTTTTTACTCTGCTCTTATGAATGTGTCCTGCACAGAGAAAACAAATTTGTCCTCCCTGCCCTGGGGAACCAAGAGATACCCGGTTGTCCCCAAGTGTGAGATTCGGTTGTATGGCCACACCTGTCTTGGTTTTCTCTTAAGCCACATACAGGTTCTTTGGGACGGACTCAGTGAGAGAAACATTCACTTTGAGAAAAAGCTTACTGAAGAAGGGGACAGTGACTCAAGAAAACTCATACCTTGCCACATTTTTTTTTAGCCTTTGAAGTGGTACTGGGTTGTGTGTGGACTCTAATCTGGAAGAACCGGGTTTGATTCCCCACTGCTCCACTTGCAGCTGCTGGATGACCTTGGGCAAGCCATAGTTCTGGCACAGCTGTTCTTGAAAAAGAGCAGTTTCTGTCAGAGCTCTCTCAGCCCCACCTACCTCAGTCACAGGGTGTCTGTTGTGGGGAGGGGAAGGGAAAGGAGTTTGTAAGCTGCTCTGAGACTCCTACGGGTAGTGAAGGGCAGGGTATAAATCCAATCTCTTCTTCATCTCTTCTTCTTCTTCTCTTTCCCTCAGCTGTTCTCTCAAGAGCAGTTCTCGAGAGAGCTCTCTCAGCCCCACCTACCTTCTGGGTGTCTTTTGTAGGGAGGGGAAGGGAAGGGGTTTTGTAAGCCCTTGGTGCTTGGGGGCTTCTGATCCAGCATGGCTTTTCTTATGTTCTTATGTCTGGGGCAGTGATGCTCTGCATTCTTGGTGCTTGGGTAAGAATGGGAGGGCTCCTGGAGTTCTGGCCCTGCTGGTGGACCTTCTGATGGCCCCTGGTTTTTTTCCAGTGTTCCCTCTAAGTGCAAGCTAGCTAACAGTTTTTTAGCCTCTGGCTCATACCTTTTTGTCTTAGTTCAGGAAAGATGCCTCCAGAGCAAACTAATTTATGCAATAGAACAACAAGGAAAGGAATGAAGGACGCTACCTCTTTTATATTTGTATGGATATAATTAGTATATATTGATTATAAACATCTGTTCTCTTCTCCCCAGTAGGGAACCCAGTAGCTTATTTTTGTTATAGTTATTATTGATTTATTTAATTCATTTATACCCCACTTTTCTCCCCAATGGGGCCCCAAAGTGGCTTACATCATTCTCCTTCCCCCCATTTGATTCTCACAAAAATCCTGTGAGATAGGTTAGGCTGAGAGAGTGTAACAGGCCCAAGGTCACCCAGCAAGCTTCTATGGCCTGAGTGGGGATTTAAATCTGGGCATTCCAGATTTTAGATTCTCCTGCGGCCTGCCCAGTACACTATTCAGAACTATCAGATCGGCTGTGCTCTTCTAATCTTTGGGTGATTTCCCACTAAAGCTGCCATGGGGTTGCGCCGCCGTTTGCCCCGAGACTATTAGTCAATTTCACACCCAAAGCCGCGGGGCTGCATTTTGACCCGCGGCTTTGCCCGATTTCCCCGCAGTTTCGTAATCCTCAAAAAACAGGATTACGAAATTGCGGGGGAAATCGGCGAAGCTGCGGGTCAAAATGCAGCCCCGCGGCTTCGGGTGTGAAATTGACTAATAGTCTCGGGGCAAACGGCGGCGCAACCCCGCGGCAGCTTTAGTGGGAAATCACCCTTTCTGTTGTAACATCTAGCCTAGAAATGCTGAACAAAAGTTGATCCTACTTAAACTGTTACACAGATCCTTTGACCGTGGTGCTATCAGTCAGCCATTTCATAGCTTCTACATATCTGGGTTCCAAATGATTGATTTGTTGCTACTGACATTGATATTGGGAAAGCAGATGTGCAGTTGTCTTAGGCCAGAGGCTCAGAGCTAGATTTTATTTAAAGGAGGCCTCTGGGTTTTACTGCAAAGAACAGCCCCTTGTCTCTTCCTCTGCCTCTCTCTCTCTCTCTGTCTATCTAATGTGCACATTGATAACCTTGCTTTTCTTCCACATGGGGACCCCTCCAGGAGGCTTACAGCATCATTCTACCCTCCTCCATTTTATCCTCAAGATAGAGACAGTTTTATGTTGTGGTTAAGAGTGGCACCTGCTTCGTATGTACTGGGCTTCAGGTTCAGTTTGTGGAATCTGCAGTTAAAAGGTTCTTAGAGGTTCCCCCCTCTTTACCTGACATGGGTGGTTTGCTTGTTTTCCCCCACGTATGCCATCAGATAGGCTCGCCAGCTCTGAGTTGGGAATACCTTGGAGATTTTGAGGGTGGAGCCTGAGTGGTGGGTGTGGCCTTCTGACACACTTCTGGTGATGTCAGGGGGTGTGACATATGCTAATGAGTTATGCTAATGAGCTCCTGCAGCTCTTTTTCTATGAAAAGACCCCTGGCTATGGCCATTTTGTATGCTCTATTCCTGACACAAACGTCCATGATAACTTCATCTCTCTGATCAATAAAGCTGAATCTGTTTAAGAACCTGCTGTTGATACTGAGTCCTCGGAGTACCTGACAGCTGGATTATGGAGAAAGCAAGGGAGTAACAGAAAAACATTTACTTCTGCTACATTAACTATGTGAAAGCCTTTGATTGCATGGAGCACAACAAACTGTGGCAAGTCCTTAAAAATATGGGAATACCAGACCACCTCACATGCCTCCTGAGAAACCTGTGTAAGGGTCAAGAATTGTCAGTTAGAACTGGATTGGTTTAGAATAAGAAAAGGAGTACAACAAGGATGTATATTGTCACCTTACTTATTTAATTTATATGCAGAGTACATCATATGAAATGTTGGCCTGGATGAATCACAAACTGGAATTAAGATTGCTGGGGAAATCATCAACCACCTCAGATATGCAGATGATACCACTCTAATGGCAGAAAGTGAAGAGGACCTAAAGAGCCGAGCACAAAAGTTGGCTTGAAACTCAATATCAAAAAACCTAAGATCATGGCATCTGACCCCATCACTCCTTGGCAAATAGAAGGGGAAATAATGGCAGTAACAGAATTTAACATTCCTGGGATTCAAGATCACTGCACATGGTGACTGCAGCTGAAATTAAAAGATGTGTGCTCCTTGGGAGGAAACCTAGACAGCATAATAAAAAGTAGAGACATCACCCTGCCAACAAAAGTCCATATGGTCAAAGCAATGGTATTCCCAGTAGTAATGTATGGCTGTGAGAGTTAGACTATAAGGAAGGCTGACCGCTGAAGAATACATTCTTTCAAATTATGGTACTGGAGAAGTCTCTTGAGAGTCCCTTGGACTGCAAGGAGATCAACTCAGTCAATCCTAAAAGAAATCAACCCTGACCGTTCCCTGGAAGGCCAGATACTGAAGCTGAAGCTCAAATACTTTGGCCACCAAATGAGAAGGGAGTACTCAGTGGAGAGAACCTTGATGCTGGGAAGGATTGAAGGTGAAAGAAGATGGGGATGGCAAAGGATGAGATCAGGGCTGGTCCCAGGGTTTTTTGCACACTAGGCGAGACTACCTTCTGGCACCCCGCCCCCCCCCGCACCCACTGGACTGGTATGAGAGTTCCCCAGAGTGAAATGACAGCCCCAGAGGGTAGCAAAACCATTATGGAACGGGAAGAGGCCCCAGAGTAGCATGACAACCCCTGGGGGTAGCAGGAGTGTTCTGTGACTAGAATGAGAGACCACGGAATGGAATGACAGTGCCTGGGGATAGCAAGACTGTCCTGGGACTGGAATGACAGGCCCCAGAGTGGAATGACAGCCTGTGGAAGTAGCAAGAGTGGCTTGGGACTGGAATGACAGGCCCCAGAGTGGAATGAGAGCCCCTGGATGTAGTAGGGGTGGTCTCAGACTGGAATGACAGGGCCCCGAGTGGAATGAAAGCTATGGAAGTAGAAGGAGTGATCTGGGACTGGAATGACAGACCTCAGACTGGAATAAAAGCTCCTGGATGTAGTAGGAGTGGTCTGGGACTGGAATGACAGGACCCAGAGTGGAATGACAGCCCCTAGATGTAGATGGAGTGTTCTCTGACTAGAATGAGACACCGCAGAGTGGAATAACAGCACCTGGGAGTAGCAGGAGTGTTCTGGGACTGGAATGACAGGACCCAGAGTGGAATGACAGCCCTAGATGTAGATGGAGTGTTCTCTGACTAGAATGAGACACCGCAGAGTGGAATAACAGCACCTGGGAGTAGCAGGAGTGTTCTGGGACTGGAATGAGAGACCACAGAGTGGAATGACAGCCCCTGGGGGTAGCAGGAGTGTTCTGGGACTAGAATGAGAGAGCATGGAGTGGAATGACAGCCTCTGGATGTAGCAGGAGACTTCAGGGACTGGAACAAGAACCATGGAGTGGAATGACAGCCTGTGGAAGTAGCAGGAATGTTTTGGGACTGGAATGACAGCCCCTAGAGTGGAATGAGTGACCATGGGTGTAGAGGCAGTTCTGTGCAACTGGATTTGCAAATTGTAAAGTTGAACACTTTACATTTAACGATTTCTCGAATGTGTATAGCTATTTTCAAATCAGCTCCATCTCAGTAATTATCTTGCATGTCAGCTCTTTAGTTTCCTTACAAATTCATGAGCCACCTCCTCCATTGTCAGTTATAAATCTTGCACTTGTCCCTCCACCTGTTCCAGTGCCCAGTTCTGCTCCCTTCCTGACCTCCATGTTCCTTTTCCATGAGGTTGATGTGACCCACCTCCTCCATTGTCAATTCCACTCCTGGGCTTGTCATTTCAGTCCCAGAATACTCCTGCTGCCTCTTGGGGCTGTCATTTGAAGCTGGGGCCTGTTATTCCAGTCCCAGAGTAGTCTGTTTTGGCCCAGAGACCCTAATGAAAAATCCATTCCACATTTTCTTTGCAACTCTACTTGTACTGTTATGTATTTCAATGGAGCCCATGCAAGTCAATTGGCATTCCTGGCTCCCAGTATTTCCAGTGGGCCTTCAAGCGTCTCCCATTGTTTCCAATGGGCAACCCTGTCCTTCCTTTTAGTACATCCCCAGGGAAAGGGCTTGCTTGAGTCTCGGCGGGCTGCAGCAGTGTGGGCCAAACTTGTCACCTTCAGTCCTGGGGAAGGGCAGGCGGAGCAAGGCCCCGCAGCTGGAGGAGCCCCTTTTGTCTAGGGGGTGGGGAGGCTCTCCCTTACAGCTGTGCCCAACCAACCTTAAATTCCAGGGGCCAGGGGTGCAGATTCCTTCAAAATTCACCACTAGGAGGGTGGGAGGCACAGCTGAGCGGCAGCGGGAGCTGAGAGGCGGTGTGTGCAGCACGTGCATGAGCAGAGCAGTGCACAGCCGCAGGGCTTTTGTTTGGTGGGTGGGGCCTGGCTGGGGCATCAGTGAGCAACGACGAAGGAGGAGCACTGGCTGGGCAGGCACTGAGGCACCCTGAGGCAACCAGGCGATGAGTGGAGTGGCGTGCACAGCGCAAGCAGGGCTTTGAGGTGAAGGAGGAGAGGGGCCGGGTGGCAGCAGGTCATTCTGCCACCCGCCATTCTGCTGCCCACCAGCAGGGGGTGCTCTAGGCAAGTGCCTAAAATTTGCCTATGACAGTCTGGCCCTGGATGAGATGGTTAGACAGTGTTATCAATGCAACGAACATGAAATTAAGCAAACTCCGGAGCATGATGGAAGATAGGAGGGCCTGGCGTGATGTGGTCCATGGGGTCACGAAGAGTCAGACTCGACTGTGCAATTGAACAACAACTGGGAGAAGACAGAGCAACTGCTTATGAGGACTGTCTCTGGTGATGAGCAGACCTCATACCATTTAGTCTGACTTTAACAAAAGGGCAGGCTGGTGTGGGTTTAATTCTCTCTGTGTGAAACAATCCAACCTGGTGGCTAGTTAGTGAAAGCCTGTTTGTATCGATGAGCATTGAAGATCATTCAAACTGTAGCTTAAATTCATGTGCCTCAGCCAAGCTTTCTCTTTGACTGTCTGGAGATCTGTGCTGCTGATATGTCATTTAAAAACAATCTGTAAATAAATCTTCTTTGTTATTTACTCACAACTCCCACCTCAGTGATCTCTGTGTTCTTCTTGTTCACCACAAAACTTACCTTATATGATGATCTTGCCCTCTTCCCTCCCTCACACACAGGATTCCCCCTGCTTCTTCTTACTAGCTGAGTAGTCCCATATCTATTTTCTTCTTATTTGCTTGCCTATGGCTGTCCCACCCAGTCACTTTAGTATATATATTTTGATGCTAGGCCAGCCCAGGGAACTGAGGGAAGTGACAA
Source organism: Gekko gecko (assembly GCA_029375565.1). Taxonomy (NCBI): domain Eukaryota; kingdom Metazoa; phylum Chordata; class Lepidosauria; order Squamata; family Gekkonidae; genus Gekko; species Gekko gecko. The sequence goes on along the minus strand of JAPDNY010000005.1, from coordinate 72,400,655 downwards.
AGTCACCTTATTATATTCAGTTTCTGAAATGGCACACAAAAGGTTTTGAAAGTTCAAAATAAACAAAATGTTTTATGTAACTTAGAGGAGAAAAAGTCAAGTGGAAACAGGGGTAGGATGCATGAGGTAAGCCAATAATAAAACTGAAGTAACTTTGTAATCACACTAACTCCAGATAATTTGTTGCCAACCAGAGTTTCTGCTTTTAAAAAAGGTCTTTTAAAACTTTGAGGGGAGAAGCTTTCTTTTCAGTTTCTGCTTAAACACTCAAGCATAGGTTTCTGAGTTTCATTGACTCTTAAATTCCAGAAGGAAGGAACACGTAACTGAGTTCTCAACATACACACAGACCAGGGATCACTCCTCTTTTCAGAGCTATCTCTCTTTTCACTGGGCAGAAATTACTTTTCTTAACTATAAGCAGTTTCCCTTTTTGTCTCGGATGGGGATCCTCTCTGATCTTCTCACTCCTTTTGCCTCCTTCCCACTCCACAGTCAGTGCATAACTCTCCCTTCTTCAACTGTCAGTTCTCAATTGTCATTTCTTAACTGTCTCTGTCAACAGAATTCCATTTGAACAGCCTGTCACTCAAAGGTTCTCAGACTCCAATAAGCATTAACCCTTGACAGTCTGTCACACCTCATTGTAGCAAACCCAAAGTGTTTACACTTGCTGACCTAATAACATCTTGTAACTGATGAAAAGGTTTACAGTTCAAAACAAACCTTGTTCCCAAAAACAAAAGAGGCTGCCTAGATCCCCTCAATTGGTAGAAAAGGCTTGTCACAAGAGGTCATTCCAAAGGAGAGGTGCCACCATTGAAAAAGTCCTGTGTCTGGTCACCACTCATCTGATCTCTGCATATTCAGGCACAGATATCATGGCTTGAGAAGAGGATCTCAACAAAATGGCTCAAGCCATTTAGAGCCACATAGGTAAGAAACTGCCCTTTGAATTTTGTCTGGAAACAGATGAGCAGTCAATGTAGATCTTTCAGCACAGGGGTGGTATGATCCCTGTAGCCAGCCCCTGATAATAGTCTAGCTGCTACATTTTGGACCAGTTGAGGTTTCTGAACAGTTTTTAAAAGCAGCTCCAGCTAGAACACATTACCGAATCTGGATGGTGCCATATCGCTCCAAGCTGCCAGTCTGTCCGTAGCCCCAGTGACTGCTGGTTGGCCTGGCCCTGATGAGTCTTCCTCAAAAGCCCAAAAACAGTGCTGAAAAGCCCCCTCCCCTTTCCTGATTGTAATCAAGGCCTGAATTCTGGCAATATTGTTACAGTTGCCTAGCAACTGCCACAATGGCCACTGAGCAGCCACGGAGAGGTACAGATGCTACCTCTACTATTTTGAGAGTTTTAGCCCCCAATATGTATATTTTTAGATTTCATATTTTTCTGGAAACCTGGGGCTTATAGAAAGATAAGTCTTATCAAATCATGGCCTCTGTCCCAGATTTAAGAATCTAAGGTTGGAGCTATGTTAAGAATTAAATATATTGAAGTCTGTACACTTAACAGAAATTAATCATGTTTAGATATAATCGCTGGGTGCGTTTAGACAGCGTGCTGGAGCAGTTTAAACTGCTCCGGCACGATGCGTGTTTTTTTTTAAACTGGAGAATCGCGATCACACACCTCCTCCTTCGGAGCTCCCCGCTGTCCTCCTGCAGGTGGGGGGTTTTTCCCCTCTTCTTTGAGCATGCGCACAGGCAGCCCTCTCTCGAACAGGAAGTTTGGCGCGTGCGCAGAAGAGCGATCTTAACTGGTCCCTTTAAAGTTTAAATGAAGACTCCTTTTTACATTTTCTCCCCGAAAATGGCCTCCCCGAGATCCCAGACTTGTCTAAATGCCTAAACTAGGCACCAGTGAAGCTTTTCTTCATTTAACTTAGGAGCGGAGCTCTGCTCAAGCGCACACCGCTAAGGGGGGAAAAAAATGGCGGGCTAAAACCGGAAGCCGGAGGCAGCTTCCCAGAGGGGAGGGGGGGTTGAAGCACCCAGAAGCAGCTGGATGGAGCGATCAGACAGCGAAAAGTGCGGCTTGAAACAGAGAATCGGGAAAACACCACTTGGGTAAGTGGTGTCAAAATACTCCAGTTTACAGAGGGTTTGCTCCAGAAAGTGACGGCTGGGGATGGTGGGCAGATGTTGGGCATGTGAACGCGCAGGTAAAAGCTGTTTCTGAGCCGTGCCGAAAATGGCTCAAACGGCGTGTCTGAACGCACCCATTGATTCTGTGTCTTATTATCATGGTACCAGTCAGGTCAAGGGGTGGGGCTCAGTACACCAATGGGAGTCCTCCATGTACTAGGATAGCCAACTCTAGCCTGGGAAATTTCTGGAGATTTGAGAGGACAGACTGGGGAGGGTAGAGTTTGGGAATGGAAAGGAGCTCAGTAGGAAAATAATTCACCCTCCATATCTGCCATTTTTCCTGGTAGTCTGAGGCTAAGTTTTAATTCTGGGAGGCCTTCAGGCCTTACTTTGGAAGTTGGCAATACTGCCATGTACCCAGGGACAGTGCTGAAGGGTCAAAGCAGGGTCATAACTAGTGGTGGGGCACACAGGGTTGCACCCCTATCACAATTCCAGCACCACCACCCCAGACTCCCTCTTTAATTGCAAAATTTGGCAGCTGGGTATTACTTCAGCTGAGCAGTATTTCTTCAACTATGCCATGCCATCACCATGCCAGCCCGAAGCGTGTACTACTAACCATCCAGGAGAAGCCCATCATCAATTCCTTCTTTGCTCCTCAGATTAGCTGGCAACCCAGTCCTCCACCCCAAACTTCCCCATTCTTCCCAGTGTATGCCTTTTTCAATTTGGAGTGACCAATGCAGCATGAGTGCAGCAGTTGGTCTGCTGGTGGGACATTATCTGCTTTGGGGCTTCTGCACCCTGAGGCTTGGGTGATATTTGGCATGGCAAAAACTAGTGGGAATTGCTGCTCTGAATTGGGCAAGCTTGAGGTGGGGGAGAAGCTCAGGCCCTGCACACAGTCCCCTGCAGGCAGGGCCCATGGCTGAGAGCACCCCCATGCTGGTGATGGATGGTGGTGCACAGCTGTGTGCACCCTGAGCTGGCTGGCCCAGCATCTCCTGCAAACTTTGCAGGGCAGGAAGCAATGGTGGGAAGGTGATGAGCCAGAGGACTATGAGGGCAGCTTCTGACGCCTACCCGGGCCGTAGCGCAGCCAAGGAGCTTGGCTTGGCAGAGGAGCTTGGCAGAGGAACAGAGAGTCTGTTCCTGCCCTGTCTGCCTCCTCCAGAGAGAACCAGCTTGGTGAAGCCATTGTGCACGGACTCTAATCTGGGAGAACTGGGTTTGATTCCCCACTCCTCCACTTGCACCTGTCGGATGACCTTGGGCAAGCCATAGTTCTGTCTGAGCTGCCCTTGAAAGAGCAGTTTCTGTCAGAGCTCTGTCAGCCCCACCTATTTCACAGGGTGTCTGTTATGTGGAGGGGAAGGGAAAGGAGTTTGTAAGCCGGTCCGAGACTCTCAGTGAAGGGTGGGGTATAAATCCAATCTCTTCTTCTTCTCTTCCATGCTGGCCCAGCCTTGCCTCTTTGCCACTGGGCAACACAGGTCAGTCAGTGTCTCTAGGTGGGCCAAAGGGGGGAGGGAGCCATTGAGAAAAACTGAGAGAAAGAGAAGGGTGGGGAGCCTGAGGTAAGGGGTGAGGTGGGGATTGTTAAATAAATTAACTTTTATTTAATTAGCCACTGCCCCTAAGAACTTAAATGCCTCCCCATGAAAAATTCCTGGGTAAGGGGCTGGGTCAAAGGGTGGAGCAAATGAAACAGCAGTGCCACTGACTATATTAATTAATCTAATAATCTCTGTCTCTCAGGTTGAGGAGCAGAAAAGACAGCCAAAGACAGAATGTTTACTAAATCTATTTTTGTGGCATAGAAAAGCTGGGCTCAAAATGAAAGTTAAACTTGGATGCAAAACTAGTGCTACAAAAGACTTAAAGGCCAAGTTCAGCAAAGTTTTTTGTGTTGAAGTTGTAAACCAGCCTTTCCCATATTCCTTCTAGTATATGAGGGGGGAAAACACACCCTAGCAAGTGGCTACAAGGGGTGGGAATGGCCAGGCCAGTGGAAGGTTGGCCAGTTGGCAACCCTGCCCAAAGTTAGATGGGTGGATAGTAGAACTCTCTTTCTATATGTATATGTAGAAACCTCTGGATCAATCACTCTGTGGGTCTACACACTGACAAGCTGTAGGTGGTTAGAATTAAAAATAAGGAAGCTACCCAATTTCAGACTAATACTTCCTCCAGGTTTTTTTTTAAATAACCATTTCATTTTCACTTTTCTTTTGCGTGCTTCAAGGCCAGGGGTCTTTTATTTTCATGCCTCCTTCTGTTTTTCCTGTGCTATTTTTCTCCACTTAATATATTTGATTTGTAATGTTATTTGCATAGAAATGGTATGTTTTTGGACTATAACATTAAAATGGCAGAAATGAATGGGAATGCCAACAGTAAAAGGGGGCAAAAATGAAAGAGATCAAAAGATGCAAAACCAACAACAAATAAAAAGGGTAGATTCAGACATCTTTATTTATGAGCAACTTGAGACTGGGAATGTTTTTAAAAAAACATGGTAGGGAACAAAATATAAAGCCTTCACAAACAGCACAGCAAATGAAGCAAGACAGAAGAATATAAACCACATGGAAGAGAATTAAAAATAGTGTGAAATAAAAGGCCAAATTAGAATATTAAATCAACAAGCACATCAAATCTGATATAGATGAAGACTGTATTGCCAAAGCAAGGACTGTAATTACCCTCTGATTAAATAAATCCCACACTCTTCAAGAACAAAATTAATGAACAAAATATATTAAAAAGGAAATAATAATAATAATAATAATAAAAGCCAAGAACAGCTTTGCCAGGCGTACCCATTTTATGAGTCTAATATTACATGCCCGTGCTTCCTGTTTGGAGTTACACCCAAAACATCTCAGGCAAGATGACACATTTCATGACCTGAATTAAGAACTAACTTTACTGTGAAGTTACAGTAACCCAGAAGAACACAATGGGGGCTTTGAAAACCTATAACTCTGTGAACATTTAATTTTTTCCCTCCTGCTCAAAAATTAAACTATTATTGCAAGTTAAAAATACTACAGAATAATAACACCTAATTAGATACAGACATATCAATCATAAATATTACAGTAAGATGAAAGCCAAATTAACTCTGTCTCTCTCCTTTACATGAAGTCCTGAACACAATGTTTACATAAACAGACACATATCTAATTAAATCACTCTGCTTTCAGAAGATATATTTAAAGCATCAAAATTACAGCTTTTCTTTCTTATTCTTAATTTATGCAGAACACTTTAATCTTTATTACGCAAATGTATTGAGTTTCATAAGGAAATACGTAGGAGCATTCAGACATTACAGTAGAAGCATGTGGCTTGGCCACTGAAATGGAAGTTGCAACAAATTGCTTAATGAAACAATAGCATAGCAAGGTGAGAGGGGAACATGTTAAATTAAGGTCAAACTACATGGGACGGTGGCAGATTTGTGTGTCTCTGATGAAAAGGCCTTTAGTTCAAAGGCTGATCCCCCTTGTATAATCATGACCTCTTGAAGATTTTTCTCAGAGATTCAGCCTTGTCACTGGAGATGTATCAAGAAACTAGGAGCTACTCAGCCCATGTGAAGGTGTGGTTAGCATGTTTCTGGGTGCAATTCAGAGAGCTGGTTCTTAAGGCCCTAAAGGGTTTTGGACCAGGATACCTAAAAATCTGACTCTTCCTGTACTGTCCGGACCACCAGTTAAGATCTTTCGCTCAAGCTCTGCTTTCTGTGTCCCACTTTCAGAGATGAGGTAAGCGGTGACTAGAGACAGCGGTTTCCAGTTGTGGCATCTCACCTGTGGAATACTCTCCTTCTGGAGACTTAAATGGTACTTACTCTACTCTTTTTAGGCACCAAGCCAAATAGTTAATTTAATTTAGGCATTTAATTAAGGGGCTGATCATTTAATATCATTTTTTATCATTTGCTTCTAGCCTAGGACTGTTTTATGCAACCCATGGTAAACTGCTAAATGATTTGTGCTGTTTTTATGCTCTGGCTGGGGTTTTTGTAGTTTGTTATTTTTCTACAGTTTTTATTATTTTTAATTGCATTTTACTTGGTAAGCTGCCTCCACCAGGTTCTCTAGAGAAGTGGCACATAAATTTTCTAAAACAAATAAGTAATAAATAATACTGGTGGACTAGGAATGGGGAGACCCAAGTTGAAATCTTCATTTACTATAAAATTTACTGGTGACCTTGGACAAGGTCATCCTCTCTCCATCTAAGCTACCTCACAGGGCTGTTGTGTGGATAAAAATGGAGGAGAAAACCACATATGCCACTTTAAGCTCACTTAAGGAAGCATGGGATTAAAAGTTCACCAAATAAATACATAAATAAATAAAATATGCATGGCCTGTGAAGATATTTACTTACACAGCTTAAAGCAAATAACACTACTTCCATTTTTATCCATAAGATTATTGGGATGCTCTTATGTGCAGCACTCTATTCAACTGAGATGCATTTTAACAACCCCAGTATATTGAAATGTTCATTGTTTCATACTCTTGCTCTTTAATACTGCCCTACCACTGGCCCTCCTTACTCAGCAATCTTCTTGTGGCCTCATTCAGCTCTTTAGAACCTCAAGGTCTCTCCAAGATTTACCTTCATCACTATAATCCTATAATTATAGAGGAACTGTGATTCTAGCTAGAAATGCAAGACAAACAAAAAGACCATACCCGCCACACAGGTGCAAAGCACACCAGAAGGACCCATAATCATAGCCTGGCAGAGGTAATGGTCTGACCTCTGAATGAACTATGCCATTAACTGTGCAATCCTAAACAGAGTTATGCCCTTCTAAACTCATTGATTTCACTGGATTTAGAAGGATGTAACTCTGCTTATGATTGTGGTGTAAAATACAAGCAAATGGAAGCAGGCTCAGTACCAATGTTAGCTTGATGCTATATTAAGGCCCCGTTCACATGGAACATTTGCCCCGCTGAAGGCACGGGAGCCCTGCGGACTTTCCATGCGTGATCATACGAGCACATCTGGGAGGCATAGCGCTCCCTTGACCAACCCGCGGCTTCCCTCCAAAAATGCAGAGTAAAAAACTACTAGGATCGAAGTACTAGTTTCCGGAAACCCTGGGGCAAAGGCTGGCGTCTGATCACGGGAGCGCCAGTATCCCACGGCTTCCAACGCCTGCCCATGTCCCAGGGTTTCCGGATGTTGTCAGTTTCCATGGGATGCTCACTAATGCTGAACAGCGCATGCACACACACAAGACACCGAAAATGGCCCCCCCATGGCACATGCGCACTTCGCAACAGCGCAGATTGCGTGGTCTGCTGTGCTGCTTTTTTGCTGCGCTGCAGCAGCGCGGTGTGATCAGGGCGCAGAGCTGGAGCGTGGCAACCCGGTGGCCCATGTGATTGGGCTACTGTGCCTTATTTAGCTCCGGGGCAAACTGCCACGCCTCTCCCCTGTGTTATCTGGCCCGTATGACCAGGGCCTAAATATATTAATCTATAAATATCTTATCAATATAATTCTCGGCATGGCAAAAATCTGTGGGTATTTAAATCCAGAGACTGGAGTCATGGACAGATGAGAAACACCCCAGGTTTCCGGAAAAATCTGAAACAAGATACGCATGCACATACATTTGGGGAGGTTAACCTCCCAAATGAAAGAAGCAGTGACTGTAATTTTAAAAAATAAATTTCCTCAATTGGTCATTGCTAGGCAACCACACTGTATTGCCAGACTTCAGGCCATGGTTTCTTTCTGTGGGAAGCAGGGGAAGGCAAGGGCAGGGACATTTCCAAGGCATTTTTGTCCTTTGAAGGAAAAGAAATAGTGTGGAGAGTGGGATATAGGGGAAAATGAGATGCCTCCCACTAGTCCTTGATGGTTTCCTACTGTCAGAGGGAGAGAAGGGGGGAAAACTGAAGATAGGATAGGGGAACAGATAAAACTAGGTATGCTGAAGTATGAAAAAGAGACAAGGAAGAAGGAAAGGGGGGCTTTCAGGAAGGGAAAGAGAACATAGTGGTGGAGGGGAAATGAGATTTCCCTTGCAAGACCTTGCAGGTCCCCTGCTTTTCAATATATTTAATTCTTAATATGGCTCTATCTGTGGATATTTAAATCATGAGACTGGAGCCATGACCATACAAAACAGCTCTTTCTACAAATCTGAGAAAAGCTCCCAGCTTACAGAAAAACATGAAAACTTTTTTTAAGAAATCCATGAGGGGTTTTGTACCCCTTAAAATAATAAAATCAGTGCTGTACCTTTAACAAAATAGATCTCTGTGGCCATTATGAGGGTTGCTAAGGGAGATGATATGGGGACTACCAGGAGAAGAAAAAGAGGACATTCTATGGGGAAAGTGATACAGGGGAAAATGAAGTGACCTCTTGCAGGTTCCCCACTTGTCCAAACAGAATTCTCTGCTTAAAAGAGTCACTGTGTTATTCTGAACGTTCCTTTGCAACAAAAATATTTGGAAACAAAAATATATTGGCTGTGGTCACACTGGCGGCTTGGTGCAATATGGTGCTGCCTCTAATTGTATCAGTTTAAAGTGTTGTGGGGCATTACACACCTGCTGCTGGTTACACACACAGACATCCTGTGGTCAAGCATCCACATGACTGCAGCACCTCTGCCATGGAGTGCACTGCCCAGTCATTTTTCAAAATGCGTGTCCAAAATGCAAAATTCCAAAATAAAACCCACCCTAGTGGTGGGAACAGATCTGCAGGTTCAGCCTGCCAATCTGTTCTGTGCATACTCCCCTGTGATCAGGCATCCAGCCATGCGCAATGAATGCACAGGGAACCAAAAACACCACGTGTGATGTGGTGCCTTTTTAACCCAGTTCCAAGTTATCCTAGGACAGGATGAGTATGCCCAGGGAAGGCCTGACAGATGTGGCTGTGTGACTGCGCCCATTTGATCTGGAGGGGAAGGGTGGCTATGTCGAGCCAAACTGCTCATGTGATCACACCCACTGAATGCCCATGGAAATAAATATACACTTGATAATAAAAGGCTTTATTTGGTTAATTTGGTATTATTATGCTGGAATTTTTCAGTATAACTTGTCGCTATAAGTGTTAGCAGAGTTGAGGAAATAATCAAATCACATGCAGAGGTGCTTCTAGTAAAGTTTACTGCAACAACAGGATTTACAAAAAGAATTAACTTAACTGTACAACTGTACCCCCCTCATGACAATTCAAAACTTGAGTACTTTAGCAAATCAGAAACATAGCATAGACTGAATCTATAGCATGATCTTTAGCCATACATTTCTGATTCAAGTTTTTTTAAAAATATTTTTTCTGTTGTGCTTGGTGACCCAACACATCTGAATATATAATGTGTACTGCCTTATTTTCAGAGAATGTTGCATAAACACTTGAAGCAGACACATACAATTCTGTTTTTCAGATAATGATTATTATACACTTCTGGTGTAGTAATTCCATCTTGTACTGTTTCATCCTGTGACTCATGCAGGGGTTAGACATAAATGGCAGAAATGTTTTGAATGAGCTTATGAATATAAAATAAAATTTAGTGTGTGGATCACTAATCTGAATTCTTTCAGATTCTGGAATAGGATATAGCTTTGGGCAGGGCTTTTTTGTAGGAAAAGCCCAGCAGGAACTCATTAGCATAATAGGTCACCCGCAACATCAGAAACTCATTAGCATATTAGGCCACACCCCTGACAGCACAGCTCATTAGCATATTAGGTCACACCCCCATGTTACCAGAAGTGTGGTCATCAAACCACACCCACCTTTTACTTCTTATTCTGTTTACCTTATTTGTTGTCAAAACCCAGGGCTTTTTTTTTGTAGCAGGAACTCCTTTGTATGTTAGATCACTCCCCCCTTATATAGCCAATCCTAATGAGTTTCTGCTGTTTGGTGTGGCCTGTTATGCTAATGAGTTCCTGCTGGGTGTGGCCAACTTGGGAGCCAGCTGGAACTCTGTTCCTGTGCATTCCTGCCCAAAAATAGCCCTGGCTTTGGGGATGAACAGAATAGTTCTCAAATAAATTGCATCATGGCAGACTTCTGGTTTATGGCAACTCGCTAGCAAATGTGCCTCCCGGTTGCTCTGGAGGCATGATCTGCATGCTAGTGGTTCGGAGGAGGGGCGACCATTTGCCACCCTCCCAGAGCCTTGTGTGAAAGGCTCCTAGCCATGGGGCTTTTGAGGGGTTGCCTCTTCACCAGAGTGATGCTGGGGAATTGAGGCGCTCCTCCGCCCCGACGGTCTGGCCATTATGTGTCCGTATGGATCTAGAGCTGCTAGCCAGGACAAGCGTTGGAGTTCGAGTGGTTAAAATGAACTGAAGAAAGGTCAGAAGACTAACAATGAGCAGTGAGTTGAGTAAAGGTGAGAAAATGGCATTTTAAACAGAAAGCACCCCCTTGGGATCAGCATGGGAACTGAAGGATAAAAGGGAAAAATTGACTCTGTTTTTAAAGTGTGTGAGTTCCTGAGGCTGCAATTGCGTGAGCCAGAAGAGGACGTGAAAGAAGAAGAGGACAGCAAATCTAATGGTGAATTGGACTCTGTGTCTTTCGACGAGGACTCTGATTCAGAAAAGGGGGCGGCTGCCCCCAAACGAGGCTATCAACTGAGAGACCGAAAAGATAAAACAAAATGAAGATTGAAACTCTGAAGGCTGTTGTAAAGCATTGGCTTTTAATGATGCTCTGGGGAGGGTTGTTGAACAGTTAAAGTAGTTAAAAGGATGTATAACCTAGCTTATTCGACTATGTTCATATTATATAAGCATTTTAGACTAATATGTTTATAAGCTAATATGATGATCTCCTGTTCTTGGGGTTTTAGTTAGTTGTGGTTATCTTTACTTTCTCCTTAGATGTAGATGTTTCCCTTCCCTTTTTTTCATTGTAGTTTTGTAGTGTTTAGAAAAATGCAATAAAAAATCCTCTCCGGGGTTAAAAAAAAATTGCATCATGGCACTTAAATAATAACAGAAAAACAACTCTCATACAGACTTAATGAGCTTTCTCAAAAATTTATCTGGACCAGTGCTCTTCATCTGACAACAGGTGGAAGGCAGATGTGGCTACTCCAGTCCAAAATCTTTTAGAAGCTCTAGAGGAGTAGTTTTGTATGAGTGAAACTGGTACCACAAGGAGGTATTCTAAGCCTGAATTATTGACAGGCCCATAGCCAGGAAGTTTTTAGTGGGTGGGGGCCTGGGGAAAGTGGAGGGCCCCCAAAAGCCCCACATGTGTGCACTGATGTCACAAAAAGTGCACTGATGTCACAAAAATAAAATAAAAATACACTGCTGCTGCTGCCAGTGCTGAGATGCACCCCCCCCCCGGTCTCCCTCCCTCCCTTCCTGCTTGATGCCAAGCTGAGGCATGGATAGAGAGCACCCGGCTTGCCTAGCTCCTACTGGCAGCCACCTCAGTATTCAAACGGCCATGTGATGTGAAAACCCAACAGCGCCAGCCCCCAAACAGGGACTCAGCAGTTAGAGAGAAATGCTGGGTGTGGAGCCCTTGGAATCGGGCTAACAGGAAAAAGTGGGAGTGGGGAAGGTGGAGAAAACTGACCAGGGAAATTAAAAACAGAAGCCATTATCGGGAAGAGGCAGAGCACAAGCAGCTTGCAGGGGAACAAGGGCTGGGGCTGGACAGAAGGCAAGGAGAAAGCCGGCGGCGCCAGCAGTGCTGAGCAAGGGAGAGGTTGGGTAGCTGACCCTGCAGAGAAGGTCCACGGGAGGGTGGTGGTTGTGCCCCCACGGAAGGCCATGGCATTGTCCTGTGCAGCACCACTCCCAGGCATGATCTGCAGTCCTGGCAGATTATTGGCCACCTTCTCCACCCACCCCAGCTGTTGCCAGTGGTTTTCAGCAGCTCTGATGACTCTGGGGCCCTGCCGAGTGACTCCTCCCACTCCCCCAACAAAGGAAGTTGGGGGGCCTTGGCAGGAAGTCAGGGATCAGGGCCCCAAGGTGCCCCACCATAGCTACAGGCCTGGTTGTTTGTATATATCTTTAGGAGCTGCATAACAGTTGGTGGTAAAAATGAGAAATGGATAGTTGAACTGATGGTAAATTTGCCCCGAAGATGGGCCACCTGGGGTCTGATTTGGAAGATAGAATACAGAAATGTTTCCTACATTACAATACTTTAAGGACAGACTAGCTAGCCACAGTATCTCCTTTGAATTGTAATTTTTAATCTATCACATAATATTGTTGTGAGGGAGGGATTTCCTGCGAAATTCTCTAGAAACATTTCCATTTTGCCTTCAGCAAAATGGTTAGTTGAGTAGCCATCAAAGGGGACCACCTGTGAAGAAAACCAAAATGGCAATGTTATATATCTGGTAATTAAGTCAGGAGTTTAAATGTAGTTATATAAACTCATTAATTAGCAGCTCACTGAAAGGATAAGCTCTTACAGAGGGAAACAGTGATGCAGCACCTTTTCAAGTGGGTTTATGAGTCATATAAACCAGAATTATTTCCATGATGCAGACAAACAATATACTCCATTAAAAATATCCTTGCATAATTAGTAATAGTTCTCTATGTATTTGGTAGGATTTAAATATGGCATTTATAATGCATGACAACACCCAGGACCTTGATCAGTGGGTAATACAGTTCTTGGAAAGATGTTGTAAAATAGTGGTTATTCTTTGGAACTATGTTTTGTTTCTGACGTATAAACATCTCTTTGAAAATACATTGAAATATAGGTACAGTTGTAGAAAAAAGTCAGTTTTGGTAGATACCAAATATGAGTGATATTTTGATGATAATGTTGAGATGACTAGCATAACATGCCCTTCAAAGAACAAGATCAAAGATTGGGCCTTTATGGCATTTTTTCAGTGGTCAAATTCTTCTGTAAAATGGTGTTGGTGGCCATAGGTCAAACCAGTGGCCACCATAACATGTAACTTGGCCTTTATAGGCAGGACCCCCAGGCTTTCAACAATGCTTATGGAAAGAGATTTCCACCCAGCCAAGCCCTGCAGGTTCTCAGGCAGCTGGTCTTTGGCTTTGCTCTTAACAGAGCAATGTGGTACATCATTTATGGTTTAATCTTTCTTCTTTCTATTTCTTCTCCCACACACACCTCTGCTACCTAGGGAGGGTACCAGGGCTTGGGAAAATACCAGTGTTACCTCAAACCCTGGATAAAGGCCCAATTTGATGGTTTTTGGAGGGTCCCCCAGAAACTTGTGCTTCTTCCCCATATGTAATGCGTCCCCTTGGAGTAGGGGAAAATGATGAAGTCTTTTATTAGGGCCTGCCAAAGTGGGAATCTATTAGTGGTGACTTTCTTCCCATCTCAGCCAGGTGGACAACATGGTGCCAAAGTAGCAGCAGCTGACACCATTACAACAGGACAGTACACACAGGCCTCACTGTAGCACTCACCATATTGATGATGGAGGACTCAGGGCTTAGCAGCAGCACTTGTTCCTCCCAAACCCTCATCTTCAGCAGGAAGGGGACAGCTTCTCTTGCTGAAATTTTGGGAGACATGGCCTAGCCAACCTTCTCCCTCAGATCAGAGATCTTGTTCTTATTGAGGTTATGGGCTCCATTTCTTTAGCTATTCACCACTTATAGTCAAATAACCCCTCACATAATGCAAATCTAAAGTCAGAAGCATTAAAAAAAAAGAGTAAGGGAAGGTGGAAGTGTAGCTATTAACAGAGTCACTTAGACAATGTTGAGTAGGACCAGCAGGGTTCTGCTGAGCAGAGTGAGAGTGTTGCTCCACATTCTTCCCTGAAGAAGAAGAAGAGCAGACTTCAGTGGTCTCTCATATTCTGACAAGGGAGGGAGAACTGACAGAAGAGGAAGACACAGAAGAATCACATTAAACCACCAGGATGTGTATCCCAAGCTTTTCCCTAAAGTCCATAGAATTTTCAAACTCTCTGCCAATAAGAAGGAGGAAGCACAGTCTTGTGGCCAGAGTTTGGCACTTTAAGACAGCCGTTCATTTCCCCGGGGCTAATAACTCAGCCCACCCCTTTCCAAAAGTCTTTGAGAGAGAAAAATGGGATACCCCAGCCAAACAAAGAGTAATTACCAACTGGTCTTTAAGTCCTAATCCTGAGCCCCAGACATCTCAGATACTTTCAAATTACCACTGTGGAGTCTTGTGATCAAAAATTCTACTTTGTGAGCTACTGGCATTAAAGTTGTGAGTGAGCAATCTGACTATTGCATAAATTAGTTTGCTCTGGAGCCATCCTTCATGCACTAAGACAAAAATTTGAGCTAGAACATTGGTTTCCCAAAGCCATTTTTCTCTGGGTCAGTAACATATCTTCTGTGGATAGTGACATTTCAAGGAGCTGAAAGTCAATTTTAACAACATTGCACTCTCAGCAGATATTGTATAAGACATCTTTGGATACCATTCAACTTTCATCCAGAGTCATAGCTTTGAATGTAGCAGTATGTAGGGATATCTAGTTGCAATATTGTAAAGTAGACTGGGTACCCAAGCTCAGCTGCAAACATTCATTTCAGGGGTTCCACACCTTTTGGAGAGTCCCTTGATCCCATATTGATTGAGACAGAGGACAAGATAAAAACCTTTCCTAAAAGGGAGGTGGAAGGTACTGATGTCCCCAAGGCCCTTGCCCCTGGGGACCTGCATTTTTTTCATGACTTGCTCCCCCTATTTCTGTACACATGTACACCTCAGTGGGGGCCTAGAATTCATAAAAGGAGCATGAATTAAGGTGATACCAAAAGGCAGAAAGTTGTGCTAAGATGGGAAGGAATGCAGGGCAGGTCCTCTAAAAATCATGCACCCTATACAATCATGCAATACCCCCCCTAAGAGGAATTCAGCTGAGGGCCATTTCCACCCAGAGACCTTAGAGCCTCTAATGGCCCAGATCTCTAAACAATAAACAATGGACGATTCCAGCAATTTCCTCCATATCTCAATGACCAGACAGAAAGATTCCTGCCTTTCCCAAATCATGACAAGTACCTGGCCATATCTAACTTCCAAATCTCTCCAAGAGAACACTTTAGACACTCCACACAAAAAGAGAAAACTCACCTCTACCATATAGACAAAGGATTTATGTTACCTGAGCAAAGGGGAGCTGACATTCTTGTACTGCTTAATGTGTCACGTTATGCTTCAGTTCTTTCTGGTGGTTGCAAACATCGAAAATCCTAATGTATTGGTTATTGAATATCCCATTTTGTTGATTGTACTGACTCACTATGTGTAATCCTCTTTGATACCCTGTGAAAAAGTCAGACTATACATAATGTAAATAAATAAGTAAATAAAAATTCAAGGCTTATCTTTAAATTATCACATTTTTATTATTCCTACATTCCAGTGCCAACACCTCAGGGTATAAGGAGTTACCCCTCAGCCACAATATTTTAACCGGTTTGGGACTCATCCTGTGACCTGAACCTTTTGGTTGATCCCTCACTTCTCTGATTCAGGGACATGTCTCAGCATCTACTTCCCTCTGCCTGGTCAGTTTCAGGTCTTGGTGCTGCTTCTTTGCTCTTGAAGTTACCCCCCTTCTCTTCAAGAGCAGGCTCATATGTCTCTCTCTCCCCTCTCCCCTTTTTAGTTTTATTCTTTAATAGATAGGCAGTTCTGCTAGGGAAAGGTTCCAGATAGAATCCTCCAGCTTGCTTCATTCTTCATGAGACTTACATAGGGTTTCAAGGTCTTTGCCTGCCTTCGAGAACTTCCCCTTTTCAACTAGATTCAACCAGTTTAACAATTTCTGCTTTTAGCTCCCTGGCCATAGTCTTCCAGCTTATTAACTGGAACATTGTTCCTTTTATCTCTTCTTTGCAATTTATTTGGCCTTCTTGCTTTTTATTCTCACCCCATTCATGATCTTCCAGGGATTTGAATTCCTTTACTATGACATAATTTGTAATCTACCAGGAATTTCAGACTTTTGACCTGATATCACTTTCATATTTCACACTTACTCACTTCTGTTCTAACATCTCCTCCAGTGATGTCCCAATACACACCACAAATCTATTTTAATCTGTATATCAATATCTTGATTATTATTGGATATTTTGTAATGATGATGATGACGTTACAAAGTTGGCAAGACAACATCCTTGCATGGGACATCTTCCCTTCCCTGAAATATGCCTCCAATGCTACTAAATAACCATTTTGAAAATTTGGGGCCATGAAATATTCAGACTATTTCTATTCATGTGATAATTTCTTATGGCTTGGTTACTACTCAGTGGTATTTAAAGAGCTCTACCGCCATAGAAAAGAAACCTGCTGAAAGGGTAAAAGTTCCCTGTTTATATGAGAGTGATTCTATTAAAATGACTTGTGCAGCCTTCCATGGAGAAATCTTTCATCATTGATATTTAGAAATCACGGGATCTTCTACTGGAGCATACAAGTTTGTTTAATGTTCTAACTACTGGACAGATAGATAGTCTCCTATTACAGCAGGTTCTCAGAATTTCCCTGCCTTCTCATTTTAACTCATGAGTGAACTGCACTGTATCTTTCTATGGTATGTTTAAATTACAGCAAATTAGTCCTGCAGCTTCAGTGAAGCAAAGATGGTTTCTAAGGCACCAACAACAAATGGGGTCATATGACTCCAGTTGCCTGCCAAGTTCGTTGATTTTACTTTTCTACGGGCGGGTTCTTTGGAAGGAGTTATTATTCTCTTGGCAAAGGTGCAAACCACATTTGCACAGATAATGTGAACGCAGGCACAGGGAGCATTTATAGACAACAATTTATAGGAAGAAAGCAGAGCTTCCCTCCTTGTAATTCTCCTCCATCCCCACATCATTTCTCCCCAGTCAGATCGTTTTGTAGTTCCATACCAGCTGGTAAAATATTAGCTTAAATATACTTGCAAAGAAAGGACTAGGCACTCCCTCCCATTTACTACCTACCCTTGCAAATGTCCTGCACACATTATTGCTATGAAGAAAATACAGGGCAGAGAATCCTAAATCTCAGAACATGCAGTTTCAACTTCTGTTGTGACTGACTGCACTTTTTAAGAGGCTTAGAGGAGCTGTACCAACAACTAAGGATGGTGAAGAGTTAATTCTTCACAAAGCCAGAGAGCTTTGAGTGACAAGCTGCTATAAGCAATCTGATTGGTTGACATCAGCTGAGCAGAAAAAGTCTTGAGAGAGCTGGATGCTGATAGAAAAGTCAGTCAGATCCCTGCCTTTACTGTGAAGAGATGTGTATTGAGACTGTCTACAAATAGCCCTGTCAAAAAAGGGTTTAGTGCAGAAAGAGTCAGATTTCTACCTTGACTGAATGAGGAATGAATTCAGACAGGAATGCTGGGGGGAGAGTCTGGCAAGGAAGTGGGTAGTAAAGAAGGCTCCCATTCAGGCCAAAGGAAAGGGGATAGATCTTCTAGGAATAGTTATATCTGAGGGAGCAGAGAGATCCCAGGTCTGGTGTGCTTAGGAACTGCCTGTAGAGACCTTAAAAGTCAGTCTAAAACTCAAGAAGAGTACTGGTATTTCAAGAGAAGGGGTTTGGGTACTGGGAAGAGGGTACTAGGCTTCTGGGCACCAAAAGAGTCAGCAAATTCAAAAATAAAGTGTTAGAGTGCTTGGGAAAACACTGGAACAAAAGCCTCTCAATATAAGGATTTAAAGTAACTTTGAATAATTTAACGACCTCTCATTAGCCTGATATATAAGAACAAAAGTCTGTGCTTGTATTAGTTTTACCTCAGTAATTTTAGCCCCTGATTTCACTTGATCTTTCCCCTTGATGTTAAATAAAATATTTTGTTATTGTTTAATTTTAAAGCATCAAAAGTGCCATTTTCAGTGGTTTCAATTAAAGGGTGATCCTATCCCTTCCCCCAGGTTCCTGGGCTGAACAAATAGCCACTATATCTTACTGACGCAGGATGGGACAGCCAAAGTTTCTTCAAGGGAGAAGAAAACACATGACTAGGGCTGCTAAGTCAGTGAAGGGACAAAAACATGGAGAGAAATTCTAGCTTCTGAGGGAGAAAAGTGTACAGGGTCTGTCCTATCGGTCTGTTTCATTTTTTTGCCATCCATCCAGTAAAGAGGTCAGGAAGGCATACATAATTTTCCACTCCTCCATTTTATTTTCCAAAGAGTACCTGTGCGACAGGTTAGGTTGAGTGTGACCAGGCCATTCCTGTGACAATGCAAACCACTATACAACACTTCCTCTGCACATATTATATTACTGTGTGATATGGTACAGTCCTCAGCTAGAGCTCATTTTTTTTAAGTGACTTCTTTGGTGTGGTAAACTTTCATTTCATATGGAGAGATTGTTTTACATAAAAATCACCATCTAAAACTGGAGTGCTACTTCTATAAGACCTGAGCTACACAAACATAGACACATGCACAAATAGAAGAATTAGGCTCAGATGAACTCCATTTTCCCCAAGGCATTAGAAGTCATTAGTTTCACAACACCTTAGTAGACTCACAATGCCATCATAAGCAGAGATTTAATTCAATAAACTTGGAAGGGTATAATTCTGCTTAGTATAGCACTATAAATCTTGAGGGATATGAATTTGCATTCTGACCTCTCTATCCTCATCACTTTGCTCTTATGAGAATCAAGCAGTGGAGATAATGCTGTCTACCCTGTTTTGAACAGCCCAGCTTCTCTGGAGGGGACTAGATGAGAAAGGAAAAAAGTACTTGAATGGTCAAAATAGTTGATTTGTGCAATGTCAGATTGTTTTTGCTTTCTCCCTGAGCCCGTTTCAGGTCTTGTTTGACTGCCTGATGCTTAGTCATCCTGCCTTGACAATCTCGTATCATGAAAGACTGAAGCAGGTTTGTGAGGCCAGAGGCCCTACGTGATCTACAACAATTCCATAGAGCGGTAAAAACCGAGCTTTTCCGACAAGCATTCTGAGATGCGGCCACATTGGCACCGCCGCAATAGCTCCAGCACAGGCATTGATATGCTTGCCTATTGGCACCAACATCCCTTACAGCACTTTATAAGAAAGCCGCCATATTTTAATGTATGTTAAATGTATTTTAATGTATTTAATGTATTTTAAATGTATTATAATGTATTTTTAATGTATCTTGTGGCTGTATTGTATATTAGTCTATTGCTGTAAGCCGCCCTGAGCCACCTCGGTGGGAGGGCGGGATACAAGCCTAACAAATAAATAAATAAATAAATAAATAAATAAATAAATAAATAAATAAATAAGGGAGTGAAGGGTGAGGGAGAAGAAACCACCGTACCATGCCACAGTCCAGCCTCTCCGCTTTATTATATACAACCACCAGAGCACTGGAACACTATGGGGACAGATCCAGCATCACATGACCTGTTTGTCACCCAATGAAACTCTACCCACCCCCCAGCCTGCCTGCTCGGGGGTTAAAGCCGTGGAGTGGAAAACCTCCAGATCCTATATGGGTGCAAGCTCTGCTACACGGTTCCCTTGCCACCTAGTGATGAGAACCAGCCAATAGCCCTTGAGCTGGGCATGACTCCTTAAGGAAGTCCCCAAAATGGGGTATGCAGGCTTGCAGGTACTGCCTCTGCCCCAATGCCCAACATGGTGTGTGATGTGCTGCCTCATACAGACTTGGAGCCAAGTGGAATTATAGTCCCAGCAGTGGCTGGGCTAAATAGGGGAGAGGCAGGGCAGCCAGTGCAGAGATTGTGCATGCCCAGATGGCCCTGGAGCTCCATCCCCCTTCCCAGACCACATGGGAAGGCCATTGTCAGCCATGGCCACTGTAGTAGCCCCCAAACCACATATAGCAGGCTTGGAGCAGGCAAACGATCTCCCTCTCTTCTACCCTCAGCCCTGATCTGCAAAATGCATCCCCAGGTAAGTCCAGGGCTGCTGCTTTATTTTGTCTATACAATGTGACATATTTCATGTTGTATCAAGTATTAATGTATACAGTATTTTTATAGAACTAATTTAATGTCATAGCCAGTATTAATGTATACTATATTTTTATAGAATTCATTCTTTTATAAAATACAAATTCTCTGCAACATACCAAGATCTGATGAACCAGCATTCTTTTGCTGACAGTGGATTGAAATGATATTGAACAATAAGGTGTACAGAAAGATAGGAATATAATGGTGATGGTTAGCCAATCACTCCATAAAGTCCATCAAAAAGTTGTGGATGCCTGTTTCAGATTTATAAATACATGGTTAGGGTAAAAGTGGGATTATGCCTATTGCTCTCCCTCTCAATTAAATGCACTTGTCCGGAGGCCAGAATTAAATGTAGACAGACTGTACACTGTGCATGGACTAGACCCTCACCATACATATTTAAAGATGGTCTGCAAGGAGTTATAGTTACTCACTTTTACATTAACATTATTGCCATGAGTGGCCAAATTATGGTTTGTTTTGAAAAAGAAGAACATATAGATGCATGAATGCAAAGATGTATTATATAACTTCAACTGTTTAAGAATGTTATCAGATATTGTTCCTCCTTTTCAAGACTGACCAAAGCAGAGGAAAACGATGGGATATTTTTGCATAAATTCTCTGAGCGTAATCCTGTTTGTGGAAAAAGAAGTGGAGAATGTCCTTAAATAATGTGTGAAGATTACAGAAGGAAAACAAATGTACAAACAACCCCTGTAGGCGTAGCTACTGCTTTTTCTTTTTGTTCATATTAATACTATCCTGCTTGCATTTAACAAGGTGTGAACAGTTGCTTTGTCTTTGGGGCTATCATCAGGAAGGGAAAAAATGGCTAATCTCTGATGGGGTATGTACAGCCCTGAACCTTAGAGTCATTGTAGAAAAAACACCTATGCTAAACATTGAATTATCATTAGAACCAAAATGATGCTCTAACAGTCTACATCCCTTGAAACTCTTATAAACTCTGTGAAGCAATCTACCCTCTTAGGCCCAATCTGCATCTAGCATTTGCTCCACTGTTTTACCAAACCCACACTGGAATAGATATTCCCTCTATGGGCAAATCTGCATTTGCATTTTTAAATCAGTTTCGTGCTGCAGTGACGCCATCAAGCATAGAGAAAGACAGCGTCATAGCAGCACAAAACTGATTTAAAAATTCAAATGCAGCCCGAAACTGATTTAAAAATGCAAATACAGATTCGACCTACATTGCATGCCACTTTCACCTTGATTGATTGTTGGATTTTATGGCAGTGTCCAGACTGCATGCCTCTTTCACTTTGTTTCATCTCTAGGTTCTATGGTAGCCATCTGCATAGATCTATGGCTGTTTTGAGCCACATCTTTCTCTGTTCCATTGTGGGTTTGGTAAAACAGCGGAGCAAATGCTAGCTGGTACATTTAGTCACTGGTACATTTTCCAGCCAACTGCAATTAAACATTGTGTTGACAGATAACCTGACAGCACAAGCCCCATCCTTATGCTGGTACCAGTATTCAAGTGCTGGCTCCAAGCCTTCACCTGAGTTTGCAGTGACCTCCTTTTCCAATAATGTAAAGATTTATTGGGGTTCTGAGCTGACACATCATAACGCTAAAGAAGTACAATCAGCAGAAAAAACATATTGATAAATAAACCTTGATAATGGCCAATTATCTCACCATGGGGAATATACCCAAATGTTAATGGATTCAATTTGTACACAAAATATAATCATTTTCCCAACATGCTTTCATTGCTGTAGCGAGCTCTACATAGCTGGCTCTACACTGTGGTAAGATGAGGCAGTTTCCTCAGGTGATGGATTTTAGAGGACATCCACCTCCATGGCTGCTGCCACCTCATCTTTACCCCATCACCTCCATACCTGACCCCAGAGGTGAAGCACCTAACACTCCTTCTCTCTGCATTTCTCATGCATCTTTAAACATACACAAACACTCAGTATGGCTTCCAAAATTTCTGCAAGGCCTAATAGTTTAAGAAGCCCTACTGGCAGGGGTCTTTTTTTTTTTGGGGGGGGGAGAGCGCACCAGAGCGCAGCTCTGGGAACTCAGGAGCCAAGCCCCACCCCCAGCCGGGGTCCCGGGGAGTCTTTTTGCAGCTGAATGTCAATTTCAGCTCCATTATATCCTATGGGCCATTGAAGTCAATGGTGAAAACATAGGGTATATTCTGGGGGCTGGAGGGGAGGGGGTTTGAGGGAGAGGCTCCAAACTCACAGGGTAGCTGTTGGAGCCTCTCCCCAAGATACCCACCAAGTTTCAAGAACATTGGATCAGGGGGTCCAATTCTATGGGCCCCTAAACAGGTTGCCCCTATTCCCTCCATTGTTCTCTATGGTGGGAAAAAAGTAACAGTGACATCATAAGGAGGAGCCAGTGAAATCACAGGCCATTGTCACTATCTATTGAGGCACAGCCATGTGGGATTTAGGAAGGGGCTCCTCAGAAATTTAGGGGGGGCCTAGGAACTCTTGGGAACCCCCCTAGCCATGCCCCTGGGCTGGGCTAAATCCAGGAAAAGGTGAGAGTTGGCCAGTGGTTATAGTGGTATCTCAGTGTTCTCCTGCTGTGTCCTTTATTTAAATTCACTTTTAGAATTGTCACTTTAAGATCTGCAGATATATATACCATGTGCATAAGACAAACAAACACAAATTTGAAAGTAAGGAGGGCAACACAGAAAAGCCCGTAGGGGAACATTTTAAAAGTTTTCCTAGACATTCATTTACAGGAGTCTTGTTTCTGCCTTATTCATAAGGGTGACTTTGTACTGAAATTTACTAAATTATGGCATCACAGATGCCTTCATTTGGTAAATGCATGGCT
Source organism: Gekko gecko (assembly GCA_029375565.1). Taxonomy (NCBI): domain Eukaryota; kingdom Metazoa; phylum Chordata; class Lepidosauria; order Squamata; family Gekkonidae; genus Gekko; species Gekko gecko. Next base: position 72,377,741 of record JAPDNY010000005.1, on the reverse strand, counting down.
GAAGTCTCTGAGCCAGAATACCAAACAGTTGCTGTGCACTCAATTTTCAAGCAATGTACAGAGTTCAAAGTAGCAGCTGCTCTTTCTGGGCTGCACACAGGGCAAAAGGAAATTTTAAGAGGTCTCTGATCTGCATACCCCCCCAGTCTTGTTGATGCAGATGGGCTTACCATTTAAAAATGAAATGGAAATTGAAAGAGCATAGGAGTGGTTGAAGCAGCCCCCCCTCCCACTACCATGGGTTAAAAAACAAACAAACCCTATATATCAAGGATATATAGACCCAAGTAAAATAAAATAGAGACACACTTTCCCCCCAAATGTAAATTGGAGCCCAACAGAGGCTTTGCAGTCTGACTGTTGCTACATTGAAAGTGGGCGGAGACAGACAGGGTTAAGAATTATACTTTCTTTTCTGACAGACAGTTCTGGTCTAAAGTTGGATAGGAGACCATAAAGGAAGCCCAGAGATGGTATGCAGAGGCACACAATGGCAAATCACCTTTGAATGTCTCTTGCCTTGAAAACCCCTCAGGGTTACCATGTTTTGGCTATGGAGCTAGTTTTAAAATTGTGAGCAGACTGATTTAAAAAAAAATTATAGAAACTATTCAAATATAATCTCACTTCCCTTAATAGAAGGAAGGAAGGGAGAAAGGAGGGAAGACAGACCAGACAAGGTTAAAGAGGAAAAATATCTGTTTAGTCTTAAGTAGTAATGCTCAATTTCAGCAAAAAAATGGGGATTAGGCAGTTGTTCCAGACAATTCATAGAAAAGATGGACTTTAAGGAAGAGGTGACAGAAGTGGTATGAGCTGAAGGCATTCTGCACCAAAGGGGGGGGGAGGAATGGACTGAGAGACAAAGACAGAAAGACAGAGAGAAAGAGAGAGAGAGAAAGACAGAGAGATAGGCAGAAAGAGAGAGAGAGAGAAGACAAAGAAAAAGAGAGAGAAAGAAGACAAAGGGGAATTTCAGACAGATGATATAATCCGGAAGAGGAACGGTTCCCAAACGGTTTCTGGTCTGGCATTTCAGACAGAACCATTTTAGAACCGGTTCCCTACCGGAATATATTTGTAATTTCACACAGGATCGCTTCTGTCCCATTCAGGAAACGGGGCTGAAGCGTTTTACCTGTCGACTGCTTCCAAGTAGTCACCAGTTTCTTCTCCCGGATCCGATACGCTTTTTTCCCGCCTTTTTTCGCCCGCGCGGGCGATCTCCAGCTTTTTTTTTTTTTTTAATGTTCGCTTTAGAGCGCTATAGCGCTATAGCACAATCGCACAATAGCACAATAGCATCATAGCAACCCCATTGGAATGCCTGCAGTGTTGTTTATAGCACTATAGCGCTATAGCGCTCTAAAGCGAACATTTTTTTAAAAAAAAGGCGTGGCGGGAACCGGCGGGAAAACAAAGCGGTGCAATCTGAATTGCCAAACCGCTTCTGATTCGGCTCTTTTCCGGTCAGGGAAAGCCATGTGTGAAATGGCAGCCCTGTACCAGTTTACTTCAAGACGAATCAGAAACGGCTTCAAACCGACAGAGTCTCGGTAATGTGAAATTCCCTAAAGAAAAAGAGAGAGAGAAACACAAAGAGAAAAAGAGTGAAAGGAAGAAAGGGAGAAGTAGAAAAAAGATGGGGAGAGAGGAGTGAAAGAAAAACGGAGGAGGAAAAGAAGACAGAAAGACAGGCAGAAAAATGATAGGAAGGAAGACAGAAAGGCAGGCAGCCATTAGAAGCCTCCCTTGCACTCCCTCCCACTTTTAGAGGGGGGGAGGGAACCCTGAACTGGCTTCCCACCCTTTACAGCGAAGAGCTGAAAGACAGACCTGGCGGGCTGCTTGCTTTAAAGAGTGAGCAGCCATTTCAAGCCTTCCCTTCACTCTCTCCCATTCTTAGGCAGGGGGGAGTGAAGGGGTACCCTGAACTGGCTGCCGACCCTTTAAAGCAAGAGCTGGCAGGCAGACCTGCCGGGCTCCTCGCTTTAAAGGGCAGGCAGCCATTGCAAGCCTCCCCTTCACTCCCTCCTGTTCTTAGGCGGGGGAGAGTGAAAGGGTGCCCTGAAATGGCTGCCCACACTTTAAAGCCTACCTGCACTGGTTGCCCGGGGGGGGCTCAATTTGGGGGAGGTGCCAGCCCCTGAGGCCCCCCCCCCGTAGCTATCACCTATGATTTGGGGATGGGGGGAAACTCAGAGAGGATGTGATGCCATAGAGTCCAGCTGAAGCTGCCACAGCCATTTCCTCCAGAGGAGCTGATCTCTGTACTCTGGAGATCAATTGTAATTCTAAATCTCCTGGCCTCACCTTGAAGTTGATAACCCCACCCACATTGTGTTTTAAGGTGCCACAGGAATGAGGAGATCACAGGAGAGGGGTCCTGGGTAATTCAGGACAGTTCAGTAGGAAAGAAAGGGTAGAGACAAGAGGTGGTGGTAACCTGGGCAGCAGCCTTGAGAGACCTCCCCCCCAGTGTTGAGCTCCCACTAATATGATTTTAAAAAATGCTAAATAGCAAATACATAGTTCAATATTCAAGTAATCAGTGAGACATTGTTATCTCTGGTCAATGCTTATCAGGCAATTTTTTATCCATTTAGTCTGCTCACAACAAAAACCTCTCCTTACCCCTTCCACTATTTGATTTTCTTCAGCTTTGGTACTGATCTGTGGGGCAATGCGCAAGGTGTCATTCAAAGGAGGAGGCTTTTTTTTAAAGATTCAGTTTCTTTTCCCAGAGAAATATAACATTGGGTACAAAGACAGCTTTGTGAGCCTTGTTGTGTTGTTTAAAAAAATTAGTCCTGTGAATATCAGCAGCTGTCCCTCTGCTTGAAACAGTACCCTGTTCCCTTTCTGAACAGAAGCAGGTGATTCAGCCCTGTTGGAGGTGGCTTCCAAGCCCTGAAAGCAAAGCTGCTGATCATCTGATTTCCAGCCACTGATGCCAGCATCTTAGGGTTCAGAGGTTGTATCCAGGTGTAGGTTTTTTTTAATATATATACTTTGAAGAATCTACATATGATTCACATTCTGACGAGCCCTATAATGTGCAATATTGAGTTCACAGATTTAAAATATGACCATTCCTTTGACCTCTGTCTGGGTCAATTTAATTCAGGTTACTTAAAATGTATACATGAAGGTGAGAATTTTCACTGGAGATAATTCTCCCTCCTCAAACTGGGATTCTTATATAGGATTTAATCCAGATTTAGAATCCCTTTTAGTCAGGGGAAACTGACTCTGGTTAACTTGCATACTTGCATTCATATGTCAAGAACAACCAAAGTTAGATTTAAACTAGGATTCATCTATGATGCTTCCCCTAAGAGGAAAAAGAGGAAGCACAAGGCAGGACGTGAACATGGCAATAAACCAGGTTTCTGCACATTCAGGTTTAAGGAAAGATTGGTGTAGTATCTGAATGTAATCCAGGGGTGATGTAGGTATGCCAGGCATGCAAATAACCATTCCTATAGCCTGTAGGAATTTCCTATCTGATATTTGGGGAACAGGGGTTTGTTTGTTGTTATTTTTTGAGGTGTACATGGAGGGATTAGATGAAACAATTTTTTCCATCTTCCCATGGAACAAGAGTTCAACCTTCTTTCCCCCAGCACCAGGCCTCCTGTCTGATTCAGCCTCCCTTCTCTATGGTGCTGTTATACCCCAAGGGGTCCTTAGGTGGGGTGTGAAGTGGAGGAGCTTGGGAACAGCCAAGAGTGACTGCACATTGGCTGAAAGAAAAAGGGCGCCTAAAGGGTTGGTGTGCTGGCTCAGACAGTCACCACATTTACCATGCACTAGAAACGAGATATGCAGTCCAAAATCAAGTCAAACAACAGAGCTGAAGGTCAGAAAGCCAGGAAGTCAGTCAAAGGTTGCAGGAGCAGGGAGTAGTTGCTACAAGCCAAAATCAGATCTGAGCATACACAGTAGCTTCCACGCTGAGGCAGGTGTGTGGGTGTTTATGACTAGGTCCTCCCTTCCCTGGGACTCAATCTGTCAAGACTCACAGCCCCTCACATTGCCTTTGCAAGACCTACAGTCTGGCACTCTTCCTTTGCTCCCGCACATCCAGCTGCTGACGTACCTTGCATCTGGGACACTCAGGAGAACTAGGTGGGGATTCTGGCCTTGGGGTGTCTCCACTGGGGGGTGCTGGGCCAGACTCTGGATCAGTCTCTCCCTCTGGCTACACCTCCTGTGCAGCTGCTGGGGCCTCTTCTCCCTCAGGTGCTGTTAAGGGTTCCTCTGCTGGGCTGACTCCAGAGAAGGCTGAGTTGCTCCATGCTTCTTCCTCATTTGAGGAGTAGTCAGCCTCAGCAGAGCCAGTACCCATGGCAGCTGGTGGGGCAATGACTACCAGGATTACCCTCCTCAGGAATAAAAGACTGCCTTGGGAGTAGAAACCTTTGGGGTAGTAAAATCCTACTCATATGTAGGCCAAGAGACCTAGGGAGTGGGCATGGTAGGAGGAAGGAAAATAAAAAGCCTGAGCAACAGAAAGGGGGTACTGAAATGTCATCTGGCAGGCAGATAGATGGGAAAGTCAGGGAACTCAAGTGGGACTGGAAATGAGGTATTTCTGATCAAGAGAGCAGGACATTACTCTATAGAGGCCTGGTCACCTTAAGACCTAACTCCTTTGGTGAGGGTGCAGTAGCTAGAGGCCTCAGTCAAGGAACTCTAGGCAGAAACTACAGTTGCATCCTCCAGGTAGTGACTGGAGATTTCCCAGAATTACAAGGGGACTTTAGGCTTCAGAGATCAGTTTCCCTGGAGAAAATAGCTGCTTTGGAAGGTGGATTGTATGGCAGGAGTGTCAAACATGTGGCCCATGGGCTGGATCTGGCCCCTGTAGGGCTGGTATCTGGCCCACAAGCAACTGCTTCCTTCTCCTGGTCACTACTGTTGCTGCAAAGGGGGAAGGAAAAAAGAGAGTGCACACACACAACCAGATAAAGTTCCCTCTGCTCTCTCCTGCTTCCTCCTCTGGGGCTGCTGCTGCCTTCCCAAGCCTTGTTTGGAGAGGGAATCCCATCATAGAAGCTTTCCTGTGTACACACACCTTTTTAGATAGAGGGAGGGAGATTCTTCTGACAAGTCCTGCTCTGCTGTTTTCTTTGAGACCTGATCATACACACGCACTCATGTTAAAAAAGGAAGGGGGACAGGAAAGAGATGCATCTGGGATAAGGGGAATTAAAGGGAAATTATTTTGGCTTATATTCTGAAATTTTTTTGTGTTTTTTTTAATAATGATTAGACTTCTCTTTGCCTATCTGGGATTTTCTTTCAGAAAGAGCTTGATTAGGAATTACAACACTTGGATTGGATTCCATGCTTTAATGATTGGAAGTAGATGGCCAAGTATTTACAAATCCATTTATAGTTCCATATATTCCAGTTGTACTTGTGGTCTCCCCCTCTCTCCTCCCACCTCACTTGCTGCCTTTCTTTGCATTAACCCCCCTCCCGTTTTTTAACTGTTTCATGATCATCACTAGCAGTGAGTGGATTTTGTCCAGTCTGAAAACAACACATTACTTCACTTGGAAATATCCCCCTTTCCAGTTCTAACAGATGAAAAAAAAATAATAAAAGAAAACTAACAGCACAGTTTGCAATCTTTATTAGTGGAAGAGAGCAAGAGTCCAGTAGCACCTTAATAACTAACAAAATTTGCGGCAGGGCATAAGCTTTCATGAGTCACTGCTCACTTCGCCAGATATAGCTAGAATGTGAGTCCATCTGTCCTTATATCTTGGAGAGTTAAGTAATTTCAGATGCCAAATAACAATAGCAGCCATTGGTAATGAGAGAAGAAACCTAGGTCTTAATTCAGTCCAGGAGGATGAATCGAGCTTCATTATCAGTTGCAATTCATTAGTCTCTCTTTCTACTCTCCCTTTGAAATTCCTTTGTAAGAGAATTGCCACTCTTAGGTCAGCAACTGAATGTCCTGGAAGGTTGAAATGTCTCCCAGGCCTGGGATTACAAGCAGTAAACAGATGGAGAAGATGAGGGGATAGGCAGATCTCCAGGCTGTAATCAGGTATAGGAATCTGGAACTCTGTCACCTGGGAAAACAACAATAAAGTACAACCTAAGCTACCCCGCCCCCTCAAGTAAGCCTTTTGGAGTATCTGGAGACAGATGGAATAGCCAGGAAGAGCTACTGGCTCTGGGGGGCTTCACAGGCAGCTTTTAACTAATTTTTTAAAAAAGTGTGAGACCCACTCTCTCTGTTTGTTGTCTACTGTAACCCTGAGAATCAAGATTAGGATAGTTCTGTAAACAAGTGATTTGATTCTTAAGGCACACATTTTATCTCCCTGTTTTGCAGGAAAAAAATATTATTCCGTTCCTTCTACTTCCTTAATTAAAGTTATATACAGATTTTAACTTGAGGGGAAAAATCTGTTTTCTTAACTCAACATATGTGTTCACACTGAAATTCAAGAAATACTTGGGAAAATTTTTGCTTTTAGGCTGCCAATTTGTATTGACTGTGATCATATAGATAGCCTTATTTTTTCCTTCTAGATGATTGCTGTGATGGCTCCTAAAAATGTCATATAAAACCACCACCACCACCTCCTCCTCTTGCTATAGTTTAAGCAGCATCTTTGCTTCTTACAAGTTCAAATGGTCATTTATCTCAGGCAGCTGGCCTATGATAGAAACACATTACTTTATGTGAACTCCATTTCTAGCCTTGTCTTTGAGGATTTCGCATAACCAGATTACAGACTTTGTGTTTTCTGTCTCAAATCTACGAGGCAGACTTCATCTGGCAAAGATACTGGAGGCACGCCACACTCTGTTCCCCTTTGACACCACTTTCAGTGATGAGATACCAACTTCAAATGGTCTCACTTTTTCTCATTAAATTGGCTGCTGTTTTATTTTTCTTCAAACTCTGTTAAAATACACTTAGTGCCATTGATGATTGCACTCATCTTGATCCTGGTGCCTGAGCAAGAACAGGTAGCATTTTTATTCATTAAACTGAATCCAGCAAATAGTGAGAAGAAGGAGGGAAAGAAACCCTTATAGATATTGTTTAGCAAAAAAATAAAGAAAGAAGTGTAATCAGACACCAATATAATTGAATCAAAACCCCATGTAAGCATTAGAAATCTTTTCTCTGTAGAGGGAAAACCAAAGATAGAAAGGGGAATAAACACAGGGGAAAGCTATAGCATCAAATAAAATAGGTCAAATGCTGCCAATTCTGTGAATGTTTAGCACAGTAAGTCTACGTTTCCCACATTAGCATCAAAATTAGTAACATATGGTTGCCATTATTTAATATCAATTCAGGCATTATCTATGCATCTATCCAGGGGTCTTTTCCTAGAAAAAGACCTGCAGGAGCTCATTAGCATAAAGTATGCTAATGAGCTACTAGGCTATTAGCATAATAGCTCATTAGAATATGCCACGCCCCCTGACATCAACGGAAGTGATGTCATAAGGTGAAGCAAGGGGGGGAGGCATCTTCAAAAGCCTCCCCTTCCCAGACAGCCTGGCAGGGGGGGGATGTTGGGCCACAGTAGGAAAGGGGGAAGGAAAGAGAGAGAGAGAAGGAAAGAAGGAAGGAAAGAGAAGGAAAGGGGATAAAAAGAGAGAGGGAAAGAAAGAGAATGAAAGAAGAAGGGAAAGGGGAAAAGGAGAGAATGAAAGGAGGGAAAGAGAAAAAGAAGGGAAGAAGGGAAAGAAAGAGAGGAAGGAAAGGAGGAGGAAAAGGGAAAGAAAGAAGAGGAAAGGAGAGAAGGAAAGGATGGACAGAAGAAGGGCAAAGAGATGGGGAGAGGGAGGAAGATTCTCCCACCCACCCAGATCCTGCACTTACCTCCATCCATGCCTTCCCCCGGGCTGCAGTGCTCGATCGCGGGCCCCGGGAGGCCGGCCACAGGCCTCTTTGGGCCTCCCTGGGGCCACAGTGCTTGATTGTGGGCACCCGGAGACCAGCCACGGGCCGCTTTGGGGCCTCAGCACTGGAGCGCGGGCCTCAGGAGGCCGACCAGGGCCCTCTTCTGGCCTCCGTGGGGCCACAGCGCCCTAGCGCGGGCCCGGGAGGCCGGCCACAGCCCACTTCGGGCCTCGGTGGGGCCTCAGTGCCAGAGCGCGGCCCCGGGAGGCTGACCATGGTCCTCTTCGGGCCTCCGTGGGGCCACAGAGCCAGAGCGCGGCCCCGCGAGGCCGGCCACGGGCCTCTTCGGGCTTCCTTGGGGCCTCAGCGCTGGAGTGTGGGCCCCGGGAGGCCGACCACGGGCCTCTTTGGGGCCTCAGCATCGTAGCGCGGGCCCTGGGAGGCCGGCCTCGGGACTCCTCCAGGCCTCAGCGCTGGAGTGCGGGCCCCGGGAGGCCGACCACAGCCCTCTTCGGGCCTCCGTGGGGCCTCAGTGCCATAGCGCGGGCCCCGGGAGGCCGACCACGGGCCTCTTCGGGCCTCTGTGGGGCCTCAGTGCCATAGTGCGGCCCCCGGGAGGCTGACCACGGGCCTCTTCGGGCCTCCATGGGGCCTCAGTGCCGTAGCGCGGGCCCCGGGAGGCCAGCCACGGGCCTCCCCGGGGCCGCTGTGGCTCAATCGTGGGCCCCGGGAGGCCAGCCACGGGCCTTGCCCAGGGGCCTCAGCGCTGAAGCACCGCCCGGGAAGCTAGCCACGGGCCTCTTCAGCGGCTCTGGGCCGCAGCTCTTCCGGGAAGGGAGCTGGGGGCGGGGCTTGTCGCCACCGCCACCACGTGTCCCAGTGCCTGGGCTGCCGGAGCACTGCTCCGGCACGCTCCGGCCCCAAAAGAGCCCTGCATCTATCTATCCATTCATGCGAATAGGCATCAACAAACAAAAAGACCAACTGTATTTCTGACAAAACTGGTAACAGGGTTCAAAAACTGGCATAGCAAAGGCAGGACTCATGGCAGCTGGAAAAAGCATTTTGGCCTTGTAGAGGCATGTACAACAAAGCAAGTGAACAAAAGAACTGTTTTGTAGGAGCCTATATAAAATGGTATTGAACTAGACAGGTAGCATAGCTGCCTACCATTTGCCTTGCACAGGATGCCTCTATAACACATTTCACCTTTGCCCCATTTCAGGTACAAGTAATATTAGGTTTCAACAATGTCACAATTTCAAAAGTATTCATGACTTTATAATAGATTTTTTATGTAACCATTCGTACTTGTGATCTAAGCTTAAGAAAAAAAAACGTCTGCAGGATCTGAAATGTGGCAGAATTATATCTATGTGGGCCTGGGGAGAACCTGCCATGGATGGCTGAGCTTTTTAACCTGCTCAGCCCTACTCTCTAGCTGCCTGCCTATAAAAGAAGCTGAAACCTGGTACTTTTTTGTCACCTATTTGATGTTTGTATTACAGTAGGATGTTTTATATCTGTTAGATGCCCTGGGTACTCTTTTTAAACAAAATAGTGAGATAGAAATAAATAAATAAATAGATAAATAAAGATGCTATGAACTTCACAGTGAACATGTTCAGCGGGTGAACATTTTTGGCAGTGACAACAATTCAGCCAAGCACTGGATCTCCTTACCACTGTCTGACTCAAGCAACTTGGAGTGGGTATGGAATAGGACTATAGGCTATATGACATTCAATATGTAATGCAGCTGATTACCCTGTACAGTACTGTCCAAATAGGTGGAAAGGAACCCACTGAACAGATTCAAACTGCTCATGCACCACCAAAACTGCTTAACAAAGCTGAGCTCTGAGAAGGAGCAAGGTGTTTGAGCTGCCAGAGGGGTGAGTGGTATTTTTATTTATTTACTTTCAGCTGAGGTGCTTTAGCTGAGAAGGTACTGTGTCAGGGACTGTATTTGGGAGTGTGTGGGTGAGTTGTAACAGACTCCTGACTGCTGGAGTTAGGGTGTGAAAGGGTCATTGTTTGCCTGTAATTAAGTGCTTGGGTGAAATTGAATAGCAGACTCCTGGCTGCTGGAGTTGGGGTGTGAAAGGGTCATTGTTTGACTGTCATTAAGTGCCTTGGGTGATTCTGAGTAGCTGCTCGCCACACCCTCTCTTGGGAGACAATTCCATTTAAGGCAGAAAGTTTGCAAGAGGCACGAGCCTCTGGCACGAGCCGAAGGGTGAGGCTCTTTGCCTGTGGCTCTTAGCCTAGGGGCTCTGTAAGAAGCCCAGGAAGAGCCAGAAAGTCAGGACCTTGGCTCCTTGGTAAGGTAAGGTAAGTAGACTCCTACAACAGGAGCCATATAAATACAAAGTGTTTTAAAAGGGGGGTTATAGAAAAGTATTTGTTTAAAAACAATTATGAAGCCAGAATGCCAGCAGGGGGTTGGGGGCTATCCAGTGTTTTGCATGGAGTGTCACATGTATGACTATCTGCCCACTGGTCAGAAGTCTTGGGTGTGTCCTCGGTGCAAGGAGCTCCTGGTTCTCAGGATGAGTTCTAGTCGGGAAAAAGAGATTGCATTCTTAGACACTTTCAATGACTGTGCTGTGGAACAGATGGTCACAGATCCTACCAGGGGAGAGGCGATCCTGGATTTGGTCCTAAGTAACACCCAAGACCTGGTGAGAGATGTAAAAGTGATTGCACCACTTGGGAACAGTGACCATAATTTCATTGAGTTTAACATTTGTACAGATAGGGACTTGCCCAAAAAGACTGGCGCAACCACTTTTAACTTTAAAAGGGGTAACTTCTCTGGTATGAGGGGACATGTGAGGAAGAAATTGAAAGGAAGAGTGGAGAAGGTCAAAACCATTGGGGAAGCTTGGAGACTATTTTAAAATACAATCCTAGAAGCTCAGAAAAAATATATACCGCAGGTTAGGAAAGGTACAAATAGGTATAGAAAAAAGCCTGCATGGTTAACAAATAAAGTAATGGAAGCTGTAAAAGGTAAGAAGGATTCCTTTAAGCGGTGGAAAGCTAGTCTTAGTGAGGTTGATAAAAGGGAACACAGACTATGGCAAATAAAATGCAAGTCTGTGATCAGGCAAGCAAAAAGGGAATATGAGGAGCATATCGCAAAAAACATAAAGACCAACAATAAAACTTTCTTCAAATACATTAGAAGTAGGAAGCCAGCCAGGGAGGCAGTGGGGCCCTTGGATGACCAAGGGGTAAAAGGAGTAGTGAAGGATGATAGGGAAATGGCTGAGAAGCTGAATGCATTTTTTGCCTCTGTCTTCACTGTGGAAGAGGAGAAGTGCTTGCCCACTCCAGAAGCACCGATTTCGGGAGGGGGTTTGAAAGACCTGAATCAGATTGCGGTGACAAGAGAGGAAGTCCTCCGACTGATGGACAATTTAAAAACTAATAAATCACCAGGCCCGGATGGCATTCATCCGAGAGTTCTGAAAGAACTCAAATGTGAACTTGTGGATCTCCTGGCAAAGATATGTAATCTTTCTTTAAAATCTGCCTCCATTCCTGAGGACTGGAAGGTAGCTAATGTCACTCCCATCTTTAAAAAGGGCTCCAGGGGAGATCCGGGAAATTACAGGCCAGTCAGTCTGACATCGATACCGGGTAAGTTGGTGGAAACTGTTATTAAGGAAAGAATTAGTAGGCACATTGATGAACAAAAACTATTGAGGCAGACTCAGCATGGGTTCTGTAAGGGAAGATCTTGTCTCACTAACCTGTTAGTGTTTTTTGAGGGAGTGAACAAACATGTGGACAAGGGGGACCCAATAGATATTATTCACCTTGACTTCTGGAAAGCTTTTGATACAGTTCCTCATCAAAGGCTCCTAAGTAAGCTCAATAGTCATGGGATAAAAGGACAAGTCCTCTTGTGAATCAAAAACTGGCTTATAAATGGGAAACAGAGAGTGAGTATAAATGGGAAACTTTCTCAGTGGAGGGTGGTAAGCAGTGGGGTACCACAGGGATCAGTACTCGGTCCGATGCTTTTTAACTTGTTTATTAACGATTTGGAATTGGGAGTAAGCAGTGATGTGGCTAAATTTGCAGATGACACGAAGTTGTTCAGGGTGGTGAAAACCAGGGAGGAGTTTGAGGCACTCCAAAGGGATCTGTTGTGGATGGGTGAGTGGGCATCAACGTGGCAAATGGGGTTCAATGTGGCCAAGTGCAAAGTGATGCACATTGGAGCCAAAAATCCTAAATATAAATACACGTTGATGAGGTCTGAACTGGCAGAGACGGACCAAGAGAGAGATCTTGGAGTCGTAGTGGATAACTCACTGAAAATGTCTAGACAATGTGTAGCTGCAATAAAGAAGGCCAACGCTATGCTGGGGATTATTAGGAAGGGAATTGATAACAAATCAGCCAGTATCATCATGCCCCTGTATAAATCATTGGTGCGACCTCATTTGGAATACTGTGTACAGTTCTGTTCACCACATCTCAAAAAGGATATTATAGCATTGGAAAAAGTGCAGAGAAGGGCAACTAGAATGATAAAAGGGTTGAAACACCTTCCCTATGAAGAAAGGTTAAAATGCTTGGGGCTCTTTAGCTTGGAGAAACGACGGCTGAGATGTGACATGATCGAGGTTTATAAGATTATGAATGGGATTGAGCGGGTTGAGAAAGAGGTGCTTTTCTCCCTTTCTCACAATACAAGAACTCGTGGACACTCTATGAAATTTCTGAGCAGTCGGGTTAGAACAGATAAAAGGAAATACTTCTTCACCCAAAGAGTGATTAACATATGGAATTCACTGCCACAGGAGGTCGTGGCAGCTGCAAGCATGGACAGTTTCAAGAGGAAATTAGATAAACATATGGAGCAGAAGTCCACCAGTGGCTATTAGCCACAGGGTTTAGATGGGAACTCTCAGTCTGGGGCAGGTGATGCACTCTATTCTTGGTGCTGGAGGGGACCTCCTGATGGCACCTGGTATATTTTGGCCGCTGTGTGATAGAGTGTTGGACTGGATGGGCCATTGGCCTGATTCAACATTGGCTTCTCTTATGTTCTTATGTTCTTAACAAAAAAATGGCTCCACACTCATGACTGGTGAGCTAAATATGAGCAGAACCAGTGGCTATTTGAACATCTGTAGCCTGAGCTTCCTCTAGGCCACAGCAAATTTCCAGAATAACAGTGAGGAGCAGGGTAATATGTGGAGGTAAAGGAGTAAATGCTAATTGCCATGTTGTTATATACTGACAGGCCACCAGGAAACTGACACGAGCTTGAGTTACCAGAACAATGGGACACCAGGATCCTGGAATGGACCTATTGGGTGGTGTTGCAATGTAAATAGCCAATCACGGCGAGTGTGTGTGTGTATTACACGAGTCTAAGCAGGGCTTCTGCCCTGCTGGAGTTGTCCTTAGTTTGAGCTAATCACTAAAAAACTATGAGCTGATTACAACATGTGTCTCAAACCCATTGCATTGGCGACGAGGAGGGGATCCTATTGAGCCAGCCCAGTTCCCTCCAGCACCACACCACATCCTGAGCTCCAGAGCTACGTGCATCACCTTGCTACTGGGACCATCGCTACCATGCCAGTTTGGTGTAGTGGTTAAGTGCGTGGACTCTTATCTGGGAGAACCGGGTTTGATTCCCCACTCCTCCACTTGCACCTGCTGATGTGACCTTGGGTCAGTCACAAGCTCTGGCACAGCTGTTCTCTCAAGGACAGTTTGTGTTAGAGTTCTCTCAGCCCCACCTACCTCACAGGGTGTCTGTTGTGGGGAGGGGAAGGGAAAGGAGTTTGTAAGCCGCTCTGAGACGCTTTTGGGCAGTGAAGGTCGGGGTATAAATCCAAACTCTTCTTCTTCTTCCTCATGGCTGCTGCTCCAGGACACTTCGATGCATTCGACACCACCGCAGAGAACTGGGAGTCCTACATCGGCCAGTTTGAGTTCTTCCTAGATCAAGGTAGCAGGGAAGAAGCATGCCACTTTCTTCTGAGTATGTGGCCACATGACCTACGAGATCGCCCGCTCGCTCATCACCCCGGCGAATCTCAAAGACATTGCATACCAGATAATCATAGAGCAGCTTAAGGACCATTTCTCCCCTAAGCTGTCCATGATCACTGCCCGCCATGCATTCTACATGAGGTACCAGACTACCAATGATTCCATCATGGACTTCGTCATGGCACTATGGTGGATAGTCTGGCACTGCAACTTCACGAACCTGGAAGAAGCCCTCTGGGACCGGCTGGTCTGTGGGATATGGGATGAGAGGCTCCAGAGGAGGATCCTTGCAAAAGGGGACCCCAACTTTAAGGAGTCCATGGAGATGGCCATTGCCGCTGAAGCAGTGGAGCAGTTCACCACAGAGGTATGGCACTCGCAGAATCCGCCATCTTTAACTTAACTGTCCACGGCCACCCACCACATGGACACCTCAGAGGATGAAGCCAACAAGGTCCTACAGCTCCAGCATCCTGCACACCGCCACACACCGCCAGCACAAAGGCTGTCTGCACCACCATGTGCCGGTGATGCTGCCTCCTCAACCATGTGTGCCAGCTGCAGAGAGCCCCATAAGAGGAGGTCCAGTCATTTCCAGGATGCCACGTTCAGGAACTGTGGGAAGGTCAGCCACATCGCAAGAGCCTGCCACGCCAAGGGAAACTGGAGGCAACCAGCAGTGGCCCCCACATCAACGCACTCTGTGGAGCTCCATACTACTTCCATCCAGCAGAAGCAGGTACTGCACTTACCCCAGGACACCCCAGATAAAATTACCATAATGGTACAGATAGAGGGTAGCCCATACATGATGGAGCTCAACACCAGGTCCTCCATCCCCATAATTTCAAGAGACTCTGCCCCAAAGGAGGTCCTCCCCTGCAGCCTGTTGGCTTCACCCTATGGGACTTTTTTAAGAATGAGGTGTCTGTCTTGGGGGAGGGCAAGTTCCAAGTGCAGTACTGGCACTTCAACGGACTTTTAGATCTGCTGGTAGTAAGAGGCAGCCGCACAAGCCTCATTGGACTTGCTTGGTTTGCAAACCTATGAGACTTTCAGAAGGTGTGTAATGACCTCCTGTCTCCCTACAACTCAATCCAGAGGTCCAGCCCATAAGGCTGAAGGATAGGCGTGTTCCGTTCGCTTTAAAGCCCAAGATAGATGAGGAGCTGGACTGGCTAGTGGCCCAAGGAGTCTTGGAACCAATACCACATGCCCTGTGGGAGACCACATCCTGGCTTCCTTGGCAGGCGCAAAGGTCTTTGGTAAGCTGGACTTAGTGCAGGCTTACCAACAACTACCCGTGGATGATGCTACTGCAGAGGCCCAGATGATAGTGATGCACAGGGACACATTCCGGGTGCAATGGCTGCAATTTGGGGTCAGTGTAGCCCTGGGAATTTTCCAGAATTTAATGGACTCCCTCCTTAAAAGAATTCCTGGGGTGCATCCCTTCTTCAACAATGTTCTGATCACCGCACCTATGAACAAAGAATTAGCTGAGAGACTGCACACCATCCTGCAGAGATTCCAAGCTGCCAGTCTCAAAATAAAGCAGGAAAAATGTTTCCTGGGGATCCCGTGAGTTGAATTCCTGGGATTCTTTGTTGATGCCCAGGGCATTCATCCAATTCCCAACAAGATTCACACCATCATCAATGCCCCAGCTCCCCCATCCAAGCCAGAATTCCAGGCCTTTTGGGGACTATTGAACTTTTACCATTCCTTCCTGCCCCACAAGGCTGCGGTAGCAGAGCCCCTGCACTGGCTCCTGGACAAGAAGGCCCCCTGGGTCTGAGGCCAGAAGTAAGCCACCGTGTTCTGGGCTGTGAAGGAGCTGCTCACCTCAAACGCCATCCTGGCACATTTCAATGAAAAGCTTCCCATCATCCTTGCCTGCGACGCTTCCCCATATGGAGTCAGAGCCATCCTCAGACATCAGCTACCAGATGACAGGGAGGTCCCTGTGGCGTATTACCCCTGCACCTTGTCCTCAGCCGAATGCAACTATGCACAAATAGACAAGGAGGCACTGTGGCGGGTGTCAAGAAATTCCACGATTACCTCTACAGGCGGCCCTTCACCATTGTGACCAACCACAAGCCCCTGTTGGGCATGCTGGCCCCGGAATGCCAGACACCACAGATGCTATCCCCCAGGGTGCTGCACTGGTCTATCTTGCTGGTGGGTTACCAATACTCACTCCTCCACTGCCCAGGAAAGGTGATGGGGCATGCTGACACCCTCAGCCACCTGCTGCTGCCCTCCTGTGACCTGGAAACTGCTCTAGCACATCAGGTCCTGCTCCTTGAAGACCTCCCCGACTGTCCTCTCCAGGTAACTGGCATGTCCCATCACACTGCCAAGCACCATGTACTTTCCCATGTCTTGGACTGGGTGGGGAGGGACTGGCCCATCAGCCAGGTGGGCCCAGAATTTGCGGCATTCTCCTCCTGCCAAGACAAGCTTTCTGCACACAAGGGTTGCCTGCTGTGGGGAAGCCAGCATCGTTGGGCCAGCAAGTACTCATGGTGCTGCACAACACATACCTGGGGATCGCGCGGATGAAGGCACTGGCCTGCAGCTATGTATGGTGGCCCGGTCTAGACAGTAAAATCGAGGACTCTGTAAAGTACAGTTAGGCCTACCAAGAAACTCATCCTGAGCTTCCAGGGGCCCCCGTGCAACAGTGGAAATCCACCCACAAACCATGGTCCCGGCTACACCTGGACTTTGCGGGCCCCTTCCAAGGATAGATCTTCTTCATTTTGGTGGAATCATACACCAAATGGCTGGAAGTGGTGCCCATCTCCTCCACCTCTTCCAAGGCAGCAATCTGGGCCCTCTGACAGATCTTCTGTACCCATGGCTTCCCCAACACCATAGTAACAGACAATGGTATGGCTTTCACATCGGGAGAGTTCCAAGAGTTTATGGGCTGCTACCTCATCTGGCACATCTGATCCACTCCCTTTCACCCCACCACTAATAGCCAAGCAGAACAGATGGTGAGGATCACTAAGGAGTCTCTCTGGCAGATCATCCATGGAGATTGGGACCACCGGCTTGTGGCTTTCCTTTTCAGCCACTGAGACACCCTGAGTACCTCCACTGGCTGCAGCCCTGCAGAACTCCTCATGAACTCCTAATAACATGTCTGGACCGGCTGCACCCCGACCATGCTCCCAAGCACCGCCTGGTCCTAGAGAACCAAGAGGCGCCCCGTGGATTCTCTCTGGGTGACCCCGTCCATGCCTGGAACTTCTCCAATGGCCTGGCCTGGATTCTGGCCTGGGTTACCTGAGTGATGGGGCCCCTGTTGTACGACGTATCCACCAAGGATGACCTACTTCTGTGGAGGCACATTGACCAACTCCACAGTCGCTTACTCCCAGCAGAAACACAGCCCTGTCCAGCAGTTCCAGACGATGACAACACACAGTTACCACAGCCACGGCCTCCAGAGACCGAAGGAGACAATGCACCACCAAATCACCAGGAAGGCAAAACATGTGATCAAACAGCCATGGAGTTGCCTGATGCCCTGCTTGCTCCACCACCAGCCACCAGCATCATCGGACCCTGATCCAGAGACCCCAGCCCCGCAGACAGAACCATGCTGTTCAACCTGGGAGTGGTGCAGACTGGCCTACCTAAGGGGCTTTGTTTGTTGAGGTGTTTCTGGACTTAGGGGGGAGGGGTGTTATGTACTGAACCAGGACAGCACTGGGAAATTGACATGAGCTTGAGTTACCAAAACAATGGGCCACCAGGATCCTGGAATGGACCTATTTAGTGGTGTTGCAATGTAAATATCATGGGGAATGTGTGTGTGTGCTTATTACATGAATATAAGCAGGGCTTCTGCCCTGTTGGAGTTGTCCTTAGTTTGAGCTAATCACTACTAAACTATGAGCTGATCACTACATGCATCTCGAACCCAGTATATTGTACAGGTCCAAGCCACAGCCACCCCCCAAAACAGACCTGAGAAGTGTCTTCTTCTTCTGAACATCCCTGAGGGTAAGGGATGCAGAAGACAGAAAGTAGAAGACTCCTTTCATTCATAGCAAACATGACAAAACAAAGGCTTCATTATACTGACAATGGCTGAGGTTGTGTCCTCCTATTTGTTTGGAGTCCTATCTACATTCCTGGTAGCTCATTAGGACAGTTTCCTGCCTCACACCATGTTGTTCCTAGTGCAGCTTCTAACTTCAGAACCCTCTGGGTGCTTCGGTTTCTTGTTTTCTCCAAGAGTAATGTGAGAAACTTGGAGTGAGACATCAAAGCCTATTGCAAATATTGTCATGAGTGCCAAAATAGGATGTCACACAGTGCAGCTGCAAATGTAGAATACCTGCCTTACGGAAACTTTTTGCATGACTCAGAAGCAACCTGTCAAGGGGGGTCCAAGTAAGACAAAGTAGAATGAAACATTTCATCTAAGTGAAAGCTCCTTTAGCATAATCATAGATGTCTGTTCTTAGTCTATCATCTTCTATGGTGAAATTCCATCAGCACAACATGATGATCACTTATGATATATAACATTATGTTTACAAAACCATTAGTTGTTGTTATTGTCCTGGTATAGTACAATGACTGAGAGAATGATTTGGGAGATCCCCAGTTCAATTGTTTCCTCTGAGCTCACTGGATCTCTTTGGCAAGTCATTCTCTGCTATAGTCCAGATCTACATCTAAGGGCATATTGTCTCTTTAATTTATCAGGATAGGGGAAGTGGGTGAGGCTGGAGTTGTTCCACCCCCAGGCAGCTCTTTAAAAGGTGTACCCTGGGAAAGCCATGGAAAAAAGGCTAGACCTCACCTATGGCAACCAGGGAGAGGTTACTGGCAGGAGTGGGGGAGAGAAGAGGGTGCTGTAATAAATATCCTCATCACTTTCTTCTGAGGTTCTTCCCCCCAGGATACACCCTACTAAAGGAACCCTGGAGGAGGAGGCAGCCCTGAACTCCAGCCCGATGCCAGAGTTTGACATGGTATTACTAATTTTTCTCCAGTGTAAAATGTTCTTACTCAACTTAGTGGAGAAGGATTTGTCTGCATTATAGAACGCTTTTGTCCTCTTAAAAAGCTAATACATTTAGCATTTGAAATGCAAAGTTTTCAAGAAGTATGAAATTATTACTTTACAAGATTATAACAACCCAGCCTGAATATCATGTGAGTTATAAACCTTACGATATTCCATTTTGTTAAAATGCTGCAATCAAGACATATCACCTTTTTTCTTTATACTTCTGCCAGCTATCTCACAGACATAATGTGCATATGCTATGCGTTCCAAAATTATCATTTTGTATCGGTGCTGTCAGCCATCCAAGCCGCATGACATCTTTTGAAACAGATTATTTTCAAAGAGAAAATATCATCATAAGGAAATCAAGCAGGTCTGTTTGTTGATCGTAGTCTTGGCAATTGTTTCTGGGTGTGGGTTGTACTTCTGTTGTACTTGTGTCCCAAGAGTGAAGTATTTGATGATGACTAGCTTTGGTTACTGGAACTTTGATGCAAATCAATGTACTATAGAAGATAAAAACAAATTGCTTACAAATTGATCAGGGAAAGGTAACCTTCCTGGTTATTTTGAATATCTGAATCCTAAATTGTTTCCTTTAATTAAGACATATTCACAATGTAGGATTGTTTTGTGATAACCCATCACAAACCTGACAGCAGCTGAACAGGCTTAGGAACATGTTGCCGTTTACAATAGTCCTTCAGCATAAGCTGAAATGTATATGATGTTTATTAAGTATTAAAGGCAACAGGACTGAACCCAGATTTCTTAATACGCTAAATAGGACTTTAGGAATGCAGAAATCACTTTAGTTCTACAAAGCTTTCCTCTTTCTATTCCTAGGAACATTCACCAGGCATATCTGGTGTCCTCACTTTCCCAACTTCTGAGCATCTGAGCATTCTTAAGGGAGATTTCCCTGAAAATGCTGTTTCACATTACAGTGGCAGGGTCAGCACATGCACGCTACCATTTTGAATGCACAAATGCATCAGTGTTGCAGATTTTGCCCCATTTCCATTGCATTTTCCTGCTTTGTCTTGATATTTCTGGGCATGCACAAGGAAAGAAGCTTAAAGCTGGATATGAAAGCACATGCACACAGACCATCCTGGAAGGGACCAGGTGCAGACTTAAAAGTACTATTTTTGGCTGCTTACTGCACATTAGGCTTTGTACAATTATATCCTGATCCAGCATAATGACCTAGCCTAGCATAGCTGATGACTGGAATGTGCATTGGGATTTACATCCTATGTAAGCAATGCAGTGCTGACAGACTTCTGTATATGACTGCATGTTCTGATGCTCATTCCCTCCCACCCATCTATAGTTTGCCACGTATTATATTTTTCCCCACAGAAAAATAATTGTCAGCAAACAATATCCATATTCAAATTTGAATCTAGATGGGACAATACATGTGTACAACAAAGATTAATCTCCAATACAAAACAAAACAAGCCATCACTCAGCTGACTAATATTGAAAATAAATATAATAATGGAGATTTCTTGAGGAAAAAAAATTAGAGGAAAACAATTTAATACGTGAGGCAAAAATGATGCTGGTTGTCAATGCATCCTAAGAGAAGACTACATTTGCATGAGGAGGCATGATTTAAATATGTAAAGACAAAAACATAGTGTAAATATTACTGTTGTTGTTATTGTTCCACATGCAAAACTGTAATGAAATTTATAAGTACAAAAATAAAATAAAATGCCTATATTTGAATATTTCATGAGATACCTATCATTTTGATTCACCTTCTTGAACAAGAGCTCGGTTGTCTGTACATGGGCAGTGTTTTTATTTTGAAGTTCAAGGCTATTTAGCTAGGCAACTTCTGAAGATAGACTATACAAAAGCTAACATCAAGCACGACTTGCATTTCACATTTAACCATACTTAGCAAACAACACAAACATTACCATCAAGGTTTCCCATTAAACATTCAGGGCAAAGATCATGTCCATCACAGATTATGTAATGGCCTTGCAAAAGCATATATTTCAGTCAGACCTCAAACTATATGTAACCTTAATTTCTTTACTGAATAACTGAATGAATTTTTATAAGGATCCTGTTGTAGGAATGTACATAGAAACTCTGGGCTCACTGGCTCATTAAAAACATTGTTCTGGTTCTTTAATCTTATTATACCTTGTGTTTAGCATCAGTGATCAGTTCAGTAATCATATATACTAGATAGCCAGTTTGGTGTAGTGGTTAAGAGCAGCAGACTCTAATCTGGAGAACCAGGTTTGATTCTCCACTTGTCCACATGCAGCCAGCTGGGTGACCCACAGTTTTCTCAGAGCTGTTCTCTCAAGAGCAGTTCTCTCAGAACTCTCTCAGCCCCACCTACCTCACAGGGTGGCTGTTGTGGGGAGAGGAAGGGAAGGAGATTGTAAACTGCTCTGAGACTCTGAGTGAAGGGCAGGCTATAAATAAAACTCTTCTTCTTCCTCCTCTGACTTTCATCCTTGTGGCTTCCAATGCATCCTAAGGATGAAATTTTCGGGGATTATATTCAAGGAATCCTTCCTGCCAAATAGCAGAGACAAGTTATATTGAATGCATGTAGGGAAGGACCAGTCAGTGCAATCCTATCTCCACTACGCATTGTCACTCTTCCCAGATTGTGATTTATTAATGGTCCTTTTGTCCCAACATGGGACTGAGTTGCCCCTCCCCCATGGGTGAAAACTGGAAGTCAGAGGATGCTCGACCAAGAGGGGTGGTGGCAGCAACAGTGGTGACACAAGGGCTGCCCGCCCACAGCCCTTACCGGTGGTGCAGGTGCCCATCCAATACAGAGGGCAAACATATCAGATCTCTATGGATAGAGTCTGGACCCTCCTGTTCCCCATGCTGTTGGGGTGTGTTGTGCCCGAGTTCATGATCCTGCTGAACAGCCCAGCCAAGAGAGCAGGCAAATGGTCAGGGCCTGAGGGGAACCAGCAGAGATCGAGGACGACCCCCCCCCAGACCCAAAACTGACCTAGAAGAAGGCCCCACCGGAGGTGCCAGTGAGGAGTGCTGGTGGTGCAACCCCGAGTTCTGGGATGAACAGCAGGCAGACCCATTGCTGGACACCCTATAGTCACATGTGGCAGTAAGTGAAGGGCAGGTGGTGGATGCCTGGCTCAACACCCTCCAGGGCTGCATCATACAGGAGGGAGGGTTGTGGTTTAGAGAGTGGTTACCGAAGGGGAAGACAGCCCAATGACAGCTTCTGGTCCCCCAGAAGTATCACGCCCAGATGTTAGATCAAGCCCATGTGCTGGACACCAAGGGGAAGAAGAACTCATTCAATTGGGTCCTCAACCAGTTTTTCTGTCTGTCCGTGTCCCGGGACGTCATACAACATGTGAAGTCCTGTGGGGTCTGTCAGAGGATGACCACTCAAGGAGGACCCAAGGCACCCTTAGCCCCCTTTCCAGTCATTGGTACCCCCTTTGAGCACATAGCCATGGACTTCATTGGACCCCTGGCTAGGACGCCTTGCGGGGCCTGCTATGTGTCAGTGTTGATGGATTATGCTATCCAATACCCTGAGGTGATCCCCCTCCCCAGCATGAAGAGCCCGGGGGTGGTCGGGGTCCTGAAAGCTGGTAGCCTGGTTGGGGGGTGCCCAACTGGGGTACCAGCTTTAAAGCCCACTTTATGCAGTGGGTGTGTGCAGCCCTCCATATTAAACAGATGTTCATGGCTGCCTACCACCCACAGACCAACAGTCTAATCGAGCATATGAATCAGACCACAAAAGGCATGCTGCGCCAGCTCTCTCATGAGCACACCCACTCCTGGGACTTGTATCTGGACCCTCTGTTGCTGGTGCTCAGAGAGATTCCACAGGTGTTGACCGGGTACTCTCCCTTTGAGCTGATATATGGGTGGAAACCCCGGGGCATCTTGAGTATGCTGGAGGAACAGTGGGTCATGCCTCCCTCTCTGATGACGCCAGCAGCAAGCGAACATGTCCAGCAACTACAGGCCCACCTGGACGAGGTCCGGCAATTGGCAGAGCTGAATCTTCGGCATGCCAAAGAAGTTATGAAGCAGCGGTATGACCAGGGGGCCTGACAATGCACCCTGGACGTTGGAACCGATCTCCTGGTTGCTCACAGGGTTATGGTGAAAGCCACTGGGGACCCGTGGCTTGGCCCATTCCTGGTGATGCGGGTACTGGGTCCCCTGATCTATGCCGTGCAATGTGGACCATCTTGGCAGCAGATCAAGACTCTCCACATTAACGATTTAAAGGAATGGGTGCCACGAGAACTGGGTGACACCCCACCGAACCTGGCGTGCTCCCTGGCACAAGAGCCCAGTGAGATAAACCCATTCACGTGTCCCTGGGAGGAGGGGCCCCCAAACGACCTCAAGCCCATCCTCAATCTGGAGCTTAGTCCTGACCAATGGCGGGACATGCGAAGGCTGCTGCAACTATCCCCCCCGTCTTCTCAACGCGGCCAGGGTGCACCTCCTTGCTGGAACATTGCATCCCCACACCCAAAGGGGTGGTAGTCTGCTGCCAATGGAGGCCTATCCCTCACAAGTGGATAGCTGTGATTGAGAAGGAAGTTGACGAGATGCTCCAGATGGCAGTCATAGAACCATTGCAGAGCCCGTGGTGCAGTCCCATCGTGCTGGTTCCGAAACTGGACGGGAATGTCCAATTTTGTATTGATTATTGGGAAGTGAATAACATTGCCAGCTTTGACGCCTACCTGATGCCGCCCACCGACTACCTGATCAACCAGTTAGGTCAATCCTGCTACTTGTCCGCCTTGGATTTGATGAAGGGCTACTGGCAGATACCTGTATGGCCAGAAGACTGACCGAAGATTGCCTTTGCCATGACCTGCGGCTTGTTCCAATTCCACCGTATGCCCTTCGGCCTGCATGGGGCTGCCGCATCCTTCCAACACCTCATCAATCAGGTGTTGGCCCAGTGTGGACAATTTGCCTGGGCCTACATTGATGATATTATTATTTGTAGCCCCGACTGGACAACACACATAGAACACCTTGCCATGGCTGGCTTAATGGCCAACCCAAAGAAAAGCCACATCGGCTTCCAAGAACTGAAATACTTAGGCTTCCAGGTAGGCCGGGGACAGCTGCAACCCCTTCAGGAAAAAAATAGCAGCACTGGAGCAAATGGCCCACCTGACCACCAAATGGCAATTGCAGCGCTTCCTTGGATTTGTCAGGTATTATGGACGATTTATTCTCCATTTTGCCTCCACTGCTGCATCCCTTACTGATAGCTTGCACAAGATGGAGCCAAATTTGGTACAATGGACGGCCAAACGGCTGTGAGCTTTTGACTGCCTCAGAAGGAGCCTCTCGCATGGGCCAGTCCTCCATAATTTGGACTTCATGAAACCCTTCACCTTCTACACAGATGCCTCCAACACAGGAATAGGAGCAGTGCTCGCCCAAGAAATCGACCAACAGGAATACCTGATCCTGTTCCTGAGCCGCAAGTTACAGGGGGCGGAATGCCATTATTCTACCTTAGAAAAGGAAGCATTGGTGATCAAGTGGGCAGTCAGGGCCCTACAGTTCTACCTGGCTGACAATCCCTTTGTGTTAGTGGTTGATCATGCCCCATTGCTATGGCTCTCGCATATGAAAGATCACAACGCCCACATAATGTGCTGGTACGTTCCTCTGCTCCCTTTCAGGTTCACTATCCGACACTGGGCCGGTCCCACTCACCTCAACACTGATTTCCTCTCCCACCTCCTCAAGAGCATCGGCATGACCACCAGCTTCACACCTGTTGGGGGTGACATGGGACTGAGTCCCCCTCCCCCATGGGTGAAACCCGGGTGCCAGAGGATGCTCAACCAAGAGGGGTGGCGGCAGTGACAGTGGTGACACAAGGGCTGCCCGCCCACAGCTCTTACCAGTTCCGGAGTCCCAGGGCGCTGGGGAAGCCATCCCACCTCATCTCATCAGGGAAGGGGCTGCTTGTCTGCTCGCCGCCACCCTCCGAAAGCCCCAGCAGGAGGGGCTGGCCTGGCTGGGCCCGGAGCTGGGAGCGGGCTCCAAGGAGCAGGCAGAACTCCAGAATGGCGGGTGGATGCCCATGGAAGCTGACCAAGCCCCACGATGTCCTGGAGCAGTGGATCTCCAAGACACCGGTTGGGAGCCATGCCCTGACTCAACGCCAATAAGGGCAACTGCAAGTCCTGCCCCACTAGAAGATGGCGAGGGACCAACGCCAATCAGGGAGGCTGCCATCTGAAGAATGGGACAAAAGGCAAACAGGGTGTGAGGGAAAGGGGTGGGAGGGCAGAGCAAGGGCTTCTAGCAGGAATAAAAGGGGGAAGAGGAGACAGGCCGGGGAGGAAGCCAGAGTGGAGAAGGGGTGGCCGGAGTCCTGAAAGAGATAAGCAGGGGACTGGCACTCCAATGACCGCAGCCCAGAGGAGCATCCAACCCTCAAATTGGTGATGTAAAGAAGGGTGTGGCTCCTACATCTGAGGCCTTAGCACAAACCCCCTTTTCGCCCCGCATCCAGGCCTTGCTCCATGCCCCTCGGGAGGGACGGGGTGGCCAAGCCTCGGTGTGACACCTTTGAATTGCATTCCAATTTATAATACTTAGGTTCTAGAATCAGGAAATAAGGTAATGATTGTATTCTAATTGTATCCTGCATCACTGGACCGGCTCTTGGCTCGCCATTTGAAAATATCAGACTGGCAAGCTTTGACAAATTTAAGATCTAAATCTCAGTGATAATTGCCTCACCACTGCTATCTACAGTCCCTCTTGGTATGATAAGCCTTACATTGGCCCCGGTCAGACTTGCCGGAAAACGCAGGGGGGAAGCATGGCTGTTCGCCCCAGAGCGAAATAAAGTGCAGCAGCACAATCACATGACCCGTCGAGTTTCTGTGGTTAGGTCGGTAGGTGCTGATCACACAGCGGTGCTGAAGCGCAGCAGACGGTGCTTTCACTTTCCTCTCTGTGTGCATGTGCCGTTGGGTGTTTGTGCACATCCTGTAGAGACTTAAAAAAAACCCACATCTGGTTTGCAACAGGACATGGATGGGCATTGGATGCCACGGGATTCAAGCGCACCTGCAATCAGATGCCCGCCTCTGCCCTGTGGTTTCTGGAAACTAGTGCACTTTCTGTGGTAGTTTTTTACTCCACATCTTTGTCAGGAAGCTGCAGGTTGGCTATGGGTTCACTAAGCTTCCCAGATGTTGCTGTGTGATTGCACTGCGAAAATCCACATGGCATTTGTGCCTTCCGTGGGGCAAATGCTCTGTGTGACCAAGGCCATTGTTTGGTTTTGTTATCATTCAATAGTAGTCATGTTTCTTCCTCCTGTTTGATGCATTTAACAAAGAATTCTCCTTAGGAAAGCATCCTAAATTAAGCTTCTGGTTTGTCCTACTTCTCAGATCATCAAATGCCAAACATTTGTTTTGGAGAAAATGAATAATTAATGACAATATTTTCTTTTATAAGTATATGTAATTTTTTGTCCAAATGATATTAAAAGCTTCCCCCCCGAATTCTCCTTGCTTGATTACACTTGATGGGTTTGGCCTTAAATTTGCTGTATGTTTATCTGTTTATCAGAGTTGAATGAGCGAGTGGTGCCATGTGGCTGTCTCATGCAAATTAAAATATCCCTCAGTAGATTTTGCATACTGGGAAATTCTCCAGGCTTCCATGGGAAAAGTACAGCTGGTTTACCACAAGGGACACTGAAGGCAGAATAAATTGCAGGTATTGCAATTTCTCCTGTAAAACCTCTTCACAGTGAAGCCATAAATTATAGCTCCTTTTCTCTTCAGAGAACATGTATCTCCGTACGTTCCCAGTTACTCATATCTGATGTTAAAATGTCTCCTGGCCTTTGCATGCTGTAATGCTATATAACTAAATAACTTTGGGGGATTATGAGCTACCTGGGACATGTAGGGATGGCCCCTGCCAGGGAAAAAAGGCAGAGGATACCTGGCAGTCAACCAGGAACTGGAAGCACTTTTGCCAACAAATGTAGTCATCAAAGGGCTATTGGAAAGCAAAGGCCTATTCTAGGGTCACACTTAAAAATGGAAAGATGGAGAAAGGAAAGCATAAAATAAGTGACACTGTGAGAATTTTCTTTAAGAGATAGAAGAAGAGAGACTGCAGAAGAAGACGCTCCCAGTTGGGGGGACAAGCACAGATGTTTATCAAGCCACTTCTCTCTCTTTATACCTGTTAAATTTTCCCCCATGCACCTGCTAAAAACACAGGACCAATGCCAGATGAAAAAAATGTGATCATAGAAAGAGTAGATTGATTGATACACACACACACACACACACACTTAAATATTTTCATGGTCAGAGTGGTTCAAAGGTGGAATCAGCTGCCTAGAGAGGTGGTTAGCTCCCCTTTATTGACAGTTTTCAAGAAGAGGAATATTTGTCAAAGATGCTTTAGGCTGGTCCTGCATTGGGCAGGAGGTTGGACTAGAATGGTCTGTATGGCCCCTTCCAACTCTATGATTCTATGAAAAGTGCAATGACCTCAAAAAGATCTGCAAGAAATAAGTGGAATTACAAGTCCCAGGTTTAAAGCTGAGCATAAAACGGATCCATCCTACAACATTTGCTGTATGTGTCACTAAACACATTAGTGGTGGGAGAGTTTCGCCACTGCTAAAACCAGACTCTTTTAAAATGAAAGGAGCCCAAGACTCTAGGGCTCCCCCCCTTTCTCACTATGTTACCTTTAATTGCCTCCTGGCATGTGCAACAGTAATGGAAGATTTTGGTTCCTACTTCCACTTTCCCCCCTGCCTATCATGACATCTTTAATTACAGGAAAGTTAGTAGCTGACAACAGCCTGCTTAATGTGATGAACCCAGAAAATCTCTTTTGAAAACAGTAATGAGTTGAAGGCTCAGCAGTGCAGATTTTAGTCAAGCAATGTAAGAAATCTTTTCTTCAGGTAAGCAAGGACTATTGAAAGAAGCCAATTTGCAAAGTGTTGACAACCTCTGTGATGCACTGACAAAGTCCTCGACGCCACATGTAGCTCTTCTCAAAGCAAAGGAGTGTGCATTAGCCTTCTTAAAAGCAAGACTTATTCATTTTATATGCTTTGAACACTCCTGCTGAAATTTTCCAGGCCCTGTTAGATTATAAGCCTTTTTAAAAGACCCTGATCTAGACAAGCTCTAACAATGAGATACTTTAGGCTCAATAAGCCTCCATGAAGATACGGACTAAGAATAGATCACAGCAACAAGCAGCCAGCTGCTGCTGGACTCTCTGCAGCTGCAAAATTTCATCAGTGTTGAGTTTGGGCTCAAAACTGGGGCAGGTGTAATCCAGATAGAAACAACATGTTTAGGAGCAGGAATGAACACACTGGCCCTGCCTCCTGCCTGTACAAGACCACCAGGATATGAGCACATGCTCCATCCTCATGATCAGGAAACTGCTTCTGTGAGCATTCCTCAAAAGAGGGATGGAGCTAATATACATACACTGTGCACGCATGTAGGAGTCAAGCTCACATACCAGCAATTGTATGTAGGTAGCAGTGGGGCCGGCATACTTGCTTCTGCTACCCCCTTTCACCCATCCTTCCCACCCTATCTGAA
This sequence comes from Gekko gecko, assembly GCA_029375565.1. Lineage (NCBI taxonomy): Eukaryota > Metazoa > Chordata > Lepidosauria > Squamata > Gekkonidae > Gekko > Gekko gecko. Next base: position 72,349,138 of record JAPDNY010000005.1, on the reverse strand, counting down.
GTCTGAAGTTCTGAAAAGTCAACATGGCTACTTGGGTTCAAATTACATGTTATGGTTTCTTCTGTGATCATTTAAAAATGCAGTTACTGGGGCTGCTTTTTCAAGGTAGAGAGTCTTCCCTCATGAGTACTGAAAGTAGTTTTTTTCAGCCCCGGTCACATGGGAGGATTCACCACGCAAGAGGGGTGGATCGGAGGCGCATCAAGCAGGTGCGATCATACCTCAACATCTGGGAAGAGGAGTGCACCCGTCCTTGATCCGTCCCTCCCAGCAAAACTGTGCATCAAAAAGGTAGCACCAAACTGTTCTACCAACTGGTTGATGCGCAGCAGGGGCGGGTGTCTGATTGCCGCCGCGCCCCTCTCCATGCAGCTTCCCGGGCCCTGTTGAACCGTGCATGCCCAGGCGTGCGCAGCAGGCTCACCTCAGTCCCCTGTCCGTGGCTTCCCCCCAGCATCTGATCATGCCAGGGAGCAACTGTGTGGCGGCTTGGGGGATCCATCTGATCCCACCGCCGCACATCTCTTTTGATGTGGCTCTAAGAAGCCGCACTTCAGCCGTGCCTTTTCCCCTAGTGTGACCGGGGCCTTCAGGAGAAAAAGGCAGGGGGAGAAAGGCTCACTGTGCCATGGTTCCCATCAAAAAAGCAATCTAGTGGTTGCAGCTGCAATTTTTAAATGCTTCCTAAAATGACCATGTAAAGTCTTTATAAGACCAGATCCACAGAAATGCCAAGATTACAAAGGTAGACTGTCATAAACCCAGGGACTGATTGAGTTAAATATACCTGCTTCTCAGGCTGCATCCCGATAATTCTGTAATTCTGGGAGATCTCCAGGCCTCACCTGGAGGCTGGCAACCCCAGGGTGATACCATTATAGTTTGTCCTTTAGATAGGACTTTTGTGTATAAAAACTCACAGCAATTAACAGTCCAAATTTCCAAGCACTTTCATTTCTGTTGGCATTTCATAATTTAGAAAGCAGGGGTAAGAAAGGAAACCTCTAATGAATGCTTGGGTTTTCAGTTCTGTTGCAAAGACAGATTCAATTCACAAGCAACGGGGGGGCTATTTGCTTTATAACACATATGTAACCCTTTATCTGAAACCCTGATACAAGTCTGGTGCTAAGATTAAGCTTAAATTAAGCATTAGAGCCAAACAGCTCTACATTGCAGTTACCTATTTTATCTTGAATTTATTTACATGATCAGTCTCCAAGGATCCCCACATGTCAATAGGCAGCAAGATTTAACCATAGCAGGACTCCTGGGATAAAAACAGACAGATGCCATTGAACAAATATGCCAATGATTACAAACAGGAAAATACTAGTTTTCTGATGGGAAATACTTACACATGGAGTCTTGGTTCTTCCTGGGAACTGCAGCATGTTAGGCTAGAAATGCTGCCAAATATGGCCATTGCCATAGGTAGTGCTAATACTTTATCTGATCTTTATAAAGTAATGCCTAGAGCAACTCATCAAATGGCAAAGTCTAATAATGCAGCCCATTATATGTTCAATTTATCTCCCTGTTTATTACAAAATCCCAGATCCACCACTTTGCTGCTTCATCCATGGCCCACTTATCTTTCCCTTTACAATCCCCATGCCATATGATTCAGGGCAAAGTAATGAATGGCCAGGGGGTTTTTTTACTTCTTTTTGTATCTTTTTGACCTCCAGTCCTCTGCTCTGATTATAGGGAAAGCATGCATCTAGAAACTCCAAGGCAGATTATTGTATCCCCAACATCATATTGCATATCATACTGCATATTACAGCAAAAGACACTTATAAGACTTATAACTCTCTTACACTTTACTGATGGCTGTGATTGATGGTCATACGGAATAATAGACATTAGTAATATTGGCAGTACATAGTCTAGATCACATAATAAGAACAAATGCATCCTGTTCCAAGATGGCTAATCTCTCCTTATATATAATTCTGTTTTCAAGTGGCAAAGTTCCATGCACTCCCAGATCAGTTGGCTCCATGATGTGTCAATCACAAGGTGTCTCTATTCAATGACTGCGTGGCTTTTCTCTCCCATCCACTGCAGTCTAGGCTACTCTTCTCTGATTGGGCCAGCATTTCAAGGTCATTTGCATATGGAAGCTGATTGGACTTCACTCCATTCTGCACCTCAAACTCCCCCCCCGTGAAACAGTTGGAACTGTCAGTTGCATATGTGACCTGGTGTATTCTGAGGTAAAATATGTCCTCACCCACAACACATCACTTCCCCTTCAAAAGAAACAAACCCAATAACACAACCATGCCACACCACAAAAAGACAGATCACACCACAAGCAGAATACCACAAGGCAAAAAATGATAGGAAAAGGTGCAAGCAGTCACCCCATTACTGCCACAGATATGTACCTCAGAGCGCTTCAGAGGATGGTGTGCAGGTCCCAGGTTCATGTTATAAAAGCTGCCTAGGGGATTATGGACCATTCACAGACTTTCTACCCTAACATACCTCACAGGATTGTTGTGCGGATCATATGGGGGAGAGGAGAATGATGTCAACTGCTTTGGTTCCCACTGCAGGGAAAGACTGCCCTTTCCCAGGGCAGAGGCTGTGGAGGAGGGGAGATGTAAACCTGAAGACAGACAGGCAGATAAAGGTAGGTTGATGGTCGCCTGGAAAGGACATAGGGTTGCCAGCTCCAGGTTAGAAACTTCCAGGATATTTTAGGGATTAAGCCTGCTGAGGGTGGGGTCTGAGGAGGAGGAAGGGGGGACCTCAGACAGATACTATGCTATAGACCCCCACCCTCCAAACAAGCTGTTGCCAATCTCCAGGTGACAGCTGGAGAGCTCTTAAAGTTCTGGTGCTAATTCAAAGTGCTAGGGATGTGTTGCATTCTGGCAGGGGATGCTGTGAGTGTAGAAAATGAATTATCAACAGAGTAGTATTTTGGAAAATCTTTAGGAATTGTTTGGTCCATTTACCATGGGGCACCCACCCAAAGCCTCTGGCATTTTCTCACTCTGCCGGCATCAAAAACAATTTATGGCAAAATAGAGATATGGAGACTTTCCCATCTTCCTTTGCATCAATCTGTCTTTGTTGGCAACCCTAGCCTGGCCAGCACTCTCAGGGTGACTTCATGCCTCCTGACTGCCATTACTTCACTAGCCCTGGCTTCACTAGCCCTATTCAGCAGGAGCCTCCTTATGGAAGCTGCCTGGGTGATTTTGGACCAGCCACACACTTTCTGCCTAACCTACCTTGCAGGGTTGCTGTACAGATCACAAAACAGAAGAGGAGAATGAAGTAAGCTGCTTTACTCCCCACTAAAAAGAAAAACAGAACTTTGCCTAGGAAGAGGCTGCTGAGAGGGGAGGAGATAAAGTTGCCAACTTTAGGTATGGAAATTCCTGGAGATTTGAGAAGTGGAGCCTGGAGAGGGTGAGGTTTGAGGACAGGTGGGACCTCAGACAGGTACAGTGCCATAGACTCCACCCTCCAAACCAGCCATTTCCTCCTGGGGAACCATCATTGCCAATCTCCAGGGGAGGGCTGGAGATCACTTAGAAATACAACTGCTATCCAGGAGGGAGGGGGAGGAGATGGAAAGCTGAAGTCAGAAGGGGAGATAAAGGTAGGTTGATGTTTGGCTGGGAAGGAGATAGGATTGCCAACTCCAGGCTAGGAAATTCCTGGAGATTTGAGGTTTGGAGCCTGGAGAGGGTTGGGTTTGAGGAGGGGTGGGACCTCAGACAGGTATAATGCCATAGACTCCACCCGCAAACCAGCCCTTTCCTCCTGTGGAACCATTGTTGCCAGTCTCCAGGTGGGGGCTGGAGATCACTCAGAATTACAACTGCTCTTTAGATGGCAGAGATCCGTTCCCCTGAAGAAAATGGTGAGGTCTGTTTCATTATACCCTGCTGAGGTCACCACAGCAAATTGATGCTGAGTGCCCAAGACCAGGGTACCTGCCCAGAGCCTCTTTCTAGAGCTCATTGTATTTATTTCCACAACGGGCCTTATTCCTAGTCCAACAAAAAGCACAAGCAAGTGCATTTTCAGTCATGTTTTGTGCTACCATTTTCCGTTATAAGCATCAAGAGGAGCCTTCCATGGTACATTGGTTCATCTAGCACAACACTGTTTATTCTGACTGGTAACAGTTCTCCAGTTATCCAATAAGGCTGTGCACTTGAAAGTCCCAACACACCTTGTTTGGCAGCTTTGGAAAAGTAAGTAACTGAAACAAAATTTCTAGATAGATAGATAGATAGATAGATAGATAGATAGATAGATAGATAGATAGATAGATAGATAGATAGATAGACAGACAGACAGACAGACAGACAGACAGACAGACAGACAGACAGACAGATGGTTTTCTTCTCATTCATTTCATCTTTTAAAAATCAAATGTATTATATTGAGAGGTAATTACTGGCCCAAGGTAATCAGTTAGGTTCATGGCTGATTTGTTTTGAACCATGATCTTCCCAAGTCTTCATCCAACTCTCTATGCAACTATGCTATGCATTTCCTTTGATTTCAGGGCCTAAACCAGCTAGGTCAGTTCCTGCTGTGTTATACTGTCCATGGCTTCACTCTGCTTTTAGTTTCAATTCCTTTGCACTGTCTGTAAACTCCTTTAACTGGAGATGTGAGGAAGTGAACCTGAAACTTTCTGCATACAAAGCATGCACTGTTCTACTGAGCCATAACCCTACCAATCCCCCTCCATGAATTCTACCATAAAAATGACAGCTTTCAATGTTGTCATAGAGCGTAGTTTCAATGAAAATTATACAGCAGCTATGTCAACGTGCCATAACAGTGCACTTGCATGGCATTTATTGAGATAGTGCATCGATCTTGTGTCTGCAGACACTGTCAAAAAAGGAAAACAAGACTATACAATGTGCTGTAACCCTAATCACTGAGCAAGGGTTTTTCAGAATACCTCTCTCCACCTCAAACAAATGTAATATGTTTAGATCACAGGAAAAAATACATATAATTTAAAGGATAAATTATTTTCATTATTTAATGTATCTCAGATAGGAAACATATTTGCCTAAACAGTTTTTCTGCACCTTCAACAATGTGTTCTGCATAGGAATTTTACCTTAAAAGTTTGTGTTCAGTACAATTAACTGTAGGCATTAAAAAGTGCAATATTGTCTTGAAAGGAGATTTATGTCCATCTTTTTACGCACTTGTTCAAGAATTCTTCTTGGTTAACTGTATTAATCCTTGCAGAGAGTAAAGGAGAACTCAGGCGAATTGACCAGTCCCACCAGGGAATCTCTATTTTAGGTGGAATATAATCCATACATTCCCCCACCCAGTAGAAACAGGTCTCATGAAAAATTGTCAATAACATGGACTGAAAAGGCTATACACATCGCAATAAAAAATTGAAAATGGCATGCCTTGCAGGGAAGGTCTAATTAACATCTGTCATTCACTTATTTTAAAAGATCTTCTTAAATCCAGGGAGCTTTGCGTTTGATTCCAATAAAATATCACTATCCCCCATAACACATATGTTGCTGCAAGTTGAATTCAGTTTTCATTTCAGAATAATAGTTTTGATTATAGCTCAAACAACTCTTGATGGTGGCTAACACATTAATAGTGCTATATTTCTCCATAGGTACAGCTCCAGGTGCCCACACAAACAAAATAATATTTTCAAAGGTCTACAGCAGAAGGTTACAAACAGCGTGTGTTTCTTTGACATTGTGACCATTATTCTTAAGCAAAAGGTATCTATTTCTACAAAAGTAACATGTTTTCAAGAAAGCACCAGTTCAGATATCTATACTAGTCCCTGATTTCCACTACCTAAGATGCACCCATTATAAAACATACTGATAATAGCTGGGCGGGGGAGGGTTAAAAAGCATTTCTCTTTTTCAAAGGTCAGAATAAGTAAGCGCTGATCAATCAATATAACTTTACCTGAACATTTAACCACTGTGAGAAAAGAGATCTTTAGCAGGTTACTGAAAATGAAGGAGAGGAAGGGAATAGTAAAATTATGATAGTAATTTAATTCTTAGACTAGCAGCAAAGTGCGTTGTAAAAGGAATACAATGAGCACTAGCAAGATCTTGCAGCACACCGAGGGCAAGAGGTGGGGCGCCACTTCCATGGGGTTGCTGCCCGGCTGGTTCTCTACAGCCTGCTGCAAGGGCATAGACTTTCCAATTTCCCGGGGGGAGCCTGGGGCTGGGCCCAGGTTCTCTGGGACTGCCCTCTCTCCCTCCCACGGCAGGCGGACAAAGCCAGGTCACCGTCCATCTCTGCCACTGGCCATCCGATGAGGCAGAGGGCGCCATGGCAGCCTGAGGAGGGTCTGTGGGCAGCTCAGTCAGGAGGCTGGCTGCAGTGGGTGGATGGAGCGAGCCCAGGCTGGGCTGAAACCCAATCCACGGGGGATGGGTGGCTGGCTTGGCGGGCTGGAAGGCGCTCCCACATGGCCCTTCCTGTACTCAGCCCAGCCACATAGTGCCCACTCCCCTCTTCCTCACCTCAGCACATCCCACACTGGCCCCTTTCTCTCTTGGCCCCCCAGCTGACAGATTGCAAGTGGCACTGCACCTCCCACTCCTGGCCCTTGTGAGCTGCAACTGCAATGTGGGCACCGCACCACGCCCCCTGAGCACACTCACTCACTCGGGCCATATGGAACTCTCTCTGCTTGGCAGTGGGTGAAAGTCAACCCTCTCAGGTTGGTCTGCCTCGTTTCCAGCAGGCTCGACTTTCAGACTTGTCTCCCTGTGACAGTGAAGGGTCTCTATGGTTAGATGGACATCTCCCTCCTTCCCTGGCTGCTTTTCCTCACTAAAAGCGCAAGCCTTAATTGGTGAATGCTGCTGGCTTTCCATTGCTATTGGAGCTGTTTGTGGCTGGGAACTGAGAGGATCAATCCCATTCGCTGGCTCCCTCCAGACTGAGCCAGAGATGCTGGCCACCAGCTCTGTGGGCGGGACCGAGGCAACGCAGTGAGGCAATGCAGCCAGGGGATTGGCACACCTCCTGAGTGTCAGATCAGGGACCCAATTGATTTGGGAGCATGTGGAACATTCAGGAAAGAGTCACCCCAAAACAGATTAGCTAAGTCAAATATAAGCTTCTCCTCTGTCCTGCTCATTAGTATAAACCAAAGAAGTTCCTGTCCACTTAGCTATTGATGAATGGCTGGTAATAGAGAGAGACATTGCAAGACATAAATGTTGGGGGGGGATGCTTCAGTCTGTGGTATTAATTTTAAGATATTTTATGTTATTCTGGACAAACAAATGGAATCAATTATTGCTAGGCCTTGTGTGTAGCTACACACACACACACACACACACATACATATTCTGGCTGTGCCTTATTCAGGCAGACATTTCTGCTGACCACGAACCCACCCACCCTCCCTTTAACATCTTGGGATTACTGACCACCTTTGGAGCCAAGCAGGAATTTGTGCAGTTTCTTCTGATTGGTTATTGCTTTTTCACTTGGTTTTTCACTTGCTTCATGATGCTGGGATGGAGGTGGTTAAATAGGCTTGGTCCTTGGATGGGGTTGCCAGGCACACTTGACATGCCAGCGGGGAATTGGGGGTTGAAACAGGAGTGGGCAACGATGTCCCCGATGTGATGACATCATGCAGAGGTGATGCAATGATGTCATGCAGAAGAGACATCATTGCATCGGCAATGTCATATGATGATGCTCTGCTTTTTGGGCAAATTATATGGTTAAAATTGGGCCCAAACCATAGAGTTTTGCCCAAAAAGCAAAGCGTTGCTGCACAATGTCACTGACATGATGATGTCACTTCTGCGTGACATCATTGCATCAGGGACATCACTGCACAACATTGCTGTTTGGGGACAAGGGCTTTCCCACCAGCCAGCTGGCAAGTAGTGGGCAGAAATCCCCAAAATTGGGGGATCCCTCACCCAGACTGGGGGTCTAGGAACCCTATCCTTGGACTGTTTAGACCATAACTAGTTTGGCAGGGATAGGGCAGGCTGTTCACAAATGGTAGGTTGATTGTCAAGCACACTGAGGCATCAGCAGTGATGAAGGGCAAGTCCAGAACAGCTCATCACTGACCATGTAGTGGGATGCAGCTGGGAAGGGGTGCCCTTGGTGCTGAACAACATTTTTTCTGAACCTGGTATGACTGTGCAGCACACAAGGGGAAGGCAATAACACTGGGCACATCTTGGCACACTGTGTTCAGGCAATAAGAAATCAGACCAGTGGAAGATACAGGCTGAGCTCGGAGTCAGAGTGCCCAACGAAGGCAGCTTATTTATGATATGACATAGATCTGCATAATTAATTAATTAAACTAGTTAAACCCAATGCTGTTGTCTTGTGTTTTCATTGGGGGAGGGTGCCTGGGGCAGTACATTTTGTCTGCTCTTAAACTGGGCAAGCCAGGCATCTTTCTATGGGGAGAAGATTGAAAAGATGATAGAGAAGGCCCTTCCTTGGTAGCCTCCCTATGAATTCCTGAAGGTGGATGCCCACAGAGCATAGCTAATGGGCAGGTATATATGGACAACTCCCTTGATTTTTGAAAGCAATACAAATGTTTATTTCATCAGGCATTTGGCATTAGTTAGAGAAGTGAAGCTATACTCCAAATCTCTGCTGCTGTTCACTGGGAAAACAAACAACCAACCTGAAATCTGAAACGGGACAATAGTGGGCAATTTTTCTGAACAAGGAGATTAACTCTCAGACAGATGCAAGCAGCTGCAATCCTGTCCTTATATATATTTGAATTTTGGTTCCACAACATTCTATGCTTGCCATAATTGATTCGGCTCAAGAACTGGCAGTTAGAAGACACTGGCTGCTTCGCAAAGTCCCGCCCACATCAGCCCTGGTCAGTGTTTTCAGCTCAGTCTGCTCCAGTCCTCCGAAAGGAGAGGACTGTCTGGAGTGTGAGCGCAGGGACAGGCCCTCAAGGCTGAGGCAAGTGAGAGAAGTCCTTTTCCGCCCCCCCCCACACACCATCCCCTGGGCTTTCTATGAGGGGACTAGGCCCAGAGAAGGCCTTTTCCGTCCCCCACACGCCATCCCCTGGGCCTTCTATGGGGGCAGTGGGCCCAAAGAAGGCCTTTTCCGCCCCCCCACACCATCCCCTGGGCCTTCTATGAGGGAACTAGGCCCAGAGAAGGCCGTTTCTGTCCCCCACACTCCATCCCCTGGACCTTCTATGAGAGGATTAGGCCCAGAGAAGCCCTTTTCTGTCCCCCACACGCCATTCCCTGGGCCTTCTATGGGGCACTAGGCCCAGAGAAGCCATTTTCCGTCCCCCACACGCCATCCCCTGGGCCGTCAGGGGGCACTAGGCCCAGAAAAGCCCTTTTCCATCCCCCATATGCCATCCCCTGGGCCTTCTATGGGGCTCTAGGCCCAGAGAAGCCCTTTTCCGTCCCCCACACGCCATCCCCTGGGCCTTCTATGGGGGCACTAGGCCCAGAGATGCCATTTTCTGTCCCCCACACACCATCCCCTGGGCCTTCTATGGGGGCAGTAGGCCCAGAGAAGCCATTTTCTGTCCCCCACACATCATCCTCTGGGGCTTCTATGGGGGCAGTAGGCCCAAAGAAGCCCTTTTTCCCCACACACTGCCTACTGCCCCCATAGAAGGCCCAGGGGATGGTATGTGGAGGACAGAAAAGGCTCCTCTTCCCTTCCTTTCCCCCTTTTCCTTTCTTCCTCTTTCCTTTCTTTCACTCTTCCCGCTATTCCTTCCTTCCTTCCTTCCTTCCTTCCTTCCTTCCTTCCTTCCTTCCTTCCTTCCTTCCTTCCTTCCTTCCTTCCTTCCTTTCCTTTCCTTTCCTTTCCTTTCCTTTCCTTTCCTTTCCTTTCCTTTCCTTTCCTTTCCTTTCCTTTCCTTTCCTTCCTTCCTTCCTTCTTTCAACCCTCTCTCCCTTCCACCTCCCTCCCTTCCTTTCTAGGGCTCGTTGTCTTCCAGCACAACAGGCTTTGCTCCCTAGTCTTTTTATAAAGCAAAGGAAACTGGAACTGAAAAGCAAGACAGACAATAATCTGACTATAGTGTGGAAATGAACACCAAAGAAGCAAAGAATTGCTTTGTGATACAATAACGAAAGGGAAAACAACAGAATCAATACTACTTTATAGCAGCTTAATAGTTTAGGGGAAATGCCCTGGGAATGATGCTTGTATGATACAGAAACAGAAGATTTAACTGGGGAAAAAAATCTGCCTTTGTGTTCCTTCTTTTCCATGATGCTCCAGGTTCTCTTACTGATTATGCCTACTGGGAAGGTTTGTCAAGACACTCAGGAAATAGGGGAAATATCAGTCTAAACAAAAGGATCTGAGATGTCAAATGTTGGGTACTGATCTATCATGCTGCACTTCACAACTTAAGCTGTTGGATATAAATGGAAATGAGACAAATGAGCCCCTGGAGCTTGTCACATCTCCTCCCTGACCTCTTAATGATTAAAAATGTTGCTGCCCCACCTATGAAGCAGCTTTCAGTACACTCAAAATAGCAAACAAAAAAGATTGAATAAAACCATTAATGCCAGCATCTGTGTAAAAATAATTAATTAAAAAAAACAGTTTAAAAATAGAGATTCTGGGATTAATCCTAAACCTGTCTGCTCAGAAGAAGTGGGTGTGTTCCTTATAACAGCACTGATATCAGTGGAGTTAGGTGGAGAGAGCCTCCCATCAAAACTTCTCAGTTATTTTGCCATAAAGATGAAGTTAAAGTCACTTTATTCCTCTAAAACCCTTTAGTCAAGAATTTAGACTGTTCATTAAGCTGCATTTGAGCAGCAAGGGCTATCTGGAACTCTAGAAAGAGGACCCTTATAGGTCAACATGGTTTAAGACTGTCTCTGAGAAATTCTTGGCTCTCAGTGTTAACCTGGACACAATTCAGGACCTGTGCCTTCATACAGCATTTATTTTCACATAAAATTAATTGATTGTTGAAGCTTTTAGAGCACTACCTGTTCATCTCAATTTTTTTGGTATTCCCCCACTGTAACCTCTTCCTTTCTGTACTGATCTGTTGACTTTCCAGCACCTTTTTAAGAGTGTTCATTCTGGCCAGATTGTGGACACGATCACACACACAATTAGCCCCACCATAGGTACGAATTCTGGGTGGATTTAAAGGGCGTGATCAGACACAAACATCTGGGAAGCACCCTGCACCCATCGGCAACCTGCTTTGCTCTGCCACAGAAGCAGAATAAAAAGACATCAGGAGAAATCCAGTAGTAAACAGGTTGCGACGGGTCACGGACAGAGTTTCCCATGTCTGATCACTTTAGCGCGCTCTCATGGCATTGCGATGGTCTGATCAGGCCATCCTGACTCTGTGCCATTGTTTCCCCCCCCCTTCTCAGTATGCGCGTCATTGCAAACCCCATAGGGAGCCCTCAGTGCGGAGATGCGATTCATTGATTCCTCGTTTAAGCGCATTAGAAACAAACAGCAAAAAACCCCAACAACTCACCTCTGGTTGCATCTGATCATGCAGTGGCGGGCTGTGCCCGCAGCTTCCAAGGAATGTGTGATTGTGCAACTGCGGGTCAAATTCTTTCAGAGGAAATAGCCTCACTTCCCCCTCACTTTATCTCATGTGTGTGACCGCCCCCTCAGCTCCCATTCCTTGGCAGTTATGAGGGGAAAGTTCATTTTTGTGTTAAGTCCTTCTAGTCGCTTCTAACTTATGGAAACCCTATAAATTAATATTCTCCAAAATGTCATCTTGTTAACAGCCTTGCTTAGGTCTTGCAAACTGAAGGCCATGCTTTCCTTGATTGACTCAATCTATCTCATGTTGGGTCTTCCTCTTTTCCTGCTGCCTTCAACTTTCCCTAGCATTATTGTCTCTGTATATTTTATTTTTCACATTGGATTACCAAAGAAGTTTTGGTGGCATGAAAGTTAAATAACTAACATTTACATGGGCTCCAAAATGGCAGTAAATACTTTCCTCTGAACATGAACAAGGGTGAGAGGTCTTACCTTTCTCTGAAACTAGCTACAGAGTTCTTTCCTTTTATCCAAGAAAAGTTCTAAGATAGTGAATAGTTGTTCTTTATCACTTATCACCTAATAGACCAGAAGTGTTGAACTCATTTATTACAAGGGCCAGATGTGACATAAATGTCACTTTGCTGGGCCAGACCATGTGTGCCATAAAATGCAACATGAGATACCACAGATATAAACTTTATAAAGATGATTTCAGATGCCGAATGGCAATAGGCTTGGTTGGATTAGGTGTGATATGCAGAAGGGTAGTAGGTGTGGAGATATCATTATTGGTAATGAGACAGGAAACCTAGGTCTCAGTAAGCACTTGTAAGCACTTGCTCGCAGGTCATATACCAGCACTGCAGGGGCCAGATCCGGCCTACGGACCACATGATTGACATCCCTGCAATAGACAAAAGTATAAAAAAAATTGCAACAGCTAGAGTTCTTTTTGGATCTCTGTCAGTGAGTAGATATATAACTAGATCATAAGAATACATATCAGAATGAACTGACAAACACAGTGAAATATTACATCCTGAGATTAGCATATAAAGAACACTCCAAAAGATTATGTGCAATCATGTTGATCTTACCTAAGGGATGGGGGGGGGGTTCGTTTTGAATAAGGTGAATGTATTTATTGGCAGAAAATAGTGAAGACTTTAAATGACTTCTGCTGAAGGTTAAAGCAAAAACTGCCAAAGTAGAATTACAGCTGAATACAAAAGTAATGACTATTGGAGAATTACACAACTTTAAAGTTAATGATGAAAAATTGACATTGTTCAAGATGTTTGGTTCTTTGGCTCCATCATCAACCAAAAGGGAGACTGCAACCAAGAAATCAAAAGGAGATTGAGACTGGGAAGGGAAACCATGAAGGAGCTAGAAAAGATTCTTAAGTGTAGAGATGTATTGCTGGTGACCAAGATCAAGTCAATTCATACCATAGTATTCCCCATCACTATGTATGCGTATGAAAGTTGGACAATGAAGAAAGCTGACAGGAAAAAAGTAGATTCCTTTGGAATGTGGTGTTGGTGGAGGGTTTTATGATACCATCGATTGCCAAAAAGATCAAGAAGTGCATTCTAGATCAAATCAAGCCTGAACTCTCCCTAGAAGCAATAAAGAACTAAGTGATTGTACTTTGGTCACATTATGAAAAGACTAACATCCCTGGAAAAGACAACACTGCTTGCCAAAGCTGAAAGCAACTCACAAAAAAGAAAGACCCAGCATGAAATGGATTGACTCCATCAAGGAAGCCACAACCCTCAGTCTGCAAGAACTGAGCAAGGTTGTTAACAACAGTTTGTTTAGGAGATCATTAATTCATAGGGTTGCTGTAAGTCAGAACTGACCTGATGGCACTTTACACACACAAATACAATCATTTTCACTTAATGGTTTGGAATTTAGGGCCACAGCTTTATTATATCAAATAAACCTACAGAAGACATGTTGGTTTCCTAAATCAGTGGTCTAGGTAATAAGGGCAACATTTATATAAGACAATGAGCCCAAAATATGTATTGAACTGAAGTGTATAAATTTATTAATGCAATGACCTGTAGATCAGTTAAGTGTGTGCAGAAACTGGAAAATGAACAGAGCAATGCAAAACATTTTTCAAATGAAATGTGATTGAAGTCAACAGGTCAGCTGGCATCTGACAATTGGCATTAGGAAGCGAATATTGTGTGCCCAGTAATCATCTGTGGAAGCATTTTCTCTTAATTGAGTTTTTAGAAAACATCCAGATGTTCCTAATGTACCTGATTAGCTAAGATATATATTAGGACAGATCACATGATCCAAATCCCAGGTGCATGGTTTTTATTGTCTCCTCCAATATGAAAGGCAAGCATTTCCAGAACACATTTGCACATGGTCACTTAGATACAAAACCACAATTATGGTTATCATGCATAGTAAGCCTGATAACTCACTGATATTTTAAATTTCTCACAGCTGTGGGCACAGCCGTCACTCATCTATCCCTCATTCATCACATAGGCCCTGTGTTTTGAAATGTGAGGCATTTTAAAGAGTTCTGGTAAAGGGGATGAAAGAAGGCAACCATGAAGAACACTAAATTGGAATACTACAAGATAATTATACCATAACAAGGGATCCAAATTGAATGGCATAAATATACCCTTGCTGTTAGGGAGCAAAAATTGCCATGCCTTAACATCCCTACCAGCAAACAGGTTTGGCCAACATCCATTATTCTGAAAACTGAAAATCCCTGAAAGATGCTGTTGTTCTTCACATCCTGTCTCCAGTGCAAATTGTGGTGGCAGAGATTATCTGTGGTCCTAAGAACAGACCCAGGAAGAAAAACTTGGGAGTGAAACAGGCAACAGCTTCAACAATTACAGCCATTAGGGCATTGACATGGCATAGGCCACAGATCCAGGCATAAGGTGACATGGCTGTTGGCTGATGGAACTTCTCCCCAACCCATTGGCTAGGGGAGAATCTCAAGGGGAAACCTGGAGCAGCAAGTCCTGTGATTCCACATGGGCACAAGCTTTGTGTGGTTCTCCTGCCATGTAGGAGTGGAGCAGGGTGACAGTCCCCAGGCTGGGCATGATGCTGCATGGCTGTACCCCCAAGATTCCTTAAGGAGGTCCCTGAAACATAGGAGATAGGCACACAGGCAGTGCTTCCTCCAATGCGCAAATGGCCCTAAAGCTGTGAGCAGAACATACACTCATGGTAATCCACTCCACACAACTCACAACCAAGGTAGGGACAGCTGGAGCTGACTGTGGGGCCAGCAGCAGCATCACCTTATAAAACGGAGGGAGATATGACTTCACTTCCCAGTGAAGATATGACTTCACTTCCCAGGTCCTCCAAGGCCTCCCCTTCCCAGCCAGCCCAAGCAAACAGAGATTGGCTGGTCAGCACAACTGCTGGGCTCCATCCCAAAGGCTCTCTGCTGCTGCCATGGCAGGGTAAGGAAACCTCACATTTAGACCCAGCTGCAGGTAAACCCAGGTATGTCATTTATTTATTATTTGGAAATGGGATTTACTACCTCTCTAGAGAACAGCTTGAAGTGGCTTACAATAAAAACAATAAAACAAAACCATTAAAAACAAAACAAAGATGCTAGGGATGGTGCCTAGATCAGTCCTGGGGCAAAAGAATTTGCTGTGGCACTGTGCCAGCATAAAGATCTTGTGCTTGATTTTATGCACTCTGGGAACACAGCATGTCTGCACTGGACCATACCCTTAACCCCCTGGCAAATTCAGCCCTATATTACTGCACATTTTCTTTAAAAAGATACTTATTCCACAATGGTGGGTTGAAACATTTGGAATGCTACTCTTCAAAAGGGCCATGTTTTGTCCATAAAATATTCTAGATCGATATATTTCTCAGACTGTCCTCAGTCTTGCTGTTATGATCTAAATTATTACACAGGTGTTTGGTTTAAATCAGTTTCCTTACTTATTCATTCATACCTAATAGCTTTTCATTTGACATTTAACCGTCTCTCTCTTGCCTTTCATATAGCTTGACTGCTCATCTTCATTTCCTCTCTTGTTTCTACCGATAATAGGGACCACCAAAAGTTTAAACAGCAAAATCAGCATTTGGTATCTGTGAGCAAAAGTCAAAATGTGCATTTCTCAACTTTTAAGCTTTTCCTTGTGGAAATAATTTTAAATAACATTATGCAAGCTAAAGAAAGACACAGTCTCTGTCCTAGAAAGGAAGAGGCTGACAGATTTCAGGCAGATATAAATACTCCCACTTGTTATTGAAATATTCCATCTGGACTACACAGTCTCCTCATGTTCCTTGTCTTATACCTAGACTGCAGCACAGTCGATAATACTGAGAATATCACCTTGACCTGGATAGCCCCGGCAAGCCCAATCTTGTCAGATCTTGGAAGTTAAGCAGGGCCGACCCTGGCAAGTAATTGGAAGGGAGATCTCCAAGGAATAACAGGGCTTGGGACACAGAGGCAAGCTATCAAGCTACCGCTCTGAAAAAACATCCAAGCCCCCAGTAGGAGTCACCAGAAGTTGCCATGACTTCCAGGCATGCAAGCATGCCTGTGCATGCACATACACACACACAAATAATATTGAGAATATCCAACAGCAATTCATGCCATGCATCTTCTATAAGCTAAACCCTTAAACTAGCATGGGACTTACACTGAGCTTTGTGTGGTTCTCCTGCCTCTAAACTGAGTTAGTGTGAGCTAGCTCACAGTTTTTAGCCTCCAGCTCACATATTTTTGTTTCTAGTCAGGAAGGATGGCTCCAGAGCAAACTAATTTATGCAGTAGCCAAATCGCTCACTCACAACTTTAATGCCAGTAGAAGAAGAGAAAAGAAGAGAAGAGATTGGAGAAACTCCTTTCCCTTTCCCTCCCCACAACAGACACCCTGTGAGGTAGGTGGGGCTGAGAGAGCTCTTTCCAGAACTGCACCTGAGAGAACAGCTCTGTAAGAACTTATGACCGACCCAAGGTCACACCAGCAGCTGCATGTGAAGAAGTGGGGAATCAAACCTGGTTCTCCCAGATTAGACTCCATGCTCCTAACCACTACACCAAACTGGTTCACAAAGTAGAATTTTTATTCACAAGACTCACAGCTTAGAGGGAACATTGGTCCTAAGTTACAGTTATACCTTTCTATGCCCAATTACTTAGTGGGTTTAAAAAGGTGAAACTCTGCTTAGGATTGCACTGTTAGTGGATTAATTAATTACATTTACTAATGACAGTTTTCTGGAGTAGAAATGAAGACCGTCTTTTATGGGAAGCAGCAGAAGACGATGGTGAGATGGGAAGCAATGGAAGTTCTTCAACTACATCTTCTGGAGAAGAATCTGAATCAGACCATGGGGCAGCTGCCCTCAAAATTCCCAATGCCAGATGAGACTACGGTTGAATCTGCATTTGCATTTTTAAATCAGTTCTGTGCTGCTGTGATGCTGTCTTTCTCTATGCTTGTCTGAATGTTGTTTGGAGAAAATTCTTTTAAAGCAGTGCAGAGGTGCAATGACAGAGGAGCTGCCCTGAAAGGACGATAAACATATGTGGACATGTAAAAGTATGCTAGCACTCTTGAGGTGTGAAAATGGCACCAGATGAGGACAGCTTGTTTGAAGACAGAGTCAAAAGGCGGGGACACTGGTGGGAAAAACAAATGCAGATTCAGCCTACAACTTAAGAAAGAAAAAAAATAGATAAACCTTAAACTATTTCTCTTTTACTTGAGCTGAACCAAATTTATTTTAGATATTTGGACACTTCTTCTTTAGCTAGAAACAATTCTTGTTTTCTTTTTTCTTTTTTTGAACATTAACTAATTTCTCCTTTTAATTGTAACTAACTAGTATAAGTGAAAAAGAAATTGTTATAAGCATTTGAATAATCAATTGACCATTGCCACTTGGGGTTTTAGTGGTTTTTTTTTCTTTCTCCCTTAGATATTAGATATCCTTCCCTATGATTTCTATGAAGTTTTTAGAATAAAAGCAATTTTAAAAAATACTGTCTTTTATGGTCATAATCATAAAACTATTGACTTAGAAGTAAATTCAGTGGAAATTGATGGACTTTGTGTTTAGGATCTGTCACTAGGACAAGGCTGCATTTCTCTGTGTGCTACGTTTAAGTCTCCTTAGAGGTGATGAGAAAATAGGATCATGCTGTGTGTTTGCATTCAGCTTTGCGGAGATCAAAGTGGGATTAAGAATCACAGAAACATCTGAGTGATTACTACAATCTTCTGCCAGTGCTTGCTCTCCATGATGCTGCTGTTTACATGACCGCATATATTCGTAAGCTATAATTTGATATTCATTATCATAGTTAACTGGTCCTTCTCCAGCCATTGTCATGTGGATGGAATTGTTTGCTGGTTCCAGAACTGTGCTAAAGTCATTCTGGCTGCAATGATCAAATGTTTCACCAAGATCACTTTAAAAAAAATGGGAAGGGGCTTCACCCAGTAGATAACAGCCTATAATTTAAATAATTCTTAATGAACTGTGCTCCAGTAATACTGGACTGCCTCACATTTCCACCACAAACAGAACAAAGTTCCCATTATTTCTCTACTAGGAATAAGGCACATTGTGGAAATAAATACAACAAGCTCTAGAAAGAGGCTCTGGGAGAGTGCCTCAGCCTTGGGCACTCAGCGTCAATTTGCTGTGGCAATCTCCTCAAACCACACCCTCTCCAAGTGCCACCCCTGAAATCCCCAGGGATTTTCCAACCTGGAGTTGGCAACACCATCCCCTTCTCAGCTAACTATCAACCTTCCATTATCTGCCCCTCTAACTGCAGCTGACTTCTGTCCTCCCTCCTGGAGATCAGTGGTATTTCTGAGTGATCTCCACCCTTAACCTGGATTGGCAACAATGGTTCCCCATGAGGGAATGGCTGGCTTGGAGGGTGGAGTCTATGGAATTGTACCTGTCTGAGGTCCCACCCCTCCTCAAACCTCACCCTCTCCAGGCTCCATTCCTCAAATTTCCAGGAATTTCCCACCTGGAGTTGGCACACCTATCAGGAGTGGCCCCAATGAGTTTTCTCCCAAAGGCCAAAACAGGTGTGGAAAGGGCCTTTTAGTGACAGAACCTGGTTGCCTAGCAACAGGCACTGAGGAGAAAGCACAGTTGCCACCTCTGATTAGGGAAATACCTGGAGAATTGTGGGGTGGATCCTATGGTGGGCAGCACTGGGGGGGCTGGAAGGACTCAGCAGGGGATAATGCCATAGGGTCTACCCTCCAAAGCAGCCATTTTCTCCAGGGGAACTGATCTCTGTCATCTGGAGATCAATTGTAACAGTGGGAGATCTCCAAGCCCCACCTGGAGAGTGGCAACAATGGTTCCCCATGAGGGAATGGCTGGCTTGGAGGGTGGAGTCTATGGCATTGTACCTGTCTGAGGTCCTACCCCTCCTCAAACCTCACCCTCTCCAGGTTCCAACACTCAAATCTCCAGGAATTTCCCACCTGGAGTTGGCAACCCTATCAGGAGTGGCCCCAATGAGTTTTCTTTGAAAGGGCAAAATAGGTGTGGAAAGGGCCTTTTAGTAACAGAACCTGGTTGCCTAGCAACAGGCACTGAGGAGAAAGCACAGTTGCCACTTCTGATTAGGGAAATACCTGGAGATTTGGGGGGTGGATCCTGTGGAGGGCACCATTGATGAGTGGAATGGAAGAACTCAGCAGAGGATAATGCCATAGGGTCTACCCTCCAAAGCAGCCATTTTCTCCAGGGGAACTGATCTCTGTCATCTGGAGATCAATTGTAACAGTGGGAGATCTCCAGGTCTCACCTGAAGATTGGCAACCCTAAGGGAATCTCAGCCACACAGCAGGGGATGGAAGAAAATGGTTTGATGGTCCCTGGCCCATGTCATTAGCCAGCCAGCCATGGTGGAGCCAAAAAGGAGTGAGAGGCGGGTTAAATTTATTCTGACAGGAAAGTGACCAAGCCGGGGTGTGTGTGTGTGTTATGTTGAAAGTCCTTTGTTTTTTAACTCACAGAAGCAAGCTTGGTTGTTTGGTTGCCTACCAACAGCCACTGAGGAGACAGTTAGTCACAGTTGGTCTCAGACAGGAGAGAGTCCAGCTTTCCAGATGACGCAGCTCATTTTCTCTAGGCCAGACCCTCCCTGGTGCTGCTGACACTGCTGAAGGAAGGCGGGGGAGCTTTTGAAAGGTGCTGGGCAGCCTTCTCTGCAGTGCAGGCCTTGTGGCCAAGGGAGAGGGGCTTTCAACGGAGCGTCCATCCCCTTCGCTGGCTCCCTCCAGACTGAGGGTAAAATGCTGTCCGCTGGCTCGGTGGGTGGGGCCGAGCCAACGCAGCTAGCCAATGCAGCCACGGGATTGGGAGACTGTGAGAGCGGCATCTGAGCAGCCCAAAGGTTGTGGAAGCGTGTCTAGGAGGGAAACCAAAAGTCAAATATATATAAGGAGAGATGTTGAGCCTGAGTATACCAATGCTTTTATTTGCTTGTTTTTTACTTTTCTTTTTTTTTTCTTTGTTGTCAAGTGTATACTGTAGGTTCTTCTATATGGGGAATGGGGTGTGTACTTGATGTTTCTGTCTGGTTTTTTATATATTTAAATAAAAATTTATTTCTAACAAAGGAAATATAGCAGATTTTTAGATTAGAGGTAATGTTATGTTTAGAATTGCCAACTTTCAGGTGCCACCTGGAGATCTCCCACTATCACAATTGATCTCCATACAATCAAGACCAGTTCCCCTGGAGAAAATGGCTGCTTTGGAGGGTAGTTTTTGAGGTCCCTCCCTTCCTCAAACCCTGATCCAGGTATTTCCCAACCCATAGCGGCAACCCTAATTATGTTCTGTGCAAATTGGGTGTCATTATCTTTAAAAACAATTCAAGTAATGGTCCTGAAAATCTGGAGCCCCTCCAATCAAAAAACACAGAGATATGAAACCCAAACTGGTAAGGTCCTACCCCAAAAACTTAAATCATGGTAGAGCCCCCACCCTACCCCAAATAGCTGATCTTAAAATGTAACTCTTTTTTTCTTGGCTCACATCCCTAATTACCAGTAGGCAAAAAAAGAGAAAGGACACAATTTTTTTAAAAAAACCACAGATCCTCATGCAGACTTCTACCCTTAACATATATAATTTAAAATACAAGCCAGATTTATTCAACAAAGGGGAGTGAAAAATCAAAGTAGAAAAACACATGTATACACATTCAGGCTTAGGCAATGCAATTAGATAGAACCAAAGAGATGAAAGTTCCATTCCCAAGCCTTTTCCTCTCTTAGGGCTTGCAAAAGTCTCTCACAGTCTTTTCTACAGGTTTGTTGGCTTTTTGTGATAATACTGCTGCCCTTGGCATTTTTGGGGCTCCTCTAAATTTCCAGAGGATACAGCTCTCTTTTAGGCTGCTCAGCAGGCTATTCTGAAACACACAGAACACACCTCTATCTCTTCAGGTAGCTTTGTTCTCCCTTTCTCCTTAGAACTCTCTTTTCTCCTCTTTTCCTCAGAAATCTGTCTCCTTCCCCCCACCCCTAACAATGTCCTCTGGTTTCCCCTTGGGGACAAAAACTCTTTCCTTCAAAGACTCCACTAAGGGGACAAGCCTGTGAGGTTACATAAATCTAGCCAGATTTAAAACTTGGATACTTTTCAAACAAAAATGTGCTAGCAAATATCCCTGACAGTTTCTGATTCAATTTGTTTCTCTTGAACAGATTTTTCTGTATTCTGCACAGATACTTTTATCTAAAAGTTCCAGGTAGGGCCTGGAAGACTCTTGGAATTACAAATGATCTCAAGACTACAAAATCAGCTCCACCGAGAACATGGCTGCCTTGGGAGATGGATTCTATAGCATTATACTCCACTGAGCTCCCTCCCTTCACCAAATCCTGCCCTACCCAGGCTCCACACACAAATCTCCAGGAATGTCCTAACACAGAGTTGGTAACTCCTTGTAGAGGAATCATAGGCTGAGTTCAGACTGGCAATTTGCCCCACTATAGCCACTTTTCAGCCGCGTTTCCCAAGCGGATTAAAGGGGGCATTCACACAGGCACCTCTGCCTGGCGTTCCCCACCCGTAGGCAGCCCATGCTGTTCTGCTTCGCTCCTGCATTAAAAAGATACCTGACAAAAGTGGTAGAAAATCCCGGAGAGCGCCTTTATCCCGCATTACTCTGCTTCCCGGAAGTGTGAACGCGAAGCAGAAAAGCCAGGAGCAACCCACTTCTATAGTGTGTGCTGGGTGTTTCGGCACATAAGGCAGCAGCGATCGGATTGGCTGTGCTCTGCTCTACCACCCACTGCAGTGCCGGTGCAACGGGGTCCACCCCAAATTGGCCGGATGTGCTTATGTGCATGAGCGCATATGCACCCATGCGCCCATACACACATAGAGGAAGAAGCCATTTACAGCCACGCTTCCGGGCCAGCAGTCTGAATGCTCCCACGTACCTCCTCTCAGTATGCTCCTGCATCTGTCGGCCCTGTGTGACCGGGAAAACCTGGAACTGTTTATTCCGGGGCTTTTTTGCTATGACTGGCTCCCACTGCAAACTGCCAGTCTGAACTCAGCCATAGTTGTCCAGTACATCTTTTCATGTCACAGCCACTCATGCTTCAAATACCAATTCTGGAGTGCCCGAGTTTAGGAACAGCTTGTTAGGTAGTCATGGCCGGCTCGCCCACTAGGCGAGCTAGGCGCTTGCCTAGGGCGCGCAGGCTGCTGGGGTGCCAAACCGCGCCCCAGCCCCTCCTGCAAAAAGCCCCCAGCCGCTCCCGCCGCCTCCCCGAGCGCCCCACCTGGGCTCAGGAGGCAGCAGCGGAGCTTGCCCGCCCTCTCCCCAAAGCCGGGGGGGGGGAGAGGAGGCAGGGGCAGCGACTGGCGCCGCCAGTAAAGAGGCCCTGGTGGGTGCTCAAAACCTTTGCGGCTTCTCTCCCCCCCACACAGCCCTCCCAAGCCCACCGCTAGACAGCGGGGCTGGGGTTTCTGGGCTGGGCTGCGGGGCGGGCGGGCGGCGGCTGTGCGGCTTCTTTCCCCCCCCATGGCCCTCCCAAGCCCACTGCTGGACCGTGGGGCTGGGGTTTCGGGGCTGGGCCACAGGGCGGGCAGGCGGCCTCTTCGGGAGAGCCCCGCCGAAAGACACCAAGGGCGGCCCCGGACAACGGCAGGGGAGGGGGAAAGGGCCCCGGTGCCAGAGGTGCCTGGGCTTTTGGGGGTCAGCCAGCCAGCCGGCCAGGCCCCGCTCCCGCCCGCCCTCCCGCCCTCTGCGCAGCACCCGCCTGTATGTGGACCTGCTGGCTGGGTCAGTTGCAGCTCTAGACGAATCGGGATTAACAAGTTTGGGGTGGGTGGGTTTGTATCCCTCAGTTTACAACGGCTGATTAAGATGAAGTCAATGGCACCAGGCTGTTGTTCCCGCAATCAGCATATTAAGAGCCCGGTTTCTCCCCTGTGTGGGATTTTGTCTTTTGAACCACTCCTGATGGAGAGTTTCCAGGACACAATGAGAGGCACGATCTTATGAGGACTGGATTTAGTTGGGCCGTGACACCCCAGAAACGCGTCTGGGAGCAGGGGTGGGTGAGTAAAAAAAAAGTGCGGGAAAGGGTATCCCGGTCCTTCAGCCTGATCTCAGGATACAAAGCAGTGTGCGTCCCATTAAGACCCATGAATTCCATTTCTAAACAAATACATTTAGGTTCAGATGGACTAGCGATATTGTCTGGACTGCAGCTACTTTCTTCGTTTGAATTAAAACCGCTGATCCAGATCTCCTTAGCTGTAAGTGCTGGTAACTAGTGCGCGCCTCCTTAGGAGCGGCCGCCCCATTAGGGCTTCTGATTTTGTTTTTAACCGGAGCTGTTCCAGAAGGAGCCGCTGGATCGCGGGGCTGGGGTTTCTGGGCTGGGGCGCAGGGTGGGAAGGCGGCGGCAGCGCAGCTTCTCTCCTCCCCCGACGGCCCTCCCAAGCCCACTGCTGGGCCGCGGGGCTGGGGTTTCTGGGCTGGGCCGGGGGTGGGCAGGCGGCGGTGGCTTCTCTCCACCCCCCACGGCCCTCCCAAACCCACCACTGGGCCGCGGGGCTGGGGTTTCCGGCAGCGCAGCTTCTCCCCCCCCCCACACGGCCCTCCCAAGCCCACCTCGCTCTGGGCAGAGAACAGGTTCCCCCCCATGGCCCTTCCAAGCCGCGGCCCAGCTCTCAGCGCCCCTGACACTGGGGGGGGCATGCCAGAAGGTCTCCCCGCCTAGGGCGCAAAGAACCGTAGGGCCGGCCCTGTAGGTAGTACAGAGGTCTGCACTGAGAGGCAAATATCAGAAACCCACTGGCTACACAGAGGCCCCCATGTGGATCCTCAGGATCATCCTTGAGGTGTATTGTACAGTGTAATTGAGGTGTAGTTTTGCAGTGCAAACATTTTACATGGACAGCAGATCACACCAAAATGCTCCAGTCTTTTTATACACTGTGGAAACCTGTAACCAGCAGCTCCATAAGAGGGATGCTACCAGATTTCTGATTTCTCTAAAAAAAAATCCCAGTTTTGCTTTGCTGCTCCCTCATGCAAATGGAACCTGTGCATATTTATTTTATACCATTTTCCACTTTCCCATGAAAAGTACACATTTTAAATGGTATTGTACATCCATGATGTACAAATGGCATTTAAAAGACATAAAAAATAAATTAGGAACTGATTCCTATAAGGTGGGAGGGGAGGAAGATCTGGTGGTGGGAGAAGATTTGTTTCACAAAGAGTGACGAGATATGGAAATGCTTGGACCCCTTCTAATCTCCATCCCATCCCAAGGAATGACAGTGTGCAGAACCAGTTAATTCCCTTCTCTTCAACTTTGATGCTGTGTAATGCCAGGTCAGTAAGAAATAAGACCGCAGTTCTCCAAGAGACTTGGTTGGTTTTCCTTGTTCCTCCAGGGACACTTTCAGAGGGTTGCTATTGGGAAGGAGAGGTCATCCCAATGAGACCTGAATTGTGGGGTCCCACAGGGTTTGATCCTCTCTCCAATGTTATTTAACATATATATACACCCTTTTGCTGAGATCATCAGGAGGCTTGGGATTGGGTGCCATCAATATGCTGATGACACAGCTCTTCCTCCTACTGGATAAGCACTGGCAGCAGGGCTCTCTGCACTGTTCCAGTTCCTGGATGTAGTAGTCCAAAGGTTAAGGGGGAGCTGGTTGAAGCTCAATCCATCCAAAATGGTCATGTGGCTGGGAACAACTGAAATGTTAGCTGAAGGTTCACTCCCAACACTTGATGGTGTCCAGTTGACAGCTATAGACTTTGTAAAGAGCCTCAAGGTATAGTTGGATTCTGTACTATCATTGGATAAACAAGTGTCCATGGTAGCATGGTCAGCTTTTTTCACCTACACCAGGCCCACCAGCTGGGTCCCTATTTATCTGGGTCAGACCTTGCCACATTGATCTGTGCAATGGTCACCTCCAGATTGGACTACTGCAATTTGCTCTGCATAGAAGATGCAAAGCTGAATTGTTTATGTTGGCCTTTGGAGGGTGTTGCCCTGCAAGGAGCTTATAATGCTCTTATGGACTTATGAACCATAACTAATAACTGGATTGTGCAATAAGTGTGACAGAGAAATGGACTGTATGGTGACCTCAAGCTGATGCCAACTACCTGGACTGTGAACATGCACCCAGATGAGGGAAGCCTCTTCCTGAGGTGATGTGCCAGACCAAGAGTCGATCCATGGGTTACCTGCCAACTCTCATCTGCAACTCAGCAGAGATGAGCCAAGCACCCTGGCCATGAACAGCACACAGAAGCCAGTAAAAGCATGCTGTAGAGGAATGCCATGCCATGCAAGGGAGACCTGAACATCTCTACAAAGACTCCATGAACAGAAACCTCTGTCAGCATGCAGGCACATCTTCTCCCCCCACCTTCACCAGATACTGCACATATGCTTCCCAGCATAACAAAAAAAACTGTCTGCATGAAGGGATTAGCTGGCTGATGCATACCTGCCAAGCCCATCACCCAGAGCCATCATTGGGCCATCAACACTAATGACCCTGGCTGCTTTAGCCATTGTTTTCTAAAGGTGCCACTGTTAGTAGTAATAGAAACAATATTGCCCAACCATTAAGCCCCCATTCGCCTGAAACCAGTTTTTGTTTAAGCAACTTCCTGGGGATGTGATGAGGGGAAGTGGCCACTGAAGCCCACCCCCAAGTCCAAATAAAGTATAAAAAGAGCAGGATTCGCCATTGCTCTCTCTCTCTCACTTCATCTCTACCTGACCCCATCCTATCTTGCTGACTCTTCGTTTAGCGCTGCCCAGAGTCTCCCCACATGCTCTGCCCATTCATAACATGATCCCTTTCTCTTATAGTCTCCCTTATTTTTCCGCTGTAAGGATCGCTTCATCATGTCAGGACAGGTCAGTATTGCCCAACCAATGAACTCCTGCTTAATGCAAATGTCACTGTACCTTTTCAGTCTATTTTTCCTAGATCTGTATTATTGAGTGTGTGATTGTGTTTATTTGTATGCATGCAAATCCTCCAGTAAAGAAACCATTTTACTAAGATCTGGTCTCTGCGTCTGTTTCTGGGATACTGGACTAAGTGGGACTCCTATATACATAGGATATTGCTCCCTTATTTGCCTATTGCCATTTAATATTCAATTTCCCCATATTTAATAATAACAAGGCAATTTGGTTAACAAGGGTAAGCACACGTTTGGGCTGTTGTAATAGTGGTATGGTGATAGCCACATATTTTAATATTATCAAGTTAATATTTGTTATTT
Organism: Gekko gecko; assembly: GCA_029375565.1. Lineage (NCBI taxonomy): Eukaryota > Metazoa > Chordata > Lepidosauria > Squamata > Gekkonidae > Gekko > Gekko gecko. The sequence continues at coordinate 72,322,746 of JAPDNY010000005.1, read as the reverse complement.
GTTTTTATGCTGTTTTTACCTTATTGGTTTTAATGTTGTAAGTTGCCATGAGACCCTTTCAGAGAGTGATGACTACAAAAGAAATCTGATAAATGAATTCCAGCAACAGAAATGGGTGGAATGAAAAGGCTGCAATAAAAAAGAAGAAACAAACAAACAAAAAGAATATATGTACATTCCTACTTTATAACATTTTAAATTGCTCAGCTTCCATAATGTTAGGACTTCATTGCACATGCTGTTCTAATGAGTTGGCCTTTACACAAACCACATATGAAAATCTAAAGACATGGCATCATTTCTTTTATGAAATCTTGCTAAAGTTTTCTTTGATTTGACAGTTTAACACAAGAAGTGGCTGCTTGTTTTCAGAATATCCCTGTTTGGATTAGGATATTCAGTCATCTCACTTTCTGGTAATGATCTGGAACAGGTCAATTAAAATTCCGATACTTAGTTTTGCCATTACAGAAATGTCATGTTCCTACATACAGTAATAGAAATAGGTTATAAAATGTAGTTCCAAAGTAAGAAGTTGGTACATCATTAGAATATTCCACCAAAGGAAATAGCCAAAAGGTATGAATCATTTTCAGGCCAATGTTGATACTGAAAATGCCCAGCTGCAGCTTTTATACAGATCTGGTAACTGTGTGCATGAGCAAAAGAATACTGGAAAATGTTGGAAAATAATACTTAATAAATTGAAATTAGGCTTTAATTTTGATATTTTACTAAGACCAGAAACGTTGTTACTTAATTATGTCCCAATGGTTCCAAAAAGTTTCAAGCCATTCTTCTAAATCCAGTTATAACAGCTAGAATTATTTTTGCCAGGTTTGGAAGCAAGATATATTCTCCAAGCCACTTTTATGGATCGAGAAAATTAAAGAAATATATGTAAAGATTAAATTAACCTATATACAATGACCATCAAGTATACAGGAACTTAATGTAGAATCCATTAATTAAACAAATGGAAGTGAATTCATAGAAAATATTTGATAGTTTACATCATGGTAAGAATATGAATTTTTAAAGGGTGTCTTCATACAAGTTTATCTGTTAATGTCTATTTTATCATTATTATTTAATAAAACAGCAGAGGAAAACTCTTAGCCAGAATCTGGAAATAAAGTATGTGATTCCTCAGATCCCCTCTCCAATATCGTGACCCTCAAAATGAATTCTGGCCATCCAGTTACCATAATATACAAAATACTTAAGATCATCATAAACAGTAATCCAACTGTAACAACAAAAAGCTAAACCTCCCTTGAGTAGCAAAATTTATGATCTGGGTGTTTCTGCTCTGGGTATTTTTAAGCTGTTTGAAGATAATTTTTTAATGCTGGTTTTTTTGCTGTGGGTTTTTATTGGCCAGGATTTGAACAGTTTGTTAATTCGGATGCTTTTGTTTTATGATTTTACTAGGAATAAGGCCTGTTGTGGAAATAAATACAACAAGCTCTAGAAAGAGCCTCTGGGAGAGCGCCAAGGCCTTGGGAACTCAGCATCAATCAGCAATCAATCAGCAGGATATAATGACACAGAGTCCACTATTTTCTCCAGAGGAACTGATCTCTACTACCTGGAGAGCAGTTGTAATTTTGAGTGCTTCCCAGTCCTCACCTGGAGATTGGCAACAATTGTTACCCAGGAGGAAATGGCTGGTTTGGAGGGTGGAGTCTATGGCAGTGTACCTATCTGAGGTTCCACCCCTCCTCAAACCTCACCCTCTCCAGGCTCCGCCCCCCAAATCTCCAGGAATTTCCCAACCTGGAGTTGACAACCCTATATCCTTCCCAGACAAGTGTCAACCTGCCATTAGCTGCCCCTCTGATTTCAGTTTTCCATCTTCTCCCCCCTCCCTCCTGGAGATCAGTTGTAATTCTGAGTGATTTCCACCCCTCTCCTGAGATTGGCAACAGTGGTTCCCCAGGAGGGAATGGCTGGTTGGGAGGGTGGGGTCTATGGCATTGTATCTGTCTGAGGTCCCACCCCTCTTCAAATCACACTTTCTCCAGGTTCCATCCCTCAAATCTCCAGGAATTTCCCTCCTGGAGTTGACAACCCTATCTCCTTCCTAGCCAAGCATCAATCTACCTTTATTTTCCCCTCACTCTCCAGCTTTCCATTTGCCCCACATAGACACCTGCAGCCTCTTCCATGTTCTGAAGCCCTGACTGCCACAGAGTCCGCCATTTTCTGTGCTCTGAAGACCTGACTGCCACAGAGTCCACCATTTTCTCCATGGGAACTGATCTCTCCCATCCAGAAAACAGTTGTAATTCTGAGTGATCTCCAGTACTCACTTGGAGATTGGCAACAATGGTTTCCCAGGAGAAAAAGTAGTCTTTCTCTGCAATGGGGACCAAAGCAGCTGACATCATTCTCCTCTCTCCCTTTTGACTTGAAAAACAACACTGTGAGGTAGCTTAGGCTGAAAGTCTGTGACTGGTCCAAAATCACCCACTCAGCTTCTATAGCAAGAACCTGGATCTAGCAGACCCTCCTCTGAAGCACTGACTGCTACGCCTAGGGTAGCCAACCTCCAGGTGGAGCCTGAAGATCTGAACTCCAGACAACAGATCTCTCCCCCCCCCCGGAGGAAATAACTGCTTTGGAAGGTGAGCTGTATGGCATTCTGTTCAGCTGAGGTCTCTCCCCTCCCCAAACCCTGGCTTCCATAGACTCTACCAGGCAATCTCCCTACCTGGAGCTGGCTACCCTAGTCAGGACTGGCCCCAATGAGTTCCTCACAAAGACCTGCAAAAGGTTTTCTTCCTTTGTCTGAACCAAGCTTGGTTGCCTACTGTGGTGAAACGGGCTCCAGTTTACAACTCAGCTGTTTGCCTCCCACCCACGTCCCATGGGTGTATCTCACTCCTTAAGTTTGCTGCCAGCAGGCTGGTGAGGGGCTTGAGCTGGGCTGAGCCACAGGAGCACAAAGGCATCCATGGGCAGCCCGCACTTGGCCACCTGCCCTGCCCCTTGACAGCAGACTACATGGCATGCCCCCTGGCCTGGGCTTGCATGCATATGCCATGGCACTGCTTGCCCACCATCAGCCCGGTCCACTCCAACAACCAGCCCCTTCTGGCACTCTGACGATCTAGGCAGGTGGACTTGGCCCTAGTGCCCGCAATGTCCCTAGCAGCCTGCCTGCCTGCCTCTGCCTCCTGGTCTGCCCAGGCCCCACCTCCGCCACCCCTGCTGAGGAGAGCACCACCCACTTGCCCATCTGCATGGCACTGAGGCCTGCTCTGGGCGGGTAAACAGTGGCTAGAGAGGACGCAGCTGAGCACCAAAGAAGGGGGCCATGTGCTGAAGGCTCCACCGGGATCAAGCTGCTTTCTGTGGGGTGCTGCTGCCTCCCTCCTGGGCTGTCTGTCTTGGTCTGGGGGTGGTGAAAGGGGACAGGAAGGGACAAAGGGCTGGGGGAGCCAAGCGAGAGGGGAAGGCCAGCATGATTCAACTCTCGTTGGGGGGGGGAGATGAGATGCAGCTCTCCAATGTACGCGTCGGCAATCCAGATGTGTGTGTGGGCTCCGGAGGCCCCAGGAGTGCTTTCCAGCTGGGGCCAAGAGACCAGAGGGCAGAACCTGCTGGCCGTCTCCACCCCGAACTCCCCTCCCCAATCACTTTCTGAGGTGTGGGGAGGCTAGCACACCTCCGATCTGCCTGCGAGCTGGGATTTCACCCAGCAGATGTTGCGTGGGGGTCCTACCATGGGACTCCCTTTACATGGATGCTGGCAAATTATTAAGGACTGTTGTAATAATATGCAGCGATATGAGAGTGGAACCAAACTAAATTTTCCAGGGGCAGAATGGAGTATTTCTGCCTACTCCGCCTACTGCAGTCCACAGATCTGCATGAAACGCTGATCCTGGGAAACATGGAAGTCTGAGGAACAAAATGGGGGATAGTCTGCAGCAGGAAGGGGAACTGGTAGAAATTACCCCTCTCCTTCTGTCATGGGACAATTTAGTCTGCCTCCACCCTATGGTCTTAAAGAACTGTTAAAAGTATTTTCTGGTATGCCATCACATTTCTATTATTCTGTTCAGGCCTTAAGTCTACGTATTAAAATATTTTTGTACAGAGCAGTTGGGAATAGATTATCTCAGAAGATCACACAAACACTGCATGTATTCAAAATCAAAGCTTTTATTTCATTGGCTGTTTGTTCTGAATTATGTCTTTTCTTCTTCCAGAGTTAAAAATGGCATCAATTGCATGGTTTGCTGAATTTCATTTTAAACACTTTAGAAGTTCACTCTAACCTTTCAAGCTAATGGTCTTTGTTTCCACATGTAAACTTCTCTACCAATAACAGTGTATGTACTGCAAGAATTTCTATGTGAAAAAGGATTGTAAGGCAAAATAACTTTTGAAAACCAGCAATTCTTCAATAGAATGGAGGAATGCTAGCCCAGGCAAAAAGGAGCTACAGTGTTAGGACTAGCATTAAGCTATGTCAGGCTGACAACATTTTAATGGTGGAACAAGACATTATCTTGGAAAACATGGTTCCAGCTGTGGTTGCCAAGATAATGGAATGTGTGGGGGCAGTGTGGATTGTGCATACTGCCAATTCTACCATGAAATACACCTCCTAGAAAACTTCAAAAATTTTCGGTGTGTGTGTACATGTATGTTTTAGAGAATACTAAATGGGCAGAAGAAGGAATAGGCAACAGTCCCAATCCCACACACTGATTCTTCTTTGCAAATGTTTCCAGTCCATGCCTTAGGATTTTGAGGATACTCCACGTTCTTTCTGTTGTGAAACATCTGCAATTATCTTGTCTGAAAATGCACTGTTGGTATATTAAAGAAAGCAATGATAGTACCAGCATTATATTAAATTGTTACACATTTGGACTTCTTATGAAATAAAAAGAAGAATCAGTAATAGGCTTATTTGCATGTGTATGTTGCTCAGATTATAAATCCTCTCATATCTTGCATTGTTATATATTGTATGTTATGGTTCTAAATACCTAAGGATCTTTTTGAGTATTTACAATTTCTTAAAAAGCAACTTTGGGGAGTTCTAATATCAAGCTATTTCAGAAGTGCTGAGGTGTGATGTTGGACTTAAATCTGGGAGACTTTGGCATGTGGTCATTCTCCTAGAAAGCTTATATGGTTATCTGTAACAAGTAACTATCTCATGCTATGAGTTAATGGAGAAAAAATGTGATCAGCATCTCGCTTGCCACCCTGATCTCCTTGCAGAAGGGCTGAAATGCAGACATAATAAAATGTTCAGAGAGGAAGTGCTTACCATTGTGATCAAGCAAACAGTGGTCTCTCACAGTCCTTAGCTACTTGAGATCTGTTTACCAGAGATATCAAGGACTGAATCTGGGTGTACTACACTGTGTGCAAGACTTATGCTCTGCCACTGTCAGGACCCTCTCCTATTCAAAGGACGAAATACACAACACGTCTCTGGTACTTTGTGTAAAATGAACTTTTAAAACAAATTAAAAGGAGAAAGGCTGTGATTATCAAGGAGAAGGGCTGTGGCAAAGGCTTGGATTTAGAGCATTACAATATATTTGTTTTTAAAAGGGTAGAATGCTAAAACTTCACTAAGTTACTTGCTTTCCCATAAAGCAATCAGAAAGCAAATCGTTAGAAACATCATAGTACACCTCTCCTTGTGTTTTGATGAGGCAGGACGTAGGATTGCCAGCCTCCAGGTGGGGCCTGGAGATCTCCCACTTTTACAACTGATCTCCAGCTGACAGATCAGCTCTCCTGGAGAAAATGGCTGCTTTGAAGGGTGGACTCTATGGCATTGTACTATACTGAGGCCCCTCCCCTCCCCAAACACCATCCACTCCTGGATCCACCCCCAAAGTCTCCAGATATTTTCCAACGCAGACCTGGCAACTTTAGCAGGGTGACAGGACAAAGCCATGTGGGAGAGGCTTATAAACTTATAGTCTGAGGAAGCAATTGCTGTATTCAGAATGGAAGCAGGATAGTAGAGAACTGTTTAATTGTATTGCCAGAAGTTAAAAAGGACATCTTGTCCTACTGCTATGCAATAAAACAACAATTCCCAACCTTATTGAGCCAGTTGGCACTTTTGGTATTTTGAAAAATAGTACTGGATGTCACGATAAAATGGCTGCTACAAGAGGTAGAAGCCGACACAAAATGCTGTGATGAAAAAGATGCTATTTTGTTTCAGATTCCAAGAAAAAGAGGGGGGAGCTTGAACCACACAGAAAGGTTGCCAAGCTCAGATACATAAAGAAGTCAGTGTCATGGTCATACTGATGGAACATACTCGTGGCATGTCTATTTAGAATGAGCTGCACACTTTGCTAGTCAGTGAGCTGGGAATGAGTGACCCAAGATTGTCTTTTTTTCTGCTCTATTCAAGATCCTTTTGGTTTTAGTCCAAACACTCAGGAAGAAAGTGAGACCAGCAAATGCACTGGCAGGTTCCAGGGAACCTTTCTTTATCACTTTGGGTAGTAGCCGCAGTGAACTTTGGCTGTATCTCAGCTGCCAGATATCTGGATCCACCCTGATACAACATGAGAAATTAACCTACTGAAGACATATTCTACACTTCTTGATGAACAACTCTCTTCCAAATATAAGGGACCCATGGTCAAGCCAAGTGATTGAAACCAATTTTGTAAAGCATTTTTGTATTTTTGGTCCTCCATCTATAATATATTGCTGTTATTTTCCTGTATCACAGGCCATAATAACAGGCAGGGAAGTACCTGGTGAGATAAACTGGCTTTTGTAATTGAGCCAAGACAGTCCACTTTTGTACAGCTGCTGGATATTGTTGTACTTCATGGATTAGCAAAATCTAAATTATATCTTTTGCTCTAAAGCAAAATTTAAGTGATAATATTTAATGGAAACAGTATGTGGTTTGCCTACACATTGTTTCTCTACCACTCTGTAGCTGAAAAATGATTCATCTATATGAATACGCATATGATAGCATATAATTAGGTTAGCCTGAAAGCCAGTATTGGGACTTACTGAGCCTATGATTTACCTTTGGTTACTATGTATCTCCCTCAAAGTAACCATATGAAGTAAGGGAATGTCATGTTGTCTGCACTGTATAATTTCAGAATCAGTTTGATTTTGTAACACTTAAAGCAATATATGTGTATGTGCGTGCGTGCGCATGTGGGCTGATATTTCAATAGGTTGCTGAAGTTGTGAATAAAATGTTTATCCATTAAAACAATGATGAAAAGCATATTTTAAACTGATCCTCTTTGATTTATGAAAAACAAATGGAGTTGTTCCAAGACAGAAGTCTTAAATGGTAATTCAATTTTCAGATGCAGTCTGGAGCCAACAGTATGTAATAGTGCAACATTATTACATACTATTGGCTTCAGACTGCATCTAAAAAAAAAATGGTCCATGAGAAGGTGGCACACAACTGAATCACCATTTAAGGCATGTGTACCTGACCAGGGCAGCAGGCTGTTTATAATGGGGCCTCTGAATAATATCCCTGCCTTAGGTCACAGATATCGATTTTAAAACAATTTCAGCTTGGTCTAAATTTAAGCAATAACTGTATTGTTATTGTAATATCTGGAGCCATTGTGTAACAACAGTTTGACCACTGAAGAAGGCCAATTGGCCAAAACATATTTGGTCAGGGGCAAAAATGGTCTGTGTTCGAGGTAATTGTATGATTTTATTCTGATTTGAATCTACCATTTAGGCCTTTTTTATCTAATTTGTAATATGTAAATATATTTTTGTATATTTGGTAATATTTATGTTTTAAGTTCAGATATAGAACTATTGGGCCCTCATATTCTGACTTCTTTAACCTTTCGGTTCTTAATTCATTTCTTTTTGTTTTAAACTCCTTGTGTCTTTTGTTGTATATTTATTATATAAAGATATGCATGCAATGGAACAGTCCCCTAATATTTGTGTGATTTAGTTTGGTCCTACTGGGTGGAGCTCTTGTTTCAATTTCCAGTTTTGTATGTTAGTTGAAGTTGTTGGTTTTTGGAGTTGTCTCCTTGCAAATAAATAGCTGATGTTTTGAGCTGGCTTGTCTCTGCTGAATGGATCTGAGAACAGGGGCCTGAGTGCCAGGAAGGACCTGGCAACCCTATAATGTTCATTTGAGGATACATGAGGCTCTTACATGTGTACAGGTTTGTGGGGATTTTTTCCTATGATCAGGATTTTTGCTTCATCAGAGCCCCCAGCCTTGTGAATTTGTAAATTTGCAAGCTGGTCACACATTAACACAGGTAAAGGTAGTGAACATTGGGAGACATACATCACTTCACCCAAACAGTATACACAAATACAAGGTATGAAAAGTGAGATCCACCTTAGAGAGAAAAAAGATTTTCAGGGGATGAGCTTTTGAGAGTCAAAGTTCCCTTCTTCAGATGCAAGTCAGTATGGAGATCCCTGAGCCCTTCTATTTCAGACCCTTCTGCTGGGATAAAAGTTCCTGCTTGTATGTGATGAAGGGAACTCTTGTTTCTCTCTAAGGTGCTACCAGACTTTAATCTTAATCTTCTACTGCTGACCAACTAGCTACCCTTCTGAAACTCTTCATGGTGTGAAAATGCTTTTCTCTTTCTTAGCATACCAGGAGATCTTTGTAACCAAGGATGCCAGAAATTGATTAGCCTAGAACCTTCTGTATGCTCAGTATGTGATAAATGACCATCTGATTAGCTTCCTTCAGGAGGCACCTGAAGTCCTGAAATGGCTGCCATCTTTAGATCTGATTAGAATTTTATTATTGTTGTTCATGGACATCACCAGCTGGCCAACACCAAAATCAGATTGACTATATCATTTGCAGCCAAAGATGGAGAAGCTCTATACAGTCAGTAAAAACAAGACCTGTAGCTGACTGTGGCTCAGATCATGAGCTACTCATTGCAAAATTCAGGCTTAAACTGAAAGTTGGGGAAACCACTAGACCATTCAGGTTTGACCTAGATCACATCCCCTGTGAATATACAGTGGAGGTGAAGAATTGGTTTAAGGGTCTAGATTTGATAGACAGAGTGCCTGAAGAACTATGGACGGAGGTTCCTGACATTGTATGGGAGGCAGCAATCAGCACCATCCCAAAGGGAAAACAAATTCAAGAAAGCAAAGTGGCTGTCTGATGAGGTTTTACAAATAGCTGAGGAAAGAAGGAAAGCGAAAGACAAAGGTGAAAAGGAAAGATTTACCCAACTGAATGCAGATTTCCGGAGAACAGCAAGGAGAGATAAGGAGGCCTTCCTGAATGAACAATGCAAAGTAATAGAGGAAAACAATAGAATGGGAAGGACTAGAGATCTCTTCAAGAAAATTGGAGAAATCAAGGGAATGTTCCATGCAAAGCTGGCCATGATGAATGACAAATACGGTAGGGACCTAACAGAATCAGAAGAGCTTAGGAAAAGATGGCAAGAATACACAGAAGAACTACACAAGAAGGACCTCAATGTCCTTGACAACCATGATGGTGCAATCACTGACCTCGAGCCAGGCATCCTGGAATGTGAAGTCAAATGGGCCTTAGAAAGCATTACTAACAACAAAGCTAGCGGAGGTGATGGTATCCCAGCTGAGCTATTAAAAGTCTTAAAAGAGTGAGAGCTGCACTCAATTTGCCAGCAAATTTGGAAAACGCAACAATAGCCACAGGATTGAAAAAGGGCAGTATACATTCCAATCCCAAAGAAGGGGAATGCCAAGGAATGTTCAAACTATTGCAGAGTCGTACTCATTTCATATGCTAGCAAGGTCATACTCAAGATCCTACAAGCCATGCTTCAGCAGTACATGGATAGAGAACTGCCAGAAGTACAAGCTGGGTTTTGAAGAGGTAGAGGAACTAGAGATCAAATTGCCAGTATTTGTGGGATTATGGAGAAAGCAAGGGAGTACCAGAAAAACATCTACTTCTGCTTCATTGACTATGCTAAAGCCTTTGATTGTGTGGATCACAACAAACTATGGCAAGTCCTTAAAGAGATGGGAGTACCAGACCACCTCACATGTCTCTTGAGGAACCTGTATAAGGGTCAAGAAGCAACAGTTAGAACCGGATATGGAATGACTTATTGGTTTAATAATATACAACAAGGATGTATATTGTCACCCTGCTTAATTTATATGCAAAGTACATCATGCAAAATGCCGGCCTGGATGAATTACAAGCCGGAATTAAGATTGCCAGGGAAAAGATCTACAACCAGATATGCAGATGATACCACTCTAATGGAAGAAAGTGAAAAGGACCTCAAGAGCCTCTTGCTAAAATTGAAAGAGGAGAATGCAAAAGTTGGCTTGAAACATTAAAAAAACTAAGATCATGGCATCCAGCCCCATGACTCCTTGGCACATAGAAGGACAAGTAATGGAAGCAGTGACAGAATTCACATTCCTGGGATCCAAGATCACTGCAGACGGTGACTGCAGCCATGAAATTAAAAGACGCCTGCTCCTTGGGAGGAAAATGACGGCAAACCTAGACAGCATAATAAAAAGCAGAGACATCACCCTGCCAAAAAAAGTCTGCATGGTCAAAGTAATGGTATTCCCAGTAGTAATGTATGGCAGCGAGAGTTGGACTATAAGGAAGGCTGACCGCTGAAGAATAGATTCTTTTGAATTATGGTGCTGGAGAAGACCCTTGAGATTCCCTTGGACTGCAAGGAGATCAAATCAGTCAGTTCTAAAAGAAATCAACCCTGACTGTTCCCTGGAAGGCTAGATACTGAAGCTGAAGCTCAAATCCTTTGGCCACCGAATGAGAAAGGAGCATTCACTGGAGAAGACTCTGATGCTGGGAAACGTTGAAGGTCAAAGAAGAAGGGGACTGCAAAGGATGAGATGGTTAGACAGTGTTATGGATGCAACAAACATGAAATTAAGCAAACTGTGAAGCACGATGGAAGACAGGAGGGCCTGGCATGATGTGGTCCATGGTGTTGTGAAGAGTTGGACTAGACTGTGTGACTGAACAACAAGAACCACTTGGAACAGGTAAGCAAATTATGAATGAGAGGCAGAGAAGAAATTTTTGGTACAAGGACTGCTGATAATGTAGAGAAGCCCTTAGGCAGTTTTTTCTAGCATGCACCTAGAAGGATGGCTGCATCAACACTGGAAAATGAAAATATACTACAAAGTACTACAAAGCTGTGGAATATGTTCTATAAAAGACTGTGTACACATTCTGTCAGGGACACCAGAATCATCAGGGCCTGAAACAAATATCTAGCCTAGGAAGCTAACAGGAAATTGATGAAATCATTTCTTTAAGCATAGGAAAAATGATTTCATTACATTTTCCCTTTAATTATACAAATATTTGTTATTACTCTGTTATTCTAAATTGCTTAATTTGGAGCAAATAAAGAGATGATCAGTGTATTTCTTCTCAGTGGACTTGATCAGTATTTTATGGCATTTTGACAGGGCAGTAGCCAGGATTTTGTAATGGGGGGGGCTTTAAATAAGTCAGGGGGCACTGATGTCACAAAATAAAATAAAATAAAATAAATAAAACTCACTTTTGCAGCATTCGCAGTCTGCTTGCCTACGCGAGGAAGCAAGCTGCACTAGGGAAAGGGGTGGTGGTGGTGAGTCCTCTAGGTGGCCCAGAGAGTTGGGGGGCCTGGGGGCTGCATGGAAGTCGGGGGCCTTGGCAGGAAGTCAGGGGGCAGGCCCCAAAATGCCCCACTGTAGCTACGGGCCTGCATTTTGCATCACAGAGTCTGCAGCTTGAACCAGGAACTTCATACTTTGAACCTATGGCCTAGTGAATTATAGATCATATATGCTTAAGCATCAGGGCACAGAAGAGAATAGGTATCTGCAACTTCAGCCACTGTGATGGGTAGACAATATGAAATTTCTGGTTTCTACAAACCTGATATAAGTAACTTCTATACTTGCCTAGTATTTATTTATTTTTGTTTGTTTGTATTGCCTAGTACACACAGCTGTACCTTCTGCTTGCTTTACGTTAGGGTCAAAAACCAGCTTCATCATCTGAACACTGGGACATTCTTTCAAAGTCTAGATAGCAAAGAATAGGGCTGTCCAAAGACAAAGCCTAGCCCTGACAGTTGGAGGGGCCACTATAGCCCTCCTATCATAGGACCCAAAGCAGCTTACATAGGTTTCCTAGGAGGTCTCTAATTCAGGCTATCTAGGCAGACCAGACCTTCTTCTATTGTTAGTCTTCACCCATATCCTTAGAATCACTAAATGATCACAAGCAATCTCTCAAGTCACTCAAAGTTGGGTTGCAACTCCAACTGAGGAATTTCTGAGGACATGGGGGGACAGTTTTGGGGGAGGGAGGAGTTTTGTGAGGGGAAGGAACTCAGCCATGATGCGAAGGCATACAGCCTATCCTCTAAAGCAGCCATTTCCTCCAGGGGAACTGATTTCTGTGGTTTGGAGATCATTGGTAATTTTTCAGGCCCCATCTTGATGTTGGTATGGTAGTTTTAACTCAAGAGTGTACTGAAAATAAGAGGGCTGTAGTATTTGGAGAGCAAGAAAAATCTTATAAACAAGGTTTTTATTGATGAGCTTAGACTAAGATTGTCACTTGCCAGGTGCTGGTGGAAGATATCTTACAGGAGCTTCTCTGCCATCTGCTGTTTGATGAAGTGGTGGAGGAAAAATGGGAGGGGGGGCAATGTCACACAAAGTGCCAGCCTCCAGGTGGTGCCTGGAGATCTCCCACTATTACAACTGATCTCCAGGCAACAGAATCAGTTTACTTGGAGAAAATGGCCACTTTGGGATTTGAACTCTATGTCTCAAACTGGTGCAAGGACAGGGGGGAAGGGTTGGAGGTGGGGTGGCTCTGTATGTCAGAGAGGGTATACAGTCCAGTAACATTGAGAGGGTAAGAGAATTGGATTCGCTTCTGGAAATGCAATGGGTTGAAATAGTAGGTCCAAAAGGAGGCTTAACAGTGGGAGTTTGTTATCGCCCACCAGATCAAAAGGTAGAGGAGGATTATAAAATGATGAATGAATTAAAGATAGTGGCTAGATGAAATAACTGTGTCATAATAGGTGACTTTAACTACCCACACATTGATTGGGTCAATATGAGTTCTAGTTGGGAAAAAGATTGAGTTTTTAGACACTTTCAATGACTGTGCTATGGAACAGATGGTCACAGATCCTACCAGGGGAGAGGTGATCCTAGATTTGGTCCTAAGTAATGCCCAGGACTTGGTGAGAGATGTAAAAGTGATTGCACCACTTGGGAACAGTGACCATAATGTTATTGTTTAACATTAGTATAAATAGGGAGTTGCCCAAAAAGACTGACACAACCACTTTTAACTTTAAAAGGGGTAACTTCTCTGGTATGAGGGGACATGTGAGGAAGAAATTGAAAGGAAAAGTGGAAAAGATCAAAACCATTGGGGAAACTTGGAGACTATTCAAAAATACAGTCCTAGAAGCTCAGAAAAAATATATACCGCAGGTTAGGAAAGGCACAAATAGGTATAGAAAAAAGCCTGCATGGTTCACAAATAAAGTAATGGAAGCTGTAAAATGTAATAAAGGTTCCTTTAAGTGGTGGAAAGTTAGTCTCAGTGAGGTTGATAAAAGGGAACACAGGCTGTTGCAAATAAAATGCAAGTCTGTGATCAGGCAAGCAAAAAGGGAATATGAGGAGCATATCGCAAAAAACATAAAGGCCAACAATAAAACTTTCTTCAAATACATTAGAAGTAGCAAACCAGCCAGGGAGGCAGTGGGGCCCTTGGATGACCAAGGGGTAAAAGGAGTAGTGAAGGATGACAGGGAAATGGCTGAGAAGCTAAATGCATTTTTTTGCCTCTGTCTTCACTGCGGAAGATGAGAAGTGCTTGCCCACTCCAGAAGCACCGATTTTGGGAGGGGTTTTGAAAGACCTGAATCAGATTGAGGTGACAAGAGAGGATGTCCTACGACTGATGGACAATTTAAAAACTAATACATCACCAGGCCCGGATGGCATTCATCCGAGAGTTCTGAAAGAACTCAAATGTGAACTTGTGGATCTCCTTACATTAATATGTAATCTTTCTTTAAAATCTGCCTCCATTCCTGAGGACTGGAAGATAGCTAATGTCACTCCCATCGTTAAAAAGGGCTCCAGGGGAGATCTGGGAAATTACAGGCCATTCAATCTGACGTCGATACCGGGTAAGTTGGTGGAAACTGTTATTAAGGAAACATTTGGTAGGCACATAGATGAACAAAAACTATTGGGGCAGACTCACCATGGGTTCTGTAAGGGAAGATCTTGTCTCACTAACCTGTTAGTGTTCTTTGGGGGAGTGAACAAACATGTAGACAAGGGGGACACAATAGATGTTGTTTACCTTGACTTCCAGAAAGCTTTTGATAAAGTTCCTCATCAAAGGCTCCTAAGTAAGCTCAATAGTCATGGGATAAAAGGACAAGTCCTCCTGTGGATCAAAAACTGGCTTATAAATAGGAAACAGAGAGTGAGTATAAATGGGAAACTTTCTCAGTGGAGGGTGGTAAGCAGTGGGGTACCACAGGGATCAGTACTCGGTCCAATACTTTTTAACTTGTTTATTAACAATTTGGAATTGGGAGTAAGCAGTGAAGTGGCTAAATTTGCAGATGACACGAAGTTGTTCAGGGTGGTGAAAACCAGGGAGGAGTGTGAGGCACTCCAAAGGGATCTGTGGAGGATGGGCAAGTGGACATCTACATGGCAAATGGGGTTCAATGTGGCCAAGTGCAAAGCGATGCACATTGGAGCCAAAAATCCTAAATATAAATACACGTTGATGGGGTCTGAACTGGCAGAGACGGACCAAGAGAGAGATCTTGGAGTCATAGTAGATAACTCGCTGAAAATGTCTAGACAGTGTGTAGCTGCAATAAAGAAGGCCAACACTATGCTGGGGATTATTAGGAAGGGAATTGAAAACAAATCAGCCAGTATCATAATGCCCCTGTATAAATAATTGGTGTGACCTCATTTGGAATACTGTGTACAGTTCTGGTCACCACATCTCAAAAAGGATATTATAGCATTGGAAAAAGTGCAGAGAAGGGCAACTAGAATGATAAAAGGGTTGGAACACTTTCCCTATGAAGAAAGGTTAAAACACTTGGGGCTCTTCAGCTTGGAGAAACGACGGCTGAGGGGCGACATGATCGAGGTTTATAAGATTATGCATGGGATAGAGCAGGTTGCGATAGAAGTACTTTTCTCCCTTTCTCACAATACAAGAACTCGTGGGCACTCCATGAAATTTCTGAGCAGTTGGGTTAGAACAGATAAAAGGAAGTACATCTTCACCCAAAGAGTGATTAACACATGGAATTCACTGCCACAGGAGGTGGTGGCAGCTACAAGCGTGGACAGTTTCAAGAGGGAATTAGATAAACATATGGAGCAGAAGTCCATCAGTGGCTATTAGCTGCAAGGTATAGAGAGGAACTCTCAGTCTGGGGCAGGTGATGCACTCTATTCTTGGTGCTGGGGGGCAGGCAGCAGTGGGAGGGCTTCTAGTGTCCTGGCCCCACTGCTGGACCTCCTGATGGAACCTGGTATTTTTGGTCACTGTGTGACAGAGTGTTGGACTAGATGGATCATTGGCCTGATTCAATATTGGCTTCTCTTATGTTCTTAAGGAGCTCCTAGTTCTCAGGGAATGTTTGCATCCTTGATGCCAAGGTGACTGACTTGGAGAAGCAGAGACAGTCAAGTGCATGGAGAAGACTCTCATTTGGAATACTGTGTGCAGTTCTGGTTACCACACCTTAGAAAGGATATTATAGAATTGGAAAAGTGTAGAAAAGGGCAACTAGAATGATCAAAGGGTTGGAACAAGGTTAAAACACTTGGGGCTCTTTCGCTTGGAGAAACGACAACTGAGGGGTGACGTGATAGAGGTTTGCAAGATTATGCATGGGACAGAGCAGGTTGCGATAGAAGTACTTTTCTCCCTTTCTCACAATACAAGAATTCATGGGCACTCAATGAAATTGCTAAGCAGTCAGGTTAGAATGGATAAAAGGAAGTACTTCTTCACCCAAAGAGTGATTAACACATGGAATTCACTGCCATAGGTGGTGGTGGCAGCTACAAGCATGGGCAGCTTCAAGAGGTAAACTGGATAAACATAGGGAGCAGACATCCATCAGTGGCTATTAGCCACAAGGGAGAGGTAGGAACTCTCAGTCTGAAGCAAGTGCTGCTCTGTATTTTTGGTGCTGGGGGGGGGGGGCAGCAGTAGGAGGGCTTCTAGTGTCCTGGCCCCACTGGTAGACCTCCTAATGGCACCTGGTATTTTTGGCCACTGTGTGACAGAGTGTTGGACTGGATGGGCCATTGGCCTGATCCAATGTTGGCTTCTCTTATGTTCTTAAACCCCACCCTCCTCAGGCTCCAACCCCAAAATCTCCACGTATTTCCTAAACCTGAGCTGGCAATCCTAGCATGGATGTATACAGTAAAGAATGGCAAACAGGCAAACTATTCTAGAGGAATTCTGTGTTGGCGTACTGTCGCTTTAATAGGCTAATTCAGAAGGTCTCAATGCAAGCAGGTTTTGTATCAGAGTATGAGGGAAATCATTTCACATGCTTGCTAGTAACCTGCGGGAATGCCAGTCTTATATGAAGTGTTCAAAACCAGGCCAGGACAATCCTGGGTCTAGATGGACAAGAAACAGAAAAGCTTTTGATGTTGTTAAAAATAAACCATTAAGTTACAGAAGCTGAATGTTCATTGGTGTTCACTGTCCAGTTCTCTGAGTTCAAGATGGGAGAGCCATCTCTTCTTTAGCTAAATTGTAGCTTCTATGTAGTAAAAACAGAATGCATCCTTAAGGCTATTTTAACCAACTACATTTAAGTTGTTCAACACTGATACTGAAGGGGTTTTTTAAAAAAAAATGAAGCAATGTTTGCTTTGTTGAAATTCCCTGTTTGTGTTAGTTAGAAAGGCTACTTAGTTTGTTTCAGAACTGAAAATCCAAAGAGATGGCACCATACCTTCTATGAAGTCTTGCTGAAGTTTTCTTTGGTATCACAGTCTAGCACAAGAAGTGGTCTCCCATTTTCAGAATATCCCTATTTGAGTCAGGATATTCAATCGTATCACCTATTGGCAATGATCTAGCATAGGTCAGTTAAATTCTAGTATTTTGTTATGACCACTATTGAAATGTCATGTTCCAACAAGCAGTAACAGAAATAGACAGTTTTAATGTTATCAAAGAATTCTTGAATTTTAATTTTTCTTTTTCTCTTTATTTAAAATATTACTTACACCTATTCTCCTAAAAGTTAATTTGCATCCTTCTTTGATACATTACAAGGTAATGAAAAAAAGATTTATGAAAGAAAAGGAAATCCAGAATATCTGATTTAATGAGTTGACAATTTCCACCAGGTTCCCCTTCCTATCACATACCCTTCCTCATGTCAGTCATCAGGATCCCCTGTTCACAGGAGCAGCATTTCAAAGAGATCAGTAGGCTGTAGTGGGAGGGTAGAAGCAAGGAAGTTACATTTTACTGATGGTAAATTTAGTCTGAATCCAGTCCAATGTCTCCGAGGTCTCTTTCACAGTGCAACTTTAATCCTGGTTTTTATCTGTTGCTGCCTTGTATAAGTCTGATGCAATGTGGGAACAGTGGGAATGGTGATTTCAGATAGAATTTAAATCTGTTTTATAAGTGGCTGTAACCCCCTTTTTCCTTTTCAGATAGCAGCACAGTTTGAGTGTGAGGCTTGGAGATTTTTCCCTCACCTCATATTACTAAGAGGTCAAAGGCTTCCCTCTTATCCCATTCAGTTTGCTGCTTAAAGACATGTCTGTTTCCTTTACAGGAGACAGATTGCAAGATACCTGCTGTGACTGGACTTTAATTGTTAATGAATCCATTTGTTATTGTATAGAAAGTCTGTTTCTACTGTGAAAGGGAAAAAGTATTAAAAAGGGAGTGTTGCCTTTAAAAGCATGACAGTCCTTTCAATTGACAGTCTGTAATGACTCAGCAGTGCAAGAACGACTTTTTGGAGCAAAGCAAACCCAGATGTGGCCAGCCAAGCCCCTAGAAGAGTCCAGACAGGAAAGGGGCACTTCAAATGGCTCATAAGTAAAAACAACTGGGCCAGAAGTAGTCTGCCAAAAATGCTGGAGGGCCCTGGCCAGACCTTGCCAGAAGAGCTTTCAAAAGCTGGTAATCAGGGCTGGCCCACTTACTAGGTGAACTAGACTTTCACCTAGGGTGGGGCCATCATGGTGGTGCCAAACTGAGCTGCCCTCCCCCCACCAAAAGCTCATGCTGCACACTCTGGCCATCACTGCCGCCCTGGCCACTGCTGCCTCTTCTCTCCCCCAATTCCCAACGTGACTGCCCTCCCTCCCTCTACCTGGGTCACGAGGGGTGCAGTAAGGCCCCTGCTGCCGCCGCTGCCCGCCCCCAGCATGGCTTGGGCACCTGCTCCACAGCGAGCCCCTTTGCTGATGGGTCTCTCCTCCTCCTCCCCCCCCAGGTGTGCTCCATCCAGAGGCTCCTCCCGTACCTCCTCTTGGCCATTTCAGATCCTCTCAAGGGCCTCATCCATGTCAATATGGGGCAAAGAGCCGCTGAGCCCACACCTGCCTTCCCTTCCTGCTTTTCTCCGCAGCTTGCTGGGCCCCCAGAGCCACATCCACTGCCGGGCTGGGTGGATTGGGTGGGGGGGTCCCCAAGCTGGGCTGTTGAGATGGAGGCAGGAAAGTGCTGGCAGGGCCAGGGAGAGGGGGCAGGTGATGGTAGCAAGGTGGCCTCTCAGGGGGAGAGAAAGGCGCAGGGCACAGATTTGGTTTCCTGATCTCCATGGATGCCCCATGTCTCCTCCCCAGTGTCCACATGTGAGAGAAGGTGGTGCAGCTCCCCCCTCCCACAGCTCCCCCCTACCCCAGACTTGCCCAAGCAAAAGGGGGAGAGGTGAGTCGCTGGGAGGGGCAGGGGCAGAGCTGGTGGTCGCCAGCTTCCCCTTGTCCCTACTTTCTTGGAAACCCCGGGCCAGCTCTGCAGATTGCCAAAACTGTAGCTGGTGAGGGGGGTAGAAAGAAGGAGCGGAGGAAGAAAGTGGAGGAGGACTCTGGGGAAGAAAGACAAGGAGAAAAGGGGGGCAGGCAGCCTTGGGGGGAACCAAGGAACCATCCCTCAGGCACTGGGCTCAGACCTCTCGCCATTCAACTCATCAAGCAAGTGCTTTGCTTCCCCCCTCACCTGGGGGGCGCCACAAGCTACCCTTGCCTAGTGCACAAAAACCTTTGGCCGGCCCTGCTGGCAATGGACCAGTGAGAAGAGGCCAGGCAGGGCAGTGCCAAAGGAGAAGGAGCACAGTGTGAGACAGAGGAACCCCCACCAAAACTCTTCTGGCAGAGCCACCCAAGCCCCAGGATGTGGGTGAGCCTGGCAGCAGCCAGGAGGGACTGGGAAGCCATGGTTGGATGGGACTCAGGTGGGCAGAAGGGACAGCAGACCCCGAGGGAGGGGCCAGAAAGCCACAGGGGGCTGGTACTTGGGCTGCAGCCAAAGCCCTTGCCAGCAGGGAGAAATGGGAGGCAACAGGCAGGGCACAGGGGTGTGAACACAGCCTGGAATCTGGGGGCCTTAGAAAAAGAAGCTAGGGACCAGGTCTGGGAGGAACCTATGATGACATTCCCCAGAATTGAGGCTAGAGACCTGGTTTCAATCTGCCCCGAGGACTGAGACCTTTAAATGTGGTAGGACAGTGATTAACTGTTCAGGTGTGTGAAAATCAGTTTTGCTTCAAAAATCAAAGTGTGCTAAAGAACCCCATGTGAAAGAGTCTTGGGGCTGAAATCAGACACTGAAAATAAGCCCATTGACTATAGTATAAGGTATTATGGTATGAAAAACTGTTTATATGATATCACTAAGGATATCATGGAATTTTTGCTATATACCATCAATTTTCTTTTCCCAGGGAAGAAAAAAAGAACTTTGCAACACAATAATGTGAAACTGGACAAGGCATTTACCTTTTTCAATTGTTAAACAGAGTTATACAAGTCAGAGGTTATTATGAGAGAGATTTCTCCCCTAAAAATTACCATTCATATTCTGTTTATTGTTTCAAGAACAAAGAAGCTTCTTTCCTTCAATGTGACCTTTCAATCAAATCTCCTCGCTGCTGAAGATTCTTCCCAAGATAAAATATGATCCAGTGTTGTCCTTTGCATGTCAATACTGGATTTCAGAAAGCCCCTCAGAATGAAAGCAACAACACTGACCCCTCCGTTCCTTTCAGTAAATAACAGCCAAGAAATCTTAAAAACATCAGGAGAGCAGAGACTTAAATTAAACAAACACATGTATTCTCCATTCAACTTCATTTGTTGTAAGAATACAAAAACATTTTTAAAGCCTGTTTACCAACTGAGTGGAAAGCATGGAATGCATGCAGAACTAACATAGTTCTTGTGAGCACTGACTCAGTTTTCATCTATTTGCAATGAGACTTGTAAAAATGCAGTAAAAATACAAAAACAAGATGAAATAAATAATACTTGTTTGTTTATTTGAAACGTTTGTTAGCTGCCTTTCTTCATTGTGGAACTCAAGGCAGCTTACAATATAAATGAAACAATATAAAAACACATTTTATAAACTATGGTCCCGGTCACACGAGTGAGATAATCCGGGGGGGGGAGTGAGGCTTTTGCCCCGGAGCAAAATGAAGCACATTAGCATGATCAGACTGTGTTCCCCTGAGTCTTTGTGCTTAGGCCATCTGCCACCGATCACACATTGATGGTGAAGTATGGCGGGGGGGGGAGAAGTGGCATGGCATGATCACACATGCAGTGATCGCAAGCCGCCGCTTCCCAATGGGCTTTTTTTCCCAAGCTGGGGTTCCCGCATATGCATGACCATGGAAGCGCATGACCAAGGTGGCTTAAAAAAAAATCTGGTGTGAGACGAGATGCAGATGGGCGCTGGATGCAATGGGATACCAGCGCTTCCGCGATCCGATGCCCACCCACGCCCCGCATTTTCTGGAAAATACTACACTTCCCCAGGCATCTTTTTACTCTGCTTCTTCGGCTGACTGATACGGGTTGCTGACAGGTGCGGGATGCTTGCCAGATGTTTTCATGTAATCGTGCCCATAAAATCTGCCTGGCATTCGTCCCTATCGTGCGGCTAATCCTGCATGTGACCGGGCCCAACAGTTATAAAACCCACAAAATCACAGTTTAAACAGTCCAATTAGGATTCATGTTATTCCCACAGTCAAAATGATTATTTATGCAAATATCTGTTGTTGTTTTAATTGGTTATGTGCGTGGTACTTACTAGACTTTGGGAGGACAAATGTCTAAATAAAACCTACACTTCCCATGGATGGATGGATGTCAAAGCAAGAAGCAATAGTGTCTTTCTGCCAGTTCAACAGCAATAGTGCTTAACAGCAAAATATTGTATACTAGCACTACAGATCAGTGTGGCATAGTGGATAGAGTGCTAGACTATGATCCTGGGAGACCTGTGTTCAAGTCCCCATTTCAGTCATGAAAGGTTGCTGGGTGACCTTGGGCCTATCACAAAATTTCAGCCTGGCCTACCTCATAGGGTTGTTCCTCTGAGAAAACAGAGGAAGGGAGAATGATGTTCAAAGTCACTTTGAGTTCCAACTGTGGGGAGAAAAGCAAAATATAAATGCAAATGTGCTTTTTTTGTCCTGACCTGGATAGCCCAGGTTAGCCCTATCTCACCAGATCTTGGACGCTAAGCAGAGTCAGTTGTGGCTAGTACTCGGATGGGAGACCACCAAGGAATACCAGGAACATGATGAAGAGGCAGGCAATGGCAAACCACCTCCAAATGTATCTTCCTGGAAGCATTTAATGCTGTTTCTGTCACAAAGTCTCAAGAATCAGTGAAGCAAAAGGTAAAGCTAAAGAAGAGTTTTGTTGTTTGATGTTACCTTTTCTTTTCCCTGGAGTAGCTGTGAAAATAAATAAATAAATAAATAAATGATTGCTCAAACGCAGTTCTCAATTTGTGTTTTTTATTTTTTTAAAAAAATGCTGCCTTTCCACTTAAGGTCCCCAAGGCAGCAATCAATCAAAAACATTAATAACAATTAAACAAAACACTTGAACAGGAAGTTCAGCGAGGGAATACCAAACAAAACAAAGCCATTTTCACCCACTGGTGGAAGACAATGACAGAGTGGTCACAGTTAGAACAAAAACAGGGGGTTACTGTGCCATTTTTTTCTTTTGGTCCGGTTGTTGAGCGTTGACAGCCTGATATACAGAAATCAAGCTGTTGAAACTTTCCCCATCAGTTGCTGACCCTGCATTGGTTTCTCCCTCCACTGTTTTACCAAAACCCACACTGGAACAGAAATTCCCCTCTGCATTGCATGCTGATTTCATTCCCTTTGATCATCAGGATTTATGGTGGTGTCCACACTCCATGCCACTTTCGAGTTCTTTAATCCTCTGATGTAACTGTATCTTCTGCATAGATTTATGGCTGTTCAGGGGTGACTCTGCAGGCAGTACAGCGTTGCCCCGAGGTATTTGGATGTGGTTTTGAGCTGCACCTTTTCCTCCCAGTTGAGAAAATGCGGAGCAAATGAGAGATGCAGAATCGCCTTGTGTCCTCTTTCCCAGTAGGCTAAGAAGAAGCAATTGGATTTATACCCTACCCTTCATTACCCAAAGGTGTCTCAGAGCGGCTTACAAACTCCCTTCCCTTCTCCTCCCCACAATGGACACCCTGTGAGGTAGGTGGGGCTGAGAGAGCTCTGACAGAAACTGTTCTTTTTTCAAGAACAGCTCTTATCAGAACTACGGTTTGTTCAAGGTCATCCAGCCAGGTGCAAGTGGAGGAATGGGGAATCAAACCCGGTTCTCCCAGGTTAGAGTCTGTGCACTTAACCACTATACCAAACTGGCTCTCACGCTAAACTGGCTCTCTAAGTGTAGGCTGCCTGCTCCAACTGGCATGTCAGCCCTGCCTTTGCTGCCTGGGCCTGCTAGAAACTAAGATAGTAAGCTGCCAATGCTGTAATAGTAGCCAATGGATTTGAACTGCTGGAATTTGTGGCTACAGGTCAGGGGAAAGTTTTTGAAAGCCTTGAAATGAAACATCAGAGAGCCTAAATGTGCTCCTGATACAGCT
The DNA here is from genome assembly GCA_029375565.1 of Gekko gecko. Lineage (NCBI taxonomy): Eukaryota > Metazoa > Chordata > Lepidosauria > Squamata > Gekkonidae > Gekko > Gekko gecko. The sequence continues at coordinate 72,299,522 of JAPDNY010000005.1, read as the reverse complement.
GAAGAGCCTAAAGGGTCAAAGGATAAATAAAGTACATTACTCACAAAGTCATTGGTGACTTTTAAGTCAATACAAATTTAAGAAAGAGAAATGCTCCAAGACACTCAGACCTTATACACAGAGAGTATTCATTTGATTTCATTTACTAAAATACATGAAAAAGTAGCATCACAGCAAAGAAAGCAAATTGTTTTTCTTACATGAATTAAGCTCTTGAAGGCTAATGCTTTTAACAGGAAGTTTTCACAGCACATATTTTGCTAGTAGGTTTTTAATTCCCAGTGTACCACTGGGTTTGCAATGCAAATATTATGTTTCAACTTAACCCCAATGTTTCTGCCTTTTAAACTGAGTACAGCAGTGACGAGTAGCAGTTGCAGTCTCAAAGATAACCAAATGATATTAGAACAGACATGGGTGCCAAGCAGAAGGTGCTATTTTTATATATATTTCTCACAATGCAAAAAGCAGGAATATCAAACAAGAAGGCTACAGGAAAGGAACAATCTGGATAGTTGAAATCAATATGTGAAATCTGGTTCCAAATTCCAACACATTACATGTCAGCTCTCAGTGCCCCCTTAGAATTGGTATGGGGAGGGGGAGGAGGAGGAGAGCATTATACATGTTTGTGTGTTTGAGGGGAAGATGATATAAGCATGTGCATGCAGGGGGATGCTAGTTAATGCTGTGCCGTTTCGGATTTCTGCTTGGTTTCAGTTCTCTGTAGTCCTAATCCTATTGCATAGCTTATTGGACACCCTATCCTGTTGATTATATTTGACTAGTCACAAAGCCCATTGTGAAATCAAGACAATGGGCTCTAGCAAACTATGAGGTGGTGGCCCACAAACAGGCCCTCCCCTCTGCTGGTGCAGCTTCTCCGGCAGTCCCCAGATCCCGGTGTTGCAGGGGGAGAGATCTGCGCAAGAGGTGGCTCCATCCGAGCTGCTCTGAGAAACAGCCAGGCTGGGAGGTGAGGAGGGGTCATCGTGGGGGTGGGGAGGGGAAGGGTGTCTGCCTTGTGCTGGATATCTGGGCCCTGGTCTCGGACTGGCTAATGGGGCTAAAGCTCCTCTTGTGCCATCCGCCAAGACTGGCCTGATAATTCTGAGATTGATGACGGCCTCTCGCCCCCACCCCTTCCAGCGATCTGCGGTGACCCCTGTGGCTGTGGCAGCTATAGAAAGGCTGCGACTTCCTACCCGCTGCTTGGACCGGCTGTCCCTTCTGCAAGCGCTTGTGTGCAACGTTACAGACCTGGAGCAATCCAGCCCTGGGCACTGTGGCTTTTCCCAGTGGGGAAAGCAGAGGGAGGTGAAAGTGACTAGGCAGATGAGAGCAGCGGGGTCAACAGTGTGTGGGCCCTTGCCCCATTGGCTCATGCAGTGGAGGTTGGTGAATGAGTGGTCAGGGAGTGGCTGGATGTGGGCATTGCCATCCTCATTGGCTGCCTTGGCCTCCAGTGGCCGGAGCGGCCGACCCCTCCATTGCCTCGCAGCATACTGAGGTGGAGACACTGGGTTCAGGGACTGTGGGTGGGACGCTGGCAACCCAGCCAGTGGCCAGTGACACCTTGTGATAGGTAGTTCATGCAGCCAACTGATTTTGGCGCGCATCAAATCTTGCCATGTGAAAATGGGATTATATATAAGGAGAGATTTACACTGTGTAGTCTGACTTGAGTCTCAGTGAGAAAGATGGAGTATAAATAACATTAATAAATAAACAAACAATCACCATTCTCCCTTGAATTGGGGGACATATTGATTAGGTGATTCCCACTGTCCTTTAAGGGAGGCAGGAATTATTTTTCCAGCTCCGTGTCTCCAACCTTGTGGGAGTCACCCTCTCCAGTTTGTTTCCTGCCTCAGAGGGGAGAGCAGCTTTGGAGACAAACTCCTACTTTTTTTTAATTTAGATTTCCCCCCCATTCAACTTACTTCATTACTTTTCTACCTTTATATGTTACATAAGAACATAAGAGAAGCCAATATTGAATCAGGCCAATGGCCCATCTAGTCCAACACTCTGTCACACAGCGGCCAAAAATATCAGGTGCCATCAGGAGGTCCAGCAGTGGGGCCAGGACACTAGAAGCCCTCCCACTGCTGCTCCCTCCAGCACCAAGAATAGAGTACATCACCTGCCCCAGACTGAGAGTTCCCATCTATACCCTGTGGCTAATAGTCACTGATGGACATCTGCTCCATATGTTTATCTAATCCCCTCTTGAAACTGTCCATTCTTGTAGCTGCCATCACCTCCTGTGGCAGTGAATTCTATCAAAGTCCATAATCAAGTCCAGGTCCATGCCCCTTATAACTTTAGCCTAATGATATCTTATATGGACACAGTCCAGTGTGCATGACTGTACAAGAAACAACTACAGCAATTTCTGCATCAGTATCAACTTCAAATTCTGGAAAAGTCAACCTTGGCCCTCAGGCCACTGCACTTGTGAAGGCCAGCCTCCTGTGGTGGCTCCAGTCATACAACCTGTTGCAAGGCAAGGTATATACAACCTGTCACAGATGCCAGTCTCTCTGGTTGGCATGCGATGCTGGAGAACAAGCCAGTTCAAGGAACTTTGTCTAGGGCAGAATCCAAGATAAACATCAGTCTGCTGAAGTTGACGGCAATCTGGCTAGCACTAAGGTTTTTTTCATCTGGAAATCTTACACAGACACATTCTAATGAGAACAGACAATACCTCAGCAAAGACTTACGTAAACAAACAGAGGGATTTGAGATCATCCACCCTCCATAAAGAAGCCTTGAAAATCTTAACCTGGTCTGAGAAGTACCTGCTATCAATTATAGAGAGCACATCAAGGGCTCCACCAACAGCAAGGTGGACTGGCTCAGCAGACAGAGCCTGTAGGAGGGAGAATGGTCTCTGAAGAAGGAACTTTACCTACAAATAGTCAATCACTTTGGAAACCCACAGGTAGATCTGTTTGCTTCACCAGCAAATCACCAACTCAGTCAATTCTTCATGAGGTTTTACCATCCTGAGGCAGAAGCACCAGATGCACTCAAGGTGCCATGTCCTAAGACAGTGTTCGCCTTTCCACCTCTTCCAGTTCTGCCAAGGGTCCTTCAGAAGATCAAAGGTGAAAAAGCAGAAGTCATTCTGGAGGCTCTGTACTGGCCACACAGATCATGGTTCCCAACATTCCAAAAGATGTCAGTAGAGCATCCATGGAAGCTACCAATGTCAGCAGACATGCTACAGAAGGTTCTTTCTTCTTTTTTTAAAAAAATATTTTTATTGCTTATATCTCTACACATTACAGGGCATAGGGAAAAGGGATATTCTAAACTAAAATACAGAGTAAGCAAGGATCAAATAATATTCTAAAGTTTGATTTCTTGATGTTTCCTCATTATTTAGCTTTTACATAATTGGAGATTAATAATTAATATTTCTACCTTAAGCAGTACAAACAAAATTAGCTGTAGTGTGTGCATCTTAGTAAATAGTCAAAAAAGAAAGGCCAGAATTTCAGAATCAGATCACTTAGCTGCTTTCTTCCCATCACATTTGTTTTTATCAAAGGGCAGCTTAACCTTAAATGATTTAGGAGCCGCAGCTCCTAGTTCTGATTCAGAGTCAAAAACTTCTTCTAAGGAGCTACTAGAAGAGCTGTCACTGCTTCTGGCACCATGTTTGCTAACATATTCTGTAACAATATTGTCCTCTAATTTTCCTTTTCCTTTTGCTGAACTTTGATGCTATTCCAAAAATGCTTCTGCTTTACGGACAGAGTCAATCTTTTCTTTTTTCTCTTTGAAGTTGAAGACCTTCCAGGATTATCCATCTGTAGGGAGTAGAATTTTTCTGTAGAAATGAAGTCAGATTTTTATATTGCCTCCTCCTCTTTCTCACCTCAAATGGAATGTTTTTTAAAACTTTCATTTCTTCTCCTTGGATTTTTAAGGTTATTCCATTGGTCACTTTCAGTATCATATCTCTTGACCTTTTAGAGAATTTCACAAATACTTCACCGGGCAGGTTGTTTTTCTTGATAAATTCTGGATAGGTTCGATATACCATATCCAAGTCGCTTTGTACAGGTTCCGCTTTACAGCTTGCCACAGGAGCTAGGGCTTCACATAAAATCTCTTTCAGGTTCTCTCCTTTTCGTTCTGGAATACCTTGAAATCTCAGGACATATGCTGACCGTTCAACTGAAGTTGTAATAGCTGTTGTTTCTTGGAGGTCCTCTCTTTTTCCACTGCTTCTATTCTTTGGTTCAGTATGTTTGTCATCTCATCAACCTTCTTCAGCTTTTTAGTTGTCTTCTCTGTTCTTGCATTAGTTTCTTTCAGTTCCTTTTGTAAGGCTTCAAAGTTGTTCAGGTTAGTCATCTGGTCTTGTAGAGGGCACAATGCTGCAGTAACCAGAGATATCTGTGGTTACTTCTGGTCTGGGGCCCAGAAACAATGAGCTGGCAGTTCCTGTAGAAGCTTTCACTCTGGGTGCCATTTTTTCACCCCGATGCAACATTGTTCACATTAAAGGTAAAAGTTTTTTAAAACATCTGAAAGTCTTTTAAAGTAGACAATTTCTACTAGTGTGCACACCAGTCAGCTAAGTTAATGTTCTCCCATCAAATCCACCATTTTGCCCTTCGCTTTTCTTCTTTTTTGGTTGCTTTTTCCAGGGTAGGGGAGCCTTCCCCCCCCCCTTTGCTGTATTTGGGGCTGTGCTGAGGTTTTGTGGGTTTGCGCCTAAGTGCTTACATGATTTGCCAGGTAATCACTCACGCTTTACTCCTCAGCTTGCATCCATAAACAGGGAAAATCTCTTAACGCCAGATCTCTTGCTAACTTGTTCCAGTGTGCTTCTTTAAACCCATGGCTGGTCTCGCACCGGGGGAACCTATTGGGGCAAAGGGAAGCCTCAATCCTTTGGCCGTCACCTCGAGAGAGGCTTCCTTCATGCCCCAGGCTATGAGCCTCCTCCAAGGGCTCTGGGGAGGCCCGGGATAGTCCAGGACCCCTCCCGTCCAGTGTGATTACTGGCCTCTCTCATCGGAGCTACAATGGAGCACACCTGCCAGCAAGATGCCAAAACTGGAAATCCTTGCTACAGAAGGTTCTGATCTGGCATCCCAACCCTGTTTGGCTTCACTTGACCACCTGGAGATTGAGAGGAGATGCTTTCTTCATCCTGGATATAATGCAGAAGTGACAGAGACTCTACTGGCCTCTCACAGACAATCCACCAGTAGTATATACAATATAACCCAGAAGGCCTTTATCCACAGGTGCAGAAGAAAAGGGACTGATCCATTATGATTGTTTCAATTTTAGCATTCTTACAGGAAGGAGTCAGAAAGAACCCCAAGGCACCTATGTTGAAATGACAAGCAGCAGCCTTAGCTACTGTTGTTCTTTGTATGAGCGGAATGAGCATTTCTCGGCACTCAAATTATACACTTCCTGCGACGTGTAGCCTTAAGGAACCAACCAACCAGGTTCCTTACATGGTAATTACATACTATACTCTCTACCTTGACTAATTCCCCATTTGAACCTCTTAAGGAGATTACCATCAAATGGGTGAGAATAGAGACCCTCTTCTTGGTTGCCATCACATCAGCACAGAGGGTTTACAAGCTAAGTACACTATCCATCAAAGAAGATCTCTGTATCTTCCATAAGGACAAGGTAGTCCTCAGACCAGACCCTACCCTACTTTTATTCCTAAAGTTAACTCTTTTTTTTCCCCAAAGGTCTCAAGAACTTCAGTTCCCATCCTTCTCTCCTAAACCAAATTATCAGAAGGAAAGATCCTGACACACCTTTGATATCAGAAGGGCCCTGAAGATGTACATACAATGAATCATATCTACCAGAATTTCTGATGAGTTATTCATATCCTTATTCATATCCTTATCCCTTATGCCCCTGTATAAATCATTGGTGCGACCTCATTTGGAATACTGTGTACAGTTCTGGTCACCACATCTCAAAAAGGATATTATAGCATTGGAAAAAGTGCAGAGAAGGGCAACTAGAATGATAAAAGGGTTGGAACACCTTCCCTATGAAGAAAGGTTAAAATGCTTGGGGCTCTTTAGCTTGGAGAAACGACGGCTGAGGGGTGACATGATCGAGGTTTATAAGATTATGAATGGGATTGAGCAGGTTGAGAAAGAAGTACTTTTCTCCCTTTCTCACAATACAAGAACTCGTGGGCACTCTATGAAATTGCTGAGCAGTCGGGTTAAAACAGATAAAAGGAAATACTTCTTCACCCAAAGAGTGATTAACATATGGAATTCACTGCCACAGGAGGTCGTGGCAGCTGCAAGCATGGACAGTTTCAAGAGGAAATTAGATAAACATATGGAGCAGAAGTCCACCAGTGGCTATTAGCCACAGGGTATGGATGGGAACTCTCAGTCTGGGGCAGGTGATGCACTCTATTCTTGGTGCTGGAGGGGGCAGCAGTGGGAGGGCTTCTGGTGCCCTGGCCCCACTGCTGGACCTCCGGATGGCACCTGGTATATTTTGGCCACTGTGTGACAGAGTGTTGGACTAGATGGGCCATTGGCCTGATTCAACATTGGCTTCTCTTATGTTCTTATGTTCTTATGTTCTTATGATGTCTAAGCCAGCCATAAGCAGTTCCCTAAGGGCTTGCATTTTCGAGACTTACAAAGCACTGAGAGCCAGTTTGGTATAGTGGTTAGGAGCGTGTACTCTAATTGAGGAGAACCGGGTTTGATTCCCCACTCCTCCACATGCAGCTGCTGGCATGTCCTTGGGTCAGTCACAAGTTCTTTCAGAGCTGTTCTCTCAAGAGCAATCCATGAAACAGCTCTCTCAGTCCCACCTACCTCACAGGGTGCCTGTTGTGGGGAGGAAATAGAGATTGTAAACTGCTCTGAGACTCCTTGGGTAGTGAAGGGTTGGGTATAAATCCAATCTCTTCTTCTCTTCTTGAAAGTACCCATTCCTTCAGGCATCACAGCTCACTCCATTAGGAGTGCCACCACCAATGTGTCCCTTACTTGGCATGCAACAGTCAAAGAAATGTGCAAAGCAACAACTTGGTCCTCTAGGTCAAGCATTACAAAATTAACACCTATAATTCTGTGGATGCTGCCTTCAGAAGAGGAGTGCTCCAGAATATCATGAGCGACTATGACTCTGATCCACCCAAGAAATGAGGACACTGCTCTGGGAAGTCCTAATCAAGATGTCCTCACCTCAGAGGAAAAAGGACCATTGGATACTTACCATGAAAGGTCCTTCTCCTCTGAGGAAAGGAGGACGTTTTCCCTCCTGGAGTCATCTTGAAGAAACAGTCCTTATCTTTTCTGTATCTGAGTTTGTCTTGCTACTATTTCTCTTTCCCCCCCTCCAATTATAGAGGTGGTACCTTATTCCAAACTGCTGTTGGAGTTGCCAAATCAAAGAAGGTGACTCCCACAAGGCTAGAGATAGGAAGCTGGAAAAATAGTTCCTGTTCACTTCATGGACAGTGGGAATCACCCCGTCAACATGTCCTCCTTTCCTCATAGGAGAAAGACCTTTCATGGTAAGTATCCAATCATACTTTCTTTTCCCCCAGGCCAGACTAGGGCTTGCTGAGAAAGAATAGCAGAAAAACAGCAGGTCCAGGCCAACTGCAACCCTGGGAAACAGCTACAGTGTTAGTTGAATTTGTGGTGTCCATACAAAAGACTGCAGCACAGCAGCCCCAGCCTAATCTGCTGGATGCATTTGAAGGTAAGTGCATTTGTCCCATGAGCATTACCTTTAAATCAGATCTAACTTAGGTAGTTCAAATACCTTTGAACTAACAAGACAGTAGAAAGTATTTATAAAGCCTCAACAAAACAGGAGAAGCTTGAATTTAGCAGCCTTAATAGCCTCCCATACAAAACATTCTAATTCTATCTTTTCTACCAAAGGATACCAAAAACTTAGCGGATTATAGAACAGTTGTTCATTGTGGGATGAATCTTTATAGGCTGAAAAAACATCTAACATAAACAGATCCCAAACTTTATGCACCCATTGTAATGCAGTAGGAATTGCTTTATCTTTCCAGAATCTAACTATAAGAATTTTGGCCGCTGTAAACAGCATTCCTATTAATTTTCTCCTTTTTGTAGGTGGATTGTTTTCAGGCCAAAGTCCCAAGAGAATAATCACAGGATCTAAAGGTAAGTCATAATTTGTTAGTTTACCTATGCATTGTACTATCTGTAGCCAAAATCCTTGAATTAGCTTACAGGACCACCAGTTGTGTATATAGGTAGCACATTCCCCACAGTTTTTCCAACAAAAAGGGGTTAAACCTGGAATTATATGAGCTAGTTTAACCGGAGTCATATACCATCTTAATATAACTTTTAAGTTTGCCTCTAGCGCATATACTGATTTGGACATATTATTCTGAGCCTGCCAAATGTCTTCCCACTGATCTTCTGTAATCACACGGTTTAAATCTGTGGCCCAAGCTTTTTGGTAAGTTAACACTTCTAGTTTTTGACCTATCAACAGAATTTTATAAATTTTGGATATTAAACAACATTTTTGGTATGGTTTATATAATAGCTGTTCAAAATCATTGAGAGGTTTTTGTACTGAAAATTGATACGCAGAACTTTCTATAAGATGTCTAAACTGAAAATATTCATACCAATGAATATTTATTTTATATTTTCTTTCAAGGTCTTGTTTGGTCATAAGTTTTCCTTTATGAACGCAATCAATAATTCTGCTGATAATTGTCTTTTTCCATAGGGCAAATGCCTGCTGGGCCTGTGCTGGAGGGCACCAAGACTGACCTATGAAACAAGTGAGTTGAGAAAAAGATTGAATGATTTTAGGTTTTACTTTGTACCATATTTTAAGTATGGATTTTAAATAGGGTGAGTCAACTTTAACAAAAGCCTGTGAAGCTTTATTCGACCATAGCAATTCTTGAAACCTATGGCATTGACTCGTGTATGTTTCTATCCATGCCCAATCAAGACAGTCCTCTTGGTGGTATTGTCTAATACATGATGCTAAACTCACAGCTCTATAATACAAGAGAAGATTAGGCGATGCCATCCCCCCTTGTTTCAGCGGTCTAGACATTGTAGACTTGTTTACTCTCGGGTGCTTATTAGACCAAATAAATGCATCAAAGTCTTTCTGCCAAATCTTTATTTGGACAAACAGCTATATAGACTATTTGAACTAGAGTGTGTCCCATGCAGAATTAAACAAGAACAAGGTGTACCTTGGCTGGGGCACATGCAGAACATAGACTGTATTTACAGCAACAGACCTAATTGGCTCTCAGTCATTCAGACATTTACAAAGCAACAAACCCAGGTTCACCATTGATGAGGATACAGAGAAAGCAACAGGTGGTCCCGGTGCTCTGGCTAGTGAACCTGTATGAGGCATGCATTTTCAAACGCCTGCTTGTCATTTTCACACTTTACAGTTTCAGCTCTCCCCTTAAAAATGTTGCAAAGGGAGGGAACAAACATGAATGTATTCAGCCCTTATAGCTGGTAGGAAAATTCTATTTTGACCCCAAACATGACAAAGAGTATGAAAACATTCTTTCACTCTCCTTAAGAGAAACTTATAGATACAGCTTCTGACTGCACCACACATCTTATTTTGTCTTCAGTTTTTTCTGCTTACATGGCAGAAAGCAGCATGCATACAGAACATTCAGATCTGGGCATAATAAACAATCTGAATCTGTCTTTTGTTAGCCCATCACCAGCTGTGTTAATCCTGGAAAGATCCCTCCATCATTACAATAAGTCACAACTGGGCACAGGACTGAAACTCAGAAGCACAATAGGAGTGTCTAGAGTGGCTTTCAAAATGAATGCCAAGAGTAGCTTCCATCCTTGGCCTGACTATAGATGTGAAATTGAGCAGAATAATGAGACTATTATAGAGCCCTGTTGAAATGCTCACCTGTAAGAATTAAGAACAATCAGCTTGATTGAAAATGACAGTCCTTTATTGGAAAATCTAACCTTAAAATGTTACTGAAAGATGTTTAGAAACAAAGCAAAGCAAAACCTTTTGAAGATGAACAGCCTCCTATACTGCACAAAATGACCTTTTGGAGTTATGATTATTTTCTTTAGTCCTTCCAACTGTGAGTTTCATGGGTTTCTGAGCAACATGCAGTATCACATCACCTGCCTGTTTAGGTTTCTACTGTGTTATCTTCTAGCTTTGTAGCTATGTACAAATGGATATTTAGGCTCCACTGCTTCTGCCTCAGCTGCTCTCATTGGCACTTAAGATATTCTTTCTGTCCCGTTTTTATTATGTTTGCTGATTGATTAATATTTCACTTCTAAGAAGGACCAGAGGGCAAACATGGGACATTTTGAAAGAAAATTACAGTACCTCTTGGATCCATGCCAGAGGATTATATAAGCACAAAGAAAATGGCTAGGCTTGCTAACATGAACTTCAGTACAACCCTTTAACAGGCAACTGAACTGATGATAAAATGGAAAATTGATGAACAACAGCATTTGTACTCTTTTGGGAATCAGTATAAGAGAAGCCATAGTGGACTAGACCAATGGTCCATCTAGTCTAGTTTCTTGCCTCACAGAGTGACCAGCCATATGCTCCTGGAAGTCCTACAAGCAGGGCCTGCCCTGCCACCAGCACTACTATTCAGACGTTCCATTCCATCATCATTGCTAATACCTATTGATGCCCTCCATGAATATGTCTAATCCATTTTTATGCCATCTAAACCAGTAACCATTACAATATCCCGTGGCATTCATTAATATCTACTGTCCATCAACTCCATTGGATTCCTGTGCGTTCTAGTGCCTTGGACAGGAAAGAAAGAAAATATCTCCACTTTCTTCACCCCCTGCCTAAGTTCATAAACCATGGCCATCTCTTTCCTTAGCTGTATTTTCTCTAAAAAGAAAATGCCTCACATTCTCTTTCACTGCAGGCAAGGTACTTCGACCATTAGTCTCTGTTCTGCACCTTTCCCAGAATTACAATATCATTTCTGAGATACAGGAATCAGAACTGTAAATAATATAGTAATGCATAGGATTGCCAAGTGTGGGTTGTGAAATTCTTCAAGATTTGTGGGTGGAGCCTGGGGAGTACAGGGTTTGGGGAGGGGAGGGACCTCAGCAGGGTATAATACCATATTGTCCACCCTCCAACGTAGCCATTTTTCCAGGGGAACTGATTGCTGTATTCTGGAGATCACTTGTAATTCTGGGAGATCCCCAAGACCCTCCTGGAGGTTGGCAACCCTATGCAGTTGTACCGAGAATTATACATTATGTTTCCAGCTGTTTTGTTTTCAGTCTCTTTCTTAATAATCCCTAGCATGGAATATGCCTTTTTCACAACTCCACACGCAACTGATATTTTCATTGATCTATGGGTGGCATAGTGGTTAGAGTGCCAGACTAGGATCTGGGAGACACAGGTTTAAAACCCCATTCTAACATGGAAGCCAGGGACACACACTCAGGCTAACCTACTTCTCAGTGTTGTTGTGAAGATTAAACGGGGAACAGGAGAATGATGTAAAAAGCTTTGGGTCTCATTGGGGGGAAAGGCAGGATATAAATGAAGTGAATATATATCCATGGCAACCCCACAGTGTCTTTCCTGATTCAGACCCCCATGAGCATATAGTTAGTTAGTATTTGATTGATTAGGTTATGTGGGAGTTGGTATCTTAAATCTAGAAATTAGTTTGGCCACTGTCTTTCACTTAGTAGCTGGTCTGCTGAATCCATATGTTTCGGAGCTTAACTAAATAAGCACAGTAAATCCAGTGATTTACAGACTGGATACAAGACCAGATGCAGAAAGCATGAGAGACTGACTGCTATTTCAGTCGTGACTGAGAACAGATAACTGGAGGAAAGATCAGTTTGAATACATAGGCTGACTTTTGTCCTACATTGTCAACCTGGATTCCTCCTGCTTTTCCAAAATGGTATCCAGACAAGTATTTATTTCTTTGTATTTAAGTATTCTTCTCCCACTTTCCTACCCTCCAGGGATTAAAAGTGCCTTTTTTCACATGGGATGAAAAGAACTCAGCTTGAATAGCATTTCCCCATATAGCTAAAAAAAACCAGAGGTGAGGTTGCCAGACTACTCTTTTTAAAAACCCAGCTGTTTAACCACAGCACGAATACAGTCTGCAGCTTGCTCCTAATATTTAGTGGCCATTAATTGAGGTAGGAGACTGGCTAAGATCAGGTCAACCTGTTCAAGTCCTTCCTCAATACAAGGAGGTCTACAGCCTGCATACCATAAGAAACATTTATACTTGTCTAGCCCACTAGGTACCTCTGCAAATGTGTGGGGCATCAATGTGATGAACCAGAGTCTTCTGTCCACTTAATTTGTATGGTTTTCTTTTCCATGAACATTCTTCAGTAGTGACAGGAGGAGAGTGTTGCATACCCAAAGATTTTTAGGTGAAAAAGATCACTCCCTCAAGCATATACAAAATGATTTTTCTTTCTGGAGGATAACTGTAACCAGCACTTCAACCCCTGGAAATACAGGAAAGGACTTCCAGGACCAAGGCTGTTATGTCTACAAAATGTCATTTTGTAGTTTTATGAAATATTATTTTGTAGATTTGTCTGTTTATATTTTATGTTGCCCTGGTTCCCAAAGTGTCCAGGACTAAGGATGAGCACAAACCAGCACACAAACTAAAGTTTGCTACAAATTTTGGCTAGTTCATAGTTTGTGAAGCAGTGTTTGCAACAAAAGAGCCGCCATGAACTTTGACGAATTTTAAGGCAATTTGTGGCTATTCGCAGTGGTTAGTGAAGAGCAGAAAGCAGAGGTTTAAATGGTCTCAAGTCATTTAAACCTCTGCTGTCTGCTTTTCACAAAAAACAGCTGAGGGACAGGGAGCAGAAAGCAGGGTCACGAACCAATATAAGCCAGTTTGGTTTGTGAACCAATATATTGGTTTGTGGCTTGGCTCATGGTTCAGCCATGAACCATAAACCGAACCACAAAAATGTGATCTATGACCATCCCTATCCAGTACCTAATTCTCACTTCTTGTTTTGATCCTCCCAATAACATTGTGAGATAAAGTGAAGCTAGGAAGAGAGAGAATTACTGGCCCAAAATTCCCCAGCAAGCTTCATGGCAGAGTCGGGATTTCAGATATAATTTAGAAAAAAAAAAATACATCTTCTGGATTGGTTCTGGCTCACACCTCTGGCCATGCCCAAGCTACATACCTGCAACAGAGGGTGAACAGGAGCTCAAGTTAGATACTATTTATCAGGCCAAAGTTCATCCCAACCTTCCTTCTTTGCCAGTGATGTCCAGACTAAATACTTGCAACAGAGGAACAACAGATGCTCAGTCATCATCCTGTTCAATTGACACAAAGATGTTACCAACCTTCCCTCCTTCCAAGCTATATATACAGCTTACCTATGCAACATAGCCTTGTGTCCTAGATTATAGTCATCATAGAATATGAAAAAGGCAGGAGGATGGATCCAGGGTGGAGTCTGGCAAGAAGGTGGTCTATAAAAGTTCTTTTGATAAAAAGGGCAATAAGTGAAAGAGAAATTGTCAATGAATATTATAACATACAAGTGGGGACCTGCAAGGACTTGTGGGAGGCCACTCACTTCCCCCTCTCCCACTATTTCCTTTTTCCCTTTCCTGAAAGTCCCCGTAGTCTTTCTCCTTTTCCTGCTTCCTTCTCTCCTTCTAGGATTACCAACCATCTCTGTGAGTGCTGGAGATCTCCTGGAATCACAACAGATCTCCCAGCTATGGATATCAGTGGCCCTTAGGGTTGCCAGATTGAGGCTGGGAAAGCCCTGGAGATTTGGGAATGAAGATTTGGGCGGGTGAAGTTTGGGGAGGGAAGCAACCTCAGCAGGGTATAATGCCATAAAGTCCACCCTCCAAAGCAGCCATTTTCTCCAAGGAAACTGATCTCTATAATCTGGAGAGCAGTTGTAATTCTGGGTGATCGCCAGCCACCACCTGGAGGTTGGCAACCCTAGTTCCCCTGGAGGAAATGGCTGCTCTGGAGGGTAGGGTCTATGGCATTATATACCTCTGTGGCCCCCCTCCTCAAACCCCACCTTCCCCAGACTCCCCTCCCCAAATTTCTAGGAATTTCCTAACCCCTTTCCCTCTTCTTGGCAATCCTCATATCCTTTCCCTGCCTCATTTTCTCCCCCTCAGCCACTCTCTAGCATACTTTTTATCTGCCTCCCATCTTCAGCTATATTTACTCTTTATTTACTTCATTTATACTCCCCTTTCTCCACAGTGGGGACCAAAGCAGTTCACATTATTCTCTTCTCCTTTTTATCCATTCAACAACCCACTGAGGAAGGTTACGGTGAAAGTATGTGACCAGTCTGAAATCACCCAGTGAGCTTTTACAGCAAGATGGAGATTTAAAACTTGGTCTCACAGACCCTACTCTGAACTTCTAACCACTACACTGGCTTTCATAGGGTGGCTGCTGTTGAACAGTAGCAAGCAGCCATTCCTTGTTCAGTCATGCAACTTGGGTGGTTTCCAGGCCTAGGGTTGCCAACATCCAGGTGAGACCTGGAAATATCCCATAATTAGAACTGAACTCCAGACAACAGAGATATGTCCCTGTGGGGAAAAAATGATTGCTTTGGAGGGTAGACTATGACATTCTATTCAGCTGACACCTCTTGCCTCTCCAAAAATCTACCATCCTTAGACTGTACCCCCAAATGTTTCAACCTGGAGCTGGCAACCCTAGCCAGGCCTAGCCTCCATGAGTTCCCCCTCAAAGGACAAAATAGGGCTGGAAAGTGCCTTGCCCGCTCCCCTTGCCTTTTTAGTGACAGAAACTGAAGCCTGGGATACTCTGGTTGCCTAGCAACAGTCACTACAGGTGCTCCTTTTTGTTGCCCTGCAAGGCTTTTGAGCCTCTTTATGAACTATAATAAATAATAAACTGTGCCAGTGTATACATAAGGGACTGAACCACATGGTAACCCCCCCACAATGCAAGAAGAGACTGCACCTAGGCAAGAGACGTTCTCCTGACCTCCCCAGCAGCTCCAGTGCCCAGCATAAGGTTACCAGCCCGTTCCTCACGAAGGAGAATGGAACAGCCCCAGTCTGCACTATACACAGCACCATGCCTTGATGAAATACAAGGACTAAGAACTTCAAAAACCGCCATTAAGAGTTCCTTCTAACTCAGGCAGGCAGCCTCTTTCCCTCCCCCCCTCACCTGCAAGACCTCATGTAGACCCGGCAGAGACTATTCACTGTTGCCCAGCAACTAATTGATGGCCATCAGCAGCCTGGCTAAAGTCATCAAGAAGACAATGGAATAGGCCCGGTGACTCATCCTAGCTGCTACCAGGTGTCAGACATGAGTTAAGCTTCTAGCTCTCAATATTGACCACTCCTCAGGGTACATCTCCCCTACACCTTCCAACCAATAGGGTATTTTCAGGGATGTGCTTACCAGAAGGTGGAACCAGGGGTTGTGATCAGCCCCCTCCCTCCTGCATATAAGGAGATGACTGACCACTGGCTCTCTCTCTGCTCTTCGACCCCTATCGAACCTTTGACCCTCTTATGTCCAGCTTGCTATCCCCAATCCTTGCCTCCATCTTTAAACTCTAGGTCTGCAGCCTGAGTTTCCACGTGTTACCTGCTGGCCAGGCCATGTGGTTTCCCATTTTTCTAGTTTCCTTCCCCTCCATTTTTCCTGAGGAACGCTCTGCATGATGGGACCGGTAGGTATTGCCCACCAACAATTTACCTGCTAATGCAAATGTGCTTATACCTCTCTCTGTATTTTCCTAGACTTGAGTAATTGTGTGTGAGACTGTGTATTGTTTGTTTGTGAAGAACTCAAGTAAAAGACTTTATTTTCAACCATATAAAGTCTCCTGGTCTGTTACCAACACCTCCCGGCAGGGCTGGACTTCTGTATACACAGGTGTTCGCTCTCGCAGCTGATTGCCTATTGATATTCAATCATCTTCCCCTATTATTAATAACTACGTGCAATCTGGCTAACATTTTATCATTTTCAGGTTTTTAAAAATGTGCACTGTGTGTTGTTGTTTTTTAGATTTCATTTTTTTTCTGCAAACCTAGGGCCCTTTTCAGGTTTATGGAAAGATCTGTTTTGCCGGGTCACAGCTCCAGTCAATGGATTTAAGTATTCACTTCACTATTAGAACATAAGACAAGAAACTTGCAAAGAGATTGTATCCTTTCCCCTTATTTGCTTCTTTCCCTCTTACTCCTTCTCTAACAATCTTTCCCCTCTTTCTCCCCTCGTCTGTCAACCTACACCCATCTCTTTTGCCCCCATCTCTTTCTTGTCAATCTATCCCCTTCTCTGATAACCCACCTGCCTATTTCCTCCCTTTCTCCCATCCCCTTTGTCTGTCAACATACCACCTATGTTACTCCTTTCTCCCATCCCTTTTTACTGTTAACCTACCTCCCATCTACTTTGCCCCCCATCTTTTCCCCAACCCTTGCTGTTCTCCTCACCTACCACCCATCCCTTGCACTTCACTCACCCTCAACTTTGCAGCCCCCCCGCACCTACCCCACACAACCCTTGGCATTCCACTCACCCGCACTGTTGCTGCTCTCCCCACCTAACCTGCACCCATGGCACTCCACTCAAACCCAACTTTGTAGCTCTCTCACCCTTGGCACTCCCTGCTGCTCTCCCCACCTACCCCTCACCCTTGGCACTCCACTGACACTCCATCAGTGCAGCTCTTCCTATCTACCCCCACTCTTGGCACTCCATTACCCCCACCTTTGACATTCACTCAACCCCACCCTTGCTGCTCTTCCCACCTACCTTCCAGAAGGCCAGTGGTAGACTGCTGGGTGGTTGTGGCCAAGGGTGTAACTTTCCAATTTCCCAGGGGAAGGGGCTGGGGCTGGGCCAGAGACATTGCAATGCACGGTCCTTAAAAAAAACCTGAGAAACATTGACATCATAGGGAAGAGCTAGTGACATCACAGGCCATTGTCACTATCTATTGAGGTGGAGCCATGTGGGGTTTAGGAAGGGGCTCCCCAGAAATTTAGAGGGGCCTGGGAACCCTTGGGAACCCCCTTAGCTATGCCCCTGGGCTGGGCTAAACCCAGGAAAAGGTGGGAGTTGGCTAGTAGTTATAGTGGTATCTCAGTGATCTCCTGCTGTGTGCTTTATTTAAATTCACTTTTAGAATTGTCACTTTAAGATCTGCAAATATACATACCATGTGCATAAGACAAATAAATGATCACAAATTTGAAAGTAAGGAGGGCAACACAGAAAAGCCTGTAGGGAAACATTTTAAACGTTTTCCTGAACATTCATTTACAGGAGTCTTGTTTCTGCCTTATTCATAAGGGTGACTTTGTACTGAAATTTACTAAATTATGGAATCACAGGTGCCTTCGTTTGGTAAATGCATGGCTGAAGTCTTTGAGCCAGAATACCAAACAGTTGCTGTGCACTCAATTGTCAAGCAATGTACAGAGTTCAGAGTAGCAGTAATCTTCTCACTTCAAACTCATATCCTACAAGTGAGTATACGTACAAGTTCCAAAGCACTGAGACTATTCCCAGGAGCTGTCCTGTCATTCCACTTTGTGACCTGTCATTCCAGTCTCACAGCACAGATTCCATTGCTAGGGATCATCATTCCACTCTGGGAACTTCATTCCAGTACCAGAGCACAGATTCTCTTCCTATGGACTGTCTTTCTACTCTAGGGGCTGTCATTCCAGTCCCAGAGTAGCCTATCTGGGCCCAAAGAACTTAATGGAAAAACCATTCCACATTTTCTTTGCAACTTTTTTTGTACTGCAATGTATTTCAATGGAGCCCATGCAAGCCAATTGGCATTACTGGCTCCCATTATCTCCAATGGCCCTTCAAGCCTCTCCCATTGTTTCCAATAGGCAATCCTGTCATTCCTTTTATACATCCCAGTTAGTTGTACCACACCATTTTAAGTAACAACAAAATGAAGAGCATGAACATGTACAGCGTGTACATTTCTTGCCAATGTTCTTTCTGGGTTGTACACAGGGCAAAAGGAAATTTTAAAAGGCCTCTGATCTGCATGCCCCCCCAATCTTGTTCATACAGATGGGCTTACCATTAAAAATGAAATGGAAATTGAAGGAAGAGTTTAGTAGTGGTTGAAGCAGCCCCTCACCACCATGTAAAAATTGTTCTCAACTGTTCTCAATCAAGGATATATGGACCCAAGTAAAATAAAATAGACACACACTTTCCCCAAAAATATAAATTGGAGCCCAACAGAGGTTTTGCAGTCTGACTGTTGCTACATTGAAAGTGGGTGGAGACAGTCAGGGTTAAGGACTATACTTTCTTTTCTGTCAGACACCAAATATATTCAAGGACTGATATTTTCTGGATATCAAAAACCTTAGTTATTAACCTAGAACGTGCAAAGATATAACCAAAAACCTGATGGATCCTTCCTGTTGTAAGGAATGTTATCAAATCTCTTTCCCCACTCAGTTTTTCCTGTCTCTAGAGATCTGTCTTCCTAAAGACTCTCTAGCACAGAGGTGTCAAACTCAGATCTGACATAAATGTCACCTTGTCAGGCCAGGCAATGTGTGCCATAAAATATAACACAAGGTACTGGAGTAGAGATATTGGCACTGGTAATGAAACAGGAAACCTAGGTCTCAATTTGGTACAAGAGGATTCAGTCCAGGAGGATGCAAAGAATACATGGATATAAGTCTGAAGAAGAGAGCAGGGGGCTCATAAAAGCACATACCCTACCACAATGTTGTTAGTCTTTAAAGGTGCTACTGGTTCTGGGCTCGCTGAGAGCAGACACATGCAGCTCACGCTGCTCATCTGCTACATTTCCCTGCAGCTTTCTAGGGGATTCTGCTACCCTTAGGGGTGCTCTCTCGGAGAAAGAGACCAAAAGCAAGAAGCTTGCTCCAAAACCCAAGAAAGCACGGCAACTTTCCTGGTGAATTTGGGACTGTTTCTATGCAGAAGGCTGATGAGGGATGCTCAAATAGACGCTGGGCACAAGACGAAACGTACAGGACTGACGGAGTCTTTAAACTATGGAACTAGAAAGCTCCAATGAAGCTAAGTTTCTCTTAAATTTACCCTTTGAAGGGACAGCATATTAACATATGGGATCTTTAACTGAAGCAATAGTATCCCTTGTTAGTATGAAGGGAAAGGAAAGTAGGGAAGGGGTTCCCTTTAAGGTGTCCATTAGCGGAATGACTAAGCGTATTTAAGGGGAAAATAAGGAAGGTGATGATAATGGAAAGAGCTAAAATCTTTGAAACAACCAGGGACTCGATATATTACAGCTTTCTTTCTCTCTCCTTGATGGCTTACCTCAAGGTAATGTTCTAGAAGAAGCACTGGAGAAGAGTTTTGGAAAAGGGAAAGTGAAACCGCATGGTGGGCAAAGAAGAGGGAGTGACAAAATGCAGGAGGGGAGAGAAAAAGACGTGGTGTGCTGAACAACACGGAAGTGTAACAGAGGGAGGAAGCGGAGTGAAAGGAGAAGAGTAACATGAAGTAAAGACAGAAAGTTTGTGGAATTTAGACATAGTGCAAGACTCAGTAACTATATAATAAATAAGCTAATCATTACATCATTATAATGTAGGAACAAAACTTGTGATAGAGCCATAAGGAGAGAAAAGGAAGGGTGTGGTAACTAATCTGCACCAGAAATTTATTATAGAACTTTATTACTGCATAATAATAATAAATGGCTACAGGTTCTAGATGGCTCTAGAAAATCATCACTAACCTCTCCATGACAAGCAGGGGCACAAACACAACTTAAATTTAACACCATGAATGTGGCTCAAATGTCAATAAAAGTCCTAAAATCCCTCATCCAAGAATGTATAGCACAGACTATTAAAACAAAAGTAGATACAACATTACCAGAACTAATTAGGAAAGAAACAGAGCCTATGCAAATACAAATGGGGCAAATGATTAAAAGAGGAATAGAGCCCATACAAACAAAGACAGAAGATATAGCACAACAGATTACAACAGAAACAGAGGACATAAAGAAACAGATAACAGAAAATAAGCAAGAGCTACTGAAAATTGCCTTAACATGTAATAATACAGAAGATAAACAACAAGAGGTAGATCAGGAGATGCAAGAAATAAAACAAAAAATGGATAGAATGGAAGAGTCTTAGAAATGGGCAAAGCCTCCTTGGTTCTAAGGTGCCAAAATATACCTGAAATAATAGAGAAAAGTTTAAAAGAAGACATAATACAGAGCTTCTTAGAACAATTGAATATAGGAGCCTATGAGAAGGTGGAACGTGAAATAGAAGCAATTTAAAGGAAAAATACTTCACATGCAAGGAGAAATAAAACACCCAGGGAGGTTCACATCAAATTTACTAGAAGACATATACAGGATAAAATCCTCAAAGCGACAAATGATACTAAAGTGATTATGCAAGGAAAAGAGATAAAAATGCTAAGATTTGTTCCATAGAGGGTTAGGGAGAAAAGGTGAAGTTATTTGGTATTAACCAACTTATTGCAGACAAATGGAGTTACATACAGATGGTTATTTCTGGAAGGAATATTATTTAATTATGAAGGTAGAAGACATAAAATTGATTCAATATTTAAAGTGAAAAATTTCTTAGAAAGAGTTGGAGAAAACTTAGGATGGCAAGAAGAAGAAGAAGAAGAAGAAGAAGAAGAAGAAGAAGAAGAAGAAGAAGAAGAAGAAGAAGAAGAAGAAGAAGAAGAAGAAGAAGAAGAAGAAGAAGAAGAAGAAGAAGAAGAAGAAGAAGAAGAAGAAGAAGAAGAAGAAGAAGAAGAAGAAGAAGAAGAAGAAGAAGAGAGTGAAATGGAGGGAGAAACCAATGACTCAAAAGCAGAAGAAGCTAAAAAGAAAGGAAAGGCTAAAGGGAAGAAAAGAGCAAACTTTACTCCTTCACATATACTTACAAGATATCAATATAGAGTAAAGACAAACAGAAGTGTAAATAAAGATGGAGATAAGGAATAAACTCAAGATACTTTCAGTTAATGTGAATGGTTTTAATAGCCCTCAAAAAAGAAAAAGAACATTTCACCAAATAAATAAACTTAAACCAGATATATCTTGTGTACAAGAGACTCATATTAAGAAAGATGATGCAAAGCATTTAATCTCGAAGAAAATAGGGAAGGTATTTTTCACGGCCAATTTAAAAAACAAAAAGGGTGTAGCTATATATTCCAAAGAATATCTATGTCCAAAACTAACATACGCCTCTAATGATGGAAGAATCGTGGCAATTACTATCACAAGACAGAATAAAAGGACTTTGATTGTAAATATTTATGCTCCCAACCAAAACCAGGAAAAAATTTTCAAATCACTTCAAGAAATACTGGTAAACCAAAAATCCAATGCGATATGTATTTTAGGAGACTATAATGCAGTATTTGATGCAGAAATTGACAGGAAGAAACAGTCTAAAAGTAAGAGATCTAGAAATATATTACCAAAAACTTTTCTTGAACTAGCAGAAGAACAAAATATAATAGATGCTTGGCAAGTCAGAAACTTTAATAAGAAGGACTTTACATACTATTCAGCTAGACACAATTCTTGGTCACAAATAAATATGGCATGGATATCTACATCAATGGTTAATGAAATAACAGAAAGGGAGATATTACCAAATACGTTTGCAGGCCATAGTCCGCTAATGTTAACACTTCAGGGAATAAAGAAAAAGATACGATGCTTCATGAACAAAAACTTACTACGTGAAGAACAACTTGTTAAGTCTTTAAAGGTGCTACTGGACTCTTACTTTTTCCACTGCTATTACAAACCACAACATTCAAAAAACAGTGGGGGAACATTTTAACCTTCCAGGATATTCAGTTGCTGACCTAAGAGTAGCAGCTCTCTTACAAAGGAATTTCAAAGGGAGATTAGAGAGACTGCTGATTTGCAACTGATAATGAAGCTCAAGAAAATGCAAACTCCTGGACTGAACTGAGACCTAGGTTGTTTCTTTCATTAACAATGCCTGCTATTGTCATTTGGCATCTGAAATCACTTCACTCTCCAAGATATAAGGACTGATAGACTCCCATTCTAACTGTGTCTGAAGAAGTGAGCAGTGACTCATGAAAGCTCCTACCCTGACAACAACTTTGTTAGTCTTTAATGTGCATGCTCTCTTTAGCATTCCCCCCCCGAAGAAGTCTGCAGGCAAACAAAAACAGCTGGAAGAAAAGGTTGCTGGCACTGACTCTCTCTCTCTCTCTCTCTCTCTCTCTCTCTCTCTCTCTCTCTCTGGCATGCATTCTTTAGCTTTTCCCCTCCTCCCCCTGAAGAAGTCTGCAGGCAAACAAAAGTTTATACCTGGAAGAAGTTGCTAGTCTTTGTAAAAGAGCTACTGGACTCCATTTTCTCTCTCTCTGTCTGGCTCTTCTCCACCCCCTCCCTCCCCAGAGGAGGAGTGGGAGGAGCCCTCAGACAATCAAAGGAAGGTTTTCTTTCTCTCCTCTCCCAAGCAGGAAATAGAAGAGGCTGGGAAAGGAGCTGCTACGCCAGAAACAAGGAGGAAGCAGCAGGAAAGTTTTGAACTCAGTATTGGTTGGCACTGAAAGCCCCGGGGGAGGCTCAGTCCCCCTGGAAAATTTGGGGGGCTGCCCCAAGCCCCCCCTAGTCTATGCCTATGGGTGGGGCTGGGTGGCAGCCAAAGCAGGGGGAATCACATCCCCCCATCTTCTGGGTTGCCATGCTGTGCTGTCTTACAGCACAACCTGCCTTGGCAGGGAGGGTGGGGTATAAATTGAATAAATAAATGAATAAATAAAATGGCACAGCTCTCAGGCTGATGTGCTGTCAATGCCAAGCCCAGCACAGCTCCTGGGCTGCCATGCCTCCACTGCCTGGCCCAGTGTGGCTCTTGGGCTGCTGCACCTCCACCATCAAGCCCAGTATGGCTAGGCATGCCGGTGGCTTGCAGGCTCTGTTGCCATCACAGCCACCACCACTGCAGCAGCAAGCACCATGCCCTTCTCCATATGCTCAATGGTAAGTGCATTGTCTGCCCATGTACAGCTGTTTAATTCGGGGGAATTTAAGCCCCCAATGATTTAAAAAAAAAAATCAGATTTTTCTTCAAGTCTAAGGGGTCCCCCAAGTTTGCAGAAAAATCTGTTTGAGGTAAGTGTGGTCCCAATCTATAAATAGATATAGATATACCAAAGAAGATGGAGTTTTTCACCAAGTGACTAACAGAAACCAAGTATATATTCCTGAGTACCAATAGCAGACATATTCCATCCAAGAAGCCTTGGGTTGGACTGACAATAAAAA
The DNA here is from genome assembly GCA_029375565.1 of Gekko gecko. NCBI lineage: Eukaryota > Metazoa > Chordata > Lepidosauria > Squamata > Gekkonidae > Gekko > Gekko gecko. Next base: position 72,276,111 of record JAPDNY010000005.1, on the reverse strand, counting down.
GCCCAGGTCTCTCTAGCACCTAACAGAGGACTGGCTATCCAAACTCTGGAGGGAACAATCCCACTGACTAAGAAGATCCTAAGAACATATTCCAGAGTGCATGTTCAAACCTCATCCATTGCTTTTAAAGATGTTTCCATCTGTCTTCACTCCAAAATTCCAATATCCTGTTCCTACAATCTGCTATTCAACAAGGCAGTTCATTGAGCTAGCTATAGGATTCCTCTGCAGGCATATTACTTTCTTTGTTAGCTTTATTTAAACTTACAGCCAATACATAGCAGTTTGCACATGTGGCAGTGCTGAACAGGAAGATAAGGTTGAGTTGCCAGTGACTGAACTTCAGGATTTTTTGAGCTAATTGTCATTGAACAATGAATTGTATTTTCATATAACAAACCACTCCACAAAGCTAAGAATGGTTACTGACACAAAGTTATCTATAGTAGAAGTGTAGATAAGAAGACTCTTGTGACCAGCTGTGTGGATCAACAAAGAATTTAGTGAACTCCTTGAAATGAACATGTTTAAATTATTGCCATTAACACCATGTGGATTGTACCTGTAAACCATAATCTTAAAAAAACAAAAAAAACTGATCTCTGGAGTTCAGATCTGTCCATGAATTTGTCCTTTTAAATCTAATATAAAGTAAATTACAGATAGCAAGAGCTTTTAAAGATTATATAAATTACACTTGTTTGAACTCTCTTATGGAGGGTGGAGCATGCAAGACAAACAACAAGATGGTGTGATTTTTGAAGGGAAAGGGCATCCCCATACATGAAAGAATACTGTTGTGTCCTCATCCTCACCCATGCTGAGGATAAAAGTCAAACTAGCCATTTACCTTATCCGTATTATGGAACCTTCTCATTAAGAAACAATTTAGTTTTTCAGTTCAGCAACTATTTGCAATCTGACCCAGCTGATAAACAGCATGACTCATAGCAACAGCATATGCAGCTCAGAAGCCTAAGTCATAGGCTCCATTAATCACCCCATGGCACAAGGCAATCTGCAGGCCTTGGAGCCAAACAAATCCTCAGTCTTTGGTGAAATTATGTAGAATCATCCCCAAAGACAATTATCCACTGCCCATGACTTTCAGAGCTGGCGGAGATTTGAACCTTGATCTCCCCAGTTCTGGTCTGACCCTCAAGCTACTAGATCACATTGGCGGCACACAATTAACAAAATACCTTTAGTTAGGAATTTAACAGGCATTAATTAGGGATGTGTACAAAATTTTGCTTGGTTGGTTTTAAGGATTTAAGTACACACAGACAGACAGACAGACAGAAAGAGAGAGCTTTAATATAGTCATGACACCTCTTTGAATTCTTAATTATATTCAGTTTTGCTTCTCTTGTGAATAGGAAACCCATTTTTCCTATATATATATTTTCTTTACCAACCAACTGGGACAAAATTCATATGAACTGAACTGTCTTTTCTTCTCCCTGTTTTATATGCAATTAAAATTAGCTCCTGGAAAGCAGATGCAGAAGGCATGACAATACTGACTTGTGAGTTTTCTTTTACAAAGTGAAACTTGTCTTCCTTTTCTGGCACCCTCCACCAGGGTAGGGAGGATATTTTTTAAAACCCCAAAGTGGACATATCTTACCTAATTGTGCTCAGCTGATTTCAGCAATTTTCTGCCAGCTTGGCTGCCTTCCAGTATCAAAGCTAAAATGAAGGGAAGGTATTCTGTGCACCAGGGTACGTGTAGGAGGACATAAGGTCTATCTCTTCAGCACACAGTCCATTTTGTATTAAAGTAGATCTCACTTCCTACTTTATTTACATAGCAATAGAGAATTGCCTTTTTTTCTTTCTTTTTCACTTGGGCCTAATTGTGGATTGAAGCAATATAAATAGAACAATAGTACTGCATGGCTACATTTATGTAAAATTAAAGATTGCTTGTGTTATAAATCCAGTCCCCATGCAGAGATAAAACAGATCCTTCCTCATCAGATGTCTGATGTCTCTTGCCTTGTCTTTCATTGGGGGAGAAGATGGATTTGTCCCTCAGTATAGTCTGCAAGCACCTGCCTGTCTTCCAGAGGGCTCAAACAAAACTTCTGCCAATCTTCCCTACTTGACCTGGAATTATGTACAAACAAACTAAGATACAGTTTAGGGACTCAGATAGCAACCCCTCCATTACTAAATTATTTTCTTTTTTGCATGCTAGAAGTCTCTTAAAATTGAAATCATTTAGGGCCTCAGCATGTGTTACTCTGACCCTGTTCCCTACTGGTGTGCTGCCTGCTGTGGTATGGCCTAGTCTTTCCCACTACCCATCATAGAAACTGTCTTCTAAAAATGACCAGCAAAACATTTCACATGCCCTCTGAAGGAGAAAACAAAATATTTACCCCAAGGAAGCAAGCAAACAGGTGTAATATAAGTGCAAAGCAGAGAAAGGGAAAGCAAAACAGGATTATTTTCTGCTTATATATTTAGAATCAAGAAAGTCTGCCATGTAACCTTTGGAGGAATATGGAAATTGTATGCATAAAAATGCATTGATGATGTACTTCTTTGGTGAGAACATCTGCTCATTCTTTTGGTTTGAAGATGCCCCTCTTGGTTACATCCCTTGTCTTCACTCCGGGAGGGGGGGGGGGCACAGAGCCCCAACTGTTGGGTTGTGAGAGCTTATAGAGCCACCCTTTTTGCTCCTTTTGGAAGGATTTGCTTTTAGTGTGTACGCATAAAGGGTGACATTGTGGCAAAAGGAGGGCTCTATTTCAATACCAAAAGTAAAGTTAAAAAGAAATTGGGAAAAAATCTGTTGAGAGATGGAGTTTAGAAAAAAACTGAAACTGAAAAGTGATAGGTGGCTTCCTAGGATCAATCAGGTTGGGAAGCTGTGTGCCGGACTGGTGGAAGTTTAATATTCTAAGCCGGGGGGCAGTCAGCTGGAGTATATTAGAATCAGTCAGAGGCAGTAGGGCAAATACAGCATCAAAGAGAAGACTTATTTTTAATATTAAATAAGTCTTGAAAATGCTTGTTTACCAGAGGAGCCCAGAAAGTATCTATGGTAAATACAAGTGTAACCAAAAAAGAAATGTTACTGTGCAAGTTAATGTTGGATTCCCCCCCCATATTATTTTCTTGGGTTAGTATACTTTAAATTGAACTTATGAATATTCAAACATCTGCCAGTTTGGCTAACTTCCCATTTGCCAGTGGTGAATCCAATTAATCAAGGGACTGTTTGGTTGTTTGATATCTGTTCATCTGTATTTGTAGGAACAGGTTACTAGGGGTGTGCCTAAGAAAAATTACATTATAATTTCATATCTGGCGGTGGAGGGGTTACCATAATTTCTTATGTTCATGTAGGATACTGTGGTTTGGGATTCAGGTCCATGTGGTTTACTGAGGTTATGGAGATTTGGCTCATTTTCAATGGTGAATCTATTAGAGGGCGTGGAGCAGCTGTTTTTAATGATAATGACACCAATTTGCATGGAATATAGTTCTACCTCTAATAAGACCCTTGAGTTTCAAGTGAATTGGACCAAGGGGTTCAGCTTTTAAACCCCCAAAATAGGTGCCTCTCAGCTCAGGTGAAGTTCCCTCCGCTGATTCCTATTGGGGGGAAATGGTACCAGCCACTGACATCTTTTAGAACAGCCTTGTCTGCATTGATTTCATTTTCCTACTCTTACAGTGACAGGTTTTAAAACTTTCTACTGAAAACTCTGTGTTTGCCATCCTTCCTTGTTGTGACCAGTTCCCTTTTCTCTGTTCATGAAAAGCATACAGCAATACATTGGAATAATAGTGCTAAAGATTCCTACAGATCACCAAATGCTATTCTTTTTAGTGACTGGATTAGCTATTTTAAAGACACCAAAGAATAAAAAGGATTAAGTTTGGAGTTTGATTAGTTAATTCCTGAATGCACATCCCTAACTGCCACTGCATGAGCCAATGGAAATATTTTAACTTAATATGGTTTGGTCATTTTAATCCTTTCAAAATATGTGTTTTATACATTATTCAGTCTGCAACCTAAGGCAGGGTACAACTTAATTAAAACAAAACAAATAAGAATGGAGGCTTTGTTACTGTAAATCAAATCTGTGTCTTTCAAATCTTGATATAGTTGAACTAAAGAGGTAGGTTTGGGTGGGGGAGGGATAGAATTATCAAAAGCTACAAGACCATGCTTGATAGCATTGCCCAAGATATATATATATTTTACATTTTATCTTGATACAGCAGTGCAAAAAGTTGATTGGTAAGTTTGGCGGACAGTCTGAAATTTGAATATTTTCTAATTATGTTGGTTCTGGGGGTGTTATTCTTCTCCTCAGGCTCTCTTACTGAAAGTGCATGCACTTGGTGAACACAAATAAATGAAGACTGATATTCTTGTTGATGGAAGACTTGCACTTGTTAATGCTAATGATGGCCATCGGCACAACTTGGCCCTGGAGCAGAGATGCTTCGTACAGAAAGACACAGAAAACAGAATGAGAAATTGCAGCAAGGTGGAAAAGGGGAAACCCTCCTTCATTTGAGTGTTACATTTTTGAAAGATTTGGTAAAATTAGTATCTAATATTTCTACAATATGTTGAGAATTGGCAAAATATGTAGCTACAAGACCCATAATGTTGGCATCCCACTTTTTAGCAGGTTTATGATATTATCCCAAGCAGTACTATCCCTGCCTTTCTAAATCCATTGCAATCAGTGGGTTTAGAAGGGCATAATGGCATTTAGGATGGCAGTATTAGTGGTCTAGTTTTAATGTTACAGTTGAAATCTACCAAACCTGTGTGCATCAGCTACATTCATTTCAGTTTGCACAGATATTGTTCACAAACCACATAGCAAAAAAGAGGGCTGGGAGGTTTGCACTCAGCTGCTTGCCTTTGAATTGGCTACTCTGCATGAAATCTATGGGGAATTTTGCCTGAAGGAAGACCAGAGGACAAAATACATGTATATTGTCTATAACTCTGGGGTAGTTTCTGGGATCAATCAGAATGAAACCTGGAAACCTGAATAGCCCAGGCAACTGAACTAAGTTGTGTAGAAGGGGTGGAGAAGTAAAAGAAGCACTGAGTATACTTTTCCATTTGGGATGAGGAGGTTATTAATTTGCTCCATTCATAATCAGACAACTTCATTTGCATTGTATGAAGAAAGTCAGTCTTGTAGTAGTAGGGGCCATTAACAAGTGATCTATGCTTGGGAATTCAGGGACAAAATGAATATTTACTCCTGTGGAAATACATAAATTATAGTATGGCAATAAGGAGGAGCTGTGGCTTCATGGTAGTGCATCTGCTTTTCCTGTAGCTATCCCTCAGTTCCATCCTTGATATCTAGAGTTAGTTATTTATTCCATTTATATCCTACCTTTCTACCAGGGGTTCAAGGAAGATTACAAAATAAAAACAACAGTTCAGTCAGATGGTATAAAACACCCAGTAAGTAATACAATATAAATCAAATTACAGAAATTAGAAAACAAATGGAAACAGAAAACTGTCTAAAGTATGGCTTTCCCAAGAATGCTGAGTGGATTGCTGCCCAAGCTGGAATAAAGAGGTGGACACAAATATTGGAATAACTATAGGGCCACTTTATTAACAAAAACTTTAACTGGAAGATAACAGCAAGGGCAACAGAGTTTGTGGTATGGTCAAGGCCAGGGGTCAAAGCCCCCCCCCTTGCCATACAAAATAGGGCGAGCCACCCTGCCCTGAGCGAAAGCCTTCAGTTGTAGCTCCCGCCCAGCCGGCTAGCTGTTGTAGGACAGCCACGTAGGCCCATCCCCCAAACCGCAGGGCCCAAAGGGAGGGCCCAACCATGGCAGTCCTGAAGGCAGTCTGTTTTCCCCACCCCATGCCGCCAGGCACAAAGGCTGTACTCACTTTACCCTTTCAACCCCAAAGAAGGGATGCTAGCTGGTGCTCACCTGACCACAATCTGTCTCAGCCTGAAATCCTGCCCAACTTTAAGTGACCAATCTAGCTAACACAGCTCCACCCTGACAAAAAACCTCTGCAACACTGCTGCAGTATAGGGTGGGCAAAATACATGCTCCAGTCAGGAAAGGGTGAAAAATTCCTATCCGGCCCCCGAAAACTGGGCAACCAGCCAAAGCCTGCACTACTAACAGGGTAGGAGGGTGGGCCGACATCCACCACAGAACTGTGGCAAGGAGAGGGTGGGGCTGACTTAAGAGCACTTCAGCCCCTTTAGAAAGACCCATAAGCAGCATTTTTGCCACATAAAGAAATGGCCCGCCTCTCTGTCTGGGTGGCAAAGACGCCTCCCCAGCCCCATGGCCGCAAAGACTGGGGGCTGTTCAAATGGATTATGTAGGTTGACCACAGTGCACTAAAAGGAAATTATACACTCAATAAACATTGCAAGCAACTATAACCCCATTCCCTCACAAAGAACCCTCCTGGGCTGCTCCATTATGCTGCAATTCTGCTCTCTTTATATTATATATTTATTTATTTAATTGGATTTGCTAGGCCTCCCTTCCCTACAAGCAGGGTTCAGGGCAGCTTACAACAAAGTGATAACAATTAAACTGCATTAAAAACCATTAAAACAGAGCAATAAATAGAAACAGGAAAACATATACCAGATGGCGGAAAATCAGCTCCCCTAGCCTTCTTAGGGGTAGGGGTTGCAAGGGATGGGGGAAATATATGAGAGTGCCAGATGTCCTCCTCTGTTGTTGTCCTCAACCAAAGGCCTGACAGAACATCTCTGCCTTACACGCCCTGTGGAAAGGTAATAACTCCTACAGGGCACGTACATCTTCCGGGAGAGAGTTCCACCAGATAGGGGCCAGGGCAGAAAAAGCCCGGCCTTGGTTGAGGACAGCCGGATTTATCTCAGGCTGGGGACCACCAGGAAGTTCTTAGTTCCTGAGTGCAGTGCTCTTCCAGGGGCATACTGGGAGAGGCAGTCTCAAAGGTATGTGGGTCCCATAAAGGTCAGGACCAAAACTTTGAACTTGGTCCAGTCCTCCACCAGAAGCACCAGTTGGATGTGTGCTGTCCGGGGGGGGGGATCCCAGTAAGGATCTGTGTGGCTGCATTCTGGATCAGTTGGAGCCCACATAGAGCGTATTATAGTAGTCTGTCCTGGAGGTGATCATTGCATGGATCACTGTGGCTAGGTTGGGGTGGGACAGGTAGCGAGCCAGTTGCCTAACTTGGCACAGTTGGAGAAATGCCAGCCTGGCAACCTTTGCAACCTGGGCCTCCATAGACAAGGAGGAGTCCGGAGTCATGCCCAGGCTCTTGACAGCCTGTGCCAGTGACAGAGGCACACCCTCAAGAGTTGGGAGTTGACAACCCAACTGAGGCCACCTCTCACCCAGCCACAGAACCACCATCTTACCTGGATTCAGTTTCAGCTGACTCTGCTTTAACCATCTCACCACAGCATCCAGACCCTCAGCTAGATTCCCAGGAATGGTGGTCAGCTGGCCACCCATCAACAGAAATAGCTGGGTATCATTGGCATATTGATGGCACTCCAGCCCAAAATTCTGCACTAGCTGGGTGAAGGGGTTCATGTTAAATAACATAAGGGAGAGAAGTGCCCCCTGAGGAATCCCACATTCCAGTAGGAACCTTGGGAACACTGTCCCTCCCAGCACCACCCTCTGTCCCCGACCGTGAAGGAGTGAGGTAAACCATTGCAAGGCTACCCCATGGATTCCAGCATCAGTGAGGTGGTGGGTCAGCAGATCATTACTGACTGTGTCTAACACTGTTGTTAAGGTTGAGTAATATCAGCAGCACCAGCCTGCCTCAATCCAGTTGCTTGCAGAGATTATCTGTGAGGGCGACCGGTGCCATCTCTGTCCTGTAGATGGGATGGAAGCCAGATTGAAATAGATCCAAAACCAATGTGTCATCCAAGAATTTCTGGAGGTGTTCTGTCACTACTTTCTCAATTACTTTGCCCAGAAACGATAGATTCAAGACTGGGCAGTAATTGCAAAGGTCCATAGGATCGAGATTTGGTTTTTCAAGAGCAGAACATCCACCACCTCCTTCAGTTCTTCTGGAAAAGCCCTGAACTCAGGGACAGATTTATAATGTCTTCCAGGGGGCCTCATAGCCTCTCAGCACTGGCTTTCACCAGTCTCAAGGGGCATAGATCCAAGGGGCAGGAGGTTGGCCTAACAGCACCTAAAATTCTGTTGACATCAGCTTGGGAGAGCCAGCTAAAGATGTCATAGACCGAATCCAGAGGCGGCCAAAGGGCATCCAGTTCACATACTGTATCAACGTTGACTGGAAGGTCACAGCAGAGCGACAGGACTTTATCTGCAAAAAAGGTCACAAATGTCTCACAGCTTAGAGTCGAATTCCTATTATTTTGGGTCCTCTCCTGAACATTTCTGTTTTGCACATTCTGAAGAATGATAGAAGTATGGCAGCCTTCCTGTGTCTTCAGGTGCAGCATTTCAGAAGGTGGGAGTCAACACAGAGAATGCACATGTACAGAAGTTACTGATCTTACACATTTGCAGGGTAGTATTCTTAAAAAGTTTTGCTCTGATGAGTGAAGCTGTCATGCAGGAACATAGTATCAGAGGTGGTCCTGCAGGATCCAAGGTCTTTAAGGGATTTGTGTGTGACAATCAATCCCTTGAACCAGGTAATGAAGTGACTGCAGAATGGATGTGATACACATGCTGTGTCTAACTCTGGGTAAGCTGTGATGTTTTGTGGCAACTGGAGTTTCTGAACTGGCTTTAGGGGCAGGTTAGTCAGCAATACATTACAATAGACTAGCTTCAAAGTTAATATGGAGTGGATCCATGTGGCCAAACTGGCTGGGTCAAGGTAGAAAAAGGCTAACTGAAGATAAAAGAAATAATATTTTAAAAATTGCTTTAACTTATTTCTGCAGTAACAAGGCTGGGTGCAGTGTTAAAACTGAGCCCTGTGGAACCCCATAGTACAGGGCCTACACTGATAACTGATCACTAACAATGTCCTCCTGAGGGCGGGATGAGACATTATGGGTTTTGGTGAGTTACGTCCAGGTTTCCCCAACCTAAATCATGTTCCCTGCAGAGCAGCTGCAAGGAATATCATTTTAAAGATCAGAAGTACCCCCTTGCACTTGAAACTGTGTCATGGAGGGAGGAGGTGCTCTCCCCCCTCCCCAGGCAAGAAGGTATTTACATGATTTTGGAGGAGCATTTGCTGGGAATACTCCATATGCTGCTTTAAAGTTATGTAAATAATCCCATTTCAGGACCCTCAGGCGTCATATCAGGTCTTCAAAATGTCAGGGGGGAGAGGCAAGAACCGCTTCTCCCCCACACTACAGTTCCCTCTAATCCTTAAAATGACACTCCTGCTGCTTCTCTGTGACTGCGGGAAATATGATTTGGGTTGGGGAAACTCAGACCCAAATCACCAAAAACACATAGCATCTAGTTTGGCTCTGAATCTGGTACACAAAGAATAATTTAAACCTATCCAAAACACTCCCTTTAATTATAATTATTACAAAATCAGGTATTGGCAATGTGAAAGACCCTGGAGAGCAACTGACAGTCTGAGTAGACAATACTGAGTAGGCATTACAAGCTATGGCTGGATGGTTGCAACAGAGCTGACTGAAGTTAAATCCATCTAAGACTGAGGCCCTGCACCTGAGCCACGGGGGACTGAGTCAGGGAATCAGGCTCCCAACCTTTGATGGGGCTCCAGTAGTGCCAACATTGAGGGTGAAGAGTCTGGGGGTGTTCCTGGATGCTTCCCTTTCTATGGAGGCCCAGGTCACCACCACTGCCAGGTCTGCCTTCTTCTATCAGAGACAGTTGGCCCCATATCTCACCCCCCAAACTGGACTACTGAAACTCTCTCTATGTGGGGCTGCCCTTGGCTCTGCTCTAGAAGTTGCAGCTAGTGCAGAATGTGGCAGCATGGGTATTGACAGTGAAGCCTGTGCAGGCTCATATCCATCCAGTGCTGCATGAACTGCAGTGGCTGCCTATTGAATTCCAGATTAATTTCAAAGTGCTGGTGCTTACCTTTAAAGTCCTATATGGCCAGGGGCCAGAATACCTTCGAGACTGCCTCTCCCCATATGAACTGCATAGGGCACTGAGGTCTACAAACCAACATATTTTGGTAGTCCCTGACCCCAGGGACATTTGACTAGCCTTGACGGGGCCAGGGCCTTCTTGGTCCTGGCCCTCACCTGGTGGAATGAGTTCCCATATGAAGGCCCTGCAGGATCTATTACAATTCCACAGGGCTTGAAAGATGGAGCTCTTCCACTGGGCTTTTGGGTGAAGTGGTGGACGCCCCCCCTCCCTTGGCCAGTCTTCCACCAGTGGCCTGGATCTAAATAGACATCCAAATTGACATCTGATTCAATCTGTTGCACAGTATTTTATTACTCTTTTCTGTTGTAAATTGTTATTTTAAAGTTGTTTTAATTGTATTATATTAAGATCGATGTAAACTGCCCTGAGCCTGCTCACAGGAAGGGCAGGCTATAAATCAAATTAATCAATAAATAAATAGATCAATGGTCAGATTCGGTGTAAGTTGGCTTCATGTGTTTGGTGTAGGCTTCACTCCCATTCACAATTTGACTGTACTAAAAAAACTACAATTCAATAAAGTGATGCTTCTTGGAGCAAAAATTCATAAGTCTTTCTCTAAGTTGAACTGGCACTGATCATCCAGAAAAGAAATTTGGGGGCTGTGGTGGATAGCTTGACAAAAATATCAACTCAATGTGCAGCAGCAGTGAAAATGGCAAACTCCATGTCAGGGAATATTAGAAAAGGGTTTGAAAAGAAAATGTTCAGTATTGCAATGCCCTGGTGTAGATCTTTGGTAAAGCAACATATGGAATACTGTGTATAGTTCCAGCTATTATATTTCAAAAAGAATATTGTAGCACTGAAAGCAGTACAGAGAAGGACATCTCAAATGATCAAGCGACCATCTGTACAACATAAAGCTGTGGGATTCAGGGACTTTAGAGAAAAGACAACTAAAAAGGCATGTGACTAGGGGTGTGCAGGGAAAAATATTCAGGTTTTTTGGATTCGTGTATAATAAAGCTGAATTTTTTAAGTATTCCTGAATATACCCGAATACCAATATCGGTATTGTATTGGTACCCAAAAATATCTGGTGTTCCCCAAAATATTTGGCTCCATTATATCCTGTGGCCATTGTAGTCAATGGCAAAAATCTTCTAATTAGCATTCAGTGGGCTGGGGGGGAGAGGTTTGATGTAGAGCCACCAAATTTGTACTGTAGCTGCTAGAGCCTCTCCCCAAAAGAACCTCCAAGTTTGGAAAAGATTGGACCAGGGGGTCCAATTCTAGGAGCATCCAAAGAGGGTGCCCCCAATCCTCCATTGTTTCTTATGGAAGGGGAAAAAGGCAGGCGGCAGTGTCTCCCAGAGAATCTCTACACTAGAAAGTAAGTAAGGTGTGGTGTGGGGGGGGGGCATGTTTGCAAGGCCAGCAGCTGAACCAGTGCAATGTGCCCACCAGAACCAGTGCCACTGTGGCAGTCAGTGTCCAAACCCAACAGGACTCAGATCAAATCTGAGAATATTTGCAGTATAAACTGAGGGGGCATGTTTGCAAGGCCAACAGCAGAACCAGTGCAATGTGCCCTCCAGAACCAGTGCCACTGTGGCAGTCAGTGCTCAAACCAAACAGGACTCAGGTCAATCTGAGGATCACTGCAGTATAAAAGGGTGGGAAAGTGATAAAAATGGCAGGAAAAAGAAGGTAAGTGGAGCCCTTTAAAGTTTAAAGCTTCCCAGAGCCTGTATTCAGCAATGCTGGGGGGGAACCTATTTTTTTTTGGGGGGGGTTGGCATTCAGTACTTGGCACACAAATCAGATAAGGTACTCTGACTCGATATGCCAAATACCTGGAAAATGCTGAATTTTTTTCATGGGTTTTTGGTTCGGCTTTACCGAATGCACACCCCTACATGTGACAGAACTTCATGAAAGAGAGTAGAGAGACACAGTGGAAGACCCTTTGCTTCCTCTTCCATTGTGCTAGAACTCATGGGTACTTAATGAAGTTGATGGGTGGCCAAAGAGACAAAAGTGAGACAGAGAAAATTCTTCAGTCAAAGACCAATTAACTTATGGAATCCAGTGCCACAAGATGTAATTATGGCCACTAGTTTAGTTGAGACTATTAAAGGGACTTTGAGAAATTCATGAATGATAAGTGCTGGTTAGAGATTCAAAATTTCTAGACATATTTAGGCCGTAGACAAAATTGTTTTTTTACTCCCCCTAGACTTTTTAAAAAATGAAAATTTGGAGCAAAGTGAAATATATGCAATGCCTACTTTCTGATCAGCCTAAACCTGTTTTATTACATAGAATGCATTACTTATAACATAGCATATGAAATTGCACAGTTTGGCATATTTATGAAATTTCAAAGTTTCAACAAGAAACATTAATAATTCATGTGAGGGACCCAACAGGACACATGGGGAGGTCTGATTTCCCCATTCTCTCTTTTGGTGTCCTGGTTAAGTGTGTGGACTCTTATCTGGGAGAACCAGGTTTGATTCCCCACTCCTCCACTTGCAGCTGCTAGATGACCTTGAGCAAGCCATAGTTCTGTTGGGGCTGTTCTTGAACAAGCAGTTCTTGAAAGAGCTCTCTTATCCTCACCTACCTCACATGGTGTCTGTTGGGGGAAGGGAAGGAAAGGGAGTTTGTAAGCTGCTCTGAGACTCTGAGTGAAGGGCGGGTTATACATCCAATCTTTTATTCTTCTTCTCTTGTTTTTCTACTTCCCCTGTAGCATCTGCCCACACTAGGGTTGCCAGCCTGAGGCTAGCAACCAGTGGGAGACTTACCCAGAGATGGACCCTTGCCATGATGTCCTGATGTCACTGGCAACACAGTGATGTCACTTCTAGTGCAACCCAGAAGTGATGTCATTGCATAGAGGTGACACTCTATCATAGAACATACTAGTTTTGAGCAAATGCTAGAACATTGTCTGACTCAATGAAATAATTTCCAGGTCATTGAAAGTGACATTGTGATGTCAACCTAATGCTGATTATCCCCCTCATTTTCCCCAGCATTTTCCCCCTGCCACCCAACTGGAAAGTGGCAGGCAGAGCCAGCTGGAGGTCTACCCCCAAAGTGGAAGACCTGGCCTCCCTTGCCCACACCTACTTTTTCTTTTCTTTTCCATCTTCTACTGTTCTTGCTGTCATGCCCTCCCCATTTCTTCTATCACACTTATACACATACATTTCATTATTTTATGTGCCCCTTTTTTTTAATTCAAACCCTGGACCATTGTTCAGGACTGATACACAATACTTTAAAGAGAGGTGGAAATTACTATGCACTATGCTACCTTAGCACATATATATCTGTCTACATCGTGGGGGGAAATAAAGTTGAAGATATAAGACAAACATCTGTTTTTACTGTCTGCATTGTAGGAAAAATAAAATTGAAAACATAATTAAACATCTGTTTCTTAATTTAGCATGGTGCAAAACAGGACTTTTTATTATTTTTATTTATTTAAAACATTTGTATTTGCTTTTCCACCCAACAGAGGGGTTCCCAATGTGATAAATAATCACATAATAAAAACAAGCTGTAAAACACAAATTAATATGTATAAATCATTTATGATATCATAAATGTCAATTAACTGAAACAGTCTCTTCAAAAGTCAGGCAAGACACTGACTTCTACTTTTCCCCCCTTAACAATATATTCTTAAATTGTGCCTTGTAGGAAAAGGTGGTTTCTCAGTAATTAAAAAAATTCATCAACACCTTCAACTTTTTTCTTATTCTTACACCTACATTAACAATAGTTATGATTTTATTTTTATTTATTTTATGTTTATAAAATTATAAAATTAATTTTTCCCCCAGTGTTCTCTTGTCCATGGCTAGAAATAACATATTTGTAACATAGCTAATAAACCTTTACTTTGGTATTTGATTTATGTCAGATGAATCATTACATAATAAAACTTGACATGCATTAGCATATATAAGCAGCTTTTCCACTGAATTCTATGGTGAAAACAAGAATAAGACTTTCTGGGTCAAGGGTAGAATCATAGAGTTGGGGAAACTATTTGGGTAATGACGCTGTGATGTAGAGTGGCTTTTGGATTGCTCCGGAGCTGTCCACTCCTCCTCCGCTCTTTTGGAGCCCCCCTTATCTTGGGGGGGGCACTCATTTGCCCAAGGGGGAATGAGTTGCAGGGGGATTGTTTCCCCCCCCCCCACATACGGCAAATGCAGGGGTCTGGTGGTTATTGCCCTGAAACAAGAGCGATGGACAGAGCAAGGCATGGCCACCATGCCTTGCCTAACAGCGACTGCCATTTTAACTTCATTGTTTTCTTGATTTTGAATGTCTACAGCAACATTGGGACTGTGAGTATGCATATTTCTAACTCTATTCATAGCCAAGATTTCGGACTTTGAGATAAAGTTACTCCGAGTTGGTCTGCCCAAAATAGAGGCAATTAGCAGCCAGACAAGGAATGTGGGAAAGATTGATGTCTTCTCATTTTGATTACTGAGTCAAAAACTTCATTGATAAGGACTGATAACTAAGTTAAATATCCTAAATGGTGATTTAAAAAGTCTTAGAAGGTGTTTAAAAGCTTCAAAGCAAGAGTTACATTACTTGAGCTGAAATTAATTGAACAACAAAAATGGTGTTTGAAGAGGGAACTGAGGAGGATGAGCTGGAGGATAATATGCTTGTGAGAGAATTAACTGTTGAGCAGTTTCTGAAGTTACTGAGAGATGGAATACAGAAAGGAATACAAAAAGGATTTGAAGAAGCTTGTGTGAATATAACTGAAAAATGACAGAGTATACAACCGGATAATGAAATTAAGGAAGAACCAATACAGCCCAGACAGAGTGTTAAGGAGGAACAAGTTTACCACATCAAGGAGTTGTTTGATGAAAATCAGCCCCCCTCCAGTATAGGAGTGGAAAAGGAGACAATGAGGCCATCCTATATGAAGACAGACTTAATAAAAACAAATAAATAGAGAAGTTCTAACAAAAAAGAGAGAAGGGGGGGGAAGAAGCGAAAATGGCGTGCCTGGAAGTTTAAGAGGGAAAATATAAGACTGGATATAATATGGCTGAGACACAGAAGGGGGAGTCTAGAAATTAATGCACACATGCACAAAGAAAGAAGACATTGGGACTCATTGATACAAAAATGTAAGCTACAAATTTTCAGGAAAAAAATTAAGTTATTTGAAGTATGAAAGATTATTTCTGTTGATCTATGTTTTATTGGAATTATGAAATTAGGACTTCTGTTATAATGAGATATGTTATTAAAGCATTGAAACTGTGGAAAGTTAGATGTGTTATTGAAAAGGAAAGTTAGATATAGACCTATAGAGAAGGGGGGGAAATTATTAACCTTGATGAAGAGTTAAATGCTATGCTTGTTGGGTGAAGGGAATCATGGGGTTTTTTTGGTGGGGGCTTTGTTTGTTTTTCTTGTTTTTGTTATGTTGTATGTAAGAAGTATTTACTTGATGATTTGAAAATAAATTACTGGATATAGCATGGCTGAAATACAGAGGGGGAAGTTTAGAAGTTTAAAAGTCAACTCATACACATATAAAATAAAATTGGGATTCATTTAAAAATGTAAGCTATAAATATTAAGGGAAGAAAGATTAATTTTGCTGATTTATATTTAATTGGAATTATGAATTTAGAGCTTCTGTTATAATGGGATATTGAATAATTGGGAGAAGAAGAAGAAGAAGAAGAAGAAGAAGAAGAAGAGATTAGATTTATACCCTGCCCTTCACTACCCAAAGGTGTCTCAGAGTGGCTTACAAACTCCTTTCCCTTCCCTTCCTCACAACAGACACCCTGTGAGGTAGGTGGTGCTGAGAGAGCTCTTGACAGAAACTGCTCTTTTTTCAAGAACAGCTGTGCCAGAGCTATGGCTTGCCCAAGGTCATCCAGCCAGGTGCAAGTGGAAGAGTGGGGAATCAAACCCGGTTCTCCCAGATTAGAGTCCACACACTTAACCACTACACCAAACTGTGAAAATTAGATATTCCATTACTGAGATGGAAAACTAGATATAGAATTATAGAGAAGGGGAGGGAAATTAATTTTGATGAAGAGTCAACTTCCTATTTTGAATATATACAAGTGAAAATTTCAGCGATATGTATTTCATAAACTGCTGGAATAAATAAGGATTAAAAGGGAATATGATAGAAAGGGGTGAGTAATTAGGTGGGAAGCTAATCTGTTTATAAGTTGTAGTAAATTCATGCCACTGATGGATATTTATTTGGGAAAACAAGTATATAATAGTTCCAATAACATATTGATAAAGGATGTTGAAAATATATGGATAGGAATTCTTCAGAGTATCGAAAAAGGATATTTAGTGATTAATTACCATCTGAGATGTTGTGAGACCCTTATCAAGAAAATGTTGATTTTAAATTATGAAGGTTAATTGGAATATATTTAGTTAAATCTTAAAAGAAGGTCTTTATAAAAAAATGTGTTCAGTTGCAATATTGTCTAGAACTAGTTGTATTGCTGTATACAGGATACATTATTTATGTTAATGTTTACGTTGGTTTTGTCTTTGTGTTTACGTCTGTGTCTATTATTTCCAAAAATTAAATAAAATATTTTTTTAAAAGAATAAAACTTTCTGGTATGTATCCTTAATTTTTTAGCAAAGTGTTTAGCACTAGGAATAAGGCCTCTTGTGGAAATAAATGAGCTCTAGAAAGAGGCTCTGGGTGGGTGCCCTGGCCTTGGGCACTCAGTGTCAATTTGCTGTGGTACCTCAGCAGGGTATAATGACACAAAGTCCATTGTTTTCCCCAAGGGAACTGATCTCTGACACCTGAAGAGCACTTATAATTCTGAATTATCTCCAGCCCTCACCAGGAGATTGGCAACAATGGTTCCCCAGTAGGAAATGACTGGTATGGAGGCTGGGGTCTATGGTATTCTACCTTTCTAAGGTCCCACCCTCCTCAAATCCCATCGTCTCCAGGCTCCACCCCTCAAATCTCCAGGGATTTTCCAATCTGGAGGTGGCAACCCTATCTCCTTCCCAGCCAACCATCAACCTACCTTTATCTGCCCCTCTAACTTCAGCTTTCTACCTCCTCCCTCCTCCCTGAAGCCTCTACCTAGGAAAAGTAGAGTCTTTCTCCATAATGGGAGTCAAAGCAGCTCACATCATTCTCCTTTCCCCCTTTTGATCTGCACAACAACCCTGTGAGATAGGTTAGGCTGAAAGTCTGTGAGTAGTCTGAAATCACCCAATCAGCTTCTACAACAAGAACCTGGGTTTGACAGACCCTGCTCAATTATTCAATGGAGACTCCACACAAAGCTTTCAAATATAGAAAGGGATGAGGCAGGGTTATTTATTTTCACAATAGAAATGCTCAATAACATGGTAAGGGAAGACTCCCTAATCAAGGGTCTAAATGTTAAAGGTGAACAATTCAAACTACAGACCTATGTGGACAACCTGGATTTTGTATTAGAAGAACCATTAAGCTCAATAGACCAACTTCTTTATATTTTGCAAATATATGGTAAAGTGGCTGGTCTGAAAGTAAACTTTCAAAAAACTAAAATACTTATGAAAAACTGTACAAAGGAAATTGATAAACAACTACAAGAAAGGTCAGGATTTGAAATATGTAAAAAAGTTAAATATTTAGGGATTATTCTGATGAATAAATGTAGTTCATTATATGATGACAACTACAAGAAAACTTTGTTAAAGATTAAAAAAGATCTAGAGAATTAGAAACGGTTGCAGCTATTATGTTAAAATCCCAAGATGGGTCTCACCTATAGAAGCTTTTGCAAAACCATCATTGTTCACTATGGGGTGGAGCTGTTATTATGATGACTTGTTAGATAGCAACAATAAATTAAAACCAATAGAATCTCTACAAAAACAAAATCTTGAAATGTCCTGGCTGGAAAAATTGCAGCTTCAATCAAGATATAAAGAAGATGAAAAGAAAGGATTTTATGAAAAACCAACAGATATAGATAAAATTTGGTTGAATTTGGGAGAGAAGCTTAAAGTTGTTAGACTTTAAAATACAAGACAAAATGGTAAAACCATTTATGATAACATGAGCCAAAGATTTGGGTCATAATATTGAACTTGACTCATGGTTGAAAGTTTGGGAAACGAATATTAAAATCACCAAAGCCATGGGGTATAAAGAGAACATCTATAAAGTAGTGCACAGGTGGTATTTATATCCAGCCAGGCTAACTAAATATTCTTCTGTGTTATCTAATATATGTTGGAAATGTAAACAGAATGTGGGTACTTACTTTCACGTGTGGTGGACATGTGACAAAACAAAAAAATATTGGTTGATGGTCCAAAAAACATTACAGAAAATTATACGGTATCAAATACTTTTAAAACCAGAACTGTTTCTTCTTAACTTGATCCCAGAAATGTATGAGAAAATGGATAGAATATTGATGATCCATGGTGTAACCACAGCTAGAATACTATACACCAAATATTGGAAGATAGATAAAGTTCCAGATAGGGCAGAATTTATACAAAAAATGTTAAATGTCACTGAAATGGATAAACTAACAACTTTGTATTTACTGTTTTATGTCAGTATGATTGTTGTATGCTGCCTTGAGCCAGCTTGTCTGGCAAGGTGGGATAGGAATTAAATAAATAAATAAATAAATCTAATCAAAGTTTTACATATTTATTTTGTATAATATTTTTTGGCAGTTGGTTCTTTTAAACGGCTAATATTTATTGTTGGGTGGGAGCCTGGTGTTTGCTGCTGCTGGAATTATTAGATGAGAAATTATAGTTAATTATTAACCTATGTTTTTGCATCATTTTCAAGCCTCCTAATTGCATGTGTCTTGGAGAAAATTATTTTGAATCCTTTTGGCAATTTTGGGAGTATATAAACTTTTGAAAATGTTTAGATTGGAAAATGATGTTGTGCTATAGGGTTGGCTTGTTGGATGTAACAGAATAGACTCCATCTTGTGTTTGCTTTAATTTAAGTTGTTTAGTTTAGTTAAAATGGCCACCCACCCTGGGAAGTAGAACAAAACTCCAGGGTAGGCCTACAAATCCCAGATGCCTCTATGGCAAAAAAGTGCAGGAAAGCCAGGGGGCAGAGTCAGAAGACATAAATGCTCCAGCCAGCCTGGGGGGGAGTCATCCTGCAACCTTCAGAGAGGCCAGGAGGCTCTTGCTGCAGATTGCCCACAGGCAGGGAGAGGCCTTGGGGATCAGGGAAGGCAGCAGTGGGAAGGGATCCTTGTAGGGATCCAGAACTACCTGTAGAAGGCAGGAGGCCAGGCTGCAGGTTGGTAACTAAACCTCATCCCGAGGGAAAATAAGTATAGGGATCAGTTCAGGGACAAAGCAATTGTGGTTTGTCTTATTTTATTTGTGTGGTGGCAGCTACTGAAGAGTGACAGAAGCCCACCAAGGAGCCCACTGTAACCCTACAGCAGCAGCCATCTATACCTTATGCCAATAGCCACTGAGGGACCTCTGATCCATGTGTTTATCCAGTTGAAGATTAATTTTATTTTTTATTTTTAGAGTCTAATCTGAGCATGAAAGTGGTGCTAGCAAACACAAGAGACAGAGACTTGAAAATGCTATAGTAAAGAAGTTAAGAACAATCACTGCTTTCGTGCATCAACCACTCATTGAAGCAACAAGAGCCAGCAATGAAGCTATCCAGCCTGAGCCAACTACTAGCATGCAACCAGACAAAAACCTCCCTGAAAGAGAAACAGCGAAGCAGGATGTGGAACAGCAAGCTGATTATGAGGAAGCAGCCATTATGCTGGCTCAAACTGAAAATATAGAACTAATTCAAGAGTCACTTACTGGACAGGGAGAGGCTAAAGAGCCACAAGAAAACAATGTAAATAGTCAGATTTTGCAGTTCACACCTGATAAGGTAGGCCATGTCCTAGGTGTTCCCAATGCATCTAAAGATAATGCCAAACATAGATCTACTGTAACAGATGTTGGTTTGTGGTCAGAATTATCACACGAGGAAGTATCCTATTGGGTTGAGAGGGGTCCCATCAGCTGAAGATGGTAGAAGGTCAGCTGCCTAATCAGCTGAAGATGGTAGAAGGTCGACTTGGCAGTAGCTGCTACCTGGGCTTCCATTGTTAAGGAGGCATCCAGGAGCACTCCCAAACTCCTAACCTCTGACACTGGCATGAGTAGCACCCCACTGAAGGTCGGGAGTGGGATCCCTACCCTTGGACCACTCCGACTCAGGCATAGGACCTCCGTCTTCATTGGATTCAGTTTCATCCAGCTCAGCCTAAGCCAACCAGCCACAGCTTGTAGATCCGGACCTAGGTCTTCCAATTTGGATTCAGACCAACCGTCCAACAACAGATAGAGCTGGGTGTCATCCGCATACTGGTGACACCCCAGCCCATGCCTCTGGGCAATCTGGGCAAGAGGGTGTATATAGATGTTAAAAAGCATTGGGGACAGCACTGCCCCTTGAGGCACTCCACATTCCAGTGGGTGCCTTCGGGATAGCTGATCCCCCAGTGCCACTCTCTGTTCCTGATCTTGGAGAAAGGAGACAAGCCACTGCAATGCTAGTCCCTTAACTCCAAAGTTGGTGAGGCGGTGGGCCAGTAGCTGAAGGTCAACTGTATCGAATACGGCTGACAGATCTAACAACAGCAGCACTGCCAATCTGCCCCAATCCAGGTGCCTCTGGAGGTCATCTGTGAGGGCGACCAGTACTGTCTCCGTCCCGTGGCTTGGGCAGAAGCCAGACTGGAATGGATCTAAAATGGAAGCGTCATCCAAAAAGCCCTGTAGCTGCATCGCCACTGCCCTCTCTATTATCTTGCCCAAATAGGGCAAATTGGAAACTGGCCGATAGTTGGCCAATTCGGCTGGATGCAGAGATGGCTTTTTCAAGAGAGGGTGCACCACTGCCTCCTTAAGTGCCTCAGGGAACAGCCCCTCAGAGAGGGACTTGTTGATAATTTCCCTTATGGCACCCCAGAACTCCTCGTGGCCAGCTTTAATTAGCCACGACAGGCATGGGTCAAGGAGGCATGTGTTAGGACGTACAGCTAGGAGCAATTTGTCGACTTCCTCCAGACTGAGTGAGTCAAAATAATCCATGATGTGACAAGAAAATGTGCTTGGAGCCTCGAGTTTCTTTACTGTATCAATTGTAGCAGGCTTCTCCTAAATTTACTGATCTCTCTATATAGCCATATATATATGTAGATGGATAATTTGATACTTGTTGTGATATATGAATATGCATTTTCTTCTTTTTTAAAAAAAGATTTGTGCATGGGCAGGAAGAACATATTTTATCCTACCCACCAACTCTGGCCAATTTTTGGTTTTGTTTATTTATTGGATTTATATGTCATTTCCCAGCATTTTATTCCACTAATACATAACTGATGCAAAAAACAGGCCTAATTTTTTCTGGGAACATTTATATTGGGAATCATTGAGGTATAGACTAGGATCTGTGAGACCAAGGTTTGGATCTCCACTCTGCCATGGAAGCTTATTGAGTGACCTTGGACCAGTCACACACTCTCAACATAACCTGCCTCACAGGGTTGTTGTGAACTGCATTGGGAACCCTTAGGGAGAAAGGCTGGGCATAAATCAAATAAATTTTGAATGTTGTTACTGTGGGCAGGAAAAAGGTCACAGCTACATACCAAGTGAGGAGAAACCATAATAGAAATCAAACCAATGTGGTAACCCCCATAGTTGGAACTGGTAGCTATCAGCCAGCTATTTGGAACAGAAGGCACAAGTGATGATGACCTATGTTGCTGGGATCATCCTTTCATGAATCATTATAATGAAAGTGGCAGGCAAAGAATGAGACTTTACAAGAGTTCTGTTTTTTTAAAAAAGTCAGTGCTTTGAAGAGGTAGAGAAAGATCTCACCTACTTGAGATTTTGAACAATTTTTTAAAAAAGGTTTCTTTTCTGGACTGTGCCTTCTTTAAAACACCAAGCTCTATTTGAAGAGCAAAAAGTAACAAATGGATTTTAAAAAGAAATAGACAATGAAGTACAGAACAGTGGTTCAGTACAACTTCAACTTGGTAGGCTTAGTCTACTCAACATTAATACTTACATCTGCTTTAATTGCGAGAACTTGCAAAGTTCAGAACTGAATGTAATTAACGACCAGCCCTCGGATTCCATTTGGAATATACATGTGACAATCTTGGTCTTTTTGGAAAAGCACCATCTGCATAATTGGGCTAAGCAAATATAAGTCATTGCACTGTGTTATGCATTTGGGACAATTCCCAAAGGACTGTGGCTTGTCAATCATATATTAATAGGGTTTGCCTAATGCCGACATGTGTCTGTCACATTACTTTATGTATTTCAAGTCAGAGACAAAGAATGTTGAACATGTAGCAATTTTCTCCAATAAGACTCTGAAATTTCAAAATCTCAACATGAGAAGCTCCCAGCATGAAGAAATAAATTGTGTTCATCCCTTTCTTTCTTAAATCAACTATTGAAATATCCCCCCCCCAACAACTACTTTTGATATAGCTGAAAAAAGTGGCATGAAACAAGAGTGAAGTTAAATGTAGAAAGAAGGAAGGAAAGGAATATCTTTTTATCTTGAAGTAAATCTCCTAAGCAAAGTGGCCAAGTAATTTCACCCCCCCAAAAAAAAAATCTGTTCTGAGAGGAAAGACCTTCCTGTGAGAAGATATGGACTATAAGACATTACAGCCAAATGTGAGAAGATTGCAACCAATTGGGAAGGAAAGCGACTAACAAGTAAGCAAAAAGAGGGCAGAGTGAGGACAGCAGAACACAACTAGACATTGAATGTGAACTGGCAGGGCCTAATAACACCCTTCCATGTGGTAATTTGCTTGATTCCAATCAGCTATTCATTTTCTTTCAGTGATTCCTCTTGTGATGCCTTTCACAAGATCTTTCAACTACCACTAGCTAATTTCATTAGGACTAGAATCAAAGACTTCTAGATATTGAAATCTTTGCAGGTAGAAATACCAAATTACAGGATCAGTTTGGGCACATCAATGTTTACTTGGAAAAGAAATATTAGAATTTTAGATTGGCAGTAATCACTTTGTTCTCTTTCTGTCTGTCCTCATTTTTCCAGAATTTACATATACCCTTTCATGTCATAACTTGACAGCACTGTTTTACACTACTGACAAAATACTTATTGCAAAGACAGAATCTTGCCCATACGGATTTCATTTCCTTCCAGATGCCTGACTCATCTCACAAGATATCTTCTGTGCTCGGGAAGGAGTAGGTTGATGTCTAATTAATATTTGCGGTTCAACTATTGTTTTTCATCTCTTTCCCATCGCTTTTAGATTTATCCTAATTGAATTTCCCACAGATGATGCTCCAATTATCTCAGCATTACTCTCTAATCCTCCTATTAAGGATATTGACATCTACAGACTGATTTTCCAGAACCACATTACTCTCAGGTAGTTTTGATGTATTTGACAACATTCTAAAAGAATCAGCATGTGATGTGAAAGATCATTCTCTGCCTGAGACCTTGGAGAACAGCTGGCAGTCTGAGTAGACAGTACTGACCTTGGTTGACCCATGGATCTAATTTAGTATAAGGCAGCTTTATGTGTTGATGTGTTCATTCTTTCTGACTGTGTATAGGAAGCATAAAAAAAGGCAAGTACATTCAGAGATAAAATTGCACTGCACTGTGTAAGGAAATAATTTTATGGGCTATGTATGGTGGAAAGCATGCGTGCACTGGGTTTCAATCTTTATTGTTTCTATGTATAATAAAATATTAAAGTACCTGAGCCTTTTTAAAGGTTCTTCTAGATATTGAAGAACCACGAAGGCCATGAATGCCTTGACTTCTGAGACTTCCAGTTTTGGCTCCCTTAATGGTGGTTGCAATCCCCCAGAGCTCCAGGATGATCGTGCTGTGAATCAATGGGGGTGTGATCGTATGCACCCTCCCCGGAGCCCTTGTGTTGGGCTCCAAACCATGGGGCACTTGGAGAGCCCTTCCTCTGGCAACTAACAGCTGCAGATGGAAAAGGCAAGCTATGTCTTAAGATTTCAGGGAATTCTTGAAGCAAAAGGAGAAGACCTGAGACACACTATGTGCGATGCATTGGGACCAGTGACAGATTTAAAAGCGGATGTTCTACAAAATGAAATAGATGTGATCTATAGGTCGTATTCTGACTATATAAGAAAAAAATAATCTGCCTGGTGAGGTTGTGGTAAGATTCTCCAGAAGGCATGTAAGAGACCAAGTATTGAAAGCAACAAGTGGAATCACTCTGAAAATCAAGGACAAAGAAATAAGAGTTTTGAAGGACATTCCATTTGAAATAAGGAAGAAGAGAAAGAAATTTAGAGACTTGGCACTAATCTTACAGAAGAATAATATCTCCTACAAATGGATTACCCCAGAAGGATTAATTTTTAAATGTAAAGACAAGAAATAACAAATTGACTCTGTTATGAAGGAACATGAATTTCTTCATCAACATGCCATTCCAGCAGATAAAGAGGATAAAGAAGGAAATGACAGCAACAAGGGAAGTGAAGAAGAAGGAGTACTGGCATCTTCCGATGAGGACTCAGATTCGGAACTGGGGACGGCTGCTCCCAGAATAAGAAATTGACTGAGGAGTAAAAAAAAGCAAAAAATGAGTTGTGATTCTCTCTAGATCCTGTTTAAAATGAATTCAAATCATTTTTCTCTAAGGCTTTTTACATAGTGACACTTGTTGGCGATCTCAGTTTAAACAGTAACAACTGTATACTCACTTGACGCAGCAAATTTTAACAGCATTTAATTATGAGCTAATTTTATAAGCATTAGGTATGACCACCCTCTCTTGGGTTTTTAGTGGTTTTCTTTACTTTCTCCTGTAGTATGTAGTTACCCTGCCCTTTATTCTTTGTAGTTTATAGAAAAAGCAATAAAAAATCCTCTATGGGGGCTCAAAAAAATGCCTTGACTTCTACCTGTGTGCAGCAATCTCCAATATGCTTCCGCATGCTATGTCATGCTAGCAGATTTATTTTGGCATAAATTTTCATCAGCTTGCCCACTGGGCTATAATCCAGAGCAGCTGAGATAAACATAGAGTTGTTGGGGTTTTTTTTTTTTTGGTCTAATAGCGCTCGTATGCTTTTAACAGCTACATGACATTCAGAAACATACAAGAACTGTTTTTGCTAAGTAAGGAGATAAATTGAAAAGGAATGCTTCATCTGTTGAATTTCAACCTTACAATGTAATCCTGTATAGAGTTACTACAGTCTATGCCTATCAAAATCTATCATCATAGAAAGTGTTTGTTTTTAGAAGGTGCCAGTGCTTGTATGTAAGGCTGCATCAATTCCCACCAGTTCCCCTTTCAGGACTTGGGAGAACCCTCCAAAAGGTGCTGGTACTCAGTATTGGTGAATACCACCAAAGAACAAAATCAAACAAAAAAGAGTCCTGATTGTAGACTGGAACTCTGCATAGGATTCTACTTTAAGTAGCCTAAAACACCCAGGAACTTTGTATATTACAACAACTATGATACCATTACGGTGGGCACACTTTGTTTTTTAAAGAAAATAATAACGGTGGCCTACTGGAGACAACCAAAGTGAGATTTGTTCCTCTATATCTCCAAATTTTCTGTACTAAGCTTCCATATGTTGATAACCACTAATTCCCGCTAACTGAGTGAAATTCAATGTCCAATCCCCTATACCTGGCCTGGATAGCACAAGCTAACCAGATCTCACCAGATCTTGGAAGCCAAGCAGGGTTGGCCGCAGTTAGTATTTGGATGGGAGACCTCCAAGGAATTCCAGGGTCATGACGTGGAGGCAGACAATGGCAAACCACCGCTGAATATCTCTGGCCTTGAAAGCCCTGCAGGGTCACCATAAGCCAGTAGTGAGTTGACAGCAAAAAACAACAACAAATCTCCTGTAACTCCCTCTTTTGCATGGGTGTTGAGATCTGAACCTAGTAGTGGTGCATGCAGGGTACCAACGGCTAGCAGAGTTGTGATGCCTGTTCTCCAACCAGTCCATCTGGGGCTTGGCTGAAACTGACAACATATGATTCACCCCTTTGTATCATGTCTGCCTTGCCTTTAATGAGTTGATAAATTCAATCACTGTCAAGAACATGAGACATTCTGAGAATTGGTGCTGCACACTATTCTTTCTCTCAGTCTCAAATGGAAAAAAGCATTTAAACACATTTCCTTAATCAAGAGATGTGCATTACAGATTATATCTGTCAGTACTATGAAAAATAGGTATCACCTAAATTCACAGTAAATTCGTTGCTCAATAGTGAGCACTGTTTGAAGTGTGATTAAAATTTCACTGTTTGACATTCTAGTTCAAAGATGATCCAATTAATCACAGAAATCAACTGACTAATGTGCTTAACCATATTTATACAAAACTGAAATATAAAATAGTTAAATATTCCCCTGTTCCAAATGTCTAAATGGCATGTCATACTCATTTAAAAAACCCAAACCTCATAAATATGCTACAAGTAAATATACAGGAATGAGAACGCTTCTAAGCACAAGAAGCACTTGTCTGTTCCAATAAGAACATAAGAACATAAGAGAAGCCAATGTTGAATCAGGCCAATGGCCCATCTAGTCCAACACTCTGCCACACAGCGGCCAAAAATACCACGTGCTATCAGGAGGTCCAGCAGTGGGGCCAGGACCCTAGAAGCCCTCCCACTGCTGCCCCCTCCAGCACCAAGAATAGAGTGCATCACCTGCCCTAGACTGAGAATTCCCATCTATACCCTGTGGCTAATAGCCACTGATGGACTTCTGCTCCATATGTTTATCTAATTCCCTCTTGAAACTGTCCATGCTTGTAGCTGCAACCACCTCCTGTGGCAGTGAATTCCATATGTTAATAACTCTTTGGGTGAAAAAGTATTTCCTTTTATCTGTTCTAACCCGACTGCTCAGCAATTTCATGGAGTGCCTACGAGTTCTTGTATTGTGAGAAAGGGAGAAAAGTACTTCTTTATCAACATGCTCAATCCCATTCATAATCTTATAAACCTCGATCATGTCACCCCTCAGCCATCGTTTCTCTAAGCTGAAGAGCCCCAAGCGTTTTAACCTTTCTTCATAGGGAAGGTGTTCCAACCCTTTTATCATTCTAGTTGCCCTTCTCCGCACTTTTTCCAATGCTATAATATCCTTTTTGAGATGTGGTGACCAGAACTGTACACAGTATTCCAAATGAGGTCGCACCAATGATTTATACAGGGGCATTATGATACTGGCTGATTTGTTTTCAATTCCCTTCCTAATAATCCCCAGCATAGCGTTGGCTTTCTTTATTGCAGCTACACACTGTCTAGACATTTTCATTGAGCTATCCACTACGAATCCAAGATCTCTCTCTTGGTCTGTCTCTGCCAGTTCAGACCCCATCAACGTGTATTTATATTTAGGATTTTTGGCTCCAATGTGCATCACTTTGCACTTGGCCACATTGAACCCCATTTGCCACGTTGACACCCACTCACCCATCCTCGACAGATCCCTTAGGAGTGCCTCACAATCCTCCCTGGTTTTCACCACCCTGAACAACTTCATGTCATCTGCAAAATTAGCCACTTCACTGCTTACTCCCAAATCCAAATCATTAATAAACAAGTTAAAAAGCATCGGACCAAGTACTGATCCCTGTGGTACCCCACTGCTTACCACCCTCCATTGAGAAAGTTTCCCATTTATACTCACTCTCTGTTTCCTATTTATAAGCCAGTTTTTGATCCACAAGAGGACTTGTCCTTTTATCCCATGACTATTGAGCTTACTTAGGAGCCTTTGATGAGGAACTGTATCAAAAGCTTTCTGGAAATCAAGGTAAATAATATCTATTGGGTCCCCCTTGTCCACATGTTTGTTCACTCCCTCAAAAACGCTAACAGGTTAGTGAGACAAGATCTTCCCTTACAGAACCCATGCTGAGTCTGCCTCAATAGTTTTTGTTCATCAATGTGCCTACTAATTCTTTCCTTAATAACAGTTTCCACCAACTTACCCGGTATCGATGTCAGACTGACTGGCCTGTAATTTCCCGGATCTCCCCTGGAGCCCTTTTTAAAGATGGGAGTGACATTAGCTACCTTCCAGTCCTCAGGAATGGAGGCAGATTTTAAAGACAGATTACATATTTTTGTCAGGAGATCCACAAGTTCACATTTGAGTTCTTTCAGAACTCTCGGATGAATGCTATCCGGGCCTGGTGATTTATTTGTTTTTAAATTGTCCATCAGTCGTAGGACTTCTTCTCTTGTCACCGCAATCTGATTCAGGTCTTTCAAACCACCTCCCGAAATCGGTGCTTCTGGAGTGAGCAAGCACTTCTCCTCTTCCACAGTGAAGGCAGAGGCAAAAAATACATTCAGCTCCTCAGCCATTTCCCTATCATCCTTCACTACTCCTTTTACCCCTTGGTCATCCAAGGGCCCCACTGCCTCCCTGGCTGGCTTCCTACTTCTAACGTATTTGAAGAAAGTTTTATTGTTGGCCTTTATGTTTTTTGCAATATGCTCCTCATATTCCCTTTTTGCTTGCCTGATCACAGACTTGCATTTTATTTGCCATAGTCTGTGTTCCCTTTTATTAACCTCACTAAGACTAGCTTTCCACCACTTAAAGGAATCCTTCTTACCTTTTACAGCTTCCATTACTTTATTTGTGAACCATGCAGGCTTTTTTCTATACCTATTTGTACCTTTCCTAACCTGCGGTATATATTTTTTCTGAGCTTCTAGGATTGTCTTTTTAAATAGTCTCCAAGCTTCCCCAATGGTTTTGACCTTCTCCACTCTTCCTTTCAATTTCTTCCTCACATGTCCCCTCATACCAGAGAAGTTACCCCTTTTAAAGTTAAAAGTGGTTGCGTCAGTCTTTTTGGGCAACTCCCTATCTGTACAAATGTTAAACTCAATGACATTATGGTCACTGTTCCCAAGTGGTGCAATCACTTTTACATCTCTCACCAGGTCTTGGGTGTTACTTAGGACCAAATCCAGGATCGCCTCTCCCCTGGTAGGATCTGTGACCATCTGTTCCATAGCACAGTCGTTGAGAGTGTCTAAAAACTCAATTTCTTTTTCCCGACTAGAATTCATATTGACCCAATCAATGTGTGGGTAGTTCAAGTCGCCTATTACGACACAGTTATTTCGTCTAGCCACTATCTTTAATTCATTCATCATTTTATAATCCTCCTCTATCTTTTGATCTGGTGGGCGATAACAAACTCCCACTGTTAAGCCTCCTTTTGGACCCACTATTTCAACCCATAGCATTTCCAGAAGCGAATCCAATTCTCTTACCCTCTCAATCTTACTGGACGGTATATCCTCTCTGACATACAGAGCCACCCCACCTCCAACCCTTCCCCCTATCCTTCCAATATAATTTATAACCAGGAATCACCGTATCCCACTGATTTTCCTCATCTCACCAAGTTTCTGAAATACCCACAATGTCTATTTCCTCCCCAACACCAAGCATTCCAACTCCCCGATTTTACCTCGGAGACTTCTAGCATTTGTGTATAAACACTTATAGTTTCCCACATTTGTTAAGCCCACAGACTTCCTCTTGCTGCCTCGAGACCTTGCCAGGCAGTTCCTATCATTAGCCACAGTCTCAGTGGACAATTGTAATCCATTTCCTTGTACAAAAGTAATAGCTACCCCTTCATCTCTTTGAGATGAGCTATCCCAAACCAGAGACTTTTCATCTCCTGTCGGCTTTCCCCCATTATTCAGTTTAAAAACTGCTCTGCCACCTTTTTGATTTTGAGAGCCAGCAACCTGGTTCCTTCCTGGGACAAGTGGAGACTGTCCCTTTTGTACAGCTCCCTCTTGTCCCAAAAAGCATCCCAGTGCCTAACAAACTTGAACCCTTCCCCCCTACACCACCGTCTCATCCACGCATTGAGACTCCTGATCTGTGCCTGTCTCTCCGGCCCTGCGCGTGGAACAAGTAGCACTTCCGAGAAGGCTACCTTGGAGGTCCTGGCCTTGAATTTCCTGCCCAGCAGCCTAAATTTCTCCTCCAGGACCTCACGACTGCATTTCCCCACATCGTTGGTGCCGACGTGCACCACGACTACTGGCTCCTCCCCAGCACTATCTACCAACCTATCTAAAACACGCGTAATGTCCGCTACCTTTGCACCAGGCAGGCAAGTCACCATACGGTCAGTACACGGGTTCGCCAAGGACAGATCTTTATAATTCAGATGTACAATAATCTATCAGCTACTGTCATTTCTTCCAATATTGATCTGACATTTTAATATGTCAGACCATGCTGAATGGAAACACATGAAGACTTTAGCTTGCATAAGCAGGGATGTAACATGGTTTTGGTTACAAACCTCATAGACTTGAGGGATTTCTACCACCCTTTCAAACTTACAATCAAGCATTTTTAGAAAACATAACTCATACAATAATGATAATGCTGTTCTCCACATCTCACAGACAGGGGTTCATGTTAGTAGGGGCTCAGCCACTGACCCTTGACCCTTTCAGAGAGATTTTTTTTTTAGAATTTTTTTTTTTTTTAGCATTTGCCCCCACCCCCATTATGAAGGGAAACATGGGGGACAGACGAACCAATGGGGCAATGCCCTATCGCAACAGCCATTTAAGGAGGAGGGAGCCTGGCTAAATTACCAGTCATATCTCACTCCTCAGCATGGCTTCAGCTCCCATCCTCTCTCCCCTTTCTGTGACCATGCAGGATTAGTCAGTCACCATAAGGGGCTGAGCAGAACTTTTTGGGCTCTCACCCGAATGGATCTAGTGGTGATATCTTTTTTACCTGCTTCACAGGGTCTGTTGAGGGAGGTATAACTAGACCTGCTTTTCTGTTTAGCCCTAACTAGGTTGGAAGGGAAAGCATGGGTTATGAGAAGTTTAAATCAGTAAGCACTCTATTATGTACTGAGACTGAGGCAGCCTTCCAACAAGTGATTTCTTTATTCAGTTCAAAACACAACAAACAACACACAGAACAAGCCAACTATATACATTTTGAGCTAGGAAAACCACACCTCCTGAAACAATAACATCCAATCATAAAACAGTGCTTGGGACCAATGAGAACTGTTCCCACTGAAAGTCAAGGTCTCTCCGAACTGGTCTGTTTGCAGCATTGACCAATCCGGTTGTGTATTTTAGAATGCTGGGCTTCTATGGAGCTGTGACCTAAGCTCACATTTAATAACACAGTAAACTGAATACATAACACACCCTGAGGTATCTATGATAGGGGAGGCTACCAAACTGGCACCTATTGGCTATACAGTCTGGTTGGCACAGTGAGGGCCTCCTCAGCAGGGGGGTGGGATATGACTAGCCTTAAGGCTGGACAATCATGGGCGGGAACTATGCCTTTCCATCCCCTCTATGCACTCAGGTGTGGACTGTGAAGAAACAGGTTCGGGAGAAATTCCAGACCTGTCTCTGAGCCGGGGTGGTATTATGCAGCAAAGGAGGCTTGCCTTGCAAGCCTGTGGCAACCCATGCTTTGCAAATTGATTAAGCAGTTGATCAGGGTGGGTCAATTTGCAGAAAAGCAGCTCTACTCCACCAATTACTGCTCTGCTAAAAATCAGGCTTCTTTCATTGCCAAAGGAACAGATGGTGTTTCCAGCCCTGTTTCTGTCACTGGCCAAGTACTCCTGCCCTTGTAGGTGCAGCACTGTTAACTCCTGTGCAATAAGTCCATCGGTATTGACTCTATAGCCAGCTAATTGTTTAATAATATTTTCACTGAAAATGACAACAACCCTTGAAAGGACTATTGAAAACTAAGGACTCAGAATGGTTTTATTATTATTGATTGAGGAATGTTTGATCAGATATCGACTGAACTGATTTTGCAGCAGCATTATTGCTGTGTTGTTTTAATGGTTTTCTTGTGCATGTCGATTTGTATTGATTTTTTTGTTTTTTTAAACCACTCTGAAAGTCCTACTTTTTATACAGTAATAGCTCAACAAACAAAACAGCATATTTCATGTTTCAGCACAAATGTATATCATTGGTCTTGACAGGAAAATATCATATATACAAAAAAAAACCCAGCCAACAGCAACCTGGAAGCTTTATGAACAAAAATAAAATTATTTGTTTTGTGAATCCACTGTCTACATTATGAGACGATAATATAGAATAGCTTAAATATTATTGCAAGGGAAACTGGTTCTGAGCTGCTGAAGAAAGAAAAATAAAATTCATTACCACAAAAGAAGCACCCAGCAGGGAACCACTACTCATGTCATAAAAGAAGGAGGAAAAGCACAGAGAAGCAATGTAAGAAATCATAATAGAACAAAACTACAGACAATAGAATAAATGATACATTTTAACCTCACAAAAGAGAAAAATGAAGGTCAAAGTATACATTTAGCCTCTGCTAGAACTTTGACTAGTATTTGGACATATTTGATTGTCAGTGATTTTATTCACAGTTTGAGATAATCCGTTTGAAGACCCTTCTCTGAACACATGACAAGTATGAGAAATTTTGAGAGTCTGTGTTGTATCTATGGCATTAAATGAAGCATTAAATGTATGGGTTAAAGTAAGTTTTCTGCTTGGCTGATCTACATCATTCAAATATCAAGAATGTGTTACCTAAAGTTAAGTATGGGGTGCTGCTAATAGGTAGCCTTCAATGGTATCAACATGGTAGCTAAATCCACCTTTGTTCCAAAGTTGGCAAGCTCTGCCACTGGTTTTGTTTATCCCATTCTGCATATTTAAACTATACCAAGAAGAGACATTCACAGCACTAAAACCATGGATTAGTTTGCTCAAATTAGTAGTGCCTCTTTCAAGTGAGGCACAAGGCAGCATAGGTAAAGCTGAAAGTCCACAGCCAATGTTCCAGACAGGCTTTTGCCACCACCTGCTGACCTCCCCCCTGATCTGGGATATCACAGGTTTAGCTGGTTGCCCATTTCAGGGGCAAGCAGAATTTTGGGGGATTCCCCTAATAGGCTGTGGAGGTGGGGCTTTTCTGACTTCTTCATGATATCACTAGAAGGGAATATTGTAGATAGGCTTGGTCTTTGGCTGTTAGGCTGTAATTAGTTTGGCAGAAATAGGATGGGTTGCTCGTGATAGGTAGGGATGTTGGGCAAGCACCAGATAACACTGAATGTGACAGAGGGCATGTTCAGAACAGCCCCTCATAGGTCTTATGGAGTTCTGGGTTTGGAAAGGAGTGCCTTCAGTGTTGAGCAACATCATTCAAACATGGTAGAGACTTTATGGTGAATGGGAAAGGGGGATGAGGCTTGGCACCCTTCAGCCCAGCAAGCCAAGCTGCTGGCCAGGTTTGCAGCCAGGATGGAACTGCCCAGCAAAGGCAGCCATTGGTAGGCTGCCTAACACAGTCTACCCTCTAACTTCATTAATGTCACATTTGCCTGTGGCCTCAGACTGGGAGCTGGCCCTTTAAGCACAGTCTCCATTTAAGCACCATCTTCCTCCTTGGCCATTGATGCTGTGCTCCCTTTTGCTTAGCCATGCCTCCCTGGCATTGCTTGTGTGACAAGTGTCCACTCTCCCCTAGTCTTTGCCATCTGCTCTAACCCTTCTTCCTGTTGTCCTTCCTTGACTGCCACTTTCTCTTAGCCAGATCAGCATGCTTGCAACCAGCAACCTCTCTTCCTGGCCTTGTCTCAGTCCCTTTACTGAAACCCAAATCTGGCTTGCTATTGGCTATGGGCCACTGAGTTGCCCTCTTCTGCCTTGATGTCCTCCTGTGACACCTGGCCTCTCCAGCCTCAGAGCTGGCCTCTCCAATGCAGCTGCCTCCCCCATGGCTATTCTTGATGGTGTGGTTTGCAGGGCAAGCTCTGCCTTCCCAATGGTATCTTGGCAACCCTGTCAGCCCAGCTGTGTTCTCTTCCACTCAGGCTGCCTGGAGTGCTCCAATCCTGCTCAGACCCTGTGGGGCCACCCCCACAGCCACAGTTAGCATATTTAATATTTAATAGTTAAATCCATGTTGTAATCTCATATTTTCTTTGTGGGGTGCCCAGGCAAATTGTTAGCCAAATTGCCTTAATTTCTTATTTATATGGGGGAATTATGATTATTAATTGGCAACAGGCAAATTAGGGAATGAACACCAGTGTCTAAAGAGGTCCCACCCTTCCAGAGGTACCAGTAACAGACAAAGATGCTGCAGTTAGGTTAAAATGATGTATTTACTGTAGTCTTCTTCACACAGAGACAATACACAGTCACACACACAATTATTCAGTACTAGGAAATAAAGACAGATAATCAGCACATTTGCATGAGCAGGATATTCGTTGGTTGGGCAATAGTTACCTGTTTCGATGAGATGAAGGCTTCCAAATGGAAAAAAAGGGAATTGTAGAAAAATGGGGATTATGCTAGGAAAATGGAGAGTGAAAACTGGACCAGCAGAAAGCACATGGAAGACTCTGGCTGCAGTCCAAGAGCCTTAGGGCAAGGTAGCCACAAGTTCAAGAGTAAGAGAATATAGAGGTCATTGAGGGGGGGGGAGAGACCATATGGCTGGGTGCCCCCTTTTATGAGGCGGGCTTGGGGGTTGGGCCAGGATGACCACATGTCCTAGTCACATGTCTCTTGGAGGTGGCCTAAGCTGGTCACATGTCTTGGCCCACCTCCTACTAGTCTGTCCCCAAAACATGCTGATTGGTGTTGCATTCAAGGGGGAAGGGTCTAGGGGAGTGGACAATATTGAGAACTAGTAACTTAGACTGGAGTCTGGCACCTGGGTGTAGGTGAGATGAGTCATCGGGCTAAGGCCATTGTCTTTTGATAGCCCTAGCTGGCTCATTGATGGGCGAGCAATTAGTTGCCAAGCAACCATGAATAGAGTCTCTGAGATATGTGCAGCTTTGCAGGTCAATGAAGGAGGGGGTTGCCTGTGTGTGTTGGAGGGAGCTCCTAATGGCGTTTGGAATCCCTTGTCCTCATGCTTTGGCATGGCATGGTGTCTAGTGCTTTGTGCAGACTATGGAACCAATCCATCTTTCATTAGGTAAGAGGGCTGGTAACCTTGGAGAGCCACTGGGCCAGCAACACAAAAGGAAGGTATCCTTCTCTCAGTTGGGTTACCATGCTATACAGTCCCTTAAGCATAACTTTTGCACAGTCCATTCTTATCACTTATGTGCTATAGCTTCATCTCCTGCCACTCCCATACACATGCCACTCAAGCAAGTAAGGACTTAGTTAATGGTGCTCAACACCAAAGGCACCTCCTCCCCTTTCAGCCCACTCACTCGGTAATCAGCAGGGAAGACCTCGGTTCAAAACCCCATGTGGCAGCTTGGACCCTTCTATAAATCCCCCCAGAAGGGTAATGCATTCTTTTTATCTTTCTTAATACTGTCTCCCCCAGGCTTTGGAATATGGAAAGGTATGTAACCATCTAATCTGGGATGCAAAAGGGGAATCTTAGGGAACTGAAGTAGATAGGCTGGAACAGTGGGCTGAGGCAAATAAAATGAAATTCAATAGAGATAAGTGCAAAGTCCTACACCTAGGCACAAAGAATCAAAGGCACAGATATAGAATGGGAGGGACTTGACTTGACAGCAGCACATGTGAAAGTGATCTAGGTGTTCTGGTTGATCACAAGCTCAACATGAGCCTGCAGTGCGATGTGGCTGTGAAGAAAGCTAATGCAATCTTAGGATGCATTAACAGAAGCATTGTGTCCAGATCACAGGAGGTGGTAGTTCCGCTCTATTCTGCTATGGTCAGGCCTCACCTGGAGTACTGTGTCCAGTTTGGGGCACCACACTTCTGGAAGGATGTTGACAAGCTTGAACATATCCAGAAGAGGGCAACCGGGATGGTGAGAGGGTTGGAATTCAAGTCTTATGAGGAAAGGCTGAAAGAGTTGGGTATGTTTAGCCTGGGAAAGAGAAGACTTAGAGGGGACATGATTGCAGTATTCAAGTATTTGAAGGGCTATCATGTAAAAGATGGAGCAGATCTATTCTCTCTTGCTCCGGATTGCAAGAGTAGATGTAATGGGTGGAAATTACAAGGGAGTTGTTACTGGCTAGATATCAGGAGAAATTTCCTAACTGTAAGAGTGGTTGAGCAGTGGAACAGTCTGAGCTCTTACTGTAAGCTCTTGGAGGATTGGCTACATTAGGGGTGTGTCACG
The DNA here is from genome assembly GCA_029375565.1 of Gekko gecko. NCBI lineage: Eukaryota > Metazoa > Chordata > Lepidosauria > Squamata > Gekkonidae > Gekko > Gekko gecko. Next base: position 72,239,713 of record JAPDNY010000005.1, on the reverse strand, counting down.
TAATATGCAAAGGAGTTCCTGCTACAAAAAGAGCCCTGACAACATCTATTGGTTCCTCTTTGTCCACATGTTTGTTCACTCCCTCAAAGAACACAAAGGTTAGTGAGATAAGATCTTCCCTTACAAAACCTGTGCTGAGTATTCCTCAATAGGTTTTGTTCATCAATGTACCTACTAATTATTTCCTTAATAACAGTTTCCATCAACTTACCCGGTATTGATGTCAGACTGACTGGCCTGTAATTTCCTGAATCTCCTCTGGAACCCATTTTAAAGATGGGAATGACATTAGCTACCTCCCAGTCCTCAGGAATGGAGGCAGATTTTAATGAAAGATTACATATTTTTGCCAGGAGATCCACAAGTTCACACTGGAATTTTTTTCAGAACGCTTGGTTGTAAGAGTGGTTGAGCAGTGGAACAGTCTGCCTCGGGAGGTGGTGGATGCTCCTTCCCTGGACGTTTTCAAGCGGAGGCTAGACGACCATCTTTTGGGTATGTTGTAGGTATGTAGGGCTATCTTTTGGCTATGCTCCTGCAGAGTGCAGGGGGTTAGACTAGATGACCTGCAAAGTCCCTTCCAACTCTAACATTCCATGATTCTAAGCTAAGGTTTACTTAGTCAAAAACTGGTGTAATTACAAGCCTTCCCAATCACCTCCCCTGCAAAGAGCACAGTCCCAAGACAATTTGAAGGAAATCCCCAAATCTCTTGCTCATCTCCATCAGGTGCCCTGCTAATTCTACATTATGGAAATGTAGGAGGGGCCACTCATGCCAAATGCCTGCTTTGGTGAGGTGGGCCTAGCATAAATATCCCTCTGAACTCCATGCTCAGGTGTTTGAGGTACACAAGAACTAACAGCTCTAGCTCCAAGTTCATTAGGAGCCCCCAGCTCTATTGAAATATGCGTTGGACACAATGGCATCCATCTGCTGTATAGAGGGGGAAACCTTCCTCCAGCTAGGAACATGATCTCAGTGCCAAATTATGAGGGCATTTAGGGAGATGCTGTTTCTTACACTTTCCTTGAAAACCTTTAAAAGCCAAATATCTTTCAGATTCTTAAAATAGATTTCATAGGATCTGTGTTTCATGGTGTTTACATTAAACCTCATTAAATTCTACTGTGAATAGCATTGCTATCTTCTCAAATGTGAGGTGGTTGGAACTAAAACCAAGTAATCCTATATTGAAAAATCTTGGCTGTAGAAGCTACCAATGTGGTACATGCAAAGTGGATAATGACTGCTAGACTAAACAGTTTGACAGGCCAGTAGGCAGCACAGACTAGTTAGGCTGACTTCTAAATCTTATTTCCCACTGGAATTGATCTGGTCACTTCTGGTTCATTCTGATGGAGCATTGAATGAAATTTTAAAGCATGGGGTGTAATTACAGCCATAATAGCAACAGACTTTGTTCCTTTCATCAGTCATTTTAGATAACCCCAGTTTGAGTGAGCACCAATTAAAAGCAATTAGAACCAGAACAACTTGCCTTTGGTGCTGAAACAACTGGCAGAATTGATGTTGTACTTGCAAGATACAAAGGCTAGCACCTTTCAATAAGTCTGATATATTTACTACATAGATTATTTGCCTTTCCTGAAGTGAACAATCAAAATACCATTTACTATGTACTGGTTCTGTTCAGAAAAATGCAGGCTGAATGTTGCAGTTGCATCACTTTTGAACCTCTATCTTAAGAAAAACCTCATGACCATTGAGACACATTGTCACACTTAAAGGCCATATTTACATGAATGTACCAAGTGCATACTTGTGATATTAAAACCTTTCACACCATCTGATCTGCCTTTACATGATAGTTCAGATCTTTGATAACAAATGATCCTCACTGTAATAAACACACATGTGTAAGAGCATGCCACCTGTATTGCAATGATATCACTCTTTCTGGTGAGCAAAATATGTATATGTGAAAACAACAATTTATACAACCTTAAGACTACTACAGCCATATAATGTAGTACAATAATGGGGGGGGACGACATTCAGACAGAAAACACCTGGTAAACTTAACTGAAACAAGCAACTTACTCCACATATTCCCAATGTTGTAAAGTACACATAAGGGATACAAATTTTTAAACAGAGATCAAGATATTCAGTGATCTTCACCTGCTACTCTACATTTCCTTCATTATTTGGTGATCAAGAATGACCATTTCTCATAAGAAATATATGGGGGGAAGTGCATGGACACAAGTTGCGTTATTCTGCTTTACCTATCTCTTATTGAAATAAAGATGCAAGAGATGATGTAATAATATTCAAAATCACATACATCTGTACGAATGACAGGACTAAAATCTAGGTGCCTAGGAAGTTTTTTCTTAAAATAGATCTATTATTTTATTTATGTATTTAGGCTACAAATTGGGAGCTGAGGTGTGTGTGTATGTTAAGTGCCAACAAGTCACTACTAACTTATGGCAACCCTATGGGGCCAGGGTAAATAGGGCCAAAACTGGGAAGATATAGTCTGTACAACCCACTCCTGTCTACAAACTGGATGCAGCATTTTGCATCAATTCTGAACATTTTTCAAGGGCAGCCTAGAGTGCATTGAGATAATCTAATCTTGATGTAACCACAGCATGCACCACAATAGCTAGATCTTTTTCTGCCCAGGAAAGGCCACAACTATCTTACCAGACAAAGCTGGTAAAAGGCACTCCTGGCCACAGCGATCATTTGCTTATCCAGCAGGAGGCCTGAGTTTGAGAACACCACCAGTCTACAGACCACAACCCCATCCACAATGGATAACATCTTAAATCCCAGGTCAGAACTGCTGCCCCCCAGTAGCACTTCTGTTTTGTGGGTATTAAGCTTTAGGAACTTAAGCCCTGGGAATGATGAAAGCCAAAGGGTAAGAACCAAAGGGCCCATGGCTAGCAGCCTGTAGCCTTGATGGACCACCCCAGTGGATCCCAGACCAGACCAGGATGTTTAATGTACTTTTGTGTGTTTACACTGAATTCTGTTTTTTGCTTTTGTTTAAACTGATATTTTTTGTAAGTTGCTTTGTGTCCCGCTGGGAGAAAAGGGTGACGGCGAATACCCTACCTAAATAAATATTCCTGTCTGCCTATTAACCTTCAGGGCTCGCAAGGCAGCCAGTGGTTGTCAGAAATATAAACTGTAAAATGTTATAGCAACAGGTGGGAGATGCATCATATAGATAGGATTTTAAAAATGAGGTCTGCACAAGCAGTGTTTCCCATGATTTATTATTCCATCTGTTTAACATAAAAGGAATTACACAGAAAACATATTTGGGATTACAATTTTTAAAGGGTGAAAAATCCAGTCAATTTTAAGCAAATGGGACTTCAAAGTGATCAACTATGGCTGGAATGTGTCTGATAAGGTAATGAATTACATAGAAGTCTGTGTTTTTTATAGTACGAGAATGAGTACAGTCACCCATGGTATCAAATTTTAAATCTCTTAAATTACTCATGGGTGAATGTCATGGTAAGGTCCTAAAAATGTGTGAATATCATTTCTTTCTTTAGCATTTTTGACACACTGTAATGGGTATGATGAATTTCAGTTTGGGGAGTCAGTTTTGGGAAACACTGAACAGGTCTGACACATTTATGATTGCTGACAGTTCTACCAATATGAACTGTCACACTCAGGCCTGACTAGAATTGCCTTAGCTTTCTGTCTAAGTTAATGCATTCTAGGTGATGAAAGTGTGAATGGCACAGACTAGGAAGTTGGCCACATAATGAGACTTCTTATCAAGAGATGGTAGAAAAGAACATTTTTATGCCCAGACACTAAGCAGCTTTTCTTTGAATTTTCCATTGATTCCTGTGCATTTTTAACATTTGCAATAGGCTTAGGGGATCTGGTTGGTTCAGCACCAGTGAACAAACTAGGTATAGAATTCTAATATTAGTTTCCCCCCTCTTTTTGGTCAATCCAAGAATTTCAGCCTCCATTATGGATTATAATATCTAACTCCATCCTCCTTAGCAAGCTTATAAAACTGAATGTGTGTATCTGAAATGAGAATATTAATCAAATAATGAAATTATAGACTATAACAGATGTCACCAGTGTTTATTTTTTAAAGCTCTTGTCCCTGTTTTCTCCTGATTGTGATTCAAGATGGCCTACCAAAAAAAGAAGGTTGAAATCACAAATCACAAAATATTATATCAAACATTAAAACCCTCAAGTGCCTTCGTAAGTCCTCTTTGAAGATAAGAGCTTGTTTGACAAAATAGGGTAGACTGGTCCACAGTGATGAGGCAGCCATGGAAATACATCAAGAATGGGATCCAGGGAACCGAACCACTGCTGCTTTGAATGAAAGCACTGGACACGGATGAACCAGATTGATTTGATACATGGCAACATTTCAGATCTTCCAGTATCCAAAATGTTGAGGAAAGTTTCTAAAATCAAATTAAACATCCCAACAAGCATTGTGAGGATAGGGAATCATAATCTCTCTTTATATATAAATCTATTTTGGTGTGAATGTTCCACACACTCCCACAGCCTTTGGCTCCCTCAGCTGCCACTCTGAAGGTCTGCCAATCCCCTGGCTGCATTCCCTCACTGCATTGCCTCGGTCCTGCCCACAGAGCAGGCGGCCAGCATCTCGGCCTCAGTCTGGAGGGAGCCAGCAAAGAGGATTGATAGTGAATAGGATGGATGCTCTGCCAAGGGAGCAGCAATCCCTCCATGGCCCATAAGGGAAAGAGAGGAGGGGCCGCCAGGGGGGGGGCACTTCATAAGGTGACCCTGATGACTGGCCAGAAAGGCTGCATGGCAGAAGGAGGCACACCTAGCGAGTGGCGGCAAGCATGGGAAGCACTCACCTTCACTGCCCCTCATGGCCTTTCTCCCTCGGCGGCAGGGCCAGCACTTCATCAGGGAGATAGCTTAGCAGGCTGCACTGCAGAGAAAGCTGGCTGCTGCCTTTCAAAGGCTCCCCCCACCTTTCTTCAGCAGGAACGGCAGCGCCAGGGAGGGTCTGGTCAAGAGTAAAGGAGTTGTGGCTCCTGGAAAGCCAGATGCCGGGAGGAGGACCAAGAAGGTGCTGGTGCCTAAAGTGCCACGGGAGCAGCAGGTGGCATTGTGGGCAGAGCAGGAAGTGCAGGCAAGAGGCAGAGGAAGCCCCACCAGGACAAGGGGCTGCCAGGCAGGCAGGCAGGGTGGCTGGAGGAGCTCCCCCCCCCCCGCTTCACTGAAGTGGCTGAGCACCTTGGGGAGGGGCTGGGGCTGCCTGTCACTCAGCGGCCACCTCCATTCCTTCAGAAACAGCAGGCCTGGCACCATGCCTTCTCCCCACACCTGCTCCCCCCTTTCTCCCCCTCCAGCCAGGGCTCCACGGAGAGAGGGCCGCCACTCTCAAGGGAGGGGTGGGTGGGTAGAAGAGATTAAGTGCCCCTTCACATGGTGGGGGGGTTACTTTGCTGCCCTTTCCATCTTGCTAGCACCCATTTCTTTTACAATGGGCTTTGCTACTCATATTTTTTATAATTCTGAAGGGATTCATTTTTATGGCCATGACCATCAGTACTTCAGAACTGTTTGATCACAAGGTACATTTCTGTTGTTCACTGTGTACATAAAGCAATCTTAGTCCTTCACCTCCCTTTATCATTCAAACAAGCTTTTGAGATGCCACATGCTCACCAGCAGCTCTTTCTGTTCTACAAGTTCAAAGTAATAATACAGAAATCTAGAATCTAGTTCTTGTGAAACAGAGTGCAATGAACTGAAGCCAGTGAATCATAGCACTTTTACAGAATAGCATACGTGTTGCACTGCTAGCTCTTTCTTAATTATTTATAATATGACTGCTTTTGTAGGTCACCTTCCTTTTTTAATTAATAGGGTTCTTTTTAATGTGTGACAACATGTAATTGTGCACCTGTCTTTTGGAACGTGAAACTTGCATTCACATGCTAAATACAGTTGGAGATTCTTTGATGTGACTTATCAATCAGCTTGAGTGTTTCTAGTTAGCTTTGATCTCAATTCATTTATAAAAACTCTTTCCAGAGGCCCACAATATTATGCCTTGGACCTTTCTGATCCTTGTATTACTGCTTACTTAAAAACTATTTAAACCACATGACTGGATGTTGAAACAGATGGTACCCATGCTACTCAATATAATTTGCCTGTAAGCAGCTACCACCTTGGCTCAGTCCATGAAGACAGGAGTTTATTGTCAGCTCCCTCTGGGATGAGGCATTGCAGAGGCCTACTTGTCAGGTTTCCAAGCCTTAGGAGTGGGGTAATCCCTCTGCTTTATTTATGGGGGCAGATAAGGTAAAGAGCCCCAAGTTCTTTCATTTGAGGTCTCCATTCATATTTCCACGGCTGCACAGAACCCTTTCTCTCTTTGGTACCTTTCAGTACTGGAGATGGTTCACACTACAATCCTTTCCTAGTGGCTCTTACAATTGCTTCCAGGGTCCAATATGACTATGCAGAGGCATTCAGATTATAGATATTTGGCTTTTGCAGCTGTGAAGACTGCTGCTGCTCTCCCTGATGCTGGCTCCTCTACTGGTAGTTCTGGTCTTTTTATTCTGCTTCACTCACTCACTACTTAGGGGTGTGCATGTGGTATAAAGCCAAGCCTTATTGGTATTATTTGGGCATTAGTTCTGCGAAGCCAGAGTCTCTGATGTGTATTCAGCTACTGATTAGAGAATCCTGAATAAAAGCTGAAATTATTTGGCTTTTTCACGCAGCAATACTGAATAGCGGCTGCGGGGAGGTTTAAACTTTAAAGGGATACACTTACCTTCAGTTTCTGGCTCTTTCCTGCCATTTGCTCTGGTTTCCAGGGCAAAAGGAGGAAGGGGGAACAGGGATTTCTTCAGGCCAATGGCAAAAGCCCCTTCGGGGGGAGCTTAGAGCCAATCACTGCAATGCATTTGCAAATGGCAGTGCATTGCAGGTTTGCAACTTTGCAAGGCTTCTGGCTTCAAATGTAAAGTCCACCTACCTTGCTTTCCTCACCCATTTCCCAAGGAATAGGAGGAATGGGAAAGGAGCAGTGACAATTTGGCTAATAGGATTTCAGGTTAGAGCGAAACACTGCTCTTTAGCTAATCACAGAAGTTTGTTCTTTTTTGAAATTCTTCTGTGCATGGGCAGAGAACATAAAAGCAAGGATCTGGCTGAGCAAGAATCCATTGCTGAGAGATATTTGGTTGGAGGTTGTGTGGCTGGCTTTTGCTTCAGCTGCAGCTCTGAGACTGACTCTCCTACTGCCTGAGGGACTGTGGACTACAGATCAGATCTTGCCTGCCTGGGAAAGACTGAAGACAGTGACTGGTTTGACTAACAGTTTTTTAAAAGTTTTCCTATTTTACTGTTAGTTTATTCTTTGGGCTTGGTGGGTGGTGAAGGGGGGGGAGTTTGAGGCCAAAGGCCTCAAGCCCTTTTCCCTTTGGTTTTAAACTGTTATATTAGGTTAACTTTTAGTTGGTTTTCTTGGCTTCTGGCTTGTTTTTGAGGAGTTTTGTGATTTTTGGTTTGGGCCTGTGGTTTGGGGGAGGGCAAGAGGGCCTCAGTCAGGACTTTTTTCTCTTTGTTTTTAAACTTTTATATTGGGTTAACTTTTTCTTGGTTTTCTGAGCTTCTAACTTGTTTTTTCATTTTTTTTTCTTTTTTGATTTTTGGTTTGGGCCTGTGGTTGTGGGGGAGGGGCAAGAGGGCCTCATAAGAGAACATAAGAACTTAAGAGAAGCCAATGTTGAATCAGGCCAATGGCCCATCTAGTCCAACACTCTGTCACACAGCGGCCAAAATATACCACGTGCCATCAGGAGGTCCAGCAGTGGGGCCACTCACGCCTTTTTGTTTTTAGGGGAAGGGAGGTGTTTCTTTCACTGTTCTGTGTGTGCTTCTGATTTCAACTTAGGTGCTGCTAAATAGGCTTCTAGTAATAAGGATTTTAGGAATTGTTTAACTTTTAATACTTTTAAATAAATTTCAGCATAAGGCTTTAGTTCCTCCCTAATTAGGAGAGTGCTAGGAAGATATTAAAAGAGGCAAGGTTATGTGCATGTATGTGTGTGTGTGTAATCAAAACAGTGGTATAATAGCTAGATGAACTTTTCAAAAAAGGAGTGTGCACTAGTGCTCTGAGCTTCAGTGAAGGCAGGTGCTTTTAGACAAATTATTTCCCTTTAGGTTGTCCTGTAGTTTTTCAATTTTCAGGAGGAAGCTCCTGGATTTCCATTATAAAATCAGGCTTGTTCTAATAGAATTTAGTCAGGAGAAGTTTAATAAAGAGCCTTAAACTTTTTAAAAGGTTTGCTATTCCATCTCAAGGACAGTTTCTTAAGTCAGGGCATCAGTAGGAAGTCACTAGTTCTAAAAACTAAAAACAACAGCAACCCAAAAACAAACAAAGAAAGAAAACCACAACTGAAGCAAGGGTAGGTTAGGTTCTTTTGAAAGACAAAAACCTAGGTTTTGGGTGGGAGGGTTCATAAAAAGGTGTCAGGCTGTGTTAGGTTCAGGTTGTAGAGCAGATAGTTAGGTGCATTACCTTCCCCACAAGTTAGAAAAAGTTTGGCCCAGGGTACAATAAGTGGCAGGAAGGGAACATAGTGGGGCCCTGAGGGCAAGGCTAAGGAGAAGACTAGAGAGGAGAGGGGAGGGCTGTGACTTTCCCCCTACCTCTGTGGATGACCGCTCCACAGCCACCTTCCACCACTCTGACCTCTGGCTGGAGAGGCACAATGAAGAAGCCACATAAGGCCCTTTTATTTGAGGCTGCTGTTGGGGTGCCCCTTGCAGAGGAGCCTGCAGGTGCTGGCACTGGGCAAGGATCTGCTGCTCAGGCATACCCACCACCAGCTGTTGTTGCTGAGGCTCAGCATTAGAAGGAGGAGCTGCCTGAACTGAATGGTCCTGCTCAGCATAGTGCAAGCTTGTTCCAGGTCTAGGCAAAAACATCCTCTAGGGATCTGACTCGTGTTTCCCTTTCAGCTTCCTTTTAACTCACCTTGGGGATGAGATCCAGCTCTGGAGCCCATCCCAGGGACCAAAAGGCCTCGGGAGGAGCTGAAGGAGAGACTGGATGCCCCACCCACTGCTCTGGTTCCTCCAGAGTCCAGCAGACCTTCTGAGGAGGGACAGGAGGGGAGGCTGGAGGAGGCACAAGAGTAAGAAATGGACATGTACCCCAAGGTGCTGCCATCTCAACCCCTTCCCCCTCAGGCATCTATTCCTGTCCTCCCAAGACATGGTGTGTCTGCCTCAAGCTTCTCACAGGAGGCGGATCCAGGAGTGCCTGCAGCTGCTGGTCAGCATGGGTGCCCCTACACCTCCGATGTCTGGAAGCATTTCCAGCTGATAGAGGATACTCACTTCGCACAGCGCCAGCTATTTAGGGCCTGGATCAGTCATGGGAGAGACCTCAATCATCTCATGACTACCAGTATGTGGAAGCATCTGAAGAAGTACCACCAGCTGGTGCTTCTTTGGGAGAGAGAGAGGCTGCTGCTGGGGTGCCCAAGTAGATACCACTAACCAATCAGGAGGTAAGTCATCACACCACTACCTCCAGTACTGCCCTGAACATTCCATGGTAGGGATAGGGAATGGATGCCAAACATCTCTGACAGAGATGCTTGGTGAGGTTGGAACTAGGGTATGGGGGTGGGGAGAGCAGGCTAGCAGGAGGGTCAGTCACCTCATTGCTGAAATACTTGCTTTAGACAGCCACCCCTTCTCTGTGATCGAAGACATTGGTTTCCACAGGCTGCTCCAAGATGCCTGTCCTTGGTACACATACCTTGCTCACACCACGCTGAACAGTCCTGCTCAGCATGGTGCAAGCAGGGACCATGTACCAGAGATAGGCAAAAAGCATCATCTGGGGATTTGACTGTCTTGTGTTTCCCTTTCAGTTTCCTTTTAACTATTTGCCTCATTTTTGTAAAATTCCCTCTTTTGAAATAAAAAGTTACAGTTTATGACTTCAGGGGTAACTTTCCATTGATCTGAATGCTGAACTGAATAGCATTGTGGTCACTGTTCCCAACTGGTACAACAACTTCTACATCTCTCAGCAGAACTTTAAACCTGCTCAGAACCAAGTCCAAAGAGGCAGAAGCAGACTGGGAGTTAGGGTGACAGCTCCAGGGGACAAGTAATAAGCCAAAGGCATCCTGAATGACATAAAACCACAGGCCTGGAGCCTGTAAGTGGTATTAAATAGAGAATGTCCCTTGGAGAGGCAACACAGCCATTTCCCACATTAATTAATCAAAGCCAAGACAACCTGTACTCCTCCCTCCAGAGGGGTGCACCCAGGTTTTGCAGTTGCTCAGGCTGATCATTACACCCGTCTATCTGACAACTACTTGGCAATATCTGCTTCCCTTACAGCATATATGAGAGTAGAGACACCTGCTATCCTTTCAACAAATCTCCTTATGAATTATATGTTACAAGGGGAAACCCGCAAGAAACTTGCGGGGAGGGGGCATTTCCCCATCTTTTCTTCCCTGTCCCCTCTTCTCTGCCAAAGTTCCCTCCTGTCGTTCTGCACCCACCCCTTTTCTATCAATCTTCCCTCACCTCCCCCTCTCACCCTTTCTATGTTAGCTTTCCTCCCTACCCCCTTCTCTAGGAATTCTTTCTCACCCCCCCCCTTCTCCACTCACCTCTTGTATGTCTCACCCCTCTCTTACCCCAGCCCTTCTCAGACAATGTCCTCTTTCCCCCACACCTACTCAGTCTGCCCCTCTCTCCCCCCTCTCTCTCACACACACAACGTCCCTCTTCAGCCTCCGTTTCTGCAGCTTCCTCATTTTTCTGACGGCAGTGGGGAGGCCGCTCGCCTGGGAGGGATCTGGCATCGTCGTCCTCTGCCCGTGGTTCCAGGGCTGCCTTCCTGGCAGTGGGGAGGCCAGCTGCCTGAGAAGGACCCGGAGATATCAGAAGGACCCGGCCCCATTACTCCAAGGTTGTCTTGCTGGCTGAGGGGAAGCCGGCCACTGAGCGAAGCTCCAAGTCCGGAGGAATCATGAGTTCCGACTGCGCAAGCGCAGACAACTCAGGTTTTTTATTTGGGGGGGTTAGCCCCCCCCGGTGTATTTTTTTTAACTTTTTACATTTTTCTGCAACTCTGGAGAGTACTCCAAGTATGCAGGAAAATCTTTTAGCCTCCAGGTCCCCTTGTTCTGCAGAAATAAGTATCCGCACGCAGAGGGACCCTTCACTATAGATACTCCAATATGGCATGAGCAGCTATTGTTTATTCTCATGATACGTGCATTCTTATGATATTGTCAACATTCTCTCCCCTCAGAGCTGAAGCAGGCATTATGACTTCTCTCTCTTTTTAAAAAAGTATTTATTTATAGGTTTTTCAAAGTACGTTACTTCATAAATTCTTTCATATATTTTGAGTCTATTTCTCCATTTTGTTTTCTATCCATTTAAACACTCTTTTCTATCTTTTGAAATATAAAACATCATCTTTACCCTGTATTAGCATAGTCAGTAGGCATTAAGACTTCTCAACTGGCTCCTCATTTTGTGAGACCAACATGACTACCAACACTTTGGTCATAAATCTTTATGAATTCTCAACTAGTTATTTAATTTTCCTAGTGACTAATTAATTGCTATAATAAAAAGTGAAAATAAATGTCTAAATAAATAATTTATAGGATGAATTATGCAAGATTTTCCTGAGTTGGTACTAATTTATTATAGTTACCCCTAAACAGCACAAGTCAGCCCATATTTTTGTGTGTGTGGAAGACATTTGTTCTATAAACAGATTATTACTTTTCTTTCCCCATTTAAAATGTGGATCTAGCAACCCTGTAATCATCCTGTAATTAATTCTGCTACTGTAATTCTGCTAGCTGTGGAAAGCTAGCTGTATAATTCTGCTAGAGTGGAAAGGTAGCATTACAATTTTAAGATTGGCTCCCCTAATTCAGGTATCCTTCCGGCAGTTAAATATGTCCTGATTATGTCACCAATCTACAAGCACAGCACACAAAAATTGTACAATACTACACCAATTGCCCAGCATGTTTAATGCTATCAGGCCAGTATGGAGGTAGATAACACCACAATATGCCCACTGGTTGTCTTTCATAAAATCCGTGCAGATTTCCCTGCAAGCTGCTTAAAACATGTTTTGGTCACAATGATAGTTATTTGTACATCTTCAAGATAACCCAGCTATCACCGGAAGCACTAACTACTGTCACCATTTATGTTACTGTCATATAATTTTAAACCTTTTAAGAAGTCTTCTTTTCTTTTGCTTGAAACATATTATGATTCAGGGTTTGGGTTTTCTCACTTTAATTGCCCACACACACACACACACACAATCATGAACTCTGATAACACAACCACATGAAGAAACTTTAGTATTAAAAAATCAGTAGACAGACACTAAGATTCTTATGATCATAATGGCTGGGGAAATGAACATTGTTATCAAAGAAATGTCTATCAGCTGCCTCCAGTTCCTACTAACATTTCTCCATGCAGTCATGCTTCAATGTAAATGAACTGATGGGAAGAAATGTCTTGCATGTGCAATATTCAGAGAATCATTAATGATATTTATTTACTTTATCTTAAATTTGCCTTTCTTATTGAGACTCAAAGCAGATAATAGAATTTGAAAATGCAATAATAGTCTAGATCAGGGATGTTGAACTCATTTGTTATGAGGGCTGGTTCTGACATAAATGAGATCTTTTTGGGCCAGACCATATGTGTCATAAAATATAATTCCAGGTAGTAGATATATAAACTTTATAAAGGATATAAACAAAGATTTTTTAAAAACTTAAAATGAAATGTGCTTAAAACATTAGCACTCTTACAATATTTTGTTTATTTAACAGTCTCTGATAACTGACACCTCTTGCCTTGAATTATTGCATCAAAATCTGGAGACAATGTCTGAGCTACAACTCCTATGAGGCAGTGCAAGAATAGAGAGACAGCAATGTATAGTGGTCAGTATCAGCTTACTATCTGGGAAGTCTAAGTTCAAAATCTCCAGTCTACAAAGGACATGTTCTGGTTTAACTTGTCTGGACACACACTATCAGCCTAATCCACCTCACTAGCTTGTTGTTATTCCTCATCTAAATAGTTCGTTGCTTTCCTACTGAGAAAGCCTGGATCATGAGGGCATGAATACAGTGAAAAGGAGAAGGGAAACCCAGAGCCCTGGCATAATGAGCCCAACAAAACATATTCTCTCTCTCTCTCTCTCTCGCTCTCTCTCTCTCTCTCTCTCTCTCTCTCTCTCTCTCTCTCTCTCTGAAAAAAGCTCATACCTTGAGTAAAACTTTGTTCAACTTAAAGGTGCTTTATATCTCTCCCGTGTGATTGAGGGAACTGGGCAAAGTAAGCTCTCTCTTTTTCCCTTCCTCCCCCTCTCTTCCTCCCCAGGGGATGAGGAGGGGGAGGAGCCTTAGCCAATGGAGGGAAGAGAAGTTTGGCTCAGTAGCTCCTGTGTGATTGAGAGAGCCAAATAACAGGAAGGGTGGAATATAAGCCTAAATAAATAAATCACAGCTTGCTTTGCCAGGCTCTCTCAATCACAGAACTATAAACTAAAACAGATGGCATGGCATTTAGTATAATGGTCTCAAACTGGAGCTGCTAGGGTATAGTCCAGATTGTTGGTCTTCACTTGATGGGCTGATTGAAGATATAAGATTCAGCAGGGGAGAGGCCGATAGATGGAATGATTGGATGTCCACTGTGTTAGCCAAAATGCTGTCTCGTATTTATTAATAGAGCAAAACGGTACAGGTATTTTAATAATTGGGATACTGGTCTATGTATAAGGAGGATGGGCTGCCCCAGCACATTCCCAATGAAGAAACAGAGTCTAAATTAAATAAATCTTACGTTTACTAAAACTGTTGAAAGGCAATTCATACAACACAGTGTTTGCAATCACACACACAAGAGCTAAGAATACAATAGAAGAAGAGAAGAAGAAGAAGAGTTTGGATTTATACCCCGCCCTTCACTGCCCAAAGGCGTCTCAGAGCGGCTTACAAACTCCTTTCCCTTCCCCTCCCCACAACAGACACCCTGTGAGGTAGGTGGGGCTGAGAGAACTCTAACACAAACTGTCCTTGAAAGAACAGCTGTGACAGAGCTTGTGACTGACCCAAGGTCACATCAGCAGGTGCAAGTGGAGGAGTGGGGAATCAAACCCGGTTCTCCCAGATAAGAGTCCGCACACTTAACCACTACACCAAACTGGATCTCCAATAGAGAGAAATATGAGCACTTTCGCATTAGCAGGAATCTGTAGATGATCGAGGAGGGTGATATAAATGCGCGGCTCCTAAAGCTTCTAGCGGTGCGGGATCGGGATGGGTAGGAATAGTAGAAAAATAGGGAGCACGTGAACCAGGCCGGCTGAGAACATGTGCATTGTTTTGGCTGCAGACCAAAACCTTGAAGTGAGGTAGGGTTTGGGTATAGCAAGATGGACATAAGGGGTAAAGTGGAGAGAGAGGGGTCGTGGATAAAGAAAGAACTAACTCTGCTATCAGAGGCACTAGGTTTTAAGGCCTCTGGATAGAGGGGCGGGGGAGCGTCAGGCGGCTTACACCAAGGGGACACTCCCCGCGGGTCATGGATTGGCTGGCAAGGTCAGTTTCAAAAGCTATAGGCTAACTTGACCATTGGTACCTGGGCGCGGGAAAGCAAAGCTCAAGACATGGGTAGGGGGTGACTCATCAGGGGTCCATGCTGTCCTTCTTGTTGGCAATGGCGGCATCTGTGCAGTTACCTCACATAGGGGTCGTTTAGAGCGATTAACGTCACCTTTGTCCCAGGGGGATGGGTGCTTGTCGGGCTGTGAATAAGTTCATCAGCTAATGTAACACCTGTGATTGTGTAACCCTGATATGCGGTCATCACTGGAACACCTCGGGAGTGAAGCCTGGCCAGCATGTCTTTGTTTTATGCTGGCATCTCGTTCCTCTCTGGGTGACCTTACAACATGGCAATTTTCCTTATGGCACACTTCATCAGGTTCTATACACTAGCATTAAGTACAGTCCAAAAATGGCCCAATGTAGTGCAGCTGGGCTAACAGACCCCCCCCTTGTGGACGTGGCTATGCCAGGAGGCATCGTCCACACAAATACAACTTTGCGCAGAAACGTTGGCTGGAGCTGTTGGAGTCATTCGGCATCAGCATCTCTGGACATCGTCTGGCAGTCTCCGCTGTTGTCAGCAGTTGCTTCCCTCACCCAGGTTCCCTATCTCCCTAGCAGGGAAAGGAGTTGTGTGCTTAACCTACGCCAAATTGGTTCGTGCTAGAAGTGGCTTCTGCATGGACCAGAGGTAAATGTACATACAGGTGGGTGTATTTTAATCATTGGAGAGCACAGTGCAATCCACGAGGAACCTCAAACTCCTTGGTATTCACACCACTAACACTGCAGAATATTATCCAAAAGAGATGAGCATGAAAACATGCACTTAATTCTAAAACATCTTATACAAAAACTAAGATAATCATGTACTTTTTATCAAAACATAAACTTTAAATAAATTCCGTAGAACTGGAATGGCACTGGAAAACAAAAGACAACGTAAAACATGCACAAACAGGTTTATAATCAAAAGAGAAGCTTAAGGCATCTGTAGGACTTTGGTCCCCGCAGGCAAAATGAATTTAGCTAAGAGATTGTTGATTGTTCCCTTAAAATAGTCTAGGACTATTGCGGGTCCCAGTTTCTGTACTGCTTCGGTTACTATGGCAACGAGCATGAAGCATAGTATACATAGGAACAGTGCATACACAAGCTTAACATATAAATCCTTGTAATTCCGCCCGGGATGTGGCCGGTCAAGAGTCTGGGAGCCGGAAGGTGATGCTAGGGTCGTAACAAACCCTTTCTGGGAGGGGCTGGAGCGGTTGAGGGCTTTCAGTGTCCTCGGAGTTTTCCGAACAGCTCCGGGCTTAAACAAAGATGAAATGTTAGTTAGGGAGTTTCTGTGCCTCCTCGGCACAGGCTCGGGTAGCCGAGTTAAAAGGGAGGGGCTGGAGCAGCTCCAGAGACTGCCAACCCCATCTGAAAGAAGTGAGCTCGGGCAGCCATGCTAAAAGTGATGCTAAAAATCTGCATATCACCCCCCCCTTGATCCCAAAGGCTCATGGTTGGATTTTTCCGGTGTATTTGGGCTGTAAAAGTCTTACTTAAGTGGCTGGCACCCTTTTGACAACCGGCACCACTTTCTTGGGGTACATCAATTTTATCTGGCTTGCTATTTTGAAGTGTCACCGTGACTCGGGGGGAGGTCTGAGCGCAAGCCTGTCGGCTCTGGAGCTGGAATGGCCACGTGTCCTCTCCCTGACGGGAGGGGCCTGGGGCTCGGAGGGGACTGTAGCTCGAACCCGGGAGTGTGTGCACTGTGTGTGTGCATGTGTAAGCTGTGGGTTCAATGTCCAGTCTGCACCAGCCCCGTTGTTTTATTGGGAGCCATTTGTGCTCCGGAGGGACGATGTTTCTGTTGTACTTCTTTTAAGCCAGGGGGACCCCTGCGGGGGTTCCCCGATGTATGGTGTAAAAGAAAAATAGTCAAGAATAAGAAGCTCTTTAGATGGATGCCCCCCCCCTTTGCATATGGTTACAATGGACTTCTCCTCGATATGCCCTTATATGGTCCCTGTATGACATATAGATTCCGGGGTTGGTATGCACACCTTATTTAGGGTCTGGAGTCCACCCATATGCAAAAGTTGGTTCGCAAAGCATGCTGGGTACCTGTTAATTTGCGCACTTTCAAAAATTAATTAAAAATACTTATGGACCGAGTTTTCCAGCAAGAATGGCATCATTCGACTCAGGGCATGGGGTACTATCGGGTGATGCACTTTCTGAATCGGGAAAAAAAAGGTCCATGATTTAGAAGCTGGAAGAAAAATATGGGTTTCAGGGTTGAAGCAGCCGATTTTAACTGGCCTTCGGGCCTGGCCATATGAAGCCGGCCATGCTAGGCATCCTTCCCTCTTCTGTCGGGGGAAGGGCTGCACACCTAGCTTCCAGGGGATTGGCCATCGAACCCGCAGCCTGCCCTCACATGCACCATGTTCCTTGTCCAACAAATGCATCCAAACATGGGCATGTCGACAAAGACATGGTAGCATGCTCCTAGGCTCAACACGGGGTTCTGGTTGGCCTGGGCATTATCCAGCCACTGGAGAAGGCTGTCGTGGTTAGGGCAGCTCTTCACCACTTTGCCCACACTCCCTGGTTCGCCTCAAAGGCTACTACCTCAGGGCTTTTCAGCCCACCTATTGTTGTTACAAAAATAGAGCCAATTCAAAAATCACCAATGAAAAATAGTGGTACCTCCAGCTGCTCTGCAAAACAGAAAGAAAAAGGGGGGTAAGCTTAGGGTCCCAAAGAAAGGAACAAGAAAGAGAAGATATTATCCTGGGCCAGGATAGGAGTGTTCACCACACATACACAGTCTCATGCATACTACATTGAATGAGAAGGAAGGGGGGGGAAGGAGGGGGAAGGATGGAAATGGCAAGACACACAAACACAACATTTAAAGGGGGGGCAGGCTAGGCTTATTGCTTCAGGCCAGTGATTGCAGGGTGCTGCCAGAGGGTAGTCATATGCTGAATTTTCCTGGCTTGAGACCTCACCCAAAGTCCCAAGCCAATCAAGGCAATGAGGCATGTAATTTAGATTGCAGCAATTATGACGATTGGGTGGAGCATAATATTTACACCAGTTGCAGTTGAAGACCATCCCAGCAACGTCTCCCAAAATGAATGATAGGATGAATCCCGAATATCTACTGCCAAGTCCGATATTTGGGCTCCATTATGGGTCACAAGCAGGGCGGCCACTTCGCTTCCTGCTTCTAATTGCTTCAGTTTTTGCTGTAACTCTGGATGCGTTAATAATTCCTTTATAACTGTCATACCCATTCCCAGTGGTACTGGGGAAATGCTATCATACAATTCAGGGGAAAGATACATTTCGTCCTTAACCCAGATGGGGGCCATGAACTTAAAGTCGCATCCCTCTACTGAACTGATGAAGCAGAAGCATCTATTAACATTTGGCACCATGGGTTGTACATAAAGGGAGTTGATGAGGATGAAATGGCATCCAGTCCTGATGCAGACACATGCCCTTCCCACATACACCACGGCAGAAGATTTTTCTTTTACTCCATCGAATGTACAAATGGCATATGTTCCCTTAAGGGGGCCACACATGGATGGTGTTCTTCCAGCGCACTATCTTCACAAATAAATCCCAAGTCCTCCTTATGTCTGCAGCCTTTAGTATTAATAGTCCGACAGCCATCAGATGTGATCCTAGCCCACCTCTGGGTCTCCTGCTGGTTAGTAGCATTAGCCAAGGTCCACCATTCGGCTAGTTATGCCTCTTCCTGGGTCACTCTACTCCGGAGGTATCCCATAATTTCTAGGGGGATTTCTCCTGCCATGGCTTGTGTGATTATGCTAGTGGCAGTAATTAGATTCATGGCTTGCATCTATATGCAGGCTAGTGTGTAGGAGATATTCTTTTGGAGAGACTGGACACCTTGTACCAGGATGCCAAAGTCGTGCTCCGTGATATGTTCCCACTCCACCAAAATAGGCGTTGCATTCCTTTGTATGTCTGACAGTGCCTGGAAATATTGTGTGATTGGTGCGGCTAAGTTGTAGATGTCTGTCCCTACCGTGGAAACCTTATTAGCTATGACTTCGAGGCTGGCAGAATTTAATACGCCCATTCCAGCGCTTACTGGTGCCACCCAGTCTGCTATGTTCCATTTTGGGCGTGGCTGCAAGCGTTTTGTTTGCCACAGATTAAGCCAACCTTCCCAGCCATGCTGAAACGGTTGGAGATATTTTGCACAGATCTTCTGTTTCGCCGGGGCTCTTAATGCGTCTGGAGGGACTTCTAACTCTTTCATACTTATGGTGACTGTTCTAACATGCATCTGTGGATGTACTAATACTTTTTCCTTCTGGCTGTATTTTATAGTGTGTGATCCAATCACGGGATAAGGCAGATGCCGCAGGCTTTCTGTGTCCCTTATTAGGGGATCGAAAGTGATTGTGTTACTATGTCCTCTTCTGACCGTGAGAGTGTAATTGTCCTCTATGTGTATGGAATTAATGACTAGTATGCCTAATGTGTTGAATGCATGGTCGGTGTATTCCAGTGCGCAGGGAGTTTCGGTCAGATCAACCATCCATTTTGGAGGGCCCCTTATGGATTGAGGGGACCACTTCAGGTGCCAATTTAAGGGTGTCCAATTGACCAAGGGGAAGCTTTGCACTTTGCCATTGGGATCAGTGAGTGCCACGGTGATTTCGTTCTCTGTGGTTATGTTTTTATTTGTTCCCATTAACAAAATTATTCTGAGGGGATCTCCCTCATTCCATATCGCAGCCGAAACACTAGCTAAGTCACATGTGGACTTCCACACTGCTTCCTGTTTGGTGCAATTGCACATTAGGGTATTTAATTGCTCCAATGGATCTCCTTCTGGGAGGCAGATCCATTTACACTTCCTAGGTCTAGGGCTTTCTCTGAGGCACTGAATTAAGGCAGTTGGAGGGCACTTCTGCTTTTCCTCCGATGTCTTGATGGCATATCCCTTTTGTTTTATAGGGACTATGTTCTCTTTGCAACAGGTTACGTCTAAGTACCCGAACCAATCTTTACATTTCTAAAACTCGGTCGTGTTCTTCTAGATGGTTGATCAAGTGAGCCCCTCTACTGGATGCGCCCAGAACCATAATACATACATTCCTAGGGCCATGCTTACCCCTCTCACGATCCTTGGTGTTTCCATGATGCACTTCCCTAAAGGCAAAAGATTAAGCAACATTGGCCTCACATGGGGGAGGGGGAAAGGGAAACTGTGCTCAAGGGGCACAAGCTTTTCTTATGCTGTGGTCGACCCAAGGGAAAAGAATGGCACAGCACAGTAAAAGAGAAAGAAGGCAGATTTTCCAACTTGAAGCTAAAATTCTGGTTCCCATAAAAGGGGATCGAGTCTGGTGCCTAGTGTCTTTCAGACAAGAGCACTAGCTACAGATTTTAAAGTTTATTTCTTTGGTTGCCAGACTCGAGGTCTCTCTTGCTCTCTCCTTGCTTCTGCCATCGCGCCTTCCCTGAGACTGCTACTCTGACTTCAATGCCATAAGTACAAGTCTATTCAGTGAGGTTATGAAAAGCAGTTGCTCAGAGCAGGAGGGCATAGTTATTTCCTCATTAAACGAAACTTTGCTGAAAAGGGCAACTGGTGTTGACACTATTCCCTCCCCCCCTCGTTAACCAGAAACCATGAGGGCGCTGGTTAATGTAACATCTGACTCAAAGAAAGTACCTTCAAGTGTGAAGGACTGGGAGCCTTCTGATGTGTCTGGGCAGGGTAGAGAAATCTGTCAGATCAGAACTGGTGGCGTGGTGTGTGGAGGGAGAGTTGGTGGTAGGTCTGGTGGCTTAGCCGGCGGTCGTTGTTCGGGGTCGCCTTTCCAGAGTTTTAACTGGGAGGAGTGAAAGAACTTATGCCACACTTCTCCTCCCTTTTTCAGAATGGCGAGCTTATACACCGCGGGGCTGACCTGCTCCACTATTTTCACCAGGCCCTCCCATTTTCCGACGAGGACATGTTGTTTCCGGGAAAACTTCTGATACATGACCTCCTGACCAGGGGGCCACATCTGAGGGTTCCGGACCCAACCAAGTTTTTATCGACTGCAAGCTGGCTGTTCTCTAGCATTTTGGCAACCTGAACATGGATAGTTTGAATTTTCTGGAGGAGGTCTGCCATCCATTGGTCGTTGGCAACTTTGGGCTCGAAGGCTGGTGGGAGGTCAGAATCTATCCATAGGGACTCAGGGAGGCGCATCTTCCAACCGGTCATGACCATGTGGGGCGAGTAGTCATGCATGGCTGTAGTACCCTGGATGGCCATGAGGATGATTGAAAGTTTCACGTCCCAGTCCCACCCAGTAGACCCTACCATTTTCCGGAGACCTTCCTTCAAGGTCCGATTTGCACGTTCGATTGCGCCCGAAGACTGCGGATGCGCAGCGATGCCTAGGGCTTTGCAGAGTTGTTGCGTAATCTCCCCAACAAAATGGCTGCCGAGATCACTATCTATGACCTTTGGGATACCCCAGCAAAAAAAAGACGTTGTTAAATAGGAGTTTTGTGGCAGTGGAGGCAGAATTGTCCTTACAGGGAAATGCCTCCATCCATTTTGAGAATGGGTCAATGAACGTGAGGCAGTGTCTACTACCTCTCTGTGTCTTAGGAAGGGGGCCTATGAAGTCAATCTGAATGCGGGCCCAAGGACCTTCAATTCTCTGATGTTGTATTGATGTCTTGGGGCCTGAGGAGTCCACATTGACCAAGGTGCAGGGGAGGCTGTTATCACCCTATTGGGAGATGTCTCTCCGGATGCCTGGCCACCAGCCAGTATCGCGGACATGCTCCAGGGTGAGCTCCTTGCCCCTGTGTCCCTGGTCATGTATAAATTGCATAAGATCGCTGCAGACCTCTACGGGAACCACCCAGTGCCTGTTCCCTTCTTTATCTACTGCCCAAATCACACCTTCATACTCTAGGATCTGATATTTCCCAGAAAGATCCTTCCCTGCAGATAGCAGGGCCATGACATCGGAGTCATTTTTCTGGAGTTCTCCCAAGTCTACGAAGGTTGGGGGAAGCGGGTTCTGACTGCGTTCGGCCTTTGCTTTCTGCCTAGTGGTCACTACCGGTATGGGCTGAGTGGGGACAGTTACTGGAACAGGCAAGGATGCCGCTTCCTTCGCCAGGAAGTCTGTCTGTTCGTTCCAGTAAGCTGCTTCTGTGTTTTGCTTCTGGTGTCCTTTCACATGTGAAATGTGTGTTGGAGCAGTCCTCTCATGGAGGAGTGTTATAATATCTAGCCAAAATTGTACATGGGCAATGGGTTTGTTCTCTGAATTTTTCCAGTCTTGCTTCTCCCAATGCGGGAGCCAGACTGTGGCTGCCTTAGCAGTCCAGTCCGAATCCGTATAAATGGAGAGAGGGCAGTCTCGCGGCTCGTGCGCCCAAATGGCGCATAAGGCTGCGACCTCTGTGGCTTGGCTAGAGTGGGGGCGAATGGCTTCTTGGAGAGTAAACCCGTCCTGCACCCAAATGGCCCTGAACCCGGTTCTGGGGTGGCCATCTACATAGAAGGAGGAACCATCGCAGAACCAGCAGATGAAACCCTTCTGCCTCGCTTCCTCAAGGGGCTCTCCCCAGGTAGCTGGCCAGGGGACATAGTCTACAGGTGGAAGGGGACACTCATGCTCTTCTCCCATCACAAGCAACCCATATGGGGCAGGAGGTTCTTTAAGTTCCTTTTTGTATTCGACACCCTTATTGACTAGCGCAAGTGTCCATTGTGCAATCCGGGCATTCGACACTTGCCCGTCCTGAATTTTCCCTGATAGGATATACTTCAGTGCGGTGTGAGTGGTCTGAACTGTGACCCTGGAGCCTCCGATAATGAACTCCCAGTGGGTAAGACTCCACACCATTGCAAGGCAGACCTCACATGGTGTGAACTTCGCCTCCACCGGGGTGAGGCTCCTAGATGCGTATGCAATGACCCGGTGAGTTCCATTCTGCATCTGTGTAAGAGTGGCCCCAATACTCTTCTCTGTGTGGAGGCTAGCTGGATGAAAAATGGTTTACTGGGGTCGGGGTGTGCAAGTGCTGGAGCAGAAGCAAGGCTTTGTTTTAAAACAGCGAATGCCTGCTGCTGTTTGGGTCCTCATTGCCACTTGGTGTGTTTTTATAGAAGGGCATAGAGAGGCCTAGCTTTGTCTGAGAAATTTTCAATAAAATCTCTGGAGAATTTGAATGTTCCTAAGAGTGCGCACAGAGAGTGAATGTCCGTAGGTGCAGGCAGCTTTGCTATGGTCTCTAGCCTTTGGGCGTCGGGTGTCCTGCCCTTGGGTCCCAATGCCAGTCCCAGATATTTTACATTGGTTTGAGCCAGTTGTGCCTTCTCCCTACTCGCCTTGAAGCCGGTTTCCTTCAAAAAGGTAAGTACCTCCCTAGTGATGTCCTGAACCTGTTCCAGGGTAGGGGCATGGACTAAAATATCATCCACATACGAGACCACGTGTTCCCGGGAGGATGTCAACAAGTGCTCCCACATCTGTACCACGTGAGCATGGCAGATGGCGGGGGAGGAATGGAATCCTTGTGGTGTCCTCATGAAGGCATACTGTTGGTCCCGGAAGGTGAAGGCGAATTTGTACCAGCATGATTCGTGCAGTTTGATGGAGTGAAACGCATTGGCCAAATCAATCACGCTGTAGTAGCGAGAGCCTGCAGCAATGGCGGCAACTATCTTGTATTTTGCAACCACTGGTGCTATGGGAGGTGTGGAGGCATTTAGAGCCCTGAAGTCCATGGTCATACGCCATGTGACTCCGTCCACCTTTAGAACTGGCCACAAGGGGCATTACAAATGGACTGCATAGGGCGGATAACATTCCATCTCAGGAGCCTTTCGATGGTCTTAGCAATTCCGATTTCAGCCTCAGCTGGATATTTGTACTGTCTTTGGGATGGAGGGTCTTTGTCCTCTATGAGAATGCATGCATTCGTCACTGTGCCACACTCTGCTTTATCCTGGATCCAAACCTCAGGAAATTCTTGGACCCATGGGTCGGTGCTGACCGGATTCACTGGAAATGGGGCTTTTAGGGCTGTGCACCTATGGACTGCATTGATGGATTCCGGGCCTCCTGGAACTTTCCACAGGAGCCCGTTAGCTAAATCAATGGTAATGCCATGGTTGCGGAAAAAGGAAGCTCCCAAAATCCCATCATCCTCTCCTTGGTTGTCGCAGGCACTCACCTTGGTGGAAAAGGTTCCCACTGTGAGGGGAACATCATTCCACGCCTTAGCAGTATGGTTGCCTTCGGCAAAGCCTTGGAGTGAAACGGTAGCCGTAGTAGGTTGCACCTCTTTGGCTAGCTGCGGGTGCAAGACAGTGGCTTTATTTTCCTTCCTGGAGCCCCTATGCCTGCGGAAACCGTTGGTCGTCCCCAGGTGTCGGGCTTAAGTCTGGCCACGACTCCTCTGGGGAGTGCGCGGGGCACTGGGCACCTCTATTGAGGCGCGTTCGGATCTACAATGGTGACTTGCCTGGACATTAAAACTGGAGCCATGGGTTGTCCTGCCTGGGCTTCGCTATCAGCCAGGGCTCTTAGAAGGAGGGAGTCCGGCTGACCATCAAATTGGTCCATGTCGAACCCCTTATTCCTCAAAGACATCCATAGATGCCAGCGAAGAGCATCCGTACTTTGGCCTCCATGTTGCCACCCTTGCTGTGGTCCGGGAGGACCCTGGGGTGGATGGAAGGTTTGCACTGCCTGTGGTGGTGGACTCGATCCAGTCGCTGGACCAGCTGGTTGTCATTGGAAGCTAGCGGGTTGGAAGGGCGGAGCCAAAGGCTGGAGACTATAAGGCTGGAGAGCCGAAGGCTGAGGAGGCGGAGGCTGCCAATTTGCCTGTGCCGGATTGCGATAAGACCCTTTGTTCTTGCCCTTGTAACTGCCTCGGCCACGGCCATTGGGCTGTCCCATATTGTACTGATTGTACTGGGGTGGTGCTGCACTAGAGGGATTGGTATCCGGCTGGGCCACATTAAATTGTGAGTGAGGACCATGATTCGCATAGGTAATGCTCTGGATGGGCTCCTCCTCATCTTTGTACTGGTCCTTATTCTTCTTGCCTGCCTTTGAGAGTTTTACAGTACCCGTGCTGCGTAACAGTGTGGCGACTCTTATTATTTTAACTAGTAATGGGTTCCAATGTATGTCAGCTGGCAGTTCAATATTTAAAGCTAATTGGGTCTGAGCATTGAACCCGCGGACTAGGGCATCCTTAAAAACTATATCATCATAGTCCAGAAAGCCTTCCTCATCCAAGTCCACCTTTTCAGCTAATATCCCTAATAGCTGTTTTCTAGTTAAATAAATTTCAGGATCCTCTGTTGCTCCCTGGCGTTCAAGGACAAAGGCGGCTTCAAGGGACCTTTCTAGGATTAGGTATTCCACAACCCCTTTCAGCCAAGTATATTGGTCCTCATCGCTTCAGGATTTGGCTGAAATGGCCGCATTAACAGCCGCCAAGTCAGACCCGATAGCGCACCTCCGAGCTAATAATGAAAGGTCCTCGCCATTTACATTGCCATATGCTGTGCTGACAGTAGTGAGCCAGGCAATGACATTGTCCGTATTAAGGGGACCAACCTGCTTGGCTATCGCCTTTACCACATCTGGCTTCCATGTCCTTGTTTCTGTGATTGTGCGTACTGTCTTAGCGTTCCCTTTTTTTTTGTTTCTTCCCTCATATGAACGGGGCGCATGGGTTTCTTATTAAGGGGCTCCACGCATTCCTCTGAGGAATGACCATTAGAGTCATCTTCAGGGTCAGAGACGTCTGAGTCTTTGAAACCTCTGGGGTAGATCGTGCAGATTACTGCATTCTGGATCCCCAATTTTTTCTTTAGAGATCTAATTTCTTTCTGGCAAGCCTCGTGGTTTGCCTGTACCCATTTTTCTTTTGCCTGCTCAGCAAAAAAACGAGCGGCCTTTTGAGTGGTGGCGAGGTCCTCTGTGAGTTTTGCGACCTCTGCCTCTGCTTTCCAGGCTTTCTCACTAGCCAGACGAGCAGCTACTTTTGCATCCTGGGTGGTATTAGCTAGCCCAGACTTCTCTAGCATGAGGTTCGTCTTTTCTGTCCGTAAATGACTGATTTCCTCCTCATGCTGGTCCCACAAGTCATTTATCTCCTTCTGGTGCTCTTGTTTTAATTGAGCAATGTTGGCTGTTGCCATTGCTAGCTCAGAGTCTCGTTGTTTGAGATCCTTTTTTAGCTGTTGGTTTACTGCAAAGGACTCCTGCAACGCTAGAAATAGAGCCCATGCCCCAGCCCTGTCTTTAGCGGCTGTGTTCCATTTCTTTTTGTCACAGAATTCCTGGAAAGCCTCCAGGACAGCTTGAAAGGGATTCTCAGTTTTAAAAGACCCCTGTGCCCATGAGGAAAGGCCTTTCTTGGTAAGCCATCTTTCCAAGCGAGGCATATCCTCGAGAGTGCGGAACTTGGGGGAAATCAGTGGATTTTGCATCTGACATCTTAGATGTTTACCTAACCACGTTTCTCACTCCTCCTGATTCTTTTGCTCGCGGGCGAGGTGAGCTTGGCTCCACTCCTCGTGTTCTGTGAGTATGGTTTTTAAGGCTAGAATTCACTCCCCTGCCTGGTTTACCAAAAACCCTTAGATATGAGGTTTTTAAGGCTAGACTTATGTCCCCGCCGGGTTATTCCCTCAAAGAACCTTTTATTGGTTTTTCTAGGCTAGACCTCTGTCCCCGCCGGGTTTACCAGTAACCCTTGGAGTTTTGAGAGTGAGCTTGGCCTGGACCTCACTTCTCTAACTGGATCACTCCTAAAAACCGGTCAGATAAGGTTTTTGAACATTCCGTCCGCCGGGAATACCTTTTTAATAACCCGGGAAGGTTTCAGGGTAACCTACAACACTGGATCCTCAGGACAATATGCCCCAGTGAGTGGACCTCTTACTCACCTTAACCTTTCGCGCTCTGCTCATGAGTCAAAGCAAAATAAAACAACTTCCAGAAAACTGGAGGAGTGATGGAACCCTAGCACGGCTCCACTTGTTGATATTGTTATGTTGCCTAGGCGAAGGGGAATGGCGTGTAATGGAGTGCAATGTGGTGCAAACCCTAGCACCCTACACTAGCACTCTGTGATCCCAACCCTCAGGGAAGACCGAGAGACGGCTCGCAGGTAGCCTTTAGGATTTCGTGTGGGAGACCCCTTGCGTTCGGTACACTGCCAGTCACAGGCTATTCCTAGCAGTCAGGTCCGGCGCGGCTGGTCTCCATGACTCTCTGGTGCTTATGCCACAGAGTCTCACACTGAAGGATAGAAAAGGGGGGAAAGCCTCCCGCGATAGAATTGCTCACTAGAGCCAAGCATACAAGAACGCATACACACTGAAATGCAGCTTTTCGTGTGACTTTTCCTTTGTCCTGAGCTATTATTTCTTCACGGAAATGCCGTGTGGCAGTTTCTCCTCTACGTCTGGTCGGCTGAATGAGACACGTGTTGACTGCGCACGCACTCAGATGAGCAGGACCATCCCGGATGAGCCTCCACTTCTGTTAGCCGAAATGCTCTCTCGTATTTATTAATAGAGCAAAACAGTACAGGTATTTTAATAATTGAGATACTGGTCTATGTATACGGAGGATGGGCTGCCCCAGCATGTTCCCAATGAAGAAACAGAGTCTAAATTAAATAAATCTTACATTTACTAAAACTGTTGAAAGGCAATTCATACAACACAGTGTTTGCAATCACACACACAAGAGCTAAGAATACAATAGAGAGAAATATGAGCACTTTCGCATTAGCAGGAATCTGTGGATGATAGAGGAGGGTGATATTTACCTCAGGTAAATGCGCAGCTCCTAAAGCTTCTAGCGGTGCGGGATCAGGATGGGTAGGAATAGTAGAAAAATAGGGAGCACGTGAACCAGGCCGGCTGAGAACACGTGTGTTGCTTTGGCTGCAGACCAAAACCTTAAAGTGAGGTAGGGTTTGGGTATAGCAAGATGGACATAAGGGGTAAAGCGGACAGAGAGAGGTTGTGGATAAAGAAAGAACTGAACACTAGGTTTTAAGGCCTCTGGATAGAAGGGTGGAGGAGCGTCAGGCGGCTTACATCAAGGGACACCCCGTGGGTCATGGATTGGCTGGCAAGGTCAATTTCAAAAGCTATAGGCTAACTTGACCGTTGGTACCTGGGCGCGGGAAAGCAAAGCTCAAGACATGGGTAGGGGATGAGTCATCAGGGGTCCGTGCTGTCCTTCTTGTTGGCAATGGCGGCATCAGTGCAGTTACCTCACGTAGGGGTCGTTTAGAGCGATTAACATCACCTTGTCAAGCTGTGAATAAGTTCGTCAGCTAATGTAACACCTGTAATTGTGTAACATAAGAACATAAGAACATAAGAGAAGCCAATGTTTTTGGTAAATACAGTTTATTATTGGATATATCACATGTTCATACATTTTCAACCAACCTACATATCCATTTTTCTAATTTCCCTTCTCCCCCCCCAAACAAGGCTTCCCGCACTGCTCCAACCCCATTAATATCTCTCTTGTTCTGTTACAGTTACTTCTAAACTTATTTTCTCTTACAAACGGTAACAATTCAAAAATCTAATTCTATTTCATTTTCCTCTTAGTAACTATCAAAACAAATCAAACCACGTTTAATGTCCCAATTTTTCAACAAGTATTTTTGAAAGTCTTTCCAGTCTTCAAAGAAAGTTTCATCTTCTTCGTTGTTTAACTTTCTTGTTAATTTGTCCATTTCTGCCAAAAACAACGTCTTTTTAATCCATTCCCATGTTTCAGGTACTTTATCTTGTTTCCAACATTGAGCAAAAGTCAGTCTTGCTACTGTAGTCAAGTACCATAGTAGTGTTCTCTTGGCTACATTTATTTCTTCCATTTTAAGACCTAACAATAACATCTGTGGGTCTTTCTTAAAAGTACAATTCAAAATTTTTTGTATCTCATTGTGGATCTCTATCTAATACTTTACTGCTTTATCACATGTCCACCACATATGGTAAAAAGACCCTTCATGTTTCTTACATTTCCAACATTTGTTAGACATACTTTCATTTATAATAGCAATTTTTTTAGGCGTCATATACCATCTGTACATCATTTTATACCAATTCTCTTTAACATTTACACAAGTTGAAATTTTCATTGACTTTTTCCACAAGTATTCCCAAGATGTCATTAATATCTCATTATTAACATTTACAGCCCATTTTATCATTTGCTCTTTTACAACTTCATCCTCAGTATACCATTTCAATAGCACCTTGTACAGTTTAGAAATCATTTTTTTATCTTTCTCAAGCCATACAGTTTCAATTTCAATATTCTTTTCTCTAAAACCATGTTCTCTTTTATCGGTCTTAAATAAATCATAAATCTGTCTATACTTCAACCAATCATATTCAAATTCAACATCAAATCTATCTTTTAACACAAAATTTTTCCCTTCAGATTTTAAAAGATTTTTATAAGGTAGCCAATCTAGCCCTTGATTTCTTGAATATGGATTGATCACTTCAGCTGGTACAATCCAAAGTGGTCTTTCTTCTGAGAAGAATTTTCTATATCTCATCCATGTCTCGAACAGTGATTGTCTTACAAAGTGGTGTTTAAAAAATTTATCCATTTTTACTTTTCCATACCATAAATATGCATGCCATCCGAATTTGTTATCATGCCCTTCCAGGGCCAATAGCTTCTTATTCTCCAGATTAATCCACTGTTCCAACCATGTTAAACAGACGGCATCATAGTACAGTCTTAGATTTGGTAGTTGTAAGCCTCCTCTCTCTCTTGCATCACATAAAATTTTCATTTTAATCCTTGGCTTTCTTCCTGCCCATACGAATTTGGATAATTCTTTCTGCCACGAATCCAGTACTTTCCTTTGTTTTAGTATTGGAATAGTCTGAAATAGAAACATCAAACGCGGTAAAATATTCATTTTTACAGTCGCGATTCTTCCCATCAATGATAAATTCAAAGTGTCCCATTTCTTCATATCTTGCTGAATCTTGTGCCACACCTTTTCATAATTGTTTTTAAACAAGTCAATATTTTTCATGGTTAATTCAATTCCAAGATATTTAGTCTTTGTAACTACTTCACATTGAATTTTCTCTTGAAGTTCTGTTTGTCTTTGTTTCGTCATATTTTTGCACATCACTTTGGTTTTACTTTTATTAACATAAAATCCCGCAACTGAACCAAATTCTTCAATTTTTTCCATCAGTTGTGGTATTTTCTCGATTGGGTCTTGAATCATAAACATTACATCATCTGCAAATGCCCTGTATTTATAGGCAAAACCTTTCACTGTAAGTCCTTCAATACTGTTATCTTTTCTTATCGCTGTCAATAATATTTCCAATATCCAGATAAACAACAACGGGGATAACGGGCAGCCTTGACGTGTTCCCTTTTGGACTTGGAAGAAGTCCGTCTTTTCTTTGTTTATATTCAAAGCCGCTTTTTGTTCTGAATATATTGCCACAATCATGTTTAAAAAGGACTGTCCAATATCCATTTTTTCAATAACTTGCAGCATAAACTCCCAATTTAAATTGTCAAAAGCTTTTTCCGCATCTAGGAAGAGGAATCCAACTTCTTTTTCAGGATGCTTGTCATAATATTCAATTGCATCTATCACCACTCTTAAATTGTCTCTGATTTGTCTGTTTGGTAAAAATCCAGCTTAAGAGAAGCCAATGTTGAATCAGGCCAATGGCCCATCTAGTCCAACACTCTGTCATACAGCGGCCAAAATATACCAGGTGCCTGATCACAGACTTGCATTTTATTTGCCATAGTCTGTGTTCCCTTTTATCAACATCACTAAGACTAGCTTAAACGAATCCTTCTTACCTTTTACAGCTTCCATTAGTTTATTTGTTAACCATGCAGGCTTTTTTCTATACCTATTTGTACTTTTCCTAACCTGTGGTATATATTTTTTCTGAGCTTCTAGGACTGTATTTTTAAATAGCCTCCAAGCTTCCCCAACGGTTTTGACCTTCTCCACTCTTCCTTTCAATTTCTTCCTCACATGTCCCCTCATACCAGAGAAGTTACCCCTTTTAAAGTTAAAAGTGGTTGCGTCAGTCTTTTTGGGCAACTCCCTATCTGTACAAATGTTAAACTCAATGACATTATGGTCACTGTTCCCAAGTGGTGCAATCACTTTTACATCTCTCACCAGGTCTTGGGTGTTACTTAGGACCAAATCCAGGATCGCCTCTCCCCTGGTAGGATCTGTGACCATCTGTTCCATAGCACAGTCATTGAGAGTGTCTAAAAACTCAATCTCTTTTTCCCGACTAGAACTCATATTGACCCAATCAATGTGTGGGTAATTAAAGTCGCCTATTACGACACAGTTATTTCGTCTAGCCACTATCTTTAATTCATTCATCATTTTATAATTCTCCTCTGTCTTTTGATCTGGTGGGCGATAACAAACTCCCACTGTTAAGCTTCCTTTTGGACCAACTATTTCAACCGATAGCATTTCCAGAAGCGATTCCAATTCTCTTACCCTCTCAATCTTACTGGACGGTATACCCTCTCTGACATACAGAGCCACCCCACCTCCAACCCTTCCCCCCTATCCTTCCAATATAATTTATAACCAGGAATCACCGTATCCCACTGATTTTCCTCATCCCACCAAGTTTCTGAAATACCCACAATGTCTATTTCCCCCCAACACCAAGCATTCCAACTCCCCGATTTTACCTCGGAGACTTCTAGCATTTGTGTATAAACACTTATCGTTTCCCACGTTTGTTAAGTCCACAGCCTTCCTCTTGCTGCCTCGAGACCTTGCCAGGCAGTTCCTATCATTAGCCACAGTCTCAGTGGACAATTGTAATCCATTTCCTTGTACAAAAGTAGTAGCTACCCCTTCATCTCTTTGAGATGAGCCATCCCGAACCAGAGACTTTTCATCTCCTGTCGGCTTTCCCCCATTATTCAGTTTAAAAACTGCTCTGCCACCTTTTTGATTTTGAGTGCCAGCAGCCTGGTTGCTTCTCGGGACAAGTGGAGACTGTCCCTTTTGTACAGCTCCCCCTTGTCCCAAAAAGCATCCCAGTGCCTAAGAAACTTGAACCCTTCCCCCCTACACCACCGTCTCATCCACGCATTGAGACTCCTGATCTGTGCCTGTCTCTCCTGCCCTGCGCATGGAACAGGTAGCACTTCCGAGAAGGCTACCTTGGAGGTCCCGGCCTTGAGCTTCCTGCCCAGCAGCCTAAATTTCTCCTCCAGGACCTCACGACTGCATTTCCCCACATCGTTGGTGCCGACGTGCACCACAACCACTGGCTCCTCCCCAGCACTATCTACCAGCCTATCTAAAACAAGCGTAATGTCCGCTACCTTCGCACCAGGCAGGCAAGTCACCATACGGTCAGTATGCGGGTTCGCCACCCAGCTGTCTACCTGCCTAAGGATCGAATCACCAACTACCAAGAGCCCCCCTCCCACCCTTCCCAGGGACAGTTCCTTGGTACGAAAGGATACCCGTTCACCAGCTGAAGAAGAGGTCCCTTCTGAGGGCACATTCCCCTTATCCTCAGCATGGTGCCCCGTTTCCCCTTGACCCTCATGCTCCCTGGAAGCAGCTGGGCTGCCAGATCCAGAGTGGGACATATGTAACAAGTCCCCGAGAGTCTTCTCCGTGCTCCTAACTGACTGTCTCTGCTTCTCCAGGTCAGCCACCTTGGCCTCAAGGGAGCAAACTCGGTCCCTGAGAACCAGGAGCTCCTTGCACCGAGCACACACCCAAGTCTTCTGACCAGTGGGCAGATAGTCATACATGTGACACTCCATGCAAAACACTGGATAGCCCCCAGCCCCCTGCTGGCATTCTGGCTTCATAATTGTTTTTAAACAAATAGTTTTCTATAACCCCCCTTTTAAAACCCTTTGTATTTATACGGTTCCTGTTGTAGGAGTCTACTTACCTTACTGGAAACCCAAGAAGCCAAGGTCCCTGGCTTTCTGGCTCTTCCTGGGCTTCTTACAGAGCCCCTAGGCTAAGAGCCACAGGCCAAGAGCCTCACCCTTCGGCTCGTGCCAGAGGCTCATGCCTCTTGCAAGCTTCCTGCCTTAAATAGAAGTGTCCCCCAGGAGAGGGTGTGGCCAGCAGCTACTCAAATTCACCCAAGGTACTTAATGACAGGCAAACAATGACCCTTTCACACCCCAACTCCAGCAGCCAGGAGTCTGCTATTCAGTTTCACCCAGGCACTTAATTTCAGGCAGACAATGACCCTTTCACACCCCAACTCCAGCAGCCAGGAGTCTGTTACAACTCACCCACACACTCCCAAATACAGTCCCCCACACAATACCTTCTCAGCTAAAGCACCTCAGCTGAAAGTAAATAAATAAAAATACCACTCACCCCTCTGGCAGCTCAAACACCTTGCTCCTTCTCAGAGCTCAGCTGGGTCAGCCTGATATGTGGTCGTCACTGGAACACTTCGGGAGTGAAGCCTGGCTAATATGTCTTTGTTTTATCCTGGCGTATCGTTCCTCTCTGGGTGACCTTACAACATGGCGATTTTCCTTATGGCACACTTCATCAGGTTCTATACACTAGCATTAAGTACAGTCCAAAAATGGCCCAATGTAGTGCAGCTGGGCTAACAACTGCCTCAACCAAAGGAAGCAGGAAAGAGAGAGAAGGAAGCAGAAGAGAGACAGATGCTCGCAGGCCAGATACAAGCCCTATGGGGGCTGGATCCAGCCTGCAGGCTGTATATTTGACACCCCTGGTTGAGATCCACAGGTACCTATGTTGTGCATCCTTATTCCTCAATCTAGGCAATGTGGAAATGCCCACACTGGCTATTAGGAAATGGCAAAGTGTTTATGATCTCCAATAACTATAATTACATGGGAGTGTTGGTTGTTGAAAATTTCATAAGAAGCACTGTATGGCCCTTTTCAGACTGCCTATCTGGTCCATTTTAGTTGTTTCTTACTAATGGGTTTTTTCTGTCTTTTCAGACAGGCCCATTTTAGTAACTGGCTGTTTGTGGAATTTATTTATGTTTTCATACAAATGCAGTAGTCTCCCACTAAGCCAATCTCACACTTCAGTGTCATAGCTGAAGTGGACATTAACCAGACTACAGAGATCAGTTCCCCGGGAGAAAATGACTGCTTTAGAAGGTGGACTGGAGCTGTGCTGTCATTCTGAGGGATCCCAAGGTCCCACCTGGAGGCTGGCATCCCTAATTCAGGGAGACTTGGCAAAGGCTGGAAAAATTTAAAAATCCAGGCAGCCTTGCTTCTGAGGGGTGGCTATTAACCAGACTAAAGAGATTAGTTCCTCTGGAGAAAATGAGTGCTTTGGAAGGTGGATTGTATGGCATTATACCCCACTGAGGTCTCTGCCCTCCCCAGGCTCCATCCTCAAATCTCCAGGCATTTCCCTGCCTAGAGCTGGCAATCCTACTCCTCACCCCACTCCCCACTTTAGCTAAAGCCAACCTTTCCAAGCACACCGGATTGTTATCAGACCTGGGTTGCTATGAGAGTGCACACGCACATGAATGCAAGATAATCTGAAAATATTGTGTTATAAATAAGTCCATAAAAGGGAAATATAACATCTCCCCACCCCCACACATTGAAACTTTGCCCCATGCAAACTGTGTTAGCAGAAAAAAAGGTTTCCTGCTTCAGAGTTGCTGTTTGAGAGACACAAGAGTAAATCTACTGAAGTCAGTTGGGCTACTCTCATGTACATCTGTCCCCATGTATTCCAAGAAAGAGAGGCAAAGCAAAGGAAACTGAGAGTCCAGGCATCTCTATGGTGCTGCTATGACACTGAAGTGTGAGAATGGTTTAGCAGTTTAGCGCTCACATAAGAATGTTTTTTTTAAAAAAAACACAAACCTCCAAGGAAGATTATGTGTGAGGTGAAAAGGGGTGGAGAAAGAAAGCAGCACTGTTTGAAATGAGCACAGCACTTCAGAAATGGCTAATTAATGGAAGGAAATTTGCTGTGTAAAACCCCCATCCCTGTATTGCTTTACTTGGAACCAGGCCAATGACAGATAACATCTGGTTTAGAACAGTAATTTGAAAAAGGCCTATATCTCAAATATAGATCTGTGAGGAATAAGTAAGAAGAGTGATTAAAAGCTTTTCTGCTTGAGAGGTGATTTCTTTTAGTTTTTTCCAGTTCTGAGGCCATGTACTATAATGGTCAGAGTGCTGAACTGGAACTAGGAAGTTAGGTTCCAATTTCCATTCTTTCAGGGAGCTCACTAGGTGCCTGTGTGGGTCACCAGTTCTTCCTAACTTGCCTCACAGGTTTGGTGAGAGGATAAAATGGTGAAGGAGGATCATGACAACATGGAGCAAGGAGAAAATTGAAAAGATTACAAAGTCAAAACTAGCAATCAAATATGGATGATAATGTTAGCATCTACTACCTATAGAGTAAGAGCCCACTGGCCAGTAGAATCAAAGTCCAATTTATTATGAAGACTGTATTTCTCTCACTAATGTATTTTAGAAAATACTTGCTGTTTCATGTTGTTAAAATAATATATTCTTATGGACAAGATTAAGGCTAGGGCTGTTTTGACCCCTTTCATCTCCCAAAGAATTTTTATTCACTTCTAGCCACTTTCTATTACTGCCCACAACAGTTTTTTTTTTAAAAAAAACCTTCACTTAGATAAGCAATGCAGGTAATGTGCATGTTAGGAAGCAAAAGCAGCATGATATCACTGATCAAGCATATAACAACACATGTTTTCCACTCTTAGGAGAGCTTGGAAATGTGATTTAAAATTTAAAAATCTTTATGTGGATTAAGACACCCCTTCCTCCTTACAGTCTCTTCCTCCCAATGAACATTTCACTTTAAAATGGAAGACATGCAGGTGGGGAAGACTTTTAATCCCCCACGCATGACCATTTTGTAAAACAAAGAATTGGGGGATAAACAACATGAGATCATGAGAGATAGGCCCTAAGCCTTATTCTCACAGAAACAGTAAACTTGAGACTGGGCTGTACCAAACCAGAGTGCAGGTGGGGACTCTCATGGAAGTATACTTATCAGTTTAAATAAAGAAGTATCCCTGTATATCAAACACGAGACACCCCTGATATGCCAGACTTTTTTTAGCTAACCAAAATTTTAATGGAGGCAATTTATTATTTATTTACCTCATTTATACCCCTCTTTTCTCCCCAGTGAGGACACAAAATGGTTTACAAGATTCTCCTCTCCTTCATTTTATCCTCACAGCAACTCGGTAAGGTAATTAGGTTAGGAGTGTGTGACTAGCCCAACAGTGCCCAGCATATTTCCATGATAGAGTTGGGATTCAAACCCGGGACTCCCCGGCCCTAGTCAGACACCATAACCACATGGAATGCTGGTTCTCTTTCTGTCATACAGACTTCCCTCTGCAATCTGAAGGAGCACAGAATTAGGGTTGCCACCCTTCAGGGGGGTTGGATTTCTCCCAGAATTACAACTGATCTCCAGACTATAGAGAAAATGGCATCTTTGGATGTGGAATCTATGTCATCAGATCCTTACCCAGCTTCCTCCCTTCCTCAAACTGCACCTTCCCCAGGCCCCACCCCCAAGCCTCCAGGAATTTCCTAGCCAGAGAGAGAAATCCTAGGAACATCACAAACACAGGTTTATTGCTTCAGTGAGTGAATTAGGCCTGAGTTTTCCACAAAAACTGTTCAAAGCAAAGTTATTGCTCATTTGCAGACACTCAAATCCACAGTAAAATCAATCAAAGCAAAGAGTCAGTATTAGTAATATTTCTTACTTTACAGATATTAATACTAATATTTCTAAGATTTTTTAATAGAATTAAATATATTCAAAAGCAAGCCCAGTTTGAAAGCAACAGTATCGATGTAAGGCACTATAGGAAATGTTTCCTCATTAACTGCAGTGTTTCCACACAATGGCTATTAAACTGAAAGCCACTTACTCTTGGTGCCAGCACACCACAGTTCCTGGCAGCAGCTGTGCTGGCCCTGAGACACTACATGCAAATAGATTGCTCTAAAGTGCAAGTGCCTTTCAAATATTACAGCCACTGAAAGGAGTCAGTGTTTTTCAGAGGTGTTTTCTGCAGAATCCTGTACGCTGGCTGTGATTCTGGTGCCAGACTTATGCTAGACTTTCTTGTCATTAACATTAAGGAAAAATAAAATTGTGTTGTACTGGATATATTCTGAAAGTACATGATAGATAAAGGGTGACCTTCACCCTAGACTGTTTTAGGACCAGTTTTTGTTGTTGCTTCATTTTTGGGTTTTGTATAATATATTATTATTTGATATAATTATTTTATAACTATATTTTTAATACACCGCTTTGAAATGTTGGTGAAAAGAGGGGAAAACACTGAGTAATTAGTAAATATGAACATCTAGATGTGCATTGGCAGAGTAAGTGTGTTTTAGACATCTGAATTCTCCTTCTGGTCTGGGATGATAAGTCAGCAGTTAAGGTGCATAGGACACCAATGACTAGGTGTAGTACCCATATTTGCGATGGTTCTTTTCAGATTTCAACAGGCAAGGAAAAGCTTATGAGAGAAAGCAGTTCTTTATTTACTGCCCAATAACAAACTAATTCAAAAATAACAACGAGGATACCCCTACATACAATCCTTAGCAGTGTGTCAATCCTGTAACACATATGCAGTCTTCTGCAGTGGGTCTGTCTGGTCATCTCAAGTGGGCTTCTTCTCTGGTTCCCCTTGTGTGTCTTTTTTATTTGTAACATCATCATTAAGTCCAGCTGGGACTTATTTGCTAAAGGAAAGGAAACCCCTCCCACAGTATTCCAGCAACAGGTGAA
Organism: Gekko gecko; assembly: GCA_029375565.1. Taxonomy (NCBI): domain Eukaryota; kingdom Metazoa; phylum Chordata; class Lepidosauria; order Squamata; family Gekkonidae; genus Gekko; species Gekko gecko. The sequence goes on along the minus strand of JAPDNY010000005.1, from coordinate 72,202,079 downwards.
ACAAAGATACAATGAGCTAGAATAATTAATTCCTTGTGGCATGGTGCTGTCAAAAAGGGAATACAAAGAAGCAAATTGGTGGTTCACCACCTGCCTCCTCGAATGTACAAAGGTCTTCCACATTTACCACTACACTAGGGATGGGCACAAACCATATTTTTGTGGTTCAGTTTGGTTCATGGCTGAACCATGAACCGAATGATGGACCCATACAAACCAGGAAGTTGGTTCGCAAAGTGAACTGGTTCCTATGGTTCATGAGCCATTTAAAATTTGAAACCTTGCTTTCTGCTTCCCAAGAAAAGCAGCAGGAAGCAGAAAGCAGGGGTTTAAATGGCTTTGAGCCACTACACCCCCACTTTTCTGGCCTGTTTTTGGCAGTGAACAAAAAGCAGAGGTGAAATGGCTGGGAGAAGAAGAAGAGAAGAGATTGGATTTATACCCCGTCCTTCACTACCCAAAGGTGTCTCAGAGCAGCTTACAAATTCCCTTCCCCTCCCCACAACAGACACCCTGTGAGGTAGGTGGGGCTGAGAGCGCTTGACAGCCCCTGTAAGAAGAGCTCTGTAAGCTCTTGGAGGATTGGCTACATTAGGGGTGTGTCACCTAATATGCAAAGGAGTTCCTGCTACAAAAAGAGCCCTGCATAGGTATCTCAGAAACATGATGGAATGGTAAAAACCTATGGGATGCAGTCATTCCTGGGTACAAGCTGTATAGGTAGGTATGGTGTTGGTGTTGTGTTGTACATCAAAGAGGGCATAGAATGAAATAAGTTACAAAATGTTAGGAACTAACTCCCCAAGAGAGGTGATATGGTGATACTGGGCCCTAAGGGTTACTTAAAAATGTGGATGTCTTATCGCCCACCTGATCAAAGCCTTGAGGATGATCTTGAGATAGAGAAGGAAATAAGGGAAATAACTAAAGCAAATAATATTATACTGGGAGACATGACTACCCTCACATTAACTGGGTAATCATGAAGTCAAGTCATTCTGTAGCAATGAGATTCTTAGACATCATAAATGACTATGCACTGGAACATTTGGTCACAGAGCCAACCAGAGGGGAAGTGATCTTGGACTTAGTTCTGAGCGGGTCTCAAGACCTGGTGAGAGATGTAGAGATTGTTACAACCAATTGGGAACAGTGACCACAATGCTATTAAAGTTCAGCATTCAGGACAATGGGAGTTTTCAGTTTGTTATGGTGCTTCCAGCTGTGTCTTGGGAGAGCTCCCAAAAATGTGTGGAGCTGCTCCATTTTGGGAGGGTCTGGAAACTATAGTGGGTCTCTGAAGCTTGGGAGTGCCTTTTTACAGGTGTTCCTCTTAGCTGCAGCCAGGAGTTGAGTGCTCTGAAGAGAACGCTTTGCCCCTGCAGATGCAGACGCCATGATTTATGGCAGTCAGCTATGACTCCAGGCTCTCTGGGATCCATTGCCTCCTGGTGGCTCGCTAGATGAGCTAGCTGAGGATTGGCATAGCCGACTCTCAGCGGCCATCGACGAGATTGCCCCCAGACACCCTCTGCACCCTCATTCTAGGCTGGCTTCATGGTATACCCAGGAGCTGAGGCTGATGAAATGAAAGCTCAGACAGCTAGAGAGACAGTGGCAGCATGTTTGCAATGAGGCAACGAGAGCATCCTATCGAACATTTATGAGGTCATATGAGATGGCAGTCAAGGCTGCAAAGAGGGAGTTCTACGCAGCCACGATTGCATCTGCAAGCTCATGCCCGGCGCAATTGTATAGAATGATTCGGTCCTTAACAACTCTGCCTCTGGTGCTGAAATCTACACAGGGGAACCCCATAAAAATCAAGAATGAAGAGATAAAAATCTCAAAGGATATCCCCTTTGAAGTTAGAAAGCGGAGGAGACTCTACAGGGAGCTTACTCTCTCTCTACAGAAGAAAGGGGTTCCTTACAGGTGGTTATTTCCCGAAGGACTGAGTTTCAAATATGAAGACAGAAAGTATAATATTGACACTGTTCCTAAGGCCAAAAAGTTTGTGGATCAATATTGTAATTTAAAGCAACACAACAAAGATAAGAAAACTAAAAAGGATGAGGAGGAAGAAGAGGAAGAAGAGGAAGAAGAAAAATCCTACTCACAGGATTCAGTAAGCAGTAGTCCAAAACTCTTTAGTTCTTCAGATACTTCGGAGTCAGAGAAAGGAGCAGCCTCTCCCAAACCCCAAGGAAAAAAGCAACACAAGAAGAAAAGAACCTAAGACTAAGATAATTGATAATGCAATTTTTGCTAACCAGTCAGTTTATGCAACTCTTTATTATTTTTTGTTAAATTTTTATAAGCAATAATAACTTTGTAACATTAGGTGACAATGACATATATGTAACCAGATCGTGTCACTGTGTTAGTCTTCCCCTCCCTATATCCAGTAGTTTGTTTAGAGTTAGGGTTTAGTTTCCTTTCCCCATCCTTGTAGAGTATGTTGTATTAGTTTTCCTTCCCTATTTCCCATAGGTTTTAGAAGTAGGGATTTAGTAACCTTTCCCCATATCCTGTAGTAATGCAAAATCAATAAAATACTTATTTAAAAAAAACAACTCTGCCACAGGGCAGACAAAATATTAGGGAATTGGATATAGGCTGTGAGGCTTTTGCGAGCTACTTTGCAGACAAAGTCTTGTTGCTCCACCGTGACCTCCCAGCCACACTTGAGACAGTGAGTGAACTCGAGGCTCCGTGTGCATCTTCTGGTCCCATTCTGGATTATTTCAGTCCTCTCAGCCTAGAGGAAGTTGACAGACTGATCTCAATGGTACACCCAACCACATGCAGCCTTGATCCGTGCCCCTCCTGGCTAATTAAAGCTGGCCGTGAGGGGTTTCGAGGCACCCTTAGGGACTATCAACAAGTCCCTCTCTGAGGGGCTGTTCCCAGGGGCTCTCAAGGAAGTGATGGTCTGCCCTCTCATAAAAAAAATCTCTAGACCCGGCCAAATTGGCCAGCTATCAGCCAGTCTCCAATTTGCCCTATTTGAGCAAACTAATAGAGAGGGTGGTGGCGATACAGTTGCAGAGCTTTCTGGATGACACTTCCACACTGGATCCCTACCAGTCCAGCTTCCGCCCGGAGCACGGGACAGAGACAGTACTGGTCATTCTCACAGATGACCTCCGGAGGCATCTGAATCGGGGCGGGATGGCGGTGCTGCTGCTGTTGGACCTGTCAGCAGCATTTGACACAGTTGATCATCAGTTGCTCACCCACCGCCTCACCGACATGGGAATTCAGGGGCTTGCCTTGCAATGGCTCCAAGGTTGGGGACAAAGGGTGGCAAGTTGGGGAGAAGCTGTCCCGAAGGCACCCACTAGTTTGTGGAATAATACAAGGGGCAGTGCTCTCTCCGATGCTATTTAACATCTATATGTGCCCCCTTGCCCAGATTGCCTGGAGGCATGGGCTAGGGTGTTACCAATATGTGGATGACACCCAGCTCTATCTGTTGTTGGATGGTCAGTCTGGCTCTACCCTGGAAGATCTGGACTGGGTGTTGCAGGATGTGGTGGGATGGCTTAGGCAGAGCCGATTGAAATTGAATCTGACAAAGACGGAGGTCCTATGCCTGAATCGGAGTGGCTCGGGGTTAGGGGTCCCTCTACCGGCCTTTGGTGGGGTGCTGCTGGTGCCAGCGCCAAGGGTCAGGAATTTGGGAGTGCTCGTGGATGCTTCCCTGATAATGGAGGCCCAGGTAGCAGCCGCTGCCAAAACTGCCTTTTTCCACCTTCGGCTGATTAGGCAGTTGGTCCCCTTCCTCGAACGCAATGATCTGGCATCAGTGATCCACGCTATGGTCACCTCAAGGCTGGACTACTGTAATGCTCTCTACATGGGACTGCCCTTGGGGCAATTTCGGAAGCTGCAGTTGGTGCAAAATGCAGCAGCCAGGCTGCTGATGGTCCTCCCTATGTGGGAGTACATCCAGCCTGTGTTAAAGTCATTGCACTGGTTTCCAATAGCATTCCGAATTCGCTTCAAGGTGCTGGTTTTGACCTTTAAAGCCCTTTATGGTCAGGGGCCTGCCTACCTGAGGGACCACCTTTCCACGCATGTTCCCCAGAAAGCACTGCAATCTGTTACACAAAACTGCCTGGCCTTCCCTGGCCCTAGGGATGCCAGGTTGGTGGCGACTAGGACCAGGGCATTTTCCCTGGTGGCGTCGATGCTCTGGAATGAGCTCCCTAGTGAGATCAGAGCACTGCAGGACCTCCAGCAATTCTGCAGGGCCGTGAAAATGGAGCTTTTTCACCTGGCGTTTCAGGATGAATGATTCTATTGGCTGTGCTGCACTTGCACTTTATTATAGGTCACCACCACTTTAAAATGGTTTTATTGTATTAACTGGAATTTTATTGACTTGTATTTTATGTATGTACTGACGTGGTTTTATAGCTGTTGTAAGCCGCCCCGAGACGCTTCGGCGGGAGGGCAGGATAGAAGTCTAACTAACTAACTAATAAATAAATAAATAAATAAATAACAGTGTGGACTTTCAGAATGAAAACTTCATTCTGCTTGTAACTTCTCAGCTTTGAACAGTTAGTTATTGCCTAAGACAAGCTCTTCTGGCTTTTCTCTAATTGCAGTTCCACCTGCACAACTCAAAAGGATTTGGAGGGGAGAGGGAGTTTGGCAGAAGACCCCCTCCTCAAGAGCAGCTCTCACACGGATTCTGAGAACAGAGATAGAGTTAGCCAAATTGGAATATTATCTGAATATTAAGCTGCTCAGGAGAAGAGAGTAAACAGAAAGAGGATTTGTTTTTTTGGACATTTTTGAATATCGCCCTATATCCATTTTATTGGGAATAAATACCTTCCTTAGCTTGGAAGATTTTCTACATTGTCTATATGCTGGATTGCTGAATATACTTTTAGCAGTCTTTTTCTCTCTTTTAAATTTTTCTTTTGATTGCTTGGATTTATTTTAAATGAAAATGTGAGCATGAGACTATAAATACAACTTTAAAAGAAACTTTTTTGTGCTCCTGCAAGGTTTGTGGTGCTTAATCATTCCATTATCTTGTTTAGACTGTAGGACTCATTGCTAAGGAACAACGTGCACTTGTGTTTAATAGTGGAACCTTTAACTCTTGACTTCCCCACTCTAAAACATGCCGGCACAAGAAGTATCAATAAACTTACAAAATAATTTGCAATCTATGTTTCAGTCAGCTACAGGACAAACTGAGAATGTTTTGGCTTGGCTGGCAGAACAAATTAAAAAAATTAAACACAGAAGTTTTGGAATTGAAAAGGGAAATGAATGTTTTTCAGGTTCAATCAGTACAAAATAAGTATGAGATACAAGAAATGGTAGCTGAAATGGCAACACAAAAAAACTAGACAAGATGAATATTCAACAAAAAGCTATTTGGGATTCTTGAGCTAAGCTCGAAATGGAGAGAGCAACATATTTGATGAGATTTCACAATGGTTCTGAACAAAAAAGAGAAGACTGGACAACAGTAATTATAGAAGCCTTCACGGAGAAAGAGGAGTTTGAGGAGATTGTAAGAGAAATTGACTTGATTTATAGAGCCAATTCAACTTATGGAGAAAAAAAAATCTGCCAAGGGTTGGGCTAGATGGGCCATTGGCCTGATCCAGCATTGGCTTCTCTTATGTTCTTATGTACATGTAAAATTCATAAAGCATGTAGTAAAATGGAAGATGAAATAGAAGAGCCAATTCAATTTATGTATAAGGTATATGTAAAATTTATAAAGCATGTTGTAAAATGGAAGAACTGATTAAAGACTGTATGATCAATTGGATGTAAAATTTAGAATGTAATATTGTTCTTGTACTATGGAGTAAATTGTGGAGAGTGAATTTGAAAATGACTAAATTTGTTGTTTTGAAAGAGAACACATATAAGATGTTCTATAGATGGTATTTAACACTAGATAGATCAGACAAAATGTATAAAGATAAGCCAGTTAGTTGCTGGTTGTATATCAGAGACAGCTTTGTAGATTTTATTACCTTTTAGATCAGAATTGTGCTTTTTTGAATTCTATACTAGATTATTTTTTAAAAACCTCCAATGATATCTGTTGAACAGGATTTAATAGTAAAGACCATGGAAAATTGACTTTGATGCTAAAAATGTAAAGGAAAAAATATTTTCTGGACTATGGATTCCTCTTTATGATTGGACAAGAAAGAAATACAAAGAAATGAATTTTTTAATATTACAATATGGAGAATCCTTTACAAACTTTTATAATCTCACAGTCTGTCTTATTGTAATGGGAAATGATAAGTATAGAAGGCTTGCATGCAGAAGACATATTATTTTTGCTTTCTTCCCTTTTCCCCTTCCACTTTTCTATTCCAGTTTATTTTAAAATTCAATAAAAACGTATACACAGCATTCAGGACAATGGAAAGTTACCCCTAAAATTCAAAATTGGAAGTTTTGATTTCAAAAGAGGGAACTTTACAAAAATGAGGGGAATAGTTAAAAGGAAGCTGAAAGGGAAACACAAGTGAGTCAAGCCTCTAGAGGATTCTTGGAAGCTATTTAAAAATGCCCAGATAGAATGCATTCCACATGTTAGAAAAGGCACTGCCAAGTCTAAAAAAATGCCTGCATGATTAACAACGCAAGTCAAGGAACCTATAAAATGTAAAGAGGCTTCTTTTAAAAAGAGAAAGGTCTGCCTCAATGAATTGAACTGGAGGGACTATGGGCTCTGGCAAAAGAAATGTAAGTCAATAATTAGGCACGCCAAAAAGAGATTTTGAGGAGTGGGTTGCCAGAAGCATCAATGTTTTTTAAAAAACATATTTGGCGCAAGAAACCAGCCAGAGAAACACTTGGGCCTTTGGATAGAAAAGGAATCAGGGGATTGCTAAAGGAAGATGGGGAAATTTTTCATTTGATTGTTTAAATATTATATATACTCTATTTTAGTGCTGTCTTAATATCTTAAATGTTTGCTGTTGAAATGTCTTAATATTTGGATGTTCTCTGTCTTGGGGAAAAGGAATCACAAAAATGATTTAAATATATAGATATTAAAATAAATAAATAAATAAATAAATAGGAAGCCAGTTTATAAACCAAAAGGTACTCCTAACAACTCCAAGTTTCATCCAGGAAACTAAATATATACACGGGATAGCACATGATCAGTGTAGCTTTTCCTTCCATACAACAGTATGACACTGTAACCCACCCCCATCTCTGCTTGCTGTACTTCCACCATTTTACTCAATAGCTAATTCCGTCTTCCTTAAAGATTTGCTAAACCTGATTCATAGCAGATTGTACGGAGAGTCCCAAAATAGCATTATGGAGAATTAAAAAGCAACTTGCTATGAACCACCTGGGAGGGAAGGCTGAGGTCTGGAAGAAAAAAACACATTTTCCTTTGAGCTTCCTTTGACTACAGCAATCAAGTTTTGCTTTACTTGGTTTCAGTTCTGACAGCAAAGATCAGTTAAGTTTTTAACTCCTGTCAGGTTGTCAGCAAGCACAGAGCAGACTTGGAAATATACATATAGTTAACAAGAGAATTACATGATAACAGACAATGACAAATGTATATCGATTCTGATGAGTGAGACTGTTACACAGATGGTGTACTAATTAGTGTCATGGAAGCCACATGAATTGATTCATGCAAAGCTAAATCAGAATCACTTTAATAATACCATTCAATAGATTAAGGAGATCATGTACATTTTTTGCAGTGTCCATGTGATAAATAGAACAGATTGATCAACATGAGTATAAATCTAAAAAGGAACATTCCCAGCTAAATATAATTGGCTGGTGGTAGCAGCAGATTAAATTGTTTAAATATTTCAAAATTGAGTGTTACTAGTAAAAGAGATTGATGTGATACAGAGAGACCTTTCCCTGGGAGCACTCATATCCTACTTTGGGCTCCCCTGAGGTTTGCGATATTGCACATAGTAAAACAAACATGGGGCCCCAGTAAATTCCACTTAGCTCTCACACACTTATAGCATGACAAAAGGAAACTGCTGCTGCTGCTTCTATTTATTAATTACCCAATCCCTGCTACTGCAGGGCTCTGGGTGATGTACGTTATGAATAAAAACATACACTAGATAAAACAATTAAAAGAGAACAGCACATTTTAAAACACAGGGCAAACCAATTAATCCCATTTCAGACTGCTGGTTGCTTTGCAGATGGGGGGAAGAGGGAAGGCAAATGTAGAGAGTGGAAGAGGGTGCCAGCCAAGATGAAAACTGTTGCTGTCCTCAATTGAAAGCCTGGCAGAACATCTCAGCCTTGCAGGTCCTGCAGAATTTTATAAGGTCCCATAGGTCCCTGATGGTACTCAGCAGAGCATTCCACCAGGCTGGGGCCAGGACCAAAAAGGCCCTGGTTGTGGTTGAGGACAGCTGTTACTATCTGAAGAGCACAACGCTCTCTTGGGGACATAATGGAGGAGATGGTCTCATAGGTAAGTTGGTCTAAATTGGTCTACTTGAAGAAAATTAAATCAGTCACTTCCCCACCTGAAATCCTAGCAATGTTTGAATGATTAAATCTGATAACAAGCCCTAATGGACAGAAGAATCTAGTCACCAATTGTCCTTATCATATGTTCATTATTTCCCCCAGATACAGCCATCCTGATGTTTTGTCCACCTTATGGACCATCAGATGACCAGTTCAGTTTCAGTCAAGGACTGTAGCAGTCAAGAACTGCTATACCAAAATTTTCCCATATTGCAGTTGGACCCCCTTTAACCACTAAAATTCATTTTTTTGGCTCCAATCCAATCCTGACCTTGGAGCACACTGGCTATCCCACTTCCAGCATTTTCACTGTATAAATATGACTCCAAGTTTCCACAATGCTTTGCAGCTGCTTTTCTGCCCCTGTGACTAAACAAGACCCTCAGAGATTTTGAGCTGGTCTCAGTCTCTGCCCTGTTTTCCTTTTATTTTATCCTTGCTTTGGACTTCCCAAGATGCAGTGCTGCCCATGGGCCTTTATTCTCCTTACCAGACCCTCCAGGAGTTCCACCTTCTTCAGGATAGGTTTATATGTTTTCATTGGCCCACTTCTTTTGTTCTTTTCTGTGATTGTTTACTGCTTAGGTGTTAGCATTTAGTGTGTGTGCGTATGAAAGACAGAGAGTAAGCATATGATTCTCTGTCTGCTTCATGCTTTTCTAGCCGTGATATTTCAAAATAAAGCTTTTGAATTTTACTTCTTTCTTTCACCTTTTTATTTCTAGAAGCCTCCCCATTCTCATAACAAAGTGCTGTCCAGATTCAGGATCCCGGTCTATATCAGGCAGTGGTCCCTTAATATAATTTTGCCCCACAATACATGTATGCGTGCTTTACATGAAAAGGGGAACATTCCACACATTGAGGCCTACCTCTGTAAAGGCAGTTTGAGTAACAAGATCATCCCCAGACTTTGTTCAGAATGGTATCAAATAAAATGTGGCATCTGACCTTGATTCAGATTGGATTCAAATTTGCTCATTTTAAGATATGCGCTCCAGGTGTAATTGTGCTCCTGATGATGCTGTCTCTATCCCCAGTCTACTCACAATGAAGTAACTCTCTCTCTCTCTCTTTTTTTTAAAGCGCCCCTAAAAGAGGCATTTTTATTATTTTTAAAACAACAACATAACAACGTAACACAACATAACACACAGATACAATTACACAATTACACAAAATACAATACACAGTACACAACCTAAACACTACACACCACACAAAAAATACAACCACAACATTCAACATTCACAGGGGGGTACAATTCCCAGAACAAATCACCCAAGTAAATTCCCTCCCACCTTACCGACCTAAGTGTTACATTCCTTACTTCTGTATCCACAAGTTCTATCATTCTATCTTATCTATTTCTAGTTTAGCATAGGTTAATAATATTCAATCATTATTGTTTCTCTCCATGCTTCTCTCTCTGGTCATACCAGTCATAAAAGCATTGCCACGTATTCGTAAAGGCTGATTCGTCATGCCCTTTCAGCATCAGAGTCAATTTGTCCATTTCTGCTGCCTCCATAATCTTCTCAATCAACTCTTGTTTCGTTGGTACCACCGTAGACCGCCAATACTTTGCATACAAAATCCTAGCCACAGTTGCAATATATATTATCAAATATCTCTCTTCTCTTTGTACCTCCTTTGGAAGTCTACCCAGCAATAACACCTCTGGTTTGAACACAAGAGTACCTTTTATAATTCTCTGCATCATTCTATGCACCTATATCCAGTATTTTTTTGTAACCTCGCATGTTCACCACATATGGTAGAATGAACCAGCTTTGACATTACATTTCCAGCACTTATTAGAACATTTCTCATCATATTTCGCCAACTTGTCTGGCGTAATATACCACCTATACAGCATTTTATATATATTTTCTCTATATGAGACCGCCCTAGTTATTTTTACATTTATTTTCCATATTTGATCCCACTGTTCCAACTCAATATTGTAACCAAAGTTCATAGCCCATTGAATCATATTGTTTTTCACCATTTCATCTACCATATAATCAGCCAACAACAATGCATACATTTTTTTAATAAACTTCTCTTCAGGCTCATACAGTATTTTCTCCATATCTGTCAGAGACTTCTCAAACCCTATTTTTTTAATCTTTTTTATACCTTGATTGAATCTGAACTCTGTGCCACCAACTAATATCCTCATCCAATTCCAGCTCCCCCTTCGCATTTATAATGTCCAGATATCTTTGTGGGGGGTCGAAGTAACTCTCTCTTGAGCACATTGCTGCCCTTGTAAGTTTCTCCAAAACTTACCTAGCAACAGCAGAGGTAACAAAGAAGGATGCTGCTACAGTCTGTGGGTTACATTGGGAAGAGCACTGTAGCCCTAGGTAAGTACATTTCCCATTGTTATCTACAATTATGCTGCAGGTCCTAAAACAAACTGCAAAAACAACTGTTCTCATTGTTGTCACCAGATAAAATTCAGTGGGAAAGGGAAGGCTATAGCTGTAGTAGCAGAGAAGATTATGGCTAATGCAAAGCCGGGCAATTAACGTGCTGATCCCAGTTTTTTCTGGCTTTTTTCAGCTCATAATTAACTTAAAAATTCCAAAATGGAAAAGTTCAAACTCTGAACTTCCCAAATTTGCTATCTGTGACATGTCATCAAAACTTTAAATATAACCATCTTGTGATTAAAGAATGAATGGGGTCAAAACTATTCCTAAAGTGAAATTGTTTTATCCAACAGAATCATAGACATAAAGCAGAAGTTTTGTTAGGCATGTTCAAACTGTATCTAAGGTGTGTTCTTATACTTTCTGGTATAAAAAGATCCCCAATTTATATGCAGAGAATTTCAAGCTGAAACTTGATGGACAGATTAAGTACCTCCTGAGACAAGTTGTGTATTTGAAAATCTGAGTGACATCAAGATATGGGGCCAAAGATTCAGGCTATGATTGAAAGGTAATGATAGGTATTTAAGATGTGTCAATAAAGGATGCAGAGAGATTCAAAAGAGTTCACATCTGTAACTGTGATGAAACCTTGCCTGTGATCTTGAATCACAGTTATTTCAGGTCTTTGAACTCATCCTGTCCTTATATATATTTGAATTTTGGTTCCACAAGATTCTATGCTTGCCATAATTGATTCGGCTCAAGAACTGGCAGTCAGAAGACACTGGCCAGGGCTGACTGGCTGCTTCGCAAAGTCCTGCCCACGTCAGCCCTGGTCAGTGTTTTCAGCTCAATCTGCTCCACTCCTCCGACAGGAGAGGACCGTCTAGAGTGTGAGCGCAGGGACAGGGCTTCAAGGCTGAGGCAAGTGAGAGAAGCCTTTTTCTGCCCCCCCACACCATCCCCTGGGCCTTCTATGAGGGGACTAGGCCCAGAGAAGGCCTTTTCCGTCCCCCACACGCCATCCCCTGGGCCTTCTATGGGGCACTAGGCCCAGAGAAGGCCTTTTCCGTCCCTCACACGCCATCCCCTGGGCCTTCTATGGGGGCAGTAGGCCCAGAGAAGCCCTTTCCCCCCACACACTGCCTACTGCCCCCATAGAAGGCCCAGGGGATGGTGTGTGGGGGACAGAAAAGGCCTTCTTTGGGCCCAGAGAAGCCCTTTTCTGCCCCTCTTCCCTTCCTTTCTCCCTTTTCCTTTCTTCCTCTCTCCTTTCCTCTTCCCCCTATTCCTTCCTTCCTTCCTTCCTTCCTTCCTTCCTTCCTTCCTTCCTTCCTTCCTTCCTTCCTTCCTTCCTTCCTTCCTTCCTTCCTTCCTTCCTTCCTTCCTTCCTTTCTCCAACCCCCTCTCCCTTCCACCTCCCTCCCTTCCTTTCTAGGGCCCGTTGTCTTCCACCAGAACGGGCTTTGCTCCCTAGTTTATATATAATGCAGCAAGTTCTATACAAAAATTTGCAAATACAATATGTTTTAGTTTTGCTTAACAGTAACAGCAGGAGCTGGTTTCTTGTTTAGTACTGATATCTGGGTAATGTAAACCAAATTCAAATATCAGTTTCTTTGTCTTATGTGTCAAAATAAGTTTTAGAATTAACTGCTTTTAAACTATAGCCGATTAATCAAATGTCTTTTGGCTTACCTGGAAACAAATGGATTCAAAAGTACTGGCTTTGGATTATAATATACCAAATAGTTCATATACGCACCTTAAACCAAACCACAAACAGAACCAAATCAGTTTGTGGTTCATCCTTTTAAACAGGGCTTTCAGAAAGTCCAGAAATGGGGAGCAGCCTCGCTGTCTCTTGAGGATGCCCATGAAACTCAGACCTTCCAGTGGGAACTCACCTAGGACGTCAATGGAAGAGAGGCTCAGGGTGGTGGAGGTGGTGCTGGCTGGGAAGGAGGCTGCTCCAGACTACAGAACACATGAACTGGGCATCCTTCATGGTCAGCCTGCTTCCCACTAGGCCTGGCTTTGCTGCCACTGCCAGAGGAAGCCCAACCCATAGGCTGGAGCGGCCTCCTTCCCTCCCAGCACCACCTCCCCTGCCCCCACCCTGGGGTGGACCAGGCTGCTGTATTATTGCCACAGCCCACAGCCATGTCCCTGCTGCTGATGTGCAGCTCACCATAGCTGTCTCCTCTGCCTTGCTGCTGACCACCTCTGTGGGCCACACCTTCTCTGCCACAGGCCTTTCCTCCTTCACTGGACTCTTGTCCTCCACCAGTCTCCCGGGTGAGTTCCCGCTGGAAGATCCAGATATTGGGGGCATCATCAGGCAATGGGGAGGAGCGGCCGATGCACAGGGGCTTTATCCGCTGAAGTGGTGCCCCCATTTCCCAGCTTTCTTTTGCACCCCCTTTAAACTTTAAAGGGTCTACACAAGAAAACCCAAAACAGCTGAGCAGCTGGGAGCACTCCCATCACTCAGTTGCTTTTGCAGCTTTTGGAAAACCCTGTTTAAAAGGACTGTAGTCCCTTTTAACAAGGTTTGCTGGGCCCATGAACCATAAACCAATTTGGTTTGATTTGTGGTTTGGTTTGTAGTTCAGCCACAAACCAAACTGCATTTCTGCAGTTTATGTCCATCTTTAGCTACCTAGCAAAAGCTCCTGAGGGCATCAGTTGCTTAAAGTTACTGGTGCTCCTTTTATCATTTTTGGATGTTTTAAACTGCTCAGTTTTGTTTTGTTTTTAGATTTCACATTTTTCTGCAGGCCTGGGCCCCTTTTCAGGTTTCTGGAAAGATCTATCTTGCCCATTCACAGCTCCAGTCACCAGACTGAAGTATCCAAAGATATCCTGACTTTGTTATCTGTCCTTATGTATAAAAGCATTTGGGGGTGGCAAAGTTTTATGCATGCCAAAATCCATTGGCTGTGTGAACTGCCACTCAGAAGGCACTGGCTGCATTGACTGCCTGCCTTGTGGGGTACCTCCTATAGAAGCTGTGGCCAGTTGGTCAGGCTCAGTGTGCTCCGAGCCAACGGAAGGGATGGATGGGACTCTCCGCAGGCCTGGGGATGGCTGGGACCTCCTTTTCTCCGGCTCACGCCCATCATCAGGGATGGAGGGTCCTCACTTTGGCCCTCTCTCACGGCCCCCTCCATCCCCCGCATGCCCCATAAATGGAGTGGTGATCCACCGAGCAGTGGCTGGTTCCCCCCTCATGCCACTGACATCCCACCTGCTCACCTCCCCTCCCTGGCTCTGGCAGCCTCTTGAGGAAGGCGCACAGGCAGGGGGGGAAGCTGCTGTCCTGGCCCTCCCGTGACTTGGCCTCCACCCACTGTTGCAAGCAGCCCAAGCAGAAGCTGTGGCCACACAACAGCGTGGCTGGCCTGGTCAGCAGCTCCAGGCAGATGGAGCATCATGGGTCCTCTCCTTTCAGCCACATGGCCACACACTGGTCTCTTCGGGCCATGGTCCTGGATGTCTGCTGGAGTGGAGGGAAGCTCCTAGGAGGAGGAGGGGGAGGGGGAAGGTGGTATCCTCCACCTTGACACACCCGGGCCCCAAGCTGGGCGAGCCACAAAGGGCCCAAGACAGAGCGGGGAGGCATTTAAATGCCTTCCCGAGCCTTCCCCAGCCTCGCCACCCGATTAAGGGGATTTGAGCCAGTCAGGATGATCGATGAAGCTGGGGGGAAAGCAGAGCCTTTCCCAGATAAAGCACCATACATCGCGGCATAATGGCTAGATAGTGGCAAGGCTGGGCTGCTTCAAAAGCCATGGTCCGACCGTATTGAGAGAAAACAGGCCGGGAAAGTGCTCTGTTGTTACCTCATCAGTGGATGCACTGAGCCACCAGCTGCCTAAAGGTGCCAAGCGCCACAGAGGAAGTGGAGTGGGTTAAAGGGGAGAGATCAGGCTGCAACCGTGCACACACACACAAACACACACTGCCCCCCCACTTCACTTTGCTCCATGCCCGGGTTGGCTTCTACAGCTGCCTGCCTGAGAATCCGGCATGTGACGGGCATGCTTGCTTCAGGGAGCTGCCGGGAGGACAGAAAAGCCATGGCGAGGGAGGGAAAGTGCACATGGAATGTTCCCCACCATCAAAACAGTGCAGCACACACCCGGGCTATGCGAAGAGCACCTGGGAATGTACACCACGTCGAGGAGGGTGTGCGGCAGAGCTGCCATGGCATGGACTGACATGGAACAGGGCTGCTTCCCACTCAAACCCAGGGCTCTCTGCCTAATGAGGACTGGGTTGCAAACAACAACAACCCGCCCCCAAAGAAACACTATTCAGAAAATGGTTCCAGAGGGTTAGCTCCTGAAACAGGACTCCAGTGGCGCCTTCAAGGCTAACAAGATTTCTTCCAGCATAAGTTTGCATGAGGCTCAGAGCTCAGGCTGATGGATGCATGGCTATGTAACATCCAAAGCAGCTTAATTTATACTAAGGGTTGTGTTACCAGTCTCTGGGTGAACTAAGTTTGAGTCCACTGGCACTTTTACAGCCAACACACTTTAATTCTGGATATAAGCTTTTCTATGCATGCACACTCCTTTAGCACGCATGCACATGAAATCTTACACCCAGAATTATACTCTTAAGTCTTAAAGGTACTACTGAACTCAAACTTTGTTCTCTTCTTTCAGACCAACGGGGCTATCCACCTGAATCCAGCCTCCAGGTGATGGCTGTGGATCTCCTGAGATTGATCTCCATGCAACAGAGATCAGTCTGGAGAAGATGACGACTTTGGAAGGTGGATTCTATGGCATTATACCCCACCTGTCCCTCCCCTCCTCAGGCTCCCCCTCCAAAATTCCCAGATATTTCCCAACCTGGCTGCTAATGCATACTATTTGTTTGGGGGAGGAGGGGACCATCAGCTATCATCTCACTCTGCATAATGTGGATGTAAAAGGAAACACCCAGTTCTATTTACATTTGCTCAAAGGTAAATCCCAACACAGTTGGGGAGGGGGGGCTTACTACTAAGTTAAGCAGAGAAGAGTAAGAGTCCAGTAGCACCTTGAAGCCTAACAATTTTTTTTGCTAGGGTATTTGTTTGTTTGACTGATATCCTCCCCTCCCCGTCGAGGCAGGCTCAGGTCCACAAAGGGCCCAAGAGGGAATGGGAAGGCATTTCCCGGCCCCACTGCCAAAGCCACCAAGCCGGGGAAGGCTTCCAGAGCGCCCCCCGGCCTGCTAGAGCTCATTGTATTGCTTTTATACAATGGGCTTTGCTGCTAGTTAGAATATAAGATTCATTTTCATAAATCCTGGAATTTCTGGAGAGTTTTGTGTCATTTTGGGCATCCCTGGGCTGACACAAAACAGCTAATTTTGGATATAATTTTAGCTTGGATATATCATAGTATATCAGTGGCATTTTATCAATGCATGACATTAAGCTGACATACTCTCAGAACTTACTGGACCTATGGACCCCTGGTGGCAGTGCAAGAATGTGCAAAGTGTTTGTCATCAACTTAGGACCCTTGATTAGCACACACAGAAGGCAGAAAGTGTAAGACAGAAAGACAAGGGAGAACAGTCATACAGCTTCCCCCAACCCACAGCTCAGCAGGCTTGAGAAAACCAAGCAAAGCAACACTATTGTAAAGTAATATTGTTTTTTTTCCCTGTCAGGCAGGTTAGCCAATATGGGAGGGAGATAAGAAAGGCCATGCTAAAGTAGTGTAAGGACCAAAAAATTTAAAAGTTTTGACCAAATAAAAATTGGATAAGTGAGCTGCTTGCACTCTGCTATCAAACTGCAGTTTGAACAGAGACATGTTCTGCCATTGATATATGAAACATATACAGAATCACCTTGATTTGGTTGAAGTTATTGTGGCCTTTAACTATATCCTTCAATGCACCTTCAATTAACAAGAAATATATTATTCAAACTCATACACATGATCACAAAAAAATGCTTGTGTGCTTTGAAAGGTGAAGTAGGCTATAATCATCTGAGCTCAAAAAACTTTCCTTATATGCATTACAAACTATAAATCCCCTTGTTCTGGGACCATATAATCATTTAGGATTACAAAGCACCTATGGACAACAACAAAAAAAGAGGTTATGTGAAATTTCAGTGAAACTTGGGATAAAAGAAAAGAAAATTGCTTGTA
The DNA here is from genome assembly GCA_029375565.1 of Gekko gecko. Classification (NCBI taxonomy): domain Eukaryota; kingdom Metazoa; phylum Chordata; class Lepidosauria; order Squamata; family Gekkonidae; genus Gekko; species Gekko gecko. The sequence goes on along the minus strand of JAPDNY010000005.1, from coordinate 72,184,987 downwards.
GGTATATCGTTCACCAATGGGTTTGAAAACTTCCAGAGTTAAGATCTTATCGTAAACTCCTTTTAGTGAATAAACACAGGCAATCTCCTTAAGTTAGAGCTAAATTTTATTCATTTTATTCCCTGCTGGTGATCAGGTAACTGGCATTGTTTTGTTGGTAGAAGCTCCCATTTGAGGAACACGATATGCTGGTGGAAATGATGTCCTATACATTTAGAGTTCCATACTAAAAGGCACTTATGATAAAGCTTCTGCCATGGTAATTCACTGAAATGCAAAGATGACATGTGATTACTTAATTAATGAATGGATTCTTTTGTTCACTTTACAATCTGACTTTGAAATCACACAGAGAGAGGAAACAGCTTTCTTCACAAGTGGGAAAATGTCACACTAGAGTGCTCATGAACTCAGGTATGATTCCCAGTAATCAATGAAGGGCCACAGCATGCATGTTTTCCATTTAACTTTTGACTTCACCTCAAAGTTGCATGTGCAGTTTAGCAGCATATAGATTACATTCCTGAGCTGTAAACAAGAAATGCAAAAGATATAGTGCTCTGATGGTTTAAAAAATGCATAAAGAATGGGAGATAAATATTTCTCTGTATTTTATTTATACAGTGTAAGATGAGGCAAAGTCTTTGTGGTCATAAATCGGGAGCTTTGAGAGAGCTTGGGAAGCTATCTCCTAGAAGCGATTTTGAGTATCATTACAATAAAAGTCCTCTGCAGGGTTTTGAACAGTAGTTTCTGTGCAGCAGTTTACTTCTACCAAGCTAAATTTAGTTTGCCATCTTAAAAACTCTACAGCACAATAAACTGAGTGCTTCCCATTAATTATAAGATGAAGAGGCCTATAAACATATACTGTAGATAGATGCAGATTGGACATCTCACTCTTTCTTCAAAGAATCCTTTTATTCACCTGACTCAAATCCTTATTGTAAAACCTTGTTTCTCTATATATAAGCAGCTTCTTTCTCCTCTTTAATTCTACCCCATACTTTGTGGATCTGCCTTACAAAAATTTGGCTATAATGTTTCTTTTATTTACTTCTAATGGAGAGCTGTTTAATTTATTCTTTAACAGAAACAACTGAAGGCATGATGTTAATGTATGATATATGTTAAGGAATCAATGATACCAAAGATTTTTACTGGCAACTTAAGGGAAGTTTCAGGGCAGGGATCTAGGGGTATGAGACATCCGGTGCACCACTGTGCCACTTCTGGAGAAAACCATAGAGCTTATGGAGAAAACCATAGAAAACCTACCTTATGTCATTTCCAGGTTTTCCCCATAAGCAACATAGTGGGTCACAGGACACTGATTTATTTGTTTGTCTCATTGCATTTGGATATGGCAAAGATGGCTGTTAGAGGCCTGACAATAGGCCTGTAGCAAGGATTTTTTAATTGAGGGGGCCTTTAAATAAGTCAGGGGGCACCCCACACAGACCCCTGAACACACCTCCAAGGGAGTGCCTGGGCTGGATGGGAAGTCAGGGGGCCTAGGCAGTAAGTCAGTGGGCCAGGCCCCCGAGATGCCCCACTGGAGCTACGGGCCTGCCTGGCAGCCCAAGATGCCTCACATCAAGTTGTTTAACTCAGGAATTTTCCTCCCGTGAAAGTTTATTCTGCCAGAAGAAAGCTCTGGAGTTAGTGTAAATGCTATATAAATACTGTATTAGTGGCATATGAAACCCACACAGCAAGCATACAAAACTAACAGCAAAAACAAAGAACTAAGACCATTTCCAAAAATATAAGTGAATTTAAAAAGAGTTCAAAGGGGGAAGATTTGCTTTTGGCTAGTTTGATGACTAATTTCATAAAACTCTGTGGTGTGAACTACCAATCAATGTCCTTGGTCCCAGCCCCAGTTATCCTGGGCTTGAATTGTACCTGCTAGATAAAGCTCAATGATACTCTTCAACTCGTCCAGTCCTTAATGGCTACATTACTTCATCAAGTAGGCAAAAAGTACTGAAGGTAATGATTTGCTTCATGGATTGTTCAGGTCTCTTTATGCTATAAGGGGAAGGGTGAGATTTGACTTCACACACAAATGAAGAGCAGGAAATTGATAATATCACTATAGTGTTTGGAACACTCATGTGCATTTAACAGCAGTGTGGACAGTGAGGGTAAGAGCCAACCATATGATTATAGGTTACAAAGAGAACATGTTCCCAAACTACTTTCAACAAGAGAGGCAATGAACAGGAGCTGCTGATTTTATAAGCAGTCAGTGAGACTATTTGCTTTTTCAAGAAAACTAATCTTATATGTTTGAGGTTTCAGTTCATTACTTTTCAGTAGACTTGAAGTAAATTAACTTCATCATGTATACAGAAATGCCCTAGGCAGACCTTAATCCCAAATACCACTAAATATCATCAGGTTGGAAGAACCCTAGCACTCAGCATCATGTACTCAGTTAATTACTGAATGCAGAGTCTCAGTTAATTACTCTCAGCATTCCACAGTTAAGGATACATCTTCTCAACAATCTCCAATGTTGACATATTTATTTCCTTCACTATGTTTCCCCCCAGAATGAAACCCAAACAAATGGTAACCTAAGCTTGTTATTCCTGTTTGGTCCTTGCATCTGTTAAATATCTTCATTATGCTGTATGCTAATTTGCTGCCCACATTTTACCTATATATATGGACTGGTAACTTCCATTTTCATTGTATCTGAAGAAGTGTGTGTGCACACAAAAGCTTATACTTTGAATAAAACTTTGTTGGTCTTAAACATGCCACTGTTCTGCTGCTTCGGACCAACACAGCTACCCATCTGATTCTATTAAAAATATGCAAGCTAGATAAGCAAACCAATGGAACAAACATTGTTTTCCTGGACAGAGAAGAAAATATTGTTTTCCTGGTTAGTGTGTTCTCTCAAACAGCTGTAGTTTACTTGAAGTCTTCTTACCAGTAAAATACTTCTTTTCTGCTTTATGTAGACTGCCAACTTGTGTACTTAACACTTAAGCTCATTTTTGGTATATCCACATCTACAGAAATGAAATAATTTACTGTCTATATTTAGGAACTCTTTCATATATATATATATAGTTTACAGAGCTCTTTCATATATATAGCTTACAGAGCTCTTCTTACAGGGGCTACTGTAAGCTCTTGGAGGATTGGCTACATTAGGGGTGTGTTGCCTAATATGCAAAGGAGTTCCTGCTACAAAAAGAGCCCTGTATATATAAAAATAATTGCATTTTCGAGTGGCAAAGTTCTATGCACTAGAGAAAACAAAAAATAACAACTGTGCACTGCAGAAACCCACACCAAAGCTTACAATAAGAGACTTCAATACAATAAGTAATTCAACACATGTAATCAATCATAGGAAAATATACAAGTCCACTATATCCCAAAGGGAAAGAACAAAGTCCAGAATTGAAATCTCTCAGAAGGAAGCAATGAAGTCTGGAATAGCTGTCCAACACTTTTCCTAGGTATTGATGAGTGTTTCGGACTTCAGGTCCTTCCACGCCAAGTTCTATGCACGCCAAAATCAGTTGGCTGCCTGAACTACCACTGAGAAGGCACTGGCTGCACTGGCTGCATTGGCTGGCTGCAATGTGGAGTCCCACCCACAGAGGCCATGGCCAGTGTCTCAGGCTCAGTGTGCTCTGAGCCAATGGAAGGGATGGGTGGGACTCTCTGTGCGGCTGGGGATGGCTAGGGCATCCTTCCCTCTGGCTCACGTGCAGCATGGGGGGTGGGGAGGGGGTCCTCTCCCACAGCCCCCTCCATCCCTCATGTGCCTCATAAATGGAGCCCCTTACCTTTCAGTTTTGCTGTGAGGGTGACTATTAAAACAGTGTGCTTCAAAAGTGCTACAGAAAATAATAGGGGGGAGCTGAAGGTACAGGGATGCCAGGAAGGAAACCGGGCAGGAATATGGGGGGTGGGAAGCTGTGCAGCCAGAGCCATGGCGCTCGTGGGGAGGGAAGGATGGGCAATTGTGGCAGGCCAGAGCACTCTCCCAGGCCCTCTTTCTAGAGCTTGTTGCATTTCTTTCTGCAATGGGCCTTATTACTAGTGTGTGTGTGTATATCTATATATCTATATATCTATATATATATCTATATATATATCTATATATATCTATATACACACACACACAAAATACATATGTATCATACAAATATCCTGTCCTTATATATAAACGTGTTTTCACATGGCAATGTTCTGTGCTTGCCAAAATCAGTTGGCTGCCTGAACTGCCCATCAGAAGGTGTGCCTGAGACCTACCCACAGAGCCAGCTCCCACCAAAACTCCAATCCATACAGTTTACCTTAGGAACCAAGCAGCCATTTGCCTGACCAGCCTTCTTCAGCCATCAGAAGAAGATCAGTGGAGGAGCAGCCATGGCCACTTGCCTGCTGGCCATTCTTCAGCCCTTGAGAGAGCCTTGCAGCAAGTAGGGCCCATACACCATCACCCCCACTCTCTTTGCCACACAGAGGCTATCAATACAGCTGGAGCATCAGACCCCAGGGTCTGATTCTGTCTTGGCCAGCTGCACGTGTTCTCACAAAAAGGGGACTGAGTTCTGATTCAGTATACAGTGGCTCCATGTGTTCTCTCTCTACAGGCCCAGGGGGTCTGATCACTTGACTGAACTTCTGACCATGCACTCCAATAGCAGAGGCAGTCCTGCAGGACTGCGGATCAAACCCAGTTTGCTGTGTAAACCCCAGAAACATTGATACACACTTCGGCCACAGCAGCCAACATCTTTAGACAACCCCCCCCCCACTGTCTCATAGATGCAGCATCCATCCTTAGTAGGTGGCATCACTTACTGCTTTACTTTCCACAGACAACACTTCAGATTCCAAGACCCACAAACATCACAGGAGACTGAGACTGCTGTGAACAAACACACTGTACACGTTACAGGACCAGGTAAATGGACCAGACATGGGGACAATGTACCAGTACCAGAATCTTCTCCTACACTTTTCTGTGCATGGTTTTCCTATTGATGGTCCTGTGGCCACAAGGTCTTTAGACCAAAACACCCTATGTCTCTGCGATGCTGCATCCATCCTTAGTGACTAACAACACTTACTTCTTTACTTTCTAGAGATAATACTACACATTCAGAGAACCACAAAAACCATGGGAGACAGACAACTGTGAAAAGACACACTGTACATGTTACAGGACCAGGTAAGTGGACATGACATACATCCTTGGTGGCTGACATCACTTAATGCTATCCTTTCTACAGACAACACTTCAGACTCAGAGAACCACGACAACCACATGAGAGTCAGACAGCTGCGAACAGACACACCGTACATGTTACAGGACCAGGTAAGTGGACATGACATGGGGAAAGTGTTCCAGTACAAGAATGCCCTCCTGCACATTTCTTTGCATAGTTTGCGGAATGATGGTCCTGTGAGCACGAGATCCTTAGACACCCCCCCTCCCCAATGTCTCATAGATCTTGCATCCATCCTTGGTGGCTAACATCACTTAATCCTTTACTTTCTACAGACAACAATTCACATTCAGAGAACCACAAAAAACAAAGGGAGACTGAGACAACTGTGAAAAGACACACTGTACATGTTACAGGACCAGGTAAGTAGACACAACATGGGGAAAGTGTTCCAGTACAAGAATGGCCTCCTGCACATTCCTGTGCATGGTTTGCGGATTTGGTCCTGTGGGCACAAGATCCTTAGACAAAAAAAACCCAGTGTCTCATGGCTGCAACATCCATCCTTAGTGGCTAACATCACTTAATGCTTTACTTTCTACAGACAACACCATCCAGCCCTAAACTACCTTGCTGGAAAACATTCCTCAGCCACACTTCTCTACCATAAAAGACAACTTTCAAAACCAGGGCTATTTTTGGGCAGGAACACACAGGAACAGAGTTCCTGCTGGCTCCTGAGTTGGCCACGCCCAATGACCCTGGACTTCCTTGGTGGTTTCCCATACAAGTACTAACCTGGGCTGAGCCTGCTTAGCTTCCAAGATCTGATTCCTTGTATGGGAAACCACCAAGGAACTCATTAGCATAATAGGCCACACCCAACAGCAGAAACTCATTAGGATTGGCTACCTTAGGGGTATGTGGCCTAACATGCAAAGGAGTTCCTGCTCCAAAAAAAGCCCTGGGTTTTGACAACAAACAAGGTAAACAGAATAAGAAGCAAAAGGCAGGTGTGACTGGATGAGCACACTTCTGGCAATGTGGGGGTGTGGCCTAATATGCTAATAAGCAGGGCGATCATGGGTGTGGCCTAATATGCTAATATGTTTCTGCTGTTGGGAGTGGCCTATTATGCTAATGAGTTCCTGCTTGGCTTTTTCTACAAAAAAAGCCCTGTTCAAAACTATAGACATTTCACAGCACTCATTTCCCAAGATTCCTCCTTCTCATTCCCACGTAACCTACTGAGACTTTCATCATGACCACTCACTTTCAATCTACCTTCCCTTGAGACCTCTGCTCTAACAGGGTGGACAGTGCGACCACAACCACATTGAATGACACAGACATCCAACATAAAATGACTTCTCCATAAAAAGTTGACACTACTCCACAGACCCGTGTGTAACATGGTGTGACCTTGAACACTGGCTATCGTGTAACATAAGGTATGTGAGACTTTACTTCCACATTTTTATCTTTCACTTACAGACTGCTAATATTTACTTTACCTCCTTCCAGCCTATGCATTTGTTACACATCACATCTTTCTAGAGCTCGTTGTATTGCTTTCACAATGGGCTTTGCTGTGAGTATATATATAATTGAAAGGAATGCAAGACGAAGCAAACATCATCACAGAGGTGAGCTGAAAAATAAAACAAGGTATCTCTCTGTTCCCTGACCTGGCCCAGGTGGGCCAATGTTGTCAGATCTTGGAAGCTAAGCAGGCTCAGCCCAGGTTAGTACTTGTATGGGAAACCACCAAGGAAGTTCAGGGTCATAATGCAGAGCAGTGTTCCCCCAAGTTGAGTTAGTGTGAGCTACCTCACAGTTTTTTAGCCTCCAGCTCACACATTTTTGTCTTAGCTCAGGAAGGATGGCTACACAACAAACTAATTTATGCAGCAGCCACATTGCTCACTCACAACTTTAATGCTAGTAGCTCACAAAGTAGAATTTTTGCTCACAAGACTCCACAGCTTAGAGGGAACATTGATGCAGAGACAGGGCAATGGCAAACCACCTCTAAAACTCTCTTGCCTTGAAAACCATAAGGAGTTTTCAAGTCAACTAAAACTTGACAGCACTTTTCACCACCATCTCTCTGTACTTCTGAGGCAAGGATTGGGGGAATCCACTGGGGGAGTTTCCCCAGTGGTTTGGAGTGATGACACCTGTATATTGATGGCACTGAGCTCTACATTTCATTAGATTCATATATAGCGTATAAGCTGCTAGGATGGGCTGGAATCAGTAATGGACTCAATAAGGGTGAATAAACTAAAATAATATAATAAAATGGAGCTTCTTGAGGACAGAAAACCCACAAAGTCATGGATTTGTAGACTGGGGGTGATTCAGATTTGATTTTAATCTTCAGTTCGCTGTAGTGTTGCCTGACTTTCTTAGCCATTCAGGCTTGTGTCTTCCTCAATATGTACTTCAGCTTTCCCATTATGGATTTGTAATATCCCTGTTTTTATCGACTATAGCATTCCCTCAGAAAAAAAGAGACTAAAACCCTGGGGGGCCACATTAAAAATTAGAAAACAAAGCTTCTTAGGAGAGATTTAAGACAACAAAGGCTTATGGCAAATTACTTTAATTCTACATTAATAATCTTGTTTGATCTTTAAAAGCTCAGTTACTAATGCTGAGGCAGTCATTTTAGGTAAGGATTCCTGGGTGTTCTTTTTTAGTCAGTGATCAAAATTAATTGACCTTGAATGACATCTTACCATATTAAATACAAAGGCAAAGTTCTCATTGGAATTCTAGCTCCAAATCCTCCAATAGTTTCATCCAATGGGGTTCCAGCTCTGAGTATTTGATGTGTCTTGCACTGACTACACTGAATCATTGGTGTGAAAGATCATCTAAACTGGTGGTATTCAATAGTTGAATCAGGACCCACAGGCGAGTAATGGGGCCCAATCTGCTAGGTCACAAGGTCCTATTGAGGCACAATATTTTGCTCCTGCTTGGAAGGGCCTGCTACTAGTGAGCATATGAACTGACAAGGAGCATATGAGGCTGACAAGGAATCAGGGCAGGTGGTGAGCAGCCAGCCAGGTGATTGTCAGGGCAAGTACAAGGCAAGCAGGAGTTAAGTAGGCAGAAGCCAAGGTAACAACAGCAGGCCTCATGGGAGCTGTTAAAATCAGCACAGTTTCCAAGCTTAAGCAGGCTTTTATAAGAAGGTGGTATCCTTGCTCTTTCTGATGACCTGGTTAAAGTCCCAGCTCCTTTCAAGAGCTACCTCATCTCCTTCCTGGGAGAGACTTGAGAAAAGCAGACCTTGGGCCTCTCATCATGTGTTCCTTCATCAGGACCCTCTCTGGTCCTCCTTCCTCTCTGATCCCAAGGTTCTGGAGGGATCTCTGTGGGCATGGGACTGTGGGCAGGGCCCTTTCAGTAGCTATATGTCATCAGGTGCCAAGGGATACAAGGCTTTCCAGGTGGATCCTGGTCTGTTGACTCAGTGAGGCCAGGATCCACAACCAGTTGCTGCAGCAGGGCCATGGGGTCCTCCTGTGGAGTACTCAGAGGGATATGCACTTTGGAGATCTCAGGGCCTGGGAGGGATGCCTTGTCATCTGAAGAGCCTGCCCCAGTGGAAATGTGGCAACCCATGACAAATAACATTTAACATACGTCCATCTCAGTCCTTTGGGCCCAGTTAATCTCTGAATCATTGTAATGAAACAAAAACAGGCTACTGGCTGAAAAGCATTAAGTCTATTGCTGAATCACAGTGCTGCAGAAGGGCTGTAATATTGCCATAAAACATATTGCTAGAAAATGCAGCAATGCTGTTTAAAGAGAGCAGGAACAAACAAGTGGTTCCCCCCCACCCCCCACATACAACGGTTTAATAAACAGTTTCGAGCTACATGCTACAGGGAAGGCAAACAAAAGATCATCAATTAACCTGACCTGGGACAAAAATGTACACATCAGCGAATGGTAGTTAATACATTTTGAACAGTAAACCTTAACTCATCCACTGAGCCTTTCCAAAATAAAATATCCATCAGCCTTTAGTAGCAATACCACATCACATTGTACCACTAGCAGTTGTGCAGCCCTCTGCATGCATGTGCTAGAAGTGGGTGGGGGACCCTCTAAAAATACTTCCAAACTCCACATTGATGCAACTGTGATAGCTCCCTGCTTATTGTAGTGCAGGTAATGCAGCTCACTGTTTACAATCAGAAGCAGTCATCTCTGTCCCTATCTGCATTTGGGTGATTTGTTCAACTACAACAATAATAGACAAACAATAGCTCTGGTCATAGTAAATGAGACCAATGGTCTTTTGTAAAGTTACTGCCATGCTTCTAGCAATGAAAGTGGTAGGGTTAAATCACATGTGATCACAATTCTATTTAGCGCATACAATGCTATCATAATAAGAGTTGTTGTTCAGTCGCACAGTTAAGTCCAACACTTTGCGACCCCATGGACCACATCATGCCAGGCCCTCCTGTCCTCCATTGGCCTCCAGTGTTTGCTCAACTTCATGTTCATTGCATTGATAATACTGTCTAACCATCTCATCCTTTGTCGTCCCCTTCTTTAACCTTCAATCTTTCTCAGCATCAGGGTCTTCTCCAGGGAGTACTCCTTTCTCATTTGGTGGCCAAAGTATTTCAGCTTCAGCTTCAGTACCTGGCCTTCCAGGGAAGAGTCAGAGTTGATTTCTTTTAGGACTGACTGTTTTGATCTCCTTGCAATCCAGGGGACTCTCAAGAGTCTTCTCCAGCATCATAACTCAAAAGAATCTATTCTTCAGCACTTAGCCTTCCTTACAGTCCAACTCTCACAGCCATATAGTACTACTGGGAATACCATTGCTTCGACCATACAGACTTTTGTTGGCAGGGTGATGTCTCTACTTTTTAATATGCTGTCTAGGTTTGCCATCAGTTTCCTCCCAAGGAGCAGGCGTCTTTTAATTTCATGGCTGCAGTCACTATCTGCAGTGATCTTGGATCCCAGGAATGTGAAGTCTGTCACTGCTTCCACGACTTCGCCTTCTATTTACCAAGGAGTGATGGTAGACCTCAACTGTATTCAGCTCAATTTAGCTCAACTGTATAAAGCCAAACTAACTGTCCTATGCAAATCAGCACCAGGAAGCTGAATTTGCAGTTGACAAACTTTGAGCAGAAGAAGAGCCTTAACCTTTTCCTTTCCAGGAAACTGTAGACACCACTTTTCCCCTTGTCCAGACTCCAGACCCCCATTTGTGAAACATGGATCTGGAACCTAAACTGAAGGGGAAGCAGCAGGTAGGGCTGTATACCAGGGAAAAAACATAATACAAGGAAAGAGTTAAGCATGCTCTTCCTATCCAAAGCTTTTCTGTTGCAAACTTGACTTCCAAATCCTCAGTGCTAACAGTAGCAGAAGGCTTCAGCAACACAGTTCTGAGGTAGCACATGCTTTTCCATTTGAAGAATGGAACAACATGATCTAAACAGACAGCAGGTTGGTATTGCTAGCTGCTAAGATGCATTTTTGTTTGACAGCAAATTCCAAGTGCTACAAGCTCCTTCAGGAACAGTTTCAAAACTTGGGGTCCTTGGAGGTTCTATCAAAAGTGGTTTGAACAGCCCTGCAACATTTGTATATAACTACCTGCTTTGTTAACATTGGCTGTGATATCCTCACACATTTTGGAATCCTTTTAAAGTTTGGATTTAATGGTTGTTCTCTTCAAAACAGCAGTGTTTCTTTCCTTCTTACTAGCATTTGTGTTTACATTCCTTTGTGTTGTGAAAGGAAAACTATAAAATATTATAGATTCATGTGGATAATAAAACTTTGTTGGACTACTAGACTTGAACTTTCTTCTATAAAATATTATATTTTTAATATAACACAGTGCATGTTTTTGCATGTGTGTGTGTGCATGAACATGTATTATGAGCTGTGATACATTTATACTTTGATACTATTTACACTATACTTTTCACAATCAAAATACTTGCTATGGTAGATAGATACAGGTGGGTAGCCATATTGGTCTGAAGGAGCAGAATAAAGTCTGAGTTTAGTGGCACCTTTAAGACCTTCAACACCAACAATTTTTTATTCTGGGTATAAGCTTTCATGTGCATGCACACTATGTATTTGAAGAAGTGTGCATGCACATGATTGCTATAGTACAGTCATACAGAACTACTCTACAAGAACTGGAATGAGATTTCTAATGTTATAGCGAGAGAGATTCTATCAGAAGCTGACAAATCATAAAGGATGAAAAGTTTTCTAGTTAATGACCAAAGTGCAACAACCCTCTGGCCATTCTTGGCTCATATTGGACATGGCATCAAACCATCTTTGTGAAGTTTAATCATACTTTTGTATGCCATTTGACAAAGCATGGTTTATGTTTAGCAAACAAGAATAAGGATTGGAACACCATGGTTTCATGCAGTGTGTGAACTGACAAAGTACTGTTACAACCGGGAGTGCTCAGGCACGGCGTGGTGAGACACATGCACTTTGGTGCGGTGGCAACTTTACGATCTTGGAAGGGGTCCTTTGACCACTAAAAGGACCCCCTGCTGTCCTGGGAAGGGACAGACAGTAGCAAGGGGCTTGATCTGTAACCCTGTGTGAGTTGCAACTCACGGGGTGGTCTGGATCACCCCCAACGCGGGATCGAAGTCCGGGCTCAGTTCTTCTGAGCAAAGCCAATGCTCCTGCACCAGAAGGGGGGGAAGAGAAACCTTGCCGTCTGAGCGCTTCTGTGAGTATCCGTGGAATAAAATAATGGGACAAAAGGGCGATTTGATATAATTAGCCCCAAGAAGTAGCATAAGAGGGGAGGGCTCTCCCTCCTAAAGAATAACCAGCTAGTAAGCAAGAATAAATGAGCTTGGCAATGTGAGAGTGGAGAGGGCGAGAGAGAAAGTGAAACTCCATCCTGAATGAACAGAAGCCATGGAGGCTGAAAGAGATCTGAGCTGGCTATAAAGTTATTCAGGCTGGCTGTTATCGGTTTGGGCTCAGAATTTTGGTCTCACTTTAAGCTGGATGTAAAATTTGAAGAATTGGTCTGTGGCTGTATGAACTCTGTGGGTCTGAGGGCAAAACATTCAATAAGAGAATTGGCTTGAAAAGTAAAAGTTTTAAGAGGAGGAGGCAGCGGGGGATCCCCTTTGCAATGCGCTCAAATTTTTACCCTAACAGGGGTAGGGTAGAAGAAATGGAGAAGGAGAGGCCCGTTTCATCACACGCTAATTTTTAACCCTCTAGGGCCAGGGTGGAAGATCAAGAGAGAGACAGAGAGAGTGTTACAGCGTTCTCAATTTTTGCTGCAACCATTAATGACTACTGAAGTTGGAGAGTTAGCCAGAATTCAAGCAGAAACGCTAAACCTCACTGGTGAAATAACACTAATCAATAATAAGGCGCTGGATTAGCAATAGATTGTGTGCTTGACTTTTCTGGGCTTGTTGGATCAGGGCTATATGTGGGTGTCTTGGGAATAAAGGAGGGGGGAAGGTTGGGAAGTCAGCCAGCCTGGGAGAACTGCCAATGGAATGGTTGTTTGGTAAACATCTGGGGGAGATAGTAGAAGCAGTTTCTGGGGATTTTACCAGGCAATAAGATAGTCTAAATATCGTTGAGTTCTCTAATTTGTTGAAGTTACTTGAGATAGAAGGTCTGGGAAGGGAGCCAACAGGAGTGTGCTGTTCCTAAAAATTGGATAAGGGCTGGACATAAACAAAAGGGAAAATATATATACGGCAGTGAATTTGAATATACTCTGTGCATGTTAAGGCTGGGATTTGGAATCTGTGATTAAACGGGTAAAAATGTCCAGTGCAGGAGGAAGAAAACTGTCATTGGTTTCACCAGGGGGCCTGAGCTCTGCAACGGGAAAGTTAGGGAGCTCAGGACAAAAAAGAACCCCAAAAAGAAATGCAAGCTTTGGTGCAAGCTACTATCTTAAGCACAATCAATGATGTTATAGAGCCAATTAAAGCCAGCATGGAAGAAATTCGAAATTCAGTTCCACAAGCAATAGCACCTGTCAATCAAGCTATTCAGGAAGTAAAAGATATGATCCCCCAGGCGGCAGTACCGATACAGAATGCGATGAAAGATATTACTGAACAGTTTACCTAGAGTTTGCAGTTACTGCAAAAACAAATAACTGACAACACCACAAAAATTGTAGCATTAAGTTCTACAGTAGAGGAAGTTGAGACAAAGACGAGACAGGTGGAAAGGAAGGTTCAAGAAAATGAAGAGAAGCAATCGCTGTTAGAGCAAGATGTGATGAGACTACGGGTGGAGAGAGCTGCATTTGTCTTGAGGTTTCAGAATATTCCAGAGGAGAAGGAAGAAGAATTGTCTCTAAAAATGGCGGAACTGTTGGCAAATCATCTACAGCTTGAAGACACAAGTGAAGTGGCAAAAGAGATAGATGTGGTTTCAGGATGAATTCGGCATATGCAAGAAGATTCAAGGTACCCAGGGAAGTACAGGTACGGTTCCATAAAAGAGCGGCCAGGGATAAAATACTGAGGGAGGTAAACGCTTCACCGCTGAAGATGGGACAGGAAGAAATCAGGGTGTTGAAAGAGATTCCCTGGAGAGTGAGGGGAAAAAGAAGGGCATATTTGGAATTAACAGCTCTCTTGAGAGCCAATGATATCACCTACAGGTGGATTTTGCCAGAAGGGGTCTTCTTCAATTTTGAAGGGAAGAGATTTAGGATTACTTTGGTTTTTAAAGCAAAGGACTTCCTAGAGACTTATGGGGAAGAGCTGTCGGATGATCAAGAGGACAGAGGGAGAGGTTGAAAGGGAACTGGAGCCTCAATCTCAAAGGGCAACAGCGTCGATCCCACCTGCTAGACCACAAAGGGTAAGAAGATTCAGACTAAGATCTCCAATCGTTACGAGGCAAAAGACAAAAGGCGAAAAGGACTGCAAACAGACACAGAATTTAGATGGATAAAAGGAAGTTAAAGTTTATATCGGTCAATGTGAATGGCTTAAATGGACCTCAGAAAAGAAGAAGGATATTCCATCAACTGAAGAAACATAATGCGGATATAACATGTATACAAGAAACCCATATTAGAAAAAATGATGAAAAATATTTGGACTATAAGGGATTAGGCAAATTATTTGTGGCTACGGATAAGGAGAAGAAGAAGCGGGGAGTAGCTACCTATATTAAAGAGTATCTGCAGCCAGAATTCATACTTGTCTCTGAGGATGGAAGAATATTGATTGTGGCTATCCAGAGACAAAATAAAAGGGTATTAATTGTGAATATTTGTGCCCCGAATCAGAATCAGGAAAAGTTCTATAGAAAGCTTTTAAATCTGATAGCCAAACAGGACTTTCAAGATATTTGTGTGATTGGTGATTTTAATGCGGTGTTTGACAATAACAGGACTGGAAAATGAATACTCAGAAAAAGAAGATAAAGGGCAATGAATTTACTAATTCTCTCTTGCAACTCATAGAGGAATGGCGATTGGTTGATGTATGGAAAATAAGAAATTTTAAAAAACAACAATACACATATAACTCGGTGAGACATGACTTTTGGTCTAGGCTAGATATGTGCTGGATGTCTTCTTCTTTGGTAAGGGAACTACAGGAGGCAGAAATCGAGGCAAGTACATATGCTGATCACAATCCGATAACTGTGGAATTACAGGGGACAAACCCTAAAAGTAGATGGACACTAAACCTCTCTTATTGAAGGATAGTAAGGTGGTGAGAAGTCTGCAAGTGGAATTTACATTTTTTTTTAAGAAAATATCAATCCAGATATTCCAAGGTGAATTCTATGGGATGCTTTCAAGG
This sequence comes from Gekko gecko, assembly GCA_029375565.1. Lineage (NCBI taxonomy): Eukaryota > Metazoa > Chordata > Lepidosauria > Squamata > Gekkonidae > Gekko > Gekko gecko. The sequence goes on along the minus strand of JAPDNY010000005.1, from coordinate 72,169,926 downwards.
CCTTTGCTAGAGGTTTGTTAATAAAGGAGGCAGCAAGAAAAAACAAGAAAAGAAATGAGGAATATTTTAACTTGAAGAGGGAAATATCAGAGCAAGAGAAGCAGGAAATGGAAACCGGTGGAGTCTTGGACAAAAGAGATAAGATTAAACTTCTTACGCACAGGATGAACTGTTTACTAACGGCAGAACTAGCAAAGAAAATGAGCTATGCTAAACAAAATTATTTTGAGAATGCCAATAAACCAACTAGGTGAACATAAGAACATAAGAGAAGCCAATGTTGAATCAGGCCAATGGCCCATCTAGTCCAACACTTTGTCACACAGCGGCCAAAATATACCAGGTGCCATCAGGAGGTCCAGCAGTGGGGCCAGGACACTAGAAGCCCTCCCACTGCTGCCCCCTCCAGCAACAAGAATAGAGTGCATCACCTGCCCCAGACTGAGAGTTCCCATCTATACCCTGTGGCTAATAGCCACTGGTGGACTTCTGCTCCATATGTTTATCTAATTCCCTCTTGAAACTGTCCATGCTTGCAGCTGCCACCACCTCCTGTGGCAGTGAATTCCATATGTTAATCACTCTTTGGGTGAAGAAGTATTTCCTTTTATCTGTTCTAACCCGACTGCTCAGCAATTTCATAGAGTGCCCACGAGTTCTTGTATTGTGAGAAAGAGAGAAAAGTACTTCTTTCTCAACTTGCTCAATCCCATTCATAATCTTATAAACCTCGATCATGTCACCTCTCAGCCGTCGTTTCTCCAAGCTAAAGAGCCCCAAGCATTTTAACCTTTCTTCATAGGGAAGGTGTTCCACCCCTTTTATCATTCTAGTTGCCCTTCTCTGCACTTTTTCCAATGCTATAATATCCTTTTTGAGATGTGGTGACCAGAACTGTACATAGTATTCCAAATGAGGTCGCACCAATGATTTATACAGGGGGATGATGATACTGGCTGATTTGTTATCAATTCCCTTCCTAATAATCCCCAGCATAGTGTTGGCCTTCTTTATTGCAGCTACACATTGTGTAGACATTTTCAGCGAGTTATCCACTAGGACTCCAAGATCTCTCTCTTGGTCCGTCTCTGCCAGTTCAGACCCCATCAACGTCTATTTATATTTAGGATTTTTGGCTCCAATGTGCATCACTTTGCACTTGGCCACATTGAACCCCATTTGCCACGTTGACGCCCACTCACCCATCCTCAACAGATCCCTTTGGAGTGCCTCACAATCCTCCCTGGTTTTCACCACCCTGAACAACTTCGTGTCATCTGCAAATTTAGCCACTGCACTGCTTACTCCCAATTCCAAATCGTTAATAAACAAGTTAAAAAGCATCGGACCGAGTACTGATCCCTGTGGTACCCCACTGCTTACCACCCTCCACTGAGAAAGTTTCCCATTTATACTCACTCTCTGTTTCCTATTTATAAGCCAGTTTTTGATCCACAAGAGGACTTGTCCTTTTATCCCATGACTATTGGGCTTACTTAGAAGCCTTTGATGAGGAACTGTATCAAAAGCTTTCCGGAAGTCAAGGTAAATAATATCTATTGGTGGTTGGCTTATCAAATAAGAAAGCAGTCTGAAAGGACATTGATAAAGTCATTGAAAGACAAAAATGGAGTAGAACGAAATGGAATTCAGGATTTGAAGAAGATTGTAGAAGATTTTTATAAAGATTTATATGCGAGAGAACATAAACAGAGAAAAAATACTTCACTACCTGCAAAAACGTACTATCCAAAAGTTCTCAAAGGGGGATCAGAAGATTTTAAATCAACCAATTACAATGATGGAAATGGTGGAAGCTCTTAAAATACAGAATAAAGGTAGGGCACCTGGGACAGATGGCCTCCTAGTTGAGTTTTATATAACTTTTGAATAAATATTGCTCCTGCATTACATGAAGTTTATAGAATAATTTGGGAAGGAGAAGAGGTGCCTGACACATGGAGGGAAGCCTTGATTTCGTTAATACATAAGCAGGATACAGAAGGGAATGATATTAAGAATTATAGACCGATCTCTCTATTAAATGTGGATTACAAGATTTTTGCTTAAATTATGGCGGATAGGCTGAAATGTATCCTGGCAAGGGTGATTCATACAGATCAATCTGGATTTCTGCCGAAAAGACAAATAAAACATAATTTGAGGTGGATATTAAATGTGTTGGAATACTATGAAGCACACCCAGAAAAAGAAATGGCGTTGACTTTTATAGATGCAGAGAAGGCCTTTGACAATTTGAACTGGATGTTTGTAATAGACACATTTAAGAAGGTGAAAGTGGGAGAGGAATCCATTTGAACAATTCAAGCTATTTATTCAAAGCAAAGAGCAGCAGTTATGGTTAACGGGGAATGGACAGATCAATTTCAGATACAGAAAGGCACGAGACAAGGTTGTCCCTTATCACCTTTATTATATATCTTTGCTCTAGAGGTGGTAACAGAGGAGATAAGACAGAATCCAGAAGTGAAGGGTTTGAAGATACAAGGAGAACAATATAAGCTACTGGCATATGCAGATGACCTTGTATTTATATTGGAGGAACCCAGACTGTCAATTTTGGAGCTGAACAAGACATTGAGAGATTACGGACAAGTGGCAGGATTAAAAATCAACCTGGCTAAGACAAAAATTTTAACTAAGAACATGATCCCTGAGAAGAGAGAGTGTCTACAAGAAGAATCGGGATATAAACTTTGTACGAAGGTAAAATATTTAGGAATTAAACTGACAAATAGATGTAGTTCGTTATGAGAAGATAGTTACAATGAATTATTGAAAGTAAGGAGACAAGACTTGGAAAAATTGAAGTATTTAAAGCTTTCATTGATGGGAAAAGTTGCTTTGATTAAGATGAACATTCTACCAAGGTGGATCTTTTTATTTCAAATGATCCCTGTTTTGAAGAATCTGGCAGTTTTGAAAGAGTTGGAGCAAATCACTACAAAGTTTGTTTGGCAGGGGGAAAGAGCAAGAATTAGGCTTAAAGCATTGCAAGACTCGAAGGAAAGAGGAGGGCTCAGTTTACCTAATTGGACTCTGTATTATAGAGCTGGAGCTTTGGCATGGATTAAGGAGTGGATAATGTTGGAAGATAGAAGACTCTTAAAACTGGAAGGTCATGATCTTCTGGAAGGATGACACGCTTTCTTATGGGACGAGAAGGTGGCAGCATGTAAATATTTTAGACAATACTGGATATAAGATGCACTCAGTAGAGTCTGGGGGACAATTCAGAAGAGGTGGTTTACTAAAACTTCGAAGCTGGTAGCACCTTTAGAAGCAGTGACTTTACCTAGGCTGTATGGTGAAAATCCCCCACAGAGATACCTGGACATTATAAATGCAAAGGGGGAGCTGGAATTGGATGGTGATATTGGTTGGGGGTACAGGGTTCAGATCCAATTGAGGTATAAGAGAGACAAGAAAAGAGGGTTTGAGAAGACATTAACAGACATACAAAAAATACTTTATGAACCAGAAGGGAAATTTCTTAAAAAATGTATTCACTGTTGTTGGCTGATTATATGGTAGATGAAATGGTGAAAAATAATATGATCCAATGGGCGCATAACTTTGGTTATAACATTGAGTTAGACCAGTGGGACCAAATATGGAAAATAAATGTAAAGATAACTAGGGAGGTCTCATATAGAGAAAATATGTATAAAATGTTTTATAGATGGTACATCACACCGGATAAGCTGGCAAAATATGATGAGAAATGTTCTAATAAGTGTTGGAAATGTAATGTTAAAACAGGTTAATTGTACCATATGTGGTGGACATGTGAGGTGACAAAAAGTATTGGATATAGGTACACAGAATGGCTCAGAAAATTATAAAAGGCACCCTTGTATTTAAACCAAAGGTGCTATTGCTGGGTATACTTCCGAAAGATGTACGGAGAGAAGATAGATATTTGATAATATACATAACGACTGCGGCTAGGATTTTATATGCAAAATATTAGTGATCTATAGAGGTACCGACTAAACAAGAGCTGGTCGAGAAAATAATGGAGGCAGCAGAAATGGATAAATTGATTCTGATGGTGAAAGAACATGATGAATCAGCCTTTATGAATACGTGGCAACAATTTTACAAGTGGTATGATCAGAAAGGGAAGGATGGAGAGAAATAAGAAGTATCAAGTACTATTAATCTTGAAGGATTTGTGATGCTATGTTAGAAGCGGACAAGATAGATAGAATTTAAGGATACTTAGGTAAAAGAGTATTTGTAATTAGTGTGGCAAGGAAGGGGAGAATTAAAATAGATGGATATAGAATCGGTACCCCCCCATGAATGTTGAATGTCATATGTAATTGTTGATGTTACGTGTGTGTAGTGTAATTGTAATGTATGTTTTGTAGTGTAATGTATGGTTGTCTTTAAAAAAAAAAATGCCTCTTTCAGCGGTGCTTAAAAAAAAACAAACTACTGTTACAACCAGTGTTCCCTCTAAGCTGAGATAGTGTGAGCTAGCTCACAGTTTCTTAGCCTCCACACATTTTTGTCTTGGCTCAGGAAGGATGGCTCCAAAGCAAACTAATTTATGCAGCAGCCAAATTACTCGCTCACAATGTTAATGCCAGTAGCTCACAAAGTAGAGTTTTTGCTCACAAGACTCCACAGCTTAGAGAGAGCATTGGTTACAACCACTTTCTTGAGGCTTTTGCACCATAGAGACGGATTGTCTGAATATAGAATGAAAGCAGAGAAGCAGCTCCTGCTGGTGTTTCCATGCTGATGGACTTAACTCACTATCAATATTTGGCAGGCCATAATGGGTGGGATGAGTGATTCAGCAGTTTATGGGAAACATAATGCCATCATTGCTATTATCAGCCATTTTCAGCCTTGATTTTCTCCTGCAAAAATGACCACTGTGGCAGCACATTAGTATTGCCACTCTTACCCATCTCAGACTGAACATACTAGCAAATCAGGCAGCTGATTGCACTGTCTCAGCACCTTGCAAGCCAACTCTATCTTCCAAATCAATCTCCTGAGCAAGTGGACCCATTGTCTTTAGCAAGCACTGCAAGAATGGCTGGTGAGTCTGGCTTGTCTTGAGCTGGGCTGTACATTGTCACAATATATATGTCCTAAGAACCTTATACCATGGAAGAGTAAAATGGTGTTTCACACAGTTGTACATTCTAACCAGTTCTAACCCCCATCCTCTTCAATTTTCTAAGAAAATATACAAAAAACAGCAAAGACCCAGCTCCCTATAGTGTAGTATAAAGGATTACAAGTATTTAATACAGGAAAATTTAAATAGGACCTGAATACTCCCTTTCATTCAAGTAAGTGTAACATTATCTATTATGTTGCCTCTTTTTCCCTTCTGTGCCTCTGGTTTTCTTTCTTTCTTGGTAAATTAATCACATTTATATAATATAATAGCAATTGACAAGATATGCTCTTTGGGATTTCATTCATATGTATATGGCTAAGGTAATATCTCATTTACTGCCTTTGTGTGCCTTTTGATTGATGATTTCAATGGGACAACCACCTAATGAGGTCCACTCTGATCATGTGAATCACTGTGAATGTGAATCTACTGTACAATCTTCTCCTTTATATAATATTAAAGACATCTAATATTCAAGGTAAGTGGCTTCTTTCACTTTGTCTCCTGATAAATATGGTTCCCTGGACTGTTCTCTATTTCCTGGAAGGCCAGATACTGGAGCTGAAGCTCAAATACTTTGGCCATCAAATGAGAAGGGAGCACTCACTAGAGAAGACCCTGATGCTGGGAAAGATTGAAGGTAAAAGAAGGGGACAACAAAGGATGAGATGGTTAGACAGTGTTATCAATGCAATGAACATGAAGTTGAGCAAACTCCGGAGGCCAGTGGAGGACAGAAGGGCCTGGCATGATGTGGTCCATGGGGTTGTGAAGAGTTGGACTTGACTATGCAACTGAACAACAACAACAACAACAAAAATATGGTACCTGGAATACTCAGCTGCTCTAAAATATTCCTCTTTTCCTATCCCTCCAACTAAGCTCTTTTGAGATAACACACACTTCAGTGTAACTGGGCAAAAGAGAATTTAGAGCACACCATTCTGGGAGATGCTATGCTGGGTCATGGTAGAGCTCCTGAAGTTCCTGATTCAGTAGCAATCGGATTCTACAATTGGATTCTACAATTCCCATCCACAAAGCTGGATCTTATGGCTTTCTTCTGCTTTCTTCAAGAAAGATTTCCTCCCGTTGATTATTTTTTTTGGATAGAGAAAGGCTTTCTCTGATGGGAAGAATACTTTGTTGAAGGAAACTTTTCATTGTTAATGGAAGACTTGGTGGAAAGGTGTCAAAATACAGCTCTCATGAAGAGCCTTCACCCATTCTGATTTCCAGAAAGTTTTCAGCCATTTGAGGGTTGGCATCCCTGTCCATTTGCCTATTTAAACATTTATGTGCCATGTTCTCCTGCACTGAGAGCTATGACAACTAGTTTATCTAGTAAAGTCCAAAATAAGAAACTGACACTCATTGCAATTTTAGTGTCCCATGCCTGTAATATGGTAATGCTGTGTAGCATTTTTATGATTCACTACTGGAATCTGGCATGTGTTCCTGCTTAGATGTGAATGTGTACTCTGGAAGGCAGGACTCCCAGTGGATGAATTCTGTGGTGTAGCAGGTAATTGTGACCAGGTCTGTCTTTTTGGGAGAGCCTTTTAAAAATTGACTCCTGGGAAGAACTCTTTGCAGCTGGGGGTCTCTAATTTCAGGCAAAAAGTATGTCTCTAAAGCCTGAAGGCTGGCCATGCCTGTCCTTAAATAAGCTTGAAGTGGAAGCAATTTCCTCTCTTCCAGCAGCACATAGATATTTGGGGATTGACACTACCCAGGCAGCAGAGTAGAAATAGGAGAAACCTGTTATAGTCCAGTAACTTATTACAGAAGGGAATTTCTATGTTCTCTGTCTATATACCTTTGTAGGCATATTTCTTTATGCAGAAATAAACCTAGATTTTTTATGGGTTGTGTGGGCAAGCTTCTTCCAAAATGATCCCTCCCAGAATGGTCAGTACCAGGAGAGTTTACACTACCACATAGCAGGGATTACAAGATTGTCCTGCTTCCATATTATCGCATGAATTCATTTGGCCATGCACTGTTCTCCATTTTCTTTCTGATTTAACAGTTTCTACATTGATTCTAGAATGGGGGCATGTGCCATTTAATTTTCTTCTGTTTATTTTCAGCTCCCCCCACCCTTTTTTTCACCAGTGCAAACAAACCATAATGCACTTTGATGAAACACAGAATCCATGAGGAAGGGAGCAGAACAGCACATTAATTTTACTTTTGTGCTCTGTTTGGTCAATATACCCAAATGTTTACGAGGATCACTGACAGATGGTAAAAAAATGATATAAATTTTTATTCAGTTTCTGGAATTTTGAATGAACTGGTCTGGTTTTTGATGAATGAGAAATTCCCCATTTTCATTTTTTTAAAAAAAAAAAAAATCCCAGATTTGCACAGGCCACTGTGCACTCAGTCTGTCACATTTTTCAGTTTTTCATTCAAATGTCTTTCCTCCTCTGAATCACTGACGTTCATGTGTATGTGCCAAGATTCTTTTTGTGAGGGGTTTTGTGTAAAACACTTGGCAAAATGTAAAACACTTGACAAAAAGAACTTTGATACACTCATACTTGCATCACATTATAAATGCACATGCACTCATCAGCAATGAAGCCAGGGGCCAAGTTGAAACATACAAACAACATGAAGGATTCTAATTCTGCCCAGTTCTAGAGCTAATTTCAGAAATTTAGAAACCAGAATCCAAGAATAGTGGGATTTAGGGCAGAACAATAAATAAAGGGCATAAGAGCATCTTTTCCATCCTAGACACAGCTGGTTCAGCCCAGGAGCTACTGATGTCAAAGCTTTTTCATATATGAGAAAACGATGATGTGATGAAAAATGGAAAAGAAATGTCATGAAGCTACAACTATTTCTAAACTAGTGTTTTAAATATGTTTTAAATCTCAACGATTGTGCTCTTAAAATTCTTTTAACTGAAATGTGCTGGTTATGTACTGAATTAAATAAACTGAACTGAACAGATACTAACTAAAAGTAACCACAACCTAGATTAGAAGCTATTTCTCAAGGGAATTTTCTTCTCCAATTTGAGGAATGATGCTGCAACTTTAGGCTACTCAAATAAGCAAAAATTACAATCTACTTTCTTTAGAAATATTCCTTGGGGATATCAGAATTCTGCCAATCCTCCTTTCCCCCCCAGCTACTGTCAGAGCAGGAGCAGCACATTGCAGTAACTAGGATGGATCAGCAGATTATTTAGCTAGCCGTCCCACATGAAATACAGGCTCAGATAGATGATATTTCTGTTTGCATAGAATTATGCTGAAAAAGGGGTCATACCAAGTATAGATTGCAAGGGGAGGTTGTATAGCTAAAGATGAACAAATAAGTTTGTATAAATCATCAGTAAAGAAATGAAAGAAAAAAACTCTTGGTACTAGGTATACCAAGAGTTAACTAGATGGCTGCGAATATAGCATTTTGGGGGAAAATACTGCTTACATCAGGCTTCAAGATCAGACTTTATTGCATGTTTCACATAACTTAGCAGGAGAACAAGAATGTTCTTTGGCTTTCTCATAGCACTAGAATATCATCAAATATTGTGGTCTGCTGCAATGGGTTTCTACATGAAACAGAATGGTGGCCCCAAAACTGTAGAATTCCTTCCTTACAGACAATAAACATGCTACTATTTCAAAGAGCCTTTATATTAATTTAATGATTATGTTAATTGAATTATTACTTGCTGTTGTAAATGCCTTTTTCCTCTTTATAGCTTGTTTTGAATTAGTTGTCATTTAGTAGACCCTGGTGGGTGGAAAGGCAGAATATAAATCCTGTCCTTATTAATATTTGAATTTTGGATTCACCACATTCTATGCTTGCCATAATTGATTCGGCTCAAGAACTGGCAGTCAGAGGACACTGGCCAGGGCTGACTGGCTGCTTCGCAAAGTCCCGCCCATGTCAGCCCCAGTCAGGGTTTTCAGCTCAGTCTGCTCCAGTCCTCCGACAGGAGAGGACCGTCTGGAGTGTGAGCGCAGGGACAGGCCCTCAAGGCTAAGGCAAGTAAAAGAAGCCCTTTTCCGCCCCCCCACACCATCCCCTGGGCCTTCTATGAGGGGACTAGGCTCAGAGAAGGCCTTTTCCGTCCCCCACACGCCATCCCCTGGGCCTTCTATGGGGCACTAGGCCCAGAGAAGCCCTTTTCCGTCCCCCACACGCCATCCCCTGGGCCTTCTATGAGGGGACTGGGCCCAGAGAAGCCCTCTTCCGTCCCCCACACGCCATCCCCTGGGCCTTCTATGAGGGGACTAGGCCCAGAGAAGCGCCTTTTCTGTCCCCCACACCCCATCCCCTGGGCCTTCTATGAGGGGACTAGGCCCAGAGAAGGCCTTTTCCGTCCCCCACACGCCATCCCCTGGGCCTTCTATGAGGGGACTAGGCCCAGAGAAGGCCTTTTCTGCCCCCCACACCCATCCCCTGGGCCTTCTGTGAGGGGCAGTAGGCCCAGAGAAGCCCTTTTCCGCCCCCTCACACCATCCCCTGGGCCTTCTATGAGGGCAGTAGGCCCAGAGAAGCCCTTTTCTGCCCCCTACATCATCCCTTGCCTCTGTGGGCAGTAGGCCGAGAAGCCCTTTTCCGCCCTCTTCCCTTCCTGTCCTCCTTTCTTTCTCTCCTGTCTCCTCTCTTCCTTCTCTTCCTTCCTTCCTTCCTTCCTTCCTTCCTTCCTGCAACCCTCTCTCCCTTCCACCCTCCCTCCCTTTCTAGGGCCCGTTGTCTTCCACCACAACGGGCTTTGCTCCCTAGTAGTTTATATAAATAAAAATACATTTCACTGGGTGATTTTGAACCAGTCACATACTTTCAGCCTAACCTACCTCATAAATTTGTTGTGTGTGGATAAAAAAGAGGAGAGAACAATGTAAACTGCTTTAGTCCCCACTGTGGAGAAAGACAATAGTTTTCCTCAGTAGAATCTGCAGGGGGAAAGGAGACAGAAAGCTGAAGACAAAGGGGCAGATAAAGGGAGGCTGGCTGTTGGGTGGGAAGGAGATAGGGATGTCAACTCCAGGTTGGGAAATTCCTGGATATTTGAGGGGTAGAGCCTGGGAGTGGTGGGGATTGAGATGAGGAGGGCCTTCAGACAAATATAATGCCATAGACTCTACCCTCCAAAGCAGTCATTTCCTCCAGGGGAACTAATGTTACCAATCTCCATGTGAGGGCTGGAGATCTCCTGGAATTACAACTGATCTACAGATTCCCCTGGAGAAAATGGCTGCGTTGAAGGGTGGAGTTTATGGTATTATACCCTGCTGAGGTCACTTCCAAGTTCAAACCTCATCTTTCCAAGACTCCACCCCCAAATCTCCAGGAATTTCCCAACCTGGAGCTTCAACTGAGGAAAACTATTGTCTTTCTCCACAGTGGGGACTAAAGCAGTTTACATTATTCTCTCCTCCTTTTTATCCACACACAACAACCCTATGAGGTAGGTTAGGCTGAAAGTATGTGACTGGTTCAAGTATGGAACTGTCAATCCTAAGAGGAACAGATCTCTGTATTCATAATTCCTGGAGAGTGGCTGCTGCCACTGCTGCTGTGGGGCAGGGGGAGGAAGTAGGTGGGAGGCCAGGAGAGTGACGGGGCAGAAAGGAAGTGACAGGCATGGAGGGGAGAGAGAGCATGAGAGAGAGTAAGAAAAGGGGTGGCAGGAATGAGAAAGAGTGTGAGAGAAGTAGGGGGAGAGGGGAAGAAGCAGAGGTGGGGGAAATGGGATAGATGCTCCCACAAGTTTCTTGCAGTTCCCCACTTGTATAATCTGAATCTCAATCAACACTGATATAGCTTGCACCAGAAAACATGGAGAATTGCATCCCATAATACTAGGAGAGCTCTCAGCAGCATTGTCATAAGCAATGCCTCATTATCATCTGCCAAATGTTATCTGGGCCCATCATAGTTCCATCCAGTGTTCCCTCTAAGCTGAGTTAGTGTGAGCTAGATCACAGTTTTAGCCTTTGGCTCACACATTTTTCTCTTAGCTCAGGAAGGATGGCTCCAGAGCAGACTAATTTATGCAGTAGCCAAATCACTCGCTCACAACTTTAATGTCAGTAGCTCATAAGATTCCATAGCTTAGAGGGAGCATTGAAGACTCCTTTAATGTTTAAACTGCAGGATTGATTTCCTGCACGTCAGCTGGATATTAGCCAATGCCACTCCTTTCAAAATTAATATTAAAGCATTATTAAGCATAAATCCCCTCCGGAGGCATCTGCAAAGACCTGAAAAAAATACTTATGTAAACTGCCCTAGCTGGAGTATTGCTGATGGCATGAGTTTATCTACTTAAATGTTTGTAGGCTTGAGGCCGAAATATGGAATCATATTTAAGTCCTGCTTAGGACTTTTGAAAGACTTGATCCTTCCTCTTTAAAGGTGGCATACAATTAACAAAGAATTCAAATATATTGCCTATATGCAGCATGGTTTGGTTTAAAAGGAGAAAAATATACAAGCAGTATATCTTAACTCAAACTTGTGCTGAACATAATCATGATGGTAATAACATGACACATTTTCAAAGAAATACAAGCCGAAGACAAACCCTTAAGATCTTACAATCCAAATTTAGACAATGGAAGGAGGAAAGAGAGAGAAAAAACAATTGAAAATGAGAAGGAATGGGTTAGTGCAGAGTTAACAAGGCATAAATCTTATCACATTTACTTTGATTTTATTTCTTTAGAGCTCTCTGTGTGTGAGTGCACTCAGAGCGGAAGAGAGGAAGTGGAAACTATATCTGTTCTTTGCAGTAAATGACTGACATGTGAGGGAACAGGACATCTTTGTGTGTGTGTGTATACTGAAGGGTCATAAAGACAGGAGGTTGGTTATGTCTCTGTAATAAGGATGCTGGATTTAAGTTACAAATGCTCTTTTACTATAGGGCAGATGTACAAATATCAGTACAAGGAAATTAAGTGTTCACCTAAAATACCAGGGTTGCTATTATTAGGCTTTTTAGAAGTGTTCTAAAGCACTGTGAAAGGTTATTTCTTGTTGGCTTCAATACTTAGATTCTAGGATAGTTGCTCTGCACCTTTGTGTTACATTGATAACAAAAACAGAGCCTGGTGTTTGTTCTAAGGGTTCTTGTGTGCTCTAGCCTTATCTTTCATACACAGATTTCACAGGGGCACAACTATGATGTATTTTGTATAGCTGATTCCTCTGAGTTCAGAATTAGGCTTCGGGTTTTATCACTTCTCCAGTCTAATCAGCTCCTTGTTTTGACACAATGCTACCTGAAAAGCTGAGATAGATGAGAAAAAAAATCCTCAGAGCATCATTGCCATGATTAAGCTGGATGGCAAGAGAAACAGATATGGAAATATTCATGTTTTGCTAGAAACAAGACCACAAATATTTTTCAGTGTTATGAAATCCTGAAAATTTACCTGGAAGCTAACTCTGTTAACATCAAGAAACTTCACTGATAAATTCACCATCTAGTTTACTATGGCTTTTTCAGTTTATGCACAAGGGATGTGCTGTAATTTGTCTGTGAGCTTAGTGAACAGCTATTAGGTGCAATTTAAACATTGGTACTTTTAGGGATCTTAATGAAATCCTATTCGATTGAATTTCAAGAGACAATCAAGAACTCCCCCCTGCATAGACTATACATTAGATTAAACCCAGATCTATAGAACTTCTGACGAATATCTGTCCAAATTTGCAAATTCTGCTCTCCCCTGCCATTTTTTCTTCAGCAATAATTGTTTAAAAATTGACATCATGTTAAAGAGACTTACTAAAGACTTGGGTAGTCTTTTATTTACCTTTGAACCTAAAACAAGTCCACTTATCTGTATTTGGCAGACACCAGCAAGCCTTAGTAAATATATATTTGTATTTTTTTTCTCAAGAACTGCAGAAGTATAAACATAGTAAAAACAAATATAATTGAAGAAGTGGGCAGAGAAAATATAGGTTGATGGATGGATGGGAAGGATGAAAGGAAGCAGAGAAATATCAGAATATGGGGGCTACCAGAGGGAGAGAAAGAGGAAATAGTGTTGGAAGGGAAAACAGAGAAAAGTGATGTGCCACACTTGTGGGTTCTCCAAAATGCAACTGTGTCCAGCCCTGCCAGCCATGTGTCCAGTTTGGCCATGCCCAGCACCTGGCATCACACAACTCTTGGGAAGAGACTGCCAGGGGGAGTGAAGGAGAAAAAAGCTGAAGACAAGGAGGTTGGCTGGTGAATGGGAAGGATAGAAGGAAGCAGGAAAAGGTGACAGGCTATGGGGGCTGCCAGGAGGAGGGAAAGAGGATATAGTGGGAGAGAAGAATAAATGGGAAAATGAGATGGTATCTCTCCAAGTCTTTTTTTTTAAAAAAACTGTCCCTAAGGACAGAATGTTATTATTTTTTTAACACATTACAATACATAACATACAAACAATAACACAGGCATATAACACAAATGGGGGTAATAGAATCTCATAGTGCAGGGATGGGCAAACTTGCTCAACGTAAGAGCCACATAGAATAAATTTCAGATGGTCAAGAGCCGCAAGACATGAACAAATATTACACGCACATTTTTATTTAGAAAATAGGCAGATTTGCTTTTTATTACCATTCAATGAGACTGCCAAAAGTAAAAACAAAAGGGGTAAAAACAGATATTGATCATGATATTTATTTGTCCAATGATATTTATTTGTCTAAGAGAGAGAGAAAGAGGGGGAGGTGGAAAGAAAGAATGAAAGAGGTGGAAAGAAAGAGAGAGAGAGAGAGAGAAACAAAGAAAGCAAATAGATAGGAGGGACGGGGGAGGGAGGAAGGGATCAAATGCGTGCCTCCCCTTCGCTTCCCCAGCTGCTCTGCTGGGAGCCACACAATATGTGTGAAAGAGCCGCATGTGGCTCCCGAGCCGCACTTTGCCCACCCCTGTCATAGTGCATACCTTAACTATGCCTAAAAAAAATCAACATTTACTAATTTTATAATAAGTGAGTATAGCTCAGTTCATTTCTCTCTTATTGGGTTATATAAAAGTACTTTATCTTATAAATCGTCTTTCAGTTGTAACAGCCTATACATAAATATTATACCACTCATAAAACCATGCCCATGTGTTCTGGAATACGGAGTCTGAGAGACCTTTGTCCATTTCAGCTGCTTCTAAAACTTTATTTAGGTATTCTTGTTTCATAGGTGTCTCCGGCCTCTTCCAATATTTAGCATAAAGAATTCTTGCAGCAGTGGTTAGGTATACAATAAGATAGCAATCATCTTTATTAGAGTCTTTTGGTAAAATATTTAAAATAATATCTCCGATGTAAATGGTATAGTCATACCTAACAACTTTTGAATCATTTCGTGGACCCATGCCCAATATTTTTTACTTATTTCACAATGCCACCACATATGAACCCACCTTATTTTCACATTTCCAACACTTGTTTGAACATTTACTATTATATTTCGCTAATCTCTCTGGTGTTACATACCATCTATAAAACATTTTATATACATTTTCCTTGTAGGCTATAGCTTTTGTAATCTTTATGTTTTCTTCCACATTTGGTCCCACTGGTCTAAATCTATGTTATGACCTATATTTTGGGCCCATTGAATCATATTAACTTTCACTGTTTCCTCTAACATCATCTCATTAAGCAGGAAAATATAAGGTTTTTTTTATAAATTTTTGTTCAGCAGCTATCATCTTTTCAATCTCCACCAAGTTTTCATGAAAACCTATTTTCTTATTTTTAGAATATCTGTATTCTATCTATTTGAGCTTTTTGCCACCACAATAAGCCCTCTAGTGATTTCAACTCATTCTTAGAGTCCAAAATATCCTGATATCTTTTTGGTTTCTCTTCTTTGTATACATTTGGTAATGTAAAGGCTTCCAAGGAAGCGGTCAATTTTGAGGTTTTTTTGTAAAAAACTGCTTAGGTATGATTTCCCAAACTTTCAGTAGAGAAGCCCGGAGCCAATGTTGTTTAAAATACCTTTGTGAGGACGCCTTCCTGTACCATAAGAACGCATGCCATCCCATCATAAGATCATGGCCTTCTAATTTTAAAGTTATTTTGTCCTCTAGAATAATCCAATCCCTAATCCAAGCTAATGCTGTCGCTCTGTAGTATCTCTCCTAGTCTTGGTGAGTCCCCAGCTTGTATAGTATATTTAAACTTCACTAACAATCATATGAAAGGAATTGTTACACGAAATGGTGACTTTAAAAAAGAAGTAAGTTAGGTGCTGAAATCTAACTTGAATGTTAAGAAGAAAAATAATTTTCTTAATGGTAACTAAAATAACAGATTACTTGGATGGCTATTATACAATTTTTGCTTCTGCCTAGGAATACCATGAAAACCACATAGAAATTTGAATAAGGTACAAAACAGTCATTCTTTGCTGACCATTGAGCTATTATAGACTTGTTTTAATGTCATGTCTACAATAATATTTTCTATCATTTTCGCCTCACTTTACTAATGCTTTGATCTTGAGCTTTTTCTTCCACTTACCTCAGAAAGTAATTTCTGATGATTCTCAGAGAAAGTGTACATTGTACCCTATTGTTCAACTTTCTATTTTCTTTTCAGTTCATTGGCCTTTAGATTAGGTATGTTCCTTCCCTTCCCCCCTTCTCTTGGTTTAATAGCCTTTCTATTGACTTTTGAGGAGGGAAGTGATATTGTCCATTAAAAAAATGACACTTTTCTGATTCTGTGATTCTAACCTTTTATCATCTTTACAGACCAAAAATTCTTAGTTAAGATTTATTTTTCTTATGTAGACCAGAGAAAAACTAAACACACTTGAACATGAAGCAAATTAATTAACTTAAAGAAAGGGGGAAAGAAGAACTGGCAGGCAGCAGGATTTAAAAAAAGATGAAATGTCTGCCTGCTCATTACTTCCTGGTGTCAGTTTATTTCAACTGATGACCATTCTTTGTGTTGTATTTGTGCCCTCCAGAATTTATGACATTTATCTTTTCTTCTTTTATTTCCCATTTTATTATAAAATGACTATTCAGTTTACAAGAATCTCAGGATCTCCTTCTGAATAAAAGAAGCTTGACAATTTCATCAGTCCCTCACCCATAGCTGTCTACAGTTGAGGTCAAACTGACCATGGCTAAAACTGGACACTAACCATGCAATCCTAAACAGGTCTGCTCAGAATCCTACTGAAGTCTACTGGAAAGGCTTACTTCCAAGAAGAGTTCATAGGAGTGTACTGTTAATTATGGGACCTTGGATAGCATTATTTTAATGTGTGTATGTCATGAGTCTGGCCTCAATTAGCAATGAAGATACTTACTTTAAAAAGACAGTGCCAGAAAGGGCTGGACTTGTAGCTTAGGAGGCAGAAGAGCCATGGACCCTAAGATGGATGCTGATCTGAGACCCAACAGATAGAATCCTGTGAGCAGTCCTTATGATATCAAAGCTCCTTTCCTTCACATCTATTCCTTCCCACAAGGAATTATCATGGTCTCCACCAAAAGCCTATACATTTCTTGTCAGTGATGCCAACAAATCCATCTAGAAAAAAATCAAATGTCAATGGAGTATAAGTCTCCAAGCATCAAGGCAGTTACCCATTTAAAGATCTTTGCACAACAGGGAGCAATGGAACCTGGCACAAGTACTAGAGATGATGGCATCATAAGAGTTCAGACTGATTCTAGAAGTCAATGGAGCTATTTGTCTGCTTCCTGGGAACTGTTGTCAGTACTTTAAAAGCCATCTTTAAGCATATTTATGTTCTTTGATTCATTGCTAATCTGCTCTTAGGCATGGTTTTGCATCTTGAATGGACTGCTTTGGCCTGCAGCTTCCTGATCTATTTGACCTTCTTGGGTGTCCATCTCCGATAGGACTGGACTGTGTGGAACTGATAAGGTATAGAAATAAACCTGACATAAATACAACCTTTTTATTATTCCTTAAATAGACACAAGAGGACCATGGAAACCATTGTTTATACCAATATCAGATAAGATTAAAAAATAATTCTTGAACTGCAGTGGGGGAAATGAATGGCTGGACGCATAAAGATGGAATGTTACACCTTCAAAAAAATAAAGTAAATAATACATACAACTGAAGATGGGAGCACATAAAAGGTAGGTGGGTGGGTGGGTGGAAAGGAGAGAAAGAAGTAGGGAAAGTTGGCTGGAAGGGTGGGTGGAAGGGAGAGAAGGAATATGGAGGCTATCAGGAGGAGCAAACAAGGAAATAGCATGATGAAGGACTACAGGATACAGAAGAAAGTGACATGCCCCCTACAAGTGTCTGCATGTTCCTCAGTGTACAACTTGGTTTGGTCCAGTGGATAGTATCACACACCTAGCCTTCGGAGGATGCCAGTGGGAGAAAAGGAGGGAGAGTTGAAGACAGGGGTAGAAGATAAAGGTAAATTGGCTGATCGATGGGTGGAGAGCAGGAAGTAGGAAAAGGAGCAAGGCTCTGGGAACTTTCAGAGAAAAGAAACAGGAAATAATAGGAGAGGGAGAAATGAGATATCCCCCAAAAGTCCTTGTGGGTCTCTTGCTTGTATGATTTTAGATCCAGTCATTGTCTCCTCCAAATAAAGGAAATTTACTATTGGAATGAATGTTTGGCCTGGCCCTAGACATGGCATGCACTAGATCACCCTCAAGTTTCTTTCTCACATGTAAACATGTAGGTTACTAGCATAGACTTCAGGATAGTATGTGCATAATGACTACATATGACTTCTCCATGCAGCACAGAACAGCCTGAATCATGTAATAAAATGCAGTTCCACAAAACCAAAAGGTTTGTACTACTACAAAACAAGCTAGGGATACTGGTCCTCTCACTGTCAAAACCATTTTGTCCTGAAAAAAAGTTTGTCCAAAGCTTTTTTTCTTCCACCAGCTGATTTTAATTATCGCTTCTGGAAAGTAAAGTACAAAATCAAACCATATGTTATAATTGGGAAAAACTTGGAAACAACCAACTAATAGTTTCAGACTCCTTATGATTCGCCCTCCCCTCAGATTTCTGCTGACTGTGATTTCGCAGATTCTTATCCTTCAGGATTTGAAGAAACTTAACATGCCTTGATCATTAATACAATCATTGTTTATTGTCGGTTGATAACTTGCTCTTGATCTAGCACAGATTCCAGAGACCGTAAGAAGCTGTTTGAGCAAGTGCTTAAAAGCAAGATAAATATGCAAAATCCAGGTAACGAAAAGCTCTAATAAACTTCTGAAGCTGGAAAAAACCATTTGGCCATAAATCATTACTGCTCAGAGAGAGAGAAAAAGACACAACAGTGATAGCTTTGAAGACCCACACAGAACAGATGGGAAAAGATTCAAGAGACACAAATGAACTGTACTGAAAAAGGAGGGAAGAATGTAAAGTGAAGAATGGCTAACCTACTTTGTTGCCTATATTTTCTTCATGAGCAAAAAGAACTGTTACCAAGAGTTTTATAAAAGCTGTCTGAGAGGAAAAGACGCTTCTCCCACCCC
The DNA here is from genome assembly GCA_029375565.1 of Gekko gecko. Taxonomy (NCBI): domain Eukaryota; kingdom Metazoa; phylum Chordata; class Lepidosauria; order Squamata; family Gekkonidae; genus Gekko; species Gekko gecko. Next base: position 72,151,249 of record JAPDNY010000005.1, on the reverse strand, counting down.
ACCCTGCTTTGTCATACACTGGGTCATGCCATGTTCATGTCTAGTTTGGTTTGGCCATAAGTACACAGGTTAATCAGAAGTAGTCAGAAGTAACAACTGGGAACATTACATCTTAGTCTTCAGTACACTCCACAACACTGCTCAGGTGGCAGTGATGTCATAACTAGAAGCTAGAAACAACCATGACCCCCTGCAGTTGCAATTAGCAGTCAAGTGGGGGAAGATTTTATACGACTGCTTTGTGGAATAAGTGGACATGCAGTCCTGTTCATAGGCTTCACAAAGCACAGAAGGGCAAGGGAAGAGAACATGCTGCTAAGTAAGGAAGGGAAATTGAAGGTTTGTTTCTTTATAAAGTCAGCTGAAAGTCTGCTACAGTCTCTGCCAAGATATTCAAATACCAGTGAGGTAAAGAAATGTACATTCTTGTAATGTGAGCAGGGGTCTTTTGGGGGGGAGTGCACCAGAGCCCAGCTTCTGGAGCTCAGGAGCCAAGCCCCACCCCCAGCCGGCATCCTGGGGAGTCTTTCAGGCAGCCGAATGTCAATTTCAGCTCCGTTATATCCTGTGGGCCATTGAAGTCAATGGTGAAAACATAGGGTATATTCTGGGGGATGGAAGGGAGGGGGTTTGAGGAGAGGCTCCAAACTCACAGGGTAGCTGATGGAGCCTCTCCCCAAGATACCCACCAAGTTTCAAGAACATTGGATCAAGGGATCCAATTCTATGGGCCCTCAAACAGGTTGCCCCTATTCCCTCCATTGTTCTCTATGGTGGGGAAAAAGTAACTTTTCCCCCCACTATAGAGAACAATGGAGGGAATGGGGGCAACCTGTTTGGGGGCCCATAGCATTGGACCCCCTGATCCAATGTTCTTGAAACTTGGTGGGTTTCTTGGGGAGAGGCTCCATCAGCTACCCTGTGAGTTTGGAGCCTCTCCCTCAAACCTCCTCCCCTCCAGCCCCCAGAATATACCCTATGTTTTCACCATTGACTTCAATGGCCCATAGGATATAATGAGGCTGAAATGCCGCTGAATTTCTTTCATTCCCTCCTTTCCTTCTCTCTTTTTCCTCTTTCCCTCCTTCTTCTCTTCTCTCTTTCTTTCCCACCTTCTTCTCTTCTCTTTTTTCCTCCTTTCCCTGTTTCCCTACTTCTTCCCTCTCTTTCTTTCCCTCCCCTTTCCTTATCTTTCTTTCCCTCTTTCCTTCCTTCTTTCCTTCTCTCTACTCTCTCTCTTTCCTTCCCTCTTTCCTCCTTCTGTGGCCCAACTCTCATGAGAAGGAGTTTAAACTTTAAACCCCTTCTCTCTTAGCTCCCCCACCCAGGCCAGCTGGGGAAGGGGAGGCTTTTGAAGATGCCTCCCCCCTTTTGCTTCCCCTTCTGACATCACTTCCGGTGATGCCAAGGGGCATGGCATATGCTAATAGCCTAATAGCTCATTAGCATGCCATATGCTAATGAGCTCCTGCAGCTGTTTTTCTACGAAAAGACCCCTGGATGTGAGTATATGTGTGCAAGTGTGCAGAATGGTCAGATTGCTATGAAGCCATTTAAGCTGCTAATTCAACTCCACTGTAGAGAGGAAAAGCCAATACGATCATTTAATTTTCTTTTGGATATGAGATTGCTAAGGTAAATACTTTCTCATATTCAAGAGAGTGTATTTGTAGTTCTGTTCTAATGCTTTCTATTTCTTTCTTTAAGATGTACTTTTTTAGTATAATTCAGCACAGGTTTACTCAAGGTATGAGCTTTCATGTGCAAGGCGCACTTTTTCAAATATATTGGAATGGCAGGTAAGGTTCAAACTTATAGACAGGAACTTAACAGCAAGTTAAAATGTAACATGATGATGTTTAAGATATGCAAATTCAGAACTAAGACTCTAAACTTGTTCTGCTGTTTCAGACCAACACAGCTGACCACCTGGATCTATAATTCAGTACAACACAGTTCTTATTGATGTTTCTAGATTTCTTCCTTCAGATATTACAGATTTTCTTTTAGATAATACAGCTTTTCTTTAACTCCTGTGGTGTCTAAGCTTCTCCCCTTTATCACAGACCAGGGTTCTCTTCCCAATGCTTTTCACTGGCAGGAAGTTATTCCCTTTGTCCCTAAGAAGCAATAACTCCTTTTACTATTTGGCTGGTATGGGAGTTCTCTCTAACTACCCAGACATTCTGCCAAATCCTTCTCCACTGTCCTTTGTCTGTGTAAGGCAGTTCTGTAGCCTTTCTGACTGAGAATTCTAAAGTTTGACCTCAGAGCAATCTCTCTTTATATATATTTGAGTTTTCATGTCCCTCTTGCCTGAATGTTCCACACACCCCCACAGCTTTTGGCTCTCAGATGCATCACTCACCAGGGGTCTCTACCCATTGGTGTCTGCATTGCCTAAGTCCCGCCCTTCCCTTTCATCCCATGCCGCAACAGAGGACGATGAAGTTTTACGCTCCCGAGTTGGTTGGCACCCTGGTGTGTCCTTCACAGGGCATCTGTCTCCACTGGCTGCTTTACTGCCTACATTGGCATGGTCCCGCCCACAGAGGCGGCACCCAGCATCTCAGCCTTACTCTGCTTGAAGCGGTCGGATCGGTTGGATATTCCAGTGGCTGGGGGCCCAAGCCCAATCATCCCACTGCTGCTGTGGGCGCCCAAGTGCACATAGCTGGCCAGGCTGTGTGCTCCATTGAGGGGGGCTTGGCCTAATCCTGCAGCTGCTGCCATCATCGCCACAGTTGTCCTCGCTTGAGCCCAGCTACATGTGCCCGGGTGGGCTGCAACTGGATGACAGATGTACTGGGCACTCCAGTGGGCAGGGGGACCTCTGCCTGAACCCGATCCTGCCACCACCGCTGCGGTCATCTGAGCCCGATGATCACCAGCTGGCTGCGCTCTGACTGGATGGGGGCCTTACTCTGTTCAGAGTGGGCGGGTGGGTCAGACGCTCCAGCGGCTGGGGACCCAAGCCTGATCACCCTGCCGCCACCACGGGTCACCACAGGCACCAGAGTTCATGTCACCAGCCAGGCTGTGTGCTCCACCGGGGGGGGCCTCGGTCCGATCCTGCAGATGCCCAAGGGGCTGTGCCACAAGGCAGAGACGTGGGGGAACCCTGGGAGGCAGCAGAAATTCAGCCACTCCACAGACATCTGGACTGGGGAATGAATGGCAGTTTCCCTGCTCTCTTGGGTAAGAGAGAGGCTGAAGCAGAGGCAGTCCAAGAAGAGATCTTATCCTGAGCCCACAACCTCCAGAGCTAGAGTGTTGTGTGTAGGGAAAGAGGGTGGCTTTTAACCCCTGTTGATTTATGCCATGTTGGTTCATGGTGTGTACTTACTCCTACAGTTGTGCCTTATTTATTTATTTATTTATTTTTTATATAACTCTCCTAAAAAGGAGAGAATTTTATTCTTTTTATAGGAAAAGGGTAGGGTAGACAGATGGAGAAAGAAAAAAGATGGAGTGAAGTTTTTTCTGTTAAAAAGGTTAGTTTTAGTTAGTAATCAATACCGTTTTTGGCATCCATCACGGTTAGAAGATCTTCTTTTTAACTTTGCAAAGTCCAAAATCACTCTGTTAGTACAGTTAGTAAAGTCCATTGGGGTTAGTTATTAAACAGCTCCTTTCAGATGCTACACGAACAGTTAGTTCTCAAGGTGTCTTCTTTTTAAGTCTCTTCCAATTATGGATTGAGTCCTTTTTAACCTTGATGCCTTCCGTTCCGTCACCTCCTTCCCCTGGGCTGCTGTCTTCTTCACTGCTTGTATTAATCCAAATTTTGAGTGCTGCGTCTTCCTCCATGCTGGTGTGTCTCTTCAGAAGCTTTTGTGTTTTACAGATGTAATCCATCTTCTCTCTTTTCTCTTTTTCCTTATACTTCTGGCGTTCAAATTTCCTGGGCTCCATAAACACTTCACAAGAGATTAGATCTCTGATATATTGCCTGCTATGCTCAACAACCCCTTCTACTGGCAGATTATTTTCCTTTATAAAAGCGGAATAGGCTTTGGGAGCCATGTCCACCTCTTCTTTTAATTCTTTCGCTTCACTGCCAGTTAGGGGTGCCAAGACATTCATCAAGGTAAATCCGAGATCTTCTTTCTCTTCTTCTTTTACGCCCTGGAAAGATTCGATTTCTGCGCGATTTCCGCCATCTTCCTTGTTGTTTCCGATATTTGTTTCTGTCGACTGATGAGAACACTTTCCACTTTAAACAAAGTTTTGTTGATTTTCTGCATTTGTTCCAGCAGGGAGCACAGTATCTCATGTCCCGTTTGATTGACAGCAAGCTCGGGGGGGGCTACCCGGACCGGAAGTCCCTCCCCTCTTCTCTTCCGGTATCTGCAGGACTTTTTCCAAAGTCGACATTTTCTTTTTTTGTTTACTTTTTCCAAGTTCGTGCCGCATCCCCCAGGAAGCTAATCGGATCGCAATCTTCCGTAAAACCCCAACAGTGCTTTCACCAACACTTTTTTCTCTCTACCCCCCTTCGCGCTCCCTTTGTAGATCTCGCTTCTCAAAGGGGGTGGGGACTCCTCCCTCCTCCCATACGCTTATACGCTTGCGGGGGGGTTCCAAATTACGCTTCAAAATAGATCTTCAACTCACGATTCGATGCCACTTCTTCTTTTTATGTTAAATCATAGCGCTGTCTTCACTCCTGGAAGTCGGTGGCGCTGCTAAGTCCCATTACGGGCACGATGCAGCGGGGCCGATTGGGGCAGGGAGAAAGCCTCAATTTCCTAGCTATCTGCCGGCAAAGAGGCTACTCCCCAAGCGCCCCCGGTTCAGAGCCTTTGCCTAAGGCTCACTAGGGTCTTTCGCACATGCAAAGACCCCCCCTGACTGCGCGTGGGCTAACCACCTCCGGGAGCGTCCCGATAGGTGGCCGCCATTCGCAACGCCGAAACCGAAACCCCCTTATTTATTTAGTGTGTGTGCGCTCCATAATTGTGTAAATAGTTAAATAAATTCTTTTATTTGGGCTGATAATCTGTGTTGTGCTCTGACCACATAGTTTCCCCCGCTCTGCACAATACCAAAGGGAGGGGGTAGCTTAGGGAAGCAAGGAAAGGTCAGACCTTTAGGTTGGCAACTTTCCAGGGATCCCCAAAGACTGGGGATGCCATCTCCAAACAGGGAGATTCAGCCAGAGGGCTCTCACTGTCCTTCTAAAAAGACAGTGACAATTCAGTGAGTTGTGGCAGCAGAGCCGGCCCGAGGTGTCTGGGCACCCTAGGCAAGGCCAGCTTGTGGTGCCCCCCCCCAGTGATGCAAACCTCCTGGTGGGGCCTGGAGATGGGGGGAGGGCGCCACAAGCTGGTTACCTCCGCTGAGCGCCAGCTTGCCTGTGCGCCCCGCAGCTGCGGGGCATGCCAGCAAGCAAGGGAAGGGGCAGGGGGTTTTGGTGGGGGTGGGGGGCTTTTGGCACCCCTAAGGACCGGTGTGCTCTAGGTGAATGCCTAGTTTCCTAGTGAGCGAGCCAGCCCTGTGTGATAGCAAACTTAAGGAGTGAGATACGCCCATGGGATGAGGGTGGGAGGCAAACAGCTGAGTTGTAAACTGGAGCCTGTTTCACTACAGTAGGCAACCAAGCTTGGTTCAGACAAAGAAAGGAAACCCTTTGCATGCCTTTGTGAGGAACTCATTGGGTCCAGTCCTGACTAGGATTGCCAGCTCCAGGTAGGGAGATTCCTGGAGAATTTCTGGTAGAGTCTATGGAAGCCAGGGTTTGGGGAGGGGAGAGGCCTCAGCTAAATAGAATGCCATAAAGCCCACCTTCCAAAGCAATTATTTTCGGGGGGGGGGCTCTGTTGTCTGGCTTACTCGTCAGGCTCCCCCGGAGGTTGGCTACCCTAGGCATCACAGTCAGTGCTTCAGAGCAGGGTCTGCTAGATCCAGGTTCTTGCTGTAGAAGCTGAGTGGGTGGTTTTGGACCAGTCACAGATTTTCAGCCTAACTGGGTTGTGCAAATCAAAAGGCAGAGAGGGGAACGATGTAAGCTGCTTTGATCCCCATTGCAGAGAAAGACTACTTTTCCTCCTGGGAAACTATTGTTGCCAGTCTCCAGGTGAGAGCTGGAGATCACTCAGAATTACAACTGTCCTCCAGATGGCAGAGATCAGTTCCCCTGGAGAACATGGTGGACTCTGTGTCCTTATACTCTGCTGAGATGCCCCCCCCATGACAGCCAATGTGACGTGGCAGTTAGGGTTACGTAAGAACATAAGAACATAAGAGAAGCCAATGTTGAATCAGGCAAATGGCCCATCTAGTCCAACACTCTGTCACACAGCGGCCAAAATATACCAGGTGCCATCCGGAGGTCCAGCAGTGGGGCCAGGGAACCAGAAGCCCTCCCACTGCTGCCCCCTCCAGCAACAAGAATAGAGTGCATCACCTGCCCCAGACTGAGAGTTCCCATCCATACCCTGTGGCTAATAGCCACTGGTGGACTTCTGCTCCATATGTTTATCTAATTTCCTCTTGAAACTGTCCATGCTTGCAGCTGCCACGACCTCCTGTGGCAGTGAATTCCATATGTTAATCACTCTTTGGGTGAAGAAGTATTTCCTTTTATCTGTTTTAACCCGACTGCTCAGCAATTTCATAGAGTGCCCACGAGTTCTTGTATTGTGAGAAAGGGAGAAAAGTACTTCTTTCTCAACCTGCTCAATCCCATTCATAATCTTATAAACCTCGATCATGTCACCCCTCAGCCGTCGTTTCTCCAAGCTAAAGAGCCCCAAGCATTTTAACCTTTCTTCATAGGGAAGGTGTTCCAACCCTTTTATCATTCTAGTTGCCCTTCTCTGCACTTTTTCCAATGCTATAATATCCTTTTTGAGATGTGGTGACCAGAACTGTACACAGTATTCCAAATGAGGTCGCACCAATGATTTATACAGGGGCATGATGATACTGGCTGATTTGTTATCAATTCCCTTCCTAATAATCCCCAGCATAGCGTTGGCCTTCTTTATTGCAGCTACACATTGTGTAGACATTTTCAGCGAGTTATCCACTACGACTCCAAGATCTCTCTCTTGGTCCGTCTCTGCCAGTTCAGACCCCATCAATGTGTATTTATATTTAGGATTTTTGGCTCCAATGTGCATCACTTTGCACTTGGCCACATTGAACCCCATTTGCCACGTTGACGCCCACTCACCCATCCTCAACAGATCCCTTTGGAGTGCCTCACAATCCTCCCTGGTTTTCACCACCCTGAACAACTTCGTGTCATCTGCAAATTTAGCCACATCACTGCTTACTCCCAATTCCAAATCGTTAATAAACAAGTTAAAAAGCATCGGACCGAGTACTGATCCCTGTGGTATTCAGAGCACCATAGAGGGTTTCAGAGCACCATAGAGGCTGCAGGTGGGGGGGAGATGGAAAGTGGAAGATTGAGGGGGAAATAAAGGTAGGTTGATGCTTGGCTGGGAAGGAGATAGGGTTGCCAACTTCAGGTGGGAAATTCCTGGAGATTTGAGGGATGGAACCTGGAGAGGGTGAGGTTTGAGGAGGGGTGAGACCTCAGACTGGTACAGCGTCATAGACTCCATCCTCCCAACCAGCCATTCCCTCCTGAGGAACCACTGTTGTCAATCTCCAAGTGAGGGGTGGAGATCACTCAGAATTACAACTGATCTGGGATGGCAGAAGTCAGCTGCAGTCAGAGAGGCAGATAATGGTAGGTTGATAGTTAGCTGGGAAGATGGGGTTGCCAATGCCAGCTCCAGGTTGGGAAATTCCTGGGGATTTGAGGGTTGGAGCCTGAAGAGGGTGGGGTTTGAGGAGGGGTTGGACCTTGGACAGGTACAATGCCATAGACTCCACCCTCCAAACCAGCCATTTCCTCCTGAGTAACAATTGTTGCCAATCTACAGGTGAGGGCTGGAGACCACTCAAAATTACAACTACTCTTCAGGTAGCAGAGATCAATTCCTCTGGAGAAAATGGTGGACTCTGTGTCATTATACCCTGCTGAGGTCACCACAACAAATTGACACTGAGTGTCCAAGGCCTTGGCACTCTCCCAGAGCCTCTTTCTAGATCCTGTTGTATTTATTTCCACAATGGGCCTTATTCCTAGTTTTAATATATTTAGACAATGGGATTTGTCTTCTTCTTTCCGTAGAAGTACTTTTACAACTATTGCCTGTCAGAAAACACTGACTCTCAAATGTCTCTTCCCTCAGAAGCCAAACCCTCTGGCTACTGATCCAGATGTTAGAAAGACCAAATTGCAAAAGATCTCTTTTCCCTCCAGATCAGCTGTTTTATTTCATCTTTCAGCTGATGCTGGCCAATCAGAGAGTAAGTAGAGCAGCCAATCTCATGAGCTCTCCGGGGAAGATTAACTCTTGACCTCCGTTAATCTCTGATACAGGCAGCATCTTAAAAAGCCTGCTTTTTTGTGCAATCTGTCATGGCAGGCTATCAAGCTACTTCTCTGAATGTCCTCCATGCCCCAGTAGGAGTCTCCAGAGGTCGCTATGACTTCCGGGCATGGGCACATGCGCGCGCATGCACGCACACACACACACAAATATAAAAAATGGAGATACTCTTTATTAAAACATTTATATACCACCTTTCTCCAGAATTTCAATGTAACCAACCAGGGCTGTTGCCAGGTTTTTTTGCACACTAGGCAAGGCTACCTTCTGATTCTCTCCCCCCCCCCGGTGTGCCCACCAATTTTCAAACATAAATGCATTTTAGGAAGAATGAAAAACACAAAATTTGAAATCGCTAATTTTAAATTGGTTTACATTTTTAAACAATATGGTTTTATTCTGGTTTTAATAGCTTTTAAGATGTGTTTTTGTGCTTTGACCTGGATAGTCCAGTTAAGCCCGATCTTGAAACCTAAGCAGGGCCAACCCTGGCAAGTACTTGGATGGGAGATCACCTTGGAATACCAGGGCTGGGACTCAGAGGCAGGCAGCAAGCCACCTTCTCTGAACAGCCTTGCCTGTCAGCTGTTTTGTATTTTGTGTGTGTGTGGGCATGCCTGGAAGTCATGGCTGACTTATGGCAACCCTTAAAGTCACCCATGACTTCCAAGCATGCGTGCACACACACACACACACAAGAATATAAAACAAAAAAAAATTGTTTTTATTATGTATGCTTTAAATCTGTTAGTGGTCTTGATGGGCTTGAAGATGAGGGCAGAAACAGCAGGGTATCTATTTTGTAAATAAATAAATAAAACACCTAAAGAGAAGCTCACTGAGTTCACATGGCCCTGTCAGCCTAACCTACCTCACAGGGCTGTTGTGAGGATAAAATGGAGGGGAGAACCAGGTACTCAACAATGAATAAAACTAGAAAGTGAGAATGCATGCTAGCTTTCTGCAGGATTTTGATCCCAATACATTCTCTTAGAAAGGATTTTTTTTTTTTAAGAGTGTTCAAGGCTTAGAATCCTCCTTTTCAGACACAGGCAGGCTGGGCAATGCAAACAGGCTTTATGACTCCTGGGAAATGATGCTCCTCTCTGACTGGGGATGTGAATTGATGGAAAAAGCTTTGGGGACCAGCTTAAGAGAGGCAGGTGGGTAAGGGTGGGAGAGGAGTGGGGGCTGCTTATCCTTCTCCCCTCTGATAGGGTCCCACACGGAGGCAGTGAAGAAGCACCAGCCAGAAAAGAAGGCCAGGGGGGCAGTGAACCCCCCTTCCCCAGGATCCAGGCAAGTCAAAGCAGAAGATTGTGTGGTTATAGTGGCCCCCACTCCTTCATCACTCTCCTGTGGGCGGAGCCCATGGGCTGCACTGCAGACTGAGGCCAGAGTGTGGAAGTAGGGCTCAGTCAGCAGGGCTTTTGGCAAGGGAGGGGAGGGGTGGAGTGGCAGGCAGGCAGGCCAGTGCGGCGCTCTCTAACCGAGCCAAGGAGAAGCACAGCCAGGCCAAGCCTTCCCAACCACCATCACTTCAGTTTGGCCTGGATTTAGTTTCAGCTTCTTCCCCTTCATCTATTTGACCACAGCTTCCAGACATCTGTTCAATACATCTACAGAATCTTCTGGAAACCTAGACAAGTAAATGTAAAGCTGGGCATCACACACAAACTGATCACAGCCAACCATAAAGGAACTTTAATCAAACCATTTGAAATTCAGTATAATCCCTATTTGTGGATTTCAGTGAAATGCTGTCCAACTGGTTACCATCTTGGCCCACAGACTGCCAGCTCCTCATTCCACTCACAGAGCTGTAACTCCGTCCCTTGACTCAAGATGATATAAAGACATGCTACCTAGGACTGGGGAAAGAAGAGGATGCTTATTACTTTGACTTGCGTATCACCTTTAAATATTTCGTTTTCCTTTGTTAATATTAGTGCTTCATAGCTGGGTTTTTTTGTGTGTTTTGTCTCTGTAGGTGTTTTTTTGCTGGCATGGTGTTTTTCTCTTTTTAAATGAAAGTGTGAGCAAGATATATTTTAAGTGATTATAGTCACCTGAGATTTTTAATGGCTTCAACGTTTGTAAGTCACTTTGAGTCCTGTGTTTTAGAAGAAAAGCAGCATGTAAATATGCCAAATAAATAAGTAAACTGTGCACAGTGGCCAAAAATGACTATGGTGGCCCTCGCTTTGAAGTAACTTACTTTTACATTATGGAAGCCAATGTTATATTAAATCATACATCCCTTTATAGCATATTAGTGTACAAAAAAATCAGGATTATAAATTAAATACATGACCACCAGGTGAAATCTGAGTCTACAGTTGTGTGAGGTACAGAACACTAAATATCTTATACCATAAAAAGATAGATAAGCAACTCAGACAATACTGTGCATAAAACCAGGAAACAATGTTAGAAAATTCAACCACCATTCTCTTCATTATTATTTTTTATCCAAGTAGACATTTAGTTAAGGGTGAAAGGGGGCCTTTATATGTTGCTGTTTGTGAGCTATTATTCATTAACTGGATGCTGATAGGAATTGTCTACAATTTCAACAACTAGAAAATTTCCGTTTCAAGCAAATTTGTAAAGTTATATCACAACAATCAGTTTTTTGGACTTTTTTCTTTACGTCATTCATATAGTGCTGAATAAACTCTATTCTCTCAACAATAGTCCTGAATGCAGGTAGCTGCTGCAATTGTAGCAGGACTCTTAACAACACTGACAAGTATAAAACTCACTGCAAACATTAGTTTATGTTGGATGGAATAACAAATTAAAGCAAAGGTTTGCAAGACCTTCTCCAGCACAATATTAACAGATGCTCTCTTGCTAGATAAGAACGAAATATCAAACAACTATGCACTGGGGAAAATGTAATAACAAATTGTTTAAGGCATTCATAAGGAGAAGGCGGCAGGTGATCTATTTGAAGAGTTTGAGTATTTTTTCGCTGCTGCAGTCTTGACATGAAAATCAGAGTATGCAAACATTCCAGTACTAGTGCTGGGGCAGCAGAATCTTTTAATTTGGCTTCAAGTCAGGCATACTCACATACTTAGAAGACAAAATTGCAATCTGACACCATTAAATCTTCAGGAGTCCAGCCACTAATGTGTTGATTTTTTAAAAAAAGTCATGTGCTATGCAGTTGTCTTCCAAAGATCTGATATATTAATCTTGCTTATCGAATGATATATTCTTTTGATATATCAGTTTTTACTTTCTCATATTCCACCCTGGCCAACTGGTTGGGAAGTCAATATTTTGTCTTCATGCTAGGAAGGACTGTTTCTTATGTGAATCTAGTTCTTTAATGTTCAGGAATAAACAAAACATTAGTTTAACAGTGCAGGTTAATTTTTTTTTGTGAATGCATACATTAATTTAAAAATGGTTCATTTAAAACAATAATGGTAATAAATGGTTGTAAACCACCCAGGAGTTGACTTCTTATCAGTTGCAGGCCATTCCCTTAACCTATGTATGGTGTGTGTTGTCTTTTTCAGCAGAATTGGTTGTGTCAAGCTAGGAGCTGGTGGTTTCCAGAACTTGGTGTGTGATCTCTCTGGGAAATAAAAAGGCCTTCTTTCTGTCCAAGGAAGTCTTGAAGTTGGATGTTGGGTGTTTCTGTATTATATCTCTTCCAACAAAAAAAAAATAATGTAACCATTTCTCCCTATCAAACCCTTTTTTCCCTACAGTACCACAGAACCTATCGCAAAGTTGTATAGCATTGTTAGTTATGTTCTTCTGCAGTTTATATGTGTAATTTAGTACTGACCAGTAGGAACATGTTGTAGTTCTGGAAATTATTAATTACAATCTTGGCTCCAAACTGTCTGATCCCAGTACAAGAAAGCCTCCCACCCCAACTCTCAGGCTGTACAGTGAATGTACTATTCTGGAAAGTTGACTGGATTTCTACAGATTCATCCTGTATGGAATTTAATATTACTCTAATTTTGGGGATTCAGTCTGATGATCCTCCATTGAATACAGTGACAACAATAAGAGCTTGCAAGCTTCATAGCACTGGAAGTTCTTTGGTGCAAAACTGTGACTAGTATGAGATCATAGACAAACTGGTTATAAGGAACTGAAACAAAATGAATAATAAGTTTATGAAGCAGCCTGAACATTATTTACACAAGTGCCATAAAAATGTAGATGGGAAGAAAAATATATTTAAGTTGATGACTCCTATTAATTTATGAATACTAAGGGAGCTAGAATTTTAATTCAGATGATAATTTGTACTTAGATTTTATAATCTAGATTGTCGATATATGAAGAAAGTTTAAATGTCTTAATGAAGGGAATTCTTTTGTCTAGATCTTTTTGTTTTTGCTTTAAAAAAAATCACGTGCATATTTATTTAAGAGGCCTAACATCAAGGGGAAAAGTATATTAAAATGGATGGTCTCTTCTGGATAATGTCTTCCATGATGAACCCTTACTTTTTCAGTTCTGCATTCACTTCTTCCCAGATTTTCTTTTTGATTTCTGATGTATCATATTCTCTCATCATATTGAATTCTAGCCAAGGCTTTCACTTTCACTTTTTCTTTGTCTTTTTCATTAAGATAGAAGTCAAAGTAGATGCCCTGGATCTTAAATTTTGCATGCGCCCAGTGTTTGGACCAAAGTCTAGGTATCATTTTGAATTTCATCTTGTTGACAGGAACCTCTTCATTTGCTGCAAGGGGTACAGGCACCATGTTCACGTAAATGGTGCTGTATTCAGGAAGGGTATCTCATAATGTAAAGTACTGGCTTCGAAGTCACAGACAGTGAAATCAGGTCGTAGTTTATTATAAGGCACAAACATAAGACAATTTAGCAGGACTGGAGTCCTGCTTATATTCCCAACACACACTACACCCCGCACAAACACCCAACCTGTAATAGGCTATTTACAGTGTATTGACACCCATAGGTCTCCTCCCAGATCCACATGCAAACCCGACTGTGTGTGTGGTCCGCGGTTGGTACACAACACATAAAAACGTCAAGTTTTTGTCCAACCTCTTCTCCAGCTTCAGAACCTTGATCTCTTGGACCAGAGGGTTGTATATCTCAAGGCAGATTTCAACTCCCTGTCCTTCTATTATATTCCAAAGTTTGACAGTTGCTCCAAGCCCCTTTCCTGAGTACTGAATGCAGATACCTACAAAAATGCTCTTCTTTCTGTTGGCCTAAGAGTCTGGGATGTTCAGTATTTTCTCCTCTGCATCATATCTCTTCTTTCAAGGCAGAACTTTAAAGGCTTTGTTCTTCCTCAGGGAGGAATGAATTCAGGACTCAAGAATAGTCTTACCATGGCAATGTTGGATTCTCTGGACTAGGTACTGCTAGGGAACTATGAAAAAATAGCAGAGTGCTCAAAGGCTTAAATGTAGCAGAGCTTGGGGTGTGGTGTGGCAAGAGACTTACAAAGTCACATGGAGTCAGCAGCCAGTTCTAAAACTAAGTAACATTTATTAAAGGAAATACATGGTTGAGAGTGCAGGTAAGAAATAGATATAGATTGCCTATTCTAACTAGCTAAGAGTGTTGGATGCTGGATGTATGTCCAGTCTCCATGGTGTAAGATGGAGATCAAGCACCTTCTTCATGCATGGGAGTGAGAAGAGAGAGAGGGGGGAGCAGAAGCAGAGGAAATTGCCCCTAAGAGTAGCATTCTACTTCAAAGGAAAGAATCAGATAGCAGGAAGGAAAGGATGCTCTTTGTGTCCTGACCTCTCTATTTGTCCAAACTCTTTGATGCCATCTTCTCAAGTCTGAGACAGGAGACACCCCCTCTTAATGTCTCATGGCTCAGCAACAAGATTCACCTTCCTTCTTATAGTCTCAAAGCATTCTTTAAGGAGTGGCTTGGTAAGAGCATCTGCAATCATCTCTTTCGTTGGGCAGTAGGTCAGCTTGACGACATCTTCATTTTGCAGTTCTCTTACCAGGTGGTACTTCTTGTCAATGTGCTTGGTGTGCATGTTCATGCCTTCTTGCTTGGACATCTGAATGCAGCTTTAGTTGTCTTCATACATTAGTGTGGGCTTTGGTACATCTAGTCCCAGGTCTGTCAGCAGATAGAATAGCTATTGTAGCTCTTGACAACCTTGTACAGCTGCCACATATTCAGCTTCAGTAGTAGACAATGCTACTAAGTCTTGCTTCTTACTCATGCAGCTTATGGCTCCTTTTCCAAAGAAGAATATGTTTCCACTGGTGGATTTTCTGTCTGTTATATCTCCTCCAAAGTCAGAGTCTACATATGCCACCAACTGAGGATCACCACTGGCTGGTAGTTTGAGGTCTTTAGTACCTTTCAGGTACTTCACAATTCTTTTAATTGCATTCCAATATTTATTTGTTGGTTTCTCATTCTTTCTACAAAGTGTTCCACTGCTGAACTTATATCTGGTCTGGTTAGGTTAGACAGGTATAAAAGTTTGCTCATGATTTCGTGGTATCTGTTATTGTTAGGCAACAGTTGAATATCATCTCGCTGTTTTTGTTCCATAGGAGTCGGTGCTGGGGTAGCTTCTTCCATCTTCATAGATTTAAGTAGTTCCTTGATCTTTTGTTCTTGGTAGATGAGAAAACTTCCATCTTCTTCACGTTGCACTTGAATTCCCAAGTAGTGTGTAACATTTCCCAGTTGCTTGACTTCAACCTGCTTACTCAGATGATGCACTATTTCCTTGCTGTCATCCGGATGTTGGTAAGCTAAGTGCCAGTTATCAGCATAAGTTAGAATGTAAGTCCATCTGCCACCCTTGCATTTTGTATACAGGCAAGGGTCAGAGTCACTTCTCTTGAAGTCTGCTCGAAGGAGCATGTCATTCAGTTTCTCGTTCCAGATTTCCCCATTAAGTTCTCCATGTAAGAATGCAGTCTTGACATCAAGGTGGTCCACTTGCATTCCTTTGCTTGCAGCCACACTCAAAACTGTTTGCACTGTTGTATGTTTGACAACTGGTACAAAGGTCTCATCATAGTCTTCTCCACGTTTCTGTGCCTTTCGTGGTGGAAGTTGGGATATCTCTTCCCATGTCATTGGTTCTGTTGTTTCCACTGTTCTTGCAAGGTAGGACAGTCTAGTTGGTGGTACACCTTTGTTCAAACGCTCTGATTGCCTCACTGGAACCTCTGTGGCCTCACCTTCTGGTTCAGAGTCATCTGGTAGATCATTGGAGGTCTCTTTATCCATCAGGCCTGTCTCAGGATCAGCTGTCTCTTCCTCTTTAATGGTGATCACCTCAGGATATGCAATTTGGTTCTTCACTTCATCTTGAGCCCCCTCTGAAGCTGATGGTTCTTCAGATTCATAAAACTGCACAGATCTACTGATAGTGATCTCATTTGTCTTTGGATTTAAGATCCTGTAGCTTTTGCTACTGGCTGAGTATCCCACCATGATGCCTTCAGCACTTGTGTTGTCCAGTTTGGACCTCTTCTCTTTTGGTATATGACAGAAGGCTTTACATCCAAACACCCTTAGGTGTTGCATGGATGGCTTATGGCCAAACCATAACTCATATGGAGTATAGCCTGTAGCTTTTGTAAAGTCTATTTTGTATTTTGTCAGGTAGATGTGCATCAGTAAGCATGCTTCTTACCATTTCATTGAGGGTTCTATTCTTTCTCTCTGCTACTCCATTCTGTTCAGGATTGTATGGTGCTGTTCTCTGGTGCTCAATTCATTCTCTAAGGAACTGTTGAGTTGCATCTGCTATGTACTCTCCTCCATTATCTGTTCTCAGCACTTTGGGTTTCATGCCAAACTTGTTGCTCACCATTGCTACATAGTCCTTAAGTCTGTCCAAGACTTGGGCACAGTCAGTGAGCAAAAATGCTACAGCATATCTTGAAAAATCATCCAGGAAGCTGACAAAGTACCTGTACCCCCCAATTGCAGGTGTCTGCAGAGGCCCAACGACATCTGAGTGAATGAGCTCAAGTGGTTCCTTGGACCTGTATTCAGCCTGCTTTGGAAAGGATTTTCTTGTACTCTTACCTAAGATGCAACAGGTACAGTTAGCTTGGTTGCATTCCACAAGATCAATGCCATCCGTCAACTCTCTCTCCTTTCCATCTCCATAATGGCTTGTGAATTTGCATGTCCTAGGCAACGATGCCAAAGGTAAATGCATTTGTCATGCGAGCAGTATTCTGTGAGATTGACTGTGTGGTCCAAATCATCTGGCACATTAGCATCAGCATAACATTCAGCTTCACAATCTGACATTAAAGCATCACTGTCATCTTTCACATTGTAAAATCTATTAAGTTCGTTTGCAATAAGACATGTTTGTCCATTTTTTTTAAATTATGCATTTTCCATTTTCAAAATTCACTTTAAATCCATCAGTAACCAACATGGGAATTGAAATAAGCGAATTGCTAAATCCTTCAACAAACAAGGCATCCTTTAACATAAGTTCATGATGAGTACCGTCTGCTGGCCTCAATAAAAGTTCCCTTTAAAATAAGCCTTCACCTCACTTTTATTTCCAAGGTAAACAGTTATAGGATTGCGTAACTTTTGCAGATGTGAGGAGGCGCCGCTGTCTATGATGACAACATCTTTGCTCTCATCTAGAATGGCTACAAAGTTTCTGCGCTTATTGGATTCCTGCTTCACAGAGTCAGAGCTGTCTTTATTGCCTTTGTTCTGCCTTGATGGGCATATTGAAGCCTTATGGCCCCATCCATTACACGTGTAACATCTCAGGAGCTCAGGTTTCCCTGTTGGCTTGAGGGGAAAGTTCCCACCTCTGCCTTTCTTTCTCATACGTTGCTTTGGTAACAAATGATCCTTTTGGTTGTGGTGGCTCAGTGGCTTGTTGCCTTTTATGTTGCCAGCCAGGGCCCTTAAATGTTGATTTGTGTATGTATATATGGTGCAAAAATTCCTTAGACAGATCATCAACATTATTCAAGATTTTCCTTCTTTGAATTTCAGAGGAAAGTTCTAAGACTGTTCTGTTAAAAAGTCATATTTGGTTGCATCTCTAGTTGGCTGATTGCATATTTGTAGTCATTTGGTAATGACATAAACAAAGTTGCAATCCTTTCCTCTTCTTTAAACACTTTCCCCAAAGATTCAAATTGCATAAAGGCATCCCACAAGCATGCAACATGTGTCTGAAAGCATTCACCCTCTCGGTATTTTAGAGATGCTAATTTGTGTCTTAAACCACTTCTAAAAGTCCAAGAAGTTGGCTGGTGAGACTGGATTAGCATATCCAACATTTCTCTGGCTGAGGTCCCTAACTGAAGGTAAGTATTGGCCACTTATGCTAGACATGAGGAGGGATCTTGCTTTGAGGTCGCCTTCCTCCCACGCAGCCTTAGCAGCTGCTGTTGCATCATCTGGGATTGTTTCTGTTGCATATTTCTTCAATTTCTCCACCTCCAATGCCATGGTCAGTTTTGTTTTCCATTCATAAAAATTATTAGGATCCAAAATCACAAGACCATGCTTCCCTTCGAGGTAAAGGGAATGGGCCATCCTGACTCTCTTAATCTCTGTTGACTGCTCCATTTGCAAATGCACACACTGTTCTCCCTCTTGTCTCTCTCCAGTTAAATCACACTCACAGCTGACCTTTTGTTACTGTCAGTGAGAGGCAGTCTTAATGCATTCTGCCCCAAAAATAAAGAGGCTCTTACCCCTGGGCCCATAAACCTGTTGGATTCTCTGGACTCGGTACTGCCAGGGAACCACGGAAAAACAGCAGAGTGCTCAAAGGCTTAAACAGGCTTTGATTCATCAATAATGACTGGCTTTGGAGGTGGCTTAAAGTGTGGCAGTTGTCCATACTGACATCGGAGAAAGGCTGAAACAGAAAAGTACTTGTGTGGTTGGCACTTCACATCTCCCAGACCTGTCTGCAGGCAGCCACCATGAAGCAGATGGGCAATCGCCATTTGTTTTCACTTTGTCTTCCCTTTGAAAGTTCTCTGTGCTGTCACTTTTACATATGTTTTCAATATGACTGTGCTCCACTGTGGCCAAAATCTGAAAATCTATGATAAAAATCATTGTGTGATACAACTAAATCATAAAAACTTTCACCTTTCTTCCTGTCTATGAAACACTTGAAAGTCTGAGCTCCAGTAGCAACGAGAAGAGGAGTTAATTGTTGATCTAGATGAACCAAGAGAGTTCCACTGCCGTTTCAGAACTTGGCATGTGTCCACCAAATGAATTCCAACCCATAAATTAGAACATTCCCAGTGTGTTTATAGTTTGCTAAAAGACCATCCCCTTTACAAGACTGAAAACACAATACTTTAAGGCACAAAAAAATCACTTTGATTTGTAAAAGCATGTTCCAACATGATGAATGCTGCCACCTGACAAATTGTGCTGACTGAACAAGTTCAAAAGCAACGCATAGAATGCATAGAATTAATCTAAAACAATACATGTCCTGTCATGATGATAGTTTTTATGCTTTTTGTTTTTTATGCTGTTACATGTTTTAATTGTAAACTGTCTTGAGCTGGTCTCTGGAGAGGTGGGATAAAAATATCCTTAATAAATATGGGATACTCTACACAAATAATGAACATACGTAATAGTAGCTATCCATCTTCATCATTTGTGTGCTATCACCCCACAGATGCCAAAAACAACTCAAAGTACTACTCATTTTGAATATTAGCAAATTTTTGAAGTGACCAAAGTAGGTGGTTGCCTTAAAATAGACAATGAAAACAAAGAAAGCTTGATTTTTCAACACTTTTGTGAAGTTCACTGGTTCTTTGCTTGCAACATAACTACAGCAAGAAAAGTCCATTAGGGGCCCATTCCTTGAGGCAAAATAAATCTTGACTCGGTTATACTATTCTTGGGTGAAATATTTTCACTTTATCACCAATTATTTCAGTTGTTTTATAAAAACTGTTAACTACACTTGGGAGGGATAGGTTATTTGATAAAATATCTTTGTTACTGTTATAATAAATTAAATTAATACAGACCAATCCTAAACAGATCTACTCAGAATACTACCAAAGTCTATCCAATGGGACTTACTCCCAGGAACTGAATGCATTGCTAGTATTCGATCATTATTTGACATCATGAACTGTACAACTGTCCAAGTATTTTTGACTAATTGAATATCCAACAATAAGCTAACCATTATTGAACAAATCAGAGTTCTCATTGCAAAATGGAGCAGCTTATGGAGAAATAGTTATTCCTCAACCACAAATCTCCCCACTCAATGAAAACATCACTGAAGAACCTCTGCTGGGACCACATGTGACATCTTGTGAGAGCCTGTGCTCCACCTGACTACATAAGCTGTTGGTGAAAAAGTCATCTTTTGACAGCAGCTCCTAGAAAGTAATTCACCAGTAATTTTGTCCTTAAAGTAGCTTTCATTCTTTGTTCCACTGAATAATATTGCTCTACATATTATTTTTTAAAAACTGCTCCAGAACAGTATTTATGATTGTATTTATTTATGATTGTAAAGGAACCAAAGCATCTGCAAGGTTCAGAACATAAGAACATAAGAAAAGCCAATGTTGGATCAGGCCAATGGCCCATGTAGTCCAACACTCTGTCACACAGTGCCCAAAAATATCAGGTGCCATCAGGAGGTCCAACAGTGGGGCCAAGACACTAAAAGCCCTCCCACTGTTGCCATCTCTAGCACCAAGAATACAGAGCATCACTTGCCCCAGCCTGAGCATTCCTATTTATACCTTGTGGCTAATAGCCACTGAGGGACTTCTGCTCCATATGCTTATCTAATTCCCTCTTGAAGCTGTCCATGCTTGTAGCCACCACCACCTCCTGTGGCAGTGAATTCCATGTATTAATCACTCTTTGGGTGAAGAAGTACTTCCTTTTATCTGTTCTAACCCAACTGCTCAGCAGTTTCAGCCCACAAGTTCTTGTACTGTGTGAAAGGGAGAAAAGTACTTCTTTCTCAACCTGCTCTATCCCATGCATAATCTTATAAACCTTGATCATGTCACCTCTCAGCTGTCATTTCTCCAAGCTAAAGAGCCCCAAGCATTTTAATCTTTTTTCATTCTAGTTGCCCTTTTCTGCACTTTTTCCAATGCTATAATATCCTTTTTGAGGTGTGGTGACCAGAACTGTACACAGTACTCCAAATGAGTTCATAGCATTGATTTATACAGGGGCATTATGATACTGGCTGATTTGTTTTCAATTCCTTTCCTAATAATCCCCAGCAAAGCGTTGGCCTTTTTTATCGTACTTGCACATTGTCTAGACATTTTCATTGAGTTATCTACTATGACTCCAAGATCTCTCTCTTGGTCAGTCTCTGCCAGTTCGGACCCCATCAAGGTGTATTTATATTTAGGATTTTTAGCTCCAAAGTGTATCACTTTGCATTTTGCCACATTGAATCTCATTTGCAATGTTGATGCCCACTCGCCCATCCTCAACAGATTCCTTTGGCATGCCTCACAATCCTCCCTGGTTCTCACCACCCTGAACAACTTCATGTCATCTGCAAATTTAGCCACTTCACTGCTTACTCCCAACTCCAAATCATTAACAAACAAGTTAAAAAGCATCGGACCAGGTACTGATCCCTTAGGAGCCTTTGATGAGGAACTTTATCAAAAGTTTTCTGGAAGTCAAAGTAAACAACATCTATTGGGTCCCCCTTGTCCAGATGTTTGTTCACTCCCTCAAAAAACACTAACAGGTTAGTGAGACAAGATCTTCCCTTACAGAACCCATGCTGAGTCTGCCTCAATACTTTTTGTTCATCAATGTGCCTACTAATTCTTTCTTTAATAACAGTTTCCACCAACTTACCCGGTACGGTTGTCAGACTGACTGGCCTGTAATTTCCCGGATCTCCTCTAGAACCCTTTTTAAAGACGGGAATGACAGGTAGCTAAACCTTACGGTCCTCAGGAATGGAGGCAGATTTTAAT
The DNA here is from genome assembly GCA_029375565.1 of Gekko gecko. Classification (NCBI taxonomy): domain Eukaryota; kingdom Metazoa; phylum Chordata; class Lepidosauria; order Squamata; family Gekkonidae; genus Gekko; species Gekko gecko. Next base: position 72,129,863 of record JAPDNY010000005.1, on the reverse strand, counting down.
GAAAGATTACATATTTTTGTCAGGAGATCCACAAGTTCACATTGGAGTTCTTTCAGAACTCTCGGATGTATGTCATCTGGGCCTGGTGATTAATCAGTTTTCAAGTTGTCTATCTCATCACCTCAATCTGACTCAGGTCCTTCAACACCCCTCCCGAAATCAATTCTGGATTCTATCAAAGAAACAGTCCAGCAATTTTAGCTTCCTTAATATGAAGATAAAGACCTATTATATGTCTTGACAAACTGAAACATTGTTAAGATCAAGCATTTAAGTCAACATTACAGCATGGATTTAAGTTACATTGACCTTTCTATGCACCAAATATATTATGAGTCATACTGAATTCTTCCCTCCCACAAATATTTTAAAATGCTAATCGGCTCTGATTGATTTTGCAGTTGAGTGGAAATCCAGAGAGGAGGTGACAAAACCTTTCCCAGCCAACTATTACTATGCTCCAAAACAATTCTCAGCTGCTTTCCCCCCATGTAAGAAAAAGATGGAGAATTCCTTCCTCCAATGGATAACTCCAAAATAACCAGAAAGCCAGAGCAGGGTATTGGGTAAAGTGTTTGAGTAGGACCTGGGAAACCTGTGCTCAATTCCCTTGTCAGCCATGAAGTTCATTGGGTTATCTTGGGCCAGCCATTCTGTGATTTTTTTGAGGATAAAATGAAGGAGGGAGGAATGAGGTACACTGACTTGATTTCCTTGGAGGAAGACTGGCATAAAAATATACTAAAAAGTAAACAGCTTGTGGGAAAGTGATCTTGAGTGGAACAATGGCTAGCTGAGAAAGGCAGTCCTGTTTCGCTTGTCTTTAATTAAATGCCATTACATTCAACAAATGGAGAGGACAGAATCACAAAAGTACGGTATAGTATAACAAAAGCATATGTGAACTAATAGGAATGAGCATGAACCAGGAAAATGCAGTTTGGTTCATGGCCTCCCTGCCACACAGCATTTTGGGGGGGGCTGTCCTCTGTACATTTAAACTTTAAAACTTTAAAAGGACAGCCTGAAACAGCTGAGTGGTGGAGAGCACTTCCCCACTGCTCAGCTGTTTTTGCAGCTTTCATGGGAAACAGAAAGCAGAGGTTTAAAGGGATTCAGAGTCCTTTTAAATCCCTGCTTTCTGCTCCATTCATGAACCATCATAAATTCCTCTAAAAGTTCATGGAAGTTTATGGCAGTAAACCCGTCACAAACTTCTGTTCCCAAATGACAAGCAGGGCAAAATTCGTGATGAATTTTGGTTTGTGGTTCAGTTCATGCCCATTCCTAGTAACTAGAAGTTTCACTCTGTGGGATGTTCTTTGATGTGTAAGAATTCTTCCCACGTAGATTTGTGACTGTTTTATGCTAACCAACCAATTTGGTGTAGTGGTTAAGTGCGCAGACTCTAATCCAGGAGAACTGGATTTGATTCCCCACTCCTCCACTTGCACCTGCTGATGTGACCTTAGGTCAGTTACAAGCTCTGGCACAGCTGTCCTTGAAAAAGAGCAGTTGCTTCCTCCTTCTTGGAACTCAGCCTCCATAATAGCTATTCCAAAACCTGGAAAAGATAGCTTAAACCCAGCATCCTACCATCCTATTTCGCTTCTGAATCAGGACTATAAAATCTTTATGGCGCTTCTAACCAAAATACTGCACTCATTTATACCAAATTACATTCAGCAGGACCAAACAGGTTTCATTCCTGGTAGGGTTATAATGGATAACATCTTCAAAACATTGAATATAATCTCTGCATGTGAAAAATCAAAACTGGAATCTATTCTAATATCACTGGACATAGAAAAATCTTTAATTTCCTAGAAACATCCCACCTAACTGCTTTATTGCGACACATGGGTTTTGGTCCTATGTTTCTTCGAGCCATCTCTTCAATTTACAAAGCACCAACAGCCCAAATCAAGATAAATGGGTTGACATCCAGGAATACCATACTTAAGAGAGGTACCAGGCAAGGATGTCCGTTGTCACCTATCCTTTTTGCCTTGGCGCTGGAACCTTTAGTAACTGCAATCAGAAAGAACAGCAGCATTCATGAGATAACAGTGGGCCCTCACACCTTCAAACTCAGTCTATTTGCAGACGATATGCTGGTTTATCTGACCATCCCAGAAACATCTCTGAACCATCTGCAGCAAACACTAAAACATTTTGGCGCAATCTCAGGGCTTATGATTAATCAATCTAAATCAATTATTATGCCTCTGAATTTGTCAACAACTTTGGAGCTTACCCTGAAAGAACAACACAATTATCAATGGTCCAAAGAATCCTTTCAGTACCTAGGTATTCAAATACCCCGGAAGCTAGAGGAACTAAAGTCCAGAAACCATCAAGCAAAGTTCTTGGAAATCAAACTGGATCTCCATAAATGGGAAAATATACAGCTGACTTATCTAGATAGATTACACCTCATCAAATCATTTGTCCTCCCCAAGCTTCTATTTCTATTTCGTACAATCCCAGTTGAACTTTCAACAGATCTGATCAAACAATGGCAGCGGACATTAAACTCTTTTCTTTGGCAAGGTAAATGCCCCAGGACAAGTTTTTCAATACTAAAAAGAACATCATCACAGGGAGGCCTAAATGATCCTGACTTGATTACTTACTACAAAGCAATGCTGCTGACCCCTTTAATCAAGATGATACGTCAAGGTGACTGGGTAAAAATTCTATCAACTTTAATAGCTCCTCTGTCAATCCAAGAGGTCATATGGAACACATCAAACAATCGTCCTCATGGAGTGAAGCAGCACATGTTTCTAATGGCCATTTTAAAAAACTGGGACTCCTGTCGGCTGTTACTTTCACCGGGATACTCCACATTTACCTCCTTTTTATCCCAATCCTGGTTCCTCCCCGGATGTGACACTGGAATGAAGGAAAGATGGAAACGAGCAAACATGACATGCCTGAATGACATCTTATCTAGAAATGGCCTCTTTTCTAAACTGCTATTAGAACAAAAATTACAGGACTCTATCCCATGGTTCTTCTACCTACAACTAAATCATATGGTACAACGCCTGGGCCTCACCCAATTAATGAAAAAACCAATGACCCAGTTTGAGAAACTCATTGATCCTAAAAATGAAACAACTAAAGGCTTAATAATCACAACCTATGACATTTTGATCCATCAAGAGGATGACCTGCCAATGAAACATCAACTGCAATAGCAGCAGGATTGCGGTAAACCCATTACTACTCAGCAATGGTCACTAATCTGGAAATCTAAATTGATGACCTCATCTCAACTAAACTGCAGACTCACAGGATTATTGCACGTTGGTATCTCACACCAGAACGACTTTCAAAAATGACGTCTTCACACTCACCATATTGCTGGAAAAAATGTGGCGAAATTGGCTCTTTCGCTCACTGCTGGTGGCAGTGTATACATATCCAACAGTTCTGGCAAGATGTACTTGCACAAATCAAACTAATCACTGGGTGTGATATCCCATTTGACCCGACTCTACTGTTTTTCATGAGTCTTATTGTGGCTGCTAATAAGGCCCTGTCTTGTTCATGCTGGCTAAATAAAGTGTGGGATCATCTAATTATGGAGAAAATAACGGATCATCTTCACCACTCTGAACTTTACCCTAAACCTTCTACTTTTGCAGAGAAATGGCTACCTTTCATGGAATACCTCTTCGCCTCAGATCTGCAGCCATACAAAAACACATATCTGAACATACTACACCAATAACTGACTCCACATTAATGCAGTCACAATGCCGAGATATGTCATGATGCAATTTGATTCTGATTGAACAAGAGAAATACAAGTTCATTGTCATTTTAATCTAACTTCTAAAGAAGAAATACAAATACTTGTTAGCACACTTAAATATATTTGATATTTTGTCTTTATATATTCTCACTACCGTTTATTATTGTTGTTGTTATATCTGTTATTTCTATAACTCCACATGAGATTTTGAATGTTTCTGAAATCTGTTTATAGTTAAAATTTAATAAAAATATATATTAAAAAACAGCAGTTGCTGTTAGAGCTCTCTCAGCCCCACCTATCTCACAGGGTGCCTGTTGTGGGGAAGGGAAGGGAAAGGAGTTTGTAAGCCACTCTGAGACTCTCTTGGGTAGTGAAGGGCGGGGTATAAATCCAATCTCTTCTCTTTTCTCTTCTCTTTTAGATGAGTTTAAAATTCAAGGAAGTAAACAAAGAAACACACACACACACAAAAAGATCTTTTATTGCTTGCAGCTCACTGGAAGGTGCCTTTGTGAGAGAAGACATATGCAGATTATCTTGCAGGGAAACATTCTTAGTGATAAGAATGAAGGATCTCCATCCCTGCTGACTCTTGATTTCTTTCTTGGTACAAGCACCTAAGACGTAATCAATAGCCTGCAAGCTAAAAGGGCCTGCATCAATACTACATCCCCATGGCATCTTGTACTGAAACTTTTGACATTTACTCCAGACACATTTAAATAAACTTTTCTAACAGATGTCTCAAAAGTATCTTCCTGGGCCTTCGTTAAACAACACCTGGCTTGAAAGTACGTTCCTCCAAAGGAAAATTGGTATCCTTAAGAGCCTCTTTGTGTAGGGGTGCAGCGACCTAATCATATGTAGAAGGAACAAGGAACATGCACATCAGACCCATAGGTAAGAAAAGAGATTTGGCTGCCACCAACAGCAGGGATTGGGGTACTGCTGTTCACCTGATTGCTGAAGTTACAGCTGAGTGTAAGCAGCTGCCTCCTACATTCTGCAAGCTGGAAAAATGAAAGACACCTACCTTCCTTTCTTGAGGCAGCAGTGCTGACCAGATTGAGGGGTGTGGTTGAAGGCACAAAGAAACATAGTAAACAACTTATTCCAGATAACAGAAAAGGAGTTGATTTCAGACAAAAGCATGGATTTGGAATAAGTAGATTCTCAACTGGAGAATCAATTGACTCAGGAAAAACATAAAAGGCAAAGAGAAATAAAAGTATGAACATCCAAGACTAATTAAACACATTTCCTAGCATAACCTAAATACATTGTGACCAGTAGTATACACATAAGGGTTCAATTCAGCCTTTGTCCTCATTCCTCCAGTGCATATTCAATCAAAACAAAGAGCCAGCAGCTTGGAGGCCCATTTAAAGTTTATTTGAATTTTAAAATCCAGTTGTCCTATTACAACATTTCAAGCAGGGACACTAGGGAGGGAGCTCATTCCCTCAACTAGCAGGGCTCAAAGTTCACCTCCAGATAGACTTCTGGATCACTTTCTTTTTTCTCTCTCAATGATTTATTTAAAGTTTTACAATAATACACAGTCATTATGCTTGCAATTGAAATACAATGGTGAGAGCCTAATTGTTCCAATTTTTTTTGCATCCAGTTATACACTCTTGACCAGAATCTCAAATAAATCTTTCCCTTGTAATAAATTACTGTCTATCAATCTCTGCCATCTCTAATAGTCTTGGTATTAATTCTTCCTTTGTTGGATTTTTTTCTGATTTCCAGCATTTTGCAAACAAAATCCTAGCTGTTGTTAAAGTATATATTATCATGCATAGATCCAATTTATTGTATCCCTCTGGTATCATATTCAGTAGGAAAATCCCAGGTTCTAGTAGTAAGTTAATGCCTATTATTTCCCAAATCATTTTTTGAATTCTTAACCAAAATTTATGACGTTTCTGACACACCCACCACAAGTGGAAAAATGTCCCAACATTTTTCTTGCACTTCCAACAATTATTCATTACATTTGAATAGCATTTTGCTATTTTATTGGGGGACCAATGCCATCTATGGAACATTTTATATACGTTCTCTTTATAAGCCATTGCTCTAGTGAGTTTTATTGTAGTCCACATTTTTGTCCAATCATCTAAATCTATATTCTGGATCACTTTCAAGATCAGAATTAACAAAGAACTCCTTCATACCCCAAACATTATGTCCAATAAAATAAGTCTTTGATTTTACTCTATCCAGATTCCTTCTTCCAACTTTTAGAGGAACCTGGCCATTTTGTCAGCAAATCCCTTTATAGCTGTTTATGGCAGATTATGGGGTACCTTTTAAACTGGGTGTAGAAATTGAACCTGCAGCTCAAATGAGATTTCTTCCTTACACATATATTTGCTGTGGATTTGAGTGAATTGGAAAGAGGCGCACATTCATATGGAAACCAGAACGAGGTACATGCTTCTCCCTGACTGCACATAGTAATGTGCCTGTGAACTATGGTGAGCAGAGATCTGTATTGAACTATCCATCCACCCTGCTTGATAAATCCCCTCCATCATACTGTGAAGTTTTCAGTGGGCACAAGTGGACTCTCTCATGCTAAATACGTAGTATGCCATTCTTGATAACAGTTGGGCCTTTCAAGAGTGATCAATTTGCCTCTAGTAAATTAATCCAATCTACAATATACCCATGATTCAAGGATAAAGGCAGGCTTTGAGTGAACTGGAGAATTTGGCACACAGCTCTATTTTGAAGGCTTTTTTCCTTTAAAGAACAGACCCCTATGCCCTATCACAATCTGGGTTCAAAAGTCTCATTTTCAGGGGGGGGAATTGCAGTGTGGCTTACTGTTCAAGGATCACAAGCCCAAAGTCCCATTGGGCATGAAGAACTACTTGGATTCTGATAATGATCAAATGCTTTGAAGCACACCCATGATTTCTACCTGGCTGATTTCCTTTTATAAAAGCACTTAATGCTGGGCTTTCTTTGTGTACTCCATTTCTACCTGTGTCCTGTCTTTTTCATCTCCTCTTGTTTTCCCTGGCAATATTCAAACTAATCCTGGACCGATCTGTTGATGTGTCTCTTATAGTTTATGATTTAGCCATTTTCTTTAGCCATTTATTTGCTATTAACAAAAGCATCATTGGCAAGCATTATAAAAGAACTAGTTTGTCCTGTGCCTAAACAAAAACACTTTTAAAAACCAGCATATATGCAATTTTCATTGTCAATGATAGTTTAATTACTACATTAAGAAATCGCCTTAGTCCACATTACTGAATGTGTAGATGAACATGAGTCAGAAGAATAACCAGGCAGGATATTAGGAAGACAAAGAAAGTTATATAGATTTTGTCAAAGGCAAGAAAACTAAATGGAACCATAATAAAGAAATCCTTAAAAGTTATGCATTTTAAAACAGACAGGCCAAAATCCAGCCAATTCTTACACATATTTATGTCCAGTTTTATTTCCGTGGAAAAGCATGGTGTTAAGTATCTCCAACTGAAGTCCATTTAACTAAACTTGTACAGCTTTGGAGAGATCTTGATACTGCTTCTTCTTAAGGCAATGGATGTATTCATAAGAGTGGCTAAAAGGGCTTATTACATTGTCCTATGTTAACTGTCTTTTGCATTCTCATGCACTCTTTTGAGTGTTTTGGAGCATGACACAGAATGTTGTAGTTCTATGATTCTTTTTTATAGATGTAATTTCCTTTACAGTGTGCACCCAGCCACTGAGGTTAACGAGAAGGTAGGCATGAGGCCTGGGGCTATTTAACCCTTCCCCCATTTGGGGCTATGACTTAGGGTCTTACTACCCAATGTGCCCAACATGTGAAAAGTGGGTACATGACTGTACATCAGGGGAACCAACCTTAAAAAGCACTTGTTTGCTTGGAGCTGCAAGACAGCACTGTGGGAAGGGGGGAGGAGAAACAGCTGATTCAGTAAAATGCTAGTTCATACATATTGGAACCTACTTTTTTTCACATGAAAAGTGTGTGCATGTGTGTGGTGCATGCATTTTTGTATATAACTGAACACATGCAGAGACATAAATAAAGCACTAACTCACACAATTGACCCCCTGGGATCCCCAAGGTTTGCAGAAAAATCTGAAATCATTAAATATATAGGAGGCATTGGGAATAAAATGCTGTTAACCTACAGCCAACTGGGCATGTAGATTTTCTTCACCATATGTTCACAGAAATGGTTTGAGAGACAGGGAAAGCAACATAAAGTGGGGGCATGATCTAGTTCATTACAAACACTGTAAGGCTGTGGTCACACCAGCAAGGTAATCACACTTTGTTCCCGCTTTAATTAAATTGGGAATATTTTTCTTCGGGTTGGGCTGACTAGATGCAGCTGGCCCCTCTCTTCCACCACCCACTCGCCCTGCTGCTGTGGAGTCCCTCCAGGCGATCCTGCCGGCCACAGGGCAGGCTCGAGCAGCTGCTGCTCCTGCCGCCGCTGTGGGGGATGGTGCCACTGCTGCTGCCACCACCATTGCTCCACGAAAAAAGGCTCAGCCCTCCCATCTCCGCTATCCTCCTTGCTGGCCCCGTCCAGGCTGCCGGAGCCCTCGTCTCTCGTTCCTGCCTCCAGGGTGCTGTAAGCTAACAGTTCCAAGGGAAGGGGCTTCTGTGCTTTTTACAACAAATTAATATTATCTTTAAACAGAGAAATAAACATAAAATAATGTTTATTAATAGATTTATTAAGCGCATGTTTACTCAAGCACTCAAACTGGAAGTTAAAAAAAAAAGGACAAAGAGTGGTCAGACGGCCCTAATTGCAATCATTGCGAAAGACGGCTGTCCAGATGGGTGAAATCGCGTATTCAAAGCACAAGTGCCAGGAAAATACCTGATTTCCCAGGGGGCAGGAAAAACCGGAACAATTGTGAGAGTAAACCTGCTTCGGCATGGGAGGCGGATTGGCACATGTGAATGTGAAATTTACATGCGCGAGGGAACAGCAGTGAACCCCGATCAAAAGGACCATGTGACCGCACCCTAAATGTAATGGATACCACTGGTAGAGTTAAATGCATAATTCTGTCAGATTGAAATCAATGGTACTTTATGTTCATAACTTTTGATTATGAACACTGTCAACAAATATGTGCTATGCCAATGTAATAGGACACTTGATTGTTGGAAGAAACTGTCAGCCTCCCACAGCAGTCCTTCAAGGGATGTGGCAATAGATGGGGAGAGTATTGGCTTAATAGGGAGTCAGATAAATGCAGAGCAACCCAGTCAACAGATTTTAGCATTCGCTTTCTTAAAGTAGGAGGAAATTAAAGAAGCAAAAACATTTGACAAAAAAAATCTTGAAACCTCTTTTTTTTAGGCACTTTATTTTTGAAAAATACATATAATACAAACTCTAGTTACATGGCCATGTACATTTCTATGTGACTGAGGTGGTACTCTAGATTAAAAAGGAGCCCTTAGGATATCTGTCAGTGATCATAAATATTTTAAATTAAATGCCTCTTTAGTCTGGAAAGAGAAATTAAAGAATTTTGTATATGTTCCAGGAGGAGAACGCAGATGCAGGAAGTGATGATCTGTGAATTGTTTTTGACCTCTGGTTACAAATGCTCCACAGACATTTGAGTTTATTTCCTGTTAAATTTAATGGAATATATTGGTCTTGACCAAATTAAACCTCACTGATCCCCCCCCCAATAGGAGTGAATCTCAACTCACTTTAGTTGGACTAGAGCCTTTATGTGTCTCTATTGAGTTTAATAGCTTTAGTGAAGACTCACTACCATCATTCTTTGTCCTGTAACAGCATTTCTTAACAACACTGTTCTTCCTCAGTCCAGTTCCTGAATACATATGCCTTCACCCAAAGCTCTGTGACTCTTTTGTGCCTGTGACCACTTGGTATGTACCTGAGCTGCAGGACTAGTACTATGGATTAGTAAACCCAATCAATGTAGAATTACTTTCAGATAAAATGCAAGGTGTATACAAATCAGAAAAGTCTGAACCTTTCCAAGCATCCCACTGCTGCCTACATGCCCTTTGACCGGATTGTCCATGCTTCACATACCACGAGGAGCAGGATCATTTCCTTTATGCAGCAACCAGGCACCTGATTGCAAAATCACATCAGGGAACGGAAGGAACTCATTATTGGTCTTCAATGTACTGGACTGAAATACAAAACTCTCTAAGAAAATTCAGCATGTTCCCTAACAATGCCTGTTCAGAAACACATACTCCCTACTTCAAAAACAAATGGTACAATGTGAGCTAGTCACAACTAAGTTCTATGAAATGTATAGGTTAATTGTTAAGGCCACAATCTGATGTTCAGAAAGAAAGCTAGGAGAAAGCCCCCTTATGTTCATTGGAACTTACTTATTCTGTTATTGGATATTCCATTAGCTTTAACAGAACTTTGTCATGACTGAAGGATAATTTGTACATTGGATGACAGAAGAAGCATGGATTATTCATACCCCCTTCCATTTTTTGGATACAATAGAAGGGAAGTAATCTATGGCGGCAAGGAAATAGTCTTCCCCTAAATGAGACTGTGACAGAATTAGAGGTTTATGGACAGCAGCAAGGTAGACCCAGCAGCTGCTGAGTCACATGACACTGAGAGAGGTGGAGGCCAGGTGGCTCGGAACTCTCAGGGAGATGTGTGACAGATAACTGTACAGAAATGACAGTTGAGAGCTGACCGTCGGGAGAGTCAGGGAGTTCGTAGACAGAGAGTGTTACTGGGAGAGCTTTGAGAGCACAACAGCCTCTGAGCTCAATGGAATCAGCTTGAGAGCAGTTTATGTGTAAAACTGTGGCTGAAAAAGCCCTCTGCACTGGTAACCCTCTAACATAAAAAGGAGAGTGGCGAGAGAGTGAAAAGTACAAGACCTCAGGGGTCACAAACCACAAATACCCTGTTCCATACGAACTTAAGGTGGCTAAGGAAGGGCAAAGGGTCTGGAGGAATCTGGAGAGCTGGGTTTTGTCGAACCAGTAGACTCAGGAGGCCAGGCAGATAAAGCCCAAAGGTTAACCACAAAACAGGTTCTGGAGAGTGGAGTCAGAGAAGGGTTTTGTGAACCAAAGAACATCTGAGTCAAACTGAGAGTGATAAGCCTACAGCTTATGAAAAAGCAAAGTGAAGTGTTTATACCACAAAGTATCCAAAGTATCATTTGTAAATGTATCCCATCCCCCTGTTGAAGTTTTCTGTATAATAAAGATCTGTGCTGTGTGACATTTATAAGCCCTAGTGCCTGACTCTGTGGGGAAGAATAATACTGGGCAGTTGTGCTCCATAATTCCAGAAGTTAAAGGAAAGAGACTACTGTTAAGGGTGAGCTGATCAGCCCTCAGAGATAGGAATTAGGACTGATCAGTCACCTCATACGATCATAAACTGAATACAGTGCCATTACATATATAGAAAGGCGGCAACGCCACAGCTACCTCACAGCAACATCCTGGGACAGGGCGGTGCTCATGATAGAGACCTTGCAACAGAAAGAAGCACAAGTCACTCATGCCTATTTTGTTGCTACTTCCATAAAAGTACAAAGCAAACTTCTTGCTGGATCTTGCTAAATTACAGACAATAGTTTTAGAGACAGCTGGTTTAAATTCTATTTTTCCTAGTCTGACACTTATTGTTATTGAGCTGTTTCATCCATAATCCATATTCAAAAAGAAGTGATGAAATATGTAACTTCAGGAGATGAGTAAAGGATAAAAATATGATATTAAACATTAGATACAGCCCAACAGCTTTCAAAATGTAGAGGTGTTCCAAGTAGAAGCACATGATATACCAAGAATGGAAGTGATAGAAGAGCATTTCCATGCAGAAATGGGACTTGCAATAGAGAACAACCCAGTGTCCTGATTCCTTGTGAGCCAAGAGGACAGAAACCATAAACTTGACATGCTACACAGGAATGTATGGAAGTGAGCAAAGGCATGGCAAGTGGACAAAAGCAGCATGTAATTCTATGCAGAGTTACCTTGAAGGAAGGCCACAATCAGTAAAACCTACTTCTAAGTAAACCTGCATAGCCTTGAGTGCTAAATCAGTCTCATAGTATAATAGAAATTCACTTGGTCTAAGAAGTTCTCTCACAAGTCTAGTCTACATTTAATTCTCATCCACAATGGAAGTGGCACTTAAGTGGCATATGGAGCCCCTGTACATGAGTAATCTGCAGTTTGTAAGAGGTGTGAAGCTTGAAAATAAATTTAATAAAATGATGGATTTTTTCAAATAATGAAACAAACACATTAATCTACTTTCATCATTAATGACTTGAGCTGTTTAGAAGCATTAATAAATTATTACAAAGCTAAAACAGCTGGTCAGATATTAGTTTGTGTTTCCACTACAAGCAGACAGTTTGGAACTGAATAATGTTCTCTTGAAGCATTTAAGAGAATATCAAATGATGCAGCCACACTTTAAAAAAATGAGGCAGACAACAGAGAAATCTGTATACAAAAATCTCTTAATAACATCAAGAATTTATAGTCTCTGCACAGTGCAGGAAAAAAAATCCCAAGTCATATCTATAACTTCATAGAGTGAGTCTTTTTCAGATTTTTTTTTTTTTAAAGATGATGTTTAGGTGAAACAGAACACCAAGTCAGAATGTAAGGAGGAAGACTTCCTTAAAAACACAAATGGATACTCTGATTTACCCATTTTAAATATTGCCCTTTTATTCATCATTGGAAACAGGACTCTCTTATGTGAGTCTCCTGAGGATAGTGAAATCATGGCAGCACCATTTACTGAAGCTCACCAGCTGCTTGATGGGCCACCACACATGGCCGAGATGTGCCATTTCAAGCCTGGGGACCACAGTACTGACAGGGCTAGATAAAAAAAAATATATGACCAGAAACATTCTTGCCTTGCTTTTTTGTATATATGTACATATACACACACAAAATAGATATATTTTGTTTTTGTTTGTAGTAACAATAAGAAATATCTGGGGAAAAAGGAATTAGGTACTTATTCAGTACTATGGCACTGGAAAACCCATTTACTGTTGTAATGTTTCATACTCTCTAGTAATGCTATGTTTTGCAGAGAAACTGTTCCTTATTGTCATACATCAGATTTAGACAGATGTAATATCAAGAGGTCACAATATGATTGAAGCTCTGGAAAACAGTGGCAGAATGGAGGTAGTACAACTCAAAACTATAGTAACTCCCAAATGGTGTTTAAGGAGTAACAAACTCCTTGACATTTCAATGGTCTGTGGTTCAAAAAGGAATAAGCTACTCCACCGTAAAGCCTGGCACAACACAGGTTCATTTTGCACTAGTGTCAGGGGCATCTTTCCTGAAGGCATAAAACTCTATCACACTGGCATTTACCAGTAGATGGGTATGTAAAATAAAGAAATGCAATGTTCCCTTAGGGAACCCAGTGTGGATTAAAAAACAAACAAGCAGAGTAGTCATTAAGGGTGTGTGTTCAGCTAAATCCAAGCCGAAAAGTACACCCAAAATACCTTATCAGTATTTTCCAGATATTCTTTCAGCTGGAATAGAGATTTAGCCATTTTTCAGCTATCCAAAATGGCCAGTCCTAAAATATACTGAAAAATACTTGGGATTCTTTGGGACCACTGGATAGCCGAGTTAAAAAGCTTGGAGAAGGTGGCTAAAGGGGCTGTGGTCCCTTTAAATGTCTTCTGTATGTTTAAAGAGATCATAGGCCCTTTAAATGCTTTTGGAGTCATGCTGCTCGTGTGGTCTGGAAAAACATTTAAAAGACCATGATCCCTTTAAACACCTTTTTCTCCACTGGTTTTTACAACTTGGGGGGCTTGTTTGAGGAGAGGCACCAGCAACTATGCTGCACATTTTGTGCCTCTACCTTAAAAACAGCCCCCCCCAGGGCCCCAGATACCTTGGATCGAATCTCCATTGTACCTTATGGGGACCATTATAGTAAAAAAAAATTCAGGAATCCCAAATATTTATAGAATTTGAATACCATACTAGTATTGGGATTTGGGAACATCAGTAAATACCAAAATTTCTCAGGTTCAATATACCCGAAATCCAAAATACCTTTTTTTTCACACCCGTAGTGGTCACTTATACTGGTTTGTGGGCTTAGATTTTGGTTCATTACAGCTAGTCTGATTAACCTTACTTTAAAAAAAAATTAAACGCATTTGAAATGTTCAATATGAACTTTGATAAGACTGAAGATGCTACATTAGTCATATCAGTAAAATACATTTTTCTCTTCATGAGAATTAGCTACTGTTTCCTATGGTCTGATGGAGGTCTCTTTAACCTGGAAGTTATGACACACCACCAACAGTACAACCAATAAAAGATACTACCACATGAAACATCTTCTCTCTAGGGATATTAGTTTCCTTAGTAGAATCTTAGCAATTTTCAACTATGTAGCCAACAATATCGTGTCCCCTAATGCTGTCTCTGAGTCCTGACTATGAGTGGAGCTGATTCCAGTATCAGAGTCTGTGTCATTTATGTCTAAATTAGTCACCTTAAGAAGAAGCTCTGTCCCTGTGAAAGTCTTGGGGGCAAGTTCATTGCCATTTGCTTGCTCTTCACCGGGTGGGTACTTGTTTTCAGTTTTGTCTTTAGCATATAGTGCATTAAGCTCTTCCACAAGAAGTTGATATTCTTTTTCCTTCTTTTGAAGCATCAGGTCTCTGTATTTTAGCTCCTGCTGTATGCAGTTCAGCTGAGAATGGATCCTTAAAGCATCTTTCATGCTGTTTTCCAATTCATTCTTGACACTGTCTAAATCAGAATTTTCCTCTTCACTCTTAGAGGCTTCATCTGTCCATGCATGTCCATTTGTTTTACTCCCCTGAATCTCTTGTTCAATTTCAGCAGAGAGCTTTTCAATCAACAGCTTGTGATGTTTTAGTCCTTCCTCCACCTGTAAAATCCCCTCGCTTTTGCATAGACTTTCCTGCACCTGCTGATGGCTGTGAGAAAGCTCCATTTGCTGTTCAGGATTACTAGAAGAAGTCATTAAGTAAGACTTCTGAACATAGTTTTCCCCCTCACTTTCAACCCAATGCAGGTGGCACTTGGTTTCACACTTTTCAATTTCTAAATCCAGTTCCTTCATTCGGTTGATTTGCTGATGAATTGTGTGATCCTGAGACAGGATCAGGTGTATGAGTGTTTCTATATTATCCCTCTCTTGCAGAACTCCTTCCTGCTTAAGTTTTGCCAGTTTCCGGAAAGTTTTTCTGACAATTCTCTTTTGCTTGTCCACTGGCAACATCTTCATGTAATTTGCTGGACTAAGGTCCCATTGTCTTTCTAGACTGGGTATCATTTTAGCTTCAGCTGTCCTCCACAGTGGAAAGGGGAGGAAGGCATCTGACTTCACCAACACAAACTGCAAATTAGTTTGTTCTTCCCCCCAGGCTTTCCAGAGTCGCAGCATTTTTGTGAGAGGTGGAAGGACCCGTTCTGAACCTCTCCATTTCTCTATTATACAGTAATCCTTGGGTTGTCCAAAGAGAAACCTCTTTTCTGAAAAAGAGGCTTGATGTTCTTCAAGCAAAGCTTCAATTACATCAGTGCAAGTTGTACGCTTTGTCAATCCACTCACAATTTTTTCTTCCTGGCAGACCCAGACTGTGATTTCTTTCTCACCAGTACCCATGTCTTTCACTGGAGATCTGGAATTTGAAAAGGAAAGATTATAAGACAAATTGCATCTCTGTGACAGTGAATATGATATTTATTTGATGTACTTAACAGGTTGAGCACCACCCAATTTAAGACAACAATAATGAGTAGAAAAATAGCACATGAGTTCAAAAACAGTTTATGGTTGTACTGGAATGCATGCCGATTAATGTTTATTGTTATATCAAGTTACAAGAATGAACTCCCAAGGAGAAGTAACTTTTTCATAGATGAGGAATTATGCTTGGCATTTAGAATCTACCAGGTAGTAACTGCAACCTGCCATGAGAGATGGAGGACACTAACCTAGTGGACTAAATGCCATAAATATGGAATAAGGGCAATCAAGGGACAACATGGCACATTTGACAGGTTCATTAATTTAAATGGAATGTATAGAAGACCTTGCAAAGTCTGTTAGAGTCTTTCCAACAGGGCACCCTTCCCAAAGGTCAGTCACCCTTGGAGAAAGAGCAGGATGAAAATGTAATAAATTAATGAATAACTATCCTTAGAGCAATTATTCATGCTTTACTTATTACTTTACAAAGGACTGGTTTTAAGAAGTCTTAATAAAAGCCTCCTTCTACACTATTTCAAAAAAACCCACACAATCTCCAGCAAAACAAGCTTCATTCACAATGTCATATGTCCCACTTGTTTATTTTGTGCTGTGACCTTTGCTGAAATTCAGATGCACAGCCACAGGGAGCCCCTCTTGCACCTTAAAGAACCTAGATATGCTGCTCCCTTTCATTAAGTAGTTATATAAAATAATTTTAGGGATGGTTTTCAGCATCTCCAAAAAGCTATTAGCTCCAATAATAGGCTCAGTTGAAACTGAACAGGCCTACAGATGATTGTGAATAAATTATATGACTGAATATACTTCCAAATGTTATTAGTGGGGTCTTGTTTTGACTGTACTTACTGAAAATGCAGAGATTAAGTTGGGAGTTCAAGAAATGACATAAAGTTGTAATACTGTCGTGGATCCAAGTTTTCCAATTAAATACTTTCTCTCCACCCCTAACCTTATTTCAAGAAGGGGTTAAATAAAGCAATTTCCAGTGCATAAAAGAATACAACTGAAACGTGTTAGTCAATTTTCTTTGCACAGCTGTTGTGGAACTAAATGCAAGCAAGGAACCCTTGTTATGTATGCAGTTATTTTGTTGGATCCAACCACACCCCCTCTGAAAAACTTTGCTCCAGAAGAAACACCCTTTGTTTATTAGAAGGTGGCTTCTTCTGCTCAAAGAACACACCCCACTTATTAGAAGAGAACCATCAGATCCACCCCATAACTCCCACTGTTACGAAAAGTTTGAAGATAGGTCATTTTCAGGTATCTCAGGTACCTTCTCCTCACTGCATATAAACTGTATTTATTGAAGGAACACTGATGTATACTGTAACACATACACAAAGTGTAGGTGCCAGATGGGAATCCTTGAATCATCTATGAGCATGTGCCAACTGGGCCACAGCTCCCTAATACACATACACAGCATTTAAGGGGCATGTGTCATTAACACAGCACATTTTCTGGATAACAGTGCTGTAAACACAATTAACGCATGAAGTACGGAGCTGTTCTTCACTATCCCCAGAGTCACTCTGACTCAAATAGGAGTAGGGCCATTCCTCCAGAGAAATTTCTTGAGGTGGCTTAGACAGTAAAACATGGTAAAATAATAAAACAGCATAAAACAATTAAAATTAACAAGCTATTAAAATACAACCTTAAAAAAGCCAGAAACATCATAAAATATTTAGCAGCCTAAAATGATTATTACAAAACAGCCCTTAAGCTTGAAGCAGACTGTAAAAACAATTTTAAAATATCACCCTCTTAATTAAAACCCTGGGTAAATGAGATGTTTTGGTCTGGTGCCTCAAAGAGTACAAGGCAAACCTTAAAGGGAAGGGCAGTCAATGGGCAAAGCACCACCACTGAAAAAGCCCTGTCTTAGGTTGCTACCCACCACACCTCTGCAGGTGCGAGCACAGTGCTGGGGTCAGGAATATGGGAAGGAACAGTCCTTCAAGCAGCTAGGTCCCAAGCCACTTAAAGGTCAGAACCAGCACTATAGTGGTTATTGAGTCTATTTGTTACTTTCCACCACATTAATTAGTCTCTGTAGAAACAGTGGAATCGGAACCTCTCACTGCAGCCAGTGACTGCGGAAACCTGTCAAAGCTATGATCAAAAGATAACATTTATTTTCCGTATTAGTGATGGGGAAAGCTGTTGGACTATAACACCTGTGAGCCTGGCACAAGCAGAAGTTTAGGGACACACAAGCACAGTTGTCGTTCCAATTTACCCCAGTCTTGCATGCAAATACAACTGGGAACCAAAATATTATAATCTGTATTTGTATGTGATCGTCCATGGCTTGGTGGCAGATTATTTACTTTGGATCTCAAAGTTAATCCCCAGGATCTCCAATCAAAAGGATCAGATAGGTGGTGATTTGATAATTTTTCACCTGAGACCCCGGAGAGCTGCTTCCATTTAGAGCAGTCAGTGCTGACCTTGATGAAACTTAGGTGTGACTCAGACCCTCGCTGCACTGACACTTAGCTCAGGAGAATCATAGTAGTCAAGTCTGAAAGCTTGACTTTGGATTTGTGTAGGTGCCCTCTGCATCATTTCCCCCCCCCCCTGGGTTTATTTATTGTGTATTCTGTGTAAGCATTCTGCATGTACATCCAAACCCCACATTTTTTGCTTAATTGGGGTTGGCACATCACTTGTGATATGCGGACGGTGGTGTCCAAAGGGTTTTAATTTTATTTTTTACAGAATTTTCCTACTGCAGCTGCGCAGTACCGCCCAGCAAGCACCTTCCATTTAAATCCTCATGGATCAGGTTTTGCACATGCCTTTTAGCATTATTTCACTGAATGAAAGGCAACCCACAGGAATGCAGGCAAAAGAGTAAAGAACCCTGTTGAAACTGACCAGACTTTTAATGAAATTTACAAGCAGCTGCAAAGCCCCATTTTCTAACTTGCAGAGGACCAGGGGATTCTCTGCTGTGAAAAATGGGAAAGAGTCACACTACCTCATAATATGAGGAAATGTTTAGTGCACAGAATGCATGGTAGAACCACTGGCATTGCTAGATGTGATCATTGGCAGCATGTATGTGTGTATGTGAGTGAAAGTGGGGGGGAGAAAGTGTGCCTAGAATCATAGAGTTGGAAGGGACCTCCAGAATTCAACCCCCTGCACAATGCAGGAAGTTCACAAATATCTCCCCCTTCACACACACAGTGACCACTATTCCACGCTCAGAAGATGACAAAAAACCTCCAGGATTCCTGCCCAAACTGGCCTGGAGAAAAATTGCTTTCTGAGTGGCAATAAGCATTTCTCTGGATGTGTAAGAAGAACTAAGCCACAAGAACTAAGCACTGAGGCAACCCTTCCTGTCTTCTCTCTCATGATCTGCCCAAGTTCATACAATCAGCATTGCTGTCAGATGGTCATCTAGCCTCTGTTTGAAAAGGAATCACATCCCAAGGAAGCTGTTCCACTGAGGAACCGCTCTGTCAGGAAGGTCTTCCTAATGTTTAGCCAAAAACATTTAATTTCAACCTGTTGCTTCTGGTCCAACCTTCTGGGGCAACATAAAACAACTCTATAACATCCTCTGTATGACAGCCCATCAAGTACTTGAAAATCATTATCATGTCACCTCTCAGTCATCTCCTCTCCAGGCTAAACATACCCAGCTTCTTTCCTCATAGGACTTGGTCTCCAGATCCCTCACTATCTTCGTGCCTTCCTCTGGACACATTCCAGCTTGTCTATATCCTTCTTAAATTGTGGTGCCCAAAACTGAATGCATTACTATAGGTGAGGTCTAACCAGAGCAGAATATAAACGACAGCATCACTTCACGTGATCTAGACACTATACTTCTGTTGATACAGCCCAAAATCACATTGGCCTTTTTAGCTACTGCATCACACCGCTGACTCATATTCAGAGTATAGTCTACTAAGACCAATAGATCCTTTTCACACATACTACTGCCAAGACAACTCTCCCCCATCCTATAATTATGCACTTGATTTTTCGTACCTAAATGAAGAACTTTACATTTATCCCCATTGAAATTCATTTTATTTGTTTATTTGTTTTGGCCTAGTTTTCCAGCCTGCTGCAAAGTTGGCTGTAACTCTACCGCACTTTGCACAGGGCTGCACAGTCCTTGCCTTTGCTATTGTTCTTCCAAACCATGTGGGGGCCTGGATTTCTCCCCTCCCTTCTCTGGAGGGGGCTGTTTTCCCTGGCACGTCTTTGCCACTCTGTCAAGTAACCACCTTCCATTTAAATCTGCCTTGTTCAACTCCTAGTACGTAGGGTTGCCAGCCTCCAGGTGGGGCCTGGAGATCTCCTGCTTTTACAATTGATCCCCAGCTGAAAGATATCAGCTCCCCTGGAGAAAATTGCTGCTTTGAAGGGTGGACTCTATGGCATTGTACCATACTGAGGCCCCTCCCCTCCCCAAACCCTGCCCTCTCCTGGATCCACCCCCTAAGTCTCCAGGTATTTTCCAACCCAGAGCTGGCAACCCTACTAGTACAGTAGCTGCTAAGCTACCTTTTCTTATTGCCAAGGTCTATTGGATTCCCCCCTTCTTTGTTCACAAAAGCATGAAATGAAGACCTGTTCTCAACGCTTTAGGCTTCCCATCTCATGGCAGTCTGTGCTGATGATTCCTCCTTTTCTTTGCATTCAGTAATTACTTTTTCCCCACTGCTGAAGAGGGGAAGATAGTGCCTGTGCAGCTACCTGGGCATGCCTGGCTTGGAGCAGCAGGCAGGTGAGGGAAGGGAAGGAGATGAGGTAGAAAAGTCCACCCCCTTCAGCTTGCTGCTGCTGGGCTTCTCAGGTCATGGCAAGGCTGGGGGGCAATGCAAGATTAGTGATAAAGTAATAACGCAAGACTAAACCACCTTGTTAAAAAGAGTGGAAAGCCTAGAAGAGAGTGGAACTTGAACATGGATATGGGGGGACCCCTAACCTTCTACTGAGATTCTAAGATGACTACATTGATTGCAAAATGTGGATCAGAAATGGGAAGGAGGCCCTGACCTGAATAGCCCAGGCAAGCCCGATCTCATCAGATCTTGGATATGGCAAATACTTGGATGGGAAATACCAGAGCTGGGAGGCAGGGGCAGGCTTTATTCTGCCACCTCTCTGAATATCCTCCAGGCCCTCAGTAAGGGTCAGTCAGCAGAGGTTGCCATGACTTCCAGGTGTCCAGTCAGTCACCAGAGGTTGCCATGACTTCCAGGTGCACATGCACACAAGCATATAAAAATACAAAACAAGCCCAAAAAACCTCAAACAACAACAACAAAAGAAATGGGAAGGAGGAAGACACAGAGTGTAAGTAACAACAAGCCACAAACCACAGTCCTTGTGGTGGGGGAGAACGAAAAGGGGTGGGAACAGGAGTAGAAACTGGGCAGTGATGCAGTATCCACAGAATAATGCCTGCATCAGAAATACCCTTGACTAGAAAGTGGAGCAAGAGAAAAGTCAGTGGCAAAAATGGATCTGGAAAAGCTGGGGATAAAGCAAACTGAAAGCTGAACGGGCGAAAAGGAATGCAGCATGCCTGCAGGACCATCTCTACCCATATATGCCCTGAAGAGCTTTATGCTCTTCAGACCAGCATCGTCTAGTAGCCTCCAGCCTGAAAGACATATGCCTTGCCTTGACCAGGGCCCTGGCCTAGTGGAACATGCTCCTGATGGAGATCAGGGCTCTGCGGAATTTGTTACAATTCTGCAGGACCTGTAAAATGGAGCTGTTCTGCCAAGCCTTTGGTTGAGGTGGTGGACATAAAATAACAATGGTCTTCCCTGCTTCAAGTGCTCCATGGTGCTTCTATACCATGGGTGCCAAGAGCGACTGACTTATTCCATCGGAGTGACCTTCCGCCCTTCCCTGGCATGAGTTTACCATATACTGGATTGAAACCAATTTGGTATTTAAATTTTAATCTTCTATGAATTAATGTTTAAATGAATTAATGTTTTATGGAATTGTTTTATGACATGATGTAAGCTGCCCTGAGCTTGCTTGCAGGGTAGGAAGGGATAAAAAATTGCAAAAATAAAATAAAATAATTTGTGAGAACTGAGCTCAAATGCCTACTATCTACAGCAGGCCTGTAGCCAGGATCTTTTTATTCAGGGTGCATTTAAATTTTTAAGGGAGCAGTTAAATTATAGTTAATTAAATTAATCGGAATGCCTGTCTTTAAAAGGGGGAGGCTGTGAGCCTGTTTCTAGCCCTTCCTTTCAAGGGCCAGAGAGTATGTCAGTTCCTAAGAAAAAAACAGCCCAGAGGGCATTTAAATATCTTCTGAGTTCCCTTCCAGAGAGCAAGAAAATTTATGGCCTAGGTGGTCTACAGCAGGACTGGGCTAGCAGAAAGGGGGATTGTTGGATATGTACTGAAGGTACCACTCTTGAGTGCCCTTCTAAGCTTTCTTGCCCTGTGAATGGGAACTCAAAAAGCATTTAAACACCTTCTGAGCTGCCTTTTCCCAGGTCCCATGATGCCCCCCCCCCAAATTCCACAGCGGGAGGGACAGGGAAGCCCAAGGGCAAGTCACGGTGCTTTCACTCTGGCCACTGCCAGCAGCAGGCAGCAGGGATCTCCCCTCAAAAATTAGGTTTCTTTCATGGCTATTTGTAGGGTGGGGCTTTTAATTAAGGGGCCAGGGCCCCCACATGCCCCACTGTAGCTATGGGCCTGATCTACAGATTCATTGGGCAAGAGTGTTTAGATTTTTAAAAATGGTGGCTCCATCCCAAGGGCTCATGGAGGGTAATACCACACTATGGATACAATACTAAGCATACTTACTAGAGAGTAAATCATACTGAACTAGATGGGACTCACTTCTAGATATCCCATGCTCTCCCAGATTCCTGATGGATACGGAAATTCAGTGTGCATAAAGATGTTTTACACAGCTTCTGGAAGATGCATATTCAGACTTTGGTGGAAAGCTGATTACTTCAGACTTCAGGGAAAGCTGATTACAAATTTAATAGGCAGTCAACAAGAATACCTTTATGTTCTTCTTTTTCAGTCACTCCTGATTTCAGTCTAGGGTATTCTAATTTCTTTCTTATGAAGGAAAAAAAAATCTGCTGAATATACAGGCTTTACTCTTTAACTGAAATACTTTAATTTCACTTTACTACTTTGTGGGGGAAAGTGTGGCCTGCAAATTCCTTGCGTCCCTGCACATGCATACCCTATACTTCTATATATGACAAATTATAGAAACTTTTGAGCTGAAATCAAAGTACAAATTCATATTTCAAAGAAGTTTCAGGACACTGTATAACTTTATGCACCATATTTACAAGATATTTCTGTAAAAGATATATGCATATTTACCAGTAAGCAAAGAAAAGAAAGAATTTCCAAACTTTCTGGGCATTAGTATGGGCAAGATGGTTCCATATACTGAAGATTATTGTGGATTTGATACTGTTTGACACAGCTAGTTCCTATAAGCTTGATAATTATGGAATCATAGGCTGCGGTCACACATACTAAATAATCCACTTTCAGTCCACTTTCCAACTGGATTTTGCCAATTCATGCAAATAAAATCCAGTCAGAAAGTGCACTAAAAGTGGATTTAAAGTGGATTATTTAGTGTGTGTGACCGTAGCCATTGTGTGGATAAACTGAGTTATGAAGGTGACCAAGGTTTTTGCAACACATGGTTACCTACAGACTGAAATATTTCTAATTCTAAAAATATTACATGATTTAACTCTTCCACCATTGGTATTTATTTATTTTGCTTCATGTATTGTCCAACTTTCTCATTGAGACTGAAGACGGGTGACATAATTATAAAACAATGTAATAAAAGGCAATCATAGTGCATATAAAAAACAATGCAACCAAACTGAAACAAAACAATATAATGCATCCAATAAACTCAAACCAATTTTATGAGCATGAATTCCAAACATGGGAAGGGACAAATAATCAAAGTAAGCCCAGATCAAATGGTATTTCATCAGAATGTGTTACTGGATACAAAGTAAGTATCTGCCACCTTTTCAGTTTACATAGTACCAGAGGTGAACTGAATGGAATTCTTAACCTCACCTGGCAGTTAAAGCTAAAGTAATATATGAACTGATGATTGCAACAGAGGTCAGCAATAAAATGTCAACAAATCCTGAATAGTAAATTTGTTTTAAGTTGCAGCGTGAACACCCACACTGGAACCAAGCATTATCAAATGTGTTTAAGTAATTCACAGCTACAGTAAAAAGCAAAGTAATCTATTACTCTTATAGACTAACACAATAGTTATCAGGTACAACCAAAAATTTTACATGGAAGTATGCCAGGTGTTGATAAAAATAAAAAGGAATAGTCTGCCAGAAAATTTCTAGCATTAGCTCTGCTAAATTGTGGCATTGGGAAAGCACTGTGACCTCCATGTTCTTGTTTGAGCCAGTTTGGTGTAGTGGTTAAGTGCGTCGACTCTAATCTGGGACAAGTGGGTTTGATTCCCCACTCCTCCACTTGCACGTGCTGGATGACCTTGGGCAAGCCATAGTTCTGGCACAGCTGTTCTTGAAAAAGAGCAGTTTCTGTCAGAGCTCTCTCAGCCCCACCTACCTCACAGGGTGTCTGTTGTGGGGAGCGGAAGGGAAAGGAGTTTGTAAACCACTCTGAGACTGCTTCGGGTAGTGAAAGGTGGGGTATAAATCCAATCTCTTTTCTTCTTGTTGTTCTCAGCAAGACTGTGGGCATTCCTATGCTGGGTCCAAAAGGAACATCAAGGTTTTTCAGGAGCTTTCTTTATATTCTTTTACTCCTACAGGGGTAGTGATGGCCTCCAATAAGTTGACCTTTAAAGCAGATTAAAAAAATGTGCAGACAACAGACTTATCAATTGCTATTAGTCATGATGGTTAAACAGAAATTCCATGTAACCAGCTTCTGAACACCAACTGCTGGAGGGCAAGAACAGGTTTTGGCTTCTATGTCTCTCAGGCTTGCCAACCTCCAGGTGGTGTACACCAAAGAGAGAGATCATGGGATGGAAGTCGAGAAGAAGCAAACAACCATGATGTATTATGCCAAAAAAGTCTCCAAGGAATAGAAATATTCAGTTTACTGGTGTTGATGGCGTTTGAATTGCTTCCAGTAAACTGAATATTGGAAAAAGAAATTTCTAGTCCTTGGAGACTTCTTTGGCATAATACATCACGATTGTTTGCTTCTTCTCAACCTCCAGGTGGTGGCCCACACTCCCGCAAAGCTGTGGAGTCTTGTGAGCCAAAAGTCTACTTTGTGAGCTACTGGCATTAAAGTTGTGAGCAAGCAATTTGGCTACTGCATAAATTAGTTTGGTCTAGAGCCATCCTTCCTGAGCTAAGACAAAAATGTGTGACCAGAGGCTAAAAAACTCTGAGGTAGCTCACACTAACTCAGCTTAGAGGGAACACTGGTGGTGGCTGGTGATCTCCTGGGATTACAACTGATCTCCAAATGACAGAGATCAGTTCACCTGGAGAAAATGGCTGCTTTGGAAGCTGTACTCTGTGGTACTACACCCCACTGAAATCCTGTCTTCTCCACGCATTGTACTCATCAGGCTTCACCACTCCCAAATCTCCAAGGCAACTCTAAGGCCCCTGCTTGTATTTTGTACCATTTGTCTGGGAAGAAGGATTCTGGGGAAAAAATGGCCTGATCCAGCAGAGTTTTTCCTACATACTGGGTATCTGACAATTTATATGCCTGACCTTCTGCCACTTTTGTATTAAGGCAGTAGTTCAAGGCACTGCATTGGTAATGGAAACCTTTGAAGCTACAGGTTGGATTAGGTAAACAGCACAAGGTTGCAATCCCCCCAGTCAGGGCAAGGGATCCCCTGATTTTGGGGGCCCCAGTCTGCTGCTGGCCAGCTAGCTGGAGGGGGAAGCCCCACCAGAACTGCAGCATCCTGAGGAGATGCTGATGATACAACGACATCACTAGTAGTGATGTCATCATACTGGGACCATTGCATGGCAACGCTCTAGCATTCGGGGGGAATCTATGACTACCATAGAGTTTTTGCCCTAAATTCTAGAATATTGCAGCATGATGGCCCCAGCATGATGATGTCATTACCAGGGATGTCATCGCACCGCACATGCGGCAGAGAAGTTCCAAGAGCCACCCACTGCAGCAAAGGTAAGACCCAGTGGGGTAGATCTAACCATTCTCCAAGGAGCCTTCCTCAAGCCTTCCAGCCATCTAAGTTGGAGCAAGGCTTCAAACATTGATCAGTGGAGTGGCAGGCTACAGGAGTAGAACCCATCCCAGTATTTTTCAGCTACAAAGAATTTTTTTTTCAATTCATTTAGCATTTTTATGATGGAAAAAACCCCTGTATTAATTTTAATTAAAATAAGCATTTTAAAATGTCTAAGCTAATTTTAGAACACTGGTGGTGGCTGGAGATCTCCTGGGATTACAACTGATCTCCAAATGACAGAGATCATGGCTGCTTTGGAAGCTGTACTCTGAGAAGGTACTGTGTGGGGGACTGTATTTGGGAGTGTGTGGGTGAGTTGTGAGTTGTTGCAGACTCCTGGCTGCTTGAGTTAGGGTATGAAAGGGTCATTGTTTGCCTGTAATTGAGTGGCTGGGTGAATTTGAATAGCTGCTGGCCACACCCTCTCTTGGGGGAAGCTTCTATTTAAGGCAAGAAGCTTGCAAGAGGCACAAGCCTCTGGCACGAGCGGAAGGGTGAGAGCCAAAGGGTGAGGTTCTTTGTCTGTGGCTCTTAGCCTAGGGGCTCTGTAAGATGCCCAGGAAGAGCCAGAAAGCCAGGGACCTAGGCTTCTTGGGTTCCCAGTAAGGTAAGTAGACTTCTAAAACAGGAACCACATAAATACAAAGGGTTTTAAAAGGGGGATTATATAAAAGTATTATTTTAGAAGCAATTATGAAGCCAGAATGCCAGCAGGGTGTTGGGGGCTACCTAGTGTTTTGCACAGAGTGTCACATGTATGACTACCTGCCCACTGGTCAGAAGTCTTGGGTGTGTGCTCAGTGCAAGGAGCTCCTGGTTCTCAGGGAGCGAGTTTGCTCCCTTGAGGCCAAGGTGGCTGACCTGGAGAAGCAGAGACAGTCAGGTGCACGGAGAAGACTCTCGGGGACTTGTTAGATATGTCCCACTCTGGATCTGGCAGCCCCTTCCCTGGCTTTCCTGAGCACGCCGCTACTGCTGCCTGCTCAGGAAAGCTGGCGCTTCCCCCCCCATCTCCAGCTGGTGCTGGGGCTGGGTGGGAAGGGGCACAAGGTGGCGCTTCCCCCCCGTCTCCAGCCAGCGCTAGGGCTGGGAGGGAAGGAGCGCCCGTTCAAACGGGCGCCCCTTCCCTGGCTTCCCCCCCCAGTCTCCAGCCGGCGCTGGGGCTAGGAGGGAAGGGGTGCCCGTTCAAACAGGCAGCCCTTCCCTGGCTTTCCTGAGCACGCCGCTACTGCGGCGTGCTCAGGAAAGCTGGCGCTCCACCCCCCCCTCCGTCTCCAGCCGGCCCTGCGGCGTGCTCAGCAAAGCCGGCGCTCCACCCCCCGGTTTCCAGGGCCCACCGGGAGGTTGGCATCCCCGTGAGGTGGGCGCCCCAGGCTGTCTTGCCTAGGGCGCCCAGACACCTGGGGCCGGCCCTGCCAGGGAGCATGAGGGTCAAGTGGAAATGGGGCACCATGCTGAGGATAAGGGGAATGCGCCCTCAGAAGGGATTGCTTCTTCAGCTGGTGAACAGGTATCCTTTCATACCAAGGAACCATCCCTGGGAAGGGTGGGAGGGGGCTCTTGGTAGTTGGTGATTCGATCCTTAGGCAGGTAGCTGGGTAGTGAACCTGCATACTGACCGTATGGTGACTTGCCTGCCTGGTGCGAAGGTAGTGAACATTACGCATGTTTTAGATAGGCTGGTAGATAGTGCTGGGGAGGATCCAGTGGTCGTGGTGCATGCTGGCACCAACAATGTGGGGAAATGCAGTCGTGAGGTCCTGGAGGAGAAATTTAGGCTGCTGGGCAGAAAACTCAAGGTCAGGACCTCCAAGGTAGCCTTCTCAGAAGTGCTACCTGTTCCACGCGCAGGGCCAGAGAGACAGGCACAGATCAGGAATCTCAATGCATGGATGAGACGATGGTGTAGGAGGGAAGGGTTTGTGTTTGTTAGGCACTGGGATGCTTTTTGGGACAAGAGGGAACTGTACAAAAGGGACGGTCTCCACTTGTCCCAAGAAGGAACCAGGCTGCTGGTGCTCAAAATCAAAAAGGTGGCAGAGCAGTTTTTAAACTGAATAATGGGGGAAAGCTGACAGGAGATGAAAAGTCTCTGGTTCAGGATGGTTCATCTCGAAGAGATGAAGGGGTAGCTGTTACTTTTGTACAAAGAAATGGATTACAATTGTCCACTGAGACTGTGGCTAACGATAGGAACTGCCTGGCAAGGTCTCGAGGAAGCATGTGGACTTAACAAGCTTGGGAAACTATAAGTGTTTATACACAAATGCTAGAAGTCTCCGAGGTAAAATCGGGGAGTTGGAATGCTTGGCGTTGGGGGGGTGGAAATAGACATTGCGGTTCCATGTCTTACCTGGGACCCCGAGGTCGGCTCGCCTAGTACACCCCCCCTTTGGATGAACTCACACAACCAGTTTCTTTGGAAAATTAGGTGGATAAACTTGGCCACAACTTTTATTGGTTACAGCTGTAGAGCATTGGCACAGCATGGGTCCACCGGATCCGACCTATCGGCTGGCCCATGTGCCAGCCGAGTTAACCGTTACCTCAGCCAGCCGGCATGGGTAGAGAAGGCGGGAGGGCAGGTTATCGGAATTCACACGGACGCTTGCCCCTTTGTGAGCTCCCCTGCCCTCTGGCTGTGAGGGCAAGCACTGTTATTCCTTGAGCTAGCCAGCTCCGTTCAGCCCTCACGCCAAGACCCTTAAAGGGTCCCCAGCTCCGGAATTGGCTCGCAGGCCAAATTCCGCCAACAGATCCGGCCCCATGCTGTTACCGCCACAAGAACAGGACACCCCCATTAGTCTTGTTCCCGCCAACGCCCTTACAGCTGCAGCCAAGAAAGCAAGTTATGCCTGATTCCGTGCAACCAGACATCCATTCCCCAGGCCGACAGATGTACGCCATCCGATCGGAACATGGCCTCCATCTTGTGAGATATGTCTGGATGGTGAATCCAGATACCGCCTGCCGACTCGACTGCCCGGCCCAGCCTGCCGGACACTTTCCGCCTTGCCACGTCCACCTTCTTGGGATGAGCTGCGCCTCGCCACGACCTCCGTTCCAACCAATTCGACCAGAAGATGACAGTGCCGGGCAGGATCTCACGCACTAAGGCCAGGTCGGCCCGTACCTGGCGCTCGAGGGCCACTCCAGGGCACTCAGTCAAATCATTTTCCCCCAGCTGTAGCAGCAGAACGTCGGGAGGGAGGCGCCTCGCTGCTACGCGCCCCAACCAGGGCAACAGGGACCTCCATCGCATGCCTCGCTGCGCCATCCATGTAATGTGTGCCGCATCTCCCAAGCCCAAGTCTTTGCCCCAGCCCGATGAGGATGCATACAAACCTGCCCGATGAACGATGCTGTGCCCAAAAATCCAGACTGTCCTGTACCTCTGTCCTGGAACTGAGGAGTCAGAGAGCCAGTCACTGGCTGGACTCCGGCTGTGGCCTGATGTATGCCCTAAAGGCCGTAGAGCGCCAGCGGCCTATAGCCCGTATGCGTACCTCCGGCAGGCCGACGCCCGCAGCCATGGTGGCTGCCCCAATCCTGAAGGAGTGAGGCCCGAATTCCTTGCCTGGTAAGCCCAAAGCCCCCAGAGCCAACCTGAAAACCCCCGTAAACTGATACCTGGTCAATGGGGCCCCGTCTCTATGGATAAGCAGGGGGCCACCGCCTTCCGGACGCATTGCTAAAAAGGCTCGAGTGGTCTGCACGGGACACGGGCCACCCGGCAGTGGCCCCAAGTGCAAGCGCGCCCCTTTTCCCAGTTGGTCTGTCTTTGACCTCCGAATATATAATGACATCCCCTTTGCCCCGAGGTAAACATCCTGAACACCCAGGGGTGTGTTGGTGAACGAGACTTTGGAGCTCGCCACCAGTTCCCCAACTCTCAAGGCCCCAAAAAAGGCCAAGACGAATGCAGTCTCAAAGAGTGCAGCCTCGTATCGGGACCAACACAGCACTGGAAGCTCTCGCAAAATCCCCTTCAACAGCTCGAAGGTCACGGGCCGTCTGTGATCTGGAGGCCGTGCGGCTTGCCTCCGCCAGCCCTCGACTGCTCTATGGGCTTGGAATGAGTGGCACGGGTCCGCAAACCCCTCCGCCTTGCTAAAGAATGTGATGGCGGCCATGCGACCCCTGATGGTACTGTGGGAGAACCCGCCGTCCTGCAGGCATGCCATATAGCGAAGCACCCAGTCCCCTTCCACCGGCAAGGTCTGCGGCCCCCGAATCCCGCTGTAAAGTCAAAAAAGGCGTCGATAGCCCTCGCATACTTGGCGAAAGTGGAGGGGGCGAGCAGCTTCCCTTCCGCTTTTAATGCCTCCCCCTCCCTGACCACCCCCTGCCCTCTATTGGCTGGGAAAAAGGGGGGGAGGTCCGTCACGCACCAGGCCCCCGCCCCTTCCGGCCGGCGACCTCGCTGTCCCTGCCCGTCCCCGCAAATGGCGGGCCCGGCCCACCCGGGCCCTTCTGCTTGTGGGTATTTCAGAAATTTGGTGGGATGAGGAAAATCAGTGGGATACGGTGATTCCTGGTTATAAATTATATCAGAAGGATGGGGGGGAAGGGTTGGAGGTGGGATGGCTCTGTATGTCAGAGAGGGTATACAGTCCAGTAAGACTGAGAGGGTAAGAGAATTGGATTCACTTCTGGAAATGCTATGGGTTGAAGGAGGCTTAACAGTGGGAGTTTGTTATCGCCCACCAGATCAAAAGATAGAGAAGGATTATAAAATGATGAATGAATTAAAGATAGTGGCTAGATGAAATAACTGTGTCATAATTATTGTTCAGTCACACAGTCTTCGCGTCCCCATGGACCAGATCATGCCAGGCCCTCCTGTCTTCCGCTGTCCGCTGAAGTTTGAACTGTGTCATAATAAGCGACTTTAACTACCCACACATTGATTGGGTCAATATGAGTTCTAGTTGGGAAAAAGAGATTGAGTTTTTAGACACTCTCAATGACTGTACTATGGAACAGATGGTCACAAAACCTACCAAGGGAGAGGCGATCTTGGATTTGGTCCAAAGTAACACCCAAGACCTGGTGAGAGATGTAAAAGTGATGGCACCGCTTGGGAACAGTGATCATAATGTCATTGAGTTTAACATTTGTACAAATAGGGGGTTGCCCAAAAAGACTGCCACAACCACTTTTAACTTTAAAAGCGGTAACTTCTCTGGTATGAGGGGACATGTGAGGAAGAAATTGAAAGGAAAACTGGAAAAGGTCAAAACCATTGGGGAAGCTTGGAGACTATTTAAAAATACAATCCTAGAAGCTCAGAAAAAATATATACCGGAGGTTAGGAAAGGCACTAATAGGAATAGAAAAAAGCCTGCATGGTTAACAAATAAAGCAATGGAAGCTGTAAAAGGTAAGAAGAATTCCTTTAAGCGGTGGAAAGCTAGTCTCAGTGAGGATGATAAAAGGGAACACAGACTATGACAAATAAAATGCAAGTCTGTGATCAGGCAAGCAAAAAGGGAATATGAGGAGCATATCACAAAAAGCATAAAGGCCAACAATAAAACTTTCTTCAAATACATTAGAAGTAGGAAACCAGCCAGGGAGGCAGTGGGGCCCTTGGATGATCAAGGGGTAAAAGGACTACTGAAGGATGACAGGGAAATGGCTGAGAAGCTGAATGCATTTTTTGCCTTTGTCTTCACTGTGGAAAATGAGAAATGCTTGCCCAATCCAGAACCACCGATTTCGGGAGGGGGTTTGAAAGACCTGAATCAGATTGAGGTGACAATAGAGGAAGTCCTACGACTGATGGACAATTTAAAAACTAATAAATCACCAGGCCTGGATGGCATTCATCCGAGAGTTCTGAAAGAACTCAAATGTGAACTTGTGGATCTCCTTACATTAATATGTAATCTTTCTTTAAAATCTGCCCCCATTCCTGAGGACTGGAAGGTAGCTAATCTCACTCCCATCATTAAAAAGGGCTCCAGGGGAGATCCGGGAAATTACAGGCCAGTCAGTCTGACGTCGATACTGGGTAAGTTGGTGGAAACTGTTATTAAGGAAAGAATTAGTAGGTGCATTGATGAACAAAAACTATTGAGGCAGACTCAGCACAGGTTCTGTAAGGGAAGATCTTGTCTCTCTAGCCTGTTAGTGTTTTTTGAGGGAGTGAACAAACATGTGGACAAGGGGGACCCAATAGATGTTATTTACCATGACTTCCGGAAAACTTTTGATAAAGTTCCTCATCAAAGGCTCCTAAGTAAGCTCAATAGTCATGAGATAAAAGGACAAGTCCCCTTGTGGATCAAAAACTGGCTTATAAGAAAGACCCACAGATGTTATTGTTAGGTCTTAAAATGGAAGAAATAAATGTAGCCAAGAGAACACTACTATGGTACTTGATTACAGCAGCCAGACTGATTTTTGCTCAATGTTGGAAACAAGATAAAGTACCTGAAACATGGGAATGGATTAAAAAGACGTTGTTTTTGGCAGAAATGGACAAACTAACAAGAAAGTTAAACAACGAAGAAGATGAAACTTTCTTTGAAGACTGGAAAGACTTTCAAAAATACTTGTTGAAAAATTGGGACATTAAACGTGGTTTGATTTGCTTTGATAGTTATTAAGAAGAAAATGAAATAGAATTAGATTTTTGAATTGTTACCGTTTGTAAGAGAAAATAAGTTTAGAAGTAATTGTAACAGAATAAGAGAGACATTAATGGGGTTGGAGCAGTGCGGGAAGCCTTGTTTGGGGGGGGAGAAGGGAAATTAGAAAAATGGATATGTAGGTAGGTTTAAATTGTATGAACATGTGATATATCCAATAATAAACTGTATTTACTAACAAAAACTGGCTTATAAATAGGAAACAGAGAGTGAGTATAAATGGGAAACTTTCTCAGTGGAGGGTGGTAAGCAGTGGGGTACCACAGGGATCAGTACTCGGTCCGATGCTTTTTAACTTGTTTATTAATGATTTAGAATTGGGAGTAAGCAGTGATGTGGCTAAATTTGCAGATGACATGAAGTTGTTCAGGGTGGTGAAAACCAGGGAGGAGTGTGAGGAACTCTAAAGGGATCTGTCGAGGATGGGTGAGTGGGCATCAATGTGGCAAATGGGGTTCAATGTGGCCAAGTGCAAAGCGATGCACATTGGAGCCAAAAATCCTAAATATAAATACACGTTGATGGGGTCTGAACTGGCAGAGACTGACCAAGAGAGAGATCTTGGAGTTGTAGTAGATAACTCAATGAAAATGTCTAGACAGTGTGTAACTGCAATAAAGAAGGCCAACGCTATGCTGGGGATTATTAGGAAGGGAGTTGAAAACAAATCAGCCAGTATCATAATGCCCCTGTATAAATCATTAGTGCGACCTCATTTGGAATACTGTGTATAGTGCAGAGAAGGGCAACTAGAATGATAAAAGGGTTGGAAAACTTTCCCTATGAAGAAAGGTTAAAACGCTTGGGGCTCTTTAGCTTGGAGAAATGACAGCTGAGGGGTGACATGATCGAGGTTTATAAGATTATGCGTGGGATAGAGCAGGCTGAGAAAGAAGTACTTTTCTCACAAAACAAGAACTCGTGGGCACTCAATGAAATTGCTGAGCAGTCGGGTTAGAACAGATAAAAGGAAGTACTTCTTCAACCAAAGAGTGATTAACATATGAAATTCACTGCCACAGGAGGTGGTGGCAGCTACAAGCATGGACAGTTTCAAGAGGGAATTAGATAAACATATGGAGCAGAAGTCCATCAGTGGCTATTAGACACAAGGTATAGATAGGAACTCTCAGTCTGGGGCAGGTGATGCACTCTATTCTTGGTGCTGGGAGGGGGGCAGCAGTGGGAGAGCTTCTAGTGTCCTGGCCTCACTGCTGGACCTCCCGATGGCACCTGGTATTTTTGGCCACTGTGTGACAGAATATTGGACTAGATGGGCCATTGACCTGATTCAACATTGGCTTCTCTTATGTTCTTATGTTCTTAAGGTCTAAACTTAAGGTCTAAATTAATGGCACACACTGCTTCTTCCAGGCTTAATCCATTAAACAAGCAATACTAGACATAATTCAAAAGGCAAATGAATAAGGAACCCTTTCTTCTCTTTCATTTATTATTTATAAGCAACACTTATATATTCAAACAATAAACCAATGTGTACAATAAAGATTCAAAACCTGTATTCTCCTAACTGCAGCAAATCAAATACCACAACAGTATGCATAACTATGTTCCAGCTATTAATTTTACTCACAGAACTCCCTGAGCTTTTAAATATTTCAACGTGAAATTCTACAAACTTTAGAAACACTTTAATAATGTCTACTTCTTCCAGCAAGCGAGGCAACAGATAAAAATAGTGGTTGAAAATAGCAGTCAATTATGAAATGGAAGCAGGTACCATCCTCTCTTACAAGCAAAATAGCACTTCTTTATATTAACAGATTTTCTCTGTGCAGTTATGTCATGCTTTTAAAGAGGTGTGTGCATGTGGAAGTCTTAAATAGCTCTTCATGAACTGTTCTGAAGCAAAACAGGATCAGCTGCCTATGAAGACTGTGGAATCGCCCTCAATGGAAATGGCAAGCAAGAGCTGAGTATACATCTGTCAGGAAATGCTTTATACAGAGGACATCCTGCTTCAGGGCAGAGGTTTGGGCCAGATGATTCACTCGTCCCTTTCAAGTTTACAATTCTATGATTACATGCTATCCCAAAGCAGCATATCCTAAATAAACCTGGATTTTTGTCATGATTTATTTCAGTTGTCCTTTGTCCTAACTTCTAAAATTTCATAAATGACATCCAGATAAAAGAGTTTAGCACTCACAACTGCAATACTAAACTGACGTAATTAAATCCACACAGAGAGAAAAGACAGCCTATGCCACCATTAAGTTCTAATTAAGAACATAAGCTACAAACTGAAGCTGTATGTTCAGCTCCCAGCTCATTTATGGGACTCCTGGCATGGCTTAAGCAAACCATTATCTCCCAGCCACCCTTCCTCCCCATCTGTCACAACAACAGTGTGAAACAAATGTTAAATATGATTATAGTACAAATTATTTATTGCACTAGAGAATGACCAAGGTCTGTCTCTGCGGACAGAGGGGTTTAGAATATTCACTAAGAAGGGCTGACACTCCAGAAGCTGAGAGTCTCCCACACTTTCAACCTGAACAATTTGAAGATTATACAAGAGCAGGGTATAAATTGAATAAATAAAATAAAATAAATAATTCAGAGAAATAGCTGACCTTGTTTATTAGAGAGCTAGATAAGAACAGTGGCTCTCCAAAAGTAGGCTGATCTCTCTCTCAGGAATAAGGTATATAACAACAGCTAATGTGGTCAAGTGTAAGGACAGCTGGTATTTAAATCTGGATTTGAAATTCCAGGGCATTTTTTTTTTTTGTAACAAAGATTTTATTGGAATATATTCAACATTGTTAAACACAATTTCCAAAACAACTTATAAGCTATATCCCTTCCCCCTTCCCCCCAATAGGCTTCCAACACTGCTATTGCCAGTAACAAAGAAAATTTAAAAGTAATCAGGTTTAGACTTATAGCAATCGATAAACCAGGTAACATATTTTTTGTATACAGAAATCTGACTAATCTAACATATTTCCATTTTCAATAAGAATCAAGGTTATACATTTTCCCTTTCATTTTATATTCAGTTTCCATATATATTTTCAGGTCTTCCCATTCATTTAAATACTGTTCGGCCATTTGTCCATTTAATTTTTTAGTCATTTTGTCCATTTCAGCTAAAAATAGCAGTTTTCTTAACCAGTCTTGTATATCCGGTACTTTATCCGATTTCCACTGCTGCGCCAAAGCCATTCTCGCCGATGTGATCATGTACCATAATACTGTTCTCTTTTCTTGCTTGATTTTTTCCATTGTCAAACCTAAGAGTAGAAGTTCCGGACTTTTTCTAATAGGGATTTTCAATATTTTCTGCATCTCACAATGAACATCTGACCAGTATACTTTTGCTTTCTCGCATGTCCACCACATATGATAAAAAGAACCCTCTATTTTTTACATTTCCAACATTTGTTACTCAGGTTCTTATCCATACTTATATTAGCAATCTTTTTTGGTGTCATATACCACCTATAAAGCATCTTATAACAATTTTCTCTTACGTTAACACAAGTTGAAATTTTTAGAGCTTTCCTCCATAAAAATTCCCAAGATTCCATTGAAATTTCCTTATTCATATTTATGGCCCATTTTATCATTTGCTCTTTAAATTCCAGTGCATTTATAACTGGGGAGCCTTTTAGACATCACCCTCAGGAACTCACTTTTCCATGAATGACTCTCACAGGGCCAGTCTGCATTTAAGTGATTCTGATTCTGTTGTTTGGGTTCACACCACAAATGCACAAGACCCACTTACCAGAAGAATACCTGCCATACAACTAAGGTGAATTTTTAAACAGTTCCTCACCTCAGGCTTTCCCTCAATTCGCATAAAGTACTAGAGGCACAAGTTGTACTTTCTCTTGTTATGCTTCTGCTATAATATGGGAGTGTGGGTGAGAGTGAGAGTCCAAGTCCCATATTGTTGTTGTTTCTGATTTTCCTCCAAGTCTCGGAATTTACCTTAGAGTCAGTTATTGAGTGCCAAGCCTATATTTCACTGTGTTTTTTTTTAATTTATAATGGTGTTATTGTCAAAGAAAATGATGGCACTTCCAGCAATACAAAGAAAAAAAACCTTGAATATGCCTAACACAGATACATGAGTTGTTCGCTGTGACCAGAAATTTTAAAACAATAATGTAAGCATCTCTTTTGGAAGTGGCATTGCATACTATTTCTTCATGATAAGAAGCAAATTGCTGATAGAATACATGTTTTGGGAATAACCAACTTTGATGTTCATTATTTGGCATGCATTTTCCAATACACAGCAATTTAAAAAGTGAACTGAGCAAGGTTTATGCTGAGTTTTGAAAAGAAAAAAATGTAACAAAAATGTACACTTTTAAAATAATATTCCATGAGTCCCTACTGCAATTAATAATTACTGTAATTACTACACTAACACTCTGTCTGAACGGCCCCTGGATTTCAAGTAATATATCCTCCGTAATAGGCACCATCCACCAGCACCTGCTTAAAAAATCAAACAGATATGTCCAGTTATATAACCAAAGCTCTCTAATGTATTACTTCTCAATGCCAGCAAATTTTCTAAGCAAACTTTCCCTATCAGCTTAATTTCCATCAAAAATGGTAATATTCTAACATTTATAGTCAACTTCAGTAGCCTTATAACCAGCCCTCTCAAGGCACACTGAAGATAAAAGACCACTAAACAAATACATCAAACATCCAAACACTAGAAATCCATAAAAAGCCAACTGAAAAGCCAAAGGCTCTTCCAAACAGGAAGCTTTTAAATGCATTTTTTTTAAAGATGGGAGACAATCAGCCATGTGGGCTTTCCTGGGAAAGGATTTACAAAGCAAGAGATCTCAACTGTAATTAGGGGAGTGTAAGGGCATGAATCACCATCCTTCTGGTCCATCAGTTAAAATTGGCTATTGAAGGCACCATGCTTCAGTGGGCCTGTTCTTATCTAGCAGATTGGTGCTGCAAGGCTATTGCTTTAGCTCTGGGCACAAGTGCTATGATTGCTTGGTTTGCCAGATACTATCTCAGTCTAACTTACCTTCCAAAGTTGTTGTGTGGGGGGCGGGGAAATCAAGAAGGGGAGAGCCATAGATACCACCTTGAGATCCTTTTGGCAATTTTTTTTAAAAATGCTAAAAATAAGTAAATAGACTGCAGGGTCAGTAGCAGGGCCTTGCCAGGATTTTGTAATTTGGGGGGGGAACCTTTAAATAAGGGGGGGGCACTGATGTCACAAAATAAAAAATAAAATAAAAATAAAAATTTGAAAACTCACTTTTGCAGCGTTCACAGTCTGCTTGCCTATGTGGGGAAGCAAGCTGTGCTTGGGGAAGGGGTGGTGGTGGGAATCCTTCAGGTGGCCCAGAGAGTTAGGAGTCCTCCAGGTGGCCCAGAGAGTTGGGGGGCCTGGGAACTGCATAGAAGTCAGGGGGCCTTGGCAAGAAGTCAGGGGGCCAGCCCCCAAAATGCCCCACTGTAGCTACCAGCCTGGTCAGTAGGAATGTTGTCTGCCATTATGACAGGATGACACAGAGAGAAGCAGCAGACAGTTATCTAAGGATCTTCATAACATCTATGGGAACATTTTACATTTAATTAATTTTTGTTGCAGGAACATTATGCCATCATTGCTGGTGGGACTGCCCCCCCCTCAGCAAACATAGAATTTTGACTAATTTCCAGTCCTCCTCCACTATGCTATCAGTGTTTCCCCCCATTAATTGGCATGGAGCTACACTGGCATTACTAGAACATTGCAGTACTGCAGGAATCTTCCACTAGGCATGGAAACATGATGGGTGACATTAAACCAGATACACTCTCTGAGCCTAATCTACCCCACAGGGTTGCTGTGAGGGTAAAATGAAGGAGAGGAGAATATTGTAAACTCCTTTGGATCCCCAATGAGGGGAAAGGAGGGGTATAAATGAAACTAGCTGCTGCAGCAGTGACATACTTACCCCCTGCAAACATAGCATTATGCTATGACAGAATGAGGTGTTTAGGAATGATCCCCTCATATCCAGTGGGCCTAATTTGAGGACAGGCCTGTGCTATCAGTCACTATATATATTAATTGTCACTTGGTCTGCTTTATAATTTCCTTCATCTAAAGCAAGCTATGATTTCCCAGCTCATCAGGCAGTACTATATAACTGTAATATCACAAACATCTGTTCTTTGTCATCTCACATTTCAGAAGATTAAGCCAATAAGTTCTAATATCATATGGTCCTTTCAGGCAAATTGCATCATAATTCCTTAATTACCTCTAATCCTGCCAATATCCCAACAAGGATGCTCTGGAGCCAAGCCTCTGCTTGTCAGTAACTATTTACCAGCATAAACATTTTTCCTTTCTCCAGAAACTGAGCTTCTAAAATTAAGATGATTATCATGGAGTTAACCTCATGACATTTCAAAATAAACTTATCATTGTTTAGGGACCAATTTAAGAATAGAATACCCAGAAACAGGAAGCAGTACAACTCCTGGACTTGTACTACCTATAAAGCTGTTTTATTATAGCACCCTTTGTCCTGGCTGGCTTTTTAAAATAAACCATGGAGAAAGGGGGCTAGATAGCAACACTGCAGCAGGACTGATCCAAATCGAAGTGAATACACCTGCGCCAAAAGCAAACCCAGCAACACTGCAGACAGGACAGACATCTCCTAACTATGTTAGCAATCTGGAAAGACCCCATGTTTGAGGAACAGAGCTTCAGCAGGAGCTGCAGGGCTGACAGAGAAGATTGCTGCAGCTCTTCCATGAGGAAACCCTGATGTGGAAAGTGACCTGAAGAGCCTTCCAGGATGCTCCAGATCAGAAACCTTACAGAGGCAGTAGCTGTTGGTTGCCACCTCTTCCAGTTGTCACCTCCAATATCCCCAACATGAGAGAAAAGCTGATACTGCAAAGACATCCTCATTAGAACCAGTGTTACCACTACTTCTTACACAGCTGTTTTGGTTAACACTCCCTTTTCAGAAAGGTAACCATATTGTCAAAGGATTTATTAACATATATCGAACGTTGTGAGAGAATTATATACTTTCCCATGCTTTTCCAATATAATTCAATATCTCCAACTCAAAAATTAGCACAATTGAGGCAGGGGGACTGTTCTTGTCTACCCTGCTCTCTGAAGTGCTAGTTTTATATGTGCAGAAACAAGAGTTGACTTGAGACAAGGCCTATCATGTTAGCTTCTATCTGGCACATATGAATAGTAAATCTAATTCCCAGGTTCAGAATATAAATCCTGGCAATAAAATAATTTCATGCAAGTATTATGGCCCCGTGAGTTCTTCTCTGGCTCAATTTTTTTTATATAATCTGTTTATTAGTTTTCCAAAACATAAGAAAGCATAAAGAAAAAATTTTCCACAGCAAAGTAATTCAACATCATATAATACAAAAAAGAATCTTGAGTATTTTGTCTCATCATATCTATCATATCCAATATAGCTCAGCGTATATTTTCTTATACTCAATCTAAACCAAGTATATACCAACCCCTATTATGTATTTCATCAAAATCACATTTAAACCTCTTAGTGATTTAACACAATTAGGCAGTCCTTTTATATTCCGGAATAGTTCATTATATAGTTTATTCTAACCCTGGAAACTGGTTCTTGTATTTCTATATTTTTTTCATTCTATACCATTTATATTTCCCTGTCAAGTTTTCTTATGAATTTTAGGCCTCCTTCTGTTCAAGTATCTGCATTCAGACTACCCCAAATTCTAGCAAAGTAATCAGATATTTTCCACCAGCAAACATACTTTAACTAGGACCTAAATAACTAACCATTCATATTCAACATATGTGTATCCCCTCTTTTCCTACTTTATACATACAAAAAACATTTTGTCAACTACTACATATTATTACATACTATTACTTTAATTCCTGTAGCAGCTTTCTCCTAATAGTATTTAGAGATCTACATTCTAGTTGCACCCAGTTTTTAACAGTTTAAATAAAAACTTTACCAACAAATAGGTACTTAGACATTAACTTTAGTCAGTCCCCAATGTCTAAACATAAATACCAAACGTCCTCACATTCAGCATACCTTATACAAATGAATTATAGGCCTCCTTCTATTCAGCTATCTGCATTCAAACTACACCAAACTTTAACAATGTAATCAAACCTTTTCCACCCGCAATTAAATATTTAAACATTATACTTTAACTATACCTAACTAACTAATCCTAGATATCAAATCCCATTCATATTTCATAGGCATTAGCTTTAACCAGTCCTCATATCTAGACACAACTCTCAGAAGTCTTCATTTTCAGCCTGTCCCATACAAACCCCATCATTCCATACATTATACATATACACAGGAAAAAATTATTTTATCACCTACTACATTTTATTACTTGTTTTCTATAATAACTTCCTCCTCATAGCCTTGCCTACAGGCACCCTCTTAATACTATTCAGGGATTTTCATTCTGACACCACCTAATTGTTAATAATCTAAACATAAAATTTTCCATCACCTTACATAAACTTAAGCTTTAAACTTTAGCCAGTCCCAAATATCTGAACGCAATTATCAGATGGCTTCCTGTTCTACCTAAACCAAAGAGATTCCTATCATTTCATACCTTTTACATACAGGAAAAAAAGAGAATTGTTTTGCCACCTACTACACATTGTTGTTTTATTTTCTGTAGAAGCTTCCTCCCTATAACTTTACTTAAATGTCTTATTTCTTTATATTTGCGGTATTGTACTTTTTTATTCTGCCCTTTCTGTTTTGCCGGTTCTGTCGTCAATTTTCTGGGTTGTCTGTTATTTTTCTTTGTAGTTCGCCTAGCTCTGCTTTTAGCTTGCTTGGTCTTTTTTTTTTTGCATGATTATTCTCAGATATTCCCTTTTTTCAATCCCATCCTCACTGTTTGCTAAGATTCTTGAATCCACACTTTTGCCTGAAGACATTCCTTTTTCTTTCTATGGATTTTATGGATATATCTTGTATTTCCTTTTCTCGTATGAAATCCTGTTCCTTCTTTGGGCTCTGCAGAAAGTGTTGATAGTGTGTAATGTTCTCTTCATTTCTCCTCCCCAGGTCCATATTATTATATTTCTCAAGGATATTTTTACACACTTCTTCAGTTGCCTTCCGCACCTCTTCAAACAGAAACTTTTAAAACTGGTCCCAAGTCAGCTGCCCAGCTTTCATATTTTCTAAGTCAATCACTTCAATCTCCCCTGATAATACTTCCGCCATTTCCTATCTTTTGCTCAAATTCTTTCCTAGCCACATTTACTCTTCCAGAGTTGAGGATATTCCTGGGGAGTCAAATAGTAGCGGTCTTCACCAACATATAAGAAAACATATGCTCATTCGCCCTCATTCCTTTGCTATAAATAATAGTTATAAATTCAAAAGTTTAAAAAGGGCGATAACAGCTGTGCAGACATGGCGGACCATGCTGCTCCGTTCTTCGCTCCCATGTCAAAACAAATCTGGCACAACCCCCCAACCGCCGTTTAAGGGTCGCCCGATTGAGTTTCCTGCAGCTAGTCTTCCTCAAAAAGGTCTGGCAAAGCCCCCAGCTGTCTCTAGGACCCAGGGGGCTCCCAAGAAGTGAAAAAGGACAGGCTCCTGCGTGCTGCACCGTTGCCCCAGAAGTCCTTCTCTGGCTCAATTTTTAATCGAGGGCTCATAGGTCAGGGGTGCTGAGACTCACAGCAGGGGTAACAAGTATGAGCAAATTCATATTCTCTCTGGAAGAAGAACTTTTTCTCCTGAGTGTTCTCTGGCGTCAGCTATAATTGCCAGCCCCATACCAAATTGAGCCTGAGGGAGTTTGCCATGACTACTCATAATGAAGTGAAACAGGCTAGCTACTGGGGTCTTTCCCTCAGCAGTGAGTAGTCATAGGCAGTATCAATAGACTTAGAATTAGGAAATATGAGTATCATATCAGAAGATTCAGCTTTCTAGACATGCTTCAACCTCAGTAGATTTTTTAGACATACAAGCTGCACTAAATCACAATTCAAAAATAAGTTTCTCACAAAGATATCATTATTATTTGCTATCGATACAAATCAAAGGCATATTCAAATAAGGGATTTTCCCTTTTCTTTTGTTTTTGAAATGTAAATAAACATGGATTTATCAAAAGCCCTTAGGAAGAATGTTCAAGTTATGACTATGTTTCATTGGAAATTCATGATCTTCAAGTGCCATGCTTATGATACACAGCTGGATAAAGCCTAAAGCTACTAGGCATTTTTATTGCATTTTCAAACATTATTTCATGCTCTAGGTATAAACATCAACACTGACAAATCTGATGGAACTGCAAGTAAACACATATCCTTCCTTTGCTTTCTGCCCTCAGTCTATGAGGCTGAATAAAAATGGAGGAAAGATTGCCTTGACAGGTTTGTCAAACTCATTTTAAGCACCTCAAGGTGGAAAGGAAAAAAATTAAATAGGTTCCATCTCAGGAACACTGACTTCAGCTACCAAGATCAAATGCAGCCATATTACAGGTAGTGAAATTTAGGCTTATAGGCCAATAATGCATTTCTGTGGAAACAGGTACTAAACTAGGCTCCAGCCCTGTGAATTTTGTAATCTCCCTAGTTCATCTGTTTCCTTTCCCGAATAACCAAATGGTTCTTCATCATTACCAACAATGTAGCTTGCTGTCTCATGGAAACAAGAAAGTAGCATGATCTGTAAGATGACTATGGAAACATTGAACCAGTCAGGCTCCACCATTGCAGCCCACAAGATATTGCCCAAGTCTTATTGGTGAGCTTTGAGCTGGAACTTGAACACATAGCTGAGATTAAAAGAGCAAGTCTGAACAAAGTACTGAACTTTGATGGAGTATACTCCATTTTAGGTTTACTATATGGGCAGTCGCCACAGGAATCTGACATGTTTTCACTCTGAGAATTCAAATATGACTTACCCATGAAAACTCGGTGCTCAACCGAACACTTTTTGAACAAAGCACTTAGTGGAGGAGTTGATCAAAATACTCCTTCTCCCTGATCCTGCACATTTATTGAGAAGTGAGTCCTACTGTTTTAAACAGAATTTCCAAGTACATGCACAAAAGTACTTCAACCACAGGAAAATTACTCAAGTACTTTGACTCAAATGCATTATGAATGTTCATAGAAAACCAATACATGCATACATGTAGTTGAGAGCCCACAGACATATAATTATTAAATATTTAGTACAAGAAAGCCAGAAAATAAGTGGGCAATGCTTCCAGTACAATCCTGTGCAGAGTTCTTCCAGCCTAAGGCACCGAACACCCAGCCAAATTCCAAAATAAAAGATGACAACCATTTTGCCTTTTGTACTCATCCAGATGTGCCCATAAACCACTCCACATAAAGTTTAAGTCCAGTGGCAACTTTAATATCAACAAAGTTTTATTAAAGGTACAAGCTTGAAGAAGTGTGCTTGCACATATTTATTTCCTTCACTGTTTTCCCCCAGAATTGAATTCAAACAAATGGTAACCTAAGCCTGTTATTCCTGTTTGGTCCTTGCATCTGTTAAATGTCTTCATTATGCTGTATGTTAATTTGCTGCCCACCCTGTACCTATATGTATGGACTGGTGTGGACTGGCGATACATTTCAATGTATCTGAAGAAGTGTGAGTGCACACAAAAGCTTATACCTTGAATAAAACTTTGCTGGTCTTAAAGGTGCCACTGGACTTAAATTTTGTTCTGCTGCTTCAGACCAACACAGCTACCCACCTGAATCTACTACACATAAGTATATGAGTGATTCCCCACAAGAAACTGTGCCACCCTCGCTCTTCTGTTCCCCCCACTTGCATTGGTGTATTTCACACCATTTGCTGCACAGCTGCATTTTGACCCACAGCGCCCAATGATTTCCCCCACATCTTCTCAATCTCAAAAAACAAGGATCAAGAACACATGGAGAAAATCGGGGGGGGGGGGCTGCAGGTCAAAATGCAGCTGCACAGCAAATAGTGTGAAATTGACCA
The DNA here is from genome assembly GCA_029375565.1 of Gekko gecko. Lineage (NCBI taxonomy): Eukaryota > Metazoa > Chordata > Lepidosauria > Squamata > Gekkonidae > Gekko > Gekko gecko. The sequence continues at coordinate 72,085,356 of JAPDNY010000005.1, read as the reverse complement.
ATGCAAGTGGGGGAAACACCAGAGTGAGAGTGGCACAGCTTCTTGTGGGGAGTCAGTATATGTTAGAAAAAAAAGAAGGAGAACAGTGCAGAATTAAAACTACTCTTGATTAAGGTATGCTAAAATGACTGTCTAGAGAACCTACAAGCTGAGAGTGAACCAATGCTATAATTGTCGTCACAGCAGTAATGACTTTGCTCAGGTGAACATGATCTTCTTTATGTTACTTGTCGCAGAAGTTATTTACTTTAGGTATCCACTACCCTCCGGGTAGTGATTCTCTGTAACTTCTACCTGAAGCTCAAATACAACCAGCTGTCAGCATCCGTAAGACAACTGGCAATCATTCCAAACATCATCTTCTGAAGAAGGCAATATGCCAAGAGACGGATGGAATGATGTGTCAGTCATACGTTACTGCCATTTCACATTGTAAGTTGAGAGAGAAGGACCCAAGTTTATCACATACAAAAGTGCAGTTCATGAAGCAGAACTGTACCAATAATAACATTATAATACAAACTTATTTAGAGAGCTTTGTAGGAAGATGAGACTGAAAAAGAACTATAAATCATTAACAGATCAATCAATGATACTTTTACTGTGAAGGAGTCAAGAAAGCAGTAAAAGGAGAGGGGCTATGGGGTTTCAGGAAAGGCTAAGAGGAGATAGTGGGGGAGGGGGAAATAAGATGCCTCCCAAAGTTCTTGTGGGTTCCCATGTGTGTATGTATATGTTCATGTATATATAATAGACAAGAGTACTTGTGAGCATGTAGAGCTGTCTCTCCTCACTACTGTTGAATCTTAGCCAGCCCTTGTGTCTCTGGAGTGAAGGAACACATGTGAAACTGCCTTTATACTGACGCAGACCATCCATCAAGGTCAGTAGTGTCTACTCAGACTGGCTGTGGCCCTCCAAGGTCTCAGGCAGAAGACATTCACATCACCTTCTACCTGATCCTTAACTGGAGATGCCGGGGATTGAACCTTTGCATGCCAAGTAGATGCTCTAACACTGAGTTACAGCCCATTTCTAAGATCTCATAATAAAAGCTGTGACATAATAATTGTTAGATTCACTGGTATAGTAAGCCAGTAATCTCTGTCTTATTTAGCAACGTGCACAAGGGCTATATGCAGCAGTAGCTTCTTCTGTATATGCTAGCAAAGTTACAGAGTTACACAGAGCCACTTGGCTGTTTCAAAACTAATGTTGTTGTTCAGTCGCACAGTCGAGTCCGACTCTTCGCGACCCCATGGACCAGATTACGCCAGGCCCTCCTGTCTTCCGCTGTCCGCTGAAGTTTGCTCAATTTCATGTTCGTTGCATCGATTACACTAATAAGATTCAAAACTAATAAGATTCCTTTATTCGAGGAACTACATTCTAAATAGTGTAGGTTCAGAGACAGGGACAGAATCAAATATAACTAGCTGGATTTATGCAGATGTAGAATGCATCTGCATCCATGGTGCCAAAGATGGAGAGCTATGTGCTCCTTCTGTGTGTGTGTGTGTGTGTGTGTGTGTGTGTGTGTGTGGGAGAGAGAGAGAGAGAGAGAGAGAGAGAGAGAGAGAGAGAGAGAGAGAGCAGTGAGAACAGAAGGAAGGAAGCAATTTCCTGAGAGTATCAGTCTATACATCAAAGGGACAGAGGCAGAAGAGTAAACAGGATGGATGTTCACAGTTTCCCTGCCTGACTGTCTTGTAACACCCCCTCTGGAGATTGAGGCTAAGAGTCAGTGTCTAGTCCTTCTCTTCCAACAATAATAGCAGCTATGACATTCAACTGGACTTCCTAAAAAAGTGCTTCTCTATGTTGAACATTCCCTTCAAGTGTGTTTTTTTTCTTTTGATGAATATTTTTGTGTGTGAATGTGTGTATGCCTGGAAGTTATGGTTAATTTCTGGCAACTCCTAGTGGAGTTTGGATGTTTCAGAGAGGTTGCTTGCTGTTGCCTGCCTCTGAGTCCCAGCCCTGGTATTCCTCGGAGGTCTCCCTTCCAAGTACTTGCCAGGGTTGGTCCTACTTAGCTTCTGAGATCTGATGAGATCAGGGCAACATTCCCTTCAAGTTTTACTCTAGTTCTGTGGGGTGGGGACAATTAAAAGATCTCTCTGTGCTAAGTAAACTACTTTCAAGGAGGCTGGTTTTATGCACTAGCATTCAACACTGCTTTGTTGCATTTCCAACACCTCATTCAGCTCCATGTGTTGACAAGCTTCATAAGTAGAACCCCTATATCTCCATAACCTTGATGTAATCAGCACAGAGAAGTTGTGTTTTAAAAATAAAGCTATTTCTTTTACCTTGGGCCCCCAATAATGATAACATTTTCCAAATTCTTAAAGAATTTTACTGAAACACAGGGTGGGTGCCATAAGGAACAATGCTCAGAAAAGCCAGAGGTAGAATGTTAAAGAGCCACTGATATCGCTAGCCCTTTACCAAGGAAAACAACAGACAACACAGACAATACTTGTTCCACATTACAGGAAAAATTGGTAATAGAAGTGCCCTTAATATTTCACTTAGCATAGAAATAGGCAGAAAGCACATCACTTCCCCTGGTGTACTACTGGCTAGTTTCCTTTAGGTGGACCACCAGGAGATGGAATTCTCACAAAGAATGCTGAACCAAATAAACCTTGGTTTGAATCAGCAGTGTGCATCACACATTCTTAAACAAGAATAATTATGCCTCAGCTAAACAGCAAGGAGAAAGAGCCCTACATGTAAAGGATCTCTGAAAGGTATTATGTGAACACCTGGTGATTGGAGGAGGCAACAGCACGTATTACGCCTCCTCCCCATATATATCTAGAGTGGCTAATAAACACTGACCATTGACCCACTAAAAATTTCTAGCAACAAAAGGGATTGCCATAAATGAAGCATGACTTCCTCACTCCCCCACCCCTGTTGCAGCCCAAAATGCTACTGAGAGGAGGGCAGCATAATAGAGAAGTTGGAGGTCTACAAAGGGAGGGGGAAGTGGCAAAAATAACCCCATCTTTTATCCACAGAAATCCCTCTTTGGATCTAAGCCACTGACGGGCCATCTGAAAAAGTATTCACAGATGCTCTTCATTCATTATATTTACATCCTCACTCTTACAGCATGGAATTCTGGGCAGAATACCCAAACAAGTAATCCCTTTTTTTCCATCTCACAGAAATGATACACAGTAGCTAAGTCTGAAAGAAAGGGGTTGGCTCAAATTAACCTCATGAGCTTCATAACTGAGGAGGCATTTCAACCCAGGTCTTCCCAGTCCAGATCCAGCATTCTGACCATTACACAACACTCTCTCATGGATTTTGTCATTTGATGGTGATCTCCTCAAGAATCAAATGTCTATCTGTCTGCTGGACTTGAAGAGTAATTGTCACCCCAGAAAATTGCAGGAGCAGTGAAACAAGTGGCTTGCAAAATCCTTCCTCAGGTGCCCTTAATATAAAGTGTTACTTTAATCTTCCATACTAATTAGTCTGTCTGCCTCCTCCACCTGAACCATTTAACTCACCATACAGGACAGACACCACTGTGATGCTGAAACAGAGATGGAGGAGGGAATAACTATGTTTGAGCCACAGACTTTTCACCTGGGAAGAAGGCGAAAGAAGTTTAGAGTAACATGTTACAATCACACCAATGTAGATAGAGAATGCTGGCTTGCCTTTGCGGCATCAGCAGCCATTGCAACAACCTACTCCATCTAGCTGAACTTCTGTGCATGGTTACTCCCATATAATGCATACTACAAACCTAGAGATGGACCATAGAGATAAAGGCATTTTTTTTCCTTATTCAAGGAACCAAGGCAAGAAGAAAGCAGGTGCCTTAGGAGAACGGAGGGCAGCAGTGGCCAGGATTTGAGTTAAGAGTAAACAGATATAAGGGAGGAGAGTATTGGTAATAGAGGACCGAGGACAGGGAAGCGATTTCACAGGAGACAGATGCCAGCTGTGTTACTGATGTACAGGGCATAGAGTTCTCCTAGAATTACAACTGATCTCCAGTCTGCATAGATTGGTTACCCTGGAGGAAATGGCTGCTTCAGCAGGTGGCATCACATCCCTGCTAAACTCTCACCTCTCCCCAGAATCCATCTTCACCAGGCACTGCTCCCAAATATCCAGGAATTTTCCAAGCCAGGGTTGGCAACACTAGATGCAATGGAACTAAGGAGGTAGAAGAAGTTGAGGAGAAAAATAGAGGTGGTAGAGTCTCTGGGTTCATAACAGCTAGTCCATCCTATATTTATCTACCGATAAAAATCACTGAGACTGCATGTCTTTAGTGACCTCATTAGATAATACATTTCCAGCACAAGATCACAGTAGGCCATCTTCATAATAGCACCCCAAGTTTTGAGCTGCAATCCAGTGCTATTCAACTCTGGAAAATGTCCTTGGAATTCATTTTCCCCAGCAGGGTGTAAGGCAAAAGACCGCAAAGAAACCAGTATGCACAGACGCACCTGTTCAGACTCCAACCTCATTCCCCACCCCAGTAAAAGTTGGCTGCCCTCCAGTCACTTCCGAATCAATTAATTATGTAAAAATGCCTTGTATCAAAGGTGAAAGAAGAAATTTGATAGGCTCATGTATAATTTAAAATGAAAGTAACCTAACTATCCTGCCAACTGCTAGTGGTAAATTAACCAAACAAATCTGTCTCTTGAAAAAGAAGTCAAACACAAAAGAAAAGTGCATCTGAACTTTTTGAGATGGTGGCATAGGATATGTTGGAATTCAGACCAAAGCCCTTTGAAACATTCAGCCTCCCTCTGACTTCCTGCTACTGAGTCCCTTTTCTTCTTAAGGTTCCATCACAATCTTAGAATTATTGTTTTAGAATTGATCCTCCCAAGATTTTCACAAAATGCTATCAGCAGCTGCATGGCATCCTGATTCAAACTGAGGCACGGACGGTCGGTCGGTCGGTCTGTCTCGCTCGGTCTCTCGCTCTCTCTCTCTCTCTCTCTCTCTCTCTCTGTGGGATCTGATGAGTGCTCCTTATAAGATGAGGATGCTGTGGTAGCTAACACCACACTATTCAAAACCCAGATAGACCCTGCAGTTCTTGGACCTTCCAATTTCCAGGGTCCATCATAAGTCAAGCAGCCAGTAAAACTGCCAGGCCAGAAGCCCAAAGCACTCATGAGGGGAGATGGAGTCAGAGACAGGGTCTACTGCCCAGGATCCCTAGGGTTGTGGGGGAGGGACAGCTTCTCATGAGAAAAAAAAATAGGCCTTGTCTGCTTACAGGAAATTCTTACCACAGTGCCTGACAATTCCTAGAGCTATATGGAATCATTGTGAGGCTTTGCAAGACATCAAAGAGGATCCAGCTACAAGTACCTGCAGACTTCCAGTCGTTGTTACTACTGTAAGCACTAGTTCCTATAAATACCCTCAACAGGGCTCTGGTTGTTGTGGGAACAACTGCTCTAATGGTACTTGCTATCCTTACCTGCCTTGACTGTCCTCAGTTGTGTTCCTACCTCTGGGTGCTGCAATACAACCAGGAAAGGACAGGATGTAACTCTTCCTCCCCATTCAGTTTTACTGATCAAAGCAGCCTTCCCACAGCTCTTGAATGGAACAAAAATGGTTTTCCTGTTTTAGGGATAATTACAAGCCCTCTATGTGACCCACTACAGTGTTCAGTTAATGTCTGAAGAAGGAGGGTAGGTACCAGCTCAGTGGCCCTGTCCCCTACCTCCAGACAATCACGACCTTGTGAACACAGCACATATACATGGAGAAAATATACATGCCTTGGTTCCATCTCCATGATTGGGAGCACTTGGAAAGCAATGTTCCTGACTACAGGGAAGAAGTATATGCTTGTACCCATCTTTCATACACAGGTATCATGCATAAAAGGGGGTGGGGTCAGCACACTGATGCCTATTTCCCTGTCTGCATATTGACTGAATGGGGGAAGAGGTTGTGTATAGAGGGTTGTAGTGTGATATTAAATATGTTATTAAAATTCATTTTAAAAAATTAAGGTAACGTTAATTTTCTAAGACACCACTTACATAGCACAGGTTTTTCACTTTATCTATCAACAGACTTATCTAGAGAGTGTTCAGAAACTAATCTGAGGTTACACTGAGGTCATCATCACTGTTTTGGAAAACATGAGGTGATTAAACAGGTGCTGCCATTTTATCAGCATAATAGGAGTTACAACAGTTAAGAAGGGGAAGGATTTTCATCAGCTGAAGAGCAAAGTGAAGACCATCACTACATCCCCCAGGAGCAGAATTTGCAGGGGGAGGGTACCTAAACTGCAAAAGGAGACGAAGGAGGATGGAAGTCCTATTATTAGACCAACTTCACTCCACTAAGCAGTGCCCCTCAACACAAAAAAATGGTTTCCACTATGAAAAGAACAGCTAAAAATTTTTAAAAACAGAACAACAACAAAAATTATTTTAAAAATGAGATCTTCCTCTGATCAGCATGAAAATGTTCTAACTTCTAGAATGTAAATACAATACAGCATATACAGGGAAAACTCTCTCCAGAAGCAACATCATGATCTGTGTACTTTGCAAATTGATTGTTTCTGTGCAAAAACAGAACGGCACATTGTTTTATACTAGAATAATAAGTGCTCTGATTTTTTACGGTAATGAATAAAGCATCATGCCATCTTAAAGATAAAGTATATCTATTTAGAACATTTAACGCACTACAGTCCACCTCAGATACAGCTAAGAAAATGTGTGATGCTTCTGATCCAGTGGACTTTTGCCTACAAAAGCCATACAAAATCTGTTAGTCTGTGGGGTTCTACAAAACTCCTTTCTTTTCTCATCACAGTTTGTGTTGTGGTTATGTAGCAATTATACCTTGACATTTAGGAAGACAGGCAGAAAGATAGACAACTATTCTATCAGTCCTTGGCCACTATTACTTGAGCAATCAACAAGCCAGGCCAAAATATATTAGCTGAACTTCAATCCCAAACCGTTTTCGCCATATGAAGCCACTGAAAAAAGACATTTATAAATCCAGGCATAGATGGTTCAAATGAACACCATAAAGAATCACTCATAGATAAAGCCACGTTTAAAAGTTACAACTCACCCACATTAGGTGACTTAGCAGTCCAATCTAAAAACAGGAACTTGTACTGCTTTATTTATTTATTTATTTATTTCAATTTATATCCCGCCTTGCTGGACAAACTGGCTCAAGGCGGCGTACAGACATTAAAATGCAATAAAGCAATAAATACAATAAAATTCATGTGAACAACATAAAGTGCTAATAAGGACAGTACAGATGATGGCGGCATTCAACATACAATCCCATGATTGCCACTGAAAAGGCCCTGGCCCTAGTAATAGCCAACCTGGCATCTCTTGAGCCAGGGAGAGTCAGGCGATTTTGTGACCCTGACCTCAGTGCTCTCTGGGGCACATATGGGGAAAGGCGGTCCCTCAGGTAGGCAGGCCCCCAACAATATAGGGCTTTTACCAAGGTCAAAAGCAGAATCTTGAAACGAATCCGGTAAGCTATTGGCAGCCAGTGTAATGCCTTCAGCACGGGCTGGATGTGGTCTCATATAGAGAGATGCATCAACAGCCTGGCCGCCACGTTTTGTGCTAGCTGCTGCTTCCAGATTTGAGACAAGGGCAGCCCCATGTAGAGAGTGTTGCAGTAGTCTAATCTCGAGGTGACCATAGCATGGATCACTGTTGCCAAATCATTGTGTTCGAGAAAGGGAACCAACTGCCTAATCAGCCGTAGATGGTAAAAGGCTGCCTTGGCAGTAGCTGCTACCTGGGCCTCCATTGTTAAGGCGGCATCCAGGAGCACTCCCAAGCTCCTGACCCTCGGCGCTGGAACCCTACCTCTGATGCGCTCCAATTCAGGCACAGGACCTCCATCTTAATTGGATTCAATTTCAATTGGCTCAGTCTAAGCCAGCCCGCCACGTCCTGAAGTGCCCACTCCAGGTCCTCTGGGGTAGAGTCGGACTGACTGTCCAGCAACAGATATAACTGGGTGTCATCTGCATATTGATGACACCCTAGCCTATGCCTCCAGGCAATCTGGGCGAGGCGGCGCATGATGTTAAATAACATTGGGGATAGCACTGCCCCTTGAGGAACACCGCAGACTAACAGGTACCTCTGGGACGTCTGTTCCCCTAACGCCACCTTCTGTCCCCAACCTTGGAGGAAGGAGATGAGCCATTGCAAGGCAAGCCCCTGGATCCCAGTGTCGACGAGGCAGTGGATCAGTAACTGATGGTCGACTGTGTCAAACGCTGCCAACAGGTCCAACAGCAACAGTACCGCCATACCGCCTTGATCCAGATGCCTCTGGAGGTCATCTGTGAGGGCGACCAGTGCCGTCTCCGTCCCATGGCCTGGCCGGAAGCCAGACTGAAATGGGTCTAGCGTGGAAATGTCATCCATAAAGCTCTGCAACTGAATCGCCACGGCTCTCTCAAGTAATTTGCCCAAATAGGGTAAACCGGAGACCGACCAATAGTTGGCTGCACGTGGTTGGGTGTACTGTTGAGAGCAATCTGTCGACTTCCTCAAGGCTGAATGGATTGAAATAATCCAGAATAGAACCAGAAGACATGTATGGAGCCTCGAGTTCCCTCACTGTCTCAACTGTGGCAGGAAGGTCGCAGCAGAGCAACAGGACTTTATCTGCAAAATAGCTTGCAAAAGCTTCACAGCCGATGTCCAATTCCCTAGCATTTGGTCTGCCCTGTGGCAGCTTTGTTAACAACCAAATTGTTCTAAACGATTGTGCTGGGCGTAAGCTAGCAGACACAACGATGGCCGTGTAGAACTCCCTCTTTGCAGCTTTGACTGCCATCTCATAAGATCTCATAAACGTCCTATAAGATGCTTTTGTTGCTTCATCACGAGCATACCGCCACCATCTCTCTACTTGTCTGAGCCCTCATTTCATCAGCTGCAGCTGTTCGGTAAACCAAGGAGCCCGCTTAGACCGAGGCGCAGAGGGCGACAGGGAGTGATCTCTTTGATGGCTGCTCAGAGCCGACCATACCCGTCCTTGACTAGCTCATCTAATGAGCCGCCAGGGAGCATAGGATCCCGCAGAGCCATCTGAAATTGCTGAAGGTCCATTTGGCTTCACGGCCAAGCCAAAATATGCTTGCCACCCAATCAGGGTCAGAGTGAAACATTCACACAGGCCTTCAGGGCATAGTGGTCCGACCATGGCACTGCCAAAGCAGTGATCCAGTCCACTGTAACCCCCACCATAATGTTACAATGAGGCAAATTATCTAAATAAAATCTTTCCAATGGTCTTCGTCTGTTTCTGCAGAAGAGGTCCTGTGAAACCTAGAAGCTTACATATGTGTTACAACAACAGCACTTGGTTAAAAATCTCTGGGCAAACACAATTGCAGTCTTTCAAAGGGAGTCTAGCTGAGCAATTTGTATGTGCTTGTAAAATACACCTGTAAAGTCAGAGATACTTCTTACAAAGCTTGCCATCAAGCATGAATAGAACTACAATACACTGTACAGCCTAAAACACTTCCACTTTACTGCAAACACTGATTAAGGTTACCCCATAACCATTACACCCCATATGGCTCAGTGGGGTGTAAATTGGTCATCCCTCCTTTGAGGACATACAAAATTAATGGGGATCATCTCAAAGGCCACTAACTTGTCAGACCATGAGCAAAGTGACATGGTTGTCAGAGCGTTCTACCACATGGCCATATCCTACTTTACTAGGCATCTCTCCTTATAATAATTATCTTTTGGTTTTGTAAGATTACATGCGCTCCCATTGGCTGTAAAATGCCCTCCCTCAGCCATTGGTCCATCAGCCACCACTCAAGAGTACTCGTGTGCCATTGCCCGGGAGCTGGGTCTGCTCCTCTTCCCCACCCACTCCCCCTGGCAGACAGCTCTCTCCTGAGGAAGACAGTTCTCTTGACTCCTGTGAGGGACTGTCCGCTCAGTGGCTGTTGGTAGGCAGCCAAGCTTGGTTCTGTGAGTAAAAAAACAAAGGACTTTGAGCATAACCCCCTCCCCCACCCATAACCCCCTCCCCAGTGGCCACTTTCCTTTCAGAATAAATGGAAAAAAGGCTCTTTTTCCTGCTTAGCTTCAGTATGGCTGGCTGGCTGGCTGGCTGGCTGGCTGGCTGGCTGGCTGGCTAACGAGGTGGGCCAGCAACCTGTCAGGTTCAATAACAAGTGGATCCAGTCATTCTTGCACAAAGAAAGGTTTTATTGGATTATCTTGCTAAAATCCACAGTAGGAGGTCATTGTCAGGAATGGGGGGCGAAGCAAAGCAAGCTAACTTATAGTGTGATGCAAAAAGCGCCTAGCAAATGAAATATGAGCGCGCGCGCGGAAACTCCCGGAGGGAGATATACTTCATGAACGGGAGACTACTCCCCCCTCCCTTTGCCTTCCCAGGACTGGAAAATTCTCAGCAACACAAGAATAGCCCAAAGCCTACATTCAAGGCCACCGTGATAAGGAAAAGCGGCAGGGAAGAAGCTCCCACGTTTCTGCCTGCATAGCTACACAAGCGCAAAGCAGGGTAGGGAACACATAACAATGGATTCAGTGAGAAACATCAAGACGTATTTCTGACATTCTGCCCTTCCCAAAATACCACCCACCCACCGCTCAGGAAGGAGAGAATGAAGGGCCCCCAGGTTTATTTGGGTAGCGGGTGTGAAATTCCGTCAGGTGATCAGGTGCATTGATATCAGACACTTTCACCCACTCCCTATGTTGAGGCCCAAAGTGTACCCATTCAATAAGGTACATCAGTTGTCCACGGAGGATCTTAGAGTCCAAAATGTCAGCAATTTCATAGTGTTCCTCATCATCGACCATCAGTGGGGGGGGGTGCTGGAAGTTCAGGATGCCACTTAGTCGGGGGTAATGCTGGTTTGAGGAGGCTGTAATGAAAAATTGGATGTATTGCTTTAAGAGATTTAGGTAGATCCAGTTGCACAGTCACTTGATTGATACATCGCACTACTTTGAATGGACCAATATATTTCCAAGCAAGTTTCCGGGATTGTTGTGCCAGTCTCAAGTTTTTGGTGGAAAGGTAGACAAAGTCTCCTGGTTGCAGATTCCAGCCACCCGCCCTCTTTTTGTCTGCCTGTTTTTTGTATTGTGCCTTGGCCTCGTTTAAAGTTTCAATGATTAGGGGCCAGGACTCCTGGAAAGTTTTGCACCATGCTGTGGCTTTCCCACCAGTCTTGCCGGGCTTCAAAAACGGAAGAGGGGGGCTGTCATAACCCATGGCAGCTTTGAAGGGAGACATATTTGTTGAAGCATGCCATGAGTTGTTGTACGCAAATTCTGCTAGTGGTAATAAATCTACCCAATTGTCTTGTTGATAGTTAGTGAAACATCTTAAGTATTGCTCTAGGGTTTGGTTTACTCTTTCTGTTTGCCCATCAGTTTCTGGGTGATAGGCACTACTGAGAGCGCGTTCAATACCCATAAGAGCCATCAACTCCGACCACAGTTTTGAAACAAATTGAACCCCCCTGTCGGAGATTATTTTGAGCGGTAATGTATGTAGTCTGGCAATGTGCTGAAGGAAGGCTTTGGCCAGGACTTTGGCCGTCGGCAGGTTAGCAAATGGTATAAAGTGAGCCTGTTTAGAAAATAAGTCCACTACCACCCAAATGACAGTCATATGTTTGCTGGGCGGAAGATCAGTGATAAAGTCCATGGAAATCACTTCCCAGGGTCGGCTCGGGGTGGGCAAAGGCTGTAAAAGACCTGGAGGTTTCCCTGGTCTAGTTTTGCAACGATTGCATGTTGGGCAGGATTGTATATAGAGGGATAAATCCCGTTTCATTCGGGGCCACCAGAAGCTGCGTTGTAGTAGGTGTAGCGATTTTATATAACCGAAGTGCCCAGCCGACTTTGAGTCATGGGCTGATTGCAACACCTGGGCTCGGGTAGCTTCTGGAACAAAGATTTTATTGCCCTTATACCAACAGCCATTTGCTCTACCTTCCACATCTTCCCGAGCTTTTAATTCAATTGCTTCTTGTTTAGTAATGTCAGTGGCAAATTGCTTTTCCCAGGTCGTGCCATGGCTTGGGGTTAAGGATTGTGCTTGCCGGGTTTTTCGGGTTACTACTGCCCCAACTAGCTGTTCTGGGGTGAACATAGACTCTCTTATTTCTGTCCTCTTACAAAGGTGTTGGGGAAGGCGGGAGAGAGCATCTGCCAGATGATTAGATTTACCTGGGAAATGGTGGAGGGTGAATTGAAATTTGGAGAAAAACTCAGCCCACCGGAATTGTTTTGCATTTAGATTCCGAGGCTTCCGCAGCACCTCAAGATTCTTGTGGTCAGTCCAGATTTCAAAAGGTACCTGAGATCCCTCCAACCAGTGCCTCCAGGTGATTAACGCTAAACGTATAGAGGCTGCTTCTTTATCCCAAATGGGCCAAAATCTCTCCGTATCATTAAACTTTTTGGACACATAGGCAAGCTGCCCCTGAGCATTCTCTTGCAAAATCACCCCCCCCATAGCAGTATCCGATGCGTCTACTTGGACCACAATTTTTTTTGTTTCATCAGGGTGTGCTAATATAGGTTCAGACGTGAATAACTGTTTTAGTTGTTCAAATGCTCCCTGACACTGGGGAGTCCAGTTCAAAAGGGCCCCGGGCATTGAAGCCTTTGCCCCTCTCCCTTTAGTCTTCAGAAGGTCTGTGAGGGGGAGGGCCACCTGGGCAAAATAAGGCAGGAAATGACGGTAAAAACTGGCGAAACCGAGAAAACTTTGGAGCTGCCGCCTGGTTTTGGGGGGTTCCCAATCCAACACATCTTGGATCTTTTTTGGGTCCATTTCTAAACCAGCGGAGGATATGCGGTACCCGAGAAAGTCAATGCACTCTTGGTGGAACTCACATTTTGACAGCTTAACAAACAGTTTGTGTTCTAATAACGTTTCCAACACTTCCCGCATAAGCTTGGTGTGAGATTCTTGATCTGGGGTATAGACCAAGATATCATCTAAGTAAACAACCACCCCTTTGAATAAGTAGGGGTGTAACACTTCATTGATTAAGTTCATAAAGACCCCTGGTGCCCCCTGTAATCCGAAGGGCATAACCCGATATTCAAATTGCCCCAGCGGGGTATTAAATGCAGTCTTATGTTCATCACCCTGTCTAATACGGACCCGAAAATAAGCATCACGTAAATCCAGTTTAGAAAACACTTTCCCCTTTGCCACCTCTGCCAACAAGTCCTTGATGAGGGGCATTGGGTAGGCATTGGTTGCGGATACCGCATTAAGACCCCTATAGTCCGTGCACAGTCTGAGCCCCCCATCCTTTTTTTTACAGAACAACACGGGAGCTGCGAAAGGGGATGATGCTGGCCGAATAAATCCACGGGCCAGATTCTTATCGATAAATCGGCGTAGTTCTTCCTTTTCTATGGGACTCATGGCATAAATCTTTCCTTTTGGTAATTTGTGGCCAGGAAGGATTTCAATTGCACAGTCGGAGTTACGGTGGGGAGGTAGTTCGTCCGCTTCCTCCTCCTCAAACACCCTGGTTAAGTACCGGTATTCTTTGGGGATGCGATTAAGGTCCTCTGTGGCTAGGCAAGCCCGTGGAGGTTCATTGCATGGGGGTTTTCCCCACCCTGGGTCCCATCTATGCTCTGCACACTTCGGGGAGATAAATCGTACGCTCCCCTCTTCCCAAAGTATATAAGGATCATGACCATGTAACCATGGGCTTCCCAACACTAATGGGAACTGGGCTTGAGGGGCTATTACAAACGAGCGTAGCTCCCAGTGCTCACCAATGCCTACCCTCAAAGGTATAGTCTCAAATCGACATGGTTCCTTCATCGGTGACCCATCCATTTGAGTAAAAGTTATCGGGTCTTTTAGATTGACAACAGTCGCCTCCAGCCCCATAACCATAGATGGGTTTATCAGATCCCTCCCGCACCCCGAGTCAATGAGGGCTCAAACCCTGATATGGGTCATCATCGCTGGATTCATCACAAGTACAGTCACAAAGAAGAGAGGGGTAATTGCTCACCAGTTTAGGCGCCTCAGGGACAGGGTCCTGTTGTGTAGCGCCATTCACAAACAGGACCAATTCGTTTCCCTGCATCTCACTCTCCTCCTCCAGCATCATGGTATCCGCTTGGTCGGGGCTGGCGAAAAGGGCTCGTGTGCTGCGTGGTTTCGCTGTTCCCTTTCTTGGGGTAGGGGTTGGCCATCGTCTGGGCTCCTCTTGTGGTAGGGCTCTGTTGGGATCCCCTTTCGGACAGGATGCGGCGAAGTGCCCCCTCTCTCCACACCGCAGGCAAAGGCCCTGTCGCATACGCTGATCTCTCACCCCACTCTGGGTGGAGGTTGGTCTGGGTCTGGTCTGGCCTGCCGAGAGACTCGGACGGTTGTTACCCAGAGATAAGTCCAGTTTCATGACACGCAAGCGGCTTTCGGCTTTTTCGGCCTCCTCCATCCAGCCTTGGAGAGTGCGAGGCTGCTGAGAGCTGAGGACATTGTTGCGGACATCTACTGCTAGTCCCATTCGATATTGTTGAGCCAGCACAGCATCAGTCCAGTCTCGAATTTTCACTGCATGCCTTTGAAATTCCCTTGAATATTCTCGCACGGTGAGTTTGCCTTGTCTGAACGTGCGCAGGAAGGCTTCTGCCTTCTGGGCCGCCCCCGGATCCTCGAAACGGTTCCTCAAGGCCCACATGAAATCATCGACATTCCCCAGTTCCACTGCCTCCAGATCATGAAGGGCTACGTACCAGCTGGTAGCACTCCCCCGGAACCTTGAAGCGATAAACTCCACCTGTTGCTCCTCATCCGGGAACACATAGCCCCATCTCTGCACAAATTTCCCTACTTGCAATATGAAAAAGGACACAGTTTCGGGATCCCCGTCAAAAGTGATCTCCAACATGTCCTTGGGGCGGATTACTGGAGGAACAGGGGCCATGATCGGTGCAGGAGCTGGCAGCGGAAGGGGTGCTGGAGCGGGGGGTTGAGGTGGAGGCAAAGCTGGTGGCTGGATAGGTCCTGGCTGTCCTGGCCCGGGTCCTGGTACTGGGCCGGCCGGTGGAGGTGGGGCCGGTGGCGGCTGGCCCGGCCCTGGGGCCGGTGGAGCAGGAGGTGGCGGTCCCGGTGCCACCGGTGGTGCAGGCGCTGGTGCTGGTCTTGGTTGCGTCAGCGGATGGGCTCGAATTGCTTGATCCATCATCTGCGGTAGTGATTGCATTAGTTTGCCCATGTCCCGTACCAAACGTCGGGTATCCTCTTGAATAGAGTCCATGCGAGCCTCTGGATCGGAACCGGATCCTGTTCTGGGAGATCCTCGAGACATCCGTCCCTGGGGAAGTCCGAAGCTCCCTCTGGGATCCAGCAGGCTGTCCCGGCTCTGGCTCCCCGGCATGGACCAGGTCGTCTGGGTAGTGTCCAACAGGTTCTTAGTCCAGTCGCGCGACCTGCGGTAGGTCACCCCTTTGTCCCACGGTGTTGGGGCACCCGGCACGTAGGGTCATGGAATGGCTCCCCCCTGACTCTGCGTTGGCCCGGCCGGGCTATAGATTGGGAGAGTGTACGAAGCTCCCACTGTGCTGATCGATGGAGGGGTGACCAATCCTGCCGCGGATTGCGGGGTCGGCGCTGCCAATACCGAAGTTGTAGTCACTGGAACAACGGTAGTAGTCGGAGTGGTGACTACTGGAGTTGCCACGGTGGTGACCGGGGCCATGGCTCCCGAAGCGGTAGTCACTGGGACTGCGCCTGAGGTTCCCCCCCCAGCTCCGCTCATCGTGGTAGACGGCAGAAACTGAAGGTAGGGAAATGATGGTGATTCCTGACAATTTCTGTCAGGTTCAATAACAAGTGGATCCAGTCATTCTTGCACAAAGAAAGGTTTTATTGGATTATCTTGCTAAAACCCACAGTAGGAGGTCATTGTCAGGAATGGGGGGCGAAGCAAAGCAAGCTAACTTATAGTGTGATGCAAAAAGTGCCTAGCAAATGAAATATGAGTGCGCGCGCGGGAAACTCCCGGCGGGAGATATACTTCATGAACGGGAGACTACTCCCCCCTCCCTTTGCCTTCCCAGGACTGGAAAATTCTCAGCAACACAAGAATAGCCCAAAGCCTACATTCAAGGCCACCGTGATAAGGAAAAGCGGCAGGGAAGAAGCTCCCACATTTCTGCCTGCATAGCTATGTAAGCGCAAAGCAGGGTAGGGAACACATAACAATGGATTCAGTGAGAAACATCAAGACGTATTTCTGACACAGCCATCAGACCATTTTCTTCAACTCCCCGCTGTGCGGCTGACTTTCCCCTAGGGTTGCCAATCTACAGGTGGGACCTGGAGATCTCTCACTGTTACAATTGACCTCCAGATGACAGAGATCAGTTCCTCGGGAGAAAATGGTTGCTTTGGAGGGTAGACTCTATGGCATTATACCCTGCTGAGTCCTTCCACACACACCCCAAATGCTGCCCTCCACAGGCTCCACCCCCCCAAATCTCCAGGTATTTCCCTAATCAGAGTTGGCACCTGTATTTTCTCCTCTGTCAGTAAAAGGCCCTTTCCACATCTATGTTGGCCTTTGGGAGAAAACTCATTGGGCCCAGTCCTGATCAGGTTGCCAACTCCAGGTGGGCAATTCCTGGAGATTTGAGGGATGGAGCCTGGTGAGGTTTGAAGAGGGGTGGCAACTCAGACAGGTACGATGCCATAGACTCCACCCTCAATCCAGCCATTCCCTGATGGGGAACTATTGTTGCCAATCTCCAGATGAGGGATGGAGATCACTCAAAATTACAACTGCTCTCTAGCAGGGAGGGGGGAGGAGATGGAAAATTAAAGGTAGGTTGGTGGTTGGCTGGGAGGGAGATAGGGTTATCAACTCCAGGTTGGGAAATTCCTGGAGATTTGAGGGGTCGAACCTGGAGAGGGTGAGTGTTGAGGAGTGGTGGGACTTCAGACAGGTACAATGCCATAGATTCCACCCTCCAAACCAGCCACTCCCTCCTGGGGAACCACTGTTACCAATCTTGGGGGTGGGCTGGAAATCACTCAAAATTACTACTGCTCTTCAGGTAGCAAAGATCAGTTCCTCTGGAGAAAATGGTGGACTCTGTCATTATACCCTGCTGAGATTGCCACAGCAAATTGTCACTGAGTGCCCAAAGCCGGGGCACTCTCCCAGAGCCTCTTTCTAGAGCCCGTTGTATTTATTTCCACAACGGGCCTTATTCGTAGTATGATATATTTTAAAACATTTGGGGTGATATGGTATCTTTAGTGGTACTTTCACACACTCAGAATAATGCATTTTCAATCCACTGTCAATGCACTCTAGCCATCATTTGCAAGTGGATTTTCTCATTTCAGAGAAATCCAATTGCAAAATGCATTGAAATGAGCTGATAGCACATTACATCTTGGCAGAGAAGACAATACAGAGATTAAGCACAATCACATTTAATTTCTTTTAAGTGCACATATTTTAAATCTGAAAGTCATAAGACTTCTTTGAGCATTGCATTCGGAGTAGATAGTTTTCTCTAGTTTTAGAGGGCTACACATTGCCATTTGAATGATAGCTCCCAATAAAGACCAAAAAACCCCCCATTCTTTAGCTGAACAGGTTTTTACTCTGGCGCTTCAGATAGGAATCCTGAAAACCAAATCATTACCTGAATCATGTGTAATTATTTTTGTAGCCATGGAAGCAATTTCTATTGTAGACATGGAAGCATTAAAGCTGGGAAGACAGCTTATTTAATACCTGCTTATCTATTACAGCATTTGAAAGTTTCACCTAACTAATAATTACTCTGAGACTATGGAGCTAAGACCAGCTTGACTGCAGACAAACACCAGAATCCTGTCTGACAATCACCAGGAAGCAATTTATTCAGGAAGAGAGTCAATGCTTTAGGTAAAGGTAAAGATTCCCTTGCTCGAAAGCCAGACAAATCCAACTCTAGGGTTGCGGTGCTCATCTCTGTTTCAAAGCCGAAGAACCAGCGCTGTCCGAAGAAGTTTCCGTGGTCATGTGGTCGGCATGACTGAACACCGAGGTGCACGGAACGCTGTTACCTTCCCACTGGAGTGGCACCTATTTATCTACTTGCAATTTCTTGCTTTCAAACTGCTAGGTTGGCAGGAGGTCGTTGCTTTACCCCCACCCTAAATCAAACCCTTATTCCTAAGTGACCAAAGGCACTTTCACAAATCATCGGACTGAACTCAGTTCATAGGCTTAGACCCAATATGGCTCTTTCTAGGTCATCCAGCCAATCTGCCTTTGAAATGTTTATATGTCTCTGTAACTCTACTCCAACCCCAAAGAGCTGATGTTGTTAATATATTTTTTCCACTCCTTAGAGGGGATGTGTAACATTTCCCATGCACTGAATACAGACCTCCCCGCCACATTTGAAATAGTGAGCGAGCTCGAGGCCCAGTGCACGTCTTCGATTCTGGATCGCTTCAGCCCACTCAGCCTGGAGGAAGTCGACAGACTGCTCGCAGCTGTATGCCCAACCACATGCAGCCTTGACCTGTGCCCTTCCTGGCTCATTAAAACTGGCCACAAGGGGTTTCGAGGTGCCCTAAGGGAGATTATCAACAAGTCCCTTTTAGAACAGCAGTTCCCTGGGGCACTCAAGGAAGCGATGGTCTGCCCTCTCTTGAAAAAAACATCTCTAGACCCGGCCGAATTGGCCAACTATTGGCTGGTCTTGAATTTGCCCTATTTGGGCAAATTAATTGAGAGGATGGTGGTGGTACAGCTGCAGGGCTTTCTAGATGATGCTTCAATGTTAAATCTCTTCCAGTCCGGCTTTCATCCAGGACACGGGACAGAGACTGTGCTGGTCATTCTGACTGATGACCTCCGGAAACATCTGGATCGGGGCAGGGTGGCAGTGCTGCTGTTGTTAGATCTGTCAGATGCATTTGACATGGTTGGCCATCAGCTACTGGTCCACCACCTCGCCGACACAGGGATTCAGAGGCTTGCCCTGCAATGGCTCGCTTCCTTTCTCCAGGGCTGGGGACAAAGGGTGGCGTTAGGGGAACAGCAGTCCAGGAGACACCTGCTTGAGTGTGGTGTGCCTCAGGGGGTAGTGTTGTCCCTGATGTTATTTAACATCTACATGTGCCCCCTTGCCCAGATTGCCCGGAGGTATGGGCTGGGATGTCACCAGTACGTTGATGACACCCAGCTCTATCTGATGTTGGGCGGCCAGTCGGACTCCAGACTGGAAGATCTGGACCAGGCTTTACAGGCTGTGGCTGGTTGGCTTAGGCTGAGCCAGCTGAGGCTGAATCCAGCAAAGACGGAGGTCCTGTGCCTGAGTCGGGGCGGGGATGGGGATCCCTCTCCCGACCTTCGAGGGGGTGCCGTTGGTGCCAACGCCAGAGGTTAGGAGTTTGGGAGTGCTCCTGGATCCCTCCCTTAACATGGAAGCCCAGGTAGCAGCCACTGCTAAGTCTGCCTTTTACCACCTTAGGCTGATTATGCAGTTGGTTCCATTCCTCGACCATGCCGCCCTGGCTACAGAGATCCACGAGATGGTCACCTCGAGATTAGACTACTGTAATGCCCTCTACATGGGGCTGCCCTTGTCATGGATCCAGAAGCTACAGTTAGTGCAGAATGCCACGGCCGGGCTGCTGATGGGCCTCCCCAGGTGGGAGCACATCCGATCTGCACTGAGGACACTGCACTGGCTGCCAATAGCATACCGATTCCACTTCAAGATGCTAGTTCTTACCTTTAAAGCCCTATATGGCCGGGGTCCGACATACCTACGGGACCGCCTTTCCCCGTACATACCCCAGAGAGCACTAAAGTCTGGGTCTCAAAATCGGTTGACCCTCCCTGGCCTGAGGGAGGCTGGGCTAGCTATTAGTAGGGCCGGGGCCTTTTCAGTGGCAGCCCCTACCTGGTGGAATGAGCTCCCAGAGGAGATCAGGGACCTGTGGGACCTCTTACAGTTCCGCAGGGCCTGCAAGATGGAGCTCTTCCGCCAGGCATTCAATTAGGGGCCGCCACTGCCATAGAACCTGGCCCACGGTTTTTAACATCAAGCTGATGCCATAAGAAGTTCTGAGCAGAAAGACATCTTGAACAACTGGGAAGTGGAAACCTTTTTGTAAATGCACCACCTAAGTGAGTTTTAATTGCCATCAACACTTTGGGTCTGCATTTTGTGTTTTGTATTTGTGTTGTATGCTGTGTTTTATATAATTGTATGATTTTAATTGTATTTATGCTTGTTGGAAGCTGTCCTGAGCCTGCTATGCGGGGAGGGTGGGGTATAAGTTTGATAAATAAATAAATAAATAAAAATTTTAAGAGAAGCCAAACTAATACCTTCTTGGCTATGGTAAGCTGTTCGCCATCCACATAGGAAATCCTGTACTCATAATTATTATAATAGGTGTAAAGCACACACCTTTTTCAACCAGAAACATAGATATAAATAATAATTAATTTTATCTTCAGAGTTACATCTAATTTCCACCATCTGGGAGAAAGCTAGCATTATGAATAATAGAATGACATCCCAAGACATCCCAAGAAAACTGAGATGGTATGAACAGATACACCCTCAGTTTTACTTCAGACTTGCTAGGTGAGCAACACCAACAGACTTTCACAAGGCCACTTAAAAACAAGCTTATTTTAAAAGGGACACCTAAGCATTTTTAGCATACATTTTATTTACCTCCCAGTGACTTGGGCAGGGGAGTTTAGTTATCAGCACACAGAGACACAATAGAGATCAACAAATCAGAACAACAATATGCTTAAATCGGAATCTTAAGTATATAGCACAAGATATAGCCTGTTGGTACATGAGTCCAGATTAATATTGAGTTATACAAAATATCACTGAAGGCAAGTGAACTTGCACTGCACCTCATTGCCTTGGTAAGACTGCATGGCAGCCTGATTCAAACTGAGGCACAACAAACTGAATTTAAACAAACATTTGTCAGAATAGAGCATGAACACAACTGCTTGTAGAAGCCTTCACTTCTATCTCCCCCTATATGCAGGGATTGATACTTGTTTGAAAACTTCCACATTTGACCAATGATGCTCGAAAGCAGACACCTGAGTGAACTGGAATTTGTTTATTCCCCACAACTCAAGACTTGAAACTGAAGTTTAGAGTACCAGTTTATGGAGAGTAAAACTTCAGTGAGCCTAGAAGAGAAGAAGAGGAGACTGGATTTATACCTTGTCCTTCACTACCCAAAAGAGTCTCAGAGCAGCTTACAATTCCTTTCCCTTCCCCTCCCCACAACAGACACCCTGTGAGGTAGGTGGGGCTGAGACTGACCCAAGGTCACACCAGTAACTGCATGTGAAGGAGTGGGGAATCAAACCCGGTTCTCCCAGATTAGAGTTTGCGCTCCTAACCACTACACCAAACTAGCATTCAGATGTCACAGAACAGAGGAGTTGTGGTTCATTAGCAGAGTATGTGGTTTGTATGCATCAAGTCCTGAGTTCAATCCTTCCCTGGTAAAGACAGTCAACAGGACCAGGTAGTAGGTGATCAGATCTGAGACCTTAGAGATCTTCTACCAGCCAGAAGAGGCAATACAGACCTTGACAGACCAGTGGCCTAACTCAGTATAAAGCAGCTTCACATGGACTTGGTCAAAACAGGAAGTTTGCAATGAAGCTCCGTGCACAACAGGAGGAACATGGGGAGGTGGGAGAGATAATAAAAGCACAGCAATCAAGCAGTTTTATCCCACTGTATAAAACCTTCAAAAACAGGACTGTTTTATGAGATGAAACTTCTCAGTTTAATTCAGGCTCAGTTTCTGCCTCACACCAAACCATGAGTTGCAGTAGTCTTAATTCATAATTTAGAACCAAAATACATGGTTGGAATATTCAAAGACAACCTAGAATTTTGAGTGGCTTATTTATGTTCATTCTCCATGTTCTTAGCATTCCTGTTTCTGTACTGCACAGATCTGTAACATGAAGTATGAAGGCAGTCACTACGGTTTGTCCAAATACCCTATCAAACCATGATAGCTAGCATAAATCATTGTTGGCAGAGTCAGTTCAAACTATGGATTTTGAGTCAATTTTGCTGGAAACCACAGTTTGTTCATTTGGGCACTCCAACAACCCACAGTTAAGTTTTGTTATCAATTGCTTGGTATCATGGCAAACTGAGTGGCTGTCTTGTGGTGAACAAAAATTTCAACTAAGCTGCACACACCTATATACGATGTTCATTTTGGATGGGCACTTCCATATAACAAATACTATTATGGAAGGAAAGAAGGAAAACTATCTATTGTTGGGCAGTGGACGTATCTCTTTCAATTAGTGGCAAACTTGTATACACCGTATCGACAGAGACCTGCTCAAGGCAGCTCCTAAGTTAAAAATGGTAAGAATTATCAATAACAAACAAGACAGGGGCACAAAAACAGGATAAAACAACATTTGGGAGCCTAAAATGCCATTCACAAAGCAGACCACTGGCTAGAAACTGGCTAAAAATATGGCTAAATGAGATGGAATCTTTCATTTAAATCCTGGGTCAAACAAAATATTTTGGGGTGGCACAGAAATGACAGTACATACCCGGTGAGTCTCTCAAAGAAGACGGCATTCCAAAGGTGAGGAGCTACGACTAAAGCCTGTCCCTGGCCATCACTCACCTCATTTCTATAGTCCAGAGCTCAGATAACAGAGTTGAGAAGGCAGGCTTAACTCACCCATTTAAGGCACTTTGAACTATGCCCAGAAGCAGACAGGCAGCCAGTGCAGATCCCTCATTCCAGCTTATTTTGGACAAAGTGGTTTATATAAACTAACCTGAGGCTGAATGTGTTCATTTGAGAGCTGGCATGTGTGAATGGGCTGGTGCAGACATATATTGGTTTTGAGGGAACTAGTTGACTCATTCACACAGTTCATACACACATTTGCTTCACTTGATTTCTGGCAGTGGAATGTGTGAAACCACATTAAAAAGTATTAAAAAGGTGAAATTAAACTTATCTGTGGTTGACTATTCACAGATGCATGTCATTCTGTATGGTGCTGTCATAGGGAGATGTGTAAACCAGCCCTATTGGATTGCAGGGATGGCTGGCAACAACATTTGGAGGGAACGGGTGTGCATGATATAAAGCCATTCTGTGCTATATTTTTTTTCTATGATAATTTTTGTATTCCTAAAGATGTATACAATTAACAATGGCCAAATTGACCACCACAGAAGACAGCTGAACTCTGTTGAAACAAATAAGTGGACAGTTCTTTGGGTAGGCTAAAATTATTATGTCCAAGTTTTTAGTGTTGCTGGGTTTTTATCTTAAACTTAAACAATGTAAGGGAAGTACATGCTATATCGCCCTTAATTTTTACAGGTACTATTTCAACAAAAATAGCTTCCATATAAAGCTTTAATTAAACCATTAAATCATGTGGTTATCCCCCCCCCACACATCAAATATGTCAGTGCATGTATTTGTTGTTAATGGGATATAAAATTAACATAGGGTATTTGAAAAAAATCTGTTTACTATATATAAGTCACAATAAGCAGACCAAATCAGATTATGCTCAGTTTAGAGTTTCTATAGTTTTCTAAACTATTTCCAGATTTTAATTTTCCCACACCACTTCTAGTCTGGAAATTACTGCATTTGTATATCCAGCAAACACATTTTTCCAGAATGCAGCTTTTAGCATTAACACAACTACTCTAGAGTATACAGTGCAAGAGTCTGTACTGATACATTGAAGTATCACATGGGTTACATAAAAACTTCCCCATTCCAGTTTTCATTTTTGTCCATTCTTTATGTCTCATCACAATGACACCAACAGACGATGAGAAGGGGACCAGCCCTTTCAGGAACAGGGTGGTGTCTTTAATATCCATCAAGGTACTGCTTAATTTGAATTTGGTATTCAGGTGTCTGGTCTTCAATAGCCACTTATTAATACTGATCTTTTATACAGAAGAAAGCTAGTCATATATCATCATTACCAGTGTTCCCTCTAGGCTGAGTTAGTGTGAGCTAGCTCACAGTTTTGTAGCCTCTGGCTCACACATTTTTGTCTTCGCTCAGGAAGGATGGCTCCAGAGCAAACTAATTTATGCAGTAGCCAAATCGCTTGCTCACAACTTTAATGCCAGTAGCTCACGAAGGAGAATTTTTGCTCACAAGACCCCACAGCTTAGAGGGAGCATTGATCATTACAATCATTACATCACTACTTCAACCCAGTAAAGTACATCAGCATTATCACCATTTTATAGAACGTGGTAGTTGTGGGCGGAGAGTTACATAACACCAACTATGGAATAAAACAGGTCACAATTTTTATTTTTTACAGACCATGGAGCCTCGGTGAAGCATGTGGGTGGATATGAAATTTGATATGAAATTTGAGTGACCCGTCTGCTGCTTGATAATGCACCCCTCAGGCTGCCTGCTAGGGAAAACCTGGGAGTAACAAATATGTTGTATTACAAGGGCAGCACCTTCTGGGTGGTACCATCTGTCACCTGGGGTGAGCCCATGCACAGCCCCTGAGCTGGGCATACAACATAGTGGCTCAAACCCCAAGACCTCATAAAGGAGTCCCAAAACATGGGAGGTGGACACGCAGGCCCATCTCCCCCAAAAGATCCACCCAAATGCACAACACCACTGCCAAGCAGTGACAATTAAAACATACATACCACAAAGATTGAAAACAGGGGAGGGAGGGTGGGGATACAGAAAAAATCATGCTGCCAGATCCATTAGGCATCCATTAGAGCCTGCCAAAACCTTCTCCCACCAAACAGTGCCATCCCTGAGATGATGTGGACAGCCAGCACAGTGGCCTGAGGCTCTTGTACTAGATAGGCACTCGGCTCAGGGTGGGAAAATCTCCTCCAGTGTGCTCTGGAGCCTGTGACCACAATCTGGCCATTTTAGGTGAGTCTTGGCCGCATTTATATGTTGTTAGAGCAGTTCACATAGTCACCAAGTGAATTTATGAGCAAACTGGGGATCTCCAGATTTCAGCTCATAACCACTACGCTACACCAGCAACATTAATTGTACATTTAGTAAATCTTGCCAAAGTCAATGGAGTTCCCATGGGACAAATAAATGAAAGATTTTATCCTTGGTGTCCTGTCTTAATACCCTAGTCTGTAAAATGCATCCAGGTTTTAATGAATGTTTACCTTTCTCCTTCATAAGAATGCAGTGAGAACTAATGTTGACAGAATGATTATGATTACAAAGTTTTCATATAATATTTAAAAATGGACTGTGAAATACTTTTAGCTACTCATCTTTTTTGTTCAGTGATTGGTTTCATTGTACATGTATGAGCTTTTGAACAATCCACTTTGTTAGATGACTAATCATCAGCAAACACAAAGGCAGTTGTTTTCTTTTTTAAAATGGTAGTATGATCTAAGTACAACTTTCATCACAAAGACACAATTTTATTTCCTCTATCAAGACTTACAAAATATACACCCTTTTTGAGACTTGGTTTTAACAATTAAATATTTCTATCAGTTCTTGTTCTCAACTTCCATCCAGCCACCTGAAGTACTTTATCTGAGCACAGCTGCTTTGGTGCCTCTAGTGGAGCAGCCAGAAAGTTAGAGGAATGGACATTAACTTCTGTACATTTTGCTAGATTTGTCATAATATGTGGATCGCTACACATAATATGGAGACTGCAAAGATTAAAAGACATTAAACCAAGTCATGTGATAAAGTTTTAAAAAACCAATAACAAATGAATGCTTTTAAGTTAAAGTATGCTATCCACTGGCAACCAACTGATGGTGATCCCATGACGATCCATTTCATGGGGTTTTCAAGGCAAGAGAAGAGCAGAAGTGGTTTGCCATTGTCTTCCTCTCCTCCAGTCTTCCTTAGTGGTCTCCCATTAAAGTACTGATCCTGCATAGCTTTTACAATAAGATCAAGATAGCCTAGGCTATTAGGACTGCTACAAACATACCTTTAGTAGTTTACAAAGGCCTCAAACTAAAGGTCTACTACTACTATGATTCTGTTGAATCATAATTCCACCTGGTATCAGAAAAGTTCTTTTGTGTTCAGTGAGATTCACTGCAGTAACTAGTGAGATGATTTCTTAGCATGAGATTAGCAGATCACATGTACTTTTCTTCCAAATAAATAAATGCAGTTCTAAGATTCTATGCTTCCATGTTGTAAGAATCCCCAACCTAACTTAATAGTGCATTCTGCAAAATCACTTGTAGTAGTCTGGACAAGGTTTTCAGTTTACATGACGGATGGATTCTGTCCACCTATCTATTAAAATGTATGAGAATATTTGATTGTAGTGCCTCTTATCCAGAATTGATAAATTCAAAGAATTTTGCTATAATTATTCCTACCCTTCATGCTTTTTGGAAAGAGTGGAAAAGGTCTGCCTTTTTAAAACACTTAAAACTATTTCATTGTAATTTTTTTTAAAAAAACAACAACAACAACACTAGGCATTATTAGGTTGTGAGTTATATTAATCCTTGTCAAAATTATTTTCTGAAAACTTCTGTTCCCTCAACCATAATTATTATGTCTATGTGTAGGAAGTCTCAATGATTTGAGAATTATTTTCAGCTTAAATTCCTCTAGCTTCAGGGTCACACAATCTATTTAGATGTATGTTTACTTGGAAATAAGCCATCTGGAATGCAAGAGAGCTTTCTCTTAATGATTGAGCATAGCTCAGGTTGGGTCATTAGACTGGTTTGTTTCTCAAACAGACATGAGGATGGGAGTTCCATGAATGGAAGTCCCAACATTTATTTTTCTCTAAAAAGCAGGTGTAAGGGAGCCAGATTCAGAGTGCAACCATAGCATAAAGTAGGGATCCCCAACCTTTCTGAGCCTGTGGGCACCTTTGGAATTCTGACACAGGCTGGTAAGCACCAGGGTTCCCTCTAAGCTGAGTTAGTGTGAGCTAGCTCACAGTTTTTAAGTCTTTGGGTCACACATTTTTGTCTTAGCTCAGGAAGGATGGCTCCAGAGCAAATTAATTTATGCAGTAGCCAAATCGCTCACTCACAACCTTAATGCCAGTAACTCACAAAGCAGAATTTTTGCTCAGAAGACTTCACAGCTTAGAGGCAGCACTGGTAAGCACAACCACAAAATGGCAACTGCAGGAGGCAGACACACACACTACAACTGCAGGGGAGAAGTGGGATAATTTAAAAAGATACACTGGGAAAGAGGAGTGAGAGATAATAAAACCAACATTGTGGTGGCAGTTGTCACTGAAACATTCTTATTCAATTATGTCTCATCCAAAGAGTTTTAGTGGGGTTTTTTTTCATTAGGATATTTGGGATGCCTATACATTAACTCCTTGATCTTCTGCATATGTACATAAGTGAAGAACAGGTTCTTGATCTCCTATATATCTATAGCATGGATAGGTCCACTGCCTGACCTTTTTTTGCCTCAAGATGCACTTTTCAAAAGCATGCATAGCATCCACACATGTATCTATTGCTCTGGTTCTTTCTTTTTTATTTATTTATTTTTGCTCTGGTTCTTTCTTGATGTATCAAAAGACAGCCACTTCTAGGAATGTGCAAACCCATTTCTAAAGGGGCTAGAAATAACAGAACCCATTTGGGTGGAAAGGTGGCATAAAAATATTTTAAATAAATAATAAATGAAAACAGATTGTACTAAGGTAGCCAAGGCATAATAATAGTACAAAGTAGATAATTAATTCAGGGTAAAACCAGTGTGCCTTCCCAAAATGTCTCTCACACACAAACTCAAAGGACAATTTTCTCACAAATTCTAGATGCCAATTCCATTGCTTTAAGTTCTGTTTAAGGTTTCTAATACTGCCTCAGCAAATGCCGGGAGATTTGGAGGCAGTGCCTGGGGAAGGTAGAATTTGGAAGAATATGTCACTTCTCGCGGATGTTCTAAAGCACTATGGTGTTGAGGGTTTTTTTTCCCTCTCTTCAATTCCTTGGAGGAGGGGATTGGAGGCAGGTATTTCCCTGCCCCAAACAGGTAAATGGAGGACTACTTCTACTACACATTCCATGCCCATAATGATAATCTGACAGCCATTTCAGAACAGAAAAATCCACTTGGGGGGCAATCAGGAGTGACAGAGGAAGGGATGCCCCTTCCCCCTCTAAGTAACCTCTTCCCTCCCCATGAGGTTTCAAATGCCCTTATTTAGTCCCACAGGGAGTGGCTATTTTGTTCCTTAAAGGCTCTTGTGCTACCATTATGTGCAACAAACAATAAAGGTTTGAGTGAACAAGACAGAAGTGATGTGTATCTCTGTTCTTCTCCAGTGCACAAGCTCTTGCACACAAGACCCTGACCATGTCCCTGACCAAAACTTGATGCAGTCATTATATATAGCACATACTATTTTTCTTTTTGCATATAAAATTTCTACTTGAGGAAAGGCAGCTTGTGGAAGCTGTGGAAAGCCACCCATCTACTTTATGCCTTTTTCCCCCCTATGGAATTTCTTTTACTGGGTTTCCAAAGTTTCACAAATACACTACATTTAGGCTTGTTTGATCATCTGAATCAATTTACCTTATGCAGTGTTTATCTTTATATGCATGAGCAAAGCCTTAAAGTTGTAGGGCTAAGAGTCGCATAAAGAATTTTTTTTCTAATGCAGTCTCCTGCAATAAGGAGGATACTCCTCCATGGCCAAACATTCCTAACTGATTAGCCCATGCAAGAAAAGAATACAGTCTATGATCATCCAAATTACAGTGTTCATCAGAAGATGGCCAGGGATACAGAGGGTTAGCAATGCCTTAGGGGCGAGGAATGCATTTAAGAAGATAAACCCAGATGGATCACGTAAGTTGGTTATGTCATATGCTGCTGGGCAAGGTGAAACAGCCTGGCTATCACCCCCCTGGATGCAGAAATAAACTGACACTGATCAACAGATCCATCAAGTGGACCTCGCTTTCAGGAAGAAAGCTCTAACCAAAGGCCATCACAACCTCATATGTATCCCAAACTAGATGAAGAAAAATGCCAGTCTGTGTACTCACCAAAACAAAAGATGAACATTTTTGCACAGGACCAATGACTGCCACAAGTTGGGTTACTGACCTCAAGTAGGGCTCTGAAGTTCTCCCAGAATCACAACTGACCTCCTTACTACAGAGATCAGTTCCCCTGGAGGAAATGGCAGCTTTGGGGGGCTGACTCTATGTCATCATATTTCTGCTGTGCTCCCTTGCTAA
Source organism: Gekko gecko (assembly GCA_029375565.1). NCBI lineage: Eukaryota > Metazoa > Chordata > Lepidosauria > Squamata > Gekkonidae > Gekko > Gekko gecko. Next base: position 72,056,002 of record JAPDNY010000005.1, on the reverse strand, counting down.
ATTCTACCCTCCCCGGGACTGCCCACCAATCTCTGGGAATTTCCCAAGCCAGAACTGACAGCCCAAGAGACAGCTGCACCAATCTAGCTTGTTAACTCTCTAGACAAATGATGTGAACCATCTTTAAAGTACACAATGTTGTGTGCTTATGTGCAAGCAGGATCCAAGGAGAACAATACTCCACTGATCCCTTACTTGTATACCCATGTTTCCATAATGCTTTGCACAAAGCAAAATCATTGATACAACAACAAAATCTATCAAATCCTCAGTTACAACCCTTGCTTGAAAACTATGTATAGCCACAAGCAACAATACTTATTAACCATGGAAACTAATTGAAGCCATGGTTTCAGGTCCTTCTTGAATACCAGATGTGGAGGGCTCATAAAAGGAAAAAGCTGTTGCCTTTCTGCTTTGCTTGTAACCTTCCCAGGACCACCTGGCTAGCCACTGCAGGCCAAACAGTAACCAAATCCTGAATTAGATAGATCTTCTGCTCCAATCCTGTAGGCCTCTTATATGGGTTGCATTCAGCCAGTTTTTTCACTCCATCTCACCCAGCTCAACTTCTTACTGCAACCCCAGACCCAAATGGCTTTTGTCCATGCAAGTCCCATGATCTTTGGCACAGCCTTATTGGTAGACAAAAAGGACCCCATTCTCCCTTTCCTTTTCCACCAGCTGGTGAAAAGTTGGTTGGCTCCAACCAGCTATGCTCTTCTCTTTCACTTGAATGGATCCCAGCATATTTTACTTAGAATTAATTATCTCCATGTACTGAGACTTACTAGAATTAGAATTAGCAATGTGCAGTCTTCAATGAAATTAAGCATGTCTTAGTAAAGGATTCTCAGGAAAATAACTCTGAAGGAGTCTTGTGGATTTACTGTATCACTGTAGATCACATCAAACTGTATTTTTTATTACTAGGAATTGTTACTTGGTACTATTAAAGCAGTTTTTTGACCTTTCCAACTTCAGAAGCAAGCTGGCCTTAGTTACAATTAGCTTGCTGTGACTTGCATGCCCCAAACCATAAGAAGGCCTAGCAGAGACTGTTCCTCTGGAGTGTAAGCAGTAGAGCTAGGTACAGAAAACAAAAATTGCAAATCCCAGTCTACTGCTCTCTGTACCAATTAAAAGTTTGAAAGACAGACCCTACTAAGAGCGTGATTTGAGGTACACTGGCAAAAATAGCAGACATTCAGAGAAAGTACAAGATAATTATTCCTATCTCATTGCAGAATTTCAGATCTACAATATCCATTTTCCATTTCTTTTGGCAGCCTTTGAGATATCACACACAAATCTCCACCAGGAGCTAACTACACAATTGTCCCTTTGGTTCCAAGGCTGTAATGAAGGATGGCTTTGTCTGTTTTCCAGTTTCTCCCCTTTGTTCCTGTGCCAGGACTTGCTCTCCACCACTTCAATTACCATACTGCACCAGTAAGAACAAGCTAAATCCATAGCGGATTTTCTGATTAATACTCTTTTCCCAGGAAGTTTAACTGCTGTTTAGGGGATGCAGACCACTACTTTTCTTCTCCGGCAGGTCTGGATCATGGATTGTGGGGCACAACAAATATTCTTAAAGTAGAAAAACTTGGGGGGCATGATAGTTGAGGATGTATCTAAGTCTAGGCCTTTCTCTACCACTATCTCTGAGTTTTAGATCAGCTCCTGCAACTGTTATAATGTTCCAGTCATTAAAATAAATAGAAAGTTGTTACAAAGAATACTGTTTGGTCATCTCTGTTCCCAAACACATCTTTTTAAATAACATCAGACTATGATGGCTGATAACCACCCACAGATATTTTGTATCTGTGACCTTGGTTGGTGCAGGTTATTTGGCTTTATAATCTGCAAGCATGAGCACAGTTCTTAAGGTAAGTCTAGACACTCATAACCATAATGGAAATTCTACATTAATGGGGGGGGGGACAGAGCTTTTGCTTTGGGTGGCTATGAGCTAAAAGTTAATTACTTTTAAAAGGCTGAAAACACCTGTAACCACAATCCCAGAAATCAGAAGGGCACAAACTGGTATGACAAAAGAGAACTCCTAAAGTCACTTTAGCCATCCATATCAAGTTCAAGCGCCTTGTTTGAGACACTGTAATTTCCTAAGAGACGGAAAATATCACGTTCCCTCCAAGAAAGCTTACACTTAAGATGCAAAGACACACTACCAGTTAAAAATAATTACACAACTCCAGAGCATATAATTTTCTCCTGACAATATTGGTAGGGAACATGTAGACGCAAGCACAATTATTGGGGGAGGGAGCCCCTGGGAAAAAAAAAAACACACCCTCAGACTGTTGTCCCTAATAGCAACCAAGCTGAAGTTTCAAAAATACCCCCCACCCCGTCAAAGTAGCACCAGAAACTGGGGATACCAGTACAAAATCCAGCACCCATAGGAAAGATACCCTCCTACACACACACACACCCCTAAATCTCCCTTTAGTTTAGAAAACTTACAGCGAAAAAAAATGTAGCCTGTAGAAGGAGATTTGATTCCTGGAAGCTTTTCTGTAGCCACCAAACTTCTGAGAAAGTTGAGAAAGGGCAGATCCAGTCAATCGGGTGCCTACGAGTCACTTCACTGTATCTGGACTCTTTCTATTAACCTAGTCCCCGCTGTTTAGCACCGAGACAGCCCATATGTGTGCGGTAACTTTTTCATTTTCTTTTCAGATAAGGGGCGCTGTAACTTTTTAGAAAATAATTATTCCCCACTCCTAGCCACGAAACCCTCTGTGCTGGAATGTCAGTCATTCTCTTTCACATTCAGCTTGCTGGAAGCGTAACGTGATCATACGTGTTTATTCATGGGGGGAAGGAGAGAAACAAAAAGTTTGTTTCCAATTTTAAAAGTGTCCAAGAAAGCGACTTCAGATGCCTCAAAAAGGTACAAGAAAGAAAGGGAAAAAAGAGGGGGAAAGGAAACACATAAATATGAGTTTTTAGGGACCCCCCCCCCGCATTCGTCGTCTCCAAAGCTTTGGAGGAAGCAATCAGGTGGTTGCTTATTTCTCAGCTGTGGTGGAAATCAAGCAGGTACCCCAAAACATATACACACACGACTCCTCACCTCACCTAGTTTTGTGCCGGGTCTTTAAGAGATTCCTTCCAAAGGGAGCCATGGTAAGTCCCCGGACTGCAGCCAAACATCAACAGCCTTCAAACGGGGCAGGCTGGAGTAAATCCCCGTCTTCCCGCTGTTGTTGGAGTCGCTGCAGTGCTACTCGAGCTTGTTAATAGTCACCCAGCGTCGAAGTTGAGCAACTCTCGGCTAACTTTCAGCTCCTGCCTAGTTGCTCTTTTGGAGTCCTGCCCAGCTGTAATCTCGAAGGAGGCGTTTATGAGCAAGCAGAAGGGGAGGGCTGAAAACAAATCTTCCCCCCCAAAGAAGCCTGGCGATTGCGGTAAAAAATGGTTTGCTAAACTTTCCGAGCAGCTAAGTAAGGAAGCAACCCTTGTGCGGGTTCAGCAAAGGGAGACCGGGTGCATGGCGGGCATATTTCAGTGCACCAGGCGACCTGCAAAGAACTTTCACTGGAAGTTTACAAGGTCAAGTTAAGGAGGCCGACACCAGCCATCATACCGGGCAGGCCGCTTGCTACACCCATTCTGTTCGCTGCACATTGAGAAACGCAGGCGAAAACAAAAGGCAGTTTTGTGGCGCCTGAAAGATTTGAGAGTGGCAATGCGGACTAGGCTATCACACACAGAGTGTGTGTGTGTGATGGCCTCTAGTCCACATTGCCACTCTCAAATCTTTCAGGCGCCACAAAACTGCCTTTTGTTTTCGCCCGCGTTTCTCAATGTGCAGTGAATACACACACACACAGGGTTTACCAGGTCTGGGTTGGAAAATACCTGGAGATTTTAAGGGTGGATCCAGGAGAGGGCAGGGTTTGGGGAGGACAGAGGCCTCAGCAAGGTACAATGCTATACAGTCCACCCTTCAAAGCAGCCATTTTCTCCAGGGGAGTTGATCTCTGTCAGCTGAAGATCAGTTGTAAAAGCGGGAGATCCCCAGGCCTCACCTGGAGGTTGGCAACCCTAACACACAGGTACAACCTTAAAGGAACAGCTGGGTCAGAAGGCCATAAAATGCAACCTCTATAGGAATTCTATGAAAATTCAAATTCTTCTCTTTTTTTAATGCAACAGACTAACACAGCAACCCATTTGGAATTTGTAGGCAATATGTTACTTTATAAAAATCATCAATAGATTATCATTAGAACAATCTGTATATCAAGTTCACTGAATTTCTAGCTTTTTTTCTTTTTAATATTAAAAAGTAAGTCTCTAGTCCTTTCCATTATCCATATGAAGGTCTTTCCCCTGGTATCTCCCCAAAGAAAGGGGTTAGAGACATGTAATAAAAGTGTCTGTGGGTCTGTTTTTAAACATGAATGGAATGTGAAAGTGAGGAGAACTAAACCTCGCCTCTTCATGCATATTACCTCCCTGCATTCCATTTATTTCAGCATTTTGTCCCAGCCTAGATGAATGCTCAAGGCTAGGATAAAACTGCACCAAGTGCCAGAACAGAGTTTAGCTGTTTTCACCTTCATAACTGTTCTAAAAATGCACATCCACCCCTACTTTCTTTACATGTGAAGACATGGGCTTGGTTTTGGTTTTGGATAGAAACAAAATAAAGTTTAAATCAGTGAACGTAAATGGATTAAATGGACTACAAAAAAGGAGAAGAATATTTCATCAGCTTAAAAAAACAAACTGTGGATGTTATTTGTATTCAGGAGATGAAAAACATCTAAATATTAAAGGATTAGGAAAACTTTTGTAGTTTCGGATGAGGGAAAAAAGAAAAGAGGAGTAGCCACATTTGTTAAAGAACATCTACAACCTGAATTAATATTTGCCTCACAGGATGGAAGAATTCTAATGGTGGCCATTCAGAGACAAACTAAAAGGTCAATGATTGTCAACATTTACACTCCAAATCAAAATCAGGAGAAGTTTTATAGAAAACTTCGAAGACTTATTTTGAAGCAAGAATTTCGAGAGTTGTGCATAATTGGTGACTACAATGCGGTTTTTGATAAGGAGGACAGAAAAGTGAACATTTTTTGGGGAAAAAACAGGAGGTAATGAGTTCCCAGACTCATTGTGCCAGATAACAGAAGAATGGCAATTAATGGATGCATGGAGAGTGAGAAACCCAAAAAACAGCAATATACCTTCTTTTCAGCGAGACACGACTCGTGGTCAAGACTGAATATGTGTTGGATTTCAACTACAATGATTAAAGATCTCTTGGAAGTGGAAATAGAGGCAGGAACTTACATGGATCATAACCCAATTACATTTGAGCTACAAGGAACGAGACCCAGAAACAGATGGACTCTAAACCTATCAATTCTGAAAGACAGAAAATTAGAAAAACATCTGCAGAAGGAGTTCCATCTTTTTTTTAAGAAAACATTCAACCAGATATGCCTTTAAGAATTGTTTGGGATGCATTTAAAGCATATGCCAGAGGGCATTTGATAAAAGAAGCGGCTCGCATAAATAAGAAGAGAAATAAAGATTACATAAACCTGAAAAGGGAGATTCAAGAACAAGAGAGGAGGAGGATGGAGAAGACATTGGAACCTGGAAGGCGGAGCAAGATTAAATTGTTGTTGCACAAAATTAACTGGCTCAAGTGGTTAAGACGCTGAACTGCAGGCCGTGGAAGGTCAGTAGTTCAGCAGTTCAAGACCCGGGTGCCGCATGACGGAGTGAGCTCCCGTCTCTAGTTCCAGCTCCTGCCAACCTAGCAGTTCGAAAGCAAGAAATTGCAAGTAGATAAATAGGTACCACTTCAGTGGGAAGGTAACAGCGTTCCGTGCACCTTGGTGTTTAGTCATGCCGGCCACATGACCACGGAAACGTCTTTGGACAGCGCTGGCTCTTCGGCTTTGAAACGGAGATGAGCACCGCAACCCTAGATTCGACTGGCTTTCGAGCAAGGGAACCTTTACCTTTACCTTAATATATGAATTAGCTAAGAAACTGACGTTTGCCAAACAGAACTTCTTTGAGAATGCCAATAAGCTGCCATGGTGGCTAGCCTATCAGGTCAGGCAACAAAAAGAAAAACATATATAAGAATTCTAAGGAAGAAGAATGGTGAAGAAGTGAACAAGATTCAAGAGCTAAAGAATATTGTGGAGACTTTTTATAAAGATGTATGTAGAAAGAATGATGCTGTGTTGGAGCAAGTAACTCAATACTTGGAAAAACAGCAAGTTCAAAAATTTACTGTAGAACAAAGATACTTAACCAGCCAATTACGATGATGGAAATGGTAGAAGCCTTAAAAAGACAGAATAAGTGTAAAGCACCAGGTCCAGATGGATTACCAATAGAACTGTGTGTGACTTTCGAAGAACTGCTTCTCCCACAATTGAGAGAGATATGTAAGAGGATCATGGAGGGGGAAGAGCTTCCGGATTCATGGCGGGAAGCAACAATATCGTTAATACACAAATCAAACATGGATGAAAAAGAAATTAAGAATTATAGGCCAATTTCATTATTAAATGCTGATTATAAGAAGTTTGCCTCGATTATCGCGGAAAGATTTAAGAGAATATTGGCAAGAACTATACATAAGGATCAAGCAGTTTTTTGTCTAAAAGACAAATCAAAAATAATTTGAGGTGTATCTTGGATGTAATAGAATACTATGAAGGGCATCCAGAAAAAGTAATGGCCTTGATCTTCTTAGATGCCAAAAAAGCATTTGATAATTTGAACTGGAACTTTGTGTTGGAGACATTGAAGATGGCGGAAGCAGGAACAGAATTTATTCAGATGATTCAGGCGATATATACAAAGCAAACTGCCTCAGTGATGATTAATGGAGATCGAACAGAAAATTTTGAAATTCAAAAGGGAACAAGACAAGGCTGTCCTTTGTCACCATTGTTATACATCTATGCATTGGAGACACTTAATGAAGCAATATGGCGTAATGGGAAAATTAGAGGGTTGAAGGTGCAGGGGGAAGAATTTAAGCTTCTCGCGTTTGCTGATGATTTAGTATTTATACTAGAGGACCCCCTTCCCTCAATCCCTAAATTAAACAGGACTTTAATGGAGTATGGTCAGGTGGCGGGACTAAGAGTTAATATTAATAAGATGAAGATTTTGACTAAGAATATGAAGGAGGAACAAAAAGACACTCTACAGACAGAATCAAGTTACCTATTGTGTGATAAGGTGAAATACTTGGGAATTAATCTAACTAATAAATGCAGTGCGTTACAGGAAAATAACTATGAGGAATTGATAAAAGCAACAAAGCAAGACCTAGAAAGATGGAAAAACCTGCAACTTTCGCTGATGGGATGAATAGCTTTGGTTGAAATGAATATTACCAAGATGGATTTTTCTCTTTCCGACGATTCCAATATTACAAAACTTTACAATCTTTAAAGAGTTGGACCAGATAATAACATAGTTTGTTTGGCTGGGGAAGAAACCTAGAATCAGATTGAAGTCTCTGCAAGACTTAAAAGAAAGAGGCGGTTTTGGGCTCCCCACCTGGACATTATATTATAGAGCAGCAGCATTGGCATGGATTAGAGAATGGATCATGTTGGAAGATAGAAAGATATTAAAACTAGAAGGTCATGATCTGCAAATAGGTTGGCATGCATTCCTTTGGTACGAAAAAGCCTCAGTGCATAAGTATTTTAAACAACATTGGATATGGGCTTTGCTTATAAAAGTGTGGGAAATTATACAAAGGAGATGGTTTATGAAAATTTCTAAACTGGCTATACCGCTAGAGGCGTTTACTCTACCTAGACTATATGATGAAAATCCACCAAGGAGATATATAACTATATTGAATTTAAGAAATAAGCTTAAGTTGCAAGAAAATTTAACATGGTGGCAGAGAGCTCAGATAGAATCAAGATATGTCAAGGATAAGAAGACAGGCTTCATTGAGTCTGTTACAGAGAAAATATTGAGTGCGCCAGAGAAGTTCATAAAAAAAAATGTATACACTGCTTTTAGAAGATATGATGGCAGATGAAATAGTGAAACAAAATATGTTTCAATGGAGCCAGAATTTGGGGTACAATATAGAACTGGAGCAATGGGACCAGATATGGAATAAAAATGTTAAAATAACTAAAGCAACTTCTTATATAGAGAATATGTATAAAATGTTCTATAGATGGTATGTTGCACCAGAAAGAATTGCTAAATATGATGATAAATGCCACCTTTCAGAATACTTTTGATCGGGAGAGTTTTTTCTGAGGTGGAATTATGCCCTGTGCTGGCCTTATGCCAGTATTTGGTTATGCAAAGTCTAATGTTGTGTTTAAGTTTTTAAGTTCTTCTTTCAGGTGCTGCATCCTGGTGTTACAAGTGGAGACAGACCTTGCAATGATAAGAGCAAGGTGGCCTGGAGTGCAGATAATCTGGTCGGCTATTCTGCCTCACCATGAAGGGCAAGGCCCTGGTGTTGCAAGTAGAAGCCAACCTTGCGATGATAAGAGCAGGGTGGCCTGGAGTGCAGATAGTCTGGTCAGCGATTCGGTCTTGCTATGAAGGGCAAGGCCCTTGTGTTACAAGTGGAGGCTGGCCTTGTGATGATAATAGTAAGGTGGCCCAGAGTGCAGATAGTCGGGTCAGCTATTCTGCCCCAACAGGTATGGTGCAATTGGGGAGACCCCCGCTAGGCTTAAAGCCAACCGCCAGATGAGGAAGGTCATGGAGGGTGGTTTAGGGCACTTTTTGCTGCACCTGGCATATGGGTCAAGTTCCAGGACCTGTATAGGGCTGATGGGGCACGGGGTTATTTTTACAGGACTTGTGGTAAGGGATTAGGTCAACCTTGGGCTGTTAGTGGGAGCAAAAGCCAAAGCAGAGGCTTGGTCTTGGCTGTGCGGGCAAGAAACTGGAACTGGTGAGTACCTTATGGCATTTTCCCCATTAGGGAACAGGGGTTCATCAGGAACTGCCTTTGGATTTCTAAGGTCCAGGGTGGGGAATGGTGATTGCCTCTGGGAACCTCTTAGGGTGTGCTCCTCTCTGCAAGTTTGAAGGCTTCAGAGGTAGGCACTTCTAGGGGCAACCAGGTATGCTGGGCTGCCAGTCATGAGCCAGGCTGATGGCTCAAGGCCAGAGCTGGGTGACCCACCCAAGAAAAGGGCAAGAAGGTTGGTCAGGGGAGTGACACCTGCCTTGCCTGTTCCATGCTCGCTTAGATGGTCCCTTCCCGTAAAGTTAAGTTAAATAGTTAATAAAGTGGCCCTTGTTTACTTCCAAACTGTTGTCTGTCTTGTTATTCTGATGGGGGGGGGCAAAGGAATATAACAAGGATGTATATTGTCACCTTGCTTATTTAATTTATATGCAGAGTACATCATACAAAATGCTTGCCTGGAATTAAGATTGCAGGGCATAGAGGGAAGATAGGAGAGTGACAAGCTGGAATTAAGATTGCTGGGAAAAATATAAACAACCTCAGATATGCAGACGATACTCTCTCATGGCAGAAAGTGAAGAGGACCTCAAAAGCCTCTTGCTTAGGATGACAGAGGAAAGCACAAAAGTTGGCTTGAAACTCAACATCAAAAAAACTAAGGTCATGGCATCCGGTCCCATCACTCCTTGGCAAATAGAAGGGGAAGTCATGGAAGCAGTGACAGACTTCACGTTCCTGGGATCCAAGATCACTGCAGACGGTGACTGCAGCCATGAAATTAAAAGATGCCCCTTCCTTGGAAGGAAAGTGATGGCAAACCTACACAGCATAATAAAAAGTAGAGACATCATCCTGCCAACAAAAGTCCGTATGGTCAAAGCAATGGTATTTCCTGTAGTAATGTATAGCTGTAAGAGCTGGACTATAAGGAAGGCTGAGCGCTGAAGAATAGATTCTTTTGAATTATGGTGCTGGAGACGACTCTTGAGAGTCCCTTGGACTGCAAGGAGATCGACTCAGTCAATCCTAAAAGAAATCAACCCTGACTGTTCCCTGGAAGGCCAGATACTGAAGCTCAAATACTTTGGCCACCAAATGAGGAGGGAGCACTCACTGGAGAAAACCCTGATGCTGGGAAAGATTGAAAATAAAAGAAGACAGGGACGGCAAAGGATAAGATGGTTAGACAGTGTTATCGATACAACAAACATGAAATTAAGCAAATTCTGGAGCACGACAGAAGACAGGAGGGCCTGGCGTGATGTGGTCCATGGGGTCGCAAAAAGTCAGACTTAAGAACATCAGAACATAAGAGAAGCCAATGTTGGATCAGGCCAGTGGCCCATCCAGTCCAACACTCTTTCACACAGTGGCCAAAAATACCAGGTGCCATCAGGAGGTCCAGCAGTGGGGCCAGGACACTAGAAGCCCTCCCACTGTTGCCCTCCCAAGCACCAAGAATAGGGTTCAACTGTGCGACTGAACAAGTCCATTGAAGTAAATGACTTTAGAAGTGTATTAGAAGGGTATAATTCTACTTAGGATTTCACTGTAATAGTACTATGCAGGAAGTTAGAATGAAGGGTTGCTTCTTCCTCTGATGTGGTTAGAGTCAGAGCTCACTCATCTGTCCCTGGGGAAGTTGTACAAGTCCTAGCTTTGGAAATTAATTATATTGTGACTACAGAAAGCACAAGTTATTCTCTCTTCCTGTTCCTAGAAATTTCTTTAAAATCCAGTGCTGCTCCTAAGGCCCCTTCCAGTGATGATAGTAAACATTGATGGTTGCATGGGAACCTCTATAGTATGCACTAGTAATGGAGGATACCTCAGGTTATGTAAGAGGAACCCATGGTTTGGTTCTGCTTCTTTATTGTGGCAGAATCTAATACTGCAGTGTGTTTTACTCCACAGTTTCCCTTCTATGCACACTTATGTATATATGTGTGCATAAATGTGACAGCGTCAACATTCTTTGATGTGGGCTCCTTCCACAGATTTTCTGTGATTCCATTGCCTCTGACAATCCAATGGTGAGAGAGCATCCACACCAGAGTTTTCCCAAATTTTCCTTGCCTTAGCCCCCTGCAGCTTTCATCCTTCCCCATCAGAGGGTTTTCCCCCCAGTTTTTTAAAACTGATAATTAATATGCCACTTTTGTATTTTAGCACTATAGTGATACATCAATTACTAATTTTTTTTGAACAGCCCTCCAGTTGTATGGGGAGGGTATGGTAGTCACGGGACTGGGGCAAGAAAAATGGTACCAGTCTGGGTGGGAGCTGAAAAATGTGCACCTTCCTTTCCATATGGTATAAAAGTGCTTGGCGTAACATGTCTGCTAAAAGATCTTAGCAAACCAGGTCTGGCAATCATTCTCATCAAAGTGGGAGGGGGGCATGAAAACAGAATGAAAGGAGGAAGTAGAATGTGATTTTTGGGCTGTATCAACAGAAGTATAGTGTCCAGATCATGCGAAGTGATGGTACTACTTTACAATGCTCTGGTTAGATCTCTGGTTGTGTTCAGTTTTGGGCACCACAATTTAGGAAAGATATAGACAAGCTGGAATGTGTCCAAAGGAGGGCAACCAAGATAGTGAGGGGTCTGGAAACCAAGTCCTGTGAGGAAAGGGTGAAGAAGCTGGGTATGTTTAGCCTGGAGAGGAGACAACTGAGAGGCAACATGATAACCATCTTCAAGTACTTGGGCTGTCATACAGAGGATGTTACAGAGTTGTTTTCTGTTGCTCCAGAAAGTTGGACTAGAACCAAGAGGATGAAATTAAATCAGAAGAGTTTTGGGCTAAACATCAGGAAGAACTTCCTGACAGAGCGGTTCCTCAGTGGAACAGGCTTCCTCAGGAGGTTTTCTCCTTCTTTGGAGGTTTTCAAACAGAGGCTAGATAGCCATCTGACAGCAATGTGGAATCTGTGAACTTAGGCAGATCATGAGAGGGAGGGCAGGAAGGGTTGCCTCAGTGCTTAGTTCTCATGGCTTAGTTCTTCTTACACACCCAGGGAAATGCTGATTGCCACTTTGGGGTTGTCAGGTAGCCCTGTCATGGAGTTGGAATGCGAGGGGAGTACTCTCAGTCTACCAGCCTCTGACCATTACTGTTCTATTGTCTGTATGTTATCATCTTCCTGACCTTGTAGTGTCTCCAGCTGCAGAACTCCTTTGCTGGGAATCAGTGGCTTTTAAATTGTTTTGCTCATTTTCCCTGCTTGCTTTGCCCGTGTGTGCGAACTATACTCATTGGCTTCAGCTCGTTTAGGGGGTGTTTGAATCCACTATAATTTAGGGAGCCCTGCTGTACCCGGGTATTCCTGACACAAGCTGTATACGTGTCCTTAGTTCTGTTTCACCAATAAAGAGATTCTTCTACTGAAGCCCTGCGTTGCGTGACTTGACTAAGGAGTCTGACAAAGTGTCAGGAATCCATCATCCTTTCGACCCGTATCTCTCCATCCTGAGATGAGCAGAAGTGAGGAAGAGATTCCCACCCAGACTACGTCTGGGGAAATGGTCCAAGAGAAACCACCGTGATGACCACTTCTACCCTAGAGGAAGAGTCGGGCATGGGTGCGTCTCTCTTGGACCCCTTTGGGGGGGGCGAGCGCACAGGTGACCACAAGGCAGAATGGACTATGCTGGGGAAAGTTTTGTGCAGATACCCACGAAACTTGTACACCCACCCCGGGGCCACGTCGAGAAAGTTGTTATAACCAACCTGTGCATAAACTCAGTGTCGAGACAGGGGCGGGAGCCATCTTCAGAGAGACAGGGGAGGCCAAGGGTATTGTAGATACTCAGCTGGACCTGCTGGAACACAGGCATGATCGACTCTTTCGAATGGTTGAAGAGTCGTTCCACAACCTACCAGGAATCGTGATGGAGGTGGTGCATTGTGAGCTTGAACTCTGGCTGCCAGTGCAGCCAGCTCTACTGCCCCTCCAGCAACCAGCACAGCCACCCTGGGGCAGCAGCTGCCTCTGGGGTAGCAGATGCCTCCTATCGGTCAACAACTTGCCATCCCACCCCTGAGGGACTGGGTCTCAAGGCAGCTGCCCCAAGAGGCACTCCAGCTGGTGGAGCTGTTAGATGCCATGTTTGACGGGACACCTGAAAAACTGGCATTTTTTGTGGTGCATGCAGAGAAGTTCATTTTGAATTTGGGCCACCTGTTCCCAGATGAGGAGTGCATTGTGGATCACATCACCTCCTGGTTGCAAGACGGGGCAGCTGATTGGTATATGAGTCTCCATAATGAAGATGGCTGGGAACTCCAGGGAGTGGACACTTTCATGTGGGCTCTCAGGGCCCAATATGAAGACCCGGATGCCAGTGAAATTGCCCGAGCTTTCCTGCGCACCTTCCAGCTGGGAAGAAGACTGTGTGGGAGTATTCTGAGGAATTTAGACGGCAAGCTGCAAAGATCCAAGGGTGGCCTAACTGTGTCCTGGCAGAGCAATACCAACTGGGTCTCCACTTGGAGGTCCAGGAGACGGTCCTCCGAAGCATGCAACCCATTTCCCTAAATACATGGATACGAGAGGCCGCAGATGCCAAAAGCCATCTGTGAACCTTCCGCATCTACAATGAGGCTACCCTGGGTAAGGGTGTGTTGGTGACACCAAAACCCAAGACACTACTGAAGCAGAAGGAGGGGATGCATGAGCAATGGATGAAGCAAGGGCTTTGCTTAAGATCTGGTGATCTTCCAGCACCCCAAAGGAGGGCCCGGAGAAAAAACGCACCAATACACCAGCGAAAAAAAAATGACCGCCCATCCCAAGACTCAACGTGCTCTGCAAGCCAGCCTTCCTGAGGGGGAGACAGAGTCATCCAGCAAAGAGGAACCCCAGCTGGCAGGAAACAGGCAGGACCTGCTGTGAGCAGCTACCCCCCCTTTTGTGACTGTAACTATCATGAATCCTGAATTGGTCACGCACATATGAGTGCGGGGTCTAATTGACTTGGGGTGTGGACGGGATCTGATCAATCCCTCACTTTTGATGGGACTTGGGACTAAGGTTGTTAAACTCCCAGAATCCCTGGTGTTTACCCAAATGGATGGGTCTGCCATGAAAGACCCTTGCAAATACGAGACTGTCCCACTGCAAATGGGGACGGGAGCGCATTGCGAGCACTGGCCTTTTGTGATCACTGCAGCGGCTCATTTCCCGTTGGTGCTGGGCAGCCCATGGCTCCACGACCATGACCTCTATATATTGTAGGATGAGGGTATAGTCTGATTCATATCATCCAAATGTCAAGCACATGGATGGGATGGGGCTTGGGGGACCCCCCTCCCAATGAGCCAGTGCGGGCATGCTTGGCTAGCAAGGAGATGAACATGATTCCCCCTGAATACCGAGACTTAGCATGGGTGTTTGAGGAAGAGGAGTTACCACATCAATTACCCAAGCGGAAGTTGTATGCCATGAGTCCAACGGAAAAGGAGGAGCTGCGTGCATTCATTGAAAGAAACCTTGCCAGAGGTTTCATTCAGCCAGCTTCCTCCCCGTTTGCCGCCCCAGTATTGTTCCAGGAAAAAAAGGATGGGGGATTGAGGCTTTGCACGGACTATAAAGGTTTAAATGCAGTGTCTACTACAAACGCCTATCCCCTCCCCTTGATCAAAGACCTCTTGGTGGAGGTTAAGAAAGGGAAAATTTACTCCAAACTCGACCTCCATAATGCATACTTCCGGGTCCGAATTAAGTAGGGGGATGAATACAAAACTGCGTTCAACACCCTGTTGGGTCAGTTCGAGAACAGGGTGATGCCCTTCGGGCTTCAGGGGGCTCTGAGCGTCTTCATGAACCTGATAAATGAAGTATTGTCCAAGTATTCGTTCAAGGGTGTTGTCATTTATTTAGATGATATCTTGTTGTACTCCCCTGATAAAAAGTCCCATGTGGCTTTGGTCCGTGATGTCTTAGAAATGTTGCACAAGCACAAACTGTCTGCCAAGCTGTCAAAATGTGAATTTCATTGGAGACTTCCGGTCGGGGAAAATGGCGAATTGACACACTTTGCGAGTTGTGCAGAGTGTACTGCGGTATCTGACGACAGCCTGGGCTCTATTTGGCCCAGCGCAGCACTCTCCAGGCGGGGGAGTGGCAAGCAAGCAGCGAAGCCTGAGGGGGGTTGAGATCGGTGTGGATAAGCTTCGGAGGAAGCTTGTTTACACTTTGATCTCCCTCCGTGAAGAGGGCAGTTGCAAATCAACTCTACAGATGCCAGCCGGGCTGAGAATTCAGCATAAATTCGCCATCTACCGATCTCTTCATCATCTGATTAACATCGTTTACGGAAGAAGCACCGCGAAACCCCGAAACTACAAGCAAGGTAACAAATATACGATTAAGCGCTTACCGGTTTAAAGAAGACTGTGATAAACGTACGGATAAGCGTTGAAACGCTTAAGGAACTATTCCGCTTGAATTAAAAGTAAAAAGAAAGCTTTCCGTTAGAGAAAAAGGCTGAAAAGAGACTTTGTTTTGCATTCCTGTGGTTATTCAAGTCTAAACGCTACGTAGTAGAAACGAAACTAACTGTGACTCTGTGATACAGGAAGTGGGCTAGAGTGGAGGTTTTCAGAGGCTGTTGTGTTTGAAGCGGATGGACATTTTATTATGTGACACCACCTTTACCGGAAGTTGGATTATAGAGACGGACAGGAGAACAGGAAGTTCGGAAGAAGCCTACTCTAGCCGGAAAATCATAGAGAAATTGCGCCCGACATTTTGGGGAGGACCAAAATTTAAAACGTTATTTTCAGGCCGAAAAAGTGTTTAAACAAGTTTTAAAGGTGGCGATTTGGCTTGAAGACTGCTAATATAAAGACTAACTAACATTGAAGTGGCCTCCAAGACGGATTTGCGAACAAGACCTAGAGCTGCTTCATCACCCAGCCCGAGAATGACTGCAAAGGAAAAAAAGAGTGGCAAGCAGCTATGGAGGCGATGGAAAAACGGATGACTGAAAATCTTGGAAAACAAATAGAATCACAGTTGCAACAACAATTGGAGCAAATAGAGCAAGTGCAAATTCAAGTACAGAAAAAAAATATGGAAGAATTGAAGGAACTGGTACTTGCAGAAGTCTCAGGGATTAAGAAAGATACAGAAGAACTCAAAAAGGAAGTCAAAAGTCTGGTGACAAAATCTGAAGATATGGAACAAAGAGTTAAAAAAACCCTGTCAGAAAATGCAAGGCTGGAGACCATAATGGATTATAGGGCTACTCAGAATCATTTGAGATTGAGAGGGATAGAAGAAGAGGAGGATCAAGATTTACGGGCTCTAGTAATTAAGACATTGACAACTTACATAGGGGAAGACGAAGGAGATTTGGATGCAGACTTTGACTTGATTTACAGAGTAAACTCAGCCTATGCCAAAAGAAAGCAATTACCTAGAGATGTAATTGTTCAATTTGTGACAACAAAGATGAAGGAAGATGTTTTCAAGAAACAATTTACACAACCGTTGGAAATTAATGGAAAGAAAATAATAATTTTGAGGGAAATTCCGAGATCGATTCTACAAGACAGAAAGAAATTCAAGAAATTGACAGACAGATTAAAAGAAATGAATATCAGGTTCAGATGGGAGATTCCATATGGACTTACATTTATGTACAACTCGGTGAGATCAACTCTTAAAACAGAAGGAGACTTATATAGATTTAAAGCGAGCAATTTGGACGACTTTAAAGATATTTAATTCAACGCCATTATGGATTACAAATTTTTATCTTGGAACGTAAATGGACTAAATTCACCAGGTAAAAGAAGACTGGTGAATCATTGGCTGGAAAAACAAAAATGTAATATAATTTGTCTACAAGAAACACACATAAGAAAACAAGACGATAAGTATTTGACTAATAAAAAATTGGGAGAAGAATTTCATTCTTCAGCATTTAACAAGAAAAAAGGAACAGTGATTTATATTTCAAAAGATTTGGATCCTAAACAAATTTTTTCCGACAAAGAAGGGAGATATGTAGGCGTGGAAATCTTTATGGACAGAAAAAAGACATTGCTTGTTAATATATATGCACCCAATGGTGCAAAGAGACTTTTTTAATGATTTGGCTAAAGAGTTGGAGTGTTTGAACTATGACCAAATTGTCCTGGCGGGAGACTTTAATGGTACAGTGAACAACACATTGGATAGAAAGTCCAAAGCAAGTGCTGAAATGGCTGGAAAGTTACCAAAAAATTTTTTTCAATTGATGAAGCAAGAGAAATTAGAAGATGTTTGGAGGAAGTGGAATCCTAAGGTTAAGGACTATACGTTTTATTCGAATAGACATAATTCCTTTTCTCGAATTGACATGATTTGGATGTCAGAGGAGATGGCGCAAAAAACTTATAAAATACAAATTTTACCGAAAACTAATTCTGATCATAATCCCCTACTTTGGATATCTAAAGCAAAACCCAAACAGTTATTTTGGAGAATCAATGAAGATTTACTGGATCAAAAACAAATTAATGAAATTTTAAAAAAGGAAACGAAAAGTTTTTTTGAATTGAATTTGAATAAAGGAACGGATATACAAGTTGTATGGGATACATATAAAGCAGTAATGAGAGGTATGCTTATCTCTCTGAACTCCAAAGACAAAAAGCAAAAGATTCAGCAGCAGAAAGATCTTCATGAAAAAATTCGACAAAAAGAAAGGGAATTAAAAAAAAGACCAGGGAAGAAGAAGATTATTAAGGAAATCCACTTCTTGCAAGACCAGTTGAACGTTCTTTTAAACAGAGAATTATATTGGAATCTGAAAAAATTACAGCAAAAAGCATTTGAGGGTGCAAACAAACCAGGAAAGTTTTTAGCATGGCAATTGAAAAATAGAAAAGAAAGAAACTTTATATCTAAGATTGTTGAAGATGGAAAGGATGTGATGAATCTGAATGGTATAAAAAGAGCTTTTTTTAAATATTACGCCAAATTATTTCAAAAGAAAGGAATTGACCAACAGAGAATCAAGAAATATTTGGAGAAAATTGAAGTTCCAGAGCTGGGAAAACAAATTAAGGAATTACTAAATGGTTTAGTAACGAAAGAAGAAGTGACAATGGCGATAGAGGATGCAAAGTTGGGCAAAGCTCCAGGACCAGACGGCTTTACAGCAAAATTCTATAAGAAATTTAAAGAGGAGCTAACCCCTATTTTAGTACTTCTGTCGAATGAGATAAGACAGACTAAACGGATCCCAGATTCATGGAAAGAAGCAAACATTTCATTGATACCTAAAGAAGGTTTGGATTTGACTCAAGTAAAGAATTATAGGCCAATTTCGCTATTAAATAATGATTACAAACTATTTGCAAAAATACTTTCTGAGAGACTGAAAAAGTATTTGAAAGATACAATAGCGGAAGAACAAGCTGGATTTTTACCAAATAGACAAATCAGAGACAATTTGAGAGTGGTGATAGATGCAATTGAATATTATGACAAGCATCCTGAAAAAGAAGTAGGATTCCTCTTCTTAGATGCGGAAAAAGCTTTTGACAATTTAAATTGGGAATTTATGCTACAAGTTATTGAAAAAATGGATATTGGACAGTCTTTCTTAAACATGATTGTGGCAATATATTCAGAACAAAAAGCGGCTTTGAATATAAATAAAGAAAGGACGGACTTCTTCCGAGTCCAAAAGGGAACGCGTCAAGGTTGCCCATTATCTCCGTTGCTGTTTATTTGGATATTGGAAATATTATTGACAGCGATAAGGAAAGACAATAGTATTGAAGGACTTACAGTGAAAGGCTTTGCCTACAAGTACAGGGCATTTGCAGATGACGTAATGTTTATGATTCAAGACCCAATTGAGAAAATACCACAATTGATGGAAAAAATTGAAGAGTTTGGGTCAGTTGCGGGATTTTATGTTAATAAAAGCAAAACCAAAGTGATGTGTAAAAACATGACGAAACAAAGACAAACAGAATTGCAAGAGAAAATTCAATGTGAAGTGGTCACAAAGACTAAATATCTTGGAATTGAATTAACCATGAAAAATATTGACTTGTTTAAAAACAATTATGAAAAGGTGTGGCATAAGATTCAACAAGATATGAAGAAATGGGACACTTTGAATTTATCACTGATGGGAAGAATCGCAACTGTAAAAATGAATGTTTTACCACGTTTGATGTTTTTGTTTCAGACTATTCCAATATTAAAACAAAGGAAGGTATTGGATATGTGGCAGAAAGAACTATCTAAATTCGTATGGGCAGGAAGAAAGCCAAGGATTAAAATGAAAATTTTATGTGATTCAAAAGAGAGAGGAGGCTTACAATTACCGAATTTAAGACTGTATTATGATGCCGTCTGTTTAACATGGTTGCAACAGTGGATTAATTTGGACAATAAGAAGTTATTGGCCCTGGAAGGACATGATAACAAATTCGGATGGCATGCATATTTATGGTATGGAAAAGAAAAAGTGGATAAATTTTTTAAACACCACTTTGTAAGACAATCACTGTTCGAGACATGGACGAGATATAGAAAATTCTTCTCAGAAGAAAGACCACTTTGGATTGTACCAGCGGAAGTAATTAATCCATATTCAAGAAACCAAGGACTAGATTGGCTACCTTATAAAAATCTTTTAAAATCTGAAGGGAAAAATTTTGTGTTAAAAGATAGATTTGATGTTGAATTTGAATATGATTGGTTGAAGTATAGACAGATTTATGATCTATTTAAGACCGATAAAAGAGAACATGGTTTTAGAGCAAAGAACATTGAAATTGAAACTGTATGGCTTGAAAAAGATAAAAAAATGATTTCTAAACTGTACAAGGTGTTATTGAAATGGTATACTGAGGATGAAGTTGTAAAGGAGCAAATGATAAAATGGGCTGTAAATGTTAATAATGAGATATTAATGACATCTTGGGAATATTTGTGGAAAAAATCAATGAAAATTTCAACGTGTGTAAATGTTAAAGAGAATTGTTATAAAATGATGTACAGATGGTATATGACGCCTAAAAAAATTGCTATTATAAATGAAAGTATGTCCAACAAATGTTGGAAATGTAAAAAACATGAGGGGTCTTTTTACCATATGTGGTGGACATGCGATAAGGCAGTAAAGTATTGGACAGAGATCCACAATGAGATACAAAAAATTTTGAAATGTACTTTTAAGAAAGACCCACAGATGTTATTGTTAGGTCTTAAAATGGAAGAAATAAATGTAGCCAAGAGAACACTGCTATGGTACTTGACTACAGCAGCAAGACTGACTTTTGCTCAATGTTGGAAACAAGATAAAGTACCTGAAACATGGGAATGGATTAAAAAGACGTTGTTTTTAGCAGAAATGGACAAATTAACAAGAAAATTAAACAACGAAGAAGATGAAACTTTTTTTGAAGACTGGAAAGACTTTCAAAAATACTTGTTGAAAAACTGGGACATTAAACGCGGCTTGATCTGCTTTGATAGTTATTAAGTGGAAAATGAAATAGAATTAGATTTCTGAATTGTTACCGTTTGCTAGAGAACATAAGTTTAGGAATAATTGTAATAGAATAAGAGAGATATTAATGGGGTTGGAGTGGTGCGGGAAGTCTTGTTTGGGGGGGGGAGAAGGGGAAATTAGAAAAAATGGGTATGTAGGTTGGTTGAAAATGTTTTAACATGTGATATATCCAATAATAAATTGTATTTACCAAAAAAAAAAAAAAATGTGAATTTCATTGTACAGAGATTAACTTTTTGGGCTACCGTATTCCCCCAGGGTTTGGAGATGGACCCGGCCAAAGTCTGGGACGTGGTGGGGTGGGAACCCCCTTGAACCCGGAGGCAACTCCAGGCATTTTTCGGTTTTGCCAATTTCTACAGAGACTTTCTCGCTAACTTTGCCCAGGTGAGCTTACCGCTCACGGATCTCTTAAAGACAAAAGGGAAGGGCCCTGAGAGTACCTGGCCGGGTGCTAAGATAACATGGACAAACGAATGCCAGGAGGCGTTCGACCACTTGAAAGCCCTGTTCACGTCCGAGCCCATGCTTGCCCACCCAAATGAACTCAAAAAATTTATTGTTCAAGTGGACACATCTGACATTGCTATGGGTGGTGCCATCTTGCAGGATGGGGAGAATGGGAAATTGCACCCCCTTGCCTATGTCTCCTGGAAGTTTAATGATACAGAACGCAATTGGTCGGTTTGGGATAAGGAGCCGGGAGCTATTAAATTGGCACTCTCTATTTGGCAACACTGGCTGGAGGGGGCCAGAGTGCTGTTTGAAGTGTGGACTGACCATAAAAACTTGGAAGTGCTTAGAATGCCCCAAAATCTGAATCCGAAACAGCTCCATTTGGCTGATTTCTTTTCTAAGTTCAATTCCACACTCCACCATTTCCCTGGAAAAGCTAATTCCCTAGCAGACACATTGTCACGCCTCCCACAGCATGACAGTCAGTGGGAGGAGGTTCTTGACTCTATGTTTACACCCTCCTAGTTGGGAGGAGCAGTCGTGACGCACAGCCAGTCGGCAGCCCAACCCCTCATGGACATGGAATGCTGGGAACTGAAGTTCGCCTCCACCCTCTCTGACAGGGACCAATTTGAACTACAGAAAGAGGGGGAGGGGGAGGAATGGGCTAACGGCTGTTGATACCGCAGCCACAAACTGTTTATGCCTTTGGCTTTGTGGGGTGATATCATGTTGGCGGTGCACGGCAACAAATTAGCAGGGCACCTGGGGTTTGTAAAATCCCTGCACTTGTTACAACATCAGTTCTGGTTGCTGGGAATGAGAAAGGACCTCTCCTTGTTTGCTCAGTCTTGCCAAACTTGCATTATGGGCAAGCTGAGACCCAGGAAGCCGCTGGGACTCCTACAACCCCTACCCACGCCCGGAAGGCCGTGGGAAGTTATTTCAATGGACTTTCACTGATTTGCCCCCCAGCTGTGGCAAGAGTGTTATCTGGGTGGTTGTTGATCTGTTTTCGAAACAAGCCCACTTTGTTCCTTTTAAGTCCCTGCCCACTGCACGTGTGCTGTCCAAGGCTTTGCTCCAACATGTGTTTAGATTGCATACACTTCCCAGGAAGATTATCTCCGATCAGGGCTCACAATTTGTTTCCAAGTTTTGGGGTGAGCTGCTGCATCTCATGGGAGTTGATCGCGGTTTAAGCAGTGCCTACCACCCCAAGACTGATGGTCAGATGGAGCAAGTGAACCAAACCCTTGAACAGTATCTCCGTTGTTTCACTAACTTCCAACAGGATGATTGGGAAGCGCTCCGCTCCCTGGCGAAGTTCGGCTACAATAATGCATGCCATTCTTTCACAGAGGTCTCCCCCTTTATGGCAGTTTATGGCTATGAGGCGCCACCCCTCCCATTTCTGTCTGATGCAGCCCTGCTGGAAGGGGAGATGGGGGACTGGTGTAAGAAGCTACAGGCAGCCTGGCAGCTTCTATGCACAACTTTAGACAAGGCTAAATTGGATTATAAACAGCAGGCAGATAAGAAACGCTCCGCGGGCTGAGACATCCAGCCTGGTGACTCAGTCTATGTGTCTACCAAGGGACTCCAGCCTAGTAGAAAGCTGATGGGTTGACTAAGGTTGTGTGACCTGACTAAGGAGCCGACAGGGGTCAGGAAGCAATTTTTCTCCAGGCCAGTTTGGCCAGGGATCCTGGAAGTTTTTTTGTCATCTTCTGTGCGTGGAACAGTGGTTACAGTGGGTGTGGAGGGGGAGGTATTTGTGAACTTCCTGCCTTATGTAGGGGGATGGACTAGATGACACTGGAGGTCCTTTCCAACTCTATTATTCTATGAGGAGGATTTATGTAGATACTCCTGAGAACAGTGTGTCAGTAAGGAACCTAAGGAAGAGCAAAGAATCCATGTGAAAGCAGTCATATTGTATTGAGCTCCATCCTGCATTCATGTTCCCTTTTTCCAGGAGTCCCCATATCAAAGGAGACATGATTACTCCAGCCAAGAATGTCTAAGTCCCGATATCTGAATCTTTATAGGGCAAGGAGGGGGCTAAACAGAACCAGTTTTTTGCTAGGTAAAATTCATGCAGCCACCAGAGAATAAGGGAAACACAACAGTACAGAATATTTTACGATATCTTACTGAGGAGAGGCTTTCATGTGGCAAACAGGGACCATGGGTTCAAATTCCACCCACAGATTCTGCTAGCAAGAATAAGTGCAGCATGCCTACTGGTCAACAACATGCTGATCAGCACACACTGAATGTAGATTGGAGCCCCTACTTTGTGAACAGATCTCTAAACACATCCTCAACTTGGTTCACAGGAATGAGACACAGCACAGCAAAACTAGCCACAAATACCATGGCATGGAGGACTGCAGAGAATGGCATTGCATAACTGAAATGCACAGGCATGCCCAGAGTTCCTGGGTCAAGCCTCACATGTGGATAGCTAACAGACAGCCCTTGATGGAGTCCCAGGCACAACTGAAGTTCTGCACCGTGGAACTCAATCATTTTGGATGAGCTGCTTTGGTTCATCCCACCCCATCTTTGTTATGCAGGCTATATAGTTTATATATCTATCATCCATCTATCATCCATCTATCATCATCATCATCATCATCATCATCAAACTATCTAGTACTGCTCATACAACTATCACCTTAAATAGAAATTAAAATAAAAAGACCTTACTTAGTATTATTTCCCTGGTATTTAATTATTGCACCTATAAATTTTGCTACTGAAAGAGTTATGATCATTCATATCTGATAATAGCCATGTCACCTGGGCTCTCATATTAAGCAATTCTGCATTTTTAAGTAATGGGGTGATTAAATTAGCCTTCAACATGTTAAATATAGGGTACATAGTTTATAAGATAGCAACAATAATTGTGGGAGTGTTCATTCTGAACATCGCTCCACCCTCGAAAGGGCATACCTGTGCAAACATAGGACAATCCCCTGACCCCTCCATGTGCGGGTCCCATGCTGAAGAAATCTAAGTTGAACAACCAGCACCAATTCCTCTTTGTCTAGCCCCAGTGAAACACAGTCACAGCTGTGAGATAATCCTTTAATAAGGGGCGAAGGCACTGAAAATTTCACCCCACTTTGGTAAGCAATGTCCTTTCCCCCCCTTTAAACTGCCTTTTTAAAAAGATGGCTGAGATGATCCTTTCAGTGAAGGCTACAGTTTATCCCATTTAGGGGAGGGGCCATGGCTCAGTGATAGCAGACCAGCTCCTTTGCTCACCAAAGATCTCACATTCAATCCCCAACATGTTCAGTTAAAGAATCAGGTGATGTGAAAGACATCGGCATGATACCATAGAGAATCAGTGGTCAGAGTAGACGGTACTGACCTTGATACTGACCTTGGCTCACTCAGTATAAGGCAGCTTCATGTGTATGTGGGTAAGTACAAAACAAAGAAGATCCTAAATGCATACATTTCCCTTTGAAACCAAATGGAGGGAAAACAAAAGAATAAAAACATTTTCACATCTTGGTAACTCACAAATGCAACACAAACCAGAAGTACCAGGTGCTTTTTATCTAGGGAAATCCCGCTTTTGGAAGCCAACTGTTCATTCTGCACAACCAGCACAGGAATCCCTGTTGTCCCCCTGAATGACGGGGTCCAATATGGACTGAAACTGCCTTTGAGAATCATTGTGGAAACTGGATGTTCTAAACCACACAATGAATCAATAGGAACCAAGACATTTTTATGTCTCTATATGCAAAACACCAGCATAAAAATTGTAATGGGAGGCAGATGTCTCAGCTTTGACCAATTTCTGCTTTATTGGTGTGTATTATTATAGTCACTTTTATAGACTTCTTTAGCACTTGAACTGTGAAAAGTGCTTTAAATTAGATTCCATCATTTCTTCTCCCGTTGTTGCTTTGCTGACATGAAAGGAGGGTCATGCGGTACATTTTACCTCTTTAGCTCAGAAAACTGCTTCACAAATTGCAAAAATTTCCATATAGGAAATAACATAACCAGTGTGCAGAAATGTAGCCAATTATGATGATCTAACCATGAACTTCATATCAGACCAAAGCGCCTTCTATGCTAAATTTATGTAATATATGATGCAGGCCTCAGATACAGGTCAGTTTTCTGTGAGACAGCTTTGCTGTGGTTGCTACTTACATTTTAGTCTCCCCTGCAGGAATCAAGGGAGGCTTTGTTCTGAAAGTGAACTCATAGAAATTTGTGTGCAGGATCAAGTAAGTTCATAATAAATAGTGCAATCCTTAGCAGAGTTACACCCTTCTAAATCTACTGTTGTCAATGGGCTTAGAAAGGTGTATCTTTGCTAAGGATTGCATTGTATATTACTCATCATACAAAATGACCTATCATATGAGCTCTTAACTATACAAACAACCAAGAGTTGTAACACATGAGTAAATTCTGTTTTGGGTATTGGTGTTTAGCTAATCCACAATGATGCCATAGATTTGTGATTGGAAAAAAATCATTATTTGTCCTCAGAAAAATCTTGAGATGAAGGTTACTGCCCTTTTTACTTTTACATAATGGGGAAATGGGTCCATAAATCTTCCCAGTTCTTTTTAGTGAGTCTTTAGTTGGAATCTGAACTGGGTCTTTCAGACTCAACTTAGCACTGAATATACTGTACCACAGCAGCCTAACTATTGTGCACATAGTAGCTTCATGATAACAAGTTCCATAGACTAGGCTTGCTCTGAATTGCTTCTTTTGAGAAATTGTATTCCATCATGTGTGGAGAAGGATGGTACCACAGTTATGGAACTGCACAGGCCATTTCAGTAATTAAACATTTTGTGAAGATCTTTTATGTTTCTGAGGCATGTTAATCTGAATGTAGTGCTATGTGACTATACAGCGTACATTATTATGCCTTTTAAAAAATAATGCAGATTTCTGTTAAAATAAACTATTTTATGGCTGAACTTAATGTTCAGTATTTATAAGAAAAGGTTATTAATACATTTTTAAGCAAATACATATGTAGTTCTGGAGAATGATTTAACAGGAATGTAACTTCGGCATGAAAAAGGTCTATTGTCTAATAATACATCTGACGGAAATTAGCACTTTGCCGTGTTGCTCCTCATTACCCCCAGGGAACAATGTTCCAACTCATTCCATGGGTTACCTATTACTGAAGTCCTGGGAATGCCCTACATACTTCCTGCCAGCCCCATTCTAATTAATTCTGTGACTACAAAAAGACAGGTCAGAGCAAGGTACTTAAATATTTTAAAAAAAAAAATAGAGGGAGAAATTAGAACCAAATATATCCCCTATACCTGGCAATTGTTCAAAGCTTCCCACTTTGTATTTCTACAAAAATCTTCCTACTGGAATTGCAAAACTAAGGCTTCAATTCAACTGGAGGGAATTTCCTCTCCATTAAATGGTGACAAATATTTCCCAACCACCTGAAATGCTTGCCAGTCTTCTTTGGCACAGAAACCACACTCCAGAGCTGGGAATTTCTCCAAGACACATTAACTCCCCCCCACACACATTTTTTTTCTTTGTCTGGCTTAAAAAAAAATTATAGGCAGATTGGTTCAACAGGCAGTTTTCCTTTATGACACTTTGTTTTTCCCATTACAAAGATGAATGATAATATTACAATACCTAATGCTTATCTAACATTTTTACAATTAGTCAGTTACTACTGCACAATGTTAACTGAAAGAGCTGATAGAGCTTAGTGGTTAAGAGACTAAAAGCCAAATGACTTGAGATGGTAGGAAATCAGTGACTGGCTCTCCAAAGCCAAGTGTCCACCACTTTTATTGGTGAAAAGGAAAACTATTAATAATCACTTTTGAATTAGGACTAATGCGTAGGGCAGGGGTCACCAACATGGCACCCACTGGTGCCACAGCACCTGCCAGTTTTTCCTCTGGTGTCCACTGAGTTTCTTAGAAAGTAAGCAGGGCCATTATAAGGTATGGCTTGTTATTGTTCCCTAGGGTTGCCAGGTCCCCCTGGCCACTGGCAGGGAGTGGAGGGTAGTGTTGCCAACTCCAGGTTGGGAAACTCCTAGAGATTTGGGGGTGGGGAGGACAGGAACATCACTGGGGTACAATACCATAGAGTCAAATATAAGGAAAGCTGTTTTCCCCAGTCCTTTAGTTTCTGTAGCTGCTATTGCAGCCACGGAAAACCCTCTCAATTGATTGTGAGCAACCTAGGAATGCCAGCCTTTAAGTGGGATCTTTGGATCCTCTGAAATTGCAGCTAATTTTCAGACTACAGAGATCAGTTCCCCTGGAGAAAATGGATGCTTTGGAGGTTAATTTCCCTTTCCTCCCCCATGAATTCCTTTGTACTTTTTATTACCCTATTGCTATTCTTTTGCAAAGCTCCTGTGGCAGCCATTTTAGGTTTAGCCCCACCTCCTGTGGCAGAGATTTTGGGGTGGTGCTCACTAATGTTCCCTCTAAGCTATGGAGTCTAATGAGCAAAAATATTACTTTGTGAGCTACTGGCATTAAAGTTGTGGGTGAGCAATTTGGCTATTGCACAAATTAGTTTGCTCTGGAGACATCCTTCTGGAGTGAAAACAAAAATGTGTGAGCTGGAGGCTAAAAAACTTCAAGTGAGCTCACACTAACTCAGCTTACAGGGAACACAGGGAACACTCAAAATTCCAAAGGTGCCCATAGTCTCAATAAGGTTGGGGACCCCTGGTACAGAGGAAACATTTACTATACTCATGTTTGACCTTTAATAGTCCCCAGAAGTTACTGCTTACCTAATTGGGGAAAAAACATGCAAGTTCTCATTATAGTGACTGTACATTTTCTGCATTGTAATGTAGTACAGCCAAGACACAGAATTATCAGTGAAAACTAGGCTGCAGTCTAAAATGCTCCACTTCAACATTGAACTAATTGTTATGTACGTGGACTGCCTCCAGGGGTCCGTGGTTAAACTAAGGAGCTTGGTCCCTGAACACAAAGGGACCTAGGATCCTAGACCACCTAGCGTTCACCAATAGCACCTCTGGCAGGAAATTCAAACCCTCCAATGGGACTGTGGGTATGCCAGGTGGGATGTATATAGTTGGCCCTTGCGGGGCCATTTTGCCAGTTCATGTGTGAAAAACAATAAACGTGTCTGAACGCATGTCGTTGTTCGAGTCCTCCATGCAGCGAATCCAGTACTTTACAATGGTGACGAGATGGGATCCCAATGACCGGGCCTGACTCTCCAACTATCGCAGCACCAAGCAATGATCCAGAGGAAGCTACCGTGCACCACACCGCTCCTGAGCAGCACCACATCATGACCTGCAATCCCGAACACCGCTCCCCGCTCCACGTTAGAGTCATGGCCTCCACTCCGGGACACCTTGAAGCTTTTGACCCCACTCATCCCGAGCTCTGGGGACAGACCAACTGACCTGCTACCTTACCTTCCATGAGGAGACTGACGTGGGCAAGAGGAGGCCCCTCCTCCTCAACTCTTGTGGTGTGAACACCATCCGGCTCACAAAGAGCCTCCTGGCACCCAAGGCAATCCTCGAATGCACATACAAGGAGATTATCGACGCCCTAACCAGGTACTTCACGCCCAAGCCCACGATGCTGGCAAAGTGGATGAAATTCCAGGGGCACATCCAGAAGCCTGGTGAGAAGGCCAGAGCTTTCATGGCCACGCTGCACCAACATGCAATGGAGTGCGTATTCACCAAGGTGGAGGAGAACATCTTGACCCAGTTCGTCTGGGGAATCAGCAATGTGAAGCTCTGCCAAAAGATGATTGGCACCACCGACTTCCAACTCGATGAGGCCCTTCAGCTTGCCATCGGTCATGAGGCCTCTCACTGTGACTGACCACTGGCTGAGTCTCATCTAGTGCTCCCCAACTCAGCGCCCGAGAACTCTGATGAGGATGACGTCTGTCTCATCCGCCCACACAACTGCCGAAAGTCTCTGGAGCCTCTGGATGCTCGGGGAAGCCTGCTGGGCGGACCACATGCACCAGCTGCAGAGAGGCACACGAGCGAAAGTCATGCTGTTTCCACAATGCCACCTGCCACACCTGTGGTAAACAGGGTCACCTCACCCATGTCTGCAGATCCAAGGGCAACTGGAACCACCCGCCCCAGCCACAGCCATGCCGCCAAACCTCTGCGCACTATGAGGACACCACTGATGACCTCTACCTCCTGACCAGCCAGCCCTCCCTACAGGTACTACACCTCCCCAATCTGTCCGTGCCCCCAAAGATCCAGGTACAGGTCCAGACCGAGGGTCCCCCTCTTCGATGGAAGTAGACTCCGAGTCAGCAGCTTCCATCATATCAGTGGAAACTCTGGACAGACTTTGTCCAAACGGCGGGCCTCACCTGCGCCCCACACCTTTGAACCTGGTGGACTTCCAGAAAAACCCAGTTCCAATAGAGGGCATGGGGACCTTCCAGGTGAAGTGCCAGGGGTTTGAGGGTTTCCTGAACTTGATAGTCATGGAGGGAAATTTAGTTAGTCTGTTGGGCCGGGGATGGTTTGCACCATTGGGCATCACCATGGGTGTGTGTGTGTGTGTGAATAAATATGCGCCACGGGACTATGCAGATGTTGTGGGGAATTCCCTGAGGTCTTTGATGGGGTTCTGGGATGTTACAAAGGGCCCCTGGTTTCATTACAGGTCGATCCCCAGGTTGCCTCTATCTGCATGCTGTTCCGCAGTACCCCGATCGCATTATGGCCAAAAATAGACGCGGAACTAGACCACTTGGTGGCGCAAGGAGTCCTAGAGCCTGTCTTGCATGCACTGTGGGAGACTCCTATAGTGACCTCAGTAAAGCTAAATGGAGACGTCTGCATCTGTGTGGACTATAAGTGCACTTTAAACAAGGCCCTCTACGACCACTCTTACCTGGTCCCGGTTGTTAGCCGTGTGTTGGCCACACTGGCAGGAGCTAAATTTTTTGGCAACTGGACCTCGCACAAATGTACCAGCAGCTGCTGGTGGACAGTGCCACCACCACCATGCAGACCATTGTCACCCACAGGGGTGCATTTAAGGTGAAGTGCTTGCAGTTTGGCATTAATGTGGCCCCGGGGTTGTTCCAGCAATTAAAGGATTCTCTATTAAAAGGGATCCCTGGAGTGATGCCTTTTTTTGATGGCATCCTTATCGTTGCAGCCACCCCAGATGACTTCACCTCCTGCCTCTGCACCGTCCTCTGCCGGTTCAACGACATGGGCCTTAAGGTCAAGAGGGAAAAATGCCTCCTAGGCATCCCGGAGGTGGACTTCTTGGGGTTCCAGGTTGATGCTTCCGGCCTCTACCCGGGGAGGGAAAAAGTGAAGGCCATTGTGGAGGCCTCTCCACTCAATTCCAAGGCGGAACTCCAGGCATTTCTGGGCCTCCTGAACTTCTATCATGCCTTCCTGCCCCACAAGAGCCTTTGCACAGACTCCTGGACAAGTTGGTGCAGTGGTCTTGGAGCCCTAGAGAGTCCTCAGTGTTCCGGGGGGTCAAGGCACTCCTGATATCCACCACTACCCCAGCAACCAGACCCGGCCAACCAGCCAAAGCCAGTAGTAAACACCCCCGTGCCTGCGCCCCTGTGCTGTCTACGAGAGCGCAGACCCCCCGCCTATTTGCAAGACTACATCACATAGGCAGGAATGAAACTATGGGGGGAGGGGTGTTATGTACGCAGACCACTTCCAGGGGTCCATGGCTAAAGTAAGGAGCTTGGGCCCTAAACACAAAGGGACCTAGGATCTTAGACCACCGAATGTCCACCAATAGCACCTCTGGTGGGAAATTCAAACCCTCCAATGGGACTGTGGGTGTGCCGGGTGGGATGTATATAGTTGGCCCTTGCGGGGCTGTTTTGCTAGTTCATGTGTGAAGTACAATAAACGTGTGTCAGGTATCCCTGCCATAGGGATGGAGAAGGGGGGGAGGATGGGACTGTAGTGTGCTAATTGATGTATCTGGACTGTTGGGATGGAATGTGGGGAGATGCCGATGTTGCCTGGGCAACCGGGCTATATCTCATCTCCCAGGCCAGGAGTGGCCTTGAATGCCAGGCTGTGAGTCTCCTGTCGCTTTCTTAAGACAACAGCTAGGCCTGGGAAAGGTGGGGTGGCGGGTATACGATTATTTACTGCTTTCTGGTGTTCCCGCGCGCGCTCTACCCATCTATTGGTAGAGAGGTGGGGACCCTTCCCCCCCCCCTTAGAGTATAACTCAATGCTTCATGTATCCAAGTTATTCTTAACAATGCTTCTGTTCTAGTGACCTAGTATTGCAGCTTAATAAATACTATTTTTGTTTCAATGAATAAGGCCTGGTGTTTGGCTGACTAACTGAGGACTCTGACAACGTGTCTGAATGCATGTTGTTATTCGAGTCCTCCATGTGGCGAACCCAGTACTTTACACTAATAATGCTAATCTACCATAAAAGTAACAGTTAATGTTATCTGAAGCACTAACACTCAAAAATGTTATAGACATACGAGATATTGTTAATTGTGTACTTAGACACACTATGGCTGCAGTCCTAATGACATTTTCCTGAGAATAAGACCCACTGAGTAACATGGGACATATCCAAGTAGACCTGCTCCCTGTGAATTGCAGCTAGATTTGGTAAGTTAACATAGACATACATACTTGATTGTGCCAATGGATGCCAATTGAATATATGCAAGTCTTAAGTACTACAAAAGAGATATAAAGAACAACTTTTGCAAAGTAAATATATGAACATTATCAGCAATCATCACATACTGAACACTTTCATTTTTGCCTTATTGTGTGACATAATGCCAGATTTTTTTGTCAGATAGAATCTTTTGTTTGTACAATAACATTTTTAGTTGTGTTTGGTTTATATTTGATTGTTGTATTTTAATTCTTATTGTAAGCTGCCCAGAGCACACATTTGAATAGAAAGCAAGGTATACATTTTCTACAATAAAAATGAATACATATTAGAAATAGTGTAAAAAAATCTGTTCCATTTCAAATATATTGTGCCATTGCTCATTATAAGAACATAAGAAGAGCCCTGCTGGATCAGACAAGTATTCCATCTAGTCCAGCATCCTGTCTCATACAGTGGCCAACCAGTCCCTCTAGAGAGCCAACAACAGGGCACAGAGGCCGAGGTCTTCCCCTGATGTTGTCTCCTGGCTCTGGGATTCAGAGGATTAGCAGCTCTGAATGTGGAGGTTCTCCTCAGCCACCATGGCTAGTAGCCAGTGATAGACTTATCCTCCATGAATCTATCAAATCCCCCTTTAAAACTGTTTATTCATATGGCCATCACTACATCCTCTGGCAGCAAATTCCACATTTGAAACTATCTCATGTAAAGTAGTATTTCCATCTGTCTGTACTGAGCCTACTGCCCATCAGTTTCATTGGATGCCCTCGAGTGCTAGTATTTTGGGAGAGGGAGAAAAATTTCTTTTTGTCAACTCTCTCCACCTCATGCATAATTTTATAAACCTCTATCATTTCCCCCATTAGTTGTTTCTTTTCTAAAGTGGAAAGTCTCAGACTCTTCAGTCTTTCCTCATAGGGAAGGTGCTCCAACCCCCTAATCATTTTGGTTGCCCTCCTCTGTACTTTTTCCAGCTCTGCAATGCCCTTTTTAGATACAGTGACCAGAACTGTACTAGGGTTGCCAGGTCCTACCTTGACCCAGTGGGGGACTCCCAGGGATGTTCCTGGGATGTTCTGCTGCACAAAGTACATGCAGCACAATGACATCACCCAGAAGTGATGTCATTGCATCAATGATGTCAGGGGGTGCCTTCAAAACCATAGAGTTTGCCCAAAACCAAAGTGTCACCCCGAGGTCAGTGACAACAATGACGTCACTTCTGCATGACATCATCATTACAGGGATGTCATGTGGCGATGTGTCTGTTTGCTGATACTCAATAGACATAACCAGTCACTCTTTGCACATTATTTCATTATTGTCAGCTGCTATTCAGTGCTGCTATTGTCAGCTGCTACATACTCTCCATATATTTAATTAAGAAAAAGGGAGAACCTTCATTTGCATTTGGCATTGCATAGCAAGATTGTTAACACATACTTGAGAGATATGAATGAAAGTGGACAAGATTCCAGGAATTCACTTTCTGGTCTGTAGGTTGTAGCGTCAGTGACTCAAACCCAAGAGATTTCAATGAGTATTTAATTCAAAAAGTAATTAAGTCTTTTGTTCTAGGACTTGAATCTGAGCCATACCATCTGGAACCAGTGTGCACAGAAGTGCTGGTCAAAGCCAGAGAAGCCGTCAGAGGGAGATATTGCAAAGAGGCAACATATTTCTTCATACAATTAGCCTGAGAGATAATAATAATTTTAAAGGCTGCAGAATTAATGGTGTTAGTACTCATTTAAGTAACAATGAGATTGCCGAGATATAACCAGCTATTTTGGAAAGGATGAACAATCACAGCTTCCAAGGGAAAGTAGTCAACTTCTGTATTCTCTGGGGGAGCACTATTATCCTAGCTTTAGTAAGTTCATAAACTGGTAACATTTTGTAGTAATAAGAGAATTTAGAACATCCTTGGCCTCCCTACCCAGCCTGCCAAGGGATTTCTTTGAACATAGTGAAAACTGAGCTAGAAATTTACAGAAAACAATTGTGAAATTAAAATTTCATCATGCAAGTTGCCAGGACTTGTAACATATTTAAAATAAAATTCCAACACAGCTGTATCATGATTTAATCTGAAAAATTATGAACATGGATTATAGGAGGTGTTTGAATTGTCAGTAGTCACAGAATTTTGATTCAAGACAAAAAATCCCACGAATGAATCACAAAATATTAAGAATATAAACCAGAAGCTTTCAGTGAGGTAAATTCGTTTACTAACTGGCTGCAGAGTTCCTCTGCTTCTAATAGTCCCCTGACATGGCAGTGTTTACCAGGTGCTGTTCTCCCATCTCACTGCTTGAGGGCCTGCTGCTTATGTTTCTCAATTGTAGTTATTAAGGTTACAGAACATCCTTCAAGGCCAGGTGTTGGCAACCATAAGTGGCTATTATGATGATTGTGCTTCTTTTGAAAAATGAGGCATTTAGCTCTCCCCTGGACAGGATACAGGTTAGGTAGACCAGTTGTGTCATGGCCTGGGATAAACCCAGCAGGAAAAGCAATATACTGATTCACAGTATGTTTTAAACATATGTGCCTCTCATAATGGTGATAGTATGCCTACTTTTTGCACTTGGGTATTTGTACTTGACTGCAAGTAGTCTTGGGAAAGATGGCTCTCTGTAAAGTAAACTTAGGAACAAAGTCAGGCTTCTTCAATAATATCTATGTTCCCTTAGCCAGATTGCATTTGCAACAGTGGCTCTCATTAATGGGGACATTCTCCAAGCTCTCAAAACTCTCCAAACTTTAAAAAGCTGTCTGTTATGTACTCCATGCTACCCAAATTATTCAGCACTTCCTTTGAAACATTGGAGGGATTTTCACATGCTTGTTCCCTTTCTTTATGAATGAATGCAGGAATGAGACTCCAAGGTGCAGGTATGGGATGGAGAAGCTGTAGTAACCTGCCCTGCATCCAGCTTCCAAGCTTAGAAATAACTGGGCCTGGCCACAAACTGGTTAGACCCTAACTAGAGTTGGCAGGAATTTTGCAGCAGGTCACTGGCACAAAGGTAGGGCTAACTGTCCTAATGCTGAAGGGAGCTTTTCCCACCTTCATGATCTTGTGCAGAGAGGTGGGGTTGGGAAAGGGACTCCTTTGATGCTGAGCAGCATCAGCAGCATGTCCGACAGGGTTGCCAATGCTGGGTTTAAAAACACCTGGAGATCTGAGGGTGGAAACTAGGAGAATGGGGTTTAGGGAGGGGAGGGACCGCAGTAAAGTATCACGCCATGCAGTCCACCTTCCAAAGCAGCCTTTCCCCCCCCTCCAGAACAAGTGGAATAAATGTTTTAAATAAATAAATAAATAAGAGATTTATGTAGTCTGGAGATCAGTTGTAATTCCAGGAGATCTCCAGCCCCCACCTGGAGGTTGGCAAACCTAGCAAAGAATGAGACTTTAGTCCTGTCTGCACAGTTTCCTGGGAAGAAAGCTGGCAAAAGTATGGGCTGAGTTTGGAGCCAGGGTGTAATGGCCTAAAAATGCTGGCAGCTAAAGCAGGTTGTCTAAACTCAGGGAAAGTTTTATGCTTCAAATCAGCTGCAATGAAACCTAGTTTAATTGGTGATTTTGTCTGGTCATTCTGGGATGGGGGAACAAAGGTTTTCTTGAACCATGGCTCAGTCCCAGAACCCGTTTTCAGTGCCAAGCCTCAGCCTTTAAGCATGCACAGAGAGCATTCCCAGCCCCTTTCATTCTTCCTAATGACCTTTGTGAAGTAGTGGTTACACTGTCAGGGTAGGATCTGGGAGACCCAGATTCAAATCCCTATTTGGCCATGGAAGCTTGCTGCATGACCCTGGGCCTGTGACTCTCGGACTAACATACCCCCCCACAAGGTTGTCGTCATGAGGATAAAATGGAGAGGAGGCTGAGGTTAAAAGGTACTTTGGGTTCTCATTGGTGAGCAAACTGGGGTATAAATATCTAAAGATATATATAAAAATAAGATTTATTTAATGCATTTGTAACCCAAAGCAGCTTACATCATTCTCCTCTCCTCCATGTTGTCCTCATGACACCCTTGTGAGGTAGCCTAGGTGTGTGCCTGGCCCAAGGTCACCCAGCAAGCTTCTATGGCATGAGTGGAGATTCAAGCCCAGGTCTCCCAGATATCAGTCTGATACTTTTAACCACTACCCCATGCTGTATTTGTGATTAAGAGGAAATTTGTGATTGAAAGGTAGGATTTCCAAAGGGCACGGATTGCTACATGACATACTCCCAATTTATATAGCACAAGTGTTTCTCAGATATCTTGAACTCTGATCTTCCCTAAATGCAACAATGGCCTGTTCAGGGGTAAGCATGCATGGTATACAAGGATCTATGGATTAAAAACCTTTTAAGAGGAATGTTCACATATCTCATTCCCATCACCTCACCTTACCAAATACATCAGGCACATCCAGTTCAGTAACTAGTGACCAGACAAAGCCAGCCACGATGGCATTATGGCCGGAGGAAGGTTTATTAACACCATGTGCTTGCTTACGTGAATGGTGTGATGTTTTGGAGACTGGATTAACTGCCCTCCCCTCCTTGCCAAGCCAAACAGGGTCCACAAGGTTGAGAAGGTAAAGAAAGAAAAGGTTATGATGTATCAAGGTCAGCTTTTCTCTTCTAGAGGCCCAAAGTGATTTTGAATTGCAAAAAAATGTACATGCTAATGATTATGTCTGCAGCATAGTGATCTGAGAAAACAAGTTCAGTTTATTTTTTGTGACCAGTGTTATGTAGCATTATGCCTTTCAATACTACTAAAGCAGAAGTTTGTTATCTATGCAATGTACATACAGTTCTATGAGTTCCAGTAGTAAGTTTACCTGCAAGTAAGTATGCATAGGATTGCAGTTATAATTATTTATCAGTTGATATGGGGAATCTGAGATAACCAAACTTTCACTATTGGGAAGCCAAGTTGAACAGGCTGTGTCACAGGTGGGGATGGAAGATCCAGCCAGCCTATGACAGTGTTTCAGACAGGCTGGAACATCTCCACACTCCATCTGACATTGTGAAATGTATCCAGTGATTGTTATTTAAAGACTCTGACTCTCCCCAGCCTTGGCACAGGTGGGTTATTAAAACCAGATATAAGGCAAGGATGACATTCACCTCCATTGTAATGACTTGTCATTTTCTTATTTCAAATTATAACAGCAACACTTTATCTAATCAAGAGCATTCAAGAAATAACATGCACATTGTGTGACTAATCACCCTTCCTGACTAACAAGTAATGAAATAATAAATCACAATTTTGCAAAACAGTTATGTAGCAAACATGCCTAAATTTTGAATAGATTCCTAGCAAGCATTGCCCATTACTGAATGAGTCATTTGGGATTTGCATAGTGCTGTTTTGAAAAAGTCAGTGAAATTAAGGCTCTGATCTTCGCACTGTCCTACCAAAGCAAACCATATTCATTTCAGGTAGTGCCAGGTGTTTTGACTCCCCAGGCAAAGGAACTTCTGGGTGCTCCAGTTTTCTTCCTTCTCCACAGGTATTCTGTCTGGAGTTATAACCCAAACTATGTGTTTTGCTTAATAATTCTTGATAGCTTCTTCTCCACCAAACATGTGAGAATCTGCAGAGAGTTATGCTGATGAAATGCTTTCATCCTTCCGTCTGACAGCTTTGTACCATGTCAGTCTCTCACTGTATTTGCACTCTTCTCCCTTCCTTTCTATGTGTGCGGATGGGGTTTCCCCCATGACTACTGGAAATCTGGAGGGGGGAGCATATTGTTTCTGTATCAACTAGTTTAGTCAGCTAGGGTTGCTGATTTGGATTGATCTTGTGGATTCCCTTGTCTGCCTTTTGGATTAAGAGTGATTCACATGAAGATTGTCATTGAGAGTACGCAGTTTCCAGGCAGCAATATACCTGGCCCTCCCACTCAAACACACACAAAAACCCTTCATCTGAAAGTATATGCAGTTGCACAACTGATTTCTCTACAAATGTCCATCATAAAGGGAAGACATGGTCTGCAAATGTGGAGAGGAGGGCCTTTAAGTGAACCAGAAGTACATCTATGTGGGCTTGTTACAACACACAATAACTATCATCCAGCCCAGGGAATGGTGTGAATGCAACCACCCTTCAAGAAGCCTATCTCCAGCCTGGGAAGGCTTCTTCCAAATTAAGTGAAGGAAGAACTAATCAAAGGCCTCATTACTCAAGACGTGAAATTGGAGTCAGGTCAACTCGCATTTCACATCTAACCAGAACTCATTTTAAAATAGCTGGTGGGAGCGTATTGACTGTGGAGCATGGCGAGGCAGCAAGAGGAGCTTCAGCTTTCCCTCCTTTCCATCCCATGCTGCTTTCAAAAACAAAAAATGACTAGGGTTAGGGGCTGTGAGGTAGGTGTGCACTGAAACTGACCAAAGATAACCCAGTAAACTTTCACAGCAGAGTAAGCACTTAAATCTGGAACTTCTAGATTCTAGTCAAACACTCTACCCATGACACTACACTGGCTTAATCATGTTGCTTTTTAAGAAAGAATGTAACTCTCCCAGTCCAAGTATAGAGTAGAAATCCTATAGTATTCTCACCATAGAACATGACGGTACAACAACAACAAATATCAGCAATGGAAATGCTTTAAGAAGCAAAAAACCAAGACTGCTCAGTTTCATGTGGAACAAATAAAACTTCTGCCTAGATCAATATCATCTTACTTCCAAGCCCTTGTAAATATGTCAATGACCTTTTGGAGATGTTTGAGGAGACACTGAAGGTGCTTTGGATTTGGAAACGTCAGTAGCCGTGCCAACTCCTTTACTAAATATAATTGAAGTCAAATAATAGCTGAAAGGGAGTATGTAATATACTGAGTCATTACTTGTTCTAGGTGGCTGGATCAAGAACATGGATAGTATTCATATACATAATAAAAATGGCTGAAATCCATCCACTGGAGACCCCCTCCCCCCCAAATGCCATGCTATTTCTCTTGTCAGTGACTATGTGCAAGTCATAATTTACGAGGGGTATGGCAGATTCACTTCCTGCTCAGCATCCATGGGTAAACAGCCTCCAGAAAACTTGATTTTCAGTTTATGCTAATAATGCTATACAGAAAGAATGATCCCTTTGGTTTTCTGAGATTAAAAAAATGTGTAAAAGAGGCCTAAGTTAACCTAGAACTGGGGAAGAAAGTATTCATCTGAGTCCTAGATGGCATGGAAATCAGTTTTGGCTTGCTTGAGGCAGGGAAGGTAATGCCCATTATTCATACCCTCAGTTATTACCAAGTCTTTTGAGAGATCAGAAAACAGAGATGTGTACAGGCCATTTATTTGTTTTTGAGCTGGCTTATTTAGTTTTAATTCTTTATTGGATGGACTGTTTGGAGTTGCTACTGACATTTTTGTCAGTTTCTTCTTTGCCACCTAAATAAATTAGATGAAATCCAGGGTCATGCCTTTCTCTTGACAAACCTCTCCTCCAGCTTTCAGACAGATAGGAAAATGTGTCCCCACTCTAAACACATTTAATATTTTTATTTGCAGAGTGGAGAGGGGGGAAGAGGCTGTACACAGCTAAGTATTCAGAGCATTGAAGTAAGCAGTGGGGATAAGATTTGTCTTCCCTTATTCACTTGCTCTGTTTTTATAGAACAATGAATGCATGTGAATGGAATATGAACTGGTCCTCCAAATGCTGCATGTTTTAAGTATGATTTATGAAAGTGTATGAATAGGCCCAGTTGTACCATGAAACCAGCTGAGGCAGTTAACTCAAGTGGCAGATCTTGGGGGAGCAACTTCCTACTACCAGTAACCCATTCCACCATACTCTGCCTCCTTCCTTTCCACCACCTTCCCTGCCACTTGGGAGACAGAGTAGCTCATCCTCCTTAGATCTCTTGTCCAGTCATATTCTAAAACTCCAGAGCATCCCAAACATTTCCTACATAGCTTCCCAAACTCTTATGGGATTCCTGCCTCTCAGAGGAATTCACCTATCATTTTGGTTACCTAAGCAACCAGGATAACCATCAGTTACTAGGCCAACCAAAATGGTGGCTGAACTCTTGAGAGTTATATTTATATGTAGAATGTTGTTATTTTTTAATCTTATGTTTATCAGCATATTCAGAATAGTCACAAATATGAAGAAATAATGTTAGCCTCTTTTTCTTAACAAAACTATTTTAGTTATGACAGTATTTTAAAAAGACTAAGGCTAGTTCCCATTCATACATGTGTTTTGGTTTTTTTAACATATATAGGAGATGATCAAGCCATAGTTATGAACTTTTAAGCCCCACTGATGTCACTGGGAGAAATGTAAACAAATACTTAGCTCTTTTATTGAAACCAATGAGATTTAAAAGTATACAACTTTAGTTAGACTACGGATATAAGCCAAGTTCATAGGTATAGCCCCTGGTCACATAATTTGTCCATCTGCTTTCCAGTGGGCACAGATCACATATGCACCATGTATGAATGCATAATTACAGGGTCCATGGTAACTAATCAAAATGAAATTGCCTCTGTTTTCATGAAGGAAGTGAGTAAACCACACTCAGACATTATCTATGCTGACCTCCACTTTCCATTTTCCTGCATAGTCTTTAATTTTCCATTTCCTTGGGGTGACAAAGGGACAGGAAGGTCCACAAGGGGAGAGAGTGAATCAACAGACACATACCTGGGAGGCACCACACCCAACATCATCCAAATAGTATTGTACTGCCTGTAGCAAGGTGTTATGTATTGAGCCTGAACTGTACTTGAAAAAAGACGTAGCTTGGGGATGCATAACAATAGCTTGCTAGGATCTTAGAATGGACCAGTAGGATGACAGGGATCCTAGAGTAACCCAACTGGGAAACAATGTAGTGTAAATAACCTATAGTTGGGAGTGGGGTGTATTTTGGGTGTAACCTTTTTCAGGCATAAATACCCGGCTTTGGCCAGGGGTTTCTCAGTCTTCTTTCTCTTGCTGAATCACTAATAAACTATGAGCTGATCACTTGAATGCATCTGAACCCAGTATATTTCACAGACATTGCTGCCATCATGCACCATGGATTCTGGAATCTGGGAAAATATTCTTCCTGAGTCATATTTGCCAGAGCAATTCTGGTATTTAGAATTCTG
This sequence comes from Gekko gecko, assembly GCA_029375565.1. Classification (NCBI taxonomy): domain Eukaryota; kingdom Metazoa; phylum Chordata; class Lepidosauria; order Squamata; family Gekkonidae; genus Gekko; species Gekko gecko. The sequence continues at coordinate 72,015,197 of JAPDNY010000005.1, read as the reverse complement.
ACTAGCAGCACATGTGCTAGTCAGGATGGAAAGAAAGCTGCTAAAATACAGGCCCTTTTTGCACTCTCCTTTTAATCCATGTTCACCTTGATGTCCTCCAAGCAATTCTGCACTAAAATTGAATCCAACCTTCTTTTTAATCCAGGTTGTTTTTTCCCCATTCTGCACTAAAATTGAGTTCAACCTTATTTTTATTCAGGTTTTTTTCCCCATCCTGCATTACATTACCTCCCTTCAGTGCTCAGCCCAGTTTCAGCCTGCTGTTGCCCCGGGTTATTTGGATACTGTTTTGCTGTGGATTTATCTTGGTCCTTTCCACACTAGACCTTAAATCCTGGTTCAACCCTGTCCCCGAGCTTACATTCTACACTACACTCGAGTTCACTCCAGTAATTATCTCGGGGTATTTTTTGTTTCCACATTACATTGAGGTCACCCTGATTTCGCCCCACACTTATACTGGTATAAATGGATGCTGTTATAACCAGGGATAAATGCAAGGTATTGTGTCACGAGTTGAACTCTGATAAAACCAAGGATGAGATCCAAGTGCAGAAAGGACCACAGGCATAGGCATCACTTCCCTTCCTACCCAGCTGCTTTGAATCAAGGCATCTTAGGTGCTAGAGGTCATACTACCAGTTTGGTTGTAGTGGTTAGGAGTGCAGACTCTAATCTGGGACAACTGGGTTTGATTCCCCACTCTTCCACATGCAGCTGCTGGTGTGACCTTGGGTCAGTCATATGTTCTGTCAGAAATGTTCTCTCAAGGGCAGGTCTCAAGAGAGCTCTCTCAGCCCCAGCTATCTCATAGGGTGTCTGTTGTGGGGAGGGGAGGGGAAAGGAGATTGTAAACTGCTCTGAGACTCCTTCAGGTAGAGAAGGACAGGGCATAAATCCAATCTCTTCTTCTTTTACAGCTGGACCATGAGTTCTGAATGGTCCAGTCCAGTAGAAACCTCATTTGTGTTCAACTTACTTTTGGAAATGTTTTCATAATCAGGCCATTCAAAAGAATGATGCACTGAACAAATCAATTCATGCTGACTTTAGCCAAGAAACCAAACCAAACTTCATGTCAATATTGTTTATATACTGATGTGACTTGGCAATAGCCTTCTGTGGGCACCTTAAAAAAAAGAGGATAATGGTCAGGATACTGTTTTATCTCAAAGTAGACTAATTCTGCATCACATAAACTGTTCCATATACTAGTATCTATTTACTGGTGCATATTGATTGCTTTCAGATCTACTCATTTGATGGTCCTTTACTGAACCAGCAACTTGTCATGGCTACCATTTCTATTATATGATGAATGTCCATGGTACTTTACAGAGCATGAGACAACAGGACCCTTCCCTTATGTAACCTGAAGGAGACAACAAAAGGGAGGCAGAGGTAAACAAGAAAATATATGTTTTTTTTCTAGTTATCTAGCATGTGTACCTATCCTCCTTCCCTCAACTTGATCCTTGGCCTTCTCTCTTCCTGGATTCCAGGTTGTGAGTGTCCAAGAGGCTGAGGTGTCCATGTGCACTGATAGGGAATGCTAGCACCCCACTTTTCTATCTTTTATGTAGACTGCCACCAAACAGAATTTCATGCACTCTCCACAACTCCTCCAGTGCTCCAATTCACTGAAAGTACCTGTGTGCATATGGAATAACTGATCTCTCTCCTCCCAGCCCCAGCTGATCCTTCTAGCCCAGCTAGGTGTTTGCCTAGATGAGCAGCTAGACACTTGGTTTAAAAGCAGCTTTAGCAGAAACTGGAGATCCCTACAGAAGAAAATATCTCTATTATGAAGAAACACTCTCCTTACAGACTAATAGCACAGAACTTGGGAATATGTATAGTTGTAGCAGGACAAAGTACTGGTGATACAAAGCTAGGAAACAAAGGTTTTAAAAAAGAGCCCGGTATAAATTACACTGATTCCTGAGCTAACTTGGCATTCCTCTCTGAGTAATGGATGCAAGTTAGTCAGTACAATAAACAAAATGATGAAATTGGCATTTGTGCAGAATTCCCTGTGTTCTTACTCGTGTCCTTGGACTTATAATGAGTGAGCTAGACATTTAATTATTTCCATCCCAGCAGGGAGGAATTTTGTGTGACCAGCCCAGCAATGGTTGGTCCATTCCACCACAGTTGCCTTTGACCAATGACCATGCCATGTACTACTGGTTATCATTTATTTTATTTATTTATATGTTAGATTTGTGAATTGCCCAGTCCCTGAATACATAGGTCTCTGGGACATGTACAACAAAAAACATCAACATGACATTGTTAAAGTCAGTAAATCATTTATTCTTGTATTATTAATAATCTCAAAATGACATCATTGATTTAATCCTAACCCCCACTCCAGTCTGTGTTGCCATCTCATGGGCAGAGCAAGGAGGAGGCTGAAGTGACAAGGAGGAGGAAAAGAGGAAGGTGCCAGCCATGATGGAATCCTTTGCTATCCTCAACCAAAGGCCTGGCAGGACTTCCCACAGAACTTCCCACAGGGCCCTGGTGGTATTTGGCAGAGAGTTCCACCGAGTTGGAGCCAGGGCTGAAAAAGTCCTGGCTCTGGTTGAGGACAGCCTGATATCTTTGGGGTCAGGGATCGCCAGTAGATTTTTGTCAGCAGAATGTAGTGGTCTCCCGGGGATGTACCTAGGGTTGCCAGCCTCCAGGTGGGGCCTGGAGATCTCCCGCTTTTACCACTGATCTCCAGCTGACAGAAATCAGCTCCCCTGGAGAAAATGGCTGCTTTGAAGGGTGAACTCTATGGCCTTGTACCATACTGAGGCTCCTCCCCAAACCATGCCCTCTCCTGGATCCACCCTCAAAGTCTCCAGGTATTTTCCAATCCAGACTTGGCAACCCTACGGAGGTGGTCCCTAACATAGGCAGTTCCCAGACCACTCAAGGCTTTGAAGGTCAACACCAAAACCTTGAACCTGACTCAGTGCTCAACTGGGAGCTAGTGTAGCTCACACAGCACAGGTTGCATATGTGCCATCTGTAGTGTTCCCACCAGGACTTACACCACTGCATTCTGGACCAGTTGGGTCTTCTGGGTCAGTCTCAAGTGCAGGCCGACAAAGAGTGAGTTACAGTAGTCTAGCCTGGATTACTATGGGTAGGTCAGGGCATGACAGGAAAGGGGCTAATTGCCAAGCTTGGCATAGGTGAAAGAATGCCAGCTTGGCAATATTTGTGACCTGGGCCTCCATGGTTAGGGAGGCATCCAGGATCACTCCCAAACTCCTGCCAGATTGCGCCAGCACTAGTGGTGCCCTGTCAAGAGTGGGAAATCTATGCCCTGCCCCTGCCCCCCTCCCCAGCCCCAGAATGTCCAGCTTTGTCAGACTCAGTCTCAGCCTGAAGTTTTAAAGTTCCAGGCCAAGATATTAAAATTAATCTATATTGCCTCTTCCTGACAATGTGGCAAATGCCCCCCTTCCCTTCATTTTTTGCCATCTTCATCTATCACCATAAAAGGCAGCGCTTCCTCTCAGGATGATTTTTTTTGCCAGACTCCCTCATGAGGGTGTAATTCCTCTCAGGCAGGTGGCCCCTTTGTGTTATTCATGACATCCCACATTCCCCTGGCACAACAGATCCCAGATCCTTTATGGACTCTGGGGAGGGAGGGTTACCAAAGGGCAACAGGGGCAGCGACTCCATGCTCCATGCTTGAGGGCCTGAAAATCCATGGCCCCGTCCCTCCTCAAAAGGGGAAAAGAAGAAGACCAGTCTCCTGCCACTGTTAGCACCTGACTCATCTCAGACTTGGGCAGAGCTGTCTTCCAGTGACCACAGTGGCTCCCTCCAGCTTCATACTGGGTGTGGTGGAGGGGCAGCAGGGGAGTGACAGTGATCCTGAGGCCCCATCCTGGACTTTTGTCTATGCATGGATTTGATCCCACTTACAGTGCAATCCTAAATAGAAATATACCACAGAAGCCAATGGAATTAGACAGGTATAAATCTCTTTAGGATGGCACTGTTAGTCTCCTGTGACAATTTGATTCTACTGTACAAAGATCATTTTGCCTAATGTCTTACCCAGTTTTGATCTGATTAAGGGTATGGACCCAGTTTTTTTGGATTTGCTCATGACAGGCCCGTAGCTACAGTGGGGCATCTCGGGGCTAGGCCCCCTGACTTACTGACAAGGCCCCACGACTTCCCATCCAGCCCAGGGCCCCCAAGCAGTGGCAGGTGCAGGAAAGGAGCAAGATATTCCTTTAATTCAATTAGCCAGTGCCCCCTAAGAAATTTAAATGCCCCCCTGACTTAAACAATCCTGGCTACGGGCCTGGCTCATGATAACTGCAATGTGGCTGTATTCATTGCAGATGTAAGTTCTTAAGATCAGGGTATTGAATCCAATTCAAGTACTTGGCTGGTCCCAGCATCACAGCCACAGATCTCCTCATTCTCTGTGTACATATAGTAAAGTAATACTTTATCATGACTGCCCCCACAGTTTAGTTTCTGCCTTTTGCAGAAATGATTTTCTCAACATTGGACAGCAAAACCACCATGCAAACAAGACTCTTCAAAGAGTTATACTTCATGCCAAGAATAAGCCAGGCTTTTCTTGATCTGATTCCAGTATAAATCTCTACATTATGCTGCATATCTACCCTAAGCAGCATGTGGCATCTTTAGGAGATAAAAATGCACTGGGGAGAAACCTTTTGTTGAGTTGTATGTCATCCATTCATTGTATTGTCCAGTCTACCCTCCTTCTAGAGTAGAACATTTGGGATGACATATCCATTTGTAACCAGCATATTCAGATATGTTCCTCAGTTGCCTCTGGTGATGTGCCCCCAGATTCTTTTAAAGATTACTGAGAATTTTCTGCAACTAATTGTAACATTTGTACTAATGAATAATCATAGCGATGGTAAAGCAGATTCTTAAATGAAAACAGGAGTGAGGGAAAATGAAAACAGGAGCAAGGGAGCACCTGAAACGTTACACAGGAAATGAGTCGCTGCAAAGTAAAGCTACTGTGTCTCATTGTCTTTATTATATATAGTTTTTTACACTGACAACAGGAGAAAACTATATCTCTAACCAACACAGGAGACTTTTTTTTCATGTACTTCCACTATGCCCCCTAATGGAGGAAAGGTAGAATGCCTGAGAAACATAAGCCAGCATCTCCATCCTGCTCCTTAAATAAAGGGGAGTCTTGTGGCACCTTAATAGACAAGATTGTACTACAGCATAAATGTTTATTGGACTACAGCCCATAAAAGTTATTGCTGGAGTAAAACCTTTTAGTCTATCTTTATGATTCCTCAGACTCAAGAAGCTCCCCTTCTTGAGTGACTGCCACTACTTAAGAACATGTTTAGTCAGATACCATTTAGGCAAAAATGGGGTACCTCAGCAATGCCCAGTTAACCTTTGTTAGCTTCCTAATTAACTATTTAAGAGAATTTTGCTGAATAAGTTTGATTTCTTAGATAGTCAAATGAATCCTCTTTTCTTTTCAAGAAGAGCCACATAAAATACGCTCTCACACCACTTTTATAAATTAAAATAGTAAATTGAACTGCATCCCATTGCTTCCTCTAAAAAAGATAAATAGCAATATTTCAGACTAATTATCAGTTCATGGCCTGTACCTTCAGATGAGTTCCTCAGTTACCTTCAGTGACTTGGCTTGAAATCCTTTAAAATGTTATTGAGACCTTTGTGCAACTGACAGTGTAATTCTAAACAGAATTACATCATTCTAAGTCCACTGAAGCTAATGGGATTCCAATGGTATAAGTGTATTTGAGATTGCAACTATAAGTTATAGCACCTACTCTGGGTGCTTTAGTTCATCAATGGAACTTGCAACAAGATAATGAAGATCTGAACACCTTCAAGCATGTGCTGAGTACATTTTTTCTTAAAACCTGCTTAAGACAAGTAATCCATTCATACATAGGCTCAAAGGACATAGCTCCGAGATATACTTTTCTTTCATAGAAATGATTGAGTTTAGTTTGCCCCAAGGCCAAGAATCACCTTTCATATACACAGACTTTCATACAACTGTTCATTTTAAAATTCAGAAGGCCAGTAGTTATAATGGATGCACATTAGAATTTAGCTCTGGAATACCGGTATATCCAAGAACTTCTGCAATGCATATCTTTCTTCATAATGGGATGTCTGGTTTGGGGGGGGGGCAGAGCTTCTAGGTCCAATGGTATTTGTTCTCTTGGCAGGCCAGATACCCAATACGTATTTTTTTAAGATATTTTCTTTTAAAGTGTATAGTTTTTTTCTTTTTTCATAATTCTCTCCAAGTCATCTGATCTACAGAGAAACATATAGAAATCTATGTATATGGGAGCATGTGGATGGGTATACAGACATCAGTTACAGCGACACACAGCAATAATATATCTCTGTAAAAAGAATGCATAATCTACATCTGCATGCATAATTGCATCTGAGAAAGCTTAGACTCAAGGGCCCAGGTTTCACAGGGATGTTGTGACTGAGAATACAGTGGCCAAAAGGTACTGTCACCTAAACTCTTTGGAGGAAAGATCCGACAAAAAAATAGCATAAATCTCTCCAGTAGTGTAATCCTAAGCAGAGATACACCCTTGTAAACCCATTAAAGCCAATGAGCTCGGAAGGGTGTTAACTCTGTTTAGAACTGCACAGTAAATTGACGGTTTGGGTCTCCCTCTGATAGATACAATCCTCCTCACTTCGACTTGGAAGGAAGTCCCACGGAATGGATTTGGGATGGGATGCTAAGTGCTTTGATCCGTTTTAAAAAGGTCTCATCTGGCTCCATTTCTCGCACTCAGCGGAAACACTTATACATTCCCCCCACCCACCCCCGCAGCCCCGTGCTGGATCTGCGTCAAGAAGAGCCAAGCAGCGCAGCGCTATTAATGAAGCGCGTCAGTTTCACTCCGAAGAAGGGGAAAGCGACGGTGGTGGAGGAGGAGGAGGAGGGGCCGTGGTGGGTGGGTGGGCATCTCATTAAAAGGCAGCGGCTTGATGTGCGTTTGTGACATCAGCCCCCTCCCTTTATATACTTAGGGAATGGGTCAACGTTCCCTCTATGGTCCAGATCTTCCTAAAGCAACTCCAGGCAGTTGAGGGGAGAAGCAGCAGCCGGCCCTCTGTCTTCTCTTTCTCCTCTCTGTCCCTGTCTGTCTGTCTCTCTCTCGCCTCTTCTCCTTTGTTTGCATGGACTTTACTTTCTAGAGGAGAGAGGATGGCAAAGCTGAGGATGCAGCTGGTCTGCGCGCTGCTGCTGGCATTCGCCTCGTGGAGCCTGTGCTCAGGTAAGCTCCGTTTCGCGGCTTCCACCCGACAGGGAAGGTCTCGCTGAGGAGGACTCTGAGCGGTTTGGGCTAAGCTGGAAGCGCTGGAAGCATGGGAGGAGTTTGTGTGGACAGGTGCAGGAGACACGCTGGTCAATTTCAAAGGTTAGGAACTGAAATCAGCAGTTTGTTCTCGGTTTCCGCAGGAAAGGAGCTGTTCGCCTCATGATTTTTTTTTTTTAAATGAAAAATCAAAATCTAGCATGGGTGTTTTTAGGAACTGGGTTCCCTTTCCTAGTTTCACGAGAAATACTTTCCCCATGTGTCTCTGCTGTTTTGCTACCAAGTTTCTAAACGACTTTTCTGTAGTTCTTTAAAACTGATCAGCAGCACTCAAACCGCCTCCTACGCAGAGATCTTATAACTCTGTCAAGGAAGATCCTTACAGGACTAGAAAAAAAGAACTACGTTTCCAAACCCACTAAAAGATTTATGTGGATTAGCTAGGTCACATCATCCAAACCCATCCATGTGTATACACTGAGTGCTCATTCCCTGTGTATAGAGAAAAGAGAATTCCATAGTATTAAACAACAGAACCAATCTTAGATTAGAATCCAAGTATAGTCAAAGATCTCCCCTGGGTAGTTAAAAAGGGGGTGGGGGAGAGGCTCTAATCAGATTAGAACCTAAATATAGTCAGATTTGGTATCTCACTTTTACCCTTTTTGGATCTCTTCCCCACTCCCCCCCCTTTTAGATACCCAGGAGAATACGTTTCCCAAAAGAGCAACCCTAAACAGGGCTACTGTGAATTCTAACAAGGCTTTACTCCAAAAAAAGTATTTATCAGCTTGTACTGTCATTTCCCCCATTGATCAAATAGTAGTGATCTGCTTTATAAATGGTTATGGGAATGAGTAATATGGAATGTACAGTTACCTACTTCTCCTCAAGGATAAGGCATACTGCCAAGATAAACAAAAGTGAATATCCTTTCTAAGATTGCAGGCAAGTAATATTTATCATGACAACAACCTGATTATTTCATGTCATAGTATCATGTTCTGCAATTGCTGCAATCTATCAATGGCAGTTATTTCATGGGAAGGTAAAGGATCAGAGACAAATACTCTAATGGAAATGAAAAACTATTGGTTGGAATAAAGGTGGGTGAAGATTGCCTTACATAAAGAGAAAATTGGGGCATATTTGTAATTTGATAATTCTTTAAAGCAGTCCAACCAACTGATTTTAAAGGACACAGATTCTCTTAAAGGAATAGTCAGATTCTGAATGTTGTTATATAGTGTATATAGGTCCTAGTAGACACATTATACATAGAGTGGAGTGGATTTAGTTCCTATCACACTTCCATGTGTTTCAAAACCCATTATCACTATTCATGAAACATTTTATGAAGCAATGCACAGCAAAGGTACAAATGTTTCAGATCAAATCAAAAACTTACAGCACTTTTTCATGAGCAACAATATGTAGCATCACAAATTCAAATATTTATGCTGTGATTTGCATTCTTCTCTGTATGTATCACTGAATTATGCAGTGTATCACTGAAGACAAAAGTTATAATATGGTACACAATTATAGCTACTGATGCTTCATTTAAAATTGGACACATTGGATTCTGTGCTAAACTTTGGCCCACTAGCCTTCTAAAATAAGTGGGTATAAGACTGTATGGCTAACTGAAATTTATATCAATCAAATTATTTAAAATCAAACATCAATAATATATCATGTAGTCTTATCTGAAGAAAGATGCCAGACAGAAATTTATATAAAACTTGTTTTCATACTGCATATATCAATAAAGAAAGTTGTATAAAGAAAAGGATATCTGGATCTAATTAAATTGACAGGAATTAGTATTTGCGTTAGAGCAGAACAGATGATTATATAGATGGGGACCATGTTCTAAAAGCAATGTAATATTTTAATTTTAAGTATTTCAGTTTGAGAACCAAGTAGTTCCTCCTTCCTGATTGCACCTGGCTACTGATCCAGCTACTGATTCCCATGACAAGATTCAGGACATAGCTAAATCTTTCACTGAAATTATTGGGACAGTAGGAAGTAGTTGACTTGGACCAACTGCCATCAACCTCACTAGGGTTTGGGTCATAACTAAATATACTTAGGAGGGTAAAAGAAGTCAATCTTTCCCTCCTGCCTTCAACTGTGCCTAGCATTGCTGTCTTTTCCAGTGACTCTTGTCTTCTCATAATGTGACCGAAGTACGATAAACTCAGTTTAGTTGTGTTAGATTCTAGATATTGTTCAGGCGTGATTTTATCTAGAATCCATTGACTTGTCTTTTTTGGTGGTCCATAGTATCTGTAAAACTCTCCTCCAACACCATATTTCAAAGGAATCAACTTTTGTCCTGTCAGCTTTCCTCATGGTCCAACTTTCACACCCATACGTAGTATGAATTATCTTGCTCTAGGTCTCCAGCAACAGTTCCTTACACTTAAGGATCTTTTCTAGTTCTTTCATGGCTGCCTTTCCAAGACACAATCTCCTTTTGGTTTTCTTGGCTGCAGTTTTACTGTTGATTAAATAGATGGGGACCAGGTTCCAATATGATTGGAAGTATCATTCCTTTCAATAAATCCTACAAGTGATCCACAATTGGCTGACTGGGAATAATACCAACACTTTAAAATGGTCCAGACCCCCCTGAGGAAGCACTGAGCAAAACGTGTTGAGGCACATCACGTGAATAAAATTTATTCCCATGGCACCATGGACTTGTTTCTTCATTCCTTGGCTTCATTGGTGTAGCCCTTCTTCTTGCTGACTTCAGTGAAATGAATAATGCAAATATAAATGTCCTGATGTATCATTGGCAACTTTTAATCTGGGCATTTTTCATATATACAAAAGCCATTCTTCATTCTTTGGGGTTTTTTTCTGCATTTGTTCCTTAAGCAATTTATCACCATTGCATTCAATAAAAGTGTTGGTATTGCATTTAAACACCAGGGAATTGTATCCAAAAGGCTGTTATCCATATGCTACACATTATTTTGATTAAAGTCCAACTAATAACAATTTCAGGACATACCATGAATAATAATAGAGTGAACTTAATAGCTAAGCAAATATAATCAATACAGTATTCATGCTTAATGACTGTTTATTGTTTATAACTACTGCTCCCCTTGAAAAGGTATATAAACAAATTAAGCCTCTTCATTATTATTTGCACATTTTAACTTGAATCCAGCAAAAGTCAGTCATTGTTTGGCCCATTGAAATCTATGGAATGAACAAATTACAACTAACTCAACTATTGCTAATACGACATGGAATCTGATCTTATCTATATATATCTATAATGTCCCATATATATTTATAAGTGATCATTTTCACGTTGTTACAAACTTAGTCACAATGGTTCTTGCTTAGATCAGGGCCAGTTGATAGATTATTGGTCTGGAATATAATAAAACTTGCTTCTGCTATTCAGTACAAAGATATATTACTTCATACTTATGCTTTTCCTTTTCAGGCTAACTCTCCCTTGGGAACTACAACTCAAGACTTGATAACATGATGACTACCAAGGGTCACACATTTTTATAGAAAACCATAAGTCCCATAGCAATAATAAATGTCTATATTGATTGTTTTTTAAAAAAAGGGTTTGGATCTGCATAAGTAGATTAAGCATCTGCACAGTTTTTTTTTTTTTTAAAGAATTCCAAATTTTCACAGAGAAGGAATACCCGCTAACTGGTAGCCACTGAGATCCTTTAAAAATAAATCAAGCTGTTGAATTTAACCCTCCCCCCAAAAGCCAGAAGCTACCTTTAACATTTTACACACTCGTTAAGCTCAGTAGGAACTTGAAATAATTATGGCTAAAGCTAATCCCACCCAACAAAATCAGCAGGTTCTCCTTGGCCCCTGCTAGTGATGATCGAGCCCTAGAATGCTGCAGTTGACCAATAATAAGCTACTTCCATTCCTAGATTGCATTTCCCCCAAGAGAGTGTATAAATCAGAGAACATATATTAAAGAACAAAACACTTGCCAAGCATTGATTGTTGCCAGTGCTTAAACCTGAAATCTCTTTAAAGGATATCTTTAAATCCTATGTGTTGAAACCCAAATGCTGTTGATTTACGATGGAATAGTAAACATGTGTTTCTGATTAACTTGCAGATTCAGAAGAGGAAATGAAAGCCATAGAAGCAGATTTATTGACCAATATGTATACATCAAAGGTAATGCCCCCATCACTCTTGAGCTACAGAATGCTTGAATTCGCACTCCATACATGAATGTTTTGGCATACCATTGTAAAGCACAAGATAAACCTAAACATTAGTGCAAGATATTCCCAATTGTGCAAAATTGTCTTCCAGTTCCAGGACTGTAAAAATCTGGGTGAAAGGATGATTTGAATCACTTTTCCATGTCATAGCATTGATACATTCACTGACCAACTATGCTGGAATTATGAAGCAATGTAAATCCATTAGCAAGCCTGAATAGTCTGACAAATGCTAAAGTAGTGCCAAATCACATAATAACCCTTTTCTAGATATATAGCTTACATTCTTAGCTTTTCTAGATGTATAGCTTACATTCTTTGTCCACTCCAAAGCAGTTGGCTTTATCTGTATAACAATGTATGCTTGATGATAATCAGAAATAACCCCTCCCCCAAGCAATAGTTCCAAGAGTACCAAATCAGTAAATTATGTGTTTTTTCCCCATTTTGGGAATGAGGCATCCTTTGTATTTTATTTTAGATATATAATCTCAGGAAACATGTCAAAATGTAGAACACATGCTTTGGCAGACATGTAGCCAAAAAGTATGCCTAAGTATCTAATATATGTGGGAATGAAAACACCAACCTAATACACTGCTGTCAAAAGATTTATTTTGCAGACTCCAGAGTGGCATACTTGCCTTTCCCCGCAGAAATAAGAAAAATATAACTGAATGTTGTTAGCTGCCTTGAGCTGGTTTTCGGCAAGGTGGGATATAAATGGAAAATAATAAATAAATAATAAATGTTTTGGAGAACTATATTCAATATTATAATTTTTCAAGGCATCATCTGAACTATGACCAGCCCATATGATTTTTCAAAATCAGATGAAAGGTCTATCAAGTCTGCCACTCTACCAGTGGCCAGTCAGGGGACCCTACTAAGCCCATGATCAAGGCATGGCTTCAATGGCTATCCCTTGTTATTATTTTAATTTAATTCACCCTAAAACAACCAGATGATGTAAATTAGCTTATGATACAGTAAAAAAAAGCTTGCAAACCATTTTCAGACTAATTACAAAGATTTCCTCTGTGTCCAGGGTATAATATTTAAGTTTGACAGATTGGCAGCACAATCCATAACTTAAATGTCAAGACTTGAATTTAAGCCAAATTGATTTATGACTTCTCTGGTTTTGTTCTCTGCTGAAAACCAAAGAACTGTTCGCAGAAGAAAAAAACCAGCCCTTTGTTTCAGCTTGCCTCTTGAGGAATAAAAAAACAAGTATCATTGTAATTTGAAATCCCATTTCTCCTGGTATCTATGGTTGGTGAACGTCTTCAAAATGCTTTGTAATAGAGTAATATTGGCTGGTTCCACACAGTGATTGTTCCCCACATGGAAAGCAGGAAGCCTCTGTGACATCATGCTCATTCAGGGCACTGTTTGTGGCATTCCTGGGGCTGTCCGCTTTAAAGTGTAGAGAGAAAAAAAAACCTTTATTTTTTTCTCCAGATTAAAAGGGAACCTTCAGGGAGCTGTAAAGGAGTGTATGTCACCACTGTTTCCATCCACTCCCATACTATGTGCAACTGCTGCCATGGGAGAGACATCTTTATGTACTCCTACTTGAATACAGCAGGGGGAATCCTACCCCTGTCCTAACACTCTACTAAGCAAAGGCTGAAGCCTTCTTCCAACTTAAGAAGTGCTTAGGCTGGAGGAAGGCTCTTTGGAGGATGGTAATAACTAATAATTATCATGTGGCATTGTGTGTAGATAGCCAGGAGATCCTAAGATTGTCTGGCAGCCACGGGTTCTAGCTCTTTTAGCATTATGCACCACTAGGTGGCGAGCTAGACTTGTTTTTAAGGCAAGAGAAATTTCAGAGGTGGTTTACCATTGTCTGCCTCTGCATCATGACCCTGGTATTCCTTGGAGGTTGCCCTTCAAAATACTAGCCAAAGTCAACCCTGCTTAGCTTCTGCAATTTGATGGGATCAGGCTAGCCTGGTCTATCTAAGTCAGGGCTGGTGTGTGGTAGATCTCCTCTAGCCACTGACAAAGCAGTGGAAATTTTAGTGGGAGTTGTATTATAAATTCTGTTTTCTTGAGTACTTTATTATCTTGCAGAATTCATCAAGGTAAAACCTCAGTACAGCTTTGGAATTTATACTGGAGAAAAAAGGATCTTCCAGGGTATTTCTTATTACCATACAAATTTAATACTTTTAACCATTGTACATAATTCACTGCATCACTATATTCTGGGATTTTTTTGTTTGTTGGTTTTCATATGTAGACAGTTTTATATGAGAGAGTTTGGGCAAGGATTTATGAGGAAGTAAAGGACTCAAAGAAAAGGACTGTAAAAGAAAGGGTGTAAGTATGAACATCAAATGGAGACATTGTGCTACTGCAGGGCTCTAGGCGATCTACAACAGTAAATAAATACATAAAAATTCTGCAATTAAAATACAACAGTAAAGTTAAAACCCCACATGGTGAACTAAAACCACCCCCCATTCCAGACTGATATAAAAACACATTGAGATTTTCTTTATTTCCTAGATTTTATCAGGACCCCTCCCCCCCAACATATTTCCAGGATTTTGTTTGCAGCAATGAGGATTGGGAACATGACTAAATGAAAGGACAGATTGTCATCATTCTGCACAGTCTTTTGCATATTGTGCTCTTCAGTGTGATCACCAACCTGCAGATTGTCAGAGGGTGTGATCACATGAGCAATTTGACCTGACATAGCCACCCCTTCCCACCGGATTAAATGGGTGCAGTCACACAGCGACATCTGTCAGATGTTCCCCAGACATATTCACCCCATTGTAGGATGACTTGGAGCTGAGTGAAAAAGGCACCACATCACAATTGGTGTTTTCAATTCCCTGTGCATTCATCGTGTGTGGCTGAATGTCTGAAGGTGGGGTAGCACACATAAAACAGATTGGCAGTCTGAACCTGCAGATCCTCTCCTACTGCTGGGGTGTGGTTTTTTAAAGAGTTTTTGCCTATATGTGTATGAGCACATGTGTGCATATGCCCATACATAAGCACATATTTGTGCACATGAGCACATATGCATCAACCTGCATTTAAAAAAAAATGATTGGGCATTGTGCTCCATGGCTGAGGCACTGCAGTAATGTAGATGCTTGACCAGGGTATCCCAAAGAAGGGTATGCTGTCTGGATGATATGCCCCACAACATTTTAAACCAGTACAATTAGAGCCTCCAGTGCAATTGCACCCAGAGAGTACTTTATACCCTGTACTTTCATAGCAAGAAATAGTCCTTTCCTTGTGAGAATTTGATGTGTTATAAAGCCTAATCAGTGTAATAACATTGCTTTCCTATATTATTTCCAAGTTCAGTCTTAATTTTATAAGTATTTTGAAAGTCATAAGGTTTTGTCTGTATCTTGATTCACTTGTCTGGTTAACACATCTCTATTTGCTGAGATTCCAGCCAGGAACCACTTTATTCTGTATGTATATAGGTATCCTGTCCTTATATATATTTGAATTCTGGTTCCACCACATTCTATGCTTGCCATAATTGATTTGGCTCAAGAACTGGCAGTCAGAAGACACTGGCCAGTGCTGACTGGCTGCTTCACAAAGTCCCACCCACGTCAGCCCCGGTCAGTGTTTTCAGCTCAGTCTGCTCCAGTCCTTCGGCAGGAGAGGACCGTCTGGAGTGTGAGCGCAGGGACAGGCCCTCAAGGCTGAGGCAAGTGAGAGAAGCCCTTTTCCGCCCCCCCCACACCATCCCCTGGGCCTTCTATGAGGGGACTAGGCCCAGAGAAGCCCTTTTCTGCACCCCACACGCCATCCCCTGGTCCTTCTATGGGGCACTAGGCCCAGAGAAGCCCTTTTCCGCCCCCACATCATCCCCTGGGCCTTCTATGAGGGGACTAGGCCCAGAGAAGCCCTTTTCTGCACCCCACACGCCATCCCCTGGTCCTTCTATGGGGCACTAGGCCCAGAGAAGCCCTTTTCCGCCCCCCACATCATCCCCTGGGCCTTCTATGAGGGGACTAGGCCCAGAGAAGCCCTTTTCTGCACCCCACACGCCATCCCCTGGTCCTTCTATGGGGCACTAGGCCCAGAGAAGCCCTTTTCCGCCCCCCACATCATCCCCTGGGCCTTCTATGAGGGGACTAGGCCCAGAGAAGCCCTTTTCCACCCCCCAAACCATCCCCTGGGCCTTCTATGACGGGACTAGGCCCAGAGAAGGCCTTTTCCATCCCCCACACACCATCCCCTGGTCCTTCTATGGGGCACTAGGCCCAGAGAAGCCCTTTTCCGCCCCCACACCATCCCCTGGGCCTTCTATGAGGGGACTAGGCCCAGAGAAGGCCAATTCCATCCCCCCACACCATCCCCTAGGCCCAGGAAGGAAGGAAGGAAGGAAGAGGGGGAAGAGTGAAAGAAAGGAGAGAGGAAGAAAGGAAAGAGGGGAAAGGAAGGGAAGAGGGGCAGACAAGGGCTTCTCTGGGCCCAGAGAAGGCCTTTTCTGTCCCCTACACACCATCCCCTGGGCCTTCTATGGGGGCAGTAGGCCCAGAGAAGCCCTTTTCCGTCCCCCACATCATCCCCTGAGCCTTCTATGAGGCACTAGGCCCAGAGAAAGCCTTTTCCATCCCCCACACGCCATCCCCTCGGACTTCTATGGGGCACTAGGCCCAGAGAAGGCCTTTTCCGTCCCCCACACCCCATCCCCTGAGCCTTCTATGGGGCACTAGGCCCAGAGAAGCCCTTTTCCGTCCACCACACGCCATCCCCTGGGCCTTCTATGGGGGCAGTAGGCCCAGAGAAGGCCTTTTCCGTCCCCACACACCATCCCCTGGGCCTTCTATGGGGGCAGTAGGCCCAGAGAAGCCATTTTCTGTCCCCCACACACCATCCTCTGGGCCTTCTATGGGGGCAGTAGGCCCAGAGAAGCCCTTTTCCCCACACACTGCCTACTGCCCCCATAGAAGGCCCAGGGGATGGTGTGTGGGGACAGAAAAGGCCTTCTCTGGGCCCAGAGAAGCCCTTGTCTGCCCCTCTTCCCTTCCTTTCCCCTCTTTCCTTTCTTCCTCTCTCCTTTCTTTCACTCTTCCCCCTCTTCCTTCCTTCCTTCCTTCCTTCCTTTCTCCAACCCTCTCTCCCTTCCACCTCCCTCTCTTCCTTTCTAGGGCCCGTTGTCTTCCACCACAACAGGCTTTTCTCCCTAGTAGTATACATATAGCATATTTACAGCTTCCTGTAAATCATTTGTTCTAACAAGACGAATTAAATCTTTTGCCAACACTTCTGGCCATCAATTGAGCAGTTCCTTTTAAAAAATCTAAAGAAGAAGAAATGTTGGTAAAACATTTAATTACTTTTATGTAATAGCTGTCCTTTCATACAAAACAAAATTAAACAGGCATCCATCACTTTCTTGGTATTAACCTAGCCCCAAAGGGGAAGTGATTTTGTTAGAGCAGATGATTTCAAGGAAGCTGTCTTCAGTGTAATTTTAGACAGATAAAATCTGCATTTGGACAATTAAGCTGGACTGAAACTTTCATATTTGTATTAGACTCAGCTTTGTTATAGAAGATGATCAAATCTCAGTTGAAAGGGAAATTGTGCTTCCATTTTTGACCAGATGGAACTAAGGTCTTACAAGCTCAAGCATTTGTAGCTTGACACTTTTAGCCAATGTACATATCCTGCCCAAAAAAATCAAAACATTTACTGAAAGCCAGAAAAAATATATTGATGCCCGGGGATTTAACTGGCTCCAGGCAACATCATGGCTTCATAATAAAAAGGGGATTGTTGCCTATATGGAAGCAGAATGAAAGAAGCTTTATTACCCACAGTGTAGATGTTCATTTCCCCCACTATCATCTCTTATTAGATTTTTGAAGCACAGGTAAAAACTCAGTAAAACATGACAACAGAAATATCATGTGTGTCATGAGCAATGCTACTTCTTTCACCTCTCTCCCTCCCCCCCTTCAACTCACAAATAAGACATACCTGAGGATGGCATTAAGGAGGCATATCTCTCATGCTGGTATGTATATCCTTTTGGGTGAATTCTCCTGCCTGTATTCACAAGCCTTTGTGAGCTTATGACTCCAACAGTAGAAAAGGCCAAACTCTGTCATGTAGACAATGCTAGAAAATGAAATAAGAGAAGACAATACAAATTCATTCTGCTTTGGTTTTCAGCACCAAGCCTAAAGTAAAATGGCTGGTGTCATTGCTACAGCCAAACTATTTCCAGAATGTTTTTTTTAAAAATGTGACTCTTTATTTATACATTTTCCAATTCAACTGAAAAGAGGAAGGAAGGAAGGAAGGAAGGAAGGAAGGAAGGAAGGAAGGAAGGAAGGAAGGAAGGAAGGAAGGAAGGAAGGAAGGAAAAGCACAAGATGGTGTTTTTCTAACCTTCTGCTCTCAAGTGGTTTCAAAATTCACTCAAACTATGTAAAATGACATTCTGAAATCAGACTTTCATATTGACTTCTAATGAAGATCAGTGGCAATACCCATTCTGAGCATTAATTAACACATTCTATAAACCTTAAGATTCAACAGAAGTGAAAACAGAAATAGAAAACTAGGGTCTTGGTATAAATTGTTCACATTGCAAAGTTCAGTCACATATCAGGTTCCACAAGGCTCTTCATCAGATTTGAGCCTTCATATCTCTCATCCTGGATGATCTAAGATTATTTCATTACTTTGAAATTGCCTTTTAAATATCTGTCCTGACCTGGATGGCCCAGGCTAGCCAAATTTCACCAGATCCCATAGACTAACAGGGCTGGCCCTGTTTAGTACTTGGATGGGAGACCACCAGGGAGATCCAGAGCTGCTACACAGAGGCAGGCTATGGGAAACCACCTCTGAAAATTGATAATTCAACTGACATTGAAATCATTGTGACATAATAAACTTGGTGATAGGCTTGGATGCCATTAGGGAATCTTGAAGCTTTGTAAATAGGGGTGAGCCTGCTAGGAAACTTGAGTTAGAATAGTTTGGTTATTTAAAGTAGAAGCAATTTATGTGAAGTGATTCTATGATGATAGGAAGGCATTCTTTATTGAGTCAACTGTCAAAATGAAGAATCTCTCTCACTTTGCATGGGAGACTCTCAGTTTCATGGTTCTGAACACTCAGCTTCAATGTTTGTGTCACCTCTACTGAACATTTCTAAAGAAGATCATTGACAATTCAGAGACCAGGTTATTGGCATCAAAGGAAACACTTTACTGACTATATATGGGGGCCTTTGAAAGCCAATTCACATTTTGCAAAACATTTTGCCATGAATTTTGTTAAGCCATTTTGTTTTATGTAGTGCATTTTGATCTTGGCCTTCAATGAGCTTTGCAAACTCCTAGCTGCTTATATACAGGAGAACTCTTTATAAATTGCCAGCCCCTTTGACAATTAAGATAAATGCTGCCACCTCTCTGCCAGTAAATAACAGATTTTGCAAAAGAAAGCTAGCTCACATTTTGAAAACAAAGGCTTAGGTCAGGGCAATATAATGCATGTAGAACAACATGTTTGTACTAACAGTGTAATTAAGTTTTACGATTCAGGTATCTTACAATTTGGGGTGGAGTAGAATGGATGGAGAATGACATATATGCATCCCCACTCATACTGCAGTCCACCAAACCTCCTGAGATTCTGTTTCTGGAGGTCAGCAGGCCCTCGAGGACAGCATGGGGGACAATGTGGGAGTCCACAGTGAGAGGAGAAAACCAACTGAAAGAACTGCCACTATCTCCCACTTAGGGAAGTGCTGTTTTTCCAGCATAAGCGACAACCTTGGATCCTATCAAGGTTGTATGAAAATCCCATAGTGGACAGCAAATTCAATTTTCCCCCTTCAGTTTGGGGCTCTCATTGTTTTGTTTTCACCATAGACATAATGAATGGTAAGGGCACAGAGGCATCACTAGACACATTGAAAGATACAAAAATGTGTGATGTAGCAAATACAACATCAGATGTGTGAGTAGTTTATAGAAAATACAGAATGCTCAAGTGCCTCCTACATTTCTAGGGACACCAATGGTTCTCTCAAAAGAACAAGTCATTTTTCTTGTGGAGAATATGTTGCTGCACCAAGTGCAACCTCATCTCTGTGGAATTTGCAAATTTAGGCAGTTATACAATCCTCACTATGAATTTGCATTGGACTAATCCAAGAGTTTGCTTTCAACAGGAGCAAGATCTAAGGAATGCTTTGGGTTTCTTCTAGTGTGTCTCACCTTTTCCAACCCCCAATTTTATCCA
This sequence comes from Gekko gecko, assembly GCA_029375565.1. NCBI lineage: Eukaryota > Metazoa > Chordata > Lepidosauria > Squamata > Gekkonidae > Gekko > Gekko gecko. The sequence continues at coordinate 71,995,318 of JAPDNY010000005.1, read as the reverse complement.
TTTTCAGATATAATGAGGATGTTGGAGATCCATGATTGGGTCCCACAGCAAGTATTTTAGTCACAAAGAACATGAGACTATTTGTGATAGGGACTGAGGTCACGGAACAGGGGAAGAGAACTCTTAACACTCCCTTTAGTTTGTTTTTGATTTAGTAGTATGGGGGAAATGGTCAAAACAGTCAAAACAGAATGCACCTGCTGAATCATTACCACATTTTTTTTTTTAATCTTGGAAACTGTGCGATGGACAAAATGAAATTGTCAATTCATGTCTCACAAACCCTATTCATATTTCCTTCCTGGTTCTGGATTAAAAAAAAAAAAAAACATTGGAAGAGGGAGCATTGTGTGTAGTCTGATAATCATATCAAAAGAGGATTTTGTTTTAATCTGGATAAACATAAGAATGCTCTCTTATATTATCCTACATTGTTTCACATGTTGAGTTTGCAGAAAAATTCTAAGATAGTTCCAGTTTCTCTAATACTGCTTTGGCTTTCATTATCTGATACAATGTAAGTGTTTCTTTATCTAATGGAAGAACTACTTAGGCTGGAGGATACATGCCTCCAGAAGGAGGAACTTCCTAAATTCCAGTGCAGATGGAAAACAACATGTGAAGGCGCTGGCAACTCTGCCCTGCAGTGTGATCTAGCATGCCTGATCTTACATCAGTAATCAAGTAAGAAGCAGACAGATTTGGGGAAAATGTACTACATTCAAAGCCTCTCCCCAGTGAATCACCAGCATGGCTTCCTACTGACAATAGCATGTCTTGGCTCTTTACTTGTCCTTGATTGAGCAACGGCTTGGAATGTACAGTTACCCATTCTGCAGACATGAATGCACCTGCTGAATCATTACCACACCACACTGGATGATAATGCATACATTTTTCCAGCATAGTATCATGATAAAACTCATACGGTATTGCCTTTTCATTTGACTAATATTCATGAAACAAAGTTTAAGCTTGAAATTGCAGTAGACATCTTATTCAAATTCTCTGTCCAAGTTGTGACAATTTTCAATAATTAAGAGAGATACTTCAAAACAAGGTTAATTTGGCATTAAACCTGTCCTAGCCTTGCAAGATAATTTGACAGTTTAATTATATCACTGAATGCAATAACAAATATGTCTAAATGCAACACAAAATGGCAGCACAGTCAGAATGTACTAAGGAAAAATTAGATTTTAATCTCCATAAAAACTATGTTTAAGAATATTATTCAGAAGACATTCTTTTACATAACTTTGCTTTGTGCAGATTTAAGTGTCCAAGTACATCACAGGGCTGGTCTGCTGGCCCTTCAGCTCAAAAGGAATAAAATGGAAAGTAATTGAATCTACAGAATGGCACATGGAGTGACTGAAACGGAGTTTATATTGATTATTGTTGGATTGGAAATATGTATACTCATGAAGTCCCCATCTACAGATAAATGATGGAAGAGCTCAGAGAGCTTGTGCCCCTTTAATTTCTTTGTACAAAATTGAATTTATGGGAAGGAGGAACAGCTGGCTAGTTTCTTCCTTCTCTATCTTTTTGTTTCTCTTGTGGCAAAACTTTTCTATCCATTGGGAGGAATAGAGAAGATTAGCCTTCAGCCAATGCTTCAGTTTTTTTAGAATGGCTTGACTGTGGAGAGGAAGCCTCCAGGGTTCTGAGCAGTCAGAGTTGGACCACTTTGTATGTGCATCACCAGTCTCTTGAGATAATGGTTTTATTATCTGATCTAGGGAATAAGCTTACAAGGTTAAAAGTATCACAGAATTACTTAGCCAATGGCTCACTGTTATTGACCACCATCCCCACTGTTATTTGCAGGGTTTAACATTTTTAGGAGCATTAGTGAAGCATCACAATATCTATAGGTGTTCTCCATGTAGCAGTTCCTGGGCTCCAAGAATCCCTGCAACATCTCCTCCTGTGCAGGACTGCTCACTCCACCCCTTGTTTGTTAGCAGCTGTCACCTCCTTTTTGTTTTGACAATATGCCTATCATTCATTCCATAATGACTGATTGTGGCCATATGACATACTGTGGATTTTGATTCTTTCAGATAAACAAGCCAAAGCTTCCTCAGTGGAAAATGTCCCTTATAAACATTTGTGACCTTTTAAGCAACATAAACAACCAAGAAGAGGAAACAGGTGAGGCCACAGAAGAGGACCTCCTTTCCAGAAGACAATTCCCTGCTACTCTTGATGGCTTCAGTTTGGAAGCAGTGTTGACACTATATCAGCTTCAGAAAGTCTGCCAAAGCAGAACCTTTCAGCACTGGGAGGTAAAACTAGCTATGATACCTGAACATTCTAATTTGTTTTGTATGTTATATTACTATGGAAGAACAGTTTGGGCTGTTTACATAGAATATGATAGAAAACTAATTTCTATCTATTTCATTTAGATTATACATACGATTGTAATGCAAAATATATTTCATAGTTTTATCAGAAATTCTAACCTTTTTAAGTTCAGAGGAATTTTGTGATTTTAAATATAAACTATGAGAACTTTATGGAACTTAATTGAAAACTAAATCTTATGACTTTTTTATTGCTGGGTTTCTGTTTAACAGTGTGAGAAATAATGCTGTACAAGACACTAAACAACTGACAAATGCGTTCTCCTGGGTAACTAGAGATACTCCCTAAATTTGCTGTCCTAAGAGCAGGAAGAAGTGGCTGAGAGGGGAAAGAGGGACACAGAAGTACACAGAGAACTAAGTGGAATGCAATAGGCCAGTTTTATCTATTACAGGAGGTGGAGAATTGGCATGATGTAGGGCATGGATCCAGGCATCAGTTGGTCTACCTGTTGGCTGATGGAACCCTTCCCCAACCGGGGTGCTGGGGGTCAACTTGGAGTGGGTTGCCAGTGGTCCCACATGGGTGCAAACCTCTCTGTGTTTCTCTTGCCGTCTGGGCATGTCACAGCAAGGCTCAATCCCCAAGACCCCTTAAGGGGATCTCCACCTGAGGAGGAGGACATGTAGGCACAGCCTTCTCCCAAATGGATCTGGCCCAATGCCTGAAACCACCATAAAGCTGTAACAAGGAACAGAGCAAAAGTAATGACAATACTGAAAGCATGCACTGGAGGGAGGGAGGGAGAGGGAGGGAGTGAAGGGTGTTGGAAGCCAACTGAGCAACTGGGCAGTGAGGCTTTTAAAAGGGGAGGAGCAGACCGGAATGAAGCTTGCACTTCTTAGGTTCACTCCTAATACAGCCCCCCTCAAGGAGCACTCCAGGTGACTAGCAATTGGCTGGCATGCCCAGAAGGCCTTCCAAATGCTGCAGCAGGGCTCCAGCTCACTGCCGTAGCTGAAGACAGAACAGCCTTTCCTCATCTTACCACCCAGCCCTGCAGCTATTGGTAAATCTGTGGCCATAATATCTGTGTCAGGTACAAAAATGTCTGAGGCAAAGGGTGTGACATCTGGACCTCTGTTCAACAGAGTGAGAAATAATGCTGTATAAGACACTAAACAAGTGCCAAGTGCTTTCTCCTGAGTAACTAGAGATAATCCCTAAATATGTCAGGTACAAAGACATCTGAGGAAAAGGGTGTGATATCTGGACAAGACTATTTTACATAATAAATAAATGCGTCAGACAGCACACTAAGTATGATATCCCAAAACTTTATTTAAGGGTAGAAAAGTAGTTATGGGAGCAGACCTGATTTGGAGTGGGGTGTAGTACTGGATGATGGAGGATAGGGATGGGCACAAACAAACTGAACCACAAACTGAACTGGGAGGCTCATTCACAAACTGAACTGGTTTGTGGTCCTGCAAACCTCATTGAAAGTTACCACAGTCCCTTTAAATGAGGTTTGCAGAAAGCCTGATAGACAGCTAAGTGCTCAGCTGTTTTGGGCTGTCTTGTCTTTTAAAAGGACTGCAGAACAGCATGAAAAATAGCTGCACATCAGGGATGTATTCCACACTGTGCAGCTCTTTTGTGCTTACTTCTGCAATCCCTTTGAAGTTTAAATGGACACCAGAAGACTGCCTGGAACAGCTGAGTGGCAGGGAGAGCCTCCCCACTGCTCAGCTGTTCATGTGGCTTTTGCAAGGAACAGAAAGCAGGGATTTAAAAGGACTCAGAGTCCCTTGAATCCCCTGCATCTGCTCCATCCATGAACCACCACAAACCGCACAAAGCTTTCTAAAAGTCTGTGGAAGTTCATGATGGTGAACCCATCATGAATTTCTGTTCATGAAACACAAACAGAGCAAAATTTATCACAAATTTCACTTCATATTTGTTGATGACCATCCCTAGTGCAGGAAGAGAACTCTTTCTCCTGAGCCATTTCAATGGTAGATACTGGGTTCTCTGGAGCTGCTATTGAATGCAGTAAGGGGTAAAAGGCATTGTTACTTTTGTTTGGTAGCTACAGTCTCCTCTACCTTGTCCTTCACCAACTGACAAAAATTAACACTAGAAAAGTGGTTCAGATGGGAATTTTCCCATCTGAGCTCTCCAGTGGCAGGGTGCTTCATTAGTGAGAATGGGAGGGGAAAGATTGATGGCTTGACCCAGTGTTCCGTTTGTTGATATCCTTGGTTGTAAAAAAAGCAGGGAATGAAAGCAGTAGGCTTGAAAAACCTGTAATACTTTTTGTATAGTTGTATCTATTTTCTTCCCTGCTTTTCATGGTAATATATAAAGCACTGAAGCATTATATGAATGGTAAATATCATTACTCAGTTATATATAATCTAACCCTATGTCCGTAAAAAAAAATCTATTCAAATTATCACAGCCTTTATAACTTACTGATCCTGAACAAATAGAATGGACCTTCTGAACAAACTGAAATCCTGACAGTCAACTATTTGGAAGTGGGTAGATAAGAGGTAGTGATTTGCCCATTATAGAGCATAGTGGTGAAACTTTAAAAGATGCAACCCCAGCTTCTGGATCAGGCTGCAAAGTTACTCAAAGTACCTGTTTCCACCAGTTATTCCATATCCAGGCATGTGGCAATGTGTTTCTGCTTAAGTCCTACTTGGAACATGAGCAACTGGGCCATTGTAATACATATTTTAATAGTTCCTTTGTATTCCATAGTGCCAAACAGTTGAATGTTTTGAAGGGGTTAGGATGTACTGTTCCTAACACACTGCCACTCCACTGGAAAACAAAACTCGCATATTCTCTTCTTCCTATCAACAGTTACTTCAGCAAGATATTTATGATCCAGAGAATTCAAGCCAAGATAAAGACCTGATGAAGAGAAAAACTCCTTACATTCTGAAACGGCAATTACATGTGAACAAAGCCAGACGACCATACATACTGAAGAGAAATTCATATTACTGACTCAGCAATTAAAGTAGTGCTTATTTAGTTTATAAGTCACTGTGTTTGATGGTTACCTTATTTCACCCTTAAATCTTGTGTGAGAAATATATTATGGAAAGTGATCAAGATGATAGCATAATTATGTCTTTTTTGCCACTGTTGTTTCTGGATTGTGATTTTTCCTACTTAAAATTAATTGGACTAATATATTTACAAATAAATCTAGTTTCTAAGCATGATGTATTGTATACCACTGGGAATTTTAAACAAATGGAAAATTGTAATATAGTGTCTACTCTGCATCACCTCTTTTGTCACATTGAACAACAACAAGTTTTCGCAAAGCCATCACAAGGGCATTTTATAATTAGAGATGTGACGCTATTCAAATATAATAAGCAACTAAATGAGAATCTAAAGTCTGTTTTACGTTCATAATTTCCTACAGTTAGTATAGAATGCTTATTAATAAACTCATATTACCAAAATAAGTCATATGTACATGCTAGATTAGACTGACTCATTATTTTTATTATTAGTATTATTAGTAGTATTAAATTATGCTCCACTTCCACCCACAGAAAAGTTCAAAGTGGCATACAATACAATGATAGTAAAATCTATAAATTACCTGTTCATGAAAACAGTAGTAGAAGAATCTCCAACAAGAGCAGAAATAAGAATTACCCATAGACACAAGGAAATAAAATGTCATTGTCCTGTTATCTGAATGGATGCAACAAATGTACTAGGCAGACTTGTCTGGGGAACAATGAGTGAAAATGAGTGAAACCATGTCTGAAAATGGAACCGGGTTTGATTTCCCACTCCTCCACATGCAGCTGCTGGAGTGACCTTGGGTCAGTCACAATTCTCTCAGAGCTATTGTCTCAAGAACAGTGCTCTGAGAGCTCTATCAGCCCCACCTACCTCACAGGGTTTCTGTTATGGACAGAGGAAGGGAAAGGAGATTGTAAGCTGCTCTGAGACTCCAAGTAAAGGGCACGGTATAAATCCAATCCTCCTCCTCCTCATCACCAAGTGTGGTGGAATCCAGAGAAAGTCCATCCATGAAGATTTAGGTTAATAGGCACACTAATGTGGCAGAAGGCAATCCTCCATTCTGGACCCAGGCACCTTCTATTTATTTATTCATTAAAATATTTATACGTTGTTTTTGTCTATGGCTCAAAGTGGCTAATGAATTTAAATTTTAAACATACACAGTACAATAAAACCTGAAATAACTCCCCCCACCCATGCCTGCAAGCCTACACTGGTAGTCGAGGGAGCTAGCTCAAGCTGGGTGAGATATGTTTGTGTCAGTAAATAATTGGGCTGTTGCATTCTGAACAAGTAACAGTTAGGTCTTTGGAGGTTAAAATTAGGGTTTTAAATTGGATTAAAACACAAAGACAAAATAGGTATTGCATACTTATGGCCTCCCTTTCAGCAAGCTGTCTAGTGTCTTCAAAGACAGCCTTACGTGCAAGTCATTATTGTAGTTTATTCTGGACATGATCAGAGCTTCAGAAAATACATTGGAAGGATTACATTTGCTCATGATTGCATCTCATATTATGACATCCCAATGAGCACAGTTAATAAGTGGAAAAGATTAAAACTTAATTGAAGGTCAGTGAGAACAGAAAATGGGACCATAATGAAGTAAAAAATGGCCTTAGCTGATGAGGACTTTTTCGTTACAAATAAAATTTGATATTAGAATCTTAATAGTTTTAAAAAATTGCAAGAGTTGGAACAGATTGTTGACCACATTTGGATTCATGCATGCAATATATCTATATTTAAATGCTCTAAATAATTCTAAATCATCTATATACTATTAGCGGTATATGGCCCCCATCTGCAAATACCTAAATCCATGGATCGAGGCCACATGGGCTCTTAACAGATTTTTCAGCAAACTTGGGAAACTCCCCAGGTTTGCAGAAAAATCTGAAACGTTTAAATTTCTACAAAAGTAAAATAATGTATTTATTTATTTATTTATTTATTTATTTATCATATTTATACCCCACCCTCCCCACGATTAAAATACAAAAAGCATAAAAAATGCACCAATCTTGCTTCTGCGGCAGTGGATGCCAAGAGGTGATCCAGGCCCTGCTGCGGTGGTGGCAGACACTGGGAACTGTTTGGGGTCCTGCTCTAGCAAAGGAAGCCAGGAGCTGCTCTGGGCCTGGCCAAGGTAGCTGCAGATACCAGAAGCTGTTCAGAGCCTAGCAGTGGCAGATGCTGGGAGCCACTCCATGCTCAGAGCGGTTCCCAGCCACTGCCAATGCTGGGCTCCAAGGTGGGGGGGTTGGGCTGTACTCATGAAGGTTCAGAAATAGGGAGGAGATGGGGTTCCTCTTCCCTCTAGTTTTGCGATCCACCCTTGTCTATATATCAGTAGCCAAATCTGAGGATACTAAAGCCTGGTGACTGGAGCTTTGAAAGGGCAGGACAGATTTTTCTATGACCCCCAAAAGGACCCCAGGTTTACAGGGGAAAAAAATGTGAAATCTAGAAAAAAAAACATTGGAGGTTTTAAAAAAATCCAAAAATAATAAATGGAATGGTTGTAGCTTTAAACAACAGTTTTCCTCAGTGGCTGTTGCCAGGAGACCATATATTGCAGGCTTGGTTCTGTCCATAAAAGGCAGGGGGAAGGGGTGGGGTAGGGCGCCTTCCAGGCATAATTTAGTCCTTCAGGGAAGACTCATGGGGGCCAGGCCTGGCTAGGGTTGCCAGCTCCAGGTTGGGAAATTCCTGGAGATTTTGTGGTGGAATCTGAGGACAGCAGGATTTTGGGAGGGGAAAGGCCTCAGCAGGATATAATGCCATAGAGTCCATCTTCCAGAGCAGCCATTTTCTCCAGGAGTACAGATCTCTGTCATCCTGAGTTAAGCTGTAATTCTGGGAGAGAGAGATCTTGGAGTTGTAGTAGATAGCTCAATGAAAATGTCTAGGCAGTGTGCAACTGCAGTTAAAAAGACCAACACTATGCTGGGGATTATTAGGAAGGGAACTGAAAACAAATCAGCCAGTATCATAATGCCCCTGTATAAATCAATGGTGCAACCTCATTTGGCATACTGTGTACAGTTCTGGTCACCACACCTCAAAAAAGATATTATAGCATTGGAAAAAGTGCAGAAAAGGGCAACTAGAATGATAAAAGGGTTGGAACACTTTTCCTATGAAGAAAGGTTAAAACGCTTGGGGCTCTTTAGCTTGGAGAAACGACGGCTGAGGGGTGACCTGATCGAGGTTTATAAGATTACGCATGGGATAGAGCAGGTAGAGAAAGAAGTACTTTTCTCTCTTTCTCAGAATACAAGAACTCGTGGGCACTCAATGAAATTGCTGAGCAGTCAGGTTAGAACAGATAAAAGGAAGTACTTCTTCACCCAAAGAGTAAATTTACCCACATGGAATTCACTGCCAGAGGAGGTGGTGGCAGCCATAAGCATGGACAGCTTCAAGAGGGAATTAGATAAGCATATGGAGCAGAAGTCCATCAGTGGATATTAGCCACAAGGTATAGAAGGAAACTCTCAGACGGGAGCTGACCCAGCTGAGCTCTGAGAAGGAGCAAGGTGTTTTGAGCTGCCAGAGGGGTGAGTGGTATTTTTATTTATTTACATTCAGCTGAGGTGCTTTAGCTGAGAAGGTACTGTGTGGGGGACTGTATTTGGGAGTGTGTGGGTGAGTTGTAACAGACTCTTGGCTGCTGGAGTTGGGGTGTGAAAGGTCATTGTTTGCTTGTAATTAAGTGCCTGGGTGAAACTGAATAGCAGACTCGTGGCTGCTGGAGTTGGGGTGTGAAAGGGTCATTGTTTGCCTGTCATTAAGTGCCTTGGGTGAATTTGAGTAGCTGCTGGCCACACCCTCTCCTGGGGGGCACTTCTATTTAAGGCAGGAAGCTTGCAAGAGGCACGAGCCCAGGAAGAGCCAGAAAGACAGGGACCTTGGCTCCCCAGTAAGGTAAGTAGACTCCTACAACAGGAACCATATAAATACAAAGGGTTTTAAAAGGGGGGTTATAGAAAAGTATTTGTTTAATAACAATTATGAAGCCAGAATGCCAGCAGGGGGTTGGGGGCTATCCAGTGTTTTGCTTGGAGTGTCACATGTATGACTATCTGCCCACTGGTCAGAAGTCTTGGGTGTGTGCTCAGTGCAAGGAGCTCCTGGTTCTCAGGGAGCGAATTTGCTCCCTTGAGGCCAGGGTGGCTGACCTGGAGAAGCAGAGACAGTCAGTTAGGTGCACGGGGAAGACTCTCGGGGACTTGTTAGGTATGTCCCACTCTGGATTTGGTAGGCCGGCTGCTGCCAGGGAGCATGAGGGTCAAGGGGAAACGGGTCACCATGCTGAGGATAAGGGGAATGTGCCCTCAGAAGGGACCTCTTCTTCAGCTGGTGAACGGGTATCCTTTCGTACCAAGGAACCGTCCCTGGGAAGGGTGGGAGGGGGGCTCTTGGTAGTTGGTGATTTGATCCTTAGGCAGGTAGACAGCTGGGTGGCGAACCCGCGTACTGACCGTATGGTGACTTGCCTGCCTGGTGCGAATGTAGCGGACATTACGCGTGTTTTAGATACGCTGGTAGATAGTGCTGGGGAGGAGCCAGTGGTCGTGGTGCACGTCGGCACCAAGGATGTGGGGAAATGCAGTCGTGAGGTCCTGAAGGAGAAATTTAGTCTGCTGGGCAGGAAACTCAAGGCCAGGACCTCCAAGGTAGCCTTCTCGGAAGTGCTACCTGTTCCACGTGCAGGGCCGGAGAGACAGGCACAGATCAGGAGTCTCAATGCGTGGATGAGACGGTGGTGTAGGGGGGAAGGGTTCAAGTTTGTTAGGCACTGGGATGCTTTCTGGGACAAGAGGGAGCTGTACAAAAGGGACGGTCTCCACTTGTCCCGAGAAGGAACCAGACTGCTGGCGATCAAAATCAAAAAAGTGGCAGAGCAGTTTTTAAACTGAATAATGGGGGAAAGCCGACAGGAGATGGAAAGTCTCTGGTTCGGAATGGCTCATCTCAAAGAGATGAAGGGGTAGCTATTACTTTTGTAAAAGGAAATGGATTACAATTGTCCACTGAGACTATGGCTAATGATAGGAACTGTCTGGCAAGGTCTCGAGGCAGCAAGAGGAAGGCTGTGGGCTTAATAAACGTGGGAAACTATAAGTGTTTATACACAAATGCTAGAAGTCTCCGAGGTAAAATTGGGGAGTTGGAATGCTTGATGTTGGGGGGGAAATAGACATTGTGGGTATTTCAGAAACTTGGTGGGATGAGGAAAATCAGTGGGATACGGTGATTCCTGGTTATAAATTATATCGGAAGGATAGGGGGGGAAGGGTTGGAGGTGGGGTGGCTCTGTATGTCAGAGAGGGTATACCATCCAGTAAGATTGAGAGGGTAAGAGAACTGGATTCACTTCTGGAAATGCTATGGGTTGAAATAGTGGGTCCAAAAAGAAGCTTAACAGTGGGAGTTTGTTATCGCCCACCAGATCAAAAGATAGAGGAGGATTATAAAATGATGAATGAATTAAAGATAGCGGCTAGATGAAATAACTGTGTCGTAGTAGGTGACTTTAACTACCCACACATTGATTGGGTCAATATGAGTTCTAGTCGGGAAAAAGAGATTGAGTTTTTAGACACTCTCAATGACTGTGCTATGGAACAGATGGTCACAGATCCTACTAAGGGAGAGGCGATCCTGGATTTGGTCCTAAGTAACACCCAAGACCTGGTGAGTGATGTAAAAGTGATTGCACCACTTGGGAACAGTGACCATAATGTCACTGAGTTTAACATTTGTACAGATAGGGAGTTGCCCAAAAAGACTGATGCAACCACTTTTAACTTTAATAGGGGTAACTTCTCTGGTATGAGGGGACATGTGAGGAAGAAATTGAGAGGAAGAGTGGAGAAGGTCAAAACCATTGGGGAAGCTTGGAGACTATTCAAAAATACAGTCCTAGAAGCTCAGAAAAAATATATACCGCAGGTTAGGAAAGGCACAAATAGGTATAGAAAAAAGCCTGCATGGTTAACAAATAAAGTAATGGAAGCTGTAAAAGGTAAGAATAATTCCTTTAAGCAGTGGAAAGCTAGTCTTAGTGAGGTTGATAAGAGGGAACACAGACTATGGCAAATAAAATGCAAGTCAGTGATCAGGCAAGCAAAAAGGGAATATGAGGAGCATATCGCAAAGAACATAAAGGCCAACAATAAAACTTTCTTCAAATACATTAGAAGTAGGAAGCCAGCCAGGGAGGCAGTGGGGCCCTTGGATGACCAAGGGGTAAAAGGAGTAGTGAAGGATGATAGGGAAATGGCTGAGAAGCTGAATGCATTTTTTGCCTCTGTCTTCACTGTGGAAGACGACAAGTGCTTGCCCACTCCAGGAGCACCGATTTCGGGAGGGGGTTTGAAAGACCTGAATCAGATTGTGGTGACAAGAGAGGAAGTCCTCCGACTGATGGACAATTTAAAAACTAATAAATCACCAGGCCCGGATGGCATTCATCCGAGTGTTCTGAAAGAACTCAAATGTGAACTTGTGGATCTCCTGACAAAAATATGTAATCTTTCTTTAAAATCTGCCTCCATTCCTGAGGACTGGAAGGTAGCTAATGTCACTCCCATCTTTAAAAAGGGCTCCAGGGGAGATCCGGGAAATTACAAGCCAGTCAGTCTGACATCGATACCGGGTAAGTTTGTGGAAACTGTTATTAAGGAAAGAATTAGTAGGCACATTGATGAACAAAAACTATTGAGGCAGACTCAGCATGGGTTCTGTAAGGGAAGATCTTGTCTCACTAACCTGTTAGTGTTTTCTGAGGGAGTGAACAAACATGTGGACAAGGGGGATCCAATAGATATTATTTACCTTGACTTCCGGAAAGCTTTTGATACAGTTCCTCATTAAAAGGCTCCTAAGTAAGCTCAATAGTCATGGGATAAAAGGACAAGTCCTCTTGTGGATCAAAAACTGGCTTATAAATAGGAAACAGAGAGTGAGTATAAATGGGAAACTTTCTCAGTGGAGGGTGGTAAGCAGTGGGGTACCACAGGGATCAGTACTCGGTCCAATGCTTTTTAACTTGTTTATTAATGATTTGGAATTGGGAGTAAGCAGTGATGTGGCTAAATTTGCAGATGACACGAAGTTGTTCAGGGTGGTGAAAACCAGGGAGGAGTGTGAGGCACTCCAAAGGGATCTGTTGAGGATGGGTGAGTGGGCGTCAACGTGGCAAATGGGGTTCAATGTGGCCAAGTGCAAAGTGATGCACATTGGAGCCAAAAATCCTAAATATAAATACACGTTGATGGGGTCTGAACTGGCAGAGACGGACCAAGAGAGAGATCTTGGAGTCGTAGTGGATAACTCAATGAAAATGTCTAGACAGTGTGTAGCTGCAATAAAGAAGGCCAACGCTATGCTGGGGGTTATTAGGAAGGGAATTGAAAACAAATCAGCCAGTATCATAATGCCCCTGTATAAATCATTGGTGCAACCTCATTTGGAATACTGTGTACAGTTCTGGTCACCACATCTCAAAAAGGATATTATAGCATTGGAAAAAGTGCAGAGAAGGGCAACTAGAATGATAAAAGGGGTGGAACACCTTCCCTATGAAGAAAGGTTAAAATGCTTGGGGCTCTTTCGCTTGGAGAAACGACGGCTGAGCGGTGACCTGATCGAGGTTTATAAGATTATGAATGGGATTGAGCAGGTTGAGAAAGAAGTACTTTTCTCCCTTTCTCACAATACAAGAACTCGTAGGCACTCCATGAAATTGCTGAGCAGTCGGGTTAGAACAGATAAAAGGAAGTACTTCTTCACCCAAAGAGTGATTAACATATGGCATCCACTGCCACAGGAAGTGGTGGCAGCTACAAGCATGGACAGTTTCAAGAGGGAATTAGATAAACATATGGAGCAGAAGTCCATCAGTGGCTATTAGCCACAGGGTATAGATGGGAATTCTCAGTCTGGGGCAGGTGATGCACTCTATTCTTGGTGCTGGAGGGGGCAGCAGTGGGAGGGCTTCTAGTGTCCTGGCCCCACTGCTGGACCTCCTGATGGCACCTGGTATATTTTGGCTGCTGTGTGACAGAGTGTTGGACTAGATGGGCCGTTGGCCTGATTCAACATTGGCTTCTCTTATGTTCTTATGTTCTTAAGTGATGCTTTGTATTCTTGGTGCTTGAGGTGGGCAAGAGTGGACATGCTTCTAATGCCCTGACCCCACTGCTGGACCTCCTGATGGCACCTGGTATTTTTGGCCATTGTGTGACAGAGTGTTGGACTAGATGGGCCATTGGCCTGATCCAACATTGGCTTCTCTTATGTTCTTATGAGATCTCCAGGTCCCACCTGGAAGTTAGCAACCCTAGTCCTGGCAGCAAACTCTGGGTGACTCAATACCAGCTGACTTGCCAATACAGCAATACACCCTATGAAAGCCAGCCTGGTGCAGAAGTCAGCTTTTCAGAGTAGTATCTGGGACACCCAGGTTGAAATCCCCCCCCCACTGGGTGATTTTGGACCAATCCCATACTTTCAACCTAACCTAGGTTCTGCAGATTAAAAGGAGGAGATGAAAATAATGTAAGGTGCTTTGTTTCCCACTGTGGAGAAAAGCAAAGTATAAATGAAGTAAATAAATAATAAATATAATTGAAGATGGGAGGTGGATAAAAGGGATATTGGTGAATGGCTGAGAAGGACAGAATGAGGCAGAAGAAGGGGAGAGGATATGCGGGTTCCCAGGGAGAGTGTGGATAGAGGAGAAAGTGAGGTGCCTCTCTACAAAAACTTGAGGGTTCCCTACCTTGCAAGTGGGCCTGGCCCAGTGACTGACAACACAAAACTGGGACAGTTTACCTAGGTAGAAGCCATTAGGGGGAAAGCTTAAGACAGAGCAACAGGTAAAGATAGGCTGGCTGTTAGGTGAGAAGGAGATAAGAGTTACCACCTCCACATTAGGAAATACCTGGAGATGTACGGGGTGGAGCCTGGGGAAGGTGGGGTTTGAGGAGGGGAGGAACTTCAGATGCATATAGTGCCATAAACTCCACCTTCCAAAGCAGCCATTTCCTCCATGGGAACTAGAGCTGCCAGCCTCAAGTTGGAAGATTGCCTGGAATTAAAACTGATCTCTAGATGACAGAGATCAGTTCCCTTGGAGTAAATGGCTGGTTTGCAGGGTAGCCTGTATGGCATTATAACCTGCAGAGGTCACTTCCCTCCCTAAACCCTGCTTCCCAAGCCTCCACCCCCAAATCTCCAGGAATTTCCCTACCTGGAGCTGGCAACCCTAAAATGAAACAGGAGACAGGGAGGCTTTAAGGAAAAGGAAAGAGGAAATGGTGGGGGAGAGAAAAATGAAATGCCTTCCTCAAGTTCTTGTGGGTTCCCAATTGTTATCTATAATTCTAGACACACACACACACACACCATTTCATGAACACTAGTTGTACATGGAGAGAATTTACAGCATGAAATCTACACTAATTGAATAAAAATAAATGGGAATACAGTACTACAAATACAATAATATTGGATTTTCTGTATCACTGGAGTATGGCAAATGTCCTTTTGAATACACAAATATCTATCTAATGCAAAATGAAATAAGTATTTATTGGAAACCACAAACTTAAATGGACATAGCAGATAGACTTGGAATTGGGCTGGCTATCTGAGATCAGATTCGTACCCTGTTATGAACCTCGTGGTGACTTTCAAACACCCTAACCTACCTCACAGTGTTTCTATAAGAGTACACAAATATCTGCCCTGACCTGGACAATTCAGGCTAGTCTGATCTCATCAGATCTCAGAAGCTCAATAGGGTCAGTCCTGGCTAGTATTTGGATGGGAGACCTCTAAGGAATACCAGGGTTGTGATGTGGAAGGAGGTAATGGTAAACCACCTCTGAACATTTCTTGCCTTGAAAACTGTATGGGGTCACCAAAAGTCAGCTGTGACTCAATGGCACACACACAATCACAGGTGTCTTTTGGGGAAAGGCTTGGCACAGTAATTAGGCATCCATGTGGCATGAAGAAAGTCCCAGATCCAATCCCCAGCACACCCAGTTTAAAAAGGATAGGCAGCAGGTGATGTGAAACATCTCAGTCTAAGGCTCTGGAGAGCTGCAGCCCATATGAGTAGTCAGTACTGATCTTGATGGACTAATTGTCTGATTCAGTATAAAGCAGTATCATGTGTTCATGTACATCAAATGGAGTTCTTTAGATAAGGGGCAGGATACAAATTTATAATATTTTACATTTTAGAACACTGTATTTTAACAAAAGTCAAGGCTTACAAATTCAGCAGGTTGTAAGGAGCATATGCCATCTTTGCTAAAATAGGTCTTAAAAACTTAAAAAAACCATTGAGCCACAACTACTGTTAAAAAAAAGATACCATATAAAGATGAACACACTGAATATTAAGTGCCTGCCTGTACTTTATCTAATGTAAGTGTGGGAAGGAATGAGCACAGTAAAAAAAAAAAAAAACAATGACTCTAAGCCTAATCATGCAGTCTTTTTTTGATCAAATTATTTATTATAACACCAGGCCTCTGGGTTTAAGTACTAAGTGAGGGAAATATCCGCGTACTTTTGTAGTTATTGGACTTAATCCCATCCACAGCATAGTCAAAACAAGACATTGCATGGCTATACTAGTCAGACCCTGCACATGACAGATACGCTGCATAAGTGCCTTTAAGTGTGTTATTGCAAGGAAAGAGATAGAAGCTGCTGATTGCTTGTGTGTGGGGTTGAAAGGGCTATTAGAATGGGCACAGATGCCAAAACCACAAGAATGAATCCAAGGATTTCCAGTAAGTCAATTTAAGGAGATTTGCTCTTATGTTATGAAGGAATGTTGTGGAAACACAGGAAATGCAAGTGATAAATGCTTCTTTTTTACATTTCTAAAATGAAACATGGAAAAAAGAACCACATATCATTTATGCTCCCTGTCTTCTTTAACATTTCTTTATTAAAATAATATCCAAAGTGAAATTCTTGCTTTTCTGCCTGAATTGAGATGTATATGTTCTATTGCATGCACATTATGTCACAGGAAAAGAGATGGGAAAACACAGTGGAGAAGCAGAAACACAAGAAGTGAGAGTCACTTGCATTTCCCATTCCCTTCAACATCAGAAGTTGACCTCAGCAGAAGCTGAAGAAGTTCCAGTGCTGAACAGACTGATGACAAAGGCTAATGCAATAAATTATGCAAAGTGAAATGGGGACATAATGGGACACGGAAAGAAAGGTGGGAGCTTACATGATAGAAAACTGGCATAGCAATCCTAAACCAAGTTGCATTGCATTGTAAGAATCTGTGGGCTAAGCTGTATATGATGCTGGGGGATCTCCATTAGAACCATGGTGAGCTGGTTTAATTCCCCTTTATAGTTTCCCTGACTGGAAATTGCCTCCCTGAGGCTGCTTTAAGCCTCAGTTACAATACAGACAATGTGTACCTGTCTGTTTTTTCCTGAGATTTAAAGCAAATGAGGGGAATATTTTTGTTTGGGAGAATAGCAAAAGGGGAGGACCCACCCATACACATTCTTTTCCAGTACCATAGAGGTAATCTACTTTTGCGTTACAAATAAAAGAAGCCTGCCTGCATCATTCCCCCCCAGCCCCAACGGCTCAGAAACAAAGCACGGTATCCTGGAGAACCACTGTCTGTCTGAGTAGACAATGCTGACATTGATGGACTGATGGTAGAGTGGCCATTCTTTGTGTGATAAAGGTTTAAACCTAGGAGGTCTAAAAGAACAGGTGTTGGGAAGGGTCTTTCTCTGTCTGAGTCTCTAGAGATCACCTGCATCAGAGCAGACCATGCTGAAGTAGATGGACCAATGTCAAGAAGACCAGTGTGGATTGAGGAGACCCATGTTCAGATCTACAATTTGCCTAACGCTTACTCGGTGATACTGGGACAGTTAGATTTGAGTCCAGTGGTAGATTAGAGACCAACAAGAGTTTCAGGGAATAAGCTTCCAAGAGTCAAAGCTCCCTTCATCAGGCTGGGTGATATTGGCATTGTTGTGAGGTCAATATAAGGGAAGGGAGACTGGAGGAAGGGTGAGATAAAAAGGGGATTGACAGATAACATGTGAGCAGAGGAGTTTACAGAAAAAAATAGCATCAACTGATGTGCCCAAGAAAACAGATCTTCCCAAACTAAAACATCATAAATTATAGCCTGAACATGAACCTATATTGTAATGCATGAAATGATGTAGCAGTGGTGACAAGATCTCTAGTGGTATTAAGCTGAGCTTCCTGGATTGGCAGATGTATTTTGGGTTTCCACTGGCCAAATTGGTCTGACTTTAGAGAGTTGGGACAAGCAGTAAGGCTTGAGGAAAGGGATGTAGATCTATGGTTATAGAAAAGAAGGAGGCTAGGACCTGAGAAAGCAAAGCAGTACAAATGAAGCACAACATAGACAGCTGTATATAGTTGAGAGGAATTAGAAAGGAATGGAGATGCACAGCTGGTATGAAGTAGATTTTAGAAATTATAGTAACAGCATGGAAGTTTCTTAGGTGGGGTTAGCTACAATGCTATTGCAAGGTCTGCATGATATAATAGGGGAGGCAGTCCACAGAAACCTGTATTACATTTTCAGACATTTTCTCTCTCTCTCTCTCTCTCTCTCTCTCTCTCTCTCTCTCTCTCTCTCTCCCTCTCATATTTAAATTGTTTACCCCCTTCCTATAACAATTCCTCATCAGTCTAACAGAGATATCCCACTGAGGTCTATCCAAGGGGGCTTACTCCCAGGGAAGTGTCCTCAGGATTGGATTATAATGAGCTTTATTCAAATCCTTAACCACTGAGCTTGCTAATACCTTCTCTTCTCATATCACTGTCATAACATACAAAATAGTAAAAAGCTCAGTAGCACCTTTTAAGGCTAACAAACTGTATTGTAGCATAATTATTACTGTAGCACAAGGGATTTCAGAAAGCCACACACTCTTTTCCAATTTCACTTCAGTGCCAGTTCCTGTCCTCAAATTCACAGAGAACCCCAACACTCTCATTTTTAGTACAATAACACCCCTCCCTTCCTCCACTTGGCTGTTGTGCATCCTATACGAAGCAGGGTGATTTGGCAAATGCAAGCCAATGCCAGTGGTCTGCATGCACCAACTCACACAGCAGAACCAGAGCTTCCAATTTCAGCACTGGAGCTATGAATGCCAGCCTCCAGGTGGGACCTGGGGATCCCCTGGTATTACAGTTCATTTCCAGACTACAGAAATCAGTTTCCCTGGAGAAAAAAATGATGTTCTGGAGGGTGGACTCTAGGGATGTGCATTCGGTTAGTCCGAACCAAATGCACCCCCGAAAATGGCCCATTCAGCCCCTTTTCAGGCAGCCCCAGGCCAAATCAGATTCTAAAGAACATAAAAACATAAGAGAAGCCAATGTTGGATCAGGCCAATGGCCCATCCAGTCCAACAAGGCAGTAAAGGCCTCCCACTGTTGACCCCCCCCCAAGCACCAAGAATACAGAGCATCACTTGCCCCAGAGTCCCTAGCTATACCTTGTGGCTAATAGACACTGATGGACCTCTGTTCTATATGTTTATCTAATTCCCTCTTGAAGCCATCATGCTTGTAGCCGCCACCACCTCCTGTGGCAGTGAATTCCAAGTACTGATCCCTGCAGTACCCCACTGCTTACCACCCTCCACTGAGAAATTTTTAAACTGCCTTCCCTTCCTCGGCTTGCCTGGTTGCCCTGTGGCTGCAAGGCACCTGGGCAAGCCATCCCTTGGAAGGAAGGGAAGGCAGTTTAAACTGCCTTCACTTCCTTGGCTTGCCTGGGTGCCCCGCGGCTGCGAAGTGCCCAGGCAAGCCATCCCTTGGAGGGAAGGGAAAGCGGTTTAAACTGCCTTCCCTTCCTCGGCTTGCCTGGTTGCCCTGTGGCTGCAAGGCACCTGGGCAAGCCATCCCTTGGAAGGAAGGGAAGGCAGTTTAAACTGCCTTCACTTCCTTGGCTTGCCCGGGTGCCCCGCGGCTGCGAAGTGCCCAGGCAAGCCATCCCTTGGAGGGAAGGGAAAGCGGTTTAAACTGCCTTCCCTTCCTTGGCTTGGCCGGTCACCCTGCAGCTGCAAGGTGCCCAGGCAGGCTGTCCCTTGGAAGGAAGGGAAGGCATTTTAAACTTCCTTGGCCTGAATCCACTTGGATTGCCAAAAGTGGCATTCAGGAGTCATTCAGGGGTCATTCGGCCCAAATCTGATTTGGCCCAATTTGGCTGAAACAAATCAGGCCATTTCTTTTTGTTGTTGCACACTCCTAGTGGACTCTATGGCATTGTGCCCCACTGAGATCCCTGTCCTCCCCAGACTCCATTCCCAAATTTCCAGATGTTTCCTTATCTGGATTGGGCCACCCCTCTCCTCATCCTTCAGAGGTGGACAGAGGGAGCCTGGCAACCCTAACTAGGGCTCTTTTAGCAAGGGAGGAGAGAAGTGGAAAGAAAGCAAATAGATAGGGTGAGAAGGAAGGAAGTGAGGGAGAGAGGAATGGAGAGGGGGGAAACCTGGAAAGAAAGCAAATTGGTGGGGAGAGAGAAGTGAAAGACAGAAAGAAGGGAAGGAAAGAAAGGAAAGTCAGGCTGCAAGGGAAGCAGCCTGGAGGGGGGCACCTCCCCAGCCTCTCCTTATTTCCAGCCCTCATACACCTCAACAGGGAGAGAGAAACAGAAAAAGAGAGCGAGAGAGAGAATCCCCCCCCTGCACTGACTACAGGAGAAAATAAGCCTAGGATTTTCAGTATCCTGGAGCAATGTGCTCTATGCAGCACAAGAGTTCCTGGTGCTCACTTTCTCCTGCAGCCCAGTTTAAACTGGACTGCAGGAGAAAGTGAGCCACTCACTGATGGCAACGGCAACCGGAGGCCAAAGAAGCCCCCTCCCACCCTCCCCCTACCTCCATTCTTGCCCAGCTCCCCTCCCCAACCTCCATCCCCCCACCAAATGGCAGCCAGGCACGTTCTCATTCCGGCTCTCCTACCTCCCCTGCTTGGACTTACAGGATGGCTGGCTGGGTGCAGCCCTGGGCTCCCACCCACCTCACCCCATCTGAAACAAGCCCCCACTACTTACACCCCCACCAACTTAACCTTTTGGCTGGTGGCAGTGGCGGCAAGCAGAGGCAGCACGTGCTGCCTCCCACTCCTCCTGGCCCAACTGAGGGGAGCTGGGGGCAGGGCTTAGGCTAGTGTGTAGGCACTGGCTGCCCATCCGCCAAGCAAATCAGTTAAAAAAAGTTTTGTAAAAAGTTTAAAAAAACCTTCTGCTTTCAAAGCAGGGAGGGGAACATGGGGGTGTGTGCAAGCATTACAAGCAGCTCTGCCTGCCCTGGTTTCCCCAGGGGAATATTTTGGGAGGGGCCTGCCCCCAAGTCCCCATGTAGTCTATGCCTATGAATGTTGTATATATGATAGAAGAGAAGATCACAAAATACCAAGACCTAGGGACAGAGTTAGAGTGCCTCTGGGAAAGTAAGGTTGGCAGTGTGTCAGTTATCACTGAAGTCCTTGGAGGACTGTTTAGAAGTCTCAAGAAACACCTGGACATTCTGGACATGGAGAAATAACACTAGCCCAGCTCCAGAAGACAGTGTTGCTTAGAACAGCAAGAATCCTGCAAAGATACCTCTGCAGTTCCCAAGAACTTGGCTAGATCTTGAATTGCAGAACATCATCTACCAGTCAAATATCTGTGATTAATCATCATCATCATCATCATCATCATCATCATCATCATCAACAACAGAATAATAATAAACAGAACAGAGAGAGGAGGGAATATTAATAATGAATTTTATCCAATCAGTTACAAATAAATACTGTACTATGCTGAACACAGCATTAAAAATTCAGCCAGATACCAGTAGGTATGGGCCTGAAAGGAACAAGTCCATAAATTATGTAACATTGTCCAGCCAGGCAAACACATATCCAGCAATTATTTTGGCCCATGAAACCCAGCCTATGGAACCTGTCAGGGTCCAATGAGCTCACTGTGTGCATTTTCTTTTAGTTTGTATGTTGCCATCTTAAGTCTAAAGATGACTGTTTGGTAGCTCTGAGAACAGGCCTGCTCCCACATTCCATTTAAAATTCACTGAACACTGATTCCAATTCTGCTTAGAGAGAGGAATATTAAAAAAAAATGTGTTCTATTGAATTTGAAAAGGATACTAATTATGGAGGCTCTCATGAGGTAAGGCATCAGGACCAATTTTGGCATGAAGGCAGTGTTGTAACTGTAGATATCGCCAAAGTGCTGGTGGGGGCAAGAGAAATGCTGCCTGGAGGCTCTCCAAGTGTTTAAATCTGTCATCATTGTCAAGTAACAGAAAGCCTGGATATAGCCCAGACATTCCAAATGATCATATTTTGCCCTGTCTTTACATTGGGATTGCCCCACAATGTAATGTGTCCATCAGAATAGGAATCAAAGCATAAAGACAAGCCCAAAGGCCTCCATGTTCTCTTAGCAGCCATTATATGATTGATTATCTCAGATTTTGTGCATCTAGTGCTTTCCAGTCTTGTCAGGGCTAAGTTTACTGAAAATCAAATCTAGCCCTCTATGCCCAATGCTTTCTTGTCAGTCTGTCATCCTGGCATGTTACCTGTGCATTGCAGTACATTTTAAGATAGGGGGGACCCCCTCTGATCTCATAGGATTTTCAGTCTCTTATATGTATGTATGGTATTTTGCTCATTTTGCAGTCTCCTTATAAAGGTATGAAATGTGGAATCTGAATGGTGGGATAGAAATTGGAAGTCCCAGATGATATAATCATAGAATAACACTAATTTTTGATACTTTAATTCTTCCCAACAATGTTAGTGGTTGTGTTTTCTGTCTACTCAAGTCATCTTCATGTTGTTTCAGAATAGAAGCAAGAGTTAAGACAGGGGCAGCCAACCTTTTCTTTAATGAGAACACTCCTATGTAATTAAAAAAATACTACCCTCCCAGCATGTTACCAAGTTCTGTTCCACTCTGAAAACAGAATGTAGACTAGACAGATCAACAGGAATAGTCACCAGCTAAGCAGCACAATGAAATAAAAGTTTGCTTGTTTGTTAAACAGTCTAGAGCAGATCTGTTCATATTTTTACCTGGGTTTTGCAGCAGCCAGTGAGCTACTGATAGCTCCTCTGCTTTAGGGTATTTTTCTGATATTTTGTGGTACACATTTCCTCTCTTAATAATCATGCATCTTTCAAAATTGCTATGGGAAAATGTAACAAGTAAGCCTAAGCACTTTGAAATGCTTTATGAATATAGAGAGAGTTATTACATGAAAGATGATCCTAAGAGGGAAAAATTGAAAGTTTGATGTGAAAACTGAATTGCTCTCAATTGCTTAATACAAAGCAGGCTGGCAACCTGTAGGTAGTCACCAATGGCTTGGATTCATCCAGGGTTCTTGTTCATTTATTGTCTCCCAATTTTCCTCTCTGATACAGTTCCCATTCCACATAACTTTTGTACATGTAGGTCCTAATTCTTAGTACAGTTTTGTTTGGTCAAAGGCAATCTCTCCTTTCCGTAAGCAGAAAAGTTGATTGGATCCAACCCAACAGTCTGTAATGCAGGTGAGGGATAAGAAGCACTCATATATAGACACCACAATTCTCAATAGGTAACTCATTAGGAATGACTTAATTTTTTTGTCAGATGAGCCCATTGTGCTATTAAGGTTTTTTAAAGCAAGAATTCATTTTAAGTTTCTCTTGTTACAAATTTTGTAAATTACCAGATTTGTTCTGTTGATGATATAAAACTAAGAACTTTGTTTTTGTTAGAGATGAATTGTTCAGTTTTCATATGGTAGCTGAGATACTCTAAATGTTGAGTACATTACAAGACACCCCTTCAAAGTACAAATAAAATATAAAGAGAGCCCAAAGTCAAAAGGTCTTCAGAAGAGAACAATACTATATTGAAGCTGAGTGTTGGTTTATTCAAAGAGAGAACATGGGATTCTTTAACACAAATCATTTCTTGAAGCTACAATATATTAACAATCAGTCATGTACTTATATTGGAAAGAATTTACAGAACTTTTGATTTTTTAAAAACAACATGCACTTAAAAGATGCTAGGTGCATCTTCTCTGTTCCCTCCTCCATGTGATTCATTTCACCTTTATTTCTCCATATCTGATACAAATGTATGCTTAGGGATAAATGTTATGGGATACAGAAGTTTCATGGCCACCCTGTTTAGGTGGCGAGTGTATTTATGCTCACCTGCAGAGCCAAATGGACCCTAGTTGGCTTCAGGAAGCTCTGCAGGATCCAATGCCCCCTGGCACCTCATTGGTTGAGCTGGTGGAGGACTGGGATAACTGGCTCTCTGAAACCATTGATGAGATCACCCCCCAGTGCCCTCTATACCCTTGCACCAAAGCAGCACCGTAGTATACCATGGAGCTGCGAAGGATAAAGTGGGAGCTAAGACGGCTAAAGCAAAGGTGCTGGTGTGCTCATGACAAAGTGTCACAAACATCTTATAGGACGTTTATGAAGGCCTATGAGATGGCAGTGAAGGCTGCAAAGAAAGATTTCTATGTGGCCTCCATTGTATCTGTGAGCTCGCACCCAGCCCAATTGTTCAGAGTTATTCAGTCTATTACAACTCTGCCTCAGGACAGACCAAATAATAGGAAATTGGCCATTGGCTGTGAGGCATTTGCAAGCTATTTTGCAGTTAAGATCATGACACTCCACCAGGACCTCCTGGCTACAATTGAGACAGTAAAAGAACTGGAGACCCCTTGTCTGTCTTCTGGTCCAGTAGTGGACCACTTTGATCAACTCTTTCAGGAGGAAGTTGACAGGATCCTGGCAGAGGAGAGACCTACTACCTGCCTCCTTCCTGGCTAGTTAAATCTTGTGGGGGAGCATTCAGGCTTCTCTGGGAGAAACTATCAACGTGTCCCTTTCTACTGGGACTTTACCAGAGGCTTTGAAGGAGGCAGTGGTCTGTCTGCTCTTGAAAAAGCCATCACTGGACCCGATCATCCTGACCAACTACCACCCAGTATTGAAGTTACAGTTCCTGAGTAAGGTGGTTGAGAGAGCGGTGGCCAAATAACTCCAGGTTTTTCTGGATGACACTTCCATCCTTGAATCCTTCCTGTCTTATTTACTTCCTGGCTATGAGATGGAGACAGCTCTGATTGCCCTTACAGATGTCCTCCGTAGACACCTGGACTGAGGCAGGTCAGCCCTGATGTTGTTATTAGACCTGACAGCAGCGTTTGACACTGTCGACTATGATCTTATGACCCACCACCTCACCAACGTAGGAGTTCAGGCGACTGCCTTGAAATGGGTTTCTTCCTTTCTCCATGGTCAGAGACAGAGGGTGGCACTTGGCCAGAGGGTCTCCCCATGGTATCCACTAGAATGTGGAGTGCCACAGGGGGGCATCCTTTCGCCAATGTTGTTTAACGTCTCTATGTGCCCCCTCAACCAGTTAGTCCGGAGTTATGGGCTGGGCTGTTATCAATATGCTGATGACACCCAGCTCTATCTGTTAATGGATGGCTATCCATTTTCTGTTCCTGAAACACTGGGTGAGGCCTTGGAAGCTGTGGCTGGATGGTTGCAGCAGAGATGGCTGAAGTTAAATGCACTGAAGATGGAGGTCCTGTACCTGGGTCGAGGGGACAGGGATGTGGGCACCAGCCTTCCCACACTGGAAGGGGCACCTTTCGTGCCAGCTTAAACAGTGAGGACCCTGGGAGTAACACTGGATGCCTCTTTGTCTGTGGAGGCCCAGGTTGTTGCAGTTGCCAGATCTGCATTCTTCCATCTTAGGCAGATCAGGCTACTGAAGCCATATCTTTCCCCCCAAGACCTAGCTACAGTGATCCATGCAATGGTCACCTCCAGGCTTGATTACTGCAATTCGGTCTATGCAGGCTTACCCCTGAGACTGATCCAGAAATTACAGCTGGTACAAAATGTGGTGGCATGCCTGCTGACATTGACACCTGTGTGGGCTCACATTCAGCATGTGCTCTGCCAGCTGCACTGGTTACCAGTTGAGTACCGGATCTGCTTCCAGGTGTTGTTAATAACCTTCAAAGTCTTATACGGCCTGGGACCAACGTATCTAAGGGACTGCCTCTTTCTGAATACACTTTGAAGAGCTTTACGTTTTAGTAATCATCATCTCCTGGTGGTCCATCTAGCCTCAACCAGCGCCAGGGCCTTTTCTGCCCTGGCCTCCACCTGGTGGAACATGCTCCCTATCAAGATCAGGGCCCTGTGGGATCATACGCAGTTCCGCAGGGCCTGAAAGATGGAGCTGTTCTGCCAGGCTTTTTGTTGAGGCAGTGGGCATCCACATATGGCCTCCCCGAGGTTGCTGTCTCCTCCCTACTGGCCACCCATCTATCGGACATATCCATCAGTATTAATCGATTGGAATTTTCACCAGCAGCTATAACTACTGATTTTAAATGTTTATAATGTAATGTTTTGGGGGGTTTTAACCTTACTGTATTATTTAAGATGATGTGACCCAACCTGAGCCCGCTCATGGGATGGGTGGGATACAAATACAATAAATAAGTAAATAAATGGTTAGAACTCCAGATATGTTATTTGTTCTAAAAAGTAACCATGGGGAGACCCAGCCTGGATAAAGTCTATGGTCAGGGGTCTTTTAGTAGAAAAAGAGCTGCAGGAGCTCATTAGCATATGGTATGCTAATGAGTATTAGGCTATTAGCATATGCCATGCCCCCTGACATCACCGGAAGTGATGTCAGAAGGGGAAGCAAAAGGGGGGGAGGCATCTTCAAAAGCCTCCCCTTCCCTTCCCCAGCTGGCCTGGGTGGGGGAGCTAAGAGAGAAGGGGTTTAAAGTTTAAACTCCTTCTCACTAGAGTTGGGCCACAGAAGGAGGAAAGAGGGAAGGAAAGAGAGAGAGTAAAGAGAGGGAAAGAAGAAAGGAAAGAGGGAAAGAAAGAGAAGGAAAGAAGGAGGGAAAGAAAGAGAGGGAAGAAGGAGGGAAACAGGGAAAGGAGGAAAAAAGAGAAGAGAAGAAGGTGGGAAAGAAAGAAAGAGAGAAGGGAAGAAGGAGGGAAAGAGCAAAAGGAGAGGAGGAAAGGAGGGAATGAAAGAAATTTGGCAGCAGTTTGGCCCTATTATATCCTATGGGCCATTGAAGTCAATGGTGAAAACATAGGGTATATTCTGGGGGCTGGAGGGGAGGGGTTTGAGGGAGAGGCTCCAAACTCACAGGGTAGCTTATGGAGCCTCTCCCCAAGGTACCCACCAAGGTTCAAGAACATTGGATTAGGGGGTCCAATTCTATGGGGCCCCAAACGTGATAACCTTTCTTCATAGGGAAAGTTTCCTCCTCTTATTATTGCAGTTGCCTTTTCTACATTTCCCCCAGTGCTATAAATATTCTTTTTGAGGTGTGTGTGGTGTGAGTGGTCCAATGAGGTTGCACCATAGAGAATAATGGAGGGAATGGGGGCAACCTGTTTGGGGGCCCATAGAATTGGACCCCCTGGTCCAATGTTCTTGAACCTTGGTGGGTATCTTTGGGAGAGGCTCCATCAGCTACTCTGTGAGTTTGGAGCCTCTCCTCAAGCCCCTCCCCTCCAGCCCCCAGAATATACCTTATGTTTTCACCATTGACTTCAATGGCCCATAGGATATAATAGGGCTGAAATTGACATTCGGCTGCCTGAAAGACTCCTGGGGACGCTGGCTGGGGCGGGGCTTGGCTCATGAGCTGCCAGAGCTGTGCTCTGGTGTGCTCCCCCAAAGACCCCTGCCTCTTTCTAACATGCAAGGTGTACATATGTTCACTGTAATATGTGAACAGGGTTTCTGTTTCCCTGGGTGGTGAGCAGGAAGAGATGGAAATGGCAACAGGTATGCTCTTGATATGTACAACATCCAGGAGAACACAACACTTAACTCATGTTTATGCCACACAGCATTATCCTGATTGGCATGCAGATCGGAGGCCTTTTAAGATTTCCTTTTGCCCTGTGAGCAGCCCAGAAAGAACATTGGCAAGAAATGTGCACGCTGTACGTGTTCATGCTCTTCATTTTGCTGTTGCTTAAAATGATGTGGTACAATTTCAAATGGACTACTAACTGAAATTGACTTGCATGGGCTCTACTGAAACACATTGCTGCAAAAAAAAAGTTGCAAAGAAAATGTGGAATGGTGTTTGGGCCCAGGTAGGCTATTCTGGGACTGGAATGACAGCCCCTCAGAGTGGAATTACGGTCCCTAGGAAGAGAATCTGTGCTCTGGTACTGGAATGACCGTCCTCAGAGTGGGATGATGATCCCTAGCAATAGAATCTGAGCTGTGAGACACTGGAATGACACAGAGTGGAATGTCAGGGCAGCCCCTGGGAATAGTGTCAGTGTTCTGGGACTGGAATGACAAGTTGGAAAGTGGAATGACAGCCCCTAGGAATAGGCTCAGTGCTTTGGGACTTGTACTCACTTGTAGGATATGAGTTTGAAGTGAGAAGAAGATTGCTGCTACTCTGAACTCTGTACATTGTTCAGAAATTGAGTGCACAGCAACTGTTTAGTATTCTGGCTCAGAGACTTCAGCCATGCATTTATCAAATGAAGGCATCTGTGATGCCATAATTTAGTAAATTTCAGTACAAAGTCACCCTTTTAAATAAGACAGAAACAAGAATTAGCCAAATTTCTCTATTATTTAATAAAGATGTGGAATTATAATTATTAATATGCAATTCACTTATCTATAGGATCTGACCTGTGTATACCAGAGTTAGAATTCCCAAGAACCCAGGAACAGACACAGAAACTGGGTGGCTAAAATAATGATTTCTTTACTAAATATTCTCAAGCACACAAACAATATTCACACAATATAGCACTAAAGGAAGCAGAGGTGATTGATGGCTTATAGAGGGGTGATACAACCTGTCCAGATATGCAGAGGTCCATGGATTCTGGCCTAAACTCAGAGAGTTCAGGGGTGGCCTGCCATTTTGGATCATGGCAGAAAACACATGTTGAAGGCCATGTGTGTGCTGGGATATAGACATTGGCAAAGAATGCAGACCAATGGGTGGCCCTGGGGGCTGGTCTCAGGTGAGAACAATAGACTACCTGGACCAATGATGAGTCCCAGAGGTGTGTGGTGCCAGTAGGGGCAGACCTTAGGTATGACCAATGAGCTTCCAGAGAGGCAGGGTCTGGATTTAACAACAGAATCCAGGTGTTGGGTAGCTAGTTAAATGGATTATCTGACTTACTAATGGTCCTGGCCAGGGTAGACAAAAGGTGGGAGACGTCCCTGATTAGCATCAGGAAAGATTGCTAAACATTTGAATGATTGATTGGTTTATCCCAGTATCTTGAGGGACAGAGCAAGAAAAACAAAGAATTCAAAGAATTACTGGAGAAAGAGTTAACTGCCAGATGGCCTCTAAAAAGTTTGTAGAAATGTAGATACTGTACCTGTTATTCCATAAGCATAATCTCTGCTGGGTGGAGGGGGAAGACTGGAGACTTGCTCTGAGGTTGCCTGTCACCTGAATATGAAATCCCATTTTTTTGCAGAGCATTGGCAGCCTGACTATGTGGTTCAAGCTGAGGGTGTTTGGCTTTTGGGGACTTTGGTTCAGGTTAGAAAGTAGGGCACCCCTGCTTTGGGGCTACCCAAGTAAAAGGCAGTGCCTCTGGCAACACAAGGCTCCTATAAATAAATGTCCAGAAACAAGTCTCCTATAAATAAATGTCCAGGAAAACTTTTAAAATGTTCCCCTACAGGCTTTTCTGTGTTGCCCTCCTTACTTTCAGATTTTTGACTGTTTGTTTGTCTTATGCATATGGTATGTCTATTTGCAGATCTTAAAGTGACAATTCTAAAAGTGAATTTAAATAAAGGACACAGCAGGAGAACACTGAGATACCACTATAACCACTGGCCAACTCCCACCTTTCCCTGGGTTTAGTCCAGCACAGGGTTTTCAGGCCCCCTTAAATTTCTAGGAAGCCCCTCCAAAATCCCACATGGCTCTGCCTCCATTGATAGTAACAATGACCTATGATGTCACTGGCTCCTCCCTATGATGTCACTGGGCCTCAGTTCTTTTAAGGACCTAGCACAGCAATGCCTCTGACTCAGCCCCAGCCCCACCCTTGGGAAATTGTATACACTAAGGAAACATTTGATCTGAGACCAGAAGCAACTTAAACTTGCCATGCTGGTGCATTGTATATATGTGGAGCATTCCTTACATTTTCCCTTTAGTGTTTATAGGCTTAATGCCAACAGTCCTCAGTTTGTGACACTATATGTATCCCTGATTTCAGAGAAGGTCATCTAACAATGGGATAACAAAGCAGTAAATCTTGTTCTATTTATGTCAGACAAGAATTATGGAAACTTAAAGCACAGAGCAAACCTACTTAATATCATTTGGCTCAAAGGAATTTGCTGGCTGTTGATTGTGTAACTTCAATAGAGAAGCCATTGCTCAAGGCTCCCCGTGGTTTGCTGGCTATGGGCAATGATGCTGATTGAGCAAGAATTATACAGACTGTATGTACCCTTGTCAACCTGAAGTAACATGTCTCATGCAATAACTTTCAGAAGGCTTTTTTAAAGAAGAAAGGTCAACTGCTGTCTATTCCACCACTTTTGGATGTCTGAATTGACTGAGGGGGCTGTTACTGTTATTTCTGCAAAAGTCACTCCTGTACAAAGCAGTGCAGTTTAAAATTATTAGTTCATTTACTGTTGCAGTACCCACTGTATATGAAGGACATAAAGCTACAACTAAATCTCTTGCACATTGCTGATTTACTTTCTTGTCAAGACCTATAGTTATAACAATCTCAGTGCAGAAAAAGAGCAATATTAATCACTAAAACCAGACCTCTAACTGATCTTTCCATAATAATTAAAAGTTTAATTACCGAGACAAGATTGACACAATTTAAAAGCTGCCACAGTAAAGCAGGTGGCACCACTAATTGCAGGAACAATGTATTTCAAGTATTTGTTCTTGGCCCAAACTGACCCTTGTAAAAGTTTTTGTAGCATATGAAAGAGTAACCTGTGGCAAATATCTGTAAACAAAAGTTATAATCACAGCCACTCCCTATTTATAGAAAGGAAAAGTGATGTAACATTAACAAAAGCTGCATATAAAACATTTTCTGACAGGGAATATTTATGGATTATATTTGAAAGAACAAATCCTTTATCTTCTCAAGAGACTTGACATTTCTTCAGTGTATGTCATAGTGTGTGACCTTGAGATCTGTTTGGATATAAAATTTCTTTTGAATGTTCATTGTGGTTGTACATACCATCTCCCAAAAGGTTCCTCTTCCTTCCACTTGTTTGTCATAGTTTTCAATAGCATGTGGAGACTAAATGTATTGTGGACACTATCTAAAGTACTCTACTCAAAGCATTTTATTTGTACAGACCATGAATGCTAAATAGCTGCCA
This sequence comes from Gekko gecko, assembly GCA_029375565.1. Classification (NCBI taxonomy): domain Eukaryota; kingdom Metazoa; phylum Chordata; class Lepidosauria; order Squamata; family Gekkonidae; genus Gekko; species Gekko gecko. Next base: position 71,964,387 of record JAPDNY010000005.1, on the reverse strand, counting down.
CACAGTACTTGTAAAACTCTTCACTTAAATAGTTCGGTGCTTTTCTAGTAGAAACATGCCTGGCACTTACTAGATAGAAAGAGCATCTCTGATTCAGCTTACTTAAAGTTTAATGATGAAAAAGGTTTTCAGCAGCATTGATAGAGAGCTGTTTGAACTTGGTCCTGCATATTTCTTGGTAGAATCACTAAGGCACAACTTTCAGCATAAAGAAGTAGCACAGGTCTGTGGGAATTAGGGATGATTTTGAATTTCTCACTTTTGCCTTTTGACTTGACAATCTCAAATTAAATTTAGCTTCTCTCTCAAGAAAATTTAACCCATGTTTCTTCATTTTCATACCATTTAATGTTCCATTGTATTGAATCTTATCCATGGAACATATAGACATAGTGGGCTCTGTCTCATGAAAGTCTGTCACATTAAATTTGTTAGTCTTTAAGGTTCAAAACAACTTTTTCACATTTTGAATGGTACTTGTCAATTAATGTCAGTTACACATCACACAGATTGTATGCATTAAATGCCACACTAATTGCATATATAAACTGTGTCATTCAATAAAACATCTCAAATAAGAGTACTGGATCTTCTGCAAAAATAAAAATGAATAAAAAGAAATAAAAAAACAAACACTTCCCTGTTTCAGAAGAGCTCTGCTGTAACAGACCAATAATCCATCTAGTCCAGCATCCTATCTCAGAAAGTGGTCAACCAGTTCCTCTGGATGGCCAACAACAGAGTACAGAGGCTGAGGCCTTCCCCTAATGTTTCCTCCTGGCTCTGGGATTCAGAAGCTTAGTGCCTCTGCATGTGGCGTTTCCCCTCAGTCACCATGGCTAGTAGTCACTGATAGATTTATTCTACATTAATCTATCTAATCCCTCTTTAAAGCTGTTTAATTCTGTGGCCATCAGCTCTCTCACATTTGAGTTCCTTAAGAACTCTTGGGTGTATGCCATCAGGACCTGGAGACTTAATCATTTTTAATATCCCCAGTAGGTCTAGAACTTAATCTCTGGTCACCTCAATTTGGCTCAGTTCTTTTCTCATGTTAAGCACCTAGAGAAAAAATGGGGCGGGAGGGAATACACCCTGCAAATGGCTACTTTTACTATATCACAAGTTATGTAAATAATTTCAGGTTGACACTTTAGGGTATTTTTATCAGAAAGGTGAGTATTAATCTTTATCAATCAATCAGACTTATTTAAGCAGCTTGCAGGAAGGCACCACCACATGAAAAAAATTGGGGAGTACAACTTATGCATCACTGAGAAGACTTATAGACCAGCCTTCTCTTTGACATGTAAGCTTTTCATGTAGCGTGACACAGGAACTTTGCCACATAAATGACACCTCACATGAATTCTGAGTTGGTAAACTATATCCGAGGATTTTTGTACAAATAAATAGATTCCAAATCAGAGATCTGTGTTACATACTTCACTGCACTCCGGGTTGTCTTTGGCATATTGATCAACACTCTACATGATTGGTTGATTCTATGCCAAGGATAATCATATCAAATAGATTTTTAACATGCCTGCTATATCTATGTTCTCTTTCAGTACCAAACATTCCAGATGCCCAGTTTTAGCTATGAAATTTCTGGTATTGCCTTATTAAAACTTGCATCCTTTTCTAAATTCTCTTTTTTATGTCAGGGTTTTTTGGCGTGTTTTTTTTTTGTCTCATTACCAAGTTTAACTGTGTGGCCACTTGAAAGGCCTGAAGCATTAATGTATTAATCATCCTACTATAACTGTTTCTCAAATATTTGTCAGCTGTCCCCCAGAACACACTCCCACCACATGTCCATTTGGCAGGATACAAATCATATATATATATATTTTAAATTAAAAACCTAAATTTTGAAGTTGGACAACTTCAACATTCTCTACTTCATTTTGCTCTCTTCCTTTCATGATCTGCCATTCCTCTATCCCCACTTCTGATTTCTTTCTCTACCACAACCTATTTTTCAGTCTTGGTCTGAACTCCTTCTGGATCCTGGTTGGCAACTCAGAACATATTTGATAGTTGTATAACAGCAAACCTTTGTTAATATTATGAACAGAAGGTGGAGTTAATATTTCCCCATATTTTATCAGAGTAGTAAATGGATGCTCCCCCCCCCCTCTTTACATGAATGATAACAGAATTTTGATGTGCCTTAGTGGTAATAAATGAAGACCAGAAATTAGAATTTAGCTTAGCTTACATTGCAGATAGCATGGGGAGAGGGTCTGATGATAGCATGGGCCAGGAAGTGATTCCTTTCATTTTTGGCCCTGGAACTCCCATGATCATCCTGAAGCTTGTGATCAATTTTGAGATTCCTAGTTTTATTTTTTAATGAGTGATGCCTGCCACAAATGAACAGACAAATGGACTTGTGGATTCTTTTATTATTATAGATGCATAGATTTGTTTTCTTATATTTGGTTTGAAACAGGGTTGTATGGGGGGCCCTGTTGGAATCTTTGCCCGGGGGTCCATGGTGACTCTTGTGTGCATGCACATGACAGCTCATACCTTGAATAAACCTTTGTTGGTCTTAAAGCTGCTACTGGACTCTAAATTTGTTCTATTGCATCAGAACAACATGGCTGACTACCTGGATCTATCTTGACAGCCCTGTCAGCAACAATGCATACACTGAAGAAGCAGTGAAATTAGGGGCACAAGAGAGCCAATAAGTCACTCTGATGATATGTGTACTAGTATGTCAAGATGTGGAGACTCTTAGCAGTGCCAACCTAAGTAGGACTGTACCTTCCTAAGTCCATTGAAGTCAATGGGCCTAGTACTGCCTCAGAAGACATAAGTAGATGTGAAGCCTGCAAAATGAGCAGTCACAAGACAAAGACAATGGAATTCTCCAGAAGAGTGAAAAAAGGGAATTTCCAAGCTTACAAGGTCAGGGTTTTGATGTTTGTAATGACAAACAGAAAACTGTCCTTGGGTAGCACAAATACATCTAAGAAGCCAAAATGGTCATCCTCATAGATGAAAAAGGTGCATGATCTAACCCAGAATGAACTGGCAGAGTACTGAACATATATGAGTCTACAGAAGGCCATCTTTTAACACAGCAGACCAAGGCTGTGAGATAAGATAGAGCAACTACATTGAATTGTGACTCAAATTCCAACTATGTGCCTGATGTCATCATGGCCCAATTGGTGCATTTTAGATTTTAAATTCAAAAACAATTGCTTGGTTGAGAAGTCTGATCTTGACACTCATACAATTTATATAGAGATAGCTTTGCAAATTGTCCATGACTAATGTGGATTTATGTAGGTAACTTCTGTGAAAACCATGCTGCAAATATAACAGTGACGTATTTCTGCATTCTGTTTCCTTCTTCAGTATTTAGGAATAATCATTTTTTTTCTTTATAACAGCATCTCAGCATTTTAAATGAGGAGATATGCATCTCAGTCGTTTCAGTGGTGACACATGAGTTTGCCTGTGGCTGTTGGGATTTAGCAAATGTCTTTAAGGAGGAATTACGTTGCCAATATTAGAAGTAACTGACTATCAGATCAGGTAAGGCAGTTACCAGTGTGCTTGCTTTCCTGTTAATGGCTATGCTTACTAGCCCCCGCCCCCACACTCCATTCTTGAAAGCTGACATGAGAAGAAACTTTGTATGTGAAACTTTATCTTCACTCTCAAAATGTGAAGTACAAACAGAATGTCTAAATCAGGGGTATCAAACATAAGGCCTGGGGGGCTGGAACCGGCCAGTCCAGGGCTCTTATGCGGCCCGTGAGCAACTAATGCAAGGGAAGGAGTTCTGGAGGGGAGTGGGTGGAGCCACTCCACTGTGGCTTCAGCATGGCAGGATGACCTCATCTTCAGCAGTCAAGCATTGTGGGAGCGTCTGCCCAGTGCTGCACTGCTGCCTCTCTAGTTCACCTATCTGAGAGTTCCTCTGCACTCCCCTCCCAGCCCATTGGGCCTTGCAGGGAGGATGCACCAACTTGGAGCTTGCCAGCTGCTGTCCTTTATACAGTTTCTATCTCTTGAACCTGGTATTACATTTATGGAACACATGGTCTGGACCAACAAAGTGACATTTATGTCAGTTCTGGCCCTTATAACAAATGAGTTTGACACCTCTGATCTAAATAGTTCATACAGTTCAGCCTGAACTCTCCTTAAAAGCTAAAATAACTAAACTGAGGCTATTGTGTTTTGTTCACACCATGAGAAGACAAGACTCACTGGAAAGGACCATAATGCTAGGAAAAGTTTAAGACAGCAGGAAAAGAGGAAGATCTAACATGAGATGGATTGACTTGATAAAGGAAGTCATGGCCTTCATTCTGCATGATCTGACCAATACTGTCAATAACAGGATGCTTTGGAGGTCAGTAATTCCTAGGGTCACTAAAGGTTAGAAAAGACTTGATGGCACATAACACAGAGATAAAAGCTCTGTCATGGCTGATTATTCACTTTTGAGTAGAGGCAATATTCTAGAGAAAATTGATTGGATATAAGAAGAAATGGCAGTGATTGGAAGAAAGTACCTGGCAGAGACATTTCCATCTTCTATATATATAAAAGAAAGTCCCCTCACCATAAAATCAACGCCCAGGCCAAACCGCTGGACCTAGAGACACCAGATTTAGGGAGAACACTCCTACCGTGGCATAGGTACTCGCTAAGAAGGGATTTTAAAAAATTCGACCCCTAAGTGGGTCAAAAGGGGTAAAATGTACTCCCCCCATTGATTCCTATGCAGCTGCCAGGCAGCTGTCTCCCTGCACCCCCCCCCCAATCTCTGATTGGTCAGCTGCAAGCTCAGTGTTCTGAGATTAAAAAAAAAAAAACAGTTACAGGGGACTGCAGAGAGCTAATGACAGTTGAGGAAATCAGGAGCGGCCAACAACCACCAGTGAGGTGAAGCAAAGCTGCTGGCCCAGCCTCTCTGATGGCTTCCAACACACTCCCCCATCTCCTACACCTAACAGGCAGTTGTCTGTCAGCTGCAGCCCCACCTCCACAGTGGCTTCTAATACTCCTCCTCCCTCCCCCTCCTACACTGGACAGGCAGCTCACTGTCAGGTGTAGGAGAGGAGGTGGGATGGCTTCCAACACACTCCCCCTACCTCCTACACCTAACAGGTGGTTTTCTGTCAGGTGCAGCAGTGGTTGCAGGGTGCTCAAAACCACGAGGGAGCCTGCCCCAGCAGTAATGCCTTAGTGATCCTGCCAGCCCTGCCTCCACAGTGGCTTCTAATACTCCTCCCCCCTTCTCCTCCTATACTGGACAGGCAGCCTCTGCGATGCCTTTAAATACAGTCCACCCCAACACCAGACAGGCTGCTGTCTGTCAGGTGTAGGAGCAGGGCAAGGGTATGAATGTTTATGGGGAGGTAGTAAAGGGCATTTATAGGAGCCATTTTAATGCGTGCCTCCCTCATGAACCTGAAGAAATGTCCACCACATCACCACTCCCTCACACCAACTCCCCCTCACTCCTCTCACCTCTTACTGCCCCCAAGAAAGCTCCTGGCAAACATCGAGCCAAATACACCAACGCTACAAGGAGGAGGTAACTTAGGAATGTGGCAAAGACATTTGCACATAGTACTCCTGCAGTGCACTGAGTTACGCAGGCCAAGTACCAGCAAGATCTCCCTGAGGTGCTCAGAACAACACAGTCTCCACATGAGCAAAACAATCCAGGAACACAAATAGAGAGGCCATCACTTTCTTGGAAAGTAGCAGGAGTTGACTTAACAGACGACTGCTTCTTAAATGGTGTCCCGGCCTGGGCCGGGCCGAGCCCCACCCCCCGAGCGGGGACGGCACTGGTGCAGCTACCCCCCCCCCACGAGCCCCCAAAACACACCTGGAGCCCCGACCTGGGGCAAAGAGGGAGAGGCCGGGAGGCTGGCGGAGAAGGCCCCGGCGGAGACAGGCGCAGCTGTGACGGGAGAAGGAGAGAGATGACCAGGGAGAGCTTGGACGAGCCCGCGCAGCCTGCGAGCAGCGGGGGCGGGGTCCGGAAGCGGGAAGGAGAGCCGGGGGCCGACAGAACAGGCGGGCCAAGGCGGGGCCGCAGGAGGACGGGAGGGAGGCACAGGTGCGGTCTCGGCGTCCTGGGTTTTAGGTGGGGGCGGAGCTGGAGGGCAGACGGAGTCTGGAGGTTGGCGGGGGTAATAAAAGGAAGGTGAAAGGCAGCAACCGGGGAGGAGGAGATCTGGACTGGCTGGGGAAAGGAGGGAGTGCTGAGAGAGAGAGAGAAACTCCCCTCTGAAGCCCGACAGGTGTGCTGGAGGCCAGGTTCCAGAGTGAGCCGTGGGGAAGTGAGGGAACTTGCCCACCGGACCCACCATCTGAGGTTGCTTGCGCCCAACCCCTTTAAGGGCCTCGCCAACACACGACTCCGTGTACCTCTTCCCCAGGGTGAGAGCAGGCGGACAGGAGCGCCAGCGGCCACGGCCACCGGGGATAAGTCGCTCCCCTGTGCTGCGGGACATGACAATGTGGTGGAGAATGCGGGCAGAAACGACCCAACAGGCAAACCGCGCCCTTTTTTGCCGACACCCCAGGGGTGGCGGCCGCTGAGCCTCCGGGTCGCAAGGACTGCCGCAGCAGGAGCCCGCGACAGCATGCTGCTGCCGGAGGAACCCACCTCATCGGAGGAAACGGACTCCGACAGCAGCCAAGACTCGGTGAAACAGGGGCCAGAGGAAAAAAGAAAAACAGAGAATAAAAAGTATAAGACAGGGCCAGAAGGAGGTGGGGGAAACACATTTAATAAGGGAAGCATTTGTTAAATACTACCAAAGTCTATATAATACCTCAGGAAAAGGGGAACTTAAGGAGAAATGGACTACAAAAATATCTAAAAATGATCAGGAGCTTCTTAACAAAGACATAAGTACTTCAGAAATTGAAAAGGTAATTAAACAATTAAAATTAGGAAAATCCCCGGGAACAGACGGATACACGGCAGAATACTACAAAGAAATGATAGAAATACTGATACCAGAAATGTTATTCTTATTTAATGATATAATGAAAGGTGGAAATACCCCTAACACATGGAAACAGGCAGAGATGGTGGTGATACTAAAGCCGTCAAAGGATCCTAAGGAGGTTGGTTCATATAGGCCAATTAGCCTTATGAACCAGGATTATAAAATATTTGCCAAGGTGCTAGCTAATAGACTAGATAAAATATTGCCAAAAATAATAGGAGAAGACCAGTATGGATTTATTAAAAACAGACAAATTTTCCATCCAATAAGGAACATTTTAAATGTTCTAGCACATAAACACCAACATAAAGAAAAGAAATTGGCATTATTGAAATTGGATATATTCAAAGCTTTCGATACTGTTGAACACGACTTTCTCTGGGGGACATTAAAGGATAGTGGAATAGAAGGGAATTTCCTAGAAGCTGTAAAAGATCTTTATAAACAAGGAACAGCAACATTGTGGGAAGGAGAGCACCGACACACCCGAGATGGATTTGGCACAGTTTGGCCAGTGGATGGCCGAACACCAGGCGAAGGTCCTACGGGAGATCACCCAACAGCAACAGCAAGCGCAAGCTACCCTGATGCAAGACCTACACCAGGCTCTACAATCCGTCAGCCAGGCAGTTGCCGGGGCAGGAATAGGTCAAACCGCCGCCAAGACCCCTTGGCCCCCGCTGACCAAAATGGGGCCAGATGACGATGCCGAGGCCTTTTTGGAAGCCTTTGAGAGGGCTGCTGCAGCGGCCCACTGGCCAGCTGACCAGTGGGCCTGTATCCTCGGACCCTACTTGACGGGTGAGGCGTAGGCGGCCATGAAGGCCTTACCCAAGGAAGAGGCGACAGATTACCCCAAGTTGAAGGCGGCCATCTTGGACCGGTACGAGATTACGCCGGAATCTTATCGTCAGCGTTTTCGGGCCTATGTGATTCCTCCGTCCAGCCGGCCACGAGCTGTTATCGCCACGTTACAAGAGTGGGCCACGCGGTGGCTTAGCCCCACAACAGTCGATGGGAGACGTGTCGTGGAATTGGTGGTTCTCGAGCAGCTGCTGCAGGTGCTCCCTCCCTGGACGCGGCATTGGGTGGCCTGTTGGCGACCCACCCACCTCTCGGAAGCACAAGCCCTCTGGGAGAATTTCCAGGCAGCGGAATATCGGGATCCACCCTCGCGACCAGAGGCGCCACGCCTGAGTAAAGGCCTGCTGCACATGGGCCGAGGAGTCGGGGCAGCTGACGGCACTAAACCAGGGGACTCCAACCCCCGCGGAGGTCGTGCTCGGCCAGGACTAGCACGGGCCGGACCCCGCCCTTCCTTCCCCGAGGTCCACCAGGGCGTGCTCCCAGCAGCAGTACTGGGGGGACAACCCCGGTGCCACCCCTGCCTAGAGGGTCGGCAAGCCCCGCCCCTACCCCTGCAGGGGTGGGGCCTTGTTTTACGTGCGGCCAGTGGGGCCATCTCAAGCGAGACTGCCCAATGATGGAGTGTGACCTGGGGGAGGAATATTCCATGCAGGCTGCGGAAACTCGTGAATGACCCCCAGCCTGGACATTACCGGTCGTCATGGGGGGGAAGAGCTTAGACGCCCTGCTGGATAGTGGGAGTTCTATCTCGATGGTCCTCTCCCACCTACTTCCCCCAGGGTTGCCAATACACCACTGGGCAACCATTGTCTGCTTTCATGGTCACGCCGAACAGTGCCCTGTGGTCAGCATCCCGCTGCGGTACCTCGGGCAGGTGGTGGAGGTACTCCTGGCCCAGATGAAAAAGTTGCCCTGCCGCCTTCTGCTCAGACGCGATGCACCCGGCATCCAAGAAGCCATAGAGGCATATCATGCGGGGCAGCGGTCCGCGGAACGACCTGGTGTCGCCGGACCTGAGGTAGTCGCAGCAACGGGGGAGGAGCAGAATGAGACGCAGCCCCCAGAGACAACCAGAGATCCGGGGGAGGGGCCGTCCGCCCCGGCAGGGACAGGGGCGGATCCCAGACCACAGTGGACAGGGGAGCAGAAATTCCTAACAGCCCAAAGCCATGACGAGAGCCTGGAGAAGCTGCGCTCACAGGTGGCGGTAAGAGACGGGGAAGTACTAGATCCCAGGCGGGCGGGACGGCTCCCACACATTCAGCAGCGTGAAGCCATATGGTACAGGGTGGCCAAAGGAAGGTTGGGCCCTATAGATCAGCTGCTGGTCCCGGCGGAGTTCAGGGAAGCCATTACGGGACAAGCGCATGAGCACCCGTGGGCGGGCCATCAGGGTTTTAAGAACACGATGACCCGGTTACTGGCCCACTTCTTTTGGCCCTCAGTAGCCCAGGACGTCAAAGGGTTCTGCAGGGCTTGTGCTGTATGCCAACGGATGAATGTCCAGGCTGCCCCGAGGGCACCCCTGGCCCCTCTAGAGACTATAATGGGTGCCCCGTTCTATAGAATAGCTATGGACTTTGTGGGGCCTCTACCCCGCACCCCCCGGGGAGCGCGATACATATTAGTCATCATGGATTATGCCACCCGGTATCCGGAGGCTATACCCCTCCCCAGTTTGAAGAGCGCCGGCGTCGCCCGCGCGCTGATGCACTTTTTCGTGCATGTGGGCCTCCCCGGGGAAATACTAACAGATCGGGGGTCCCCGTTCACAGCGCGTTTAATGCGCCAGGTCTGCGACACCCTTCAGATCCGGCAGTTATTTACATCCGTCCATCACCCTCAAACAGACGGTTTGGTGGAACGAATGAATCAAACCTTGAAAGGTATGCTGCGAAAGGTGTCGCGAGATCGACCAACGGCCTGGGACCTCCTCCTGGACCCCATCTTGTTTGCTATAAGGGAAACCCCACAGGCCTCCACAGGATACACCCCCTTTGAATTGCTATATGGGCGGAACCCACGGGGTATCCTGGGAGTGGTGGAGGAACAATGGGCCCGGGGCCCGACTCCAGAAGGGGAGGAGGAAGTGGGAGAATATGTAACCCAGTTGCGGGACCGCCTAGAGTGGGTACGGGCGGAAGCAGGGCACAATCTACAGAAAGCCCAACAGACCCAGAAGCGACAGTACGACAAGAACACGGTACCTCGGTCGTTTGTTGAGGGAGACCCCGTCCTGGTCTCACGCCATGCCCTAGCTCATCCGCAGGGAGACCCCTGGCAAGTTCCCTTTCGAATCTGCAGAGTCCTTGGGCCCCTCTCATATGAGGTGCAGTGCGGCCCTCATGCACGACAAAAGAAGAGATTGCACGTCAATGACCTGAAGGAGTGGAAGACACGAACTCCGCCAGAGCAGGTGTGTTTGGAGGATGATCCATTCTGCCTGAGAGAGGAACCTTTGCCCTGGACAGCAGAGCCCGAGAATCCTGGACTCCCTCCTTTGGATCCAGACCTGACACCGGTCCAGAAAGCCCAATTGCGGGACATCATTGAAAGGGTGCCAGGGGTCTTTGCAAACACCCCGGGGTGCACCCACATGGCAGCCCACTACATCCCTACGGCGCCCGGCCAGGTGGCCCGTGCTCGATGGCAGCCTGTACCACAGAAGAGGTGGGAAGTGATCAACCACGAGGTGCGGGATATGTTACAGCTAGGGGTGATAGAACCATCACAGAGTGCGTGGCGTAGTCCTATAGTGTTGGTGCCAAAACTAGATGGGTCTGTACGCTTCTGTGTCGACTACCGGGAAGTGAACCGGCTCTCGCAGTTTGATGCGTATCCCATGCCACGGGCCAACATCCTAATCGATCAGCTGGGGCAGGCGCGCTATATCTCGGCCATCGATTTGACGAAAGGGTATTGGCAGGTTCCAGTACACCCACCTGATCGAGAAAAGACGGCATTCGCTACACCCCAGGGGCTGTTCCAGTTCCGACGCATGCCTTTTGGCCTACAAGGGGCCGCCGCGGGGTTCTGCGCATGCGGTAGAGAGAAGAGGTCGTCTTCCACCCTCACTCCGATAACCAAGGAGATTTATGACCCAATAAAACAAAAAAGCAGCTCTTTTGAAAACAAATTTATAACCTTCGGAAGCCTCTATCAAACTGCAGCCAAGAAAAACATCAAAAACTGTAAGTCAAGTCTGCTAATTAAGTTCTTTCGCTTTCAAGGCTGCTGGCAACAAGCGCTCAGCATCTAAGAAATGGCCACACCTGCACAATTTAACCCCCGAAAAACTTAAAGGAGGTTGGGGAAATGTTGCTTAACATGGAACAGAATATAAGGGGGATTTCAGACAGTTGCAAGCTGAAATAAAATCTGTCTGTGCGGAGTTGGTAGAGGTTAAAGAGGTGGCAGTGGGGTCGAAGAATAAAGCAGAGGAAAATGAACAAAAGATAAAACAACTCACTGCCCAGATAGGACGCTTAAGTGATAGAACAAGACGGTCAAATCTTAGATTTACGGGCTTTTCTGAAGATATTCCACGTCAAGAGGTGGAGAAAGAACTGGTGGAATGGATGCAAAATCAAGGCTTGGAAGTGCAAGAGAACGATATAGAAAGAGCCCATCGAGTGAGAGCAAGGAGAGCTTCCGGGGCTCCAAGAGAAATCATAGTCAAGTTTGCACGGGAGAAACAAGCAGCGTTAGTTTTTAAGGAACTTAAAAAGAAAAAGGACCTCCAGTATAAAGATCGGAAAGTGCTTGTACGGCTGGATTTTTCACCAGAGACACTCCAGGAAAGGAAGAGGCTACAGCCATGGGCTCAAAAACTGTATGAAAAAGGCATCCCCTTTACCTGGGGCTACCCGGCTATACTGATTGTGTTTAGAGACGGAAAAAGGTACACTGCAAGAAATGAGAAGGAGGCGTCGAATATGCTAGCTGATCTGGGGTTACAGACCCGAGATGAAGAAGCAGAGGAAGAAGAGGAGGAAATGCTAGAAGGAGAGAGTAGCAGCCCTCCTAACTTAGGAGGGAAGAGCAAAAAACGTCGAGTGCACACTAGCCCGCAGCTGAAACTCTAAATTTGGGGCGAAGAGTTGGGTCTCAATAAATAATAATAAAAGAAAATAGATAAGTAAGAGAGGGGGTGGGGGGGACGACCAGCGGAACCTACAAGAGTGAAAAGAGGGCAGAATTTTTTTTTTCTGAACGCACGAACTCTTTTGCATGGGGGGGGGATTACTGATGTAACATTGCACAAGTATAAAAGGCACAGCCTGGTGTTTCCTACTGGGTAATGGTTAAACTTTTGTCTTTAAATGTGAATGGATTGACCTCAAATGTGAAAAGACATAGAGTATTAGCTTTGGCCAGAAAATTAAAGGTGGGGCTGATATACCTTCAAGAGACTCATAAGGCTAGGAAATATGCTAAGCCAATTTTGTCCTCCCCACTTTGGAAAGTAGTGGCAGATGCAAGGGGAACGGCAAAGTCGAGGGGGTAGCCATTTTGGCAAGGAGTGATTTAAATATGGAGATATTGGACCGTAAAGAGGACAAAGAGGGGAGATATATTTTTTTGAAGTGTAAGCTAGATAATAAAATGTTTACCTTGGTCAATGTTCACGCACCAAATGCGGGAACAAAGAGATTCCTATTAGGAATCCTGCAAAGAATACAGGCCTATAGTCAAGGTGAAATAATCATGGCAGGAGACTTTAATATGAATCTTTCAAATTTGAATGTTAGGAAATGGGATTTAATAGAGGTGTTTGAAGCAAAAGGAAAAAAATCGGGGCCCACCTTCTTCTCTGCGAGACATAAAAAGTATACATGTATTGATTATGTTTTGATATCAGATTCACAGGTATTGAAAATTAATGAAGTTGAAGTACAGCCAATACTGATCTCTGATCACGCCCCAATTATAGTGGACTTGGCAATACAAATGGAGAAATTGGAAGGGAGGTGGAGATATAAAAACATAGTTTTAAGTAAAAAGGAATACAGGGACTATATAGTAAAACAGCTAACATACTATTTCAAAGAAAACAAAGGATCGACGGCACCTCATATAGTATGGGATGCAGCGAAGGCTGTTATGAGGGGACATCTAATTAGGACAGAAAAGTTACTAAAACGCCAGAGAGATAAAGAAAACGAAAGCAAATTGGGACAACTAAAAATTTTGCAAGCACAACAACTAATTAAATTTGACACACAGCGGCAAAGGCAAATCCAAATTTTAAAAAACGATCTAGATACCCAAGATTTAGTTTTAGTATGGAAGAGGAGACTCTAATTAAAAGCGAGTGGCGTAGAACAAACATAAACTCACAAAAGAAATTAGCTAATTATTTAAAGAGGAAAAAAGAAAAACAGAGAATAAAAAGTATAAGACAGGGCCAGAAGGAGGTGGGGGAAACACATTTAATAAGGGAAGCATTTGTTAAATACTACCAAACTCAATATAATACCTCAGGAAAAGGGGAACTTAAGGAGAAAAGGACTACAAAAATATCTAAAAATGATCAGGAGCTTCTTAACAAAGACATAAGTACTTCAGAAATTGAAAAGGTAATTAAACAATTAAAATTAGGAAAATCCCCGGGAACAGACGGATACATGGCAGAATACTACAAAGAAATGATAGAAATACTGATACCAGAAATGTTATTCTTATTTAACGATATAATGAAAGGTGGAAATACCCCTAACACATGGAAACAGGCAGAGATGGTGGTGATACTAAAGCCGTCAAAGGATCCTAAGGAGGTTGGTTCATATAGGCCAATTAGCCTTATGAACCAGGATTATAAAATATTTGCCAAGGTGCTAGCTAATAGACTAGATAAAATATTGCCAAAAATAATAGGAGAAGACCAGTATGGATTTATTAAAAACAGACAAATTTTCCATCCAATAAGGAACATTTTAAATGTTCTAGCACATAAACACCAACATAAAGAAAAGAAATTGGCATTATTGAAATTGGATATATTCAAAGCTTTCGATACTGTTGAACACGACTTTCTCTGGGGGACATTAAAGGATAGTGGAATAGAAGGGAATTTCCTAGAAGCTGTAAAAGATCTTTATAAACAAGGAACAGCAACATTGTGGATAAATGGAGGCAGATCAAAAGAGTTTTTAATTTTGAGAGGTGTAAAGCAGGGATGTCCACTGTCACCCTTATTATTTGTGATGGCTATAGAAATTTTGGCAGATCGGATAAGGAACTCCCCTAGAATAGAAGGCTATAAAGTGGGAAAGGAAGAGGTTAAACTTAATCTCTTTGCAGATGATATTCTTTTGGTACTTAAAGATCCACTAACGGCAGTCCGGGAACTGAAAATAATACTACAGGATTTCGAACATTACTCTGGGTTAGGTGTTAATATGGGGAAATCCGAAATAATATATTACAATATACCCAAGGGGGAACAGATATTAGTGGAGAAAGAAACAGCTATACCAAAGGGATGTAAAATGTTAAAATATTTAGGCATTAAAATTTTTAAAAGAATGAATAAAATTGATAAAAATAATTATTATGAAATATGGAAGAAGATTCATAAAAATATGAGGGTATGGAAGACTAAATCAATGAATATATTAACTAAAATTAGAGCAATTAAAATGTTTCTAATCCCAAAGCTAAGCTATTTATACCAGGTCCTCCCATCAGAAATACCAAGAAAACAAGCAAAGGAATGGAATAGACAGTTAAGGGAGTGGGTTTTTGGAAGTAAATCAGCTAGGGTTACTCAAAAAATAATCTACACCCCACAAGACGAGATGGGATGGGGTTTGACAAATTTAGAGAGCTATTTTGAGGCATTCCAAATCAAACATCTATTGGATGCAGAGATAAATAGAGATAGGAAATGGGCAAGAATAGAAAATGAAGTAAATAAGGGGAAAGGAAAATGGGGGGTGTTCACAAAGAACTTAGCAGGAGAAATCAAAGAAACAACTGGGCCGAGGGCTATCGGCCTCAGGGTGTGGAAAAGATGGGAAGGAGCCTGGTCATTGGATCTCGTCAAATGGACTCCATTAGAACTATTACAGGAATCTAACGACCCCATATGGTGGGAAAATTTAAAAAAGAAAGGCTTGAACAGAGTAAAGGACTTATTGGACAAGTCGGGATCATTGTTACCAAGAGAAAAATGCATGGAAATGCTGGGGGAAAGGAATTGGCTACGGGTTTATGGATTATATGAGGCAATAAGTAAACTATCCTGCCCAGGGGTAATACCCAAGGAAAGTCGATTGAAGGCAATTATGTTAAAGATTGAACTTGCAAAAAAAGGTATAGCGGGGGACTTATACAATCTAATGGTCAGTGAGGTGGATTATATAGGACGAGTGATACAATTAAAATGGTAGAGAGAAATCGAATTGACCGACCAAATAGTGCATAAAATCATAAAGGAAAATAAAAATATAAAATCAGATAAATATAAGGAAATGACTAGAAAATTGGTTTTGAAATGGTACAGAACGCCGCCCCAGTTAGCATACATGATAAAAGGTCTGAGTCCAAAATGTTGGCATTGCGGAAAAGATAAGGGGTGGTATATACATATGTGGTGGGATTGTCCAGAAATTTTTAGGTTCTGGACGGATACCATTCAGGAAATGGAAAAAATCTTAGGAACTACACTAGTGAGGGATGTAAATATATTATTTACAGGTATTCTGGGGAGCGCTACATTGGGAAAAAAGGATAATAAATTATATAAAGCCATGATTCTTGCAACACAAGCCGCCATCGCTAGGGGATGGAAAGATAAAACAAAATGGACATGGGCAAGTTGGTTCCAGTATCTATATGAGGACGTTAGTTCTGAAATCGTGATCTGCCTTCGAGGGGATGCCTCATGGGAAGAGAAAAAGGAAAGAATAAATAATAATTGGACAAAGTATTTTCATTGGTTGAGGTCAACTGGGAATTCGGAGAGTAAAAGTAAAGCCTGGAGTGGGATCAGGAAGCTGTGTACATGGATGGATTAATAATATAGAATCAATAGGACGGGGGGGGGGAGGGAGAGGGGGGAGGGTGGGGGAAAAAATGAAGTACTATTTGTGTATAACTATTATTTGTGTATAATCAAAGAATGAATTAAAAAAAAAATTATTTGCAAAAAAAAAAAAAATACAAGGGGCCACCGCTACGTTCCAACGGCTAGTGGACACCGCCCTGGCGCAGTGTGAGGGGTTCCCCAGGGCATACATTGACGACATAGTAATCTGCAGCCCTGACTGGCCCACACATCTACTAGCACTCAAGGCGGCAGGGCTACATGCTAACCCCACCAAAAGTAAACTGGGGTTTCAGGAAGTGCGGTATCTGGGGTTCGTAGTGGGACGGGGGCAGTTGCGCCCCCTCCCGGAGAAAGTGCTCCTGGTGGAACAACACCCACAACCCACGACCAAACGACAGTTACGCCGTTTCCTTGGAGTCGTGGGCTACTATGCCAAATTCATCCCCCACTTTGCGTCACGAGCAAGTCCTCTTACGGATTGCCTTCGGAAAAACGAGCCCAACAGTATACAATGGACCCCGGCCAGAGTCGCGGCCTTCGAGGCCCTACGCCGCAGCTTAGCTCAGTCACCCATCCTCCAAAACCCGGACTTTACACGGCCCTTCACGGTGCATACCGATGCTTCGGACTCTGGTCTCGGGGCGGTGCTGGCTCAAGGGGAAGCCGGCTACAAACACCCCGTCCTGTTCATCAGCCGGAAGTTACAGCTGGCTGAACGTAATTACTCGACAGTGGAGAAAGAGGCTCTGGCGGTCAAGTGGGCGGTGGGGGCCCTGCAGTTTTACCTAGAAAACAATCCTTTTCGTCTTGTGGTTGATCACGCCCCCTTGTTATGGCTGGAGCGCATGAAGGATCATAACCCGCGTATCCTACGGTGGTATATGTCTCTTCTTCCCTTCCAGTTCACCGTACAACACCAGGAGGGACGCCGGCATAACGTTGCGGACTACCTCTCCCGTCTCCACGAGAACAACCCCGGGCTGCCAGTTAGGGAGCGGGTGTGTCCCGGCCCAGGCCGGGACGAGCCCCACCCCCGAGCGGGGACGGCGCTGGTGCAGCCGCCCCCCCACGAGCCCCCAAAACACACCTGGAGCCCCGACTTGGGGCGAAGAGGGAGAGGTCGGGAGGCTGGCGGAGAAGGCCCCGGCGGAGACGGGCGCAGCTGTGACGGGAGAAGGAGAGAGACGACCAGGGAGAGCTCGGACGAGCCCGCGCAGCCTGCGAGCAGTGGGGGCGGGGTCCGGAAGCGGGAAGGAGAGCCGGGGGCCGACAGAACAGGCGGGCCAAGGCGGGGCCGCAGGAGGACGGGAGGGAGGCACAGGTGCGGTCTCAGCGTCCTGGGTTTTAGGTGGGGGCGGAGCTGGAGGGCAGACGGAGTCTGGAGGTTGGCAGGGGTAATAAAAGGAAGGTGAAAGGCAGCAACCGGGGAGGAGGAGATCTGGACTGGCTGGGGAAAGGAGGGAGTGCTGAGAGAGAGAGAAACTCCCCTCTGAAGCCCGACAGGTGTGCTGGAGGCCAGGTTCCAGAGTGAGCCGTGGGGAAGTGAGGGAACTTGCCCACCGGACCCACCATCTGAGGTTGCTTGCGCCCAACCCCTTTAAGGGCCTCGCCAACACACGACTCCGTGTACCTCTTCCCCAGGGTGAGAGTAGGCGGACAGGAGCGCCAGTGGCCACGGCCACCGGGGATAAGTCGCTCCCCTGCGCTGCGGGACGTGACAAATGGGCAGTTCTTTGTGGCCTGCTCCAGAGTGAGCTCATCAAGCAGCCTGGTGATCCTAGCACCTGAGGGCAGAACCACCAATGTGGTCTAGAGAGAGGTCCTTCAGTAGAGAGAGAGAAAAGTACATATGTCTCACTTCATTTTTTACACTACAATCTTCTCCATTAGAATTCCTACAACAAATGTCACATTTCAAATTTCACATAATCAGTATTATAACTGGATTTATGGAACTTAAATACCATAGCGAAGCTCGGGTATCAGGCTAGTAGTCTATATAATATTCCATTTTGCAACAAGAAAAGACATTTAACCATATCATATACAAAGTTAATCAAGGCAAGAGCACACTTGTTTGGAAGTTTCAACAACAGATTAGCAGGCAAGACTATAAAACTCTTAGATGCCAGACTATTGTTAGGCAATTTGCTGCATACCAGGTCATGCCATTCTATCATTCTGTTTGGTAGGTCCTTCTATTATATCTGTGGATCACCCTGAGGCAAATTCCTCTATGTTAATCTTCAGATCTGCTCATTCACTTACATTTATGTCTCCATCTAAACAATTGTCTTTATTATTATAAATTATATCAAAGGTGAAGCAGAGAGAAAATCTTTAACTGGCTCTAAATCTCAGCCTTTTAGTCTGTCAGTTGGGAAACCCTGCTAATGGAGTAGGACTTTCAGAAGTCTAATATTTCTGGGTCTGCAGAATGGGGAATGTCTTAAAACAACTGTAATATGAACAGAAACTAAAACAGCATGTACAACAGTCTCTAACAGTGCCATTCTAATCAGAGTTAATGCTATTTGAAATCCATTGGGCATACAAGAAAGTAATTCTGGTTAGGATGACACTATAAACCTTGTTCCAGACAAACTACAGTCTTTTCAGAGGGTAGCCTTGTTGGTTTGTGGTAGAACAACTAGATTTGAGTCCAAAGAGAGCTTTGACTCTTGAAAGTTCATATCCCCAAAATCTTGTTGGTCTCTAAGGTGCTACTGGACTCGAATATGGCTGTTCTACTGCAGACCAACAAGGCTACCCACTGAAAAGACCATAGTTTGTCTGGAACAAGGTTTATAGT
Source organism: Gekko gecko (assembly GCA_029375565.1). Classification (NCBI taxonomy): domain Eukaryota; kingdom Metazoa; phylum Chordata; class Lepidosauria; order Squamata; family Gekkonidae; genus Gekko; species Gekko gecko. The sequence goes on along the minus strand of JAPDNY010000005.1, from coordinate 71,945,645 downwards.
GTCATCCTAACCAGAACTACTTTCTTCTAGATGTTAGACTAAGGTCTTGCAATCTTAGGGCAAGCCCACAACTTATCAGTTCCCCACCTGTTAGAATTCTGCTCTGACAGAGCTTCCAACAGCCTCTTCAGTGAAATAGCACCCAGAGTTCCTTCAATCTAAGCTTACTGCAGGGCTCCTGGGGGGCTGGGGGGACAAATTTTCAGGGGGTCATGTCAATTGGAGGCCCCTGTATTAGACCCCTCCCCACACAGAGGGGCAGTTTTTGGGTAGAGAGAGAAACAGCCTTCTCAATATCACCCCAAAAATCATAAGTACAGGACACTGCCTGGCCCATAGTGAAACAAAATGGATGCCAGTCTATGCCTGGACATGCCTGGACAAGTACTTTAGAAATGTGAGTAAAAGCAGCTGTCTACTGTCTCGTCCATGCCCTGAAAAGATGCATAACTATGGGACAATGGGTCTCTCAGGATCTATTGACTCACCTTTGGAGTAATCCCATGAACTCCCAACCTTACTTCCTCTGCACCCACTTACCCTAATTAAGCAACAGTTAAGTTGATGAACACTTAATTTTGTTCAGCCAACCCATTAGTTCTCCTGTCTGGTACTTGAAGTGTCACCAATGAAGGCGGCCCAGAACGCCGGGCAGTGGATGCTTTCATGTAGGCACTCAGGGCTCAATATGAAGACCCAAATGCCAGTGAAATCGCCCGAGCTTTCCTACGCACCTTGAGGCAAGGGAAGAAGATAGTGTGGGAGTACTCGGAGGAGTTCCAGCAGCAAGCGGCAAAGATCCACAGATGGCCTGATGGGATGTTAGCTGAGCAGTACCGGCTTGGTCTATACCCAGAGATCCAGGAGACTGTCCTACACAGCATACAACCCATTTCCCTGAATGCCTGGATGAGAGAGGCTGCTGATGCCGAGAGCCAGCTGAGAACCATCCGCATTGACAATGCAGCCACCATGGATAAGAGTGTGCTGTCAGTGCCAAAACCCAAGATGCCACCAAAACAGAAGGAAGGGATGTGGGAGCAATGGATGAAACATGGGTTTTGCCTGAAATGTGGAGAAGCCGGTCATTTCGCAGCAGCATGCCCAGAATCGGGGCCATCGAGCACCTCATGGAAGGGCGCAGAGAAGAAGTGTGCTGACACCCCAGCAAAGAAGCTGACTGCCCATCCCAAGACTCAAAGTGCTCTACAAGCCAGCCTCTCTGAGGGGGAGATGGAGTCATTCAGCGAGGAGGAGACCCAGCCAGCAGGAAATGGGCAGGACCTGCTGTGAGTAGCGCTGAACAGCAAGTCCCCATCCCAGAGGCACAGAAAACGGTGAGCAGCTACCTCCCCTCTTTTTCATTACTGTAACTATCATGAATCCTGATTTAGGGACCCGCATATGTGTGCGGGGTCTGATTGACTTGGGATGCGGGTGGGATCTGATCAATCCCTCACTTGTTACAGGACTTGGGGCCAAGGTTGTTAAACTCCCAGAACCCCTGGTGTTTACCCAGATGGATGGGTCTGCCATGAAAGACCCTTGTAAATACAAGACTGTTCCTTTACGAATGGGTTCAGGAAGGCACTGGGAGCACTGACCCTTCATCATCACCATGGCAGCTCGATTCCCATTGGTGCTGGGAAGCCCGTGGCTCCATGACCATGACCCCTGTATTTTGTGGGATGAGGGTGTAGTCTGATTTATCTCACCCAGATGCCACACACATGAATGGGATGAGGTGTGGGGAATTCCCCTTCTTGATGAAACAGTGCAGGCATGCCTTGCTAGTGAAGAGATGGCTGCTATTCTCCTTGAGTACCAGGACTTAGCACAGGTGTTTGAGGAAGAAGAGGCAGATGAGTTGCCCCCTCATAGGCACTCAGACTGTGCCATTGAATTGTTGCCCAGACAGAAAATGCCCAAGGGAAAGCTATATGCCATGAGCCTGAGTGAAAAGTAGGAGCTGCGTAAGTTCATTAATAAAAACCTTGCCCAAGGTTTTATTTGGCCCGCTTCCTCCCAATTTGCTGCCCCTGTGTTGTTGTGCAAAAAGGAAAATGGGGGGTTGAGACTGTGCATGGACTATAGGGGTTTTAATGCAGTGTCTACTACTAACGCCTACCCCCTCCCTGATAAAAGACCTCTTAGCCGAGGTTGCAAAGGGAAAAATCTACTCCAAGCTCGACCTCCATGATGCTTACTACTGGGTCTGGATTAAGGAGGGGGATGAATACAAAATGGCATTTAATACCCAGTTAGGGCAGTTTGAATATAGGGTGATGCCCTATGGGCTTCAGGGGGCTCCTGGGGTCTTTATGAACCTGATAATTGAGGTATTGCACAAGTATCTGTTCAAAGTCATTCTTGTTAATCTAGATGATATCTTGCTTTATTCCCCCAATAAAGACTCCCAAGTGACTTTGGTAAGGGAAGTCTTGAAAACATTGCACAAGCACAAGCTCTTTGCTAAGCTGTCGAAATGCAAATTCCACTGCACAGAAATCAACTTTTTGGGTTACCATATTTCTCCATGGGGTTTGGAGATGGACCTGGCTAAAGTCTGGGATGTGGTAGGATGGGAACCCCCTCGAACCCAGAGACAACTCCAGGCGTTCCTCGGTTTTGCCAATTTCTACAGATCATTTCTCGTTAACTTTGCCCAGGTGAGCCTACCACTCATGGACCTCCTAAAGATTAAAGGGAAGGGTCCTGAGAGTACACAGCCGGGTGCTAAACTAACGTGGAGGCATTCGACCGCTTAAAAGCTCTGTTCATGACTGAACCTGTGTTTGCACACCCAAATGAACTCAAAAAAATTATTGTTCAAGTGGATGCATCAGATGTTGCTATGGAAGGTGCCATCTTGCAGGAGGGGAGGATGGAAAAATGCACCCTCTTGTCTATGTTTCTCAGAAATTCAATTATATGGAGTGTAATTGGTCAGTGTGGGACAAGGAGGCGGGAGCTATTAAATTAGTGCTCTCTACATGGCGGCACTGGCTGGAGGGGCCCAGGGTGCCGTTTGAAGTCTGGACTGACCATAAAAACCTTGAGGTACTCAGAATGCCCCACAATCTCAATGTGAAACAGCTTAGATGGGCAAATTTCTTCTCTAAGTTTAATTTCACATTCCACCATTTCCTGGGAAAAGCTAATTCCTTGACGGCATGACAGCATGACAGCTACCGGGAGGAGGTTCTTGACTTGATGTTTACACCTTCCCAGTTGGGAGGGGCAGTAACAATGCACAGCCAAACAACAGCCCAGTTCCTGATGGATGCTGAATCCTGGGAACTGAAGTTCACCTCCGCCCTCTCTGACAGTGATCAGTGGGAACTACAAAAGGAGTGGGAGGGGAGGAGCAGGCAAACAGCTGTTGGTACCATGGCCATAAACTGTTTGTGCCTTCTGCTTTGTGGGGTGAAATCATGTTAACGGTACACGGCAATAAACTGGCGGGGCACCTCGGATTTGTGAAATCCCTGCATTTGTTACAGCGCCAGTTCTGGTGGCTGGGGATGAGGAAGGACCTCTCCCTGTTTGTCCAGTCATGTCAGACATGCATCATGGGCAAGCCAAGACCCGGGAAACCACCAGAACTCCCACAACCCCTGCCTACACCCAGAAGACCATGGGAAGTCATTTCCATGGATTTTATCACTGACTTGCCTCACAAGTTGTGTCTGGGTCATAGCAGATCTGTTTTCAAAGCAGGTTCATTTCATTCCATTTAAGTCTCTGCCAACTGCACTTGTGCTAGCCAAGGCATTTATTCAGCAGGTTTTTCAACTGCATATGCTACCCCAGAAGATAATTTCTGACCGGGGCTCACAGTTCGTTTCCAAGTTCTGGGGTGAACTGATGCATCTCATGGGGGTGGAATGGGGTTTGAGCAGTGCTTATCACCCCGAGAATGATGGCCAGATGGAATAGGTCAATCAAACCCTTGAGCAGTACCTCCACTGTTTTACTAACTTTCAACATGCTGATTGGGAAGAACTCCTCCCCCTGGTAGAGTTCTGTTACAACAATGCGTGCCATTCCTCCATGGGGGTCTTCCTGTTTATGGCAGCTTATGGTTACAAGGCCCCACCTCTCCTGTTCCTGTCTGATGCAGCTCTCCTGGAAGGGGAGGTGGGGGACTGGTGTAAACGATTGCAGGCAGCCTGGACGCTTTTGTGCCAAACCTTGGATGGGGCTAAACATGCTTACAAGCTTCAGGCTGATAAAAAAATTGCTGTTGGCTGGGACATCCAGCCTGGTGACTCTGTTTATGTGTCTACCAAGAACATCAAGGGTCTCCAGCCTAACAGGAAGCTGGGCTGGAAATATGTGGGCCCATTCCCTGTGAAACACAAAATGAATAAGGTGACTGTGGAACTTGACTTGCCAAAGAATTTGAGACATTTGCACCGTTTTCTATTTCAGATTATTCTGCCAGGACCCTGGGCCTAATGTTTGGTAACCTCAGCGTGCACAGCCCCACCCCCTCTGATGGTGCAAGGTGAACCGCACTACAAAGTTGCTGACATTTTAGACTCTAAGCTTAAATGAAACAAATTATTCTACTTGGTTGAATAGGTGGACTTTGGGCCTCAACACAGGGAGTGGGTGGAGGTGGATCACATCAGGGCCCCCAACTTCTTCATTGTTTCCATTGTCACTACCCTGACAAACCCGAGGGGAGGCGCTTGGGGGAGCAGGATGTCAGGTAGCCCTGTCATAGGGATGGAATGTGGAGGGAGTACTCTCAGTCTACCAGCATCTGACCATTACTGTTTCTACTGTTTGTATGTTATCATTTGTATGACCTTGTAGACACTCCAGCTGCAGAACTCCTAGGATGGGAAATAATGTCTTTTAGATTGTTTGCTAGCTTCTCCCACTTGCTTAGTCTGCATGTGCGAACTATACTCATTGGCTTCAGCTTATTCATGGGGTGTTTGATTGTAGTATAATTTAGCTGGCCCTACTGTTCCCGGCCATTCCTGACACAAGCTGTACACATGTCTTTAGTTCTGATTCACCAATAAACAGTTTTCTTCTGAAGAAGTCCTGTGTTGCGTGACCTGACTAAGGAGCCTGACACATGTCCCCTCACATCAAAGAAGTTACCCCTTTTAAAGATAAAAGTGGTTGTGTCAGTCTTTTTCAGCAACTCCCTATTTATACAACTGTTAAACTCACTAACATTATGGTCACTATTCCCAAGCGGTGCAATCACTTTTACATCTCTCACCAGGTCTTGGGTGTTACTTAGGATCAAATCCAGGATTGCCTGTCCCCTGGTAGGTTCTGTGACCATCAGGTCCATAGCACAGTCATTGAGAGTGTCTAGAAACTCAATCTCTTTTTCCCGACTTGAAAACATACTGACCCAATCAATGTGTGGGTAGTTAAAATCACCTATTGCAACACAGTTATTTCGTCTAGCTGCTATCTTTAATTCATTCATCATTTTATAATCCTCCTTTATCTTTTGATCTGATGGGCAATAACAAACTCCCAGTGTTAAGCTTCCTTTTGGGCCCACTATTTCAACCCATAGCATTTCCAGAAGCAAATCCGATTCACTTACCTTCTCAATCTTACTAGATTGTATACCCTCTCTGACATACAGAGCTACCCCACCTCCAACCCTTCCCCCCATCCTTCCAATATAATTTATAACCAGGAATCACCGTATCCCACTGATTTTCCTCATCTCACCAAGTTTCTGAAATACCTACAATGTCTATTTCCTGCCCCCCCCCCAACACGAAGCATTCCAATTCCCTGGTTTTACCTTGGACACTTGTAGCATTTGTGTATAAACACCTATAGTTTCCCATGCATGCTAAGCCTCAACCTTCCTCTTGCTGCCTCGAGACCTTGCCAGGCAGTCCATAACATTAGCCACAGTCTCAGTGGACAATTTTAATCAATTTCCTTGTAGAAAAGTAACATCTACCCCTTCATCTCTTTGAAATGAGCCATCCTGAACCAGAGACTTTTCATCTCCTGTTGGCTTTCCCCCAATATTCAGTTTAACTGAAATAGATTTTGTACTGATTTACTCATTAAAGATTTATTGTGACAGGAAGATTTTGTGAACTAGAGCCCACTTCATCAGATGTAAGAAGTATATCCTATACAGGTAGAGATATATATGTATGCAAATATAAAATTACAAAAATTAAGACATGTAGCTATAGAAAGTAAAACCGAGAAGCATGGGCTATGCAAACTGTGTAGATGTGAAGGGCATTTTTGGCAGGAACAGCTTGTCTAGAAAGAGGGAGGAAAGCTGCTCCTGCTTCTTTTACACAATTATGAAGGCTTATATAGATACTGAAGCTGTGTCCTGGATCACCGCATGTTCAATATTTAACAGTAGTTTAAATACTGAATTAGTAGCTCTTACTCCTGCCCAAAGAGTTACAGCAATACCTGAATACTTGTTTTCAGCAAGAATGATCATCTCTTTTTGGTGAACTGTAGGGAAAAGTAGACATAAAAAATGTGATACCCCTCCTTGCTCCCTAAGGGGGCACAAAGCAGGTTCTATTTTTCTCCTGTCCTCCATTTTAATCTCACAACAATCCTATATGGTAAATCTGACCAATCATATAGCAGTCTTCCATGGCAGATTGGGGATTCAAGTATTAGAAACACATAAGTTGCTTAAAAGCTCTCTTATTGTATGGTAGTACCTGTCATTAGCAAGAACTTCCTGACAGTTTGAATGGTTCCTCAGTGGAACAGGCTTCCTCCAGAGGTGGTGGGCTCTCTTTATTTGAAGGTTTTAAAGCAGAGGATAGATGGCCATCTGACAGAAATGCTGATTCTATGACTCACTATGAATTTAGGCAGATCATGAAAGGGAGGACAAGGAAGCATGAGCCAGTGCTCAACCCTTGTGGCCCTTTCTTATGTGGTCTGGGGGTAAGGAATGAATTTTCTTCCAGGCCAGGTTGGCCCAGAGATCCTGGAGGATTTTATTTGTCTTCTGTGCATAGAGCAGGGATCACTGGGGTAGTGGGGGTAGCTGTGAATTTCCTGCATTTTGCAGGGAGTTGGACTAGATGACCCTTGAGATCCCTTCCAGCTCTCATTTCTATGTTTCTGTGAAGGCAACCTGGTCCAGGATGTTGCGATTCCCTTCATTTTTAGCTTTGCAATTCCTAAAACCCTTCTGAGGTTGGTGGCTAGTTTTCAAACACATAACATTATTTCCTGATGTGTTATGCCTCCCACAAACAGGGATCCTTAGCTTCCATTACAAATAGCAGTTGTCTCTAGATAACTTTGGCCAGGATATTCCCATGCCTTTCATTTTTTGGCCTGGAAACTCCTGAAGTTTGTGGCCAATTTTAACATTTCTTGCTTTATTTTCTGATGAGTTATATTTGCCACAGTCAGACAGATGGATGGATATGCAGATCTTTTTATTATTATAGAAACATGGTAACAGCAAACCAAGTAATTTATTTCATTTTGATATTTGGTTGGATCAGGGTCATATGGAGCGGGGCAGGTGGAATCTTTGTCTGGGGTCCCACAGTGGCTCTTGACAGCCCTGGCTCACTGATTTCATAGGACTGAGTTGCTTGTGTAGTACACCTGAGCCACACAGAGGAAGAGCAAATACATATTAGAGCAGCCCTAGGGCAGCTGCTCCACCAGTACCTGGTGCGTGGGTCTGTACTGATGAGATCATCCAACTTGTTCTCTCTTGCCAGGATGTGGAACTGATACATTTGATCCAGTAAACCATAAGTTCAGCTCATAAGAGTATGTTTCCAAACCTCAAACCATCATTAAAACTGGTAGCTAGAAGGAATGTAGAACTGAGTAAAATAAAAGATAAGGTAGAAAGCCACAAAATGCAATTCCATATACTTTAAAAGCACAATAAAGTATGCTACAATACTAGTTTAGCAATGTGACTGCTACCCTGCAGCTACGCTTGTAGTTAATTGTCTACTCTAGATCACTTTGGATTTAGGGGAGGAGCACTGACTTAGCAATATACAATCTGCTTCATACTCAGAAGGCCCCAGATTCAATCCTTAGCACCTTGGGTTGCAAGAACCAGGTAGCAAGTGATGTGGAAGACCTCCACTTGAGCCAGTTAGAGTATACTGAACCTGAGAGACCAATAGTCTGATTCAGTAGCCCAGTTCACATATTATAGTGAACATATGTAGCAGAAACATATGTGAACATATATAGCAGAACAAGCTGCAAGATTGAACAGTTTTATTAGATCTTCTAGATCCCAACATGTTTTGCTATATGCTTTGCTAGGCATATATATTCTACATACTAAACTATGGCCCCGGTCATACGGGCCAGAAAACGTGCGGGGGAGGCGTGGCAGTTTGCCCCGGAGCTAAATAAGGTGCGGTAGGCCGATCAGACGCCCGTCGATGTTCCGTGGGCAGCCCGTGGGCAGCCCGCTAGCTGTCGATCACATGGCGGTGCTGTAGAGTGGCAAAAAAGTGGTGTGGTGTGATCACATGGGCGGGCGTTCGACACCGCTCCCGTAGCAAATGTTTTTTTTTCTCACACCGCCTGTCCGCATGCGCATGATCGAGCGAGCAGACTGGTCGAGCACGGAGCATGCGCACAACTGGACACCAGCCGAGAGGGCATCCCGGCGAGAGAGGGGCATCCCGGCGAAGGGGATACACGGCCCCGGACCGCGACAGAGCACTGAGCCACAGCTAATGGAGGACGAGGTGGAAGTCCTGGTCATAGCCATCATCGCCGCTTGTGCAGCCGTGGCTGCAGGGAGCCTCCAGGGGCACCAGGCATGCCTACGGGGGAGGGGATGGCTGCTGTGGCCAGGAGACGGAGGAATGCCATGGGCACGACACAGCTAGCCAGCTGCAAATGCCGCATCAGGCAGCACCAGGCAGACAGGTCAAGGCACACCCACCAGCTAGGCCGGCTCGCTGCGCAGTGCCCAGCCCGCCACTGGTGGGTGTATCCGAGGGGCCAGGAATGGTGGGCAACCTTTGTCACCCATGTCTGGGGCGACGAGCAGTGTCTCGAGCACTTCAGGATGTCCAGGTAAGACGCGGAGATCGTCTGGGAACCGTAGCCATGATGTCATGGCCCGCCATGCACAACCTCTAGCGGAGGGACCCATGGCCAGGGGCACAGGGATGCCAGTAGCCCAGCTGGGCACAGAGCGTACCTAGCAGCCAGTCTGCGGACAGATAGTGGTGCTGCTTTACCATTGCTATGGCGACCCCGGAATCCAGGAGCCCTGGCCACAGCGCAACTCGTGGGGCCCAAGGGGGCCACGGGGCCATGGCAGGACAGTGCATGGAGGGTGGAGGGGTTAGGAGGGCAGGCCCCATGACCACAGCGCCTGGAGCAAGGCACCCGGACTGAACACTGTATTCACAGGTCAACATTCATGTGGCTGGTGGATGCCCTCCGGGATAGACTGCAGCGAGAGCAGACAGCAATGTGGGAACCCATGTCAGTGGAGGAGCGTGTTGTGGTTGCCGTGTGGTGGATGGGGAACACCATGTCCTACAGAACCATCGGGCAGCAGTTCGGTCTGACGTGGTCCACCGTGGCTGGCATCATCGTGGAGGTCACACGAGCCATCACGAAGGAGCTCCACCGGCGAGTGGTGTACCTATGGAACCCAGACAGGGTGAGCATGGGAGGGGCCAGTTGGCGCCGTGGGAGGGGAGGGCAGATTAGGCCGTGGCCGGAGGGATGGGGCAGATGGAGCATCCGGTGGACACCATGGGCAGCACCACAGATGGCAACATCCCCCGCGTGTGTTCCCAGGCCATACTGGCACCTGCCAGACCCTTCACCCCTAATGCTTCGACGACAGGTTATGAGGGCCTTCACTGCCAGGGGCTTCCCGCAGTGTGTCACAGCAATGGATGGATGCCACATCCGCGTGCGAGTACTGGTCCACCTGGCCCAGTACTACATGAATCGGAAGAACTACTGCTCGATCATCCTGCAGGCCACCGTTGATCACATGGGCTGGTTCATGGACATAGTGGTGGGGCAAAGCGGTCAGAGCCACGACGCACATGTCCTGCTGCGCTCCAACATCATGGCCACAATGGACGCAGGACTGTGGGTGCCAGGAAACCCTACCCGCACCATCGAGGGCATCCAGGTACCGCCACTCATATTGGGGGACGCGGCATACCCCCTCCGATGCTGGCTCATCCCTCCCTACAAAGGGCGACTCGATGTGCGGCAGGCGCACTTCAACAAGGTGCACAGCAGGGTCCGCAATGTCGTGGAACGAGCATTCAGCCGCCTGAACGCACAGTGGCGGTGTCTGCTACTCCAGGTGCCACTGGAGCTGAGGCACGTCAAGCCGGTCGTTGCCAACTGCGTTGTCCTGCACAATGTGTGTGAGGACCGCGGGCATGCAGTCCCAGAAGCGCTCGCTGAGGAGGAACAATGGGCACGGCAGGAGGACAAAGAGCCCACCCCCGACCCTGACCAGCCGCCGGAGGCCCTGGGGGGCATGGCGGTGCATCAGGCACTGACCACATGGCTCTGGAGGCGTGTGAGAACCCGCTGGGGGGCATAGATGTGGGCGGGGGTTCACGAGGTCACCCTCTCATCAGCCACTACCGCCACTGCCGCCTTCCCGATGTGCTGGTCACAGACTTGGCCACCTGCGGGCCCACGCCGACACGTGATCATGCGAAGCTCCGGAGCTGTGGTCCCAAGGACTTTCGCATGTCCACAGCCTGGCACAAGCACATCCGACAGCCAGGGCCCCAACCGGGATTTCCGGAATCCATGTGCACCATCAGGTGCAAGGCACAGGAGCATGGTGGTGACTTGGGGGGCGGGGGACCAGGAGCGAATGGTGGCCCTGAGCCGGTTGTGTGTTCGTGTCCCATGGCACAAATAAACATCCGTCTTGGCAGCACAGCATCCGTCTCCGTGCTCATCAGTGTTGCCCTGCCACTGCCGCCAGGGGGGCAGGATCCGGCGGCTGCCCCCTCCCGGTGCATCCAAGCGACGCGACCTGGCAGTGTCCGCACTGCCACTCCCTGATTGGGGGTCGGACCCCACCTGATAGGTGGCACCCCCATAGGCACTGGGGGAACACCGAAATGGAGCAGGGGCAATGGCGGCACCTAGGTAGGCAGCTGGGGGAGTAAGTGATGCCTCCTGAGGCCAGGGAGGTTCCCAGCAGGACCATGCGTGGCTCCGGTCACGTCCCGGATGCCCAGCCCATTCTGCACCTGAGCAGAATGCAGGCACTGATTGTCTTCCTTGGCCGTGTCACACCCATGGCCGACCCTCCCCGCACGGCTCCCAGCTCCACAACCCCTGACCTGCCCCCCCTCACCCACAGACCGAGAGGGGAATGTTTGCTGGCGCCTGGCCGGTGCACGCAGCCAGTGATGCCCAGGATGCATCCTGACAGTGTTCAGGGGCCGTCAGGCATTGCCCTGCACAAGAGCATTTCTCCCCAGCCAAGGACTGTTGGCATGGCCGAGCGGCCCCCCCCGGCCTGAGCACGGCCACACCCCTAACCCCCGTGTGCCACGGCTCAGGGCCTCTCGGGTGGCCATGAGGCCTTTGGACATGCGCTTCACTGCGCATGCTTGTGTGTCACCTGGCGCGCAGATGAAAGGCAACACAGCACGGCTGGGCACATGCGCATTCTGTGCGACTCACCAACACAGTCGGCATGGCCTTTCCGACGAAGGGGGTGCTGTGGCTCCCTGAGGAGGTGGAGTGCCTCCTTCGCATGCTCCACCAACTCGAAGCCAGCCCCCGGATCATGACCTCCACTCACTTGGAGACCCTGGGGGTACTTGAGGTAGCCACCGAGCATCTCTCCGCCTGGGGTTACTGATGGCCGGCCGCCCAATGCCGGGCAAAGTACAAGCAGGAGAAGGCCACCTTCTTCAATGCCCTCGAGGACTGGGAGGGCCTCCCACCACAGGGGGAGCGCCCTCCCCGGTTCGAGCTCCTCTGGGCACTCTGGGAACAGGGCAGTTGGCCGGGATGGCAGCATCGCACCCCCAACAGTAAGTAACCCCTGCCCTGGCCACATCTACCCGGATGGTCACCGACTGTGCCATCCAATCCTCTGCTCCGTCCCGCACAGGGAGACCGCATGCGTGACGGATGAGGGCATCGTCCCCCACCAGGGACGAGGAGGCGGCCCCCCCTGGGGAGGAACCAGACAACGAGGCTCAAGGTAGGGTCGCCATAGTGGCATTGCCATGTGCACCTGTGCACCGTGCCCCCATGTCTGCCACCACATGGCAGTGGTGGCCAGGGTCTGGCCAGGGTGGCACGGGGGAAAATGGCTGGCCAGCCCATGCTGGATCAGTGCCTGCGGTGGCATGTGGGAGGGGCCGGCCACCCATGCCACCTGGTGTGCAACAGGCTTAGGGCACAACCACCACCCGCCTCATGTATGGCTGCTTACCTTCCCCCCATAGCACCTGTGGTCATCAGCTCCCCACAGGGGTCTCCTGGGGCCAGCGAAGTGTCAGAGGCAGGTAGGCAATGGCTGAGGGCACCCCCTGGGGAGGGCAGGCTCAGGAGCCCTGCCAGCAACCCAGCATGTGGTCGGGGCCCAGGGCCCTGGGCCCCATGCCATCCATGCGGGGCAGTGACCTAGGCCCCCACTTGTGGCCTGCCTGCGAGACAGGTGGCCCATCCGGGGCCCACAGTGGCATGACAGCCTCCTAAGGGCACTGCCCCCCCTAATGGCCCCGTTGTTCCATGCAGGTGCCCAGGCACAGGAGGAGGCAGCAGCGACCATGGCTGGGTCCGCCGTGGTCATTAGCTCGGCCACAGAGACTGATGCAGGTATGCCCACCTCCCTTTGAACCTGGTGGTTGCCTTGCTGTTCTGTGCTCATCCCCTGCCATGTCCCTGCAGGGGAGGGATGACACCCTGCAGACACACCAGATCCCACAGGACCGACAGTCTGCCGGCGGCTGGACATGCTGGAGGGAACGATGGCGGAGATGCGGGCAGCAGGTGGGTGGATTGCAGCCCATTGGACCAGTGGTCAGGTGGCTGGTGGCAGCGGGGAGGAACACACCCCCTGAACCTCTGGTGGCAAGATCTACCTTGGCATGCTTGCCGGGGGTGCATGGGGTCAGATCGGTGCCCCGGCTTGGCACGTTGGAGATGGAGCCTGCCCCTCGCTGTGCCCCTGCTTCTTATCTGCCACCCCTGTCTTCTCTGGCCCATAGTGGAACAGCATGGGTGGATCCTGGAGGTGGTCCAGCAACGTCTGTCCCAGCTACTGTGCCTGTTCGTCGAGCTGCGCCTCGACACCGCCCTGCATGACCAGCGCCAGGAGGAGCGGGAGTGGCGATGGGCGCACCTGGGACCACTGCCAGCAGTGCAGGAGGGGGATGGTTGGGAGGGGGAGGGGGAAGGGGAGGAGGTGACAAGCCATGAGGGAGGGTCTGAGGTGTCCGCCACGGATGACACCGAGGGGGAGGAGGCTGAGGGACCACACTAGGCCATCCCTCAGGGCCACAGGGAGTGCACAGACATGGGGGTGGAGGGGGAGGGGGACAGCTCCGATTAGAGCATGGGTTTCTGTTGATCACTGTTGGTTGTTGTGTTCAATAAAGTTCCTTCTGTTCTAATGCCGGTGTTCCCGTTCCCTGTGCCCCCCCATCCCCCCTCCATCCCCACATGGACTGAGGCGACAACAGGCATGTGGGCGTGTCTAATAGCACCTTTATTCCACAGGGTACCAGTGCACAAGAGGGGGGTGGCATTGGCCGAGCCAGAGGTCCCTGGCACCCTGGCGGCCCCAGCGAGCCCTGGGATGCATGACAGCTCTGTCCTGCCCATGCCGCAGGCCGCCACCCATGGCCGCAGCTCCGGGCCACCCCTGGGGGGGGCATGGTGGCACAGAGGCAGCCTAGTGGTCACATCCACAGCCAACTGTGGAGTCCCCCCTCCCAGCACGTGGCCTGTGGCGTGGTGGACATGTGGTGACTGGGTGGGGTGTGCCATGCCATGGTGGCATTGGGGGTGCCAACTCCCACTGGCACAGCAGCCAGTGTGCCATCTACTGTGGTGGGGAGTAGGGCTGCAGCTTCTTCCGCTTTTGCGTAGGCTGCATGGGCCCCTGGGCCCGTGGCATGGGCAGTTGCCTGCACAGCCTGGGCCACAGGGGCCCCTGGAGCCACCATGTGGTCAGCTGGCTGCACGGGCTCGGCCACTGGGGTGCGTGCACGTACAGTCTCAACAAGCAGGGTGACTGCACATGTCAGCTCAACCATTGCATTGGTGGATGTGTCCATGGACCTCCGCATCGTGGCACGGTCCTCCCGGTCCTCTGCATGGCCAGCCCTCAGCTCTGCCAGGATCTCCTCATGCTGCCTCTGTGCTGCCCTCAAGGCTGCTCTGTTCTCCTCCCTGCCCTGGGCAGCTAGGTGTTCCCCAACACGTTGAAGTGCAGAGAGCTGCTTCCTCCTGGTGGTGATGAGTGCTGCCCTTTCCGAGGCTGTGAGGTTGCCCATGTTCACATCTGGAGGCAGACCTGGGGGTTGTGGCGACATGGGGCTCAACGTGGTGGTACATCCACTGTGGGGACCCTTGCATGGAACATGTTGCTGCCCCCTGTCCTCGTACCATGCTGCTACTCACCGTCTGGGCCCCGTGGGGCACGCTCTTTGGGCCGTGGCACCACCTCATCCCCATCCGGGGGGTCATTGCCTGTGCCTGGGGGGAAGACAGCTGGCTGTTGTGTGGGGCCCATGCACCCCGGGCAACAGTCCCTGCTCCGCAGCATGTCTATGGGGGGGTGGTTTGCCATGCTGATGGCCTAGGGGGGTTCCCACCCTGCCCTTCGGACTCACCCTGGTGCGGTGGCTGGGCCATCGCCACCTCCTCACCATCTCTCTCCTCTCCGTGGCCGCCTGCTTGCTGGTCTGCACACTGGAAGTCTGCGCCTGGGAATGGGAATGGCTGCAAGTTACTCGGGCTGCCTCTGGGGGCGGCTCCTGTGGTGGGTGCTGCTCAGGCACCTCCCACTGCCTTCTGCAACTGGGACCCGTGGCCTCCTGTGGACAGTTGTGAGGCCCCAGTGGGTTCCCCCTGGGGGGTGGGCACATAGTGGCATGATGTCCCTGGCGGGTTCCCCCCATCACGTGTCCTGGTGTGCTAGTGTGCAGTGCAGGGCCCCTGGATATCCGTAGCCTGCCTCGGGGGCCACTGTACTGCCCATCCCTCCCAGTGGGTGCCTCTGAGGGCTCTCTGTGGCGTCTGGCCTCCCACGCCACCCAGCACTGGCACTGGTCACTGGGCCCCCCCTGTTGCCAATCCCCTGAGGACACCAATGTGTGATGGGTGGGATGCTTTGCGTGTCTGGTGGGGGGGCATGTGAGGCGGTAGCACTTGTGGGACATGGTGTTTGCTGCTGTGTGTACCTCGGAGGCCCTGGGATGCTGCCAGCCTCTGGGCTGGAACACCTGGCCTGCTGCTCTCCCACCTACCTGCCTGACTGCTGGTGGCCGGCCATGGCTCCTGGGTGTCCTGCGAGTCATCGTCGTCGAGTTCCAGAGACGGCTGCTGGGAGAAGGCAGAGGGGCCCCGGGAGGTGTCTCTGGCGGTGGCTCTTTGGCTGCTGGTGGCCGGCCATGGCTCCTGGGTGTCCTGCGAGTCATCGTCGAAGAGCTCCAGGGATGGCTGCTGGGAGGAGACGGAGGGGCCCCGGGAGGTGTCTCTGGCGGAGGTTCCTTGGCTGCTGGTGGCTGGCCATGGCTCCTGGGTGTCCTGCGAGTCATCATCGGACAGCTCCAGGGATGGTTGCTGGGAGGAGGCGGAGGGGCCCCGTGAGGTGTCTCCAGCGTGAACCAGGGCTGATGTCTGGAGCAGGTCTTCCATCCATATCTGCTTCTCGGTGTACAGGATTCTGTTGAGCTCCTTGTAAAACGAGCATGTGTGTCTGCGGCCACTGGACTCTGCATTCAGTGTCACAGTCTTCTTGTATCTCAGACGCATGTTCTTGGCTTTGGAGCGGCACTCTTCTGCGAAACGTGCATGGCCTCCATGTTCCTGTGGGACTGCCTCAAGGCGGTCTGGATCGCCTTGTCCCCCCACAGGTCTAAGAGGTCCACGGTCTCTGGGCGCTTCCATGAGGGGCCACGCACCCCACGTGCCTTACCCTTCCGCTGGGTGGGTCGTGGGGTTCCTGCCGCTTGTGTGGGGGCTGCCGTGGTCCCTGCTCGCTGTCCGGGATCGCCACACAGTGTTTTCGCGGTCCGCTTCATGGTGTGTTGCCACGGCGGATCGTGGTTGTGCACATGCGTGGTGCTGCAGAGCGGTGGAACATTTGGTTTCGTGTTCAAATGCATGCACCATGCCACGAAGCGACGGTAGTTTCGCTTTTGCTTCTCTGCGCGTGTGTGCTTTCTCGCCCATGCGCATCCCGTGTCTCCCTACGAAAACATCCGGTCTGCCGCGGAACAGGGACGGGCGCCGGATACCACAGGATTCCTGCTGGCCCGCAATCAGACACCCACTCTTGCCCCGCGGCTTCTGGAAACTAGTACTTCGGACCTACTAGTTTTTTACTCTGCGTTTTCGGAGGGAAGCCATGGGTTGGCCACGGGAATGCTACGCCTCCCAGATGTGCTGGTATGATCGTGCACGGAAAGTCCGCAGGGCTCCCATGCCTTCAGCGGGGCAAATGCTCAGTGTGAATGGGGCCTAAGTAAACAATATAAACTAAAATATACACTCATAAATTCAATTAAAATGTGCATACCGAATGAAAAAGAAAAAAATCTTTAAAAATTAAAATAACTTGTAAAATGAATTAAAACACAGTCTGAGCATGGTATAGGGTTATCTTACATATTCTCTAGTGTAATACAAAAATTACATAATTTATAACCAAAAAGCCTTTAATACAGATAAATACAAAAGAACTGAAAAAATGTAATGCAAGGTCCATATCAAAAAGGCAGAAAAATAGAAAATGTGACATATCTTTCATAGAAACTTCTTTGGCTTCCACCTTGAAGAACTGGATGAGCTGCTTACAGCTCACTGGATTTTATAGTCAGGCATGATGCAATAGACCCAGGAACCTTTTTACCCTTCCCTTAAAGGACTGTAGATCTCAAAAATGCTTAAAAAAAATCTTTATTCAACCCAATAAATTATAAAATTCATATACCGAACATAAGATAACAAATTTAAATATACAAATATAGCACATAAAGGAGATGCCAAATACTCAATATAACAAAGTTTCCATCTCCCCCAAGGCCATCACAACTTGTTCTTTGTGGAAAAGGAAATATCTCAGGCAAGTCAATTTAATAGCATCAATGTTGTCCAATTGTTCTCTCCCAAGGCCATCACAACTTACTTTTTGCAGACAGGGAAATAACTCAGACAAGTCAGTTTATTAATATTGATTTAGTTCAATCCAGTAACCATTTTGTCTGGTCTTGTCAAAAATGCTTAGTCACCATGACCAAGTTACCAAGTATAAAAGGTCTAGGTTCTCATTTAGCCCATAGGGAGCCAAAGATCTTAGTCTAAGTATCCATTCACACTCCTTTCTCATTAATAGTTTATCATTCTGGCCTGGTGCTCTCAGTCTGCCTTCCAATCTGCTGAAAGGGCCCACTGATTCCTCCTGAGGCTCTTAACAGATGTGAAACTCTTGCTACCCATATGATATTTTGATGTGATTTTACTGTAACAAGTCTTTGACCCTGAGCCTGCTTTGGGGAGGGTAGAATAAAAATCTCAAAAATAATAAATAAATATATATTTTTTGAAAACAGGTATATGCTGTACACAGACTGTATGTGTAGTCACTGTAACTCGTATAAGGCAGCTTTTTGCATTCATTCAGAAATAAATTACAAGTCACAGCTCTTGCGATTACATTTCTATTGCCCAACTGTGATGCTCTTCCTTCAACTGCACTGCCCCATGGCCTTCAGCCACTGTGCTGCTTTACTTCCCCATGGTCTCCTAAGGCCTTAGAGTAGGAAAGCAGGAACAGAGGATTGCACCATCCAAGTCCTCCCGCTCTTTCCTGACACAATGTTCTTGTAAAGCAGGGCTCTTTTTGTAGCAGGAACTCCTTTGCATATTAGGTGACACACCCCTAATGTAGCCAATCCTCCAAGAGCTTACATAGCTCTTCTTACAGGGGCTAGTGTAAGCTCTTGGAGGACTGGCTGCATTAGGGGTGTGTCGCCTAATATGCAAAGAAGTTCCTGCTACAAATAGAGCCCTGCTGTAAAGTATGGTACACTTTTCCTTGCTGCTCTTCTGCAGCATTGGGGAAGGCCCCAGCTTTGCCACAGGTGCTTTGGCTGGAGACAGGACAGGTTCTGTCCCCAGACACCAACCAGAATAATAAACTCACCAAGCCTGACTTAGCTGTTAAGTACAGGTTGTAAGTAAGGGGAACAAGACTAGCAACACACTGGCTATCAGCATATGGGAAACACCAACTTGACTTTGAACTCAGTGTTACTGCCATTAAGCAACCAACCAACCAACTAACCAACCAACCAACTAACCAACCACCCACCTGCCCAATTAATAATATAAACTTCTCCTTAAATTCCAGCATTTTATTACAAAGAAAACAAACACTCTATGGAATGTTCTGTGGGAAATCTGCAATGGTATTTCTCCCTATGTTTTTAGTTGTAGTGACACTATTCTGTCTGAAATCTTGGGTAGGGCAGGAAACAAGATGCACGGTCAGAAATGAACTAATCAAAATGTGACCCAAAACATGTTCATTTGAAAATACCAAAATCTGCACAGAATATTTTCTGACATCTGGGAATGTTTGAAAACCATTATTCTAACATATTACAGTGGGAGAATTCTCAACATCATGGACATCTTCCACTTCTGGCAGCAGCAGCACTTCATCCTTAGATGGTTCAGGGTACTTGACAGGAAGACCAGGCCTGTACATAACACCACACACAAGAAAAAAACATAAAGAGAATGAAAAACAAAAACAAAAATGTCCCCGAAGAGCCAATTAGAGTTGATCCAAAAAAATTCCTGCTGGGCCCCAAATGATGACTGATGAATCCTTCATTTCCACAAATACAGGTGCAGGGGTCTTTTTGTAGAAAAACAGCTGCAGGAGCTCATTAGCATATGGTATGCTAATGAGCTATTAGGCTATTAGCATATGCCACGCCCCCTGACATCACCAAAATGATGTCAGAAGGGGAAGCAAAAGGGGAGGAGGCATCTTCAAAAGCCTCCCCTTCCCTTCCCCAGCTGGCCTGGGTGGGGGAGCTAAGAGAGAAGGGGTTTAAAGTTTAAACTCCTTCTCACTAGAGCTGGGCTACAGAAGGAGAGTAGAGAGAAGGAAAGAAGGAAGGAAAGAGGGAAAGAAAGAGAAGGAAAGGAGGAGGGAAACAGGGAAAGGAGGAAAAAAGAAGAGAAGAAGGTGGGAAAGAAAGAGAGAAGAGAAGAAGGAGGGAAAGAGGAAAAGGAGAGAAGAAAGTGAGGGAATGAAAGAAATTTGGCGGCAAATAACTTTTCCCCCACCATAGAGAACAATGGAGGGAATGGGGGCAACCTGTTCGGGGGCCCATAGAATTGGACCCCCTGGTCCAATGTTCTTGAAACTTGGTGGGAATCTTGGGGAGAGGCTCCATCAGCTACCCTGTGAGTTTGGAGCCTCTCCCTCAAACCTCCTCCCCTCTAGCCCCCAGAATATACCCTATGTTTTCACCATTGACTCCAATGGCCCATAGGATATAATGGAGCTGAAATTGACATTTGGCTGCCTGAAAGACTTCGGGACTCTGGCTGGGGGCAGGCCTTGGCTCCTGAGGTGTGCTCCAGTGCTCTCCGGTGCACTCCCCCCCAAAAAAGACCCCTGCAGGTGGATGGATCAACTTCATGCAGCAAAAGCCTGTGTAGGGGAAGCAGAACCTGCTTATAAGAATCTCCTTCATGTCACATTTAAACAAAATAGGTTGACTTTTGTTGTCTCCTCGCACCCAGGTTTTCATAAAGTACTGGACAGTAACTCAGCATTGCAGTCCCTCTGAAATATCCCCTTTCTATGCTCACTCACAAGGTAAACTAATGAGATTTTTAATCTGGAGATTGAATTCATCTCCAGCTCCAGTAGTAGTCCTCTCAAGTCTAAAATCAGTATCCTGAATTTCTGTTTTATAGGCAAAAGTACACCAAAGTTTTGATTTCCTGGTGCTGGCCAGAAAGGCACCAGTGTTACATACATAAGGGCAACATTTTCCCTGACTAAGTGAATAGGTCTCCCCTAGGGTTGCCAGCTTCCAGGAGGTGGCTGGAGATATTCTGGGATTACAACTGCTCCCCAGGAGAGAGAGATCAGTTGACCCTCCCCTCCCCAAATCCCACCCTCCTCAGGCTCTACCCCACAGATCTTCAGGTATTTCCAGCCCCAGAGCTGGCAACCCAACCCCATCATGACCTTCTTCTGTCATTGACCCCAGGCTATATTCCTTCTTCAAGACAGGCAGAGTATGAAGTAATGTCTACAGTTCTGCTTCTCTTCCTTTCCCGGATGTATATTTAGTCTCATGCTTATTTACCCTGCTTGGAACAAACTACATGTTGTCTTGGAGACCCATTAATATGCATTTAAAGAATAGTTATGTAGGCAGGATCTACAGCTTGATGCCACAGTGCTGGGGACAGGGCCGGCCCCAGGTGTCTGGGCGGCCTAGGCAGGCCAGCCTGTGGCGCCCACCCCACTGGGGTTGCCAACCTCCCGGTGGGGCCTGGAAACTGGGGGGGGGTGGTGGCAGCCCAAGTGGCGAGACAGTGCCCGGTTACCCCCGCCCCTTCCTTCCCAGTGCCAGCTTGCTTGGGTGCTCCACAGCTGCGGGGCCCCCAGGAAAGCCAGGGAAGAGGTGGGGGCTCTAACACCTGCCCCTTCCCTCCCAGCGCTGGCTTTCCTGGGTGCTCCGCAGCTGCAGGGTGCCCAGGAAATCCAGGGAAGAGGTGGGGTTTAAACCCCCACCTCCTCCCTTCGAGCTGAGCGCCCCAGCACACTCCAGCAAGCCCCAGCAAGCCAGGCTCTGCCACTGCCTCCTGAGCCCCACTGGGGTGCTCTTTGCTGGTGGGGAGGCAGCAGCGGCAGTGGCAGTGGCGGTGGCAGGGGGCTTGTCGTGGGGGGGGCGGGGGGCAGTTTGGCGCCCCTGTGGGCCTGGCACCCTAGGCAAGCTGGCCCTGGCTGGGGAATTGGGGTAGGGTTACTCTTTTTTCCAGTGCTGCTTTCCTAAGCTACTCACACACACACACACACTTATAGGTAGGGCTAAAAGTAATTTGAGCAATGTAATCTTGATGACATGAAGCATCTCAGATGACCACTAGGAACTTTGCCATAAGCCCTCAAAGACCCCTTTCCCTTTTTCTTCCTCTCTCCTCACACCAATGTTTAGAACTAATTGATCTCGTTGTATTTATCTTTCTTTAAAAAAAAAACTGTCCCTAAGGACAGACTTTTATTTAATTTTTCAAACAGTACAACAATACAACAGTACAATACAATACAATACACACACAGCACTATACAACACACAACAAACACCTAACATACATGGGGCTGGTCTCTCAAGCTTATCCATCATCTTCAGTATGCCATGTGTATTATCCTTATTCTAATTGCCAAAATGTGTGGATACCTATTCCCACCAACAGGGGGCTCACTCTCCCCCAACAGCTTTTCCTACATAGTCAGTAGACTTCCTGGGTTTGTAGAAAAATCCCTTCAGGAATGGTTGAATTTCCCAAAAAACCTTGTGAAATGGCCTCTGCAGGGACCTAACTCCAGGCATCAATGGTGAGAGATCAGAATGTTCAGGGGGGAGGCTTCTAACTGGCTCTGTCCGTAAAAGGGTGGGGGAAGGGCCCTTTCCAGGCCTCTTTTGGCCTTTCAGGGAGGGAGGGAGGGAGCCTTGGGGCCAGGCCTCACAAAAGTTGCCAGTGCCAGGCTGGGGGATTTCTAAAGATTTTGTGGTGGACTCTAAGGAGGGCTGGGTTTGGGAAGGGAGAGGCCTCAGCAGGGTATAATGATGAGGGCAGAAAGAGAGAGAAAGAGTGATGAAGTGGGGAGGCAGAAAAACAAAGAGAAAGATGACAGATCAGAAAGAGAGAGGAAGTTACATGCATGGAGCAGAAATAGAGTAAGAAAAGGGGGGCAGAGGGGAGAAATAGTGTGAGAGAGGTAGTGGGGTGAGTAGAGGAAGCAAAGGTGTGGCGAATGAGATAACCATCCCGCAAGTTTCTTGTGGGTCTCCACTTGTTGTCTCTAATAACCTTTCCCTTTTACGTGAATATCTTTTACATCTACTTGCATTAAAATTTCCCTAACCATTATACAGATGCTTTTAACTCTAACACCTCCTATTCGTTTAAATTGTACCACTCATAAAATTGAGTCCACGTGTTCTGGAAGATGGATTCTGTGTGTCCTTTCATAGTCAGAGTCAGCTTATTCATCTCTGCCACCTCCAAAATCTTGACAATATACTCTTGTTTTGATGGTGTTTGGGTAGTCCTCCAATATTTTTCATATAAGATCTTGGCTGCAGTAGTCAAGTATATTATTAAATATCGATCATCTCTGGTCACCTCCTTAGGTAGTATACCTAAAAGCAATAACTCCGGTTTAAATGGAATTGCCCTACCTAGAATTTTCTGTATCAGCCTGTGTACCTATATCCAATATTTTTTACTTATTTCGCAACTCCATCACATATGATAAAACGAACCTGTCTTATTTTCACACTCTCAACACTTGTTAGCACATTTATCATCATATTTCGCAATTATCTCTGGCGTTACATACCATCTATAAAACATCTTGTACATATTTTCTCTATAGGATACAGCTTTAGTTATTTTAACATTTTTACTCCATATTTGTTCCCATTGTTCAAGTTCAATGCTATAGCCTAAATTCTGGGCCCATTGAATCATATTATTTTTAACAATTTCATCTGCCATCATTTCTTTTAACAGCATTATGTACGCTTTCTTTATACATTTCTCCTCTGGAGCACTCAAAATCTTTTCCATCTCTGTAAAATTCTTATTGAACCCAATCTTCTTATCCTTCACATATTTGGATTCTATCTGTGCTCTCTGCCACCATGATAAATCCTTTTCCAGTTTAAGCTCATTCCTTGAGTCCAATATATCCATATATCTCTTTGGCGTGACCTTATCATATAATTTAGGTAGAGTAAATGCCTCCAATGGTGAGATCAATTTAAAAGTTGTTTTGTATAACCTCCCACACTTTCATTAATGAAGCCCATAGCCAATGTTGCTTAAAATATTTATGCGCGGAGGCCTTTCCATGCCAAAGAAATGCATGCCAACCCATCATTAAATCGTGGCCTTCTAACCTTAATATCCTCCTATCCTCCAACATAATCCACGCTCTAATCCAGGCTAGTGCCACTGCTCTATGATACAATGTCCAAGTCCGTAATCCAAATCCACCTCTTTCTTTTAAATCCTCCAGTGCCTTCAACCTAATTCTTGGCTGTTTTCCTTGCCGGATAAACTTTGAAACAGTCTGGTCCAACTCTTTAAATATCCCAAAATTCTGCAATATCGGAATTGTCTGGAATAAAAAAATCCATCTTGGTAGAATGTTCATTTTAACAAGGGCTATTCACCCCATCAATGATATTTGCAGATCCTTCCACCTTTTGAGATCTTGTTTCATCACTTTCAATAACTCTTTATATTTATTTTCTTGTAATGCACTACATTTATTTGTTAAATTAATTCCCAAATATTTTACTTTGTCACATAACTGATAACCCGATGCCGCTTGTAACATGTCTTTCTGTTCCGTTCTAATATTCTTGGTCATAATTTTAGTCTTATTTATATTAACCTTCAGCCCTGCCACCTGACCATATTCCCAAAGCACCTTATTCAATTCAGAGATTGAGGACAGTAGGTCCTCAGGTATAAATACTAGGTCATCTGCAAAGGCTATAAGTTTATATTCCTCTCCACTCACCTTCAGCCCCCTAATCTTTTTATTACGTCTGACGGCTTCATTTAATATCTCCAATGCAAGAATATACAATAATGGTGACAAAGGGAAACCTTGGTCTTGTTCCTTTTTGAATTTTAAAATTTTCCATACGGTCACCATTAATCATAACTGCCGCAGTTTGTTTCATATCATCAGTTTGGATCATCTGAATAAGCTCCATTCCTGCCTCTGCTTTCTTCAAGGTTTCCATTACAAAAGACCAGTTCAGATTTTCAAAGGCCTTCTCAGCATCTAGAAAGATCAGAGCCAATGTATTTTCCGGATGTGCTTCATAATATTCTATCACATCCAAAATGCATCTTGAATTGTTTTTTATTTGCCTTTTAGGTAGGAATCCCACTTGGTATCTATGTATTGTTTTTGCCAATATTCTCTTTAGTTTTTCCACTATAATAGAGGCAAAAATCTTGTAGTCTGCATTTAATAAGGCAATTGGCCTGTAGTTCTTAATCTCATTTTCATCTGTATTCAGTTTATGTATTAAAGATATTATTGCCTCTTGCCATGAATCCAGGATCTCTTCTCCTTCCATCGTTTTCTTCAAAGTCTCTTTCAGCTGCGGAAGGAGTTGTTGTTCAAATGCCAAATAGAATTCTACAGGTAAACCATCTGGTCCAGGTGCTTTGCCCCTATTCTGTCTTTTCACTGCTTCCACCATCTCCATCATCGCAATAGGCTGATTAAGTATTTTTCTTTGATCCTCAGTAATTTTTTTTACTTGATGTTTCTCTAGATACTGATTTACTTGTTCCATATTAGTATCCATCTTTCTATATAAGTCTCTATAGAAGTTTTCCACTATGTTCTTTAAGTCTTGAATCTTATTTGCTTCCTCTCCATCCTTTTTTCTTAAAGTTTTATGTATGCTTTTTGTTTCTGCTGCCTAACGTGGTAGGCCAGCCATCTTGTCGGTTTATTGGCATTTTCAAAAAAATTCTGTTTAGCAAAAGTCAGCTTCTTTGCTAATTCATAAGAGAGTAAACAATTCATCTTATGTAGTAACAATTTAAGCTTGTTCCGTCGTCTTGTCTCCATTGGATTTGCCAATATTTTCTCCTCCTGCTCCTGGATTTCCTTTTGCAAATTTACATATTCTTTATTTCTCTTTGTGTTTATTCGGGAAGCATCCTTTATTAACTGACCCCTGGCATATGCCTTAAATGTGTCCCACATTTCTTGAAGAAATGTTGGAACTCCTCCTTCAGTCGTTTTACTAAATTCTTGTCCTTCAGTATCGAAACATTTAAAGTCCATCTGCTTCTGGATCTTGTTCCCTGTAATTCCAAAGTAATTGGTCTATGGTCCACATAGATTCCAGCCTCAATTTCCACTTCCAATAAATCTTTAGTCATCGTGCTTGAAATCCAACACATATCAAGTCTTGACCAAGAATCATGTCTGGCAGAAAAAAAAGTATATTGCTGTCTTTTTGGATTTCTCACTCTCCAGGCATCTATTAATTGCCATTCTTCTATCATCTTAAAAAGTGACTCCGGGAATTCATTACCTCCCATTTTCTTTCCTTGAACATTTTCTTTTCTGTCTTCCTGCTTGTAAAACACTGCATTGTAATCTCCAATTATGCAAATTTCTTGAAAGTCCTGCTTTGAGATGAGCTTGTGAAGGTTTTTGTAAAAATTTTCCTGATGTTGATTTGGTGCATATATAATAACTATAATTGTCCTTTTGGCTTGTCTCTGTATAGTCACCATTAAAATTCTTCCATCCTGAGATGCATATACTAATTCTGGTTGTAAGTGTTCTTTGACATAAGTAGCTACTCTTTTCTTTTTTTCCTCATCTGAAGCTGCAAACAATTTCCCTAGTACTTTAATATTTAAGTGTTTTTCATCTCCTTTTCTTATATGTGTTTCTTGAATACATATTATATCCGTGTTTCACTTTTTAAGTTGATGAAGTATTCTTCTCCTTTTCTGTGGTTCATTTAAGCCATTAACATTCACCGAGATAAGCTTTGTTTTTCTTCTATCCATCTTGATTGCAATTCTGTTGTTCCTGTTTGTCTCTTACTCGTTGTCTCATATCGATTGGGGATCTCTTAAATCCATATTTTTTCCATCTTGGAGGTTTCACCAAGGATGCCACTGCCCCTATAGACTCCGTTTCACCTCCTCCTCCATTTTCTTCTTCTCCGTCTTCTCTTCCTTCTTGCTCTTCTGACAACTCCTCCCCATACATCTTCAGAAAGTCCATCGCCTTAAAAGTTGAATGTATTTTGAATCTTTTCTCCCTGTACATAAAAAATAGGCCTACGGGTAAGATCCATCCATAACTAACGTCATTATTCCTCAACAATGCTGTCAATTCCACATATTCCTTTCTCTTCTCTCGAACATGGGATTTCTTTTAGCACATTTATCTTACCTTCATTCAACATCAAGGGTGAGGCATTTACTTCTCTTAATATCTTGTCTCTTACCACTCTCTTATGGAATTGGATTTGTACTTCCCTCAGAACTTGAAATCATCTTGAATATGCTGAGTTCACTCTAAAAGCCATATCTATCTTTTGTTCTATCATGCTCTCTTCATCCATATGCAAATGCTCTGCCATTAACTTAGCCATTTTGATAATCAAATCTTCATTTTTCTCTTCTGGCACATTCTGAAATCTTAATATAGAGGCGGCTCTCTCCACCTGGAGTCTTATAACATCTCGTTCTAAGGTGATCTGTTTCTTGTCTGTTTCTTTAATTTTCTTTTCCATTTCTTTTGCCTTGGCTGCCAATTTTTCTGTCGTGGTATTTAACTCCATAATTTTTGTAGTGTTTTCCATAATTTGTTTTTGCAGTGCCTGTAGACTTTGCGAGAATTGCTCAGTGATGTCCTTCATAGCAGTTTTGATAGGATCTACAGCCCGAGGAATCGAGTCTCTAATTTCTTGCATTGCAACTTTAATGGGATCTACTGCTAATGGAACAGAATTTCTAACTTCTTCCACAGCAGCCTTGATTGGCTTGACAACTTTGGTAATCGTACTTAAAATCATCGACTGCACTAATGCCTGCATTTCTTTTTGCACTGGGGCTCCCAATTTTGCTGTAGCCAAGTTGGGGACTCCTGGTGATGCTCCAGGGGTTTTCCACCCTTGGCCAGGTTGGTTTGACATATTGCCCCTGCTAACTTTCCTTTTAATTCCAATCCTCTATCTCAAAACTAATATTCCACCTTTCCTCATAGATTTATAACCTACTTCCTCTTCTTTTTACTTATTATATGCCCAGTAACTGTCCAAGAGCCCAAAAATTCTTTATCTTATATCCATCCAGTGTTTGGGAACAACCTCTACAGCCTGGCTAAATGCCCAGGCTTTGCTTATATTAGTCTAAATAGTTGTTTGGGTTAAAGAGCCTTAGCTGTACACCCAGAATTTTATTTACTATAACCAGCTAAGTGTTTACAAGTCCTTCTTAGAAATTGGCTTTCTGCCCAGACAATGTTTACAAGTATCTCTCTTAAATGTTTTGACTCATTTCTTCCTTCCCTTTCCCACAACAGTTCTAGCAATATATTTTACCAGTGGAAAAACCCCCCAGGACCAGCCACTCTAGTTTATATCAGACCACCTATTTTTATGTCTTATACACACTTAGCAGCCTCCCCAGTTTATATTTTAAGGATTTCATCTGTCGCTGAAGTCCATTGATACAGCTGATGCTATTAAGAGAAGACTTAAAACAGCACAAGTCTCTGATCTTCTACCCTTCCCCTAGAGTGTTAAAATTTGAGAATGCTGCAAAGAGGCTCGAGATGTCACCAATTCTTCCACCCTGCCCCTATAGGGTTAAAATTTGAGAACATTGCAAGGGGGCTCCTGATGAATACCTTTCTTCCACCCTACCCTGCTAGGGTTAAAATTTGGGTGCACTGCATGGGGTCTCCTGCTTCTTCTCCATCAAATCACCAACTTCTCTTTTTACTTATATGCCTCCCTCTTACAAAGGGCATTCAACATTCAACAGCCTCTTCCTTCCATAGCTAAGAAATGTTTTAATCAGGCAAAAGATTTATAACTGAAGCTTCATCACTCTGCCACCTTTAAAATAAGACTTAAGTACCATCAGCACTTCCATTTATAAATGAGGTTTGTGTCTCTGCCAGTCTCACCCTGCTCCACTTTATTAGCTTGCCTTCAAGCAACTGTCCCATTTGCTGGCCGCTTAATCCATGGGGGGGGAAACCCACCCTTCTTCGCTACTCCCTTCAGGGCTAGATGTTACAATAACACACCCTTTTAAATCAAATCCATTTTGACAAGATTACTCACAGGAGCGCTTCTTAGGCATAGGTTTCTCTTCTCCCCCTCGGTGCAGGAGAAATGGCTTTGCTCATGCAAAAATGGGCTTGACTTCAGATCCCGCATTGGAGGTGATCCTGGTACACCCTGTGAGTAGCCATGCTCACAGGGACCTGGATCAAGCCCCTTGCTGCCACACACTCCTTCCCCCGAGTGGTGGGGGGTGTTTTACATAACAAAAAAACCCTTTAAAGAACTTGGAATTGCCAGAGCGCTCTCTGGTGCATCCATCCCACCTGCTGTTCTGCCCACTCTCCCTGTATTTATCTTTCTAACTGCCTTTTGACCCCACTTTTTCTTTTCAGTCTTCACAACTATCCTTTGCTTACATCTTCTCTTCTATCTTTGTTGAACTTCCATCCAATTTCTATATTTCACTGTTCTATCCCCAAGCAAGCATACATTCTCACTTTCTGGGGAAAGTGTGGGTCATGTACCCATGGCACAGCCATTCTTTTCAAGAAGTAAGTCTGAAGAACTGAGTCAAGCTGAAGTGATGAGAAATGAAGTCCTAGACCTACTGGGGAAATTAAAAACTGATAAGCCTTCAGGTCCTGATGGCAGACACCCAAGAGTTCTTAGGGAATTGAAATGTGACATTGTTGATGTACTAAGCAGTATATGTAACCTTTCACTAAATTCAGCTGCTGTACCAGAAGACTGGAGAGTAGCAAATTTTATACCCATTTTTAAAAAGAGGTCCAGAAAGAAACCAGGAAGTTACAGGCCAGTAATCCTAACCTGTCCCAGGCAAATTAGTAGAAACAGTAATCAAAAATAGAATTATTAGGCACGTAGAGGAAAAAAGCCTGCTGAGGGAAAACCAGCGTAGCTTCTGCAAAAGGAAATCCTGCCTCACCAACCTTTTGGAGTTCTTCTCCAGGCATGTAAACAATGGTTACCCATTAGACATTATATACCTGGACATTCAAAAGGCTTTTGACAAGGTTTTGAGTAAACGTAGTATTAATGCTGCAGCAGTGAAAAAGGCACAGTCTATATTAGGATTTATTAGGAAAGGAACTGAACATAAAATGGCTGATATTATAATGCCTGTGTATATGGTGTGGCCTCATTTGTAATACTATATACAGTTCTGGTCACCATATCTCAAAAAGGACACAGCAGTATAGAAAAAAGTATAGGAAAAGTATAGAAGAGGGCAATGAAGAAAATTAGGGGGTTGGAGCACTTTCCTTATGAAGAAAGGCTGAAGAGTCTGGTACTTTTCAGTTTAGAAAAGAGAAGACTAAGGAGGGACATGAAAGGAGTTTATAAAATTATGCCTGGAGTGCAGAGGATTGACAAAGAGACATTTTTCTCCCTCTCTCATAATGCTACAACTAGAAGGCATCAAATGAAGCTGATGTGCTGTAGATTCAGGATGGAGAAAAGGAAACAATTCTTTACACAGAAAGTGATTAAAAGGTGGAATTCGCTGCCAGAGAATGTAGACTTGTGAAAGATAGGTCTATCAGTGGCTACTAGCCATGGTAACTGAGGGAACCCTCCATGTTCAGAGGCATTTAGCCTCTGTAGCCTCGGAATCCCAGTACCAGGGGAAGGTCTCAGCCTCTATGCCCTGTTATTAGCCCTCCAGAATAACTGATTTGCTACTGCTTGAAACAGGATGCTGGACTGATGGACCACTGGTCTGATTCAGCATGGCTCTTCTTAAGTTATCAACATCACATTAACTTCCAGCATTTGAGCCACAGAACACTTCTCACCTTCCCCCCCGACAGAAGGCTAAAGACACAGATATTCCCCTTTCATCTATTTCTCATTCTCTAAAGCTGCAAGTCCCAGGATACCAAAATCACCTTAACTTCCAGTACATTGTCTTTTTCAGTGACCCACAAGTTGAGAATAGGGGCTTTAGGCAGAATTTCTAATGACCCCCAAAATAAGTATCACAGCAAAAAAGTGCTCCTGTATGGCAAGTAAATGTCCCAATATTCCAGAGAAAGAAACATGGAGTTGACAGCCTCTGTGCAGGTGAAGAGGATGAGACACAGCAGCACTAGTTATAGGAGCCAGCAAAAAAGAATTTCAAAGACATAAGATCCAGGAATTCATGATGAATCCAGGGTGAGAATTTATGGATTTCCTGGCTCTGCCAGGGGTGGGGGGGTTTCCAGGAAGGTTGCATCCTGGCAGGGTGGACAAATGAACTGGCAGGGTGGAGGCTTGGCCCCTGCTTGGAGCAAGCTGGTAGGCTTGGAAGGTCAGCAAAAGGTAATCAGGTAATCAGCTCACCTGGCTTCTTGATAGTAATTTGATGCTGAACTCAGGAAGACTTGCATTTGCTGATGAAACTATCTTGATAGACCAAAGTGGGTGCCTGGCTTCTCAAGCCCCTGTGGCAATGGGTAGGCCTGCAGATGTCTCAGATGTCCCATCAGTGAATCAGACTCCTCCCCAACTCTTTGGCCTCTCATTAGTATAGCCTGAGGAGAGCCTTGGCCTCACCTTCTCCATAGTGAGGCATTGTTAGCTCCTAACATGGCCGCCAAGGCAATTTTAGCCTGGATAGAATCAGGGCAGAAAACACACATCTAAGTAGGAAGAGGGTCCTTGGTAATACTCCTCCACAACCATAGCGAAAGATAAAAAAAAGTAAAAAAAAATACCTGTGGGGGACTTCTGGTGGCACAAAAAGAACATGGCCACCTGATTCCGCTGCTCTGACCAATCTCTCTACTTCTTCACTCCACACAGTGATCAGAAAAGAAAAAAATTCTTGCTACTCTATGGGGAAGGAAAACAAATCAAATGGGCTACCTAATCATTATAAAACTCAGAAGGTACAAACAACCCTCACCTCACGACCATTGATGACAAAACCGGGCCTACAACTTGCCATTACATCTAAAATGGTGTCTGGCATTGACGGGAATAACAAGCCGATGGCCCCGATATCGTCTACAGACTTAACAATGGCATTGAATAACCTAGAGAAATCAATTTTAGAAAATATATCTTCTCTCTTTAAACCACTGGACTAACAAATGGGTGTGATGCAAAAAACTGTAACTGAAACTAAAATTATAGCAGAGAGTGCAATGAATGCCAGCCTTGCCAACCAAAATGAAATACAGCAACTCCAACATTTAGAAGACATGCTAGCAGAGAAGGCCTTAAGAAATGACATGATGCTTCGACAGAACAACCTGAAGATTAGAGGTCTGGCGGAAAATATCGAAAAAAACCGGAGACTTAAATGCTCACCTTACTGCCTAGCTAACTCATGAGGTACTGCCTGAGGGAGACCTATCACCCATTATTACAAAAGCTTATCAAGTGGGCCCTTTAAGCATCTTAAAGACCAAACCATCACGTGATAGCATCGTTACCTTTCTAGACCTATGTTATAAAAAAAGAATTCTTTTCCTTGCTAGACAGAAAGGTTATTTCAACTATCTGGGCAGAAAAACTGAGATATTTCCTGACCTCCCAAAGGAAGCGCTCATAAAATGAAGAGAAATGAAACCAATTACTTCATGCCTAGCAGAAGTGGACATAAGGTACTTCTGGTCTCTGCCATTAATACTGCAATTCTCATACCAAAGCAAGACTCAGAATCTCTTCCAAAGAAGAAGGCTTCACCGTGCTGTGCTCACTCAACCTGGTGACTCCAATGGAACTTAAAATTCTGCTCTCAGTCTCCTTCACCTCAAGAGACACCAGACCTGTAAGAAGCATCATCCTAATTCAACAATGGACCATTTGCTAAGTATTGTTTAATCTTTATATGTAACATGGAGCACCAGTAGCATATCTAACATATGTAACAAATTTGCCACCTTTTTATTGTGAAAGTAAAATATACCGAATTACAGGTTTGTTTCTTAACTGGTTAATCATCTCATCTTAGATCTTCTTTGATTCTCATTTGTACCTAGTTACACTTTCCGTAATGATATATTTTTTAACTAATGGTAGTTTCATATAAACCCGTAGTTGTTAATGGGATGGGGGGAGGGGTTGTGCAGGCTCCTACTAAGGGGTCATTTGATTTCCACAGTGTCCTTCATAAAAAAACAAAAGCAAAAGATGAGACTGGATCTCCAAAATTCTATAGCATCTTCAGAACATCAACATAAACAAACTGGTAATTCAAAAGTGTACAAACAATTACTTGTGGAATGTAAAAAATTAGAACTGCTAGAAATGACTCAGATACAGAAAAACATTTTATACTCAAAACAGAGAGGGTGGGCCTTTACTCCAAGGTCATTAAAATTCTTGTCCAAAAGAGTGAAACGACACCAACAATGTCCAAAAGAGTAAAACAACAGCAACAATCCAGACTGATCACTGTATTAAAGGATGGTCACGGGATACCCTATTACACTATAGAATCTATATCACAACTTTTTTTTTTACTTTCTATAAAAAATTATATAGCTCTACTAATGTTGCTCACTCTACTTTGGAGAAATTCTTTCAAGTTCATCCATTGGTGAAACCTCTATCTGAGGATCATAAAAGTCAGATGGAGTCACCAATCAATACTCAGGAGGTCCTAGATGCAATTCAAAGACTTAAGCCATCCAAAGCACCGGAACCAGATGGCTTTACGCCAGAATTTTATAAGCAAGTTGCTTCACTCTTGGCTACTCCCTTGACTGATGCTTGCAATCACATTTTAAATACTCAGTGTCTTCCCCCATCCTGGAATAGTGCTTCAGTTATAGTTATCCTCAAACAGGGGAAAGACCCAGCATTACCGGCCTCTTATAAGCCCATCTCTCTGTTAAATACAGACTTCAAAATTTTCACCTCAATTCTGGCTAGTAGGCTTAACTCATTTGTTACACAATATGTAGATCAAGATCGACTTGGCTTCATGCCTAAATGTGATATTACCGAGAATATACACAAAGCCCTCACAATTCTGAATTATAGCAAATCGCAGGGTATACCTGTAGCTTTCTTATCTCTAGACCTGGAGAAAGCTTTCGATTCGGTGGAAATTCTATATCTTAAATTAGTAATACAAAAAATGGGCTTTGGAGAAATTTTTTTGGCTGCCATTGAAGCTATTTATGCTGATCCCACTGCTCATCTTAAAATTAACCATCTTATCTCAGACTCGTTCCACTTAAAACGTGGTACCAGACAAGGATGTCCTCTTTCTCCACTCCTTTTCACTCTGTGCATTGAGCCTTCAGCAAACTTAATTATATATAAAAGGAACTGTGATACACAAAAAGGAATTCAAAGTTTCTTTATATATGGATGACATGATGTTATTCTTATCTCAACATGAGGCATCCTTGGTCTCAGTTCAACAACATCTGTCAAACTTTAGTTCAGTCTCAGGATTTAAAGTAAATATTACAACATCTTACTTGTTGCCGATCAATTTAGATCGCCAAACATCCCTGAACATTGAATCCTCCTACTCCTATTCTTGGGTAACAGATTACCTACCATATCTAGGCATTAACTTACCCAGAAACTTCGGTGATATCTACAGAGTCAATCATGTTAAGCTAAAAAGGATGTCCAATCTGATCTCTCAAAATGACACAAAATGAATTTGTCTTGGTTCAATAGACTGAACATAATTAAATTCTTTGTTCTTCCCAAGTTTGTCTTTCTTTTCCATACCATTCCTTTAACCATTACTGCCTCACTGCTGCAAAAATGGCAAAAAATGCTTTTACAATTCTTTTGGTCATACAAAAATCATAGAATTAAGTGCAACATCCTGCACAGGAGTTCTGCAAGAGGAGGCATAAACTTTCCTAATTTACAAAATTATTACAGAGACATTCATCTTTCACAGGTGATTAAATTACTGCATGATGACTCCACCTCTGACCAGGTACAACAATTTGCTTTTTATACAGCTGCTTTCGAAGTTCAAGAGATTATATGGCAATCCCCATCAAGTAGACCCAAACAAGTTCGCTCTAGCCCTTTACTCTTAGCAGTGTTAGCAACTTGGGATCGTATGAGGCCTATATTATTGCCTCCAATCTCACGTTGCCAGACCTTTTAAAATCAATTGTGGTTCCTGCCAGGCCTCAACAATCCAGCGTACAATTTTTGGAAATCAGCTAGGATTACTAGACTTCAGGGTCTCACATCTAAGAGGCTGCTTTTGCCTAAGATCACTGTAGAAGCTAAACTACAAAGAAAGATCCCTTGGATACAGTATGTTCAAATCGCACGTATGTGCACGCAAATCAAACTCGACTCCATCATTTAGCCATGGTATATCCACAATGCAAATCAAACTTGACTCACGGCATTTGAATCAATTATTAGTCTAGCCAGCATTTCTCAAAAAAGGCTTAATTTCCAGGATATATAAAGTGCTGGCTTCATCAAATTGACAATGCACTTTTGTCATATCAAAATATGTGACACAAATACTGCAACACTATTCTCTCAGGAGATTCCTGGAATCATATCTGGTCTTCTCCTCCGTTTCATTCCAAAATCACATCAATGAAACTACAATCTTTCAAAATACTATCTCATTGGTATCTTACACCATACAAACTGGCTCATCTAATTCCTTCACACAGCCCAAAATCCTGGAAAAAATGCAGCAGCATTGGCAATTATCTGCACTGTTGGATATTCTGTCCCAAAATTCTTTCTTTCTGGAATGCAGTTCTAGATCAAATCAAATCATTAATTCATATAGATATCTCCCCCATGTTGGAATACCTATTTTTGAACAGATGGGCTGCTAACTATGCTGTTTTTTCCATCACAGAAGGGGTCTCTTTAATGCTTTTTGCGACCAAAACTGTCATTGCCTCACACTGGAAAACGGCAATGGCACCCACTCTTTCACAATGGCATAAAAAGTTGTGGATATACCATGGCTAAACTCTCGGAAAATCTTATGCATTTTGAAAGGATTCCTGCCCCTACCACTTTTGTTACTATGTGGTTTCCTATTTTAGAACACCTCTCAAAACAACAAAACATTCCTAAAGTAATTGATGACCTGTGGTTATGGTAATGTTGGTTAATCTCTTCTAGTTGACTATTAATGTTAACCTATGTCTATATTAACTTTATGTTATTAATCATTGGTAATCTATAGTCTTTGCTTTTGAATTGCACATATTGCTACTTTAGCCTCTATAGTGCACAACGTCTAGGTAATTGCTACTCTTTCTATGTGTCATTATATCTTTTGGAAGTCTTTATGATTGTTATTCATGTTTGTTTGTTTTTTTATTATACATTCAATAAAAACTTTATGGGAAAAATAATTTGATTAGGGGGCATTTCAGTTTCATTGTTAATGTCAAATGTTTGTGTTTTTCTAAAACATGTATTGCTTTTTATATATTGCTATATAAAAGAAGCTAGTGTCAATCTTTTCTTGCACCGGGTATAGGATGCCTTTATTCAGTGTTTGTATAGCTTAGCAAAGGTATGATCCATTGAAGGCATGTTTGTCTTTGATCTGTACAAGTATTTAAGGGGGTATGGAGCCCGATGTGAATTACCCAATTCAGGAGTAATTTTATGATACCTTTGGTGACATGGTGAATAGTGTGGTTCTTAGGATCCTGTACAGATATTCTACTTAAATACTATCTGAAGTGCTATCGTGTGAAAATACTTACTGAATTAATTTAAATATTAACATTTTTGTTTCATCCTTGCAAATAAAATTTCAACGGATAACAAAAAATACCTGCGGGACCGCCTTTTCCCATATATACCCCAGAGATCACTACGGTCAGGGTCTCAAAATTGACTGACCCTCCCAGGCCCCAAGGATGCCAGGCTCGCTACTACCAGGGCCAGGGCTTTCTCAGTGGTGACCCTATCCTAGTGGAATGAGCCCTGTGGGATCTTTTACAGTTCTGCAGGACGTGCAAGACGGAGCTTTTCTGCCAGGCTTTCAGCTAGGGAGCTGCCACCAATATAGAGCCCTGGCCCTTGGTTTTTTGACATCTAGTCTGTGCCACAGGAAGTTCTTGAGCAGAATGACTCCTAGACTTCAATAATATACTTTGAAAGTAAGCCATCTTGAACAACTAATTAACCATCTTCAGCACCTTATGAAATTGTATTAGTTATAATGGAATTGTTTTAGATGATTTTATGTGTTTTAACTGTATTTATGCATTGATTGTGAGCCACCCTGAGCCTGCATCATGGGGAGGGCGGGGTACAAATGTGATTAATACAATAAAATATAAATAAATAAAATGGAGATGGGACCATTTTTTAAATTTCTCTAAGGCAAGGCCACCAGGACACAGTAATAATACAATTATTAGTATCCCATCTGTGACAATAGTTTTGGAGGGCAGCCATGTTAGTCTGCAGTAGAACAGCTATATCTGAATCCTGTAACACCTTAGATAGCAACAAGATTTGGGGGCTATTAGATTTTGAGAATCAATGCTCCCTTTGTGAGATACCAACAAAGGGAAATTTGACCTTGAAAGCTTATGCCCCCAAATCTTGTTCGTCTCTAAGGTGCTACAGGACTCAAATTTACTTACATCAGAGTTTGTGTTGCTGGCTACAGAAAATACATTCTTCAGTCCAGTCACTGAGGTATCCTGGCTGCTAGATGGATTGATCTTTGCCTTCTTCCTTCCATGCTCTGTTTATATTACTGTCTTCATGCAATGTAATATCCACTGAAGGTCTCCTCCCCCTCTTATCTTTACAAAAACAAATGAAACCAGCCCTGTGCCTGCTAGGAACTTGTTAAATTGCTACAAAGATAAACAGGACTAACTGAACTTAAAAGCATGGCAGGCTGAACAGCTTCATGACGCTACCTGGCAGCCCCTCTTGGGAAATATGGGAGGAGGGGTCTTGAGTCCTGCCCCCCCCCTCCAGTTTACATCACTGCATGGAAATCAAAAAAGTCTCTTTGATTGTTTTAAAGCAATTGCAAGGCTGTGTTAAGAACTGTCACTTCAATGATCATTTAGTATAGGTACCAGTCTTCTGAGTGATGAGAAGCCAGGTGTTTATTAATTCCAGGTCTTGGTAAAAGCTTTGCACCCCAGTGAATGGCTACTCAGTGCTGCCTATTAAGAGAATATTGAAAAATCAGTGTAGTTATTCTTGAATTACAATAAACAAGAATATAAATAAACAAGAATTATAATTATACAGAAAACAGTAGCATATGTAAATGAAATTATAAGCACACATCATCCTTCTACCTAGTCTTCTACCTAGACTGCATTTAAAAATAAAATGCAATTTTAAAAATTCTTTCACATCCTTTTCAGAAAAGATGTTAGCATCACCATAACCCAGATTTGAGAGATTCAAGGTTTTTAGGGTATAGCTGTCTTATAAATCATCAATGTATCTAATTTTCAACATGGCCTCATCTGTGGATACTTATATCCAGAGCCTGGATTGATGGGCAGACAAGACAA
Organism: Gekko gecko; assembly: GCA_029375565.1. Taxonomy (NCBI): domain Eukaryota; kingdom Metazoa; phylum Chordata; class Lepidosauria; order Squamata; family Gekkonidae; genus Gekko; species Gekko gecko. The sequence continues at coordinate 71,907,856 of JAPDNY010000005.1, read as the reverse complement.
ATATTTCCACAAACCTGTGAAATGCCCCAGGTTTGCACCTCCCCCCACAAATAATACAAGCAGCACCTGTAACTTTAACTAACCATGACCTCTGTTGCTAGGCAATCACAAGAGCTGCCAGCTGAAGCTTTGGTTTCTGTCAGTGAAAGGCCAGGGGAGGGGGCAGGTGCTTTCCAGGGCTGTTCTGGCCTTTGAGGGAGGACTCATTGGAGCCAGGGACACCAGCAAACACCAGGCTACTAACTGCAACTGGACTTGCATGACTCAGCCAAGCCTGGCTGCTTGCTACTGTTCAGCCATCCCACAAATTCCAGTGTTGGGCAATGGTTAGAGTTTCAGACTAGGATCTGAGAGGCCCAGGTTTGAATCTCCACTCTGGTAGGAAGGCTCAGTCTAACCTACCTCACAGGGAGGTTGTGAGGATAACCTGGAGGAGATGAGAAAGCTGGAAGCTGCTTTCAGTCTTATTGTAGAGAAAGGCAGAGAATAAATGTAGTGAAGAAAGATAAATATAGCTAAAGACCGGGGGGGTGGGGAGGATAAAACGGTGTTTGGGAAGGAGAGAAGAAGCCAGGATAAGGCTGTTCCGGGAAAGGAAAGAGGAACTAGTGGGGGGGAGACCCCCACAAGTTCTTGCAGGTCCCCCACTTGTACAGACATACTTATGTGAGCCGCATATTAGTTTTCTTTAAAGGTGTGATGTAAGACACCTTTGAGCATCCTAAAAAATAATTGTTGCATACTTTGTCTCATTAACTCTGTAACTGATTCCGGGCCTAAAGCTACCGGTTCTTAAATTATTCTTCTTAAGACTGAAAAATGTAAGTTAGCTAGAATGGGAGGGGGGGATGTTTGCAGATTTATACAAAAACTAACAGCAAAGTGTCAGGCCTACTTTGTCAAAACATCACATATAACAGTAAAAACCCACAGCACATGGTTGTCCACCTTTTGGGTAAATAGAGGACTGTTATGAGAGATAAAAGCAGTTTTTCTTCAGTTCTTAAAGTCATTTGAAAATGGTTGCAGAATGCTGCCTCTGGCAGAGTGGCTGACATTTTCTAAAAAGCATACCTTGCTGCACTGCTCAAAGGTCTATGGAGAGTTTTCTTGATTTCCTCAATTAATTGCAACATTTCCATCCCACCTTTCTGCCCAGTCAGGGTCACCAAGGCAGCAAAGAGTATAGTTGCAGGAAATCAGACCAAATAGGAAGATCAGAGATAATATCAGGGAAAAAACTACTACCAAACAAGAGTTATTGCCCAGCTTTCCCATTAATAAGCAGCTTCTAAAGGTAGCTACTGACATCTGCTGGCATGATTTAACAGCCGGAGCAGAAGTAAGAGATGAGACAGTGCAGATGCCCTCTTATGGTGAGGATCAGAATTTGCATGATCTCCCAAAAATAATTTTGCACAAAGATGAATCAGATATATTCTTGATATTGACTGATGATTAGTTCCATGAAAACATCTCAAAATATATTTTGGTCTCCATGTGAAATGATAGAATGTGTGGCTTCAGTATCTGATGTTAGAATTTAAATATTGCTATGTCTCTCTTTGTCTCTTGCCTTGAAAACCCTACCCAGGTTGCCTAAAGTTGGCTGCAACTTGATGGCCCTTTCGCCCCTTGTAAATGAATATTGTCTCAACTGATATCAGCCTCACAAGTGATTATACAGCATCCGTTTTGGAAACATAAGTTTCTGCAATGTGCTCTGACTCTCTTTTTTTCCCTGGCAGTGTGACATCACTTCATTTAGAACTGTCCTGACTCAATTATTTCAATTCAAGGTGATTTGAATGAGGACTAAATTGAAACATTTGAGCCTGCCTTGGCCGGAAGGGTGGGGTGTAAATCAAATAAATAAATAAATAAATAAATAAATAAATAAATAAATAAATAAATAAATAAATAAATGTGGCTGCTTCAGGAAGTATATATGCTCTGACTGTTAAATTTAATACAACTGAAATTTCTTCCAGTCTTCAGTAAGGAACCAAAGGAGTGACCTGCAAATCTTATTTTTGGTACACTATCAGTATTTGAGGATGTGTGTCACTCCCCCCCCCTCACTTCTTCTATTTATGTGGGCCACCTGGGAACAACATATTACTTGTGGAAGCAATCCTAAGGACATTTTCCTGTGAGTAAGCCTCATTAAATAACAGGGAATTCTGAGCAGATCTACTTAGGCTTCTTCCTTGTGTATACTAAACATCAAATTACACTGTAGCACACTAAGGAGATTGGTAGGCAGGCTTGTGAGGGGAGTGTCTTTTCAGCTATGTCTCCAGGCCCAGGGACTTTCCACTACAGCAGGCTCATTTGGCCCTATCCGCGTGGGCCTTCCAGAGAACTGTGAAAAGGTTATTTTATTCTAGATGGATTGTGAAGGGCCTACTTTTAAATTATGTTGTTCCTAACATGCTGTTCTTCAGTCCAGTTACTCAGAAAGGGTTCCAGCTTTGGATGGGGAAATTCATGGAGATTTTGGGGGTGGAGCCTGGGGAAGGCAGGGTTGGGGGAGAACTGAGTGGGGTATATTGCCATAAAGTCCTCTTTCCAAAGCAGCCATTTTCTCCTGGGGAACTTATTTCTGTCATCTGGAGATGAGTTTGATTTCAGGCAATCTCCAGGCCCCACCTTGAAGACAGCAGTACTGTTGATGATTTGTATTGAATAAATTTTTGACTATATACAGTTTCTGGAGTTTTAATATTTATATTTTATTTTCTGCCTTTTCATCATTACTTCTGTAAACTTTAATTGGGCTTTGAAACCTTTGCTTTATGAATGATATTTGGAGTTTTTATTTCATGTTTTATATGTATCATTGTGATTTAATTAATATGCTGCCCTTCAGTATATGAGTGGAATAGCAATAAACATATCTGGTTGCTGACCCCCAGGTGGGCCTGGAGCAGCAAAATAAGTGGGTCAAATCAGGACTGCATGATGTTATGATATCACTAGGCATGGGCACAAACCAGCACACGAACTAAAGCTCATGATGAACTTTGGCTGTTTTATGGCCCATAAAGCAATGTCCATGGAGGCTCTACCAGCATGAATTTTCACAAAGTTTTAGCATGGTTCGTGATGGTTCATGAGTGGAGACAGTCTAGTGCTGGTCAATTAAATGGTTTACAAAATTCCAAGGCAACAATGGCGCAGAATTCTCCAGCCTTGGAAATATCAATAGGAGCCTTCCAAAGCTTAACAGGCATTGCTGGCTGCCAATATCAGATTTTCCATTGTTGTCTATGGATTCAGAAGGCTATATATTAAGTGAGCTCTCCTCCCTCCCCCTCCTTAGTTGGCTGGTGAAGTAAAAGAGAGGCACAGAGCTAGTAGAGCTGATTCATTGCTTTGCTTTCTATTTGCTTGATCTGCTGTCTGTTCCTGGGGTTTAGGTTTAAGGTGCAGTGGACTCTGGGCTCTGACTCTCAGCACAGGGACGTAGCTATTGTGTCTTCCCCCAATTTCTCCAGCTAGTGATCTGCTCTGCTTACTGCTGTGGGGGTTTGGAAGTTTTCTGGAACCAGGGATCTGGTTCTGCTTTTCCTGTGCTCACACTAATCACAAGGGCTTAGCTATTGTGATTTCCCTCCCCCTCTCCTGCTAGTGATCTGCTCTGCTCTATGCTGTGGGAGTTTTCTGGAAAAGGGGATCTAATTCTGCTCTTCCTGTGCTCATGCTGAGCAAATGGACAGCTATTGGGTGCTTTTCTATCCCCCTCACCTCTCCTGCTACTGATCTCCTCTGCTCTCTGCTGTGGGATTTGGGAATTTTCTGGAACCAGGGATCTGGTTCTGCTCTTCCTGCACTCACACTGAGCACAAAGTTAGCTATTAGATGCCTTTCTATTCCTCTCCACCCTCCTGCTAGTGTTCCTGTCTGTTGTTTTAGTTTGGGAGGTTTCTGGAATTAGGGTTCGGCTTGGCATTTTATTCCTGTGGTGATGCCTCCCATGGGAAAGCTGACACACATCCTAAACAAGACATCTTCAAGTGGCATAAATACATGCCTGGCTCAAGCACAGCCATGAATAAAGGGCCCAGTATGGACTACATATTTATTTATTTAGAAAGGTTATATGCTGGGTCTCCTGAGATTGCTCCAGATGGCTTACAACTAAGATAATAAAACCATCAAAACAAAGGTGTTTAATGACCCTCTTAAAACAAGTCACTAAAACAAGCCATTGAAAAAAAAATCCAGCAGCCCTTAGACCAGCATGGGAGCTGCTTCTGTATCACACCACAATGGTAGTGTCTGAAAAGAAGACTCTCATAGGTTCACAGCAAATGTGTTTTGTTTCCCACCTTTGCTTCTAACAGTGTTGCAGTGGTAATGTAGGAATTGGATCTGCTTGCCATGAAGAGAGGTACAGGGGTTAATAGGAACAAGAAAATTCTGCTGTTCCATTAATAACCTATCTTTCTGTAGTCAGAGATGCTTGATTACTTGCTCGTCAATGTTGCAATCAGTACACTGAACTTTGCATACACGTGTATCTTTGTAGTGTTTCATGAAAACTCCAGGTCCCCCTCCCCCAATACCTTACCTGTCTATTGAACTGTTATTGTTATGACTTGTTCATCTTTTAAAAGTGACCTTTTGAAGCTGCATGGCTTGTGTTACCCCTGACTCCATGGTGCAGAAAAGTCAGTAAACCTGAATAATTTCCACTTGCATGTCCTTCCACTGGCTCATGGGAGCTGTAGCTTATTTACCAAGAAACAACCTGCCTATGAGCCTAATATCACAGAAAGCAAGTAATTCTAGTTTTGACCAGAGATATTGAGGCAATCTGGTGAGGGGCTCAACTGATGTGTTTATGAGCAGTTCAGTTACGGTAAATTTGAATGTCCATCACTTTTGTTCTTTGCAGCATCTATAGTCTATGGATTTTTAGTGGCAAATAAGTTTCAAATTGAAACTAAAAACCTTGTGAAGTTTCAGGTAACCAATTTTATATAGTTTGAATATGAAATTATTTACTACCAAAGAATTATGTGACTGCCTTTTAGGCCTTTAAACCAGTGGTACTCACTCTGTGACACACTAAACACACATACAATAAGAGCTAAGTATTAATATTATGTGTATAACTGTAATAACCTATTTTAATTACCAGAGTACCTCTGAATATGTAGGGTGGTCTCTCTCTCCCTCTCTCACTGTTGAACCTCAGCCACCCTTGTGTCTCTGGCATGAGGAGAAGTGCTTGAAAATCAGATTTAGGATGCAACACTGTGTGCCAGCTTTCAGGTTCTCAAAAACTCTTTATTAGGCTGGATGCTAAAAGATAAATGCTTCCTAATGGTAAAAAAGAGCCACTGAATAAGCATCACTGCCTTAAACTCTAGAAAATATTAATCCCTCATTCAATTTTACTTAACCATCATGTAGAAGTAAAAGAACTAATGCATACCTGGGTTTATAAACTTCTGTTTAATCACAACTTAGCATGTTAAAAACAGATATTTCATTTAACAACCAAATATAATTCAAGAGAATACTCTTTGCCTTTATGATTAATTTTAAGATGCAAAGTGAAACTATTCATTAGTAGTTGCACCATTTTTTCGATGTTATAGCATCATCTGGTGGACATGATTGGAACAACTTTTTTTTAAAAAAAAATCATAATGGGGTAGCACACAGAGCTCACAGTCATCCTGTGTCTCTCTTGATTGATAGTAATTGCAAATGTGGCTTTCTGCAAGCCATGGAGACAGTACCATTGATGTATGGTTTTGCCTTTCTTATTGTGTTGCCAGTTCTGTCAAACTACTGAAATGGTTGCAAGAAAATGCCTAAAATAAAGTATGTTTATAATCATGTCTGGTACCAGAGCATCAAGAAACAGCAAAAAGGAAAATTAATCTCTACAGTCCAAAACTCTGCTGGCTGCCAACATGCAGATGGAGATTCATCTAACAGTCTTATCATCAAAGTTTGTTGGGCTCAAACTTGCCGAAGTAGCATGTGGTCAAATCCTTCACATAGGCTGTTTCCCATGTCAACTATGGAAAAGAAAAGAGAGAGAGACCCCAGACTTCATGCCATGCAATAAGAGTTTGTTCCTATACCCCAAAATAATGACAACAGACACCAATGTATAGGGTGGTGGTGGGAAGTGCCATCGAGTTGCAGTTGGCTCATGGCAACCCCATAGGGTTTTCAGAGCAAGAGATGTTCAGAGGTGGTTTTCCATTGCTTACCTCTGTGCCACACCTTGGTATTCCTTGGAGGTCTCCCATCCAAATATTAGCCAAGGGCATCCCTGCTTAGCTTCCAATATTTGATGAGATTGGGCTATCCTGGGCTATCCAGTTCAGGGCAATGTATAGGTTAACTAGATTTTATTAAAATTTTGAACAAAGCCTGAAAATGTAACCAGTTACTGTGTGGTTTGTAGCAACTGCACAACCAGGTTTGCCAGCAACTGGGCAACCAACCTTAGTTCAAAGCTTACTGTGGCCTTTCTTCTCCTCACTTGCATAAATGTGTGCATTAAATTCTTCACCCCATACCATGCAGTGTACAGGTTTAAGAGATGATGTAGAGCTCTGAGGGATTTACCTCACAAAGCCCTCAATATGGTACAGCCAAAGAGAGCTGGTTTGGGTCCCCTCCTCATCCATAGATATCTCAGGGTGCTTGCCCATCTAAAGAACAACAAGATTCACCTCCACACTAATCGTGCTACAAGAGGGGCTAGCAAATTTAGCTCCCCTCCCTCTGCCTAGCCAATGGGAACTTCTACAAATATTGGCACAGTTCAAACAAAAAGAGATCATTGACCTCTAAGAATCAATGATCCCCATCCTTCCTGAAAAAAGGTGCAGGAATGAAAATACAATGCCAGGATTGGGAATGGACCCCCTCCCACCTTTCTGACATCGTAACAAACTGCAACTTGCAGTTAACTTTCCACCTGGCTCAATCAATTTTATTAGGCCAAATTATGCCGTGCCAAACTTTTCTTTGAAAAAGCTCAGACCAAGAAGTGCAGATCCCCAGATTCTACTTGTTAACAACTTCCAGGCCTCAAAGGGCCTGGTGGCTAAGTGATAGGGTTGCCAGGTCCCTTGGCTGAGCAGGCAGGGATGGGGGTATACACTTACTGGGAGGGAAGGAGGAAGAAGCTGGAAATAAATGTGACTTGCTTATGTCACTTCTGGGTGATGTAGGCACATCAGGGATGTCAGGTAAAATTCTATGATAGAATTAGCTTCAAACCATAGAGTTTTGCCCCCAAACCAGAGTGTAGCCCCCCCAATGTCACTGATGTGCCTATGTCACTTCTGGGTGACAGGCATATTGCATTTATTTTCAGTTTCTTGCCTGTTTGGAGGTGGGTGGTAATTTTCCCTGGTTTCTGATAGCCCTGAACCAGTGGGAGAGGCTCCAAACCGGGGTATCCCCCGCCCCAAACTAGGGACTGGTGGCAACCCTACTAAGTGATAAGCCAGACGTCTTACATAAATTGTTCTCACCAATGTAAACAATCAGAACTGCAGGGGCTGTCCAGTTCTGAAGTGATGGACCAGAGAAGGAAGGTGATGATTCCACAGCATTCCACACTTTCCAAGCCTAGTAGTCCTGGCATCAAGACCAACTGGGTTCTGATGCTGAAACATCCAGCCCTTCACTTGGCCCTAAACACAATAGACTGCCCCAGATTTAGAACCTGAACCAGGTTTCCCTTCACCATGACACTTGTAAAAGAAAAACATGTAAGCTGACTCCTGTCTTTAAGGATGAACATAAATTTTTAATGCAAAAGACTTCCAGTGGCCAACTCACCTAATCTCCTTGAATGACAAACCCACATATGTAATGCTTCATGCTGCCCCCATATGAAAAGACTTCTGAATGGATATCTAGGGCAGATGGCTACCTGTCCTCAGGAGCCACTGGCTCCTCTCTAGCTCAGCCCCCAACCATTTTCTGGACTTTGAAGTCATTGGAATTGTCAGCCCTCTGCATGGAAGCCCAGGGCCACCAAATAACCATTGAGCATTTTGATGCCTGTGAATGCACCAAAATTTGCATTAAATGCTCCACTGGTGCCAGCTACACCTTGCCTGTTCCTTGAACAGCCCCACATGTACCAAATTCCCTGATATTCCTACATTTTGAAGCTTTGATGCTAGAGGCTAGAGATGCTGAGATTGCCCTGTCTGCCACACCTCACCAAACCTTCACAGTGAAGCTGGCAGCTGTGATGGTTCCTTGTCCACAGCTCTCTGATGGTTCCTTGTCCAGTTTGGTGTAGTGATTGAGTGTGTGGACTCTAATCTGGGAGAACCAGGTTTGATTCCCTACTCCTCCACTTGTACCTGCTGGATGACCTTGGGCAAGCCATAGTTCTGGCACAGCTATTCTTGAAAAAGAGCAGTTTCTGTCAGAGCTCTCTCAGCCCTACCTACCTCACAGGGTGTCTCTTGTGGGGAGGGGGAGGGAAAGAGTTTGTAAGCCACTCTGAGACTCCTTTGGGTAGTGAAGGGTGTGGTATAAATCCAATCTCCTCCTCCTCCTCCTCCTCCTCCTCCTCCTCTTCTTCTTCTCCTCCTCTTCCTCCTCTCTGAATCATTGCACCTGGAAATGAGCCAAGGCATCTGTGATGCCATTAACCAGTCCATGGATGTACCTGGCCATGAACAGAATGTTATAGTTCAGACAATGGAGTTCAAATTTCCAAACCAACCTCATCTCCCTGCGTGATTTGGAAGTTTGAAAGTTCATGACAAGAACTATTGCCTGAGGGTCAAACCAAAACCAGACAGATGTCTAAGAAAAACTCCCCAGAACCACTACCCAGTATATAAATTTCAGGTGATTTACTAATGATTGCAGTTGTGGTAGCATAAGAATTCTTGCTTTCCTTGACGTGGCCACCAATTTGTCTAGCTTTTCTTCCAGCAGCCTGCAACATTACTGCAATGTATCAATTAGAATATGCCACAAAGAAAAGACAGCTGAAGGCCCCTCTGCCTTTTCCAACCTGAGGACTTATTTACACATTACAAAGGCCTCATATTTGCTGGCGAGCAACATGAGGACTTTGCATCAGACCAAAGATGAGAGTTCTGATGAGAAATCAAGAAATGCTGGGGCTATGCTAAAAAGGTGTTTTCTCTGTGCCTCTATATGAACTAGCTAAATAATTCTGAATTTCAGAAAAAATAATAAAAAAAACCCCAAATCCTGCAGTTACTGTCTCCAAAGGAATTCAGGCAGCTGGAGCATGAGGAGAGTTTAAATATTTGCTGCTGTGTGAATTCAAGAAATCTATGTCATTTATATTACAAATCTTAGCACAGCTAAATGAAAATGGTAAGAAAGAAAAACAGAAATTGGATTAGTTTGAGAAGCAAGGATCTCAGTGGCCACTAGATGCTACTCCTTCTCCAAATATCAAGCAGAAAAATAAAACTGAAAACCCAGAAACAAAGTTCCATATGTAAATGTGGACAGTCTTCATTTTCTTTTCTTCTCATTTTCTTTGTTTCATTACCTTTCTTCTCTTTTTCTTTCTTTCTTTTTGGTAATTCTATTTATTTTGTACTTTTCCATCTTTTGACAGTGCCTGATTTCCAAGATATCAGAACTATCGAACATTAACAGTGGTGACTATATTTCAATGAAGTTCCCCTTAGAAGAAAATACTGAAGGTCTGTGACCCCATAGGTGCCATTCATACTACTTTTGAGCACATAACCCTTCAGCATATTTTCTTCTCTAGCTGATTTTTGTTTGTTTGTTTGTGATTATGGCAATGTAGCCACAGGGAGTGAGATGATGCTGGTTTATTTTTCATACATGGTGCCAAATGGATCATGCTTCCTCTTTAGCCAGCAGTTAAGTGACTGTGCTGGGGCTGTTTTTAATGGTCTCATTGTTAAAATGATGCTTGTTTCATGGGCTGCCTCTGACCCTGAATCCATCTCAAAACTAAGCCTGGGCATCAATATTACACTACTGAAACAGAATAAAACTCCCAATCAGTCAGGGGTTATGTGCAGAAATGTTCTATTTTGAGTCAAGTAACATTTAGAGACCAACAACAAGATTTGGGCAGGGGGAGGGAGGTTATGAGCTTTTGAGTGTCAAAGATCCCTTCATCGAATATTTTATGAAGATGAAATTGTATGTCTTGCTATTAACTGTCATTCTATAACACTAAAGGGGGGGTTGAATTGTACCAGATTCTGATAGAGGAACAAAGAGAGCTTTAGAAAGAAAGAAAAAAGTCTTTCTTGAGAGGGGGCAAAGGCACATTAGCGCCTTGGAAGTTGTTGCAAGCAGCACATTTCAGGCCAGCGCGTTGTGCCATATGGTAGGACAGATCTGTTTTCCAACAAAACAGGATAAAAATACACAGTTCCTTAAGGCTACAAACATTATTACTGATTGTTTCCTTTGTCCCTGCTGTTTCTCGTTTTACAATTAAAGTGAACGAGATCAAATGAATGTTTATGTTATAGTTCTACTGGACCTTCTACAATCCAAGGATTTTTGGTTTCTCAGTTTATAATGGTTGTCTTTGGTATATATAATTTGCCAACTGAGGCTAATATTTCTTAAACCTTGATGGATCATTTAATCTAAGGGTCAAACTTGATGCGATGTGACGCCATGTGTGTTTATTTACATGCTCTCCATGTGTAAAACAGGTTGTGATATTTAGCTGTTTAGTTTGTTTGTTTGTTTATTTATTTATTTATACACCACATTTCAGCTGTAAGTCCCTAAGGTGGTTTACAATAGAGTAAAATACAATAAACATAATAAAGTATCGTACAAATTCAATTAAAAACAGCAAGTCAAGAGAATACAACATAGTGCAATTGCATTCTATAACATTCAATAAAATGCAGTCCCCAAAATTCCGGCATTCCCATGATGGCACACTCCTTGCACACCATGTCTCATTGCTCTAACCCAAAGGACCTCCAGAAAAGGTAGGTCTTTAAATTCATCGGTGGAGCTTCTAGGAAATGGCAACTCTCAGAGCCTGCAGGAGAGAATTCAAAAGTTGGGGGCAATTACTGAAAAAAAAACCGTTGGCTTTCTACTAGCCAAGCTTCTTCTAGGGTTAAGGTCCCCAGGGTCAGCCCTAAATCTCAGGTTTGTTGATTTGGGTGGAGACAGTTCTTTGAATGCTCTGTAGAGCTGTGGATTTGTTTAACAGAAAACAGAACACATAGGTAGAGAAAATGGAGCTACTTCTCCCCACTACATTACTTAGCTGTGGTCCGTTGCATTAAGATACTTTCCCCTAGCCCAGCTTGCTTCTGGTATCAGAGCTGAGCATGGAGAAAAATAATGAAATGAACAGAATACTATGAGGTCAGGTGGGACAGGGTTGAACTAACCACATTCGTACTCTTTATTTAAAAACAGACTTTCCACCTTACATGTGAACAGAAGGATATACAAAAACATGTTGATCATCCTATCCTCCCTCAGGTACCATATGACTGGTTTTTTAATAAGTACTGAGAAGTAGTTTGAGCTGACCTATTTTTGTGGGCTTTACTGTGGAACCAATGAAACATTGCTATTTTTTTTAAATCTTTCCCTGCTATTTTTGTGTTCTCATTTCTCCAAACAACCCAATTGGCACTACATGCACTACCCTTGAGCTGGATTGCATCCATGAACCAAATGTGCAGGAAAGCTGTGAGCCCCTTCTAAAAATCAATTTTAGTTTCAGATCTAGGAATCTATGTGTCATTCTTTCATTATCCCAGATTTCTCAGTGTCTTGTTACTGTTCTGGGATTCCATTCCATGGTTCTTTGTTCGTTTTCAGATTGTAGAACTTTGGGATCATTATTTCTTATGGGAAACTTACCCAAACTTGACCTAGAGAAAATGAAATTTGCTCTAAAAAGGGTTCCAGAAAGTAACAATGTGAGACATTTGCAGCCTCTGTGCACCTGGGTAGATCTCTGTGGTGGTATCCCAAAATAAAATTATGAAGGGAGTGAGGGTTATTGTAAACACAAAAATAATTTTATTACATACAAAATAAAATCAGACAAATAAAAATATAAAGAACCTACACTGGGCAACTGAAAACTAATTCTCTAAGTAACCACATGCACATGCACACATCAAGAGGGCACATTTATAAAAAGTAGGAGGGAGGAAATTGGGAAGTTTTTGGGAAGGGGCATATGACTTGAAATCCTTGGCTTGAGGTCTGGAGAGGTCCAGGGGCAAGAACAGCTGAGGTCCAAGGAGCAAAGCGAGGAGTCAGGGATTTACGTATCTTTGGGACCGCGTCTCCTGGCATATCCCCAGGAGAGCATTTTGCTGAATAGATCAACATCTGTTGGTGGTCCCTGGCCTGAGAAATGTCCGGCTCCAACCTGGTGGTCAAAGAGGAGAGCGCAAAAACTAAGATCATGGCATCTGGCCCCATCACTCCTTGGCAAATAGAAGGGGAAGTCGTAGAAGTAGTGACAGACTTCAGGTTCCTAGGATCCCAGATCACTGCAGATGGTGACTGCAGCCATGAAATTAAAAGACGCCTGCTCCTTGGGAGGAAAGCAATGGCAAACTTAAACAGCATAATAAAAACCAGAGACATCACCCTGCCAACAAAAGTCTGCATGGTCAAAGCAATGGTATTCCCTGTAGTAATTTATGGCTGCAAGAGTTGGACTATAAGGAAGGCCGAGCGCCGAAGAATAGATTCTTTTGAACTATGGTGCTGGAGAAGACTCTTAAGAGTCCCTTGGACTGCAAGGAGATCAAATCAGTCAATCCTAAAAGAAATCAACCCTGATTGTTCCCTGGAAGGCCAGATCCTGAAGCTGAAGCTCAAATACTTTGGCCACCAAATGAGAAGGGAGCATTCACTGGAGAAAACCCTGATGCTGGGAAAGATTGAAGGTCAAAGAAGAAGGGGACGACAAAGGATGAGGTGGTTAGACAGTGTCATCGATGCAACGAACATGAAATGGAGCAAACTTCAGAGGACAGCAGAAGACAGGAGGGCCTGGCGTAATCTGGTCCATGGGGTCGCGAAGAGTCGGACTCGACTGTGCGACTGAACAACAACAACAATATACCACAAAATGTTCATTTGGTGATTGCCTGTTCAGTATGAGACTCCACAACCTTGACATTTGAAAGATACTGTAAACACTAACTTCAGATGTATAATAAATGCTTGTGATGAACCCTAATAGTTTCTGGAGACGTATTTACATGGTGAATGGATTATGTGAGCAACCACTGATTTTTATAACAGGATATTTTCTGTATGCCTCTGTATCAGTTGATGCTTAAATCTATGCAAAATGTTCAGCACTGGAGTACATCCCCAGTGCTGAAAGTAGTGTTTACAACATGTATCTAAAACAATGGTTTAGGTCAGAGATAGCATGAAACCATGATATAATGTAATTAACAATGGTTACTGTGTGGGTCTGAATGTAGTCCACTCTACTTAGTATGCTATAAGATCATGCTCTGAGGCCAAGATCTGAAGCTGGCTTATAAAACATGGTTAGTTCTAACTGTACTTTCATGTGATGTAAGTATGCAGACATCCTGGATTAATCCTAGCTTGTTGTCTGGCAATGCCTTTCTAGGCAACAGACAGAAGGCTATGAATCCAGCTGACATAAACAAGGATTTGAATGATCATCTGTGAGCTGAACCCTGGTCTTATAAACAAATCATAGTTGAAATAAACCATGGGTCATGCCTGCTATGCCACATCTACTTTGTGTCCATCCTGTATCCTATTTTTGCTGTTTTGCTTCCAGCTGGTTGTTCCTTCAGTACATGTTGCCCCTCCTGGTTGCTCATTTATTTAACTCCCTTATTGAGAGCCCAACTAAATGTAATGGTATCATCATGTCTACCATGAGATTACCACCACCATTTTAAGGCTGGGATTGTCTTCTTTTTAAAAAAATGCTTCAGGGCCCAATCCTGAAAGCCTACCTGAGAGTCCCCTGGCTGGTTGGAGACCTAGGTGGCCCCTGGAGGAGCTTCGAAGATGGCATGGGGAAAAAGATAAGAGCCCTGGTGGCAAGAGACAGTGGTTGGTGAGCAATGAGGAAGCAACCACAGTGGAGATGGGGGAGAGACAGAAGCCCCGGCAACAGCAGAGCTGAGAGTCAATGTTGGCCAGGTGATGGAGAGACCCCCATCTCCATCCCTGGTTGCTCTCTTACCATCCCTCCTGTGCACTGTTTTCAAGATTCCTTTAAGGGAAGCCTGTCTAAGTTTCTACCCAGCTGGAATACTGTCAGGCAGGCTTTCAGGATTTTATTTATTCATTCATTCAATTTTTATCCCACCCTTCCCACCGCAGGCCTCCCCCCAGCATTTTTGAGATAATATAATCCCAGCCTTAAAATGACGGTGGTGTCCCTGTGTCCATCTAGGTGAATCCTGAGTTCCATCTACATGGATATATTTACAAGGCACCTTTGATGTGCCTTCACCAGCCCGAAAAGTGCTTTGCACATTTAATGTATCCTACCTATCTTTTCTTGCTGTAGCAATCTGCATATAAATGACCTCAGAATAATGTCAACCAAGCAGATTAGAAATGAGCAATTTTCACTGTATACATATCATTGTCATTAGAATATTATTAATGAGAGGAAGCTTTTAAAGTAAGTTACCTTTTGCCAAGAGTTCAGGCACTTTGGAATTTGGCTAGATCCCAGAAAGATGCAAAAAGAGAGAGAGAGAGAGAGAGAGAGAGAGAGAGAGAGAGAGAGAGAGAGAGAGAGAGAGAGAGAGAGAGAGAGAGAGAAGAAATCTGGTGAATGTTAGTCAAATGCATCTGAAGGCTAGGAATAGAAGCCCACCATATAAACTTGGTGTGTTTTTTTTTAAAATAAGACCTCTATATACTTTTGATTTCCTAGTCAAAACTCAACGATACTCTGGAATCTCTCTGATTTGGAGTACATGCTTCATGTTTGCAGGAGGGAAACAATTGTAATGCACCAGTTTGGTGTAGTGGTTAAGTGCGCAGACTCTAATCTGGGGGAACCGGGTTTGATTCCCCACTTCTCCACATGCACCTGGCTGGATGACCTTGGGCAAGCCATAGTTCTGATAAGAGCTGTTCTTGAAAAAGAGCAGTTTCTGTCAAAGCTCTCTCAGCCCCACCTACCTCGCAGGGTGTCTGTTGTGGGGAGGGAAGGGAAAGGAGTTTGTAAGCCACTTTGAGACACCTTTGGGTAGTGAAGGGCGGGGTATAATCCAATCTCTTCTTCTTTTTAAAAATTGTGAAAGGCTTGCAAAAATATTTATTATTAAAAGGTTTGTGACATGTTATCACCTACTTAGTGGGTTCTGGTGATTTCTACAGGGAGGTGGTATGAGTGGTTGCCTGGCAACAAGACAGGAGAAAGGGGACAGACTCCAAGGAAGAAGGGAAGAAGCTGAGATGCTTTTTTCCTGAAGCAGTGGACAATTTTCTGAAGAAGTTCCAGAGGGAAAAAAGCCCATAGAGACATAGAAATGGAGTTGCCAGAAGAGCAGCCATCTTCTGACATGGCAATTTTATCTTGGGTGCTTAGGGAACTTCTACTGTGACTGTGGCTACCCAGAGCTTGTGAAGAAGAGAGACCTCACTGTGTGTAATGAGACCTGCCTGCAGTCTATGATTCAGAACCCAGGGACTACAAAGACTTCATTCTCTTTTCATCCTGACTTTGGAACTGCTCGATACCATTTATTATTCAAAATGTTTTGTCTAAACTCCAATTTTCTCTACTTTTAAATAAAAGCTATTTATTTAAGTACTGTTCAGATTTTGAATGAGACATCCAAAATTCTGTGACCATTGATGTGGCTCTGTTAAGACTAACACGAAATACAGTTCTGTGAACTTTACTTTTAACAAATCTGAAAATGCTATGTCAAAGGGAATAGAATTAGCTCAGACAAAAAAAAAATGCTTGGTCGGCAGTGCACATGTATGTGTATATTGCTTATTATGTGGAATCAAGAAAGCTTTCTCTATTCCGCTGATGATCGGTAAAGACAATGTGGAAAGAAAGATCCTTCGCGGGGGAAATATTTTCTGTTACAAGATCTTTTTGGTTCTGACAGTTTCCCTGTCAGTTTAATGATATGCTGTTTCTCCCTTCCATCTGAACTTTGCTTAAATGTTGTTCTAAATAGGGATGGGCATGAACTGGCTCATGAATTAAAGATCCAGATGGGTAGCTATGTTGGTCTGAAGCAGTAGAACAAAGTTCTACTAATGAGTGGCACCTTTAAGAACAAAAAAGTTCCCACCCCCAAGGTATGAGCTTTCGTGTGCATGGACACTTCCTTAGATACCTCTGGGGAATCTGAGGAAGTGTACATGTACACAAAAGCTCATAACTTTTTTATTTGGCCCCCCCGAAGGGGATTTTTTATTGATTTTTGTATATACTACTAATACTACAAAGAAAAAAAAAAGGGAAATGGAACTACATCTAGGGATAAAGAAAAGTAAACCCACACTATACTAAAACCCCAAGAGAAGAAGATCATATCCATGTTAAGTGAAATGTTAGTATTTTAGTCTTAATAAACAATGGGTGTTGTGAGTTCCTGTCTATCTCAGCTGAATTGTTAGTTTGTTACTTGTTATGAGGAGATTCCAGAGCACCCCCTCCAGCTCACTTCATAAAAGCAATTTCCAGAGTCCTTCTGTCTTTATCTAGGCTTTCTATCTCTAAAGTCATAAGATGATTTGATGGTGGCAGCTCCATCTTCCGCGGCCAGGTCTTCATCCATCTCCAAAGGGGTGGAGCCACTTGACCCGGTTTCTCCTTCTTCTTTAGATCCCAGATGGCATTTTAGAAATTCTTTGGCTTTAAAAATGGAGTCAATCTTCTCTCTCTTGTTGTTCATTTTAAAAATGACACCTTCAGGCACCGCCCACCTGTATGGAATTTGATTGGTTTGGAGAAAAAGAATTAAGTCCTTATAGTTCTTTCTTTTTTGACGAATTTCAAATGGAATGTCTTTTAAGGTCTTGATAGTTGTATTTCCCAGTTTCAGTGGAGTTGCTGATGTTGCTTTCAAAATTGCATCTCTGGTCTGTCTTCTTGAGAATCTGACCATTATTTCCCCAGGCAAGCTATTTTTTTGGTGTAATTAGAATACACCCTATATGCTGTTTCCATATCATGTGTAATTTCTTCCACTTTCAAGCCTGTTGCTGGCATGATAATTTCACTGAGTATTTTCTTCAGGTCCTCTTTAGCTGATTCAGGAACTCCCTGGAATCTAAGGACCATGTTAGCTTTTTCCATTTGTAATTGCAGCAAATGAGTTTCCTGGTAGTTCTGCTTATTCACTAACTCTCCCATCTTTTTCTTCATATTCTTATTTGTGGCGTACATCTCCTTCACAACTTCCATCATTTGCTCTGTCTTTTTGGCCGTTTCTGCCAACAGGAGTTGCTGTGATGCAAAGTTTTGATTTAGTGTGACCAACTGCTGGTTAATACCAGCGAGTTGTTCCATCATGGGCTTGATGGTATCTGCTAGGAGTTTCATGACATCCACTCCCTCTTCTGGCCTTGGACTCTGGCCGCCTGTTGGTTTCGCTTTTGTTCCTTTTTCCCCCACGCCTGCCAACATGGTGTATTGTTTACTTAAGCCACCCGCTATTTCACCACCTCTGAAAATCGCTTCTGGACTAAATCTGCTCTGGTAAGTCTCTCAAAACAAGCCAATTGCTTATTCCCCCCCCCCCTTTTCTGCTTATCTGTTTGCGCAAGTCAGAGGCATCCCTCCTTTTTCTTGCCTTGAAGATAGGAGGGGGTAGGGCTTTTTTCCATTTATTTCAAAGTTCTTTTACATCTGACTCACATTCATTGTTGGTCCCGTTTGACTTCGTTTACATCGTCACAATTCTGCTTGATCTCCAGTGCTTGTTCCTGTCAGCCCAGCTTGTGCCTGGAGGCCACACAGCGGCAGGACCATCAGGGCAGAGGGATGCCTCAATTCTCCGGCATTACACCATCAAAGAGGCTACTCCTCAAAAGCCCTATGGCTTGGAGCCTATCCCTAGGGCTCCATAGGGAAACCGCAATGGCGGCTTCCCTCTGTGCCACCGGTGTGTGAATTGCTCCGCCGAGTATCGGGGAGAGCAACCGCCATCACAGCGCCGAAAACAGGAAGTCCAAAAGCTCATACCTTGAATAAAACTTTGTTGGTCTTAAAGGTGCCACTGGACTCAAACCTTGTTCTCATGAAAAAAATTGGCTGGTTTGTGTTTCATGAAGTCAAGTTCATGGTGGAGCAACTGGCATGAACTTTCCATGAACAGTGATGTTATTCATGGAGGTTTGTGCTGGATTATGAGCAGATACATTCCCAGAAAGATGATCTCAGGTCAATCAAAATGTTTATAAGACTTCAAAGCAACAACTGGAGGGCATGTAGAGGAGCATCCAGGGGAAATCCCCTGTGACTTTGATGACTCAGGCTTGTACAGGATCCATTCTAGTGTGGGGTAGTGGTTAAGAGCAGTGGACTGGGTTTGATTCCCCACTCCTTTACATAAAACCAGCTGGGTGACCTTTGGTCAGTCAGAGGTCTCTCAGAACTCTCTCAGCCCCACCTACCTCACAGGGTGTCTGTTGTGGGGAGAGGAAGGGATGGCAATTGTAAACCATTTTGAGACTCCTTCAGATAGTGAAGGGTGGGGTATAAAAGCCAATTCTTCTTCTTCTTCTCACTCCTGAACTTTGGTCACTTTGACAGGCGCAGGTTCAGGAGGTTCAGGAGTATATAGAATGGATACTGTGAATGCTAGAGACAGTAAACTCACGGGAAATATCCGGTTGTCTCTCATCAACTTGCCCTCCAAGTTTGATGAGGATTGGATTTATGGGGTATGAGTTATGGCACCCTAAAGAAGGTGCCCCCATGAAAGTGCTTTCTGGAGAATTTACAGATAGTCATTTCCCCAGAAAACACTTTCCTGGGGGCACCTTCTGGGGGGGGGGCATAACTTTTACCCTGTAAATCCAATCCTTACCAAACTTGGAGAGCAGGTAGAGGAGTGTCAGCCAGAGATCTCAGGCAGGTTTGGTGTTTCTAGCACACTGGGGAGCTGTTCTACCACCTCATGAGCCACACAAACTGAATCAGTTTGTAAGGTGGCTATACATTTGTGATGGTCTGTGGTTCATGAATGGGGCATGTCATGAACCATGAATCAAATCGCATTTTCCCTGTTCATGCCCATCCCTAATTCTAAACTAGACAGCCAGAATATCAAAGAAAAATGAATACTAATAAAAGTTGTTAGTTGCCCTATTCCTTTTCACTATAAAAATGACAATAACAAATGGGACATTTTCATTTACATTTCACTTGAATGAATGCCTTTGAACATCAGTTCTGTTGCCAAATCTTTGCCAAGCTACAGCTGGCCAATAGTTTTTGATGTAACCTACCCTCTCTTGAGAACGTGAGTATGTTCTGGATTGAAAGAGTTTTTTTCTCATGAGAAACTGGGCAACTTAAGCTCCTCTTTAATTCCAGCAGCACAAAGTTCTTTTTTGAAAAACTAGTATAAAATGAAGCAACAGTCCAACATTTTTCTGCCTGTTGAATTTCTTCCTGGTTTCCCATCTTAGAAGGGAGGGAATGTACATTGATCTGAATCCCTTTCTGAACATCTAACTCTGCTATAGCTTAGGGCAAGTCTTTGTGAAACTGAATACATTATTACTGTAGATTAAGGAAGCAAAGGTTATGGTAAAAGCAGTGCAGCTGTTCCCTCCTTAAAGAGGTTAATAAAATAACAATACTTTTGGCAGAAAGGAGTATCACACCATTTCCCTTAAAGAATAGGTTAAAAGGTTTGTTTTCAATTCTTCGAAGAACATTGGTTTCAATTCTTTGAAGAACATACAGTTATCTGATCCAGTAACTTGGCAATAGTTTATTATTCCTCATTTTGTGTGTGTATCCATTCTTTTGTCTCACCTTAAAGAAACCTCATCTTTTTAATGACTGGGGTAGGGGGGAGAGAAAACATAAGCAAAAATCTCTTGATGAGACACAAAATCCCTTAGCAGTCCTGCTTTCCTTTTCACAATGTCATGTTCTAGGGATGGGAAAAATGGTGCTCTCCTTTAAGACTTTGATGTGGCCTGGTCATTTAAAGGAGGGCAATGGATGTTAATGGGTGACACAACACTTTGGTTGTGAACAAACTTGCTAAAGAAGAGGCTAAGCATGTTTGGATTTATATGGGGCTGGAATAATGACACTATGGACTTGATATGGTCTTTGTTCCTACAAAATGTAATGGGTATAAGGGACCTGGAAACAGTATTTTGCTGTATATCAGATGGACAGAATGGGTGTTGTAACAGTGAGTACTCAAGAGTAATAAATATTTGATAAGTTTTGTGTTAATTAGCCAACAAAATTGATTTTCTGAATGGAGCCCATGTAAGCAAATGTTTTGGAGATAAAGGCTTCTTTTACCTATATCCGTATGAATATCTGTACATGCATGACATAAACACATTCAAATTAACAGCATTTTTTTCTCAAGTAATTACACCTGAAAGGATAAAAAAAATGAAATTGCCTAGTTTTGTGTCCTTTTTGAAGATTAAGAGGTTTATATAGCAATCTTGTAGTTCAACATCTTTTTAAATACAATAGGATTCTTGTCCTTAGAAAAAAACAACATTAATTCTGTTCCAAACACTGTCATAAGATGAACAGTTAAAAAGTATCATTAATCAATACATTCATAGTATGGCACCATAGTGAAGACTCAATTGCAATATATGTTGGTGTGTGAATCACACACACAATTAAACAACATTGTGGTGAGCCAGGCAATTTTATTTCATTTGGAATGTCAGGATAGAAGCCCTTTTTTCTTCATTTATGACAAGGAATATCACCTTATTGATTTCAACTATTCCTTCAGATGAGAGATGCTATATTTTAAATCTATGACTGTATTTTATCCTTCACATACATATGCAATTTCAAAAATAACAGTGAGTGTTGTAAGGGTATAAATCGCCAGTAGCCAACCTACCGTACAATACTTGCAGGGGGAAAATCTGTATTACTATAAGGAATTGATCCATGCATCTACAAAGAAATACAGAGTTGATGTGACTGTAGTGTCGGCATATAAAGTCAGCTCAAGCTCCATTAAATATTACAAACTTCTCATATTTGTTGGGGAACATTATGAAAATTTTATATCACACATGCATTGGGAGTTTTGTGTCTTCCATAGATATAGAATCATAGAGTTGGAAGGGGCCATACAGACCATCTAGTCCAACCCCCTGCTCAATGCAGGACCAGGCTAAAGCATCTCTGACAAATATTCATCCAGCCTCTTGTTGAAAGCTGTCAGTGAAGGGGAACTAACCACCTCCCTAGGCAGCTGATTCCACCATTGAACCATTCTGACAGTGAGAAACTTTTTCCTAATATCCAGCCGATACCTTTCTGCATGTGATTTAAACCTGTTGCTTTGGGTCTTATCCTCTGCTGCCAACTGGAACAGCTCCTCGCCCTCCTCCAAATGACAGCCTTTCAAATATTTAAAGAGAGCAGTCATGTCCCCCCTCAATCTCCTCTTCACCAAACTAAATGTACCCAAAGCCCTTAGCCTTTCCTCATAGGGCTCAGTCTCCAGACCCTGATCATCCTCATCGCTCTCTTCTGTACTCTCTCGATTTTGCCCACATCCTTTTTGAAGTGAGGCCTCCAGAACTGCACACAGTACTTAAGGTGCGGCCTGACCAAGGCAGTATACAGAGGGGCTATGACCTTTTGTGATTTCGATGCTATGGCCCTTTTAATACAACACAAGACTGAATTTGTTTTTTTTGCCACCACAACACACTGACTGCTCATATTTAGTTTACAGTCCACCCTTACCCCAAGATCTCATACACTTACTCCCTAGAAATGTATCACGCATCCAGTATTTGTGCTTGTCATTTTTGTGGCCCAGATGTAATACTGTGCATTTATCTTTGTTGAATTGCATCCTGTTTGCAACTGCCCACTTCTCCAGAGTATTCAGGTCCTGTTGAAGTCCAAATGGACTCTGGCTCTTTTCTGTTTGGCAGAAGCAGCTTTAGCCTCCTCCACCTACTGTTTTCATATCTTCAAACCACTCCAAGGAGTCACTATTGGCACCATTGTAAAAATAATGTTACTTAGGTGGCTATATGCAAGTTTCACAATGGTGCCGACAGTGGCTCCATTACATGGTTTGTGGACAGAAAAACAGTGTGGGGAGGAGGCTAAGGCTGTGATCATATGCACAATTAGACCCGACATAGGTGCGAATGCTGGTCGGATTTAAAGGGCGTGATCAGACAACAACATCTGGGAAGTGCCCTGCAGCCTTCAACAACCTATTCTGCTCTGCTGCAGAAGCAGAGTTAAAAGACACCAGGGAAAATCCAGTAGTAAACGGGTTGCAACAGGCATGCTCTCATGGTGTCAGGAGGGTCTGATCAGGCCATCCTGACTCCATGCCATTGTTGTTTTTTCCCCTTTGCAGTATGCGTGGCATCACAAACTCCATAGGGAACCCTCAGTGTGGTGGTGCAATTCATCAACCCCTCGTTTAAGCACATGGGAAACAAATGGCACAAAACTCCCTCGACTCACCCTCAGTTGCATCTGATTACACACTGACGGACTGCGCCCACAGCTTCAAAGGGAGATGTGATCGTGCAACTGTGGGTCAAATTTCTCTGGAGGAAATAGCCTCCTTCCCCTCCCCCCATTTATCTGGAGCATGTGACCGCACCCCAAAGCTGCTTCTCCCTGTGTACTGTGGTCACAAACAGAAAAATAAAACAGTGTGCTTCCTGATGCACAAAACTCTTATCATATGTGTGATACTAAGTCCTTGTGTTCTCCCCCAATAAATAGTAGGACTTTGCAATGTGTAGATGAAGCCTCAGTAGAGTCTCAGGCTCAGTGCCTTCTGAGGTTGATTTTATCATCTCAGAACTCTACCACCTCATTTTGTTGAATGTGTAAACCAGAAACTGAGATTCTCTGATTGCAAAGTCACAAACAATTCATCTATGCTTTCTTCTGCCAGTAAGAGTAGGGTTACCACATTTTGAAAAGCAAGAAAGAGGACATATTTCCTGATTGACTACTTCATACAGAGGATCACTATGACAAATCTGATTTTAAATACCCCTACTATTTAAGCTGTGATTATTGCTACTAACTAGGAATATTTCTAATAACCTTTCTTGTTTTTAAATAACCACAAATTTTGATTGATTTGTTTAGGCTAAATAACAGCAATATTTCATGATAACAACAATTGGTTATAATTATTTAATTTTCAACACATGACTAATTGTAAAATGAAATTGTATATGAAGTTCTTGTATCAGTACAAATAAAATATAACTTGTGGTCAGTCTCTTTCAGATGCACTTTGTTCTTCCTCCTTAAGTTGACAAGCCCAAGTATACTTCTCTTAGATTATATCTTTTTCAACAATTATTTATTGCTTAAAAGATAGCTGTGGAATTCTTTGCGACTAATGTGCCTATAATTGTACTGGACTAACAATATACCTCAAAGTGATTCCAAGGACAAGTTGCCTCTTTCTTTGCTCCACTGATTTTACATCAGAGTGAAAAGGTGTTCCACATTTGCATTATGGGATGGAATGGCAAAAAAAAAAAAAAAAAATCCTGTGCAATCTTCAAAAGTTCTGAGTGACACAATGTTTTTGGAGCACTCAAAGAACTTGCACCATTTCTGATGTGTCTGAAGATTAATGAACTCATATTCCCCTTGGCATTCATTCACAAACTTCTTGAAGTTGCTGAACTGGTTGAAGCATTTCACATCATCTATGGCCACACCCCTATCCAAGATATATTTGATGAAAGATTCTAGCTTATTCCACTTGGTTGACTCTCTAAGAGACACCCACATAAAGCATGAAAACTCTTTCATGGGCTCCTTCCTTTCTCCCAGATATTCTATCCAGCTGTCATATAAGCCCTTTACTTTTGCACAGAATTTGTCATATTCTGCATCAAGACCTTCCTTACACTTTCCTTCTAGAAGGCTCTTAATGCTGACAGACATAAAGTTGTTGATCTTTTGTTCAGTGAGCATGGTGTGAACAGATAGCAAGACTTTAAGAACTTCTACAACTGAATTATTTTCCTTTTCCAGTTCTTCAATATGTGAACAAAACATGCTCATGAGAGAATGTAAGTGCCACAGGTAAACCCCACTGAACTTATGTTCAAAGAACTTTACTGTTGGTGGTTTATTCTGTGAGAGAGAAAAAAATACTTTTTGAGCTGGGAACATGTGAACGAGCCTTCTGATGCCTGGAAATAATGACAGCCACCTTGTCTTGGTAGGAGACAGCAGTTTTTTGTACTCAAAGTCTACAAAGTCACAGTATTCCTTTAAATGCCCTGTTCGAACTGTATAGATGTAAAAATGCTGATATATCTTGAAAATGATGCTCTAAACATCAACCTCCAACATGTCTGTTGCTTGATGGACACAGTTATTCAAAATGTGTGCTGGACATCCCATGCCAATTAAGGCTTTGTTATCTAATGGCTTCTTCGAATTTGCAAACACATTTTCCCTCTCAGAATCCCATTGCAATCCTCCAAACATTGTCACAGTCGTCACCTGTGAATGCTATGCATTTCTGAAGTAGTCCTTGACTTGAAGTAATCCTTTACTTTCAAGGATCTCCTTCAGATATGATGAAATTGTGCCTGCAGTCTCATTGGGTTGACTTTGCAGTTGAACTAATTTGGACTGCAAACCACCACTTTTCCAATCAAAATACTGAACAATTATTGAAAATAGCTTTACCTAACCATGACTGCTCCCATCAGTAGAAACTCCACAGTAACTTATTTCTTCAATTGATCTTCTTTATTTTAGTGCATTTCTTATTTGGAGTAGTAGATTAGAATAGTGATTGTAATGTAATGCATTGAATATTAGAATGGTACAAGGGGAGACCCTCAAGAAACTTGTGGGGAGGGGAACTTCCCTCCACCTTTGCTACCCCCCTTCTCTGTCAGTTCCCTCCTGTCTTTCTGCACCCACCCCTTCTATGTTAGCTTTTCTCCTTACCCCCTTCTCTAGGAATCCTTTTGTTATGTATTAAGATGGTCACGGCAGCGATAGCCTGGCCATGTGGTCTAGCAGACCTTTGGGTCTAGAGCAATGGACAAGTCAGATCCAAACATGGACCAATGGGCTTGCGCAGATCCTAGGTTGGACCTATGGGGACCGGGTAGTGTAAATAGAACCTGTCACTGGGAGTGGGGTGTGTGTGTTTGGAGTGTGTGTGTTCATGGATATAAGCAGGTCATGGACTGGCTAGTTTGTCTTTAGTTTCGATCTACAAATAAACTATAAGCTGAATTCACTATGCCATGCGTCTGAACGCAGTACATTTCACCTTTCTCACCCCCTTTCTCCTCTCACCCCTTGTATGTCTCACCCCTCTCTTACCCCCAGCCCTCTTTTCCCTACCCCTTCTCAGTTTGCCCCTCTTTCCCCCTGACAGTCTCCCCCTCTACTGCCTCCCTTTCTGCAGCTTCCTTGTCTTTCTGGCAGTGGGGAGGCTGCTCGCACGGAAGGAATTCAGCAGCATCCCCTGCTCTGTGGCTCCAGGGCTGTCTTGCTGGCTGGGGGGAAGGTTGGCTGCCTAGGAAGGACCCGGTAGCATTGGCATCCCTTGCCCCGTTGCTCCAGGGCTATTTTGCTGGCCATGGGAAGCTGCTCACCTGGGAAAGATCCAGTGATGGTGGCCCCTGCCCCACAGTTTCAGGGCTGTCTTGCTGGCTGTGGGGAGGCCAGCCTCCTTGGAAGGACCCAGCGGCGGCAGCCCCTGACCCATGGCTGGCTGTGGGGAAGTTGGCCACTGAGTGAAGCTCCAAGTCCAACATGGAAGACCACAAGTTTGGACTGTGTAAGCGCAGACAAGTCATTTTTTATTTTGTTTTTTTTTAACCCACCTGTGTATTTTTTAAAACTTTTTGCACTTTTCTACAACCCTGGGAATACCCCAAGTGTGCAGAAAAAACTCTTTACCCTCCATGTAACCTAGATCTGCAGAAATAAGTATATGCACGCAGAGGGACCCTTGGCTATTAGCTATATAGATACTGGAATGCATTTCTCTGGTATGGTAACAAGGGAGACATAATGCTGCACTACAAATAACCCCACCTCAAAGAAAATGATGCTATTAGTTACCTCCATGCTTGAGAGGAGACAGATGGAGTGTAACAACAAGGTCTTAGTTAATTACTCTTACTACTCTACCATTAAGAAGGATACATTTACAAATCTGTCTCCAATTCTGTCATATTTATTTGCTTCACTGTTTCCCCCCAGAATTAAATCCAAACAATGATGACCTTATGAGCGTAGCTTGTTATTACTGTTTGCATCTATTAAAACATCATCTTCATTGCGTTGTATGCTAATTTGCTGTTCAACCTCTGTCTTATACGTATGGACTGGTAAATTCCATTTCATTGTATCTGAGGAAGTGTGCATGAATATGAAAGCTCATGCCTTGAATAAAACTTTGTTGGTCTTAAAGGCGCCCCTGTACTTTTTTAATTTCTTCTGTACTTGCCAAAACATTTTCAACAGAATGAGGTGCCAAGTCAAAATTTATAATTACCTCTGTCTTAGTTCTTGCAACATCAGAATCCAGGAATGTCCTCTTTAGTAGGCCTGGTGTGCAATCCATTACTTTGTAACTGTTGTGGTGCTTAACAGTGCGGAAAGTGAAAGCACCTTCTGCTGCAATTACTTCATCTTCTAATTTGCTGCCTGGTTTTTCGAAGAAGTCTGTTAATTTTCCTGAAGAAGCTTCTCTTCGTACTGCTCTCTTGTGTTTTTGGGGATCCACATGTGCTTGTAAGTCTAGCTCTTCTTTATTCACTGTAGTGACAAATGTACCTAGTTTACTTATCACACATTCGGTTTCGAAATCTTCTGTACCACTTCTAAAATAGAAATATTTTTTCTGCAGTTCTACAGTGAATTTGCACTACCTTTTGGGCATTTTGTCCCAAACAGCACGGAACAGAAAGCAAGGCCTTCAGTAATCTTTCTCACAAAGGGCAGAAGCTTCTGTTACCCAAACACAGTATCAAACTTGGTTGCCAGGCAACCTTGCCCGGTGTCATTTTCTGCTAGCCTCTAAAAATATGTTGACTATTTCCAATTATGATTCACTGCTACTGCTCAGCTAACAAGAGCAACACCAGAAATGTCCAGGGCCCCTACACTTCCTGGAAGTGTGTGTATGTGTGGGGCAGAATGTTGCCATTGCTATGGGGAGGGAAGGAGTCAGTGACATGGAGCAAAGTAGTCCACAGACCTAAGAAAATTCTGATATATGATGAAATAGGAAACCTTTCAAAATACATATTAGGAAGTCATGCTGGTGGCATAACTGAAGGTTGACTCCACTGGGGGACTATAAGGTAAAACAGGCTCAGCCTCCCAACCCAAGAAACGATAGTTTCATCATTTTTTAAAAAAAAAGAGCTCAAAAGAAGATGGACACCAAAAGAAAGAGAGGACATATCCTCTAAAAAGGAGGCATCTGGTAAACCTAAGTAAGAGTGATTTTCAGGAGTGAATGTCAATAAGGTGACTTTCCTTTGAAATACATATTGGAACTCTGTGTGTACTATACATTTGTACTGAGAGTTAATGACAGAAAGTATTCAGAATATTCACAGCTGCATCAAGCTGAGAGGAGATACAGAAAACTGGAGTAGCTCGTAAACCAAATTTTAACAAAAATTTGGGGAAGTTGCAATTCCTCTGTTGTACAATTTCTCAAAGCTGGATTGGAAAAATGATGGGTATTGCAGCTCATGTTCTCCATTTGTGAATGTGATTGAGTGCACCCAAAGATTGAAAGACAATACTGTACACATCTACAGGTTAGACAACATGAGCTTCAGTATGTAGATTAGAATATATTTGAAATCCATTACTGGAAATGGCGTAATGTAGAGACTACCAGATCTCTGAAACAGCTGCCTAGAAATAATGTCCCTGCAGCTGTAGGATAGGGTGTGATCCAGTGTCAGAGAGTTCATTTCCACAGGATAGGCTATACACTTAGAACATGACTAAACAGGCTAAACATTTGCATTTGGGATCAATGTGGTGCTGGAATTTTGACATTTGAAATGAAACAATGTGAGTTTACATACCCCTGAGACAGTCTTTTTACAACCAGCTGAATTCCTCACACACATAATCCCCAAATCTTTAAGAGATTAAAAATGTTTTGGAATTTCATTGTTAGTAGGAAACACAGAAAACTACAGGGAACCTCCAAGATGACACAGTATATTATTTCTAGCACACACTAATAAACACCCACCCTTTATGGCTGAAATGTATCAACAAAACT
The DNA here is from genome assembly GCA_029375565.1 of Gekko gecko. NCBI lineage: Eukaryota > Metazoa > Chordata > Lepidosauria > Squamata > Gekkonidae > Gekko > Gekko gecko. Next base: position 71,879,354 of record JAPDNY010000005.1, on the reverse strand, counting down.
GTTTTGAAGCACAGAACATTTAGTTCATTCTAAATCCTCTAAATTACACATGATTTTGATTATAGGGACATATTTAGTCTTGGTATTTTGTGTACTGCTTGTGTTGACATGTAGTGTGCTTTGGAAATATGCAAATATGTATTTCCATCAACAGGATACTTTTTCAGCATTACCTTCTTATTTTCTCCAGCTTTAAATATTCTGTATTGTCTGCTCAAATTCCCTTTTCACTAATACTTAATAACCAATTAAGAAAAAAGAAATTAATGCACGCTTCAGAATTATATCTGGCCATAAAACCAGCCAGTTACCCTAGAAGAAACTTTTTAAAAAATGTATATTTAGATACGTATTGGTTTAAGCTTAATGAGTACTTTTAATTTACAGAAATTACACTGGTGTTTGAAGTTGAACGTCTAGAAAGTATTTAAAATATCTTGCTTTCACAGGGATTGGAGACATGAGCAGTTGTTCAGGAATGAGGGGAAAATAAAGAGTCTTCTCTTTGAGACGGAGAAGCTTTTGTGAAGTTTGCAGTCCTACTGAGGGGATCATTTATTGAATGGAATGCTGCTTCTTTAAACAGGCCTCTGCCAAACCACCATCTAAAGTTAGCCGGACTTATGAGTCAAGAAAACCATTGGCTTGCTACTTTTTGCAGCCCCATGGATAATCTGCCCTTGTGAAATCACTTCACTGGTACACTCAGTCCAGTATTAGGCTGCTTTCCCTGTTGGCCTTTTTGGTCAGTACGGGCATTCTTTCAATACAACTTTTTTGCTGGCTTTATGCAAATAGCAACAACATTTGTAATCACCAGTTCCCACATCATTCCTAAGAAAACTAGTAAAAGAATATATTGTGCAGCCTTTCAGGCACTGAGCATTTGCAAATGAGTAAGACTTAAAAGTCTGAGAGAGGAACAACCCAACCAGAAAAGAGAACCCTACTCAAAGACTTCTTTATTTTTTTGGTGTTCCCTCATCAATGCCTTCATCCTGTCCAATGTTTTGATTTTTGTTTTCATGTGTTTTGTGTATTTTAGCTCAGGTTTTATTTTTAATGATGTGTTTTGTTGATTTTAATGGTTTCTGAGATGTGATTTTATTATACATGTTTTAATTTGTTAGCCACCTTGGTGGCCCTTATGACAACAGAAAAGTGGTGTATAAGTTTAGTAAAATAAATTTTTAAAATACTCTTGGCAATCCTTTTGTGATATGTAAGATCAATTTGAACTGTATGGATGGCCTATTTAGACATTACTTATCAGGAAGAAAATTCAATGACCATCAGAACAGTTCCCCATGAGAAGCCACAAATTATTATATCAGCTATTGTGGCCACTCACAGCAAGGGTTGCTAACTGGGAAGCTTTTCATGGCATGGAAGAAGAAATATCATCCAGTAAATAATATCCCATTGAGCCATGTTTAAAGGGCCAATTGGCAATCCTAGCTGCAACAGGCCAGTTGGCAATCCCAGTTACAGCAGCAGTGGCTGTTCATTATGCAAGCAACTGAGCTGTTGGTTTGTCAGGGAAACATCACACAGTGCTAAACACTTCAGCTTATATGTGGATCATATCATAGCTGCCATCCACAAGGTCACTGACTTCAATAAAACAATAATAGGCCTTGTCTACACATGTAGCAGAACAAGGTGATAGACTTCTGAGATGGTAGAGTGGGCTGTTCCACTTCAAACTGCTGGTGGGGTGAAGCATATTTTAATGCTTCCCTATGTACAAATGCCCTGCCAGGAAGAAGAAAAAAACACAAACCTCTAGGCAGGGGTCATTTTGTAGAAAAAGAGCTGCAGGAGCTCATTAGCATACCTAATAAGATATTAGCATAATATCTCATTAGCATATGCCACACCTTCTGACCCCTTCTCTCTTCACTCACTCTCCAGCCTGCCTTGGCAGGCCGGCTGGGGAAGGGGAGGCTTTTGAAGATGCCCCCCCTTTTTGCTTCCCCAGCTGGCCTGCCAAGGCGGGGGGGAAGCAAAGAGAGAAGGGATTTAAAGTTTAAACCTCTTCTCTCTGGAGTTGTGCTGCAGCAGTGGTGCAATCTCTCCATTCTATTCTATGGGGCCATAGAATACAATGGAGAGATCGCACTGCAGTAGAAGTGTGACTCTAGAGAGAAGGAGCTTGGGGGTGGGGAGCTGGGGGTGGGGCTTGCTGCCACCACCATTTGTGCCCACTCCTGGGCTGCTGGAGTGGCACTCCAGCATGCTCCAGCCCCAAACTCCCTCTGCTTCTAGGACAAAACTGCTGTCCTAGCCTTTTGCATGCTCTGCTGTTTTCCCATTTATTAATTCAGGGAAATTTTTGAGATATAATCCCTCTCTTGCAGTTTGAAATGATTCAGTCCATTCTGTTAGCTTCTCTTGCATGGGTAGACCAGGCTTTGGAATAGCAGGGATATAGGTTGTGGTCTTTTTCTGTTTATTTTGACAACAGCATTTATGGATAATCCCTTCAGGGTGGATTTAGACAGTTTATGCATTTTCTCCTCAGTAACTATTGACTTTTATAATCACCAAAAACTTACAATCAGCAGAAAGTAGTCTGCTTGAGAGGTCCAACAATCAGTTGTTGCCACAGCTCTAACTTTACTGAATCTGATAAGTGGGGCCAGTACCAGGTTTTGTGGGGCAGAATGTGCCCTCCCCTACTTTGATTACCATCAGCCTCCAATTTATAGCATTCTTCCTGCCCACTCACCTGCATGTCCCACATCTGCCTGTGTACCTTGCCTCCACCTACTCATGAATCCTACAACTGCATGTGCTCAAAGCTGCCCACCCCCCTTTCACCAGTGGTGCTATATAGTGCACAGCTAGAAGTGCCCCCGCTGTGGCTGCCAAAAGTGCCACCACCATATACCATCAGCACAACCCTCCCCAGCAGCGCTGAGCAGTGCATGCAGCCAAGAACATGAGTGGCAGAGTTCTCATAAGCAGACAGGGAGAAGGGTGCTTTGATGGATGGCAAGGCAAGTGTGTGGGTGGGAAGCCCTACTAGAAGCCCTGGGTGCATAGTGGGCCCTTCTAGAAGCCCTGGGTTTTGGCAGCTGCCCCATCTCAGGATATGTTGATGCCAACCCTGTCTCAATCCCATTAATTTTGAGCTGCATCATTTAAAGCTAATTCACATACTTATTGGACAGCACACCAGCTGATTTCTTTTTAAGCTGGGTGAAGCACAATGCTATTAAATATAATTTATGTCGAAGTCAGATGCCCCTAACCATTGCTAATCCAAAGGCTGATTTTATGACTTTGTTTATGATATTTTTTGAGTTTTACTATGTTTGTGATAACTTCAGAATCATTTCGGCATCTTTTGGATTCTGAATGCTGGGCTAAATACGAGTGTGATGGTGGTCTTGTGGTGAATTAGTAGACTCTCCACTTCAGAACAGCTGCAAATATCAGCTATCATAATCTTTCCTCTCTGTGTCCAGAAGAAGAAGGAGAAGAGACTGGATTTATACCTCACCCTTCACTTGGAGTTTCAGAGCAGTTTACAATCTCCTTCCCTTACCCTCTCTCCAATAGGTGGGGCTGAAAGAGCTCTTTCAAGGACTGCTCTTGAGAGAATAGCTCTGAGAAAACTTGTGACTGACCCAAGGTCAGAAAGCAAATGACTAGCAGTGCAATCCCAAGCAACCCTACTAAGTCCATTGCCTTATGGCATTTAGAACAAGTCCATTGACCTAATTACAGAGCTCTACTTGTTGATATGCAAACCGATTTCTAATTCTACCATAATCTAAATAATAAAAACTTAACTTTAAAGTAATGAAGATATAGTTCCAACCTGTCAGTTAAATCAATACTAGAATGAAAGTTATTTACTGTTCCTTCCACAGAGATTTATCACCACTACTGTAACAATTGACATCACTTGTCACTATGAAGACCACCTCCAGCTCAGAAATGCCAATTTCACAGTTCATGTACAATGACAATGGCGTCTAGCTTGATGAAATGAAATATCACTGCAGATTTTTTAAAACAATGTCAGATGAATTTATGTGCGAAAGATAACTTGGAAACAGTTGGGCAGAGGTAAGAACTACTTTTTAAAGCTCCTTTGTTTTATACTTTTCCATCAGCCTGTCATTCCAAACCAAACCTCTACAGGACTTCCATCTACTCATGGAGCTCAGATGGTTCAATATCTCATATGCAATAGGAATTAATGACCAGAGATAATCAATGTTGGGGGGAAGGCAAGTCAGATCAGAGGAAACAAAAAGTGACTTGGATTTAAGCAGTCTCACTGAACATAAGACTGCATCCAGAGATGCTTGTGTAACAATAACACATCAGCAACACGCAATTACACCCCTCTTTCTATACATCTGTGTACCCCAGCTGGCCCATAAAGCAAGACAATGAAAGAGGATAATGCAATAAAAATGACAAACCAATGATGATAGTTTGGGAAAGTGTAAACCTGTGATTTGTTACTTCGTCAACTTTGTGTTTTTCAATAAATAAAAAGATATTCCGTACATATAAAAACTGATTTATACATCACACGCATTAAGATGGAAATATGGTATTTGTGACCTTTTTTTGTTGAGGGTGAGCTATATTGCAGTGACAAATTGTGATGAAGGTGGACAATAGGGGTGTGCATTCAGCATAAACTGATCCCAAAAATAACCCTGAAAAAATACCTTACTGGTATTTTCCTGGTATTATTTAAGCTGAATACAGCTCTGAGAATCTGATTGGCTACTGGCCCAAATAAAAGCAGAGGGTTTTGTGGTGTTTTTTTTTTTGCTTTTATTTGGGTATATTCAGCTATACTAAATGGCCAGTGGGAGCTGAGAGCTCTGCGCTGCCTCAGCTGTGGCTGGCTTCTCTTGCAGCTTGGTTTAAACTTAGCTGCAAGAGGAGGCAGCCCAGGATCAGCTGAGGCAGTGGGAGCTGAGAACAGGAGAAGCCCTCCCAGCCGGGTCTGCATGTGGTGGGGAGAGACTTTTCTGCCACATGCAGATCCTGGGGCCAGCTTCTCCTGCAGCACAGTTTAAACTGTGCTGCAGGAGAAGTAAAGCCCAACCCTGGGGCTGGCTTTTATTAAACAACAACCAAAAAAACCCAGTATTTTTCTTCTCAGGTCTATTGAACTTCCCAGAATTTGGGATTTCCAAAAAGTCCCAGACCCAACTGGGATCTGGGATTTTTTGGAAATACTATTTTTTTGCAGGTCCAATAGACCTGAACTGAAAAAGAAACCTGATTTTTTTTTTGCATACCCTAATGGACAATTTAAAAGTGGAATTTTAAAGGTGTGATATATTTATGAGCAGTCTCCCAAAGGGAAGCACATTTTTTTAACCATGCTTCACACAGAGTATTTTTTTCTCAGTGAATTCATCCATAATGTTTAAAACAAGAAGCACCCAATATAACACTGCAAAAACAGCAGGATTGATTTTTGAAAGAAAAAAAACCCTGATCTGGATGGTTAAACAAATTATGGGAAATATTTCACACAGCAAAGCTTCAATGATCATGAAGGGAAAATACTTGCCTCCTGCAAAACACTGAACCTAAAACAAATACATCTGTCACTGGCAATAGAGGCAAGGGGCATAATTTATTAAGACTATTTCTTGTCTAAACTCCACTGAAATTAAATAGAGGCAAGTAAGAGTGGCCATAAGTGGCCATTACGGCCAAAGTCTATTGGCCAAGGATCATAAGCCAAAGTTTTACAGAATCCAATATGCACATGAAGGTCAGTGAATGCAGGGAACATCATCCTTATCAGTACTGGAGAATCCTCTGTATGTATCTTTCCATTGTGTGTGCAAAATATTCCCTGATAATGATGAAGTACATGTGAGCATTATCTAGCATTAAAGAAAGCTAAGTACGTCTGTCACATGACATCCAGGATATGCACTGAAGCATGACAGAACTTTTGACATTTAACTTTTGAATTCCGAGTGGAGCATATCAAATCCCACCACTGAAATCATCAGTCAGTTATACATTACATAATTATTCATATTTCTGCAGCATCACAGAGAACTCTCTGAATGTGAAGACAATAATACTGGTGTGCAATACAGCTACCATATAAAACTTAAGAGGTGAACACTGGCCACAGACTTAATGGGCCCTAGTTCAATACTGCAAAATGAAAGACAGGTGAAATTGGATTAGTGTGTCATTTCAGGGCAAGGAATCCTGGCAGAATAATATATGTTGGTTCAGCTCAAAAACAGTGGATGCACTTATTGAGTTTACAGAACGATCATTACAGATTTATAACAGTACATGTATTTTCATTTAAAAGAATCTGCAGTGGGTACCAGCACAGCTTTCTTACATTGCTCACACTAGAGAATACCAACTGCATTATCAAGACTGCCTTCAAAACAAAACAAGCCACCAAACCACTGTACAAACACAAACCACCATCACATTTTTAATTTATATGTGGATAAGATGAAGTCAAATTCTTTTGACAATATACTGGCAAAGGCCTACAAAACCTTTAAATAATGAAGTAGCATTTGCTTTGTTTAGTACATTGGTTCTTCCCCAAGGGGAGATAAAAACAACAGAGAAATGGATTTAGAGCTTGAGAAATGGATGGGAACGTGTTTGCACTTCCTATAAAATTCAAACATTCCAACAAACTAGTCATTGTATATTGCCTGACGGAACTAGTAAAAAATAGATTGCTTTGTTTGTTTGTGATTTCCCAGACTGCCAATGTCAGAGGCAAAGAGCTGGTAGGAAGTCAATCATTTTATGGACTGCCTCCCCTTCAGAATCCAAGTTATGGTCCTTAGTCACTAATCAGTATCTGCAGTAAAGCTGCTTTATTGACTCGGTGGCTGTGAAGTCCATATGCTAATGCTCCTAATGATCAACCATTCCTTTTGGCTTTTAGTAATAAGTATTCTCATACAGTGAATATCAAAAAGAACTTTGTGCTCTACTTCTGTAATTTCCAAGTTTCCATTTTTAAACTCCCCTAATCGTAAGTAAGTGGTACATTGTCTCCCCTTTTTGCTACCAACAATTTTTTCTCCAACTTCTAGAGCTCCATGATGCAAAATATCATTTTGTCGGTCTTCTGTTCCAGTGACAACTTTAATTCTATTGATTTTAATTGGCTTTTCAAAGACAATTACATAGAAATCTCCAGTGGAGGGTGCCTTTCCCCAGAAGTATTCATCAATACTACTGTAAGCCTTGCTTGCTTCGTAATTTTCAAAGACATTCATGTTGGTGTGTAGGTTGGCAGGTGGATTATCAGGGATGTCAAATGAATCCTCTTCAAAGTCATCATCTTTTAATTTATTCTCTGCTCCTTTGTAAGATGAATAATATCCCATATGCTGGAAGAGAGAAGGCTTGAAACGAATCACATCCTTTTGAGCCAATAGCCCCCGGAAATGTATTAGCAGCCAATCACAAGGCATTTCCTGGTAGAACATCAGCAAGAAATGGGCCAGGCGGGGGAGATCATGGGAATGGTACAGTTTCCCAATGTATCCCAACTTGGAAAACTCTAACGTCACCCAGTAGCTTCTTTCTCGTGAAGTTATGACTTTCTTAACTACAGTCAAGAAGTTTTTGGCACATCGGACATCATCTTCTAACATCATGTAATAATCAGAAAGATTAGCACAGAAGTTAAGCAAGAAAGCATAATCTACATTTTGCTTGGAACGGAATTTCACCCGATCTTCTGGGTCATTGTAATTTCTCTTAAGGCCATCCAATATTGGATAGTATTCTTCAGGAGTATGAATCACCATTAACCTGCCAGCAATTATGTGATGGGCAAATTTCTGTGAAATATCTTGAACCATCCCATCACACCAAGACGAGTCAAACTCTGCCAGGTGCACTACTACTGCAATTTCTTTCAGCTCCTCATAACTTGACTGCTCAAATATGGACTTGATTGTCTCAAGTAAATAATTCCCCTTCTTCCTTTTAACAGATGACAATCCAATGGTAAGATACCCTGCAGAAATGAAAAGAAATAGGCTTATTAAGAAACTATAACATAGATATTAAAACACATAGTGTTTTAGTAAAAGTAAGTTATTGGAATAATAAAAGCCATAATCTCCAAAATACTTTCAGGCATACTCAAGGGCTTGCATATGCCTTGTAAGACTTATGCCTTTTTCCTTTACCAATACCACATCATAAACTGCTTTTAAAACTTATTTCTCAGGAAGGTAAGGGGAATATTTGGGGGGCTTACCAGTGCTGGTGCAATGTGACATATCACCTGCAGTGCAAAACTGGAAGTAACATCATCAAGTTGCACCAGCACCCTAGGATTTCCCCAGAACTCTATAGTTAACCATAGTATTTTTGGCAAATTTTAGAGCATCAATATGATGTGATCAGGGCTTTTTTTGTAGAAAAAGCCCAGCAGGAACTCATTAGCATAATAGGCCACACCCCATGTTACTAGAAGTGTGGTCATCCAGCTACACCCACCTTTTGCTTCTTATTCTGTTTACCTTGTTTGTTGTCAAAACCCAGGGTTTTTTTTGTAGCAGGAACTGTAGTATGTTAGGCTATAGACCCCTAATGTAGCCAATCCTAATGAGTTTCTGCTGCTGGGTGTGGCCTATTATGCTAATGAGTTCCTGCTGGGCGTGGCCAACTTGAGAGCCAGCCAGAACTCTGTTCCTGTGCGTTCCTGCCCCCAAATAGCCCTGGATGTGATAACGTCACTTCTGGTTTTGCACTGGAAATGACATGGCACATTGTACAGATACCAGTGTGATTGTGTTTGCCCCCAGGATTTTCCAGCAGGCCTTGCAGCAGCTGGCAACCTATTTTTTACAGTTCTTTGTACAGTATGCAAAGTAATATACATTAACAACTAATTAACAAACTATCTGATGAAGGGAGCTTTGAGTCTTGAAAGCTTATACCCCTGTAATCTTGTTGGTCTCTAAGGTGCTATCGGACCTATGGGATTATATTGACCCTGCACTCACTGCTGAATTTTGCCTGTTCTTTTAATATAGGAGAAAAAATACTAGAAGTGCACTGATATCAATTAAATCCCAATTGAAAAATTTTGATTACCAGCATACAAATCAGAGGTAGCTTTGTATTCTTCACATAACAGTTAGCTCTTTTCATAACCTGAAGTTTCATTACTTTGTTTTTACTCTCAAGGTTGGGTTGAAACCCCCCCCTCCGCTATTTGGTTGAAGTGGTCATTTCAATACCCTCTAGTAGTCAATATGACAGCTAACTACTGAATGTGTGAAACTGTTTGCATAGTGAGCTAAGGTTCAGTCCTTAAAAAAACAAAATGGTCTTTTAAGGTGCCAACCACTGCTAACAACCCTGGGTAAATGTCCTGAAATATACTTCTAAAGATATTCCCCTTCCTCCACAATGGTGTGCCTGGTCAGAGCTGACTTATAGTTAAATGGCAATTTCTATTTTTTCTACTGCTTGTAAATTTCCCACAAAGGGATCATCTTTTTTTTTTTTTTTTTAAGTGTGTGAGTATGTGTGTACACCTGGAAGTCATGGTGACCTCTGGTGACTGACCCCTACTGGGGGCCTGGAAGATATTCAGAGAGGTGGCTGAATAAAGCCTGCCCCCACCTCCCAGCTGCTGGTATTCCAAGGAGGTCTCCCATCCAAGTATTTGCCAGTACTCACTTAGCTTCTGAGATCTGACAAGATTGGGCTTGCCTGGGCTATCCAGGTCATGGCCAAGGGGGGGATCATCTTGAAAGTTTTAGAATGTAGGATACTTTTGGTCTCAGTAGCTCATGTATTTCCAAACCATGAGTATTTTCATACAAGTAATAATGATTGTTTTTATGTTAATCTGATGTCACATGCAGACTAATTGTTTTTTTCCTAACTTTGATTTAACTGAAGTATATCATACAGTTGGGATAGATTGTGCCACAGTAGCTGATTAATGTAGTAGGCTTTTAAAAGAAGTTCACTTGGGAGGCTCATGCTGTAAGGATATAAATTTGAGTTATCTTAACACATTTACCTTTTGAGATCTTGACTCCAAAATCACCAATCCTCTTCACTGCTATGTAAACTCTGCCCTAAATAGCTACTTTAAGATCTTCTGGGGGAGAGAGTGGGGTAAACTACTATAATAGATAGAGATGCTAGTCTCCAGCTACAGCCTGGGAATCCCCTGGAATTACAGCTCATCTCCAGATTACAGGGATCAGTTCCCCTGGGAAAAATGGCTGCGTTGGAGGGTGGGCTCCATGACATTGTACCCCACTGACATCCCTGTCCTCCCCATGCTCCATTCCCAAATCTCCAGGAGTTTCCCAGCCCTGATCTGAAAATCTTACCCTCTTATCCCCTGCCAGCGGCCAGCATGGACCTGGCAAGCCTAATAATAGATAATCACTTAGGAGATACCAAATAGGTGTCTCTAGAATGACCGCAGCAGGAAGTGGCAAATAGAAAAAAAATAAGATGAAGAAGAAGCACCTGGGTGACTAGATGTAGTTAGCAGCTGTGGGCAGAAGGCATCAGGGAATGCAGATACGGTCATCATTTGGAGATAAATGAAACACAGACTACCCCACATAATCCTAATTTTTAGGAAGTTCAATTGTAAGATTTTTTTCCAGAGTCCCTACTTCAGTGACAGAACTTCATCACATATGTTCCTGTTAAAGTTTTATCAAGAAACAGGTGATTCTCATCCATATATGACAGAGGACTGGAAAACAGAAGTAGGAGTGACTGCAGGTGCTGAGTGTTTCTTTGGGTGTTTACAGCTCCTAAAGCATTTGCATGCCTAGGGGGAGTTCAGATACGTATACTTTTCAGTTGGCAGCATCTTTGAAATTCCTCTTATTGTGCCTGCACTGCTAACTTTGGGAATGGACTAACAGAGCTGCATATCTATAATCACTATTGAGCTTCGGCATTCCTGTTGAAGTGCCAGTTGCATTCTTAAGTGTAGTCATCCCCTAGTGAGGTCATTCGGTGTTAAAATGTAAATGGCTGAACAGTGAACAATTCTGCACACATTGTAAGAGGTACTGAAAGCCTCTTGCCTGACCCATGCTTGCATTCTCCACATATGATTGTTGGTTTGGGGTTAAAAAAAGAGTTTATTAATTTCATAATGAGTTGGAGTTTTGTTTGCTGAGTTCTGTTTTGCAACTGTATTGGAATTCAGGATTATTTCTTGTGATTTTAACAGCAATCCTTTTCTAGATAGTGATACCAAGGCTGAAGTTCTATTGTATTTACAAACAAACACTCTTACTAGCTTTTTCTATGTTTGTTACCATTAGATGAGATTAAAAAAATCTTGCTTTGGTTAACAAAAACAAAATTCCAGATACTTACTTTTTCTGAGCAAAGGTGTACCAGCCAGATAGCGATAGGAAACATTTATTGATCCTGAGAAATTGGACAGATCTTTAAAAGTGTGAACATATCGCTCTGAGTTTAATTGATGTGTGGCTGTTTCTCTGATTAACTGTTTGTTTCCCTCCTAAGAGGTAGACGACAAAGAGAAAAACAAAGAGAATACACAGTAGTAGTTAATGTAAAGAAAGGAAACAAATAGGGATGGACACAAACACTTTACATTTCTCATCAGTGTTTTCCTCAAAGTAAAGATATACCTCTTGGTATACACATTGGCCTCAACCAGCCACACATGGAGAGAAGCATGTCCACATTTGTATGAACAGGTTTTCCAGACAATACAACAGATCGAAGATTGTTGCATGGGTAGACATCATGAGATGCAAATGGAAATCTGTATTGTTAATATGTAGAAATCTTGTTTGCTACATGGGGACACTTGTATACATGGTGTGGTTATACAGTTATGCAGCATCTTGTCCCTCCAGTATTTCTACTCTAAACTAATATATCCATTATTATCTCCCACTCTCCCTACTGCATTCCCATTTCAGTGTCTTCTGTCATATTGTCCCCTCTGACTGAACAGTCCCTCCTCCCTGTTTCTCAGGCTGACTTCTTTTTTTTCCATGTCCACCATCTTGCAAATAAAAACTGATAGCTTATGTGTTTATACAGAGCTTTTTATTATTCAGAATTACCAATAGTAATTGGGCAGAGTGGGGTTTTTTTTGGTAAATGTTAGTAGTTAAAATTTTATTAGATTAAGCAGATCAAGAGACTGAGAGATTCTGGAATGCAGTGGCAAACTGCAGTTGTTCATCATGTTTCTAGAGATCCACAGATTCTTCTTGGGTCACATCTTTCTCCAATATTGCTATTTTTGTTGTTCTGCAACCCCCCCAAAAGTATCCTGCCATAGAAATAAAGGACTAGAGGCTCACAGAGCAATCCTAAACAGAGTGATGTTCCTCTTCTGAGCCCAGTGAAGTCAATGGCATAACTCTGCTTAGGACTGCACTCTCAGCCTCCCAGACCTTTGAAATATGTACATGCTATGATTCCAGTTATACAAATTCTGGAGGTATGAAGGGTGCTGCAGCACATCATATGCAACTTCTGGGCAAGTGTCTCCTTCAATATTCCTCAAAGCTATGCTTTCGTCTACTTTGTATTGCAGCCATACTTCTCAAGGGATATTAATGCAAAAACCAGCTTTGTTGGAGTGTCTCAAAGGAGGCTCTGCATTGAAATGGAGATTCTGAGTTCTTTCTTTCAAAGCAACCGCAGTGTAGTAAACAGTTTTAAGCAGCTTGGGTGGAAACAATCAGCCAGACACATGCAAAAAAATGTGAAATAGGATGCAAAATCCCTAAAGATCAATACCTTCATATGTTGTCTGCAAGTTTCAGTTTCATAATCTTTTTTCCTTGGAAGTCTGCATTCTACCCTTATTTTTCTAAACAATTCATAACTATTGCCTCAGTATCTTGACATGAGTATTTAGGGGAATGGGGATAGTGTATTGTTTCATTCACTTTCCCAATTATTGGATTGGGCACATGGTCTCTGTTATGTGCACCAAGCCATATGATTGTAGATCAATTTCCAGTTGGGACTCAGCGAATGGGCTCTTGCCTTTGCTGTTTGAGGGGAGGAAAGATCCTTTGCCTCACATTTTGGTCATCCACTGGGGAGTAATGACCTTGGCTTGGTAAAGGGCAAGACCCTTGTTTTGCAGGCTCAGACTGATTTGCAGCTTTGTCAGAGCAAGTGGCCTGGAACTTGGATCATTTGGTCAGTGATGCTGCCCCACCTGGTATGGAGGGGAACATGGGACCACATTTGAATTAATTCCCACATGGGAATTCCCACATGGGATTGAGATTGCTGGGAAAAACATAAACCATCTCAGATATGCAGACCATACCACTCTAACAGCAGAAAGTGAAGAGGACCTATAAAGCCTCTTGGTAAGAATGAAAGAGGAGAGCGCAAAAGTTTACTTGAAACTCAACATCAAAAAAACTAAGGTCATGGCATCCGGACCCATCACTCCTTGGCAAATAGAAGGGGAAGTCATGGAAGCAATGACAGAATTCATGTTCCTGGGATCCAAGATCACTGTAGACGATGACTGCAGCCATGATATTAAAAGATGCCTGCTCCTTGGGGGGAAAGCGATGGCAAACCTAAACAGCATAATAAAAAGTAGAGGCATCACCCTGTCAACAAAAGTATGGTCAAAGCAATGGTATTCCCAGTAGTAATGTGTGGCTGTGAAAGCTGGACCATAAGGAAGGCCGAGCGCCAAAGAATAGATGCATTATGGTTCTGGAGAAGACTCTTGAGAATCCCTTGGACTGCAAGGAGATCAAATCAGTCAATCCTAAAAGAAATCAACTTTGACCGTCCCCTGGAAGGTGAGATACTGAAGCTGAAGCTCAAATACTTTGGCCACCAAATGAGAAGGGAGCACTCATTGGAGAAGACCCTGATGCTGGTAAAGACTGAAAGTAAAAGAAGAAGGGGATGGCAAAGGATGAGACAGTTATTGAGGCAACAAACATGAAATTAAGCAAACTCCAGAGGATGGCGGAAGACAGGAGGGCCTGGTGTGATGTGGTCCATGAGGTCGCAAAGAGTCAGACATGACTGTGTGACTGAACAACAACAACATGGGACTCACATGGCTTTGATATTGTATTTAATTATTTACAGACTGTTCCCAATGCATGTCAGTATGAGTATGAAAAACACAGCAGCTTAAAAGGAACACCCTGATGAAGGATGAATTTTGAAACATTGTTATTATTTAGTAGTTTTCCATTGTTTATACATTGTTGCACATAACAGTTCTCAAGTTCTACAGCTTGGGGGAGGGATTGGAGCTCCAGGGGGGCATGATGCTTAGAATGGCTTGCACCAAGGGCAGGGTCGCTCACACAGTCTTTGGCAAGGAGGGGCCCAGGGGTGACCCCTGGCTTGATCTCTTTCACTCTGCTGTTGCCCTTGCCACTTGTGGTCTGTAAATAGTTAATAAAGTGGCCCTTTAGTCATTCCAACCCATGTGTCTGTCTCTTTCTTCCAACTGAGGAGGCAAAGTGAGTGATTCTGGATTCCTACAGCTGCTTCTGTCTGTAGTTGAAATTCTGATATTTGAGTTATTGGTCCAGATCAACAGGCACCATAGTGACTGTTCCTCTGCCCTCGCATGAGGCAGAATGAATTCTGGACCCTGGAAATTTTGTGTTTCTAGTTCCTCTGGAAATCCAAAATGAAACTAAAAAGAGCATTCTTGTACATCCCCAGAAAACTGGCACACATGGATGGATTAAACTCAACCATGTTTAGTTCTGAATAATGTCTTGTTTCTGAAGCAATGAATCCTTCAGAATATTTATTCACCCTGACTCACAGAAAAAAAATTATTAGAGAAGTTAGGGTAGCTGACAAATAGGGTCAGAAATAGGAAAAAAGCAACCTTGAAAAAGATAATTAACACACTGAACAGACCATAAAAGTCTCAGCAGAATGAGGCAAAACAAAGTCTTAGATCAACAATGAAATGTGCAAAAATCATTTTGAGGGGAAAAATGGAAAAAAAAAACCACCCTTTTTATTATAAAAAGGCAAATTAACTATGAGACATTCTGCCATCTGGGAAGTTTACATAAAGATCTAAAAACAAGCAAAAAAGAGAAACAGCATAAATAGCAATAAATAAAAAAGTTAGATCCATCTGGGGGATTTTGAAGCAATTAGCAAACCAAAGGAGGCATCGATGTGAGTGACAGAAAATATGATATAAGCCAGGTCAAATTTAATCACAAGCAAGAGGCTATGAATAAATAAAATCCCCCATGAAATCTTAATCCCAACAGCATGACAAGAGGAAGGCATACATCAAAAGTCAAGCAGAATACAAAAGCACTACTAAACATGAAACCTTACAACAAGCACCAAAGGTCTTGTTGACTGAAGTCTAAAGTACCAAACACTGCCAATGGCACTTCTGAAAAAAGTGTTTTATAAATAGCTTGAATAGTGATGTTGATGGGGGGGGGAATGGCCAAGTTCTCCTAAACTGAGGAATTCAGTGTCTCAAAATGCTGACATATCACCATTCTTAAACATTGGAAATTTTGCTGTTTCAGAATTATGACTTCAGAAGGAACCACAAAAGTTCATTCTGGTGAGCAGCTGTGAAGGCCAAATGACAGTGGAAGGTCCTCAGTGCTATCCCCTGCTTGTGAGCTACCAAAGACTAGCCGCCAGAGGAAATCTTTGGTTTTAATCCACAAGGAAATTATGTTCCTTATTCTCTACCCCATCCCCTTAATTATGTGGGAAACAACTAAAGGGCTTTGAATCATGTACCTCATGATAAGTAAGAAGAGTGCAAAGCATCCTAAATCCTTTCATCTCAACATTGACAGAGCTTATGACAGCTGCCATCTTTGCTGCATTGTTCATATGAAGAAATAACAATGTTTCAGGGTTCCACATGCATTCGATAAAGGTGCCAGTAGTAACACTTTGCAGACAACTGATGCCTTTGGCAATAAATAATAGACTTCTCCTCACAACTCAAGGTAATAGAGAAAAGTACATGTGGTATAGTGACTGGCCTGGTAAGATCCATGATCAGTGTCGGATTTATGCATAAGCTAAATAAGCTACAGCTTAGGGTCTCGCAATCTGCTGCAGCCTCAAATAAAAAAACAAAAAAAATGATTTAAAAAATCTCATAGAAAAATCACTCAAATGAAGTCAGACATATCACAATGATAAATTCTAAATAATTTTAAATATACAAAATATAGGTAAAGGTAAAGGTTTCCCTTGCTCAAAAGCCAGTTCCAGAGAGGGCCCTGCAGGAATATCTCTCACTGGGTTGAATGGGGCTTCCTCATCTGCCTCTGCAGGAGGGGGGAGAGAACAGCCCGTCAGTGTATTTTCTGTTGCTCTCTCACTCCCCCACCCCCAAAAGGATCTTGTAATCTTGTGGTATATTAATTGTATACATGTGGTGGAATTGTCTGCTCTTCCCCTAATATCTGTGTGATTTGGTTTGGTCCTGTTGGATGGAGCTCTTGTTTCAGTTTCGTTTTGTACATGCTGAATGGACCTGAGAACAGGTGGCTCAGTGAGTACTCTAGCCTGGGAACCCACAGCCAAAGGGAAACATTACAGTGTAAGCCTTCAAGCTCCTTTTTAACTGCTGGGGGGGGGATTTGGAACTTGGGGGAAAATAAACATGCACAGAGGCTTTCATTTTCTTTCCCTTTCCTTTCTTCCATTTTTTTCTTTGTTTCCATCTCTTTCATTGTTTCCCTTTCCCCCATTTCTTTCTTTCCCTTTTTTCAATTTCTTTCCCTTTCTGGGAGCCCTTTATCCATACCTTGGCTAGGCATCAGGGAGGGAGAGGGGGATGCATCTCAGTGCTGAGCATATTTTATTTTTATTTGATTTCTTATTTGTTGTGATGTCAGTGCACTTTTTCTGATGTCATTTGCCCCCCCCCCACTTTCCCCAGGGCCCCGCCCACTAAAAATGTCCTAGCTATGGGCCTGGGTGGGGCACCATCAATATAGACTCCAGTCCATCCAGGGAGGATTGTGTTTAACCCCTGTTGATTTATGCCCTGTTGGTTGGTAAGTGTATGCTTACTCCTACAGTTGTGCCTTATTCATTTATTGTGTGTTTGTGCTCCATAATTGTGTAAATAGTAAAATAAATTATTCTGTTTGGGCCAATAATCTATGTTTTGCTCTAACCCCATAGTCTCCCCCACACTGCACAATACCCAAAGGAGGGGGTAGCCCAGGGAAGCAAGGAAAGGCCTGACCCTTTTGTTGCCAAGTTTCCAGGGATCCCCCAAAGATTGGGGATTCCATCTCCAAATAGGGAGATTTGGCCAGAGGGGTCTCACTGTCCCTCCCAAAAGGCAATGACAATTCAGTGAGTGGTGGCAGGGAACTTAAGGAGTGAGATACGCCAGCAGGATGAGGGTGGAAGGCGAAAAGCTGAGTTGTAAACTGGAGCCCGTTTCACCACAGTAGGCAACCAAGCTTGGTTCAGACAAAGGAAGGAAACTCTTTGCAGGCCTTTGTGAGGAACTCATTGGGGCCAGTCCTGACTAGGGTAGCCAGCTCCAGGTAGGGAGATTCCTGGAGATTTTCTAGTAGAGTCTATGGAAGCCAGGTTTTGGGGAGGGGAGAGACCTCAGCTGATCAAAATGCCATAAAGTCCACCTTCCAAAGCAGTTATTTTTTCCGGGCAGGAGAAATCTATTGTCTGGAGTTCAGTTGTGATACCTGGCGATTGGCTACCCTGTGTAGGAGTCAGTGCTTCAGAGCAGGGTCTGTTAGATCCAGGTTCTTGCTGTAGAAGATGAGTGGGTGATTTTGGACCAGTCACAGACTTTCAGCCTAACCTACCTCACAGGATTGTTGTGCAAGTCAAAAGGGGGAGAGGAGAATGATGTAAGCTGCTTTGATCCCCATTACAGAGAAAGACTACTTTTCCTTCTGGGAAATTTATTTATTTAAATTTCTATCCTGCCCTCCTGGCCAAGGAAACCAATGTTGCCAATCACCAGGTGAGGGCTGGAGATCACTCAGAATTACAACTGCTCTCCAGATGGCAGAGATCAGTTCCCCTGGAGAAAATGGTGGACTCTGTGTCCTTATACCCTGCTGAGATGCCTCCCCCCATGACAGCCAATGTGACATGGCTGTCAGGGCTCCAGAGCATGGTAGAGGCTACGGGGGTGGGGAGAGAGATGGAAAGCTGAACACTGAGGGAGAAATAAAGGTAGGTTGATGACTGGCTGAGAAGTAGATAGGGTTGCCAACTCCAGGTGGGAAATTCCTGGAGATTTGAGGGATGGAACCTGGAGAGGGTGAGGTTTGAGGAGGAGTTGGACCTCAGACAGGTACAATGTCATAGACTCCACCCTCCAAACCAGCCATTTCCTCCTGGGTAACAATTGTTGCCAATCTGCAGGTGAGGGCTGAAGATCACTCAAAATTACAACTGCTCTTCAGGTAGCAGAGATCAGTTCCTCTGGAGAAAATGGTGGACTCTGTGTCATTATATCCTGCTGAGGTTGCCACAGCAAATTGACGCTAAGTGCCCAAGGCCAGGGCAATCTTCCAGAGCCTAGCCAGGGGGCCGCCCCCTGGACCCCCTCTTGTGGTCTCTTTATCATCAATTTCTATGAAATTCAAAATGTTTTCATAACTTTTAATAATGAACTCAAATCTATTAAAATTAATTCAAAAAGACACATATTTTTGAATGGGGTTCATTTTCAAATTAGATTAATATTGTCAACCGATTTTTAGGAAATTCAAAATGCTCACACAAGTCATTAAGACAAACTCAAATATATCAAAAGAAATCCAAAAATAGCCCTATATTTTTGAATGGGGAGCGGCCAATTATGTTGTTATATTAATTTAATTTTTACCTTTTATTTTCCTATTTTAATTTAAAATGTTCTGTTCTATGAGCCTTATTTGTCATTTTAAAACCCTTTAGTTTTGTAATTATTTCTGAGATTTTGTAAACACATCCTTTATTATTTTTAAATAAAAATTAAAAGACAATATATTTTCAAATATTAAAAAGGCATATATATTTTATTTTTTTCTGAGACTAGCGGATGTAATTTAAAACAGTAGGGGGCCTCTCGGTTTTGTATAGCTTAGGGCCTCAGCAAGTCTAAATCCGGCCCTGTCCATGATCATATCTCCACTTGCCATGAAACTCAGAGGGTGACCTTGGCCTTTCTGCCTTTCTCAACCTGAACTATTTCATAGGATTGCAGTGGCCATAAAATGAAAGAAGGGAAGACCATGTACACTATCCTGAGTGGAAAGTTTGAGTCCAGTGGCACCTTTAATACCAACAAAGTTTAATTCTCGGTATGTGCTGGTCTTAAAGGTACCACTGGACTCAAACTTTGTTCTGTTGCTTCAGATCAACATGGTTACCCACCTGAATCTATCCTGTGCAGAATACAAAAGAAATAAAGAAACAATATGGTTCTTTCTTTGGAGCAAACAGAGGTAATGTTAAAAACCTTGGTGAATTACCAGATATAAGCAATGTCCCTCCAGAAGCACCTCATATTTCATTGTCTGTTGTGCTATCCTTTTTAATGGCAACTTACCAAGACATAGCTATCTTCGATGTATACGTTCATAAACAACAAGCAAACGACAAGCACTCCTAGGAACGATACAGCAGATCGCTTTCGTAAGCATCTCATTTTGTCCAGATATTTCAGTGTGAATCTGATATCAAGAAAGACATACAACACCTCCTAAGGGAGAAAAACATTTAGATTAAGATTTTGTACCTATTAGAACTTTTTTGTTTGGGAGAGTTCTTCATTGCAGGGTTTCATAATTTTATTACCTATTTCATGCCAATATAGAAAATTATCGTAAATTAAATTCCATATTTCAAGAGCCACAGATTTGAAAAGGGGTAGTCTATTTATACATCAGGCAGTATGATGTTCCAGAAGTGCACATAATTATTGGATGCTCTCCTATAGAAACACTATCAAAATAAATAGTGCATAGGTAAAGTAAAGGTAAAGGTTCCCTTGCTCGAAAGCCAGTCGAATCCGACTCTAGGGTTGCGGTGCTCATCTCCGTTTCAAAGCCGAAGAGCCAGCGCTGTCCGAAGACGTTTCCGTGGTCATGTGGCCGGCATGACTAAACACCAAGGTGCACGGAACGCTGTTACCTTCCCACCGAAGTGGTACCTATTTATCTACTTGCAATTTCTTGCTTTCGAACTGCTAGGTTGGCAGGAGCTGGAACTAGAGACAGGAGCTCACCCTGTCATGCGGCACCCGGGTCTCGAACTGCTGAACTACTGACCTTCCAGAGCCTGCAGTTCAGCGTCTTAACCACTTGAGCCACCGCAGCTCCCAAATAGTGCATAACCTAGAGTAAATCCATGACCATTATTTACACCAGTTAATAAACTTAAGGGCTTTGTAATACAGAGTCAAAACAGCTAGGATCTTGAGATATTGAGGACTTGATCTTCCCACCAGTTTTAAATAAAGAATTTCAGTTGTGCTGTATACTGATTCAAACTGGGGATTCATGGGAAGACAAGAGGGCTTTTAACCTTTCCCCCCATCAGTTGTACTGATCAAAACTACCCTCTCATGCACTGTTCATTTACTCTTTACAGACAATAGGTGCTCACCAGTTTTCCTTTAAAGGCAGGGATAATTTTGACTAGCAAAATTATGTGTAGCATGAGAGAGCTATTTATTTATTTAGTGTTGGCAGAGTTTGAGAAATAATCCAGTCCAGACTTTGAAGTTTGCTTTCAACAACTTTCACTGCAATGGGATTTGCAAAAATACAATAACTGACTGCAGGTAACTAATAGAACAGAGAGGCGTTCAGAGCACTAACACATACCAACACACAGCAGAGAGAGAAACAACAAGAGGTAGGCTAAACTGCAAGAGAAAACAATAAACTGTGAACCACAGCTCCCCCTATGGTACAAGTGGACTAAACTACTATTGCAGTAGTATTTGCATTAACTAGGCATTTAGCAGGCTGTCACTTCTCCGACATTTAGAACATACAAGTGGAGATCCGCAAGAAACTTGCGGAGATAGTGAATCTCTTCCCCCTCTTCCCCCTCTTTCCTTCCTTCCGTCTTCCTCTTTCTCTATTATTCTTCCCCTTCTTTCTACCCTTTCCCTTATCTGTCTACCTACCCTAATCTCTTTTACCCCCATCCCTTCTCTGTCAATCTACCATTTTCTGTGATAACCATTTCCCCTTTCTCCCTTTCCTTTTATCTGTCAACCTGCCCCCTATTTCACTCCTTTCTCCCATGCCCCTTATCTGCCAATCTACCCCTCTTCTCTGTTGCCCCCCATTTTCTCCATCAGTCTACCCCACCCTTGCTGCTCTCCCACCTACCCCCACCTTTGGCACTCCACTCACCCACCACGCTTGCTGATCTCCCTATCTACCCGCCCACCCTTGGCATTCACTCACTCCCAACCCTTGCTCTCTTCTCACCTCCCCCCAACCCTAGCTCTCTCCCCACCTGCCTCCCACCCTTGGCACTCTACTACTCACGGGGGGGGGAATCACATCTCTCCCCTCCATCACTGAGCCAGCACATCAGGTCCCAGAACTCAACTCGGGGCCTCACCACAGTAGCAGGGGCATAGCCAAGATTTTTAAAAGTTGGGGCATTTTAAAAAGTCGGGGAGCATGGGGTAGGTGGGGAGGGAGCCATACTGCCACCACTGTAGCTATCACCACACCACAATTCACAATGCGGATGAAAACCGGGAGACAAAGGTGATAGATTGACCACCCCACTGCCATTGCTGCCCATTTGCTTCTTTCTCGCACTCCATCTGGCAGCATCCCATCTGGCAGCTTGGGAATCGAGGGCAGAGCTGGCTGGCAAGGTCATGGGGTGAGGCCAGGGGTGGGACTCCAGCAGGCATGTTCGGCTCCAGTAGGCAGGCTCAGTGAGGGTGATGTCATGTGTCATGCAGCCACGCACCTGTTAGCCTAATTGATCTATTATTTAATAAAGATGAGGAATTATAATTATTAATATGCAATTGGCTATTCTATAGGATCTGACCTGTGTATACCAGAGTTAGAATTCCCAAAAACCCAGGAAAAGACACAGAAACTGGGTGGCTAAAATAATGATTATTTCTTTACTAAATATTCTCAAGCATACAAACAATATTCACACAATATAGAACTAAGGAAGCAGAGGTGATTGATGGCTTATAGAGGAGTGATACAACCTGTCCAGATGTGCAGAGGTCCATGAAGAAAGGATTGTGGCCTAAACTCAGAGAGAGTCTAAGGGTGGACTGCCATTTTGGGCTCATGGCAGAAAACACACAGTCTAAGGCCATGTGTGTGCTGGGATATAAGCATTGGCAAAGAATGCAGATCAATGGGCAGCCCTGGAGGCTGGTCTCAGGTGAGAAAAATAGATTACCTGGACCAATGATGAGTCCTAGGGGTGTGTGATACCAGTATGGGCAGACCTTAGGTATGACCAATGAGCTTCCAGAGAGGCAGGGTCTGGATTTAACAATAGAATCCAGGTGTTGGGTAGCTAATTAAATGGATTATCTGACTTATTAATGGTCCTCGCCAGGATAGACAAAAGGTGGGAAATGTCTCTGATTAGTGTCAGGAAGGATTGCTAAACATTTGAATGATTGATTTGTTTATCCCAGTATTCTTGAGGAACAGAGAAGGAAAGACAAAGAATTCAGACAAAGAATTACTGGAGACAGAGTTATCTGCCAGATGGCCTCTAAATAGACTTTAGAAATGTAAATACTTTACCTAGTAGAACCCATTGTCCTTCCATAAGCATAATCTCTGCTGGGTGGAGGGGGAAGACTGGAGACTTGCTCTGAGGTCACCTTATGAAACCTGAATATGAAATCCCTTTTTGCAGAGCACTTGCAGCCTGACTCTGTGGTTCAAGCTGAGAGTGCTTGACTTTTGGGGACTTTGGTTCAGGTTAGAAAGTAGGGCACCCCTGCTTTGGGGCTACCCAACAGTAAAAGGCAGTGCCTCTGGCAACACACCGTGGCACAAAAAATAAGGATTTTTTTTTGGGGGGGGGCTGGGCTGGATGGGAAGTTCTGGGCCTTGATGATAAGTAGGGGGCCAGGCCCTGAGATGCTCCACTGTAGATATGGGCCTGCACAGTAGTGTCTGGAGCCACTCCAAGCCCTAAACAGCTCCCAGTGTGCATTGTGGTGGCCAGGTCCCAAGCAGATCCCAGTGTCTCCTGCCACCAAGGCTGGGTCCTGAGTGGCTCCCAATGTGTACCACAGCAGCAGCAGAGCCCTGTGTGGCTCCTTGCTTCTGCCCCAGTGGCGACCAGTCCCCGAGTGGTTCCTGGTGTCTACCAAGTGGGCCTGCCAAGGCTTCCTTATTTTTGGAGCAGGCTTGCCAAGGCTTCCCCCCACCCCCAGTGGCTTGCTTGGAGCTGCTCCAAGTGGGCTCACTGAGGATTCTTCCCCTCCACTCTTGGCTGCTCACCAGGAGATGGTCTGAGTGGACCTGTGGAGGCTTCCACTACCCCTCACCGGCAGATCCAGCACTCTGTTGCTGCAGCAATCACCAGGCTCCTTTCCAGCTACACTACAGTAAGTCTGTTGCTTGAGCAGGTGCAGATGTTTGTTGTTTTTTAAAAACAAATTCAGAGGCAATTTAACCCCGCAATGTTTTGTTTTTTTAAATGTTCAGATTTTTCTGCAAACCTAGGGGGTCAGCCATGTTTGTAGAAAAGCCTGGGGGTGGGGGGCTCCAATCTGCAGATTTAGATATCTGCACACAGGGGCCACAGTTGGGAATTAGATATATAGATGCTATCTTTCCAGCAGACCTGCCCTAACTTCCTCTGCCCTGTTGGGGTAGCCTCAGTCTGAATTAGGCTGGTTCACTGCACAAGCAACACAAACAGCTACTTTGGGTGTTGCAATCTGAAGAGGATGGCAATGTGGGTGGAGGCAACAGAAATCACCCATCTTCATCCTCCTGTTCTGAACCTGCCCACCACCAGAGTGTCCACTTCCAAGCAGCTCTGGGGCTGGTCTCCCCCCCGAGTTCCAGCTGCCAGTGACAGAGGCTTGGAAAATGATGGACACTTGTTGCCCTTCGATCCATGCACCCTGGACCTGCTTCACTTTGAGATGGCTTTCTGTACATGCTAGAAATTTACTTTTTAATCAGTGCAGGCAGATCCATAATCACCATCTGATTTCATGTGATTCACAATCTTTTGTGAGACTTTCCTTTTTTTAAAAAAACCCAAAAGCTGCCTTGGCAGACTGCAAGTCTGAACAGAGAAAAGGGGGAACAGGAGAGGCTTCTTAATCTTTTCTTTTATTATTCTACTTAAACCAATTTTCTCCCTGTAATGCAAAGGACAGTTATTTTCCCCATAGTAGCAAAGGAACTTGACTGGGGAAATACTGAGTGGATAGAGCCCTCCCCTCCTACTCTTCTGTTTTTGATTGCTGCTGTAGAGGCTGATTTTAAGTTTTAAAAAACAAATAGAAGAATGGGGGGGTTGAGTGGAATTTAAATAAATGATAGGAAATAAGTGAGCTTAATCACTTCCTGTATCAGATTTACAGTATTGTGAGATGAACATTTCATTGCAATAGTGACACCTTCCCATTGTAGATGAATGCTATTTTGATGAAAAGGATAGACATGCAGCAGGTCATTGTTATAATGCGTTCATTTTAATGAGATGGGGGACATGGATAGCGAAAAGCACTTCCTTGTGCATAATGCTTTCCTCAGTCATTTCAATAGAGAGGGCTGATACACACAGAAACCATTTGTTAGCTGAGAGCTGATGTTCTGTTAAAGTGAATGAGAGTCCTGAATTACTGAGAGCAAATGAGTATTCTGTGTTAGCATCAGGATAATAATGCAATAATTTCTGTGGCTGTATTATTAAACCACTCAGTTATTATCAGATAATTTCATTGACTGCACAAACTTAAAATTGGGACCTTATGGTAGAAAATCAATAGAAATTCAAGAATTACCAGATAAACAATAAAAAACAGAGCCAAAGCATTGCAAGGAGTGCCGAATTTTGTATTACAAAGTTACAGCAACTGCCCCTTGTTCATTGAAGTAGCAATTTTGCCTTAGGCAGAGTTATTGAAACAATACTAACTGTTTTTTGCTTTTTAAATCTTTATGACAAGTTACAGATTCTTTCTTGTTTTACAGCTCCGGAGCTGTATGGTGTGTCACCAGAATGTGTTCTTCAATAAGCAATTGTCAAATTAGACTAAGCAAACACAAATTTTAAATCTTAGAAAGCCTGCTGAGAGTGACAAAGCATGTATTTCAGATTATGATACCTGCAAACAGATTCTTACAAATTGTTGAACTTTTTTTTAAGCTGGTGGTTCTTACAAGGATGCTGAAAACACCACAGGTATAGTGCAACGTCTTAACATGCATTTATATTTTTATGAACACTAGATGGCAGCATGGATACGTCATCTCTCTTGCTTGGGCGTGTTCTACAGCCTTCCCATTCACTAACCCAAATACACCATTTTACTTGTTCTGCTTAGAATATTGAGAGCCAAATTGGGCCTTTTTTATTCTACAAAGAAATTTACAGGGAAAGGTTGCATTGGAATTCATAGTCTACATGAAATGTTCAGCAAAGCTCTTCAAAGAGAAAAGAAACACCCAGTTCTGGTCTCTAAAACTACCCTCAAAATCAGTAACTAGATAAATATACATTTAATTTTTCCCCACTACAATTAGATTTTCAATGCAGTTAATATTAATTTATAAACCATTTAGAAATGTGATTTTTATTTAGAAAATTTCAATTTACATGTGTCAGAAAAACATATTTAATGCAAAATATGTATTATTTTTTTAAATGTTGACTTTATTAAATTAAGAATTCCTGATATGCAAATTGCAGCCTTTTATTTAAAATTTTAGAAGAGCCATTCATTGTCTTGCCCTTGTGATAGCAGCTAAAAAAGTATGGAAGTATAATTTGGCTGTAGGCTTAATGACAAAAGACAAGCACGAAATAATCCAAACCAGATGTTCATTAAGGTCTTCTAACAAAATGTGTAAATGAAAACAGGAACACAAAATGGTGCCCAGTGTGATGGTATGCTATGCAGTCCTTTGTACTACCATGGGTACATATCAATCATACTCTGGTTTGCTGAAGTAATGAGATATAGAAGCAGACTAAGAGCCCCGTTACTCATGGAAGGGAAACATTTTTCTCCTTGTCCCAGCTCTTGCACAGAACTCAGCCACTGGCACATCAGCAGTCTCCATGGTTTCTGAACTCCTTCACACTCCTAAACAGACAACTCTTTTGTGAAAGGCACTTTCCAGCAACCTGATCTCACCCGCATTGTCTCTGAGGCAGACATGGAGGGTTTGTAGTATAAATAGCACCTGAAACAGAGTCGTTCCTCTTCCCTAGCATAGGATGCTACTTTAGCTGCATTGTCCTGCCCAATATTGTTGTCTTGAAAACATCGCTTTGTTGACATCATGATTATCAGAAGCAATGGCTACTTAGAATTTATACTGAATCTCTTAAAGTTCCACTTGAACAGAACTATTATTTTTAAGGTACCAGGCAGATTTGTATTATTTTCATTTTACTTCATTTACTTTTGATTTTACATCTCCCCCTTATATGGGTCCTCTAGATGTCTTGCAATTGCGGAGGGACTGAATTTTCTTCTGTTTCAGCTTCTGAGATGAAATAAATTCTTTTGGAACAGGATGGACATCTAATTATGGTAATTGTCACCACCATTGTTCATTTTTCCCCTATTTTCTATTGCTTCCATGCAATTTTTTCCTAGTTACTGCTTCTTTCTGATTCCTGGATTAGTCATATGGATGACATCTGACAACCTGAGATCAGTGTGGGATGCAGGGTGGTGTCCAGTGTTCCCTCTAAGCTGAGTTAGGTTGAGCTAGCTCAGTTTTTTAGCCTCCAACTCACAGATTTTTGTCTTAGCTCAGGACAGCAGCCTTAGCTTATGCAGCAGCCAAATCAATTGCCCAGAAGTTTAATGCCAGTAGCTCACAAAGTAGAATTTTTGCTCACAAGACTCCCCAGCTTAGAGGAAACATTGGTGGTGTCATATAGCCAGTTAGATTTGGCAGTGTGGCAGTATCAGTGAGGACACGTGAAGCATTTGAATTGAGAGGTATGCTTCCACAATTAGTTATACTGGGAGATCTCAGCAATCCTAGGACCAGTTTCTATTTCAATACCATGTATCCAATAAGATTGGGCTACATTTGACACTTTTGGCTATGATGACACAGAAGGCAAATAAAGCCAAATGAGTGTGATGTTTTCTCAATCATTCAGTCATCATATGCATGATCTTTGCCCAACTGAAGATCCATAATAAGTGTGATATATTCAGTTACATTTCACTATGTGACTATCAGGGCAAGACTATGCATCGTTATTGAGTTAGAATACTTCAGCATAAGATTGTATTGTATGTTACTGAGAACAAACAAAACAGGGAGGGGGTAGGCAGTTGAAGAAGGAGAGACGGGATATGAATTAATAAGTTAACCCTTTCTTCTTTCTTTTTTTGGTATTTTTGCATATCTGTGTGTGTGTGTGCATGTGTATGCGCGCACCTGGAAGTCATGGTGGCCTCTGGCAACTCCTACTGGGACATGGAGGACATTCAGAGAAGTGGCTTGATAGCCTTCCTCTGCCTTCCAGCTCTGGTATTCTTTGGAGGTCTCCCATCCAAATACTTGCCAGGGCTAGTCCTGGTTAGCTTCTGAGATCTGACAAGATTGAGCTTGCCTAGGCTATCCATAAGGTCCATAAGTTAACCTTTTCTACAGGCAAAAGTCATTAAAAGGACAGGATAAATGTTCATGAAATAAAGTTAGTCATTTTTGCTCAAGTGGCTCATAACCACAAAGATAAAACAGAGCTACAATTTTAAGCATATTTGTTTAGAAGTAAATCCCACTGAATGTAATGATCTTGCATAAGATCAGATTTAAGAGGAGAAGCTATTTTAGCCTCCTACAGCCAAAACAACAGAAGTGTCTTGATGTACCTTAAAGACTATCACTATTTAAAAATGACATAAAATTTCATGATGAGTCAGGACCTACTTTGTTAGATGAGTTTCCATGCAGCTGATGAATTGGGCTCAAGCTCACAAAAGCTTATGAAGGCCGAGTACAGACTGGCAATTTGCCCCGGTAGCCACTCGCGGCAAAAACCCCCGGATTAAACTATACTGGGTTTTCCCGTCCACACAGCGAGGGCCGCTGCCGGAAGATACGGGACGGAGGCGCGTGGGAGCGTTCAGACTGCCGCGCCGGAGGTGTGCTATATTCGCCGTTTCCCCATTAATTCGGCTGTGGGTGTATGGGTGTATGTGCGCATGAGCGCTCATGCGCTCAAGCGCTCATGCGCATAAGCGCATTTTGCCGATTTTTTTTTTTGCCCTGCAATGCCGGCACCACATTGGGCAGTGGAGCGGAGCACAGCCAATCACAGTGCTGTTGCCTCGTGCCCAATGCGGGTTGCTCCCGGCTTTTCGCCTGCGCGTTCAGACTCCCGCGGAAGCGGAGAAACGTGCGACGAACGCAGGCTTTTGGATTTGCGAAGGCTTTTATCAGGTGTTTTTTTAATCCGGCACTGAAGCGCGAGGGCTCCGGTAAGCTCCGGGTGGGGGACGCCAGGCAGATGTGCCTGTGTGAACATTCCATTTAATCCGATATTGAGTCGCTGTCAGCCCGGGTCCCATCCCGGGGCAAATTGCCAGTCTGTACTCGGCCGAAGTAGTGAATGTTTTGATCTCTGAGATGCCTCATGTCTTTTCCTATACTGAAATCAGTGGGGCTTGCTGGAAACATGTTTAAGGGGACAGGGCTGCAAAATAACAGATTCAAAACCATCATTAAAATATTAAAAGAATAAAAATACAACAAAAACAGCACCCTGCATAGTACCTGCTAACCACTTCATGTCCATCAGCATCAGCCAGCATGATCCACCTGTAGAATCATTAATGTCTTATTTCATTGGTTGTGAACTGCCTAATCAAATGCTCCCATTCTGCTTTCTGAAATAGCATCAATCTCTTGCATAATCAAGTTGATATGGCTGCCTTTCTTCATGCTTGCCCAATTTATGTTTCTGCTTTTACTCTTAAAATGTTGCAAATGATGCCCTTGAGGTTATGTACTATCACCTCCATCCATTCTTAACTTGACATAGAATAAAGGACCTTTAAAAATACCCACACCACAACAGAACTTTTTACAAGGGTATTATTAATTTTTACATGAAGTGTCCAAAATCATGCACAGCAAATGTCATTTTTTTCACCCATAACAGCTACATTTCAAAACATACTACATACATTTGGAGTTCTGATTGGCAGCTGAATCCAAATGCAGGAACCTGTGCAAACTGGAACTGGTTGCCTCCTCAACAAACACACAGTTCAATCCCAAATTAGATTTATGGTTTATAGAGAGGAAGCAAATGTCACTTGCCCAAATATCACTACTCTAGTGTTATTAGAAGGAGTGGGGTTTCTTTTTCCAAAATTCACTTTTTTAGACATAGACATATTCCTTTTTCTTTCCTTTTACAAGATGGATTTCTCTTTCATTTCTCGTTGAAGAGAGATCAGTTCATCCTTATATAATTTCAGCTGTTGTAGTTGTTTATGTTACACACCACAGGAGGTGCTCTAGTGGGAAGATAGGAAGATTTGGGAAGTCATTGTGAGAGCTACCTAATGAAATATCTAAATTTAGCTTTTCCTAGTTATAGTGTCTTTAATGGAGCTACCCCATGATCTTTGCCAGTATTACAGAAATCATTATTTCATTGGCAGGAGAGCCCTCCTCAGTTAACAGGATACACGAGGGACTATATAATGCTTTGGGTAAGGTTCTAAAGATGGCCTTTATAGTACAGTGGTTACTAGAATGTTGGATTAGGACCTGAGTTCAAATTCACACATATATGAAGCTTACTAGGGACTCTGGAACAGCCAGCTTGTTAGTTTAATCCAACTCATGGGCTGTGGTGATGGATGAAATTAGGATGGGAGGGTCATACATACCAAATAGAACTTGGACGAAGAGTGGAGTAAGAATTAGTATACATTCTTAGCCTAATGTACCTTGCAGGGGCTGTTGTGAGGAGAAAATGAAAGAGAAGGAAATCATGTAAGCTCCTTTGGGTCCCCTTTGTGGACAAAGGCATGGTAAATAATGAAGTAAATAATAGATAGGTAAAGATAGGAGGTGAATACTGCACTCTTTCTAATATCTTGTTCTTTAATTGTCTCAGAGATACTGTTTTCATCTGACACTTTAATTGGCTTGTCTCTCATTGATTGTCATGGGTGTGTTGTCAATTTCTCTTCTATCCTTATTTTAAGGACATGCAGCATTTATAATGCCATCTCTAAGGCATAAATCATCTGGAAAAGGATGCTCAGAAACAGCTGCCAATGGTCCCCCCCCCCAAACTATCAATTTAAGAGTTTCTCTACAACCTTTCAAAGTGCCATCAGTGAGAAGTTGAGCCCATGCTGGGCAATATGAGCTTTGTGGCTTGAGGCTGCTATATATCTTATAGGTTTAGCGTATGTGCTACATATAGTCCATTGCTTTTGATGTGGCTACATTCATCAGTTTCACCAGCTGGATATATTTTGTATCCTTGTTGAAGAGCCACAAACAGTGGTGGCTCCCTGCACATGTATTCTAGTGGAACAACTCCAGGTAGCCTTGTGACACATGAGTAGTCATGGCAGGGCAGCTGCCAGACGGAGCATACTGCATGATTAGGGAGTAGGAATATGGAGCTGGAAGTGATGTGCTGTGGCTGTGGGGAATGCAGAGGCCAGCTGGCCAGCCAGCCAGGGAGTTGAAAGGCTGGCTGTGAGGGAAGCAAAGGGGAGACTGCTGGAGTTGCAGAAAGAGATGTGGCAGAAGAGCTGGCAGAGGGAGCATTGGGCAGGAGCGATGCAGGGAGTGCAGCTGTGGAGAGCTCACCAGAGTCATCACAAGGAGGCCAAATAGAACATGGAGGAATTGCCTAATGATACGTAGGAGAGGCCTGCACAGAGACGAAGCAGAGAGTGAGAAGACTGAAAAGAAAGGGCAGGATTGTGTGGTAAAGGGAAACAGAGTGAGCAGAAGATGAGAGAGGACTGGGGAGGGAACTTGACTGACAAGAACATTGGGAGAGAAACAAATGACATGTGGGGTTGTGGCATGTAGCAGCTGAATGAAGAAGAAGAAGAGGAGGAGGAGGAGGAGGAGATTGGCTTTATACCCCGCCCTTCACTACCCAAAGGAGTCTCAGAGTGGCTTACAAACTCCTTTCCCTTCCCCTCCCCACAACAGACACCCTGTGAGGTAGGTGGGGCTGAGAGAGCTCTGACAGAAACTTCTCTTTTTCAAGAACAGCTGTGCCAAAACTATGGCTTGCCCAAGGTCATCCAGCAGGTGCAAGTGGAGGAGTGGGATTGAACTCGGTTCTCCCAGATTAGAGTCCACACACTTAACCACTACACCAAACTGGCTGTAAAATGAAGGTAAAGGTGTGTGTGTGTGCATAGCAGATTGTTTTACCTGGACTAGAGTGGCCAAAGAGGAACCTGGGAGGTCTGAAGCCACTGTCAAGGTCACAGTGAAACATTGAATTTTTGCACACTTGGTCACATTAATAATCTGTAATATTTACTTTATTTATTTACATTATTTATAGTCCACCTTTCTCACTTGGACTCAGGGCAGATTTCACAGAGGGAGCCAATATAATCCTCAAGATGAGACATTCAGTAAACAAATGAAATAGAAATTTGGTTGTAGAACCAGCCAGAAGTCTAAAAGCAGGGCGAATCAAAGCATAAATGTTAACATGATGCATTAAAGATGCAAAATTACATAATAGGATTCAGCCTACAGCAAACTAGACACAGTTGTACAGACCACCGTCCCCAACAACATAAGAACGTAAGAACATAAGAGAAGCCAATGTTGAATCAGGCCAATGGCCCATCTAGTCCAACACTCTGTCACACAGCGGCCAAAATATACCAGGTGCCATCAGGAGGTCCAGCAGTGGGGCCAGGGCACCAGAAGCCCTCCCACTGCTGCCCCATCCAGCACCAAGGATAGAGTGCATCACCTGCCCCAGACTGAGAGTTCTCATCTATACCCTGTGGCTAATAGCCACTGATGGACTTCTGCTCCATATGTTTATCTAATTCCCTCTTGAAACTGTCCATGCTTGCAGCTGCCACCACCTCCTGTGGCAGTGAATTCCATATGTTAATCACTCTTTGGGTGAAGAAGTATTTCCTTTTATCTGTTCTAACCCGACTGCTCAGCAATTTCATCGAGTGCCCATGAGTTCTTGTATTGTGAGAAAGGGAGAAAAGTACTTCTTTCTCAACCTGCTCAATCCCATTGATAATCTTATAAACCTCGATCATGTCACCCCTCAATCGTCGTTTCTCCAAGCTAAAGAGCCCCAAGCATTTTAACCTTTCTTCATAGGGAAGGTGTTCCACCCCTTTTATCATTCTAGTTGCCCTTCTCTGCACTTTTTCCAATGCTATAATATCCTTTTTGAGATGTGGTGACCAGAACTGTACACAGTATTCCAAATGAGGTCGCACCAATGATTTATACAGGGGCATGATGATACTGGCTGATTTGTTTTCAATTCCCTTCCTAATAATCCCCAGCATAGTGTTGGCCTTCTTTATTGCAGCTACACACTGTCTAGACATTTTCAGCGAGTTATCCACTACGACTCCAAGATCTCTCTCTTGGTCCGTCTCTGCCAGTTCAGACCCCATCAACGTGTATTTATATTTAGGATTTTTGGCTCCAATGTGCATCACTTTGCACTTGGCCACATTGAACCCTATTTGCCACGTTGACGCCCACTCACCCATCCTCAACAGATCCCCTTGGAGTGCCTCACACTCCTCCCTGGTTTTCACCACCCTGAACAACTTCGTGTCATCTGCAAATTTAGCCACTTCACTGCTTACTCCCAATTCCAAATCATTAATAAACAAGTTAAAAAGCATGGGACCGAGTACTGATCCCTGTGGTACCCCACTGCTTACCACCCTCCACTGAGAAAGTTTCCCATTTATACTCACTCTCTGTTTCCTATTTATAAGCCAGTTTTTGATCCACAAGAGGACTTGTCCTTTTATCCCATGACCATTGAGCTTACTTAGGAGCCTTTGATGCGGAATTGTATCAAAAACTTTCCGGAAGTCAAGGTAAATAATATCTATTGGGTCCCCCTTGTCCACATGTTTGTTCACTCCCTCAAAAAACACTAACAGGTTAGTGAGACAAGATCTTCCCTTACAGAACCCATGCTGAGTCTGCCTCAATAGTTTTTGTTCATCAATGTGCCTACTAATTCTTTCCTTAATAACAGTTTCCACCAACTTACCCGGTATCAATGTCAGACTGACTGGCCTGTAATTTTCCGGATCTCCCCTGGAGCCCTTTTTAAAGATGGGAGTGACATTAGCTACCTTCCAGTCCTCAGGAATGGAGGCAGATTTTAAAGAAAGATTACATATTAATGTCAGGAGATCCACAAGTTCACATTTGAGTTCTTTCAGAACTCTCGGATGAATGCCATCCGGGCCTGGTGATTTATTAGTTTTTAAATTGTCCATCAGTCGGAGGACTTCCTCTCTTGTCACCGCAATCTGATTCAGGTCTTTCAAACCCCCTCCCGAAATCGGTGCTTCTGGAGTGGGCAAGCACTTCTCCTCTTCCACAGTGAAGACAGAGGCAAAAAATGCATTCAGCTTCTCAGCCATTTCCCTATCATCCTTCACTACTCCTTTTACCCCTTGGTCATCCAAGGGCCCCACTGCCTCCCTGGCTGGCTTCCTACTTCTAATGTCTTTGAAGAAAGTTTTATTGTTGGTCTTTATGTTTTTTGCGATATGCTCCTCATATTCCCTTTTTTCTTGCCTCATCACAGACTTGCATTTTATTTGCCATAGTCTGTGTTCCCTTTTATCAACTGCACTAAGACTAGCTTTCCACCGCTTAAAGGAATCCTTCTTACCTTTTACAGCTTCCATTACTTTATTTGTTAACCATGCAGGCTTTTTTCTATACCTATTTGTACCTTTCCTAACCTGCAGTATATATATTTTTCTGAGCTTCTAGGATTGTCTTTTTAAATAGTCTCCAAGCTTCCCCAATGGTTTTGACCTTCTCCACTCTTCCTTTCAATTTCTTCCTCACATGTCCCCTCATACCAGAGAAGTTACCCCTTTTAAAGTTAAAAGTGGTTGCATCAGTCTTTTTGGGCAACTCCCTATCTGTACAAATGTTAAACTCAATGACATTATGGTCACTGTTCCCAAGCGGTGCAATCACTTTTACATCTCTCACCAGGTCTTGGGTGTTACTTAGGACCAAATCCAGGATCGCCTCTCCCCTGGTAGGATCTGTGACCATCTGTTCCACAGCACAGTCATTGAGAGTGTCTAAGAACGCAATCTCTTTTTCCCGACCAGAACTCATATTGACCCAATCAATGTGTGGGTAGTTAAAGTCGCCTATTACGACACAGTTATTTCGTCTAGCCGCTATCTTTAATTCATTCATCATTTTATAATCCTCCTCTATCTTTTGATCTGGTGGGCGATAACAAACTCCCACTGTTAAGCCTCCTTTTGGACCCAACTATTTCAACTTATCCAAGTAACTTCATAATGGCTTTTGTACAATGTTATCCTACTTCTTGTGTAGAAAAACCCTCTTGAATAATTCAGCTTTGCATAGTTTGTGGAAGGTCAGGAGAGCGGCAGCCTTCTTGACCTCCTCAGGCAGGCCATTCCATGAGGTGGGGGCCATAACGGTGAAGGCACCTGTATGGACAGTTGCTGGTTGTGCCCATTTGTGGGTTGGTGCCTGCAGCGGGCCTACTCAAATGAGCAAAACTGGCATGGCAGTGCAGGTATTTACTGTAAATTCTGCTTGCCCAAAAATGTTCTAATTATCTTACAGATTTCAGCTTTTTCCACCTGGAACCACCATCTTATCCATGTACAGAGAGCCTGCAACTCTGTTTATCTTCATAAGGAAGAGAATATGTCTGGAAAGGCTTGCAACTATTGCTGCACTGGACTTTAATTCCTACTTAATAGTCTAAACTTGTCCTCCAGGACTTCTTGCACACATTTCTTGATGTAAACAACCACTATTATATCATAGGAAGAGAAGAATATAGCAAAACCCTGTGAGTGGTTCAATGGCATGGGTATCTTTCTTCAGGCAAGACATCTTCCCTAAATAAGGGAGGATTGTGAACAACATGGTTCTGAGGCCTAGTTTTGGATATATGAAAATTACAATCACTCTATGTCTTTTTAAGAGCATTCATTGTACTTTTCAATCCATGTTGTTAATGTAGCAGTAAAACAATCCATGTTGTTAATGTAGCATCACCATGATGCACTGGGGTTGACTCCAACATTCTGAACGGTACTCTGCTCATGGACCAAAATTTTCCCTTCCTGCTTCTCTTGTAGCCCCTCATTCCCACCTGAAAATCTTTCCCCACAGCACAAGGAACCCTGCAGGAATAGCACAAGGTACAATGTGGAGATGTTCAACAGGAGAAAGGAACTGTTAAAAAAAAATCTAATCCAGCAGCCGAAATTTCTACCAGCAGTAAATAAGCAATGGATCTAACTTTGTATGAATACTGGAAGTATAACAATTATACAACATGCATATACAAATGAATATATAAAAAAAAAGGAGGGAACATTCCTCATTTTTAAGAAACAAGACTGAAATATAGGAAGAAGACTTGCATTTTATATACTTTTCAGAACCACTCTTGACTGCAACTACCCAAAACGTTGTGTTCACTTGGTCCTATCAGCTGATTTTCAGAATACAGCCCTGAACATGAAAATAATCTCATATACCAACATTTCTAAACTCAAATTAACCCCAGCCATATGTATTTAAAGTATCTGAGCTAGGCCCTGACCTGGGTAGCCCAGACAAGCCAAATCTCATCATATCTCAGAAGCTCAGCAGGGCCAACCCTAGTAAGTGCTTGGAAGGGCGACCCCTAAGGAATACCAGGGACCAGGACACAGAGACAGGTAATATCAAAGCCACCTCTTTGAAACACCCTAGCCCCACTAGGGGTTGCCAGAAATCACCATGACTTCCAGGCTTGCCAGGACATACAAACACACACACACATGCACAAATGCTCACCCCCCCCACACACAAAAGTATCTGAGCTAGGAGGGCCTCCAGAGATTTGAGCTCAAAAGCTTGCACAATGTTTTGTGTCAATTTGGTAGTTCCCAATAAATGGTGTTGTTACACAGTGTTTGTTCTTTCTCGATTTTGCAAGATGTCAGTCTGGGACCTTGCTGATGAAACTGGGCTAGATGAACCAAATGTATGAATCTCCACCAGGCAACTTCACACACATATGTTTATTTCTCTACAGAAAAACAGAAGCAGACAAATACCTGGGGCAATGAAATCCATTTTACAATTATGTATTGCCTGACCTTTCAGAGACCTAGACATTTCCATTATACTACATCTGATTGTGTTCAAATGAACAAGTGGCATCTGTTCAATATGTATAATATTGATGGTCTAATAAAAATGGAGTATAGAACCCATTATTTTTAAAGAGGCGTTGCCAGGATAAATTTTCCATGTATTATGCTATAGACAATTGAACATATTCAAGATTAAACAAGTATGCAATTGAGTCAGCACTTTAAAAGTGATATATATTCCTTTATGTGGCACAGAATTCATGGAAACTCACTGCCAATGGGTTTTCTTAGGAGACAAAACTAATTTTAAAATCTGTGTATTAACCCAGAGCCAATTGCCAGCTCCCAGCACTTCATTTTCTAAGCCCCTTTTTGGGAATGAATTCTTTTATTGATCAGGAAGCCACTGTCTGGGCACTCAAGGAGAGGTCTTAATGAAAAACTTATTTTAGAAAAAAAAGATTAATAATATAGCCAGTGGAAACCGATTTTCTCCTGCTTAATTTCCTAATCTATTTTACATTATTTCCCAGGAGTACCCTGGACTTCACAGATACATGGTCCTGCACAAAGAATCAATTCCTCTAGAAGAAAGACTGAACACAGTTGTAGTTCTCTGCCAACCCACCAAGTTACTACAAAGATATTCTCTTCCTCTAAAATGCTTTCATAAACTTTATCCAAGGACCATGATTCATAAACTGCAAGGCATTTGCTGTACTGTGTCTATGCAATGCCTTTCTGAGACTGATCTATGAACAGGAGCTCTTCATACATTTTCCATGTGAGCATAGGTACAAATCACAGCTTGTACAGTATCCACACAGTGATGCCAGTTTTCACACTAAAGCCAAGCCAAATGGTCATAAATATGAAATTTCACAATGAAGTGTGCATGTTCAGTGAGAGAGAAACTTTCATCAACTAAATGAACACATTATATAAGCATTAAAAATATTTCTCTGTTTTGGGCTAAGCCCTGGACGTATTTTAAAACAGGACAGTGCAAGTCTCTTCCAGACTTGCTTATGAAGATGGGGGAATAATTCAGTCTCTGAATTAGCCAAGAGGGTGCAGCTGAAGAAAGCTCAACAGAGCTGTGCTGTGCTTGAGCTTGTTGGCCAAATCTGAGGAAGGTCCTTAAGCATACTACTGATTTTGCAGCCCTGCTATTTCAAACCAAATCCTGTTTTGTTTTGCTTTCCCTTTGAGCCAATAAAATCCACAAGTCTCTTTTTTTGCATAATGTTCTTTTTCCTTGTACTTCATTTACCATTATTTGCACAATTTTAATGTTTTTGCATCAATTGCATATGAATTGAATGAAAGAAACAAACAAATCAGGAACATCAGCAGTGAAAACATGAAATGAAAAGTCTCTCAGCAACAATGTACCAAATGGAAAAGATAATAGCTTCAGGGACATTTTGACATCATCTTGGGAAATGTTCCTTTATATAGATTCTGAAAGTCCCGCTTCAACCCATGTGACATTAGGCTAGGGGTGTGAATTCATTATTTATCAAGCTGAATAAATACCCAAAAAATACCTTATTGGTTTTTTTTGAATATTTATTCTGCCAGATCAGATTAGAGAACCTGATTCAGCTACCGATCTAACTGAGCCCAAATAAAAGCCAGTACTATTTGGATTTTATTTGGGCACAGCTTGGAAAAGCCGAGTCAGGCCACCACCACCACTGTGGCTCATGCCACAGTGGCACAACTCAGCAAGTGAACTCAGGCATTTAAAGGGACCAAGTCCCTTTACATGCCTTTCCCCCTCCATTTGAAATAATGGAGGATGGGGGCACCTTCTTTGGGGGCCCTTAGAATTGGACCCCCTAGTCCAATATTTTAAAATATGGGGGGTTGAGGAGAGGCACTAGCAGCTATGCTGAATATATGATGCCTGTACCTCAAAAAACAGCCCCCAAAGAGCTCCAGAAACCCCCGGAATGTTTCTCCATGATAGCCTATACGGAATGGTCCCTATAGGCTATAATGGAGTTGAAGGTATAATGGAAGCTTATCACTGGGAGTTTAACACTGGGAGTATAATGGAAGCTTAACACTGGGAGTTTAACATAACGCCAGTAGTTATTGAGTTTAACATCTGTATAAATAGGGAGTTGCCCAAAAAGACTGTCACAACCACGTTTAACTTTAAAAGGGGTAACTTCTCTGATATGAAGGGACATGTGAGGAAGAAACTAAAAGAAAAAGTAGAAAGAGTCAAAAATGTTGCGGAAGCTTGGAGACTATTTAAAACTACAATCCTAGAAGCTCATAAATATATATATATACTGCAGGTTAGGAAAGGCACAAATAGGTATAGAAAAAGGCTGCATGGTAAACAAAGTAATGGAAGCTGTCTAGACAGTGTGCAACTGCAATAAAAAAAAGGTCAACACTATGCTGGGGATTATTAAGAATGGAATTGAGAACAGATCAGCCAGTATCATAATGCCCTTCTATAAATCGATGATGTGACCTCATTTGAGTACTGTGTACAGTTCTGGTCACCACACCTCAAAAAGGACTTTATAGCATTGGAAGAAGTGCAGAAAAGGGCAACTAGAATGATAAAAGAGTTTGTAACACTTTCCCTATGAAGAAAGGTTAAAAAGCCTGGGGCTCTTTAGCTTGGAGAAATGATGACTGCGGGGTGGCCTGATCGAGGTTTATAAGATTATGCATGGGACAGAGCAGGTTGAGGAAGAACTACTTTTCTCCCTTTCTCACATTACAAGAATTCATGGGCACTCGATGAAATTGCTGAGCAGTCAGGTTAGAACAGATAAAAGGAAGTACTTCTTCACCCAAAGAGTGATTAAAACATGGAATTCACTGCCACAGGAGGCGGCAGTGGCTACAAACATGGACAGCTTCAAGAGGGAATTAGATAAGCATATGGAGCAGAAGTCCATCAGTGGCTATTAGCCATAAGGTATAGATAGGAATTCTCAGGCTGGGGCAAGTGATGCTCTGTATTCTTGGTGCTAGGGGGGCAACAGTGGGAGGGCTTCTAGTGTCCTGGCCCATTCCTGGACCTCCTGATGGCACCTGGTATTTTTGGCCATTGTGTGACAGAGTGTTGGAGTAGATGGGCTATTGGCCTGATCCAACATTGTTCTTATGGAGTTTAAATACCTTCAGAGTTCACTCTCATGGCATAGATTTGTGCTGCGGCTTGGAGAAGGCATTTAAAGGGACCTCGTCTGCATTCCCCCTCCATTGGAAATAATGGAAGATAGAGCACTTTCTTCTGGGACCCATAGAATTGGACCCCCTGTTCCAATCTTTTTGAAACTTGGGGGGGGGTTGTTTTTTG
This sequence comes from Gekko gecko, assembly GCA_029375565.1. Taxonomy (NCBI): domain Eukaryota; kingdom Metazoa; phylum Chordata; class Lepidosauria; order Squamata; family Gekkonidae; genus Gekko; species Gekko gecko. The sequence goes on along the minus strand of JAPDNY010000005.1, from coordinate 71,839,413 downwards.
AGGAGAGGCACCAGCAGCTATGCTGCAAATTTGGTCCCTCTACCTCAAACACAGCCCCCCAGAGCCCTAGAAACCCCCAAACTGATTCTCCATTATAGCCTACTAGGAGTAAGGCCTGTTGTGGGAAGAAATACAATGAGCTCTAGAAGGAAGCTCCAGGTGAGTGTCCCAGCTATGGCTGGTGGGTTGGCAGAGGAAAGGGGAAAATAGAGGGAGGCAAGCCATGTTTATTTCCTTCTGCTTAGCTATAAGGCAGGGCTGTCTCAAGTTATTTCCTGCCCCAAGTGGGTAGTATGGGAGGATAGCCTCATGGTAACATGTATGGTTCCTTCCACCCCTGACTTATGTTGATTTGAGGTTATGCAGTGGCAGCTAGGGTAGAAAAGCACCTCCTCCTATGCCATGTCTTCTGGGTTCCAAGGGTCTGGAAAGCGGTTCCATAGCCAGTTACAGGGTTGCCAACTCTGGGTTGGGAAATACCTGTAGATTTGAGGGATAGAGCCTGGGGAGGGCAGGTTTTGGTGTATGGAGGGACCTCAGCAGGGTATAATGCCATAGAGTCCATTTCCCAAAGCAGCCATTTTCTCCAGGAGAACTGATCTTGGAGCTCTCCAGGTGCTGCCTGGAGGATGGCAATACTAAGAGGAGGGCCAGATCTGTAGATTTGAGGGGTAGAGGCTGGGGAGGGCAGAATTTGGGGTGGAGAGTGACCTCAGCAAGGTATAATGCCATAGAGTCCAGTGCCCAAAGCAGCCATTCTCTCCAGGAGAACTGATCTTGGATATCTCCAGGTGTTGCCTGGAGGCTGGCAATAATAAGGGGAGGGCCAGACCTATAGATTTGAGAGGTAGAGCCTGGGGATGGGAGGGTTTGGTGGAGTCCACTGCCCAAAGCAGCCATTGTAATAGCTGGGAAATTTTCTGTAGGAGAAATGATGTTCTGTGACTGGGGAACATGGTGATTTCTAGGAGATCTCCAGGCCCCACAGGGAGGCTGGCACCTCCAGTGACCATTTAAGGGAAGATTGGAATATGTATTTTGGCAGCTCCAGTGACTGTTTAATGGAAGACTGGGATATGAATTTTACTTCAGGACACATTCAGTGACTCTCAACAACCACAACCCAACTGTTTAGCATGTTAGAGGCAAAGACCAATCAGGCCACATATGCAAATGACTTCTGTGTTCCAACTGCCTATTGGGGGGGAGAAGAACAGCAAACTGTTTAGAATATTGGAGGTGAGACTCAGGCAACACAGCCAGTGGATAGGGACAGCTTCTGAGTGACAGATCATGGAGTGAACCGATTTTGGAGTGCATGGAATGTTGCCAGATGAAAATGGTTTTATTATATAGGAGAGATGGGGGGAAATACAGATTTATTTATTTTTTGCATACCCCTATTGTAGGCAGTCCATGATTTGGGGACAGAGACATGGGGTTCCCCCTACGGTAAAACCATAGAACAGGCTGATGTTACATATGGGTTTTTCCTTGAAATGACATTACATTGTTGCCGGATTGTGATTTTTTTTTGTTTGCATCATTTTTCTACTGCCAGCCACAAGAGCAGTGGCAGGAAATGGGAGCTGGGGGCAGGGGATCCTCTGCTCTTGGCGGGAAACTGGCAAATCTGGGCAGACAGTGGGCAAATAGTGGGTAATCAGTCCTTCAGGCTCAAAGAAAATATTTTAAAGGATTCTGAGCTTTAGCTCATACAGATAAAGCCTGGTCAGACACAATTAGGAATTGCAACACTTCTTTGTATGTTAACCAGGGCTCAGAAGCTTCACAGCTGTAGCTGTGAATTAATTTAAGGACTGAACAATTCTTATGATACTCAAAATCACACTTGGGAAACTGCTGCACACATCATTATAGGATACACCATGTTGATGGAGCAAATCTTGAGGAGGCAGTGGAAAGACTATTAAAAACAGAAGTGTTTTTTGAAAATAATAACAAAAATAAAAGTTAACAGGCCATTCAAGATTAAATTAGATTACAGCTCAATTATGACAAGTAAAAGGTTCAATGTACAGCTCTAATGCACCTCTTTAACATTCAGGCCTCTTTATCCAGCTGAAAGTAGGTTAAAACTATTAATCACATAGGAAGGCTTCTACCACATTAGTTCTGCAAATGCAGGGTTTTCTTTCATTAGCAGCCTTGAATCACCAACTTTCAGTAAAAAAGGACTATGACCAGGGGTCTTTTGCGGGGGGAGTGCACTGGAGCACAGCTCTGGCAGCTCAGGAGCCAAGCCCCACCCCCAGCCGGCCTCCCCGGGAGTCTTTCAGGCAGCCGCATGTCAGTTTCAGCTCCATTATATCCTATGGGCCATTGAAGTCAATGGTATCTTGGGGAGAGGCTCCATCAGCTACCCTGTGAGTTTGGAGCCTCTCCCTCAAACCCCCTCCCCTCCAGCCCCCAGAATATACCCTATGGTTTCACCATTGACTTTAACGGCCCATAGGATATAATGGGGCCAAATTGCTGCCGAATTTCTTTCATTCCCTCCTTTCCTTCTCCCCTTTTCCTCTTTCCCTCCTTCTTCTCTTCACTTTTTTCCTCCTTTCCCTGTTTCCCTCCTTCTTCCCTCTCTTTCTTTCCCTCCTTCTTTCCTTCTCTTTCTTTCCCTCTTTCCTTCCTTTTTTCCTTCTCTCTACCCTCTCTCTTTCCTTCCCTCTTTCCTCCTTCTGTGGCCCAACTCTAGTGAGAAGGCATTTAAACTTTAAACCCCTTCTCTCTTAGCTCCCCCACCCAGGCCAGCTTTTGAAGATGCCTCCCCCCCTTTTGCTTCCCCTTCTGACATCACTTCCGGTGATGTCAGGGGGCATGACATATGCTAATGGCCTAATAGCTCATTAGCATACCATACGCTAATGAGCTCCTACAGCTCTTTTTCTACGAAAAGACCCCTGACTATGACTGCCTTTCTTTTGACGACAAGATATAAAATCAACTATTCTTATTTCTAGAAATCTAGGCTTGACACTGAAAGTAAAGCAAAACCACCCCTACCCAAAGTTTATATGAAACATTTTAATATGAAACATAATTTTCTATGAAAGTAGACAAAGTTTAATATGATACAAGAGACAATAATGGGACCTTTAAAAATCATTGTGAGAACTTTGATATTTGCACAACGCAGGCCTGTAGCTACATTGTGGCATTTTGTGGCCTGGCCCCCCAACTTCCTTCCAAGGCTCCACAAGTTTCCATGCATCCCAGGCCCCCCAACACCCCGGGCATCCTGGAGTACTCCCCTCCCCTCCCCTCCACTGCCTCTGTCCCTTCCCCAAGTGAGGCTTGTTCAAAGTGACTTCGTTGCCTGTCAGCAGCCCTGCCGGCTCCATCCTGGGCTGGTGATTGGGGAGGATGGGAGGGGCTGTGGGTCCTGAGTTGGAGGCAGCTGTGCTTGCCTTAGTTGGCTGGCAGCTCTGTGAGTGGGTGAGTGCGCCGGCATGTTCCTCTACCACCTTGCCTTGCCACCTGCCTGCCTTTCCTACCTGGCCCCTGTAAAAGGGAGAGCAGTGGGCAGTTGCTGCACTGCATGCCAGTATGGGAGGCTGGGCTTCCAGTTGACTGACTGGGAGAAAAAAGAAAAAGTGGCCACTGCAAGAGAGGAGACACCGCCTGCTTTTGCAGCATACCTGCTGGATTTCAGCCGCCCTCTGTGTCCAGGGAAGGCGTCTGCCTTGCCTGCCTGCTGGCGGAGCACCGGGCAAGAGGGCCATAGGAAGACCTGACCCCAATCAGCTAAGGGTGTGTTGGGAAGCTTCCCTTTGAAATTAGTAAATGAGTGAGTCGGCAGGGGGGAGGGGTCCAAGCTGGGAAAGCTTTAACTTTAATTTAATCACCTAAGAAATTTAAAAGCACCCCCTGGAAAAGGAAATCTTGGCTACAGGCCTGGCACAACAGAATTAATATTTTAGGATCTATCACACAGATGCAGAAAAGGTTTGCAAACAAGAAAATATTCTATTGTTAGCAAATGCATTATTGAGACCATGAACAATGCTTTCGCCAAGTAGGTCCCCCCCTTCGTCATAGCATCGTGGTACATTCATAGACCTCCCAGGATTTCCCCAGCTTTCCCATAATCTTTCTCAAATCTGTTTTGGTCTAAAGTTTTGGGAATGATTGTAATAGAGCCTGGATGACTGCTGTCTGGGTGGGAAAATTTTCCTGCACAGGTGGCAGCCATTTTCTCCTGGTGACTGGGTAGTCTCTTATTTTTTAAAATATTGGCATTAGAAGATCACAAGTGGGGACCAGCAAGAAGCTTGCAGGGAGGATACATCCCATCCAATATTCCCTCTAAGCTCTGGAGTCTTGTGAGCAAAAATCCTACTTTGTGAGCTACTGGCATCAAAGCTGTGAGCAAGTAATTTGGCTACTGCATAAATCAGTTTGCTCTGGAGTCATCCTTCCTGAGCTAAGACCAAAATCTGTGAGCTAAAGGCTAAAAAACTGTGAGCTAGCTCACACTAACTCAGTTTAGAGGGAACACTGATCCCATCCCGCCACCTTTGCTTCCTTCCCTGTCCCCATTTTCTAACAATCTTCCCCCATCTATTTTTTCCCCTGTCCTTGTCTATCAATCCACCCTCTTTCTTCCCCTTGCCTTCTCTGTCAATATTCCCTCTCCCCACTCCTCTCCTTACCTTGACCTTCTCTTCAGTCACTGGGCCTGCCCTTGTGACACCAGCAGTGCCCCTGGGAGTCAGTAGGACCCTCAAGAGCCTCTGCGTCAGCTGCTGAGATAAGTCATCTGCACATCTGCTGAAAACATTGGGGGGAAGGTTAACCCCAATATAATTTCATAAGTTTTAAGATTTTTCTGCAATCTGGGGCGTCCCCTAGTTTAAAGGAAAATCTCCTCTCTGTTAGTGTGGGTCCAATCCACAGATAGATATCCACAGATCAGCCTACAGATATTAGATATATTGATTATATTGATATACCATGGTAAAAATATGGGAATTCCCAGCTTTCATTTTTTTAAAGAGTCTCTTGGCCTTTCCCTTGTTGAGATATAATGGGAAAGGCATGTCTCTGAAAAGGGATTAGAGATTTACTTTAAGAATGAAAGCTGAGAATTCGGAGAACTTGTTACCCATATTATTACAATGGTACATCAGTATAATGATATTCTAGTACCATTTTTAAAAAAATTGCAAAAGCCTGAGTGGCCCAGGGGAGGGTGGGTGGTTATTGCTGGGGGCCTGGGGCAGGGAACTTTATGGAAACCTGCCATGTGGAAGCTTCATTTCTATTGTACTTTATCTGCAGCCTCAGCCCCAATGGAAAAAACCACATAAATACTATGTAGCAACCACCCATGAAAACAGTAACGTAATCTGGATGATATACACATGATACAAACCAGACCCAATCTGAACTTAATCAGTAAAAGTGATAATGTAAAAAGAATCACTGGATTTTTGTATAAAGTTCTACCACAATGCCCAAATGGAACATACTACAATTAATTACCCCACTATAGCAAAAAAAAAAAAAAAAAAGCGCTAATTTAAAGCTGGATTCTGACCTTGCCTGTTTATGGCAAAAAATGAGAAAAAAATCAATATCTTTCATCTTCAGAAGGAAAAAAAGACCCTTTGTAAATAAAGGAAACCAAGAACTGGTTTATCATGTCAATAGTTACCTGGACTTTCAAGTCTACCAGTAAATCTTGTTTCATATGTGATGCATGTTAAGATTAAATTTATCTTTAAACATGTAATTACCAAGGTTACTAAACCCGAAATCAGAGGGTACCATTTTGGAGGTTCATTTCCCTCCATGTACATATTATAGACACCTCAAATCTCCTTCTGTAAACCCCCCCCCCCAATGCCCTGACCTGGATGGCCCAGAATAGCCCAGTCTCATCAGATCTTGGAAGCTAAACTAAGCTCAGGTTACTACCTGGATGGGAGACCACCAAGGAAGTCCAGGGACACTATGCAGAAGTAGGCAATGGCAAACCACCTCCAAACATCTCCTGCCTTGAAAACCCTATGGGATCATCATAAGTCATCTGTGACTCAATGGCACATTCTACTACTTCTACTACTACTACTACTACTACTAGTAGTAGTAATAGTAGTAAAGAAATTCAGTTTCAAAGGTGGTGAAATAACCATTTTCAAATGCTGATAGTTATGAAGAAACATTCCAATATGCAGGCTCACTGACTCAGTATATAAACACTGAAGAGAGGTTATACTAACTGTATACTAGCATGTTGCATAATGGATTGATACCAGTGTTGACTTAGATCCTTTGGTAAATTTTAGAGGTGTGCAATCAAATATTACCAGCTTGATAAAATGTCTAATTTTTCCATTATTGGGTCAACAGTATTTTATTTGGTAAAAGGCTTCCTGATAGCTTCACATTTCCTCCCATTTTTCTCTATAGGAAATAATGGGCAGATATCCAATCCAACATTAATGAAAACAGAAATTTTCCCTGCTGTGACTTTCTGATATGATAAAACCATTTTCTGACATTTAATGGAAACAATAATCTTGTCATTTCCAGACTTACAATACAGAATTGAAATGATAATTTTTCAAGTGCACACCCTTAGTAAATTTCTAATTGCAGAAGGGAGGGCAATTTTCCCTATCACTATAGACTTCCAACACTGTCCTCATTTTGTGACCTACATGAGCCCCATTTATGAAATTACTTTGGGCTAATGTGGGAGGGAGGAGGTGAGGAGGGACCATTTCAATGATGGAAATGCCTTCCATTATTGTGGATTTAGCATGGGATCCAAATAGGGATGCCAGGCTCCAGGTGGAACCTGGGGATCCCCTGGAATTACAGCTCACCTCCAGACTACAGACATCAGTTCCTCTGGAGAAAATTGATGCTATGGAGGATGCACTCTGTCATTGCACTCCACTGAGGTCCTTGTGCTCCCCAGGCTCCATCTCCAAATCTCCAGGAGTATCTCAACTGGGAGCTGGCAACCCCACTCCTGCTGGTGGCCCAGAGGGACATGGCAACCCTAGATTGCAACCATCCTAATCAGAGGTAGGTGCCCAGCTTTAAATGTTTAGCTTAAGGGTGAAATAAACATTCACATGAAACAGAAAGAACCTTCTGGACTATAGAATATTGTCTTCTGTGAGCTAAAAGAAAATAGGATGGCCAGACACTAAAGATTATTGTACATTTCTTTTCCCTACATGTGTCATTTCTCTTTTCCACATGTTTCAAATGTTTGACTATTAACATAAAACAGATTTGTTAAAATATCTTGTAATCTGTTTTTTGGTGAAGAATAATTCTAGAAGAAATTATTCCTTCTGCAATCTTACATCTATAATTCCTATCAAGTTAATGCTACTGAACTGTATCCTAACTCTACAGTCATCTTGAATGATAATATATTTTTGCTTATTTTCTGAAAATCTAAGGTATTGTCTACCTTACAGCATGTTTACATTCATATTTGAGGAGTATACAGCCAAACTGAATAAAATCTGCTTAGCCATAGATTCAGTCTCTATTGAATTGAATTCTGCCTAAATTATTCTTAAAGGTGTAATAATGAGACCCTTAGTGTTGTAGAGATTTCCCCTCAAATTTTGCATATTCCCACACTTTTTGCTTTCCTTCATTGAACAAGCTACCCAGAAATGCTGATCACATTCTTCCAGCATCTTTGCTCCCAAAACAGCCATCTGAACAATAAAGGATAATCTTTTTGTGGGAAGGTGAGCAACCACGCAAACCACTTTTTAAAAAAGAAATCTATTCTTCTTACTCTCTTAAATTTCAGAAGAAAGGAAACTTCCATGCATATTTCTCTTGGAGACACTTGTGCTGGTTTTGTGAAAATGTTTCCATCCGCACTTTATGGGTGCAGTGTCTCTGAGGCGTTGGGAACTCTACTCCACTCAAGTTGATGTAAGTGTACTTGCTAGGAACAGTATAGCTAGCTTAAACTAGGGTTATTTTTCCTTTGTATTATTTGCTTACTTCTCCAAACAACCACCCTCCCTTCCCCTTTGGATAGATGAGCTTTTGTAGCTGAAGTGTTTTTATCCATTTTACCACTGGAAGTTCTGCAGCAGACTTTTATATCCTTGCCCCTTTTGCTTTTCCTTAATAAAGCTTTTTCCTCCTAAGGCTACAAGTCTGTCATGTCCTGTTTATGCATCTCTATGCAATCACTAATGATCACTGGAAGAGGTGGCACAGTGACTACCAGAGTTGCCAACTGCTTTTCCATTGCAGAAATAGGAGAGGAAGAGTGGGAAAAGAGGACAAAACCATCTTGAGCTCATGCTGTCCTTGGGAATCTCTGGGGAAATAACATCACTCCCTCCTTCTGCAACAAGCGATATAAAACAGTTTCACTTAGATTCCTGCTTTGACCACCTATGATGGTTTGAGTGGATGCTCTTAAACTGAGGGCCAAAGTCTGGTGCTATTTAAGCTGAGGGATGAACTAAAGCTGTGAAACATGTCTAACCTACAAATGAATTTTGACAGAAAGGCACCAGTATTGATACTTGTTGTTCAGGGTTTGATGATAAGATTGTATTTCTCTCCCCCCCCTCCAATTACACTTCTGCTGACACATTATTCTTTCATTATGCTGATAACTCAGAAGGATCAGGTGATGTTTACTGAATTATTTTAAAGTAGCATGTGAAAAGAAATCAAGGCTGCAGGAAGGGAAGAAACACATTCAGCAGTTTGGAAGTGTCAAGCTTATGGGAAACACTTTAATTTATTTGGAAAATGCATGTGAAAATCCCAAGCTAATTAATCAGATATGCAACAGCTGACACTGTTTACATATTAGGAGACATTACAGTCAATTGGAAAAGTTCCAAGTGCTAAAAATGACAACACATATTTGGAGGCACAATCAAACTTGTTTTTTTGGGAAAAGAATTTAAACAGGTAAGAACCTTTGCTCCTCAAACATTGAGGATATGAAAATAAATGAGTTTGCACATCCCTAATTATTCTGAATCTGGACAACTGTAATAGCTACAATGTTAAAATAACATGAGAAACAGAACATACGCAGGGGAAATAGTTGGCCAGAAAGTCAGCAGACTAATACTATATTCTACAAATTAAATGAATTATTTGGCATTTGGAAAAAAACTCCTATAGTAGAGAATTTGTCTTCATATGGTTAGTGTCATTTTTGGTACAAATTCCAGCCAAATAATTACCTACTAATGAATTAAAATGGACCATCTGTCCATTTTACTACAGGATCCATCTATGCAGCTAGATTGGAAGGTAAAGTAATAAACAGTCAAGTTAGCACTGCAAAATTGACAAAAAATGTAAAGAAGGAAAAAGCAAAGAATGTGCTTGTAGTGGGTTACACCTTCACTTTAAAGACCAGAACATTTCAACCCTCTGCAAGAGCAAGTTCTGATCACATTGTTGGGCCAGTGATTTTCCTTTGGCTTGCTACTCAGAAAGAAGCTGGGGATGTTTAACTTCAGGTGGGTACTGATGTACCTTCCTACAGCAACTGGTACAGGTTTTTCCACCTTGGGGTAAGCTTTACCTCCTCTCCTTCCAACAAACACATTTTTGTTCTAGTAATGACAAACATGCTATGCTCCATTGCTGACTCAGGCAGGTTCCTGGCTCCTTTAAAACATTTGTCAGGTGTCTTTTTATTTAGTGGTTCAATGTCATGTTTATTTAGTGAATAAACATTTGCCTTGTTTTTTGTTGAATTTTTTCCAGAAGCAAGTCCAATTTCTTTTTGCTTGAAATGTTGCCCCTAGTAGAGCAGGGGGAATTGGCCTTGTGATGGTTGCACCAGTCAGCCAATCAGAGACAAACAAATGCAGCAAAATGGGCCTCAGCCAGGCTGAACCAGTTTTGAATGAACCAAAGTTCTTGACAGTTGTAACCATGAAAATGGGTTTAGAGGTGTTGTATAGTGGGTTCGACACAAAAGGAGAACAGACGCTGAGTGATTAGCAGCTCACACTTTACTGTACACAACACAAGAACACACCAACGGGTCAAGTGACCAACTATATACAACCCCCAGGTGCCACCTACAGATCCCATTGGCAGGTTTGAATTTCCCGCCACAATTCCCGCCACAATTCTCAGGATCCTAGTCCCCATTGTTCTCTCAGAGCCAAGCTCCATGTGTAAACCGCTGTGCCCTAGTCGCAGTCTGTGGACATAACACCCCTCCCCCTGTAGTTTGAGACCACCCTAGGTGACATAGTCCTTAAGATAGGCCAGGGGCTGATGCTCCCAATGGGAACGCCTCGGAACTGGGGCTGGAGTTTTGGAAGCCCTGCCCAGCAGACTCTCAAGTATTCTCGGCTGTGGTGGTGGAAGGGCCTCATCCTGCGCTGGGGCGGAGGCAGGGGGCTCATGGTTCTGCCGTGTCTTGGGAACAGGAGCCAGCTCCTGCAGACTGCCCCCTGTCGTTTCACAGTCATGGCCTCTGGTCAGGTCCCTGCTTTCGGTACTGGGAATGGGGTCAGTGTCCGATGCCAAGAGAGTGCACCATCGCAGCTGGGCCATGTGCCACCCCAGGACTTGGCCGTTTTCGGTGGAGACCTCGTATGACACAGGACCTGTGGTGCAGATTATGTGACCCACAAGCCATTGGGGGCCCCTGCCATAGTTCCTGGCATAAACCGTGTTGTTGGGAAAGAACCTGCTCAGCGCCTCCCTCTGCTTCTCCAGATGGCATGACTCCGGGGCCCTAACCAGATGTAGGTGGTCGAGGAGAATTGTGTGTCACCAGCCCATCAGGAGTTCCACTGGGCAGCGGCGTGAGACTGGGCTGGGAGTAGTCCTTTGTGCCAGAAGAAACCGGGCCAGTCGGAACTCCCAGTCCCCCTCCGTAAGACAGCTGAGGGCTTCTATGGCGGTGCACACCATGTGTTCCGCCTGATCGTTGGTGGCTGGGTGGAACAAGGCTGACCTCACATGCTGGATCAGGTTGCCATGGAGGAATTCTTGGAACTCTTCAGAGGTAAATGCTGACCTGTTGTCCGAGATGATGGTGTCTGGCAGTCTGTGGATCATGAAGATCTTGCGAAGGGCCTGGATGGTAGCCTTGGAGGAGGTGGTGGAGATGGGGCTTATCTCCAGCCACTTTGAGAAGGAGTCGACCGTGACCAGGAACAGCAACCCATGGAACAGCTGGCAAAATAGATGTGGAGCCTTGACCACATCATCTGGGTAGACTCCCAGGCCTGGGTGGGTACGCTTGGTGGATTGGGCTGGACGGCTTGGTACGTTTGACAGTACTTCACCCAATCCTCCACCTCCCCAGTCATCACACATAGCTCCTCACCAGGGCTTTCATGCACACAATCCCAAGATGAGCTTTGTGAAGGGCTGTCAGGACTCGGTGCTATAGGGTGCTGGGGACTACCACCCAGTCCCCCACAGTAGGCATCCCTCGTGTATGGACAACTCATCCCTTCGAGCCCTGAAAGCTGTAAATTCCAGGCCCGCTGTGGACACGGGCCACCCCCTCAACACCCAGCCCAGAACCTGGGAGATAACATGGCCCCTGGCTGAGTGCCAGGCGATGTCCTTGGCCCAGAGGGTGGAGTTGGGGAGGTCCTCCACCTGGAGGATGTGGTGCACCGGGGTCAGATTGGCATTGATGGATGGCAGGGGTGGGCAGCTGAGGGCATTGGCATGACCTATGTCCTTCCCCGGGTGATGCACCAGCATGTAATTATAGCCCAACAGGAAAATGGACCACTGGAGGACCTGCGGGGAGAGAACTTTGGTGTCCGGTGGTCCACAGGGAAGAGGCTGAGAAGGGGGCGGTGGTCTGTGGTGATGGTGAAGGGCTGGCCGTAGACGAAGTCATGGAACTTCTAGACACCCACCATGACTGCCAGGCCCTCGTGGTCAATCTGGGTGTAATTCCATTCCACTGCTAACAGTGTCTGGGACTAATAGGCGACGGGCACCTCCCACCCGTCCAGGAGGTAGTGGGCCAGCACATCACCCATGCCGTAAGGGGAGGCATCACAAGCCAGAACTATTGGCAGGGACTCATCAAAATGGGCCAGGACCTGGTTGGAGATCAGCAGCGCTTTGACCGCCTTGAACACTGCAGCCTGGCAGGGACCCCAAGGCTAAGGGGCCTGCTTGTCCTGGAGCTGGTGTAGAGGCTCTGCCACCGCCACCTTGTGGGGAAGGAAGGCATAGTAAAAGTTGAAGAGCCCTAAGAATGCCTGGAGTTCTGCCTTTGTTTTGGGCAGGGGAGCCTCAACAATAGCCTTTATTTTGTCCTTAGCTGGATGCAGGCCGTCCACATCAACCGTGAAGCCCAGGAAATTGATGGATGGCACCCCCAACAGGCACTTTCCCCATTTAACTTTCAGTCCTGCATCCTGGAAGGGGTGTAGGACTGCACGCAGATGGTGGGCGAACTCCTCTGGTGTAGCTGTGGCTATCATCACATCATTGAAGAAGGGTGTGATGCCCGTAATCCCTTTTAAGAGAGAGTCCATCGGGTTTTGAAAGAGTCCAGGGGCCACGCTCACTCCAAACTGTAGCCGCTTCACTAGAAAGGCCTGCCTGTGAGTCACTATTGTTCATTCAGTGGCAGTGGCCTTGTCCACCAGGAGTTGTTGGTAAGCCTGGGCTAGATCAAGCTTGCCAAAGATCTTGGTGCCGGCTAAAGTGGCTAGCACATGGCTCACTACCGGGACTGGGTAAGAGTGATCCTGGAGAGCCCTGTTAATCGTGCACTTGTAGTCCACGCAGATGCGGACATCCCTGTTCAGCTTCACGGGGGTGACTATGGGGGTCTCCCATGCTGTGTGGGAGACCGGTTCCAGGACTCCTTGTGCCACCAAGCGATCCAGTTCCGCGTCAATCTTTGGTTTCAGCACAAACGGAACAGTCCTGGAACGCATGTGGGTGGGGGCCACTTGGGGGTCGAGCTGCAATGACATGGGAGGACCTGTGTATCAGCCCGGAGTCCCATTGAAGACAGCCAGGAACTCCCTGCAGACTTCACCAAAGTCTTGGGGGGCTCAGAGCTTGACTCCCTCAATGGAAATTCCTAACGGGCCAAACCACGTGCAGCCCAATAGGCTGACCAGGTTGCCCTGGACCACTATTAAGTCCAAGTAGTCATCAAACCCCCAGTACTGGAACCTGAAGCTCCCCACTCCCAGGACAGGGATGTGATTTCTTTGAAAGTCCATCAGGGTCACTGGGGAAGGGTGTAGACAAGGTCCCCCTGTCGACATAGTCTCTTAAGGGTCTCTTCTGAAATGATGGAGGCCGCGGAGCTGGAATCCAGCTCCATGGAACAGGGGGACCCAGATTTTAACCCAGATCTGAATTTTAAGGGCTGAGGTTTGGCTGGGGAGTCGCAGTACCTGCTCTGAAGACTCGCTCGAGAGAAGGTAGAGCTCTTCCTGGAATGCGTCCTCCTCGTAGTGCGCGGTGGATCTGTGGTCTCGTGGGGGTTGTGACGGCACGGTCCAGGATCCCCGGGAATGGCATGCCCTTGCAATGTGGCCCTTACGACTGCAGTTCTGGCAGACAGCATCCCAGAAAAGACACATCTTTTGGTCGTGCTGGTCTCCGCAGCTGGCACAATACTGGCGGCTGGACTCCTTGGCCTGCATGGACAGATGAGCTGTACCTGGGTTGCACCTCTGGCTGGAGGCTTGTCTCCGGTGTACTGCATCCTCCTCTCAGTCGGTTGAGTCTGCGCTCATCTTGTGTGCAGTGGTCGGCGCTGGATGTGACCTCTCCCAAGCTGTGGCGGTTGTGATGGCCAATGCCAGAGTGCATTTTTCATCCTCCAGGATCCTGTGCCTCAGCTTCTCATTGCTGAGGCCACAGACCAGCTTGTCCTGGACGGCCGTGTCCACATACACCCTGAACATGCACTCTGAGGAATGCCAACAGAGATCAGCCAGGTATACGGCCACCAGTTCCCTTGGTTGCTGTTGCCAGGAGTAGAAGGCCACATGGTGTGCAATCTCTGATGGCCAGGGAATGAAATGGCCTCATAGTTACATTATGATGTCCTCAAAAGTGGACTCCATGATTTTCTTTGGAGCCAGCAAGCTGCGTGCTAGCTCCACGATGGTGGGGCTGCACAAGCCAATGATGAGGCCCCTTTTCTTCCCATCATTGTTAATATTGTAGAATTCCAAGATGGATTTGAGTCCCTTGACCCAGGCATCCCAGTGATGCAGTTTGCTTGGGCTGAACGGAGGGACCAGTACTGCTCCTGGAGCAACTGCCATCTTGCTGGGTGGTGTTGGCAGGGAAGTGATAAGCCTTCGGTGCTTACGTTTTGGAGCGGCAGTGGTTCCTTGTCTTCCACTGGCACCCCAGCAGCCCAGCCAGCTCAGTGGAATCCCATCCTCATCGCCATTGTTGTGTGGTGGGTTCGATTCATAAGGAGAACAGATGCTGAGTGATTAGCAGCTCACACTTTACTGTACACAATACAACATACCAACATGTCAAGTGACCAACTATATACAATCCCCAGGTGCTACCCAGAGGTCCCATTGGCAGGTTTGAATTTCCCACCACAGTTCCCATAGATGCTGACTCAGGATCCTAGTCCCCATTGTTCTCTCAGAGCCAAGCTCCATGTGTAAACCGCTGTGCCCTAGTGGCAGTCTGTGGACATAACAAGAGGGAAGCTGTGTTGGTCTGCAGTAGAAGAGCTAGATCTAGCATCTTCGAGACCAACAAGATTTTCAGGCTAAAAACTTTCAAGAGTCAAAGCTGGACTCAGTCTCTACTGGACTCAGATCTAGCTCTTCTACTGCAGACCAACATGGCTACCCTCTGTAAAATGCAGTCACTGACAGTAAATATGGGGGAAAAAGTTGAAAAAATATTTGCAAAATGGTTGTAATTCAAGGGCACAGTGGATTGCAATCGCATCTCCCAGTGGAGAAAGAGCTCAGTTCCAAAAGGTCCACATAGCATAAAAATGGAGACTGAAACAGGGACTGGAGCTTCCACTTCTTAAGTTAGACAGCAACTAGAATGAATATATAACAAACACCCTTTTCATTGGTGGTGCTTTTCTCATTGTCAGTTGAACTGGAGCAGGTGCAATCTGCTTTCTACAGCTCTGGTGTGTTCTTTTAGTGATTAGCAAGTATCTGCCTTTCAAATCCCCCCTCCCCCCGGTGTTTCTTTACTTGATTTTCTGCAGTGGGTTTTAGGGAAAGAGCACCTTTCAGTGCCTAAGTGTTGATCAAATGGGAAACAAACAAACAAACAAACAAACAAACAAACAAACAAACAACCCTGCACTCTGCAGGTGTTGCTTCATGCTGTAGTTTAGAGATCAGTTTGAGTGTGGAACTGTCAATATTTGATGTAAAAGACATGCTTCTGAGAGAACTATTAACTTCCCCACTCATATAGGATGTAATTATTGATTGCTGGAGGATATATTTAGTCTTTATTCTCTTTGGACAAGGCACCTGCAGGAGTGCTCATCATTTTTCAGAAGCAACGATTTACTGATCATTTTGTAATATCACAGCCTCTATAGCATCAGACTATATATATATATATATATATATATATATATATATATATAATAGAATCACAGAGTTGGAAGGGGCTATACAGGCCATCTAGTCCAACCCCCCTGCTCAATGCAGGATTAGCATAGAGCATCCTTGACAAGTGTTTGTCTAGCCACTGCTTAAAGACTGCCAGGGAGGGGAAGCTCACCATCTCTCTTGGCAGCTGATTCCACTGTTGCACAACTCTTAATGTAAAAAAAGTTTTTCCTAATATCCAGCCACTACATTCCCACCCTTAATTTAAACCCATCATGGGGAACCCTGTCAAAAACTTTACTGTAATCCAGGTAAACAACATCAACAGCATTCCCTCAATCCAGTAAATTTATCATTCGATTGAAGAAGGAAATGAGGTTGGTCTGGTAGGACCAGTTGGGGACAAATCCATGCTGACTTCCCAGGATTACCAAATTGTCCTTTAGAAGCTCGCAGACTGATCCTTTTAAAATCTGCTCCAGTATCTTCCCTGGGACATAGGCCAGACTGACTGGCCTATAGTTTCCTGGGTCATCCTTCCTCCATTTCTTGAAAATTGGGATAACATCTGCCCTCTTCTAGTCTTGTGGCATGTCTCCCATCCTCCAAGAGGTCTGGAAGATAATGGACAAAGATTCTGCAAGCTCTCTAGAAAGTTCTTTGAGCACTCTTTGGTGCATTCCATCTGGCACAGGAGATCTGTACTCATTCAGTGCATCCAGGTGCTTCTCAACTACTTCTCTGTCCATGTCAATCAGCAGCTCAGGTGCTGTGACTTGCCTACTACCATATCTAGAAGAGCCTATTGTCTTCTTCAGGGGAAAAAAACCTGAGGCAAAATAGGCATTGATCCTTTCTGCTTTCTCCTAACAGTAGGCCCATCACCTCTTTTATCTTGCATTTGCTCCTGACATATCTGAAGAAGAGCTTCTTGTTGTAGCAAGCCTCCCTGGCCAGCTTTAGCTCACTGTGAGCTTTGGCCTCACTGATGGCTGACCTACAGTGTCTAGCAACCCGTAGATACTCTTCTTTAGAGATATGTCCTTCCCTCCATTTCTTGAACATTTCCTTTGTTTCCCTTAGCACATCATGCAGTTCTCTGTTCACATTGGCTTCTTGGATCCCCTACCATGTTTCCTTCTTTTTGGAATAGCAATGGCTTGAGCTTGCAAGAGCTCTTGTTTTAGGAAAGCGTACCCCCCACCTTCTCCCTTCCAGCAGTCTTGCCCATGGAATGATTCTCATCATGCCCCCAAGTTAATTAAAATCTGCCCTACTGAAATCTAACATCCACATGTGGCAACGGATTTCCTTGGTCTCCCACAGCAAAAGGAATTCTAGCAGGATCCCCCCCACCTTCACCCCATCGACCATCTCTTATCTGTTGGTCAATATTAAGTTGAGTATGGCTGAGCCTCTCATAGCTTCTTTCACCATTTGATGAAGGAAGTTGTCAGCCAGACAGGTTAGGAATGTGCGTGACTGTGGTTGCAGAGTTTGTCTCCCAGCACATATCAGGGAAGTTAAATATATATATATTTAAAACATAAGTATATATAGTGGTATATTTATTGTATATATGTATGTCTGTAATGGAACAGTCTGCTCCTCCCCTAATACTTGTGTGATTTATTTTGGTCCTATTGAGTGGAGTTCTTTTTTCAGTTTCCAGTTTTGTAAGTTAGCTGAAGTTGTTGGTTGTTGGAGTTGTATCCTTGCAAATAAATGGCCGATGTATTGAGCTAGCTTGTCTCTGCTGAATTGACCTGAGAACAGGTTCCTGTGTTAGCACTTTAACCTGGGAACCCACAGCCAGAGGGTGACATTAGACACACACACATATATATTCCACCCAGATGACCTTTGTGTTGGCCAAAATTTGCAAACACATATCTTGTTAATGCTCATGCAAGATATACCCACAGGTGTCAATGAAGCAACTTTTCCAGATTTCTTTTAATCATATTAATACAGAATTGTGAACTGCTGCATTACAAACTGGGTAATTTGTTGCCTGAAGGCATTATACTGCATTATAAAAACATCATGTTTCAATAAGCAATACTGGTAACTTCTCATGTCTAAAGGAGACAGCGTTATAAAGATGTGTTACTTGTAGTAAGTACCCCATGCAGATTTCAAGCAATGTGATCTCCATACTCACAGAACTAGTCAGCCTCATTATTGCCTTTGCAAATGTACAGAAAAGCATGTAACTGATATGTAATCCATCACATAGCCTAATCAAATTATTTCTGAGAGTGAGAATCTACCTCTATTTACGCAAAACCCTGTGGCTTTCCATTGGCTGGTGATACTATTTCTTCTGAACTATTAATAACGGCAGGAAGGATTGAGGGAAATGTGAAGCCTTACACAAGCCTTATACAGGTTATAAAGGATGTTTACAGAAGCACTTTATTGTTGATCCAAAAACTATTGTTATCACTGGCCCCATATTCTACAAGATCTTGAAATGGTGACAGAATTAATCAGGATATTTTCTACACTGTAACAAGGGATTTGAGAGGTGGGATCTTGGACCACTAGTAGTGATTGGAGATGGCACCCAATTTGTAAATAGTTCTGTTTTTCCAGCTTTTTCAGACTTTCAAAAAAATGTGATATCTTGCTGAAAGGTCTCAGGATAAGCCTTCTTTACCAGCTCAGAATGTGTTTTCAGAAACCCAGGATGCACTTATAGGAGGCTTATCTACAAAATGTGCAAAGCCAGTGATAATCAGGCCTAGAGTCAAGAACAGATTTCACCCTTAGTCTTATTTCTCCAATCCTTTGTATTGCTACATAAGATTTTCCAGACATGTTCTCCAGTTATTCCTTTGTGGGGAAAGAATAATACATCAAAACTGGCCTTTAGATAGAACCCTGCTCTTACTTGCCTGGAATGGATAGGCTGTGTGATTTTACATTGCACATATAGCAGAAAACTACCATTACAAATTATGCCAGCTGTTCAAGATGGATATTATTCTTGCACTAAAAGCTGCTGTTGCATCCTCTGCTTCCATAGAAACTGATAAGCACTGGCCCAACAGAACTATATGAAAATAAATGTACTGGGAACTTTCTAATGAATCTATTTTTCTTGGCCAAGTTTTGGGCTAAGACCATAGCACTTGTACATTTACAAATATAATATTTCAGGAAGAAAAACTCATCGTATTCTGTGACCATTTCCCCACATTGCAGTAAATATATCAGAGGTTCTTCTGCTACATAACCTTTATATCCACCAAATGTTTTATGGTAATCCATACACTGATGATTGTGTTAGCAATCAGACCCCTTCTCTCGCTGAGGGGCAGTTTATAGCTGGAAAACCGGAAACATCCATCATATAATATAATTTCAAATATCATAACTGTAATGCACTGCCTGGTCTAAAATGACACAAAATGGGTGTCTGTCATTGTTGTTGATGTTCAGTCACTCAAGTCTGACTCTTCGCAACCCCATGGACCACATAATGCCAGGCCCTCCTGTCTTCTGTCATCCTCCAGAGTTCGCTTAATGTCATGTTCATTGCATCGATAACACTGTCTAACCATCTCATCCTTTGCCGTTCCCTCCTTCTTTCACCTTCAATCTTTCCCAGTATCAGGGTCTTCTCCAGTGAGTGCTCCCTTCTCAT
Organism: Gekko gecko; assembly: GCA_029375565.1. NCBI lineage: Eukaryota > Metazoa > Chordata > Lepidosauria > Squamata > Gekkonidae > Gekko > Gekko gecko. The sequence goes on along the minus strand of JAPDNY010000005.1, from coordinate 71,820,189 downwards.
TTGGTGGCCAAAGTATTAAAATAGATGTCAGACAGAGACAAATCTGGACATGTAGTTTAGAAGTGTAAGAAAGAGCAGCTGGCTAGCTAACGACCCTCTCCTCTCTGAGTAGATCCATAATTTAGGAAAAATGGGTCTCCCAAGAACCTATTGCCTCATATGGAACTAATTCCAGCAACTGTCCAGCATCACTTCCCCTCTCCCATTTACCCTAATTATGCAACACTTAGCATTATTCAGCAAACCTGGTAGCTTTTCCCATTCAGTACTTGTTGTGTCATCAAAAACCATTTAAACCTATAGTCCACCTCAGAAAATCCCATCATTCATCTCCCAAAACCATTGTTTACCTCCATAAAACCCATCAGGTTATTGTTTGGGGACAAACTTGTCAGCCTGCCCCAGGCAGCATTTTGCCCTATATCTGGACTACACAGCTGCCAGTTTGTGTGTGTGTTCTCAGCACCATACATAATGCCCCCACTTGCATGGGGGCCTGTCCTTTTCTCCATGAAATGCTAGTCATTTGGCCTCCTTCTTTAAGACTGGTAATTGTATAGCCTTCCCCTAAAGTACCTTTTCCCTCTCCTCCCTAATTTCTTCTTAGTTAGCCTTGTATGTGTTTCAAGTGTGTGTGTGTTTTGCTCATTTTCTATTTCTTTTTAATAAAAACCTTACTGGTGGAACATCTAACTGGTTTATTTTGAGAGCTCTCTTGAGGGAAAAATCCCCATAAACACAGGTGGAGAATCCCAGTTACCTCCTCTCCCTCTGTCTCCTTAAAGCTACTTTCCCCAGCCAAATAGGAGACTGCCTCTTTGGGTAACAACTGCAGGGCCAATGTGATGCCCAAGAGATGTAAGTGAATGAGACTCCAAATTGGCTGGGAGCTGCATGGAAGGAGGTGCACTCTTCCTCTCCTCAGCTGCTGGGTTCAACATAAGACAGCCACTACTTTGTGCACACACTAGAGGTGGCAGCCAAGAAGGTGCATTTGCCTCTCCCCAGGCATCTGCCACTCAGTTCCAGTGCAAGATTGCTGCATCTTTAGCCTGCCATGGACTGCTAGTGGAAGAGCACAGAGGAGGGCTTGAAGAAGAGCATTTGTGACAGCAAAAATATCTTCAATTGCCTCCAAATGACTATATTTAAAGTAATGGGAAAGAGATAATTCTATTTATTATTTGATTAACTGGTTTCATTGAAAGTTTTTGGAAATGTTTGTTAACAGCTATGTAGACCTATTTTTCCCTGCTTTTATGACACTTTGTGACTGAAATTCATATTCTGGTTCTTCATTTTCTTTGGCAAAGCAGCAAAAGGAGGAAAAGCCAACATCATTGGTAAGAATATTTGACAGCCAAGAAATGAGCCAAAGAACTCCTCTTAAACATTGGACTAGGAACTCATATTTCCCTAGTCTCATAACAAAAAAGAAAAGAGGATGTTGTTCATAACATTCATGATTTCCTGTGACAGAAAGTCATATCAGCACTCTGTGACAAAAAGTCAGATCAGCACTCTGTTCAAGTATTGTGGGCAAGGAGAGTGGGTCAATATCCTCAACCCTGGCCTTCCTATTCCCGCCTCCCTTCTAGGATTCTCATCCCCTCCATCTTCCCCATTCTTCACTACTAAATTCACACCTTTCAAGTAATTATTAATACATAGGAAAAGCCCCTTTTGATTATTAGTAGCATTTCTCTGAGCAACCATGTGTATATAAAAATAAGGTTACAATGAAGGAGCTTTCGTCCTGATGAAAGCAGCATATAGCCATGTAATTCTCAAAGCTTTCAATCATTAATATTTTATGGGCCTGCCTGATGTGGCCAAATGTAGAAGCAAAAAAAAATGAACTTCTATTTAAGCATGCAAAGCATAAGTAATAGGTTTCATCTCTAGACGTAGGGAGGTGCAATGCAAAGAGCAACCTAGATGTCAAGAGGAAGAAAAAGAATTCATTTTCTTCCCTCTTCTTTATGACAGGACTTCCCTGCAAGGATTGCCCATCTGATGGCAGAGACATTATTTGCTATGCACATCTTTACCTAAAACACCCAACAGATGGAAGCTGTGAATAATCCAATGTTGATTAAACTCCATATTCCAATGTTCTCCAATATTCAGTGCCCATCTCGGACCCAAATACTGAAGACAACTATTAGTTTAAAACAATCTGTCAACATGCTATGTTTATCTGCATTAAATGAATTTCATTGGGAAAGTTTTCAATTCATGTATTTGCTGAGTCATCTCAGAATTATTTATTTGAACAACAAAAAAGGTATGTGATGGGTAAATAATATAATGAGATAGTGCAATATTGTTAGTTCAGAGCTATATCTGTTATGTCTTCCAGGACTGTGTGCATGTAAAGTGTCATCAGCTGACTTATGGCAACCCCAGCAAGAAATTTTCAAGGCAAGTGATAAGCAGAGGTGGTTTGCCATTATTTTTCTCTGCAAAGTCTTCCTTGGCAATCTCCCTTCCAAGTACTGACCATGCTTAGCTTCCCATATACAGAGGTAAAGTTGGAAGTGGGCAGAAAGCTTGGTTCAAGATTCCTTGAAATAAGACATTTCCCAGCATTGGGCATTTTGTAGAATGAATAGTCAGAGCTCTGTTTTATTAGTGCTGTAGCATCACATGATTCAAAGGAAGCCCCACATTCAATTACTTCAAAAGTCAAATATTAAGTAATATATATTTCTTTGTTTTTCCATTTGCATTTGATTTTTATTTAGACATAACCCCCCCACAAGCAGTTTAAATCTGATGGCAGCAATGTTTCAGGAAAATAAATTGGACAAAACCCAAAGCACATTTTACTTTTTGAAAGCTTTGGAAAATAAAAAACTTTTCACCTGGCAATATAATGAAAGTGTAAACAGCTCATGGATTATCCTAAAAAGAATGTTCCAGAAATGGGTGGCTGTGACACATGGTTTCAAGTCTGCCCTCCAGGAGCCTTTGAAATGCTAGACTGGACTGTTGAAAAGTGTGTGTGGGGGAGTTTGGCACTTTGCTATCCAGCTGACAGAGTGTGTTGTTTGATTTATTGGGAGGTTGGTTAGGTGGTCTGTTGGTTAGGCAGGGAGTCCATTAGGAACTTTAGTATTTAAAGACAGGTAGGGTTAGTGTGCTGTTACTGTCAAAAACACTTTAAAAGGGGGGAAGCTTATCTGCTCAGTGTTATAAAAGGTTTGAGTGCTGTTCCTGTCAAAAACAATTCAGAGCCTTTCTGTTCCATAAGTCTAATCCATTGGACAGAATCCCTGTTTCATAACCATTACCCCTTCTCAGGTCCTTACACTCTAGTAACTTTAAGTCCAGTGGCATCTTTAAGACCAACAACATTTTATTCAAGGCATAAGCTTTTATGTGCAAGCAAACTTCTTCAGGCATTGCCTTCATTGCAGACTAGAAGATTAAGTGATTCCAGAAGCCCCAATTATCTCTCCTTTTATATGAAAACCATTTGGGGTGGCAATGTTCTATGTGTGCCAAAATCAGTTGGCTGCATGAACTGCCACTCAGAATGTTTCCCAATCCCCTGACTGCATCGGGACAGAAGGTCATTGGCTTCATTGCCTCAGTCCTGCCCACACAAGCAGTGCCCACAAAAATGTAGCTCACACAGTGCCCGGCTTCCTCAGACAATGAACACTCTGGCCCCACTCTGCTCATTTAGGAGGAGGGTCTGTGCTCAACCTGCCCCTTTACACACCCACCACCACCAACCCCAGGGTCCGCTTGGCAGCCTGAGGAAGTGCACCGCACACGCCTTGTGGGAGAAGTCCCACCTTGCACATGGGGAGGCTCCCCTTCTTCTCAAGGGACCCAGGTAAGAGGAACTTCACTTTCCCATCCCATGGAGATGCCCCCACCCCATGCTGAAGTTGGGGGACCTAGGGAAGAGGATGAGGAGGCAACTGCTCCGCTCTTGCCCAGTATCCGGTGGCAGTGGGCACCACACCGGCAGCACAGGAGGAGTGAGCTGCAGACCCCTCTGTGGTGCTGCCATGCCACACCACTCCCTCACTGAACATCTGCCTGGCTGGCATGACTTTACAGCAGGTCCAGGACCCCCATGCTGCCATAGAGGGAGCAGGGGGGATGCACTGTGTTGAACCAAAGGCTGTGGTTCAGCCAGGGCAACCAGCCTTTGGCAGACAGTGGGCTGCAGGCTCACCATCCTGGCCACACTGGCACCTGGACTCCCAACCACAGTGCCAGGCGACAGGGTTAGGGTTAGGGGAGTAGGCCGGCCAGCCTGCCACTGCCTCTGTGCTTCTGCTGACTCCAGTTTGCTGACAGGAAGTAGGAGGCAGACCCTGCCCCAGCCAGGAATGGCTCGATTCCCTCTGGGCCTCTGCAGCCTCTCCCCCCAGGAAGAAAACTCTGGTGATGGGCACTTTTCCCCAATGCAGCCAACCTGGCGAAAGGTGCTTCTGCAATGGGGGCTGCCTTTCCAGGTTCCCTTCGGTCCAGTGGTAGGGAGTCCCACAGCCCTTTGGAGATGCTGCCTGGGGAGCAGAGGGTTGGCCTCACCGGGACATGCTCCTCTGTTCCTTGGGCGGGGCTACCACTAACAATGCTGCTTCTCTCCATGATCATTTTCCCCCACCCCCCAGAGAAGAGCCAGCCTGCTGCCGTTGGAGTCAGAGAGCCTCACACAGGATCCAGGGAGAACCAGTGTCAGGTGGGGTTGCAATCTCTGGCCTGTCCTGGCAGGACCTGGGGCCAGGCACAAACACCCAGCCTAGCCTACCCCACAGGGTTGCTGTGAGGGTAAAATGAAGGTGCAGTGAATGATGCCAGCTGCTTTGGGTCCCCCTTGGGGAAAACAAGGTCAGCCATAGGGAACCCTGGGTGGGAGGCAAAGGCTGAGATCGAAGGGCTGGCCCAGGGTCACCTTGCAGCCTGCTCCCACAGCAGAGTGGGGACTTGAACCCAGGTTCACCAGATCCAGCCCAGACAATACACCACGGGGGGGGGCACCGTGGGAGGGCTTCTGGAGTTCTGGCCTCACTGGTGGACCTCCTGATGGCACCTGGGTTTGAGCCACTGTGCGACACAGAGTGTTGGACTGGATGGGCTATTGGCCTGATCCAACATGGCTTCTCTTATGTTCTTATCTTCTTATGCCGTGGTCTCACCATGGCACTTGGACACAGCTGTGGGGGGGACCCAGCCCAATGCTGCAGGCCGGGGCACTCTCCCACACCCTCTCTAGAGCTTGTTGCATTTTTCTCTGCAATAGGCCTTATTCCTAGTAACAAATAAAACAGTGTTTTTAATACAAAAAATGAAAGAAGTTTGTAGGATGTGAAATTTAAGTCTCTAGTTTCTCTTTTTGGACACTGGATGTTCTCACAGTGCCACCCCTTGGCTGCTTAACTGGCTGGAAACTGAAATAATAACCTCTGGAGAATTTTGAGATATAACAATGAAAATCTAGGGATCCGTGAGGACTTGCATGGGAGTAGAAATCATTAACCCCCATTTCCATTGATTCCTTCCCCAAGCTATCTCCTCTTTTTCCTCTTTTGTTGATTATCTACTATTCTTCCCCTTGATGCTCTACTCTTGCTGTCTGCTGCCTTGTGTTTTACTTTCCTACCTTACCTGCTAATGCCAACTCTGTTTCACTCACTTGTATGTTCTATTACATGCATGACAGTTGCCCCGTCCATTCCCTTTTTGTCTGTCTTCATGGCAGTCCTGCCTCTGACCCAACACACTCATTCCCTCTCCCTTTGCCACATGTCCAATTATCCATTCCTCCTTCTTTCATTTTCTGGTTCCCACATTTTTCATCCCCAGATGATCACTGCCTTATTTAAAAAAAAGAAAAAAAAAAGGTTTCTTGCATAGTGTCTCAGGGCTAATAGGCAACTCAGTATGCATGATCTTTTTCACAATGCCTGAACTTAAAGGAATTTTGAAACAGAAGGTTGTACATTGAGTTAGTGAAAGAAATGGTAGTGAACTGAGAGTATAACTGTAAACAATTTATGTAATAAATCTGGTTCAATATTATAAGTTAGCCCAATTGAAATGAGAAAGCAAAAAGAGCCTTCTCTTTAATATATGCTTTCAAAGGGCAGCAAATATAAGGATATCCAGTAGGAAGATAAATCCAACCTAAAAATTACATCTGTCCTTTAATTTAGTAAATCTAACTAATTCAACAAATATTCAGTAACGACCATTGGGAACATTCAGACCATGTTTGCCATTCCACCATAGGAGGCAGAGGATCTTCTGTTGCCAGCAGGTGGTTCCCTGCTGCCACTCAGCTGGCTGGGGGGGGGGGGAATGGCAGGAAATAGGGGAAACACTGGCAGTGTCCTGAGGCACTGACATCACTCCCCACATATCTGGAAGTGATGTCAGTGTGTTGCTGGGGGATGTTGGAAGATGTTCTGGCTTTTGGGCAAAACTTTAAGTTGTCCCAGTGTCCCTGGTGACATGCTGATGTTGCTTCTGGGTGCAAGAGAAGTGATGTCAGCACATCACTGATGACTGCCCTACATCACTGGCCAGGGCCCCCACTGTAGGTAAGTTCCCTGCCAGTTGCCAGGACCTGCTTCAGTTTTTTAAGTAATGAGAAGAAGAATGAAAAAGACTGACACAGCATATATGTGCATGACAGGAAACAGGGAAGTCTTCAGCCTGAACAATTATCAGATGTTCCCAACCAAGCAAAGTAAGGTAGGCCAGAAGGAGATAGGGTTTATCATCTGTGATGGACAGTCAAGGGATAATGTCTCACAGAGTCTCTTTGAGTGACAGGCTGTTCAAATAAAATTCTGTGGAGAGTGTCAGTTAAGTTATGACAGTTGGAAACCAATAATTAAAGAAGAGATAGTTTAGCACTGACTGTGGACTGGGAAGGAGGCAAGGAATGAGTGAGTGGATCAGCAAGGATCCCCATTCAAGCTGAAAAGGGAAACTGGTTCTAGTTAAAAGAAGTCATCCCTGCCAGTGAAAAGGGAGATAGCTCTTGAAAGAGGAGTGATCCCTGGTCTGTGTATGAAGAAGGATTTTGGGAATTGGCTTGAATGTTCCTGTCTTCTAAGTGTCAGTGAAACTCAGAAACCTGTGCTTGACACTAAAAAGAAAGCCTCTCTCCTCAAAGTTTCAAAGACCTTGTTGAAAAGTAAAAACACCTACTTGTTGGCAACATATTAGCTGGATTTAGTGTGATTACAAAGTTACATTAGTTTTTATTATCAGTCCACCTAATACATCCTACCCCTAACCTTTTCCTCACCAAATTTAATACAATATTTTGTTTATTTTTGAACATTCAAAAGCCTCTTGTGCACCATTTGAGAAGTAGAAGATAAGAAGGTGATTTTGTTTCTTCCCTGGACTGGGCCACATCAAAATATATAATAATGTGACAGGTTGGGACAGCCATACACCAACTAATAAGCAGAAAATAAATAAAGGGACCACTGAGCAAGAAGGAAAGGAGAGAAAAAAGAAGAAAAATCCTGTGAGTGAGTGAGGGAAGAGGGTGAGATTGTGAGCCCCAACCCCCACCGAGCCTGTGCTGGCGGGGGAGGGCTGATTTGCCTCCATGTGAGGCATGAAGAAAGAAGAGACTAACAGGGGGCAGAGCCAGCCTTTTTAGGTCTGGCTCTTGCCCCCCCCCCCTCAGTACTTTGCCGCACTTGGAGAGAATGGAGACCAAAGGCTGTGCTGCTGGGTGTGTGGGGCTTTAAGCCTGTAGCAGAAGCAGCAGCGGCGGCGTGGTCGCGTTTCTGGCATCAGGCTGGATCACGGCTGTTAGCTTTGGTCTGGGGCGGTATTTTTGGAAGCAGCTTGTTTTGGCAGCATCGGGGGATCGTTGGTGGATGCAGCATGGGATCGTCAGCTTCGGAGGCTTGTGTGCGGCGGTGGCGGCTGAGGCCATGCTGCAGTTTGTGTTTTGGAAACAGTTCTTTGGGATGGAGCCTTGGGTCGTCCCCCCCCCTCCAAGCAGCGTGGTACGGCTGCAGTGGACCCTGATCACCACTACTTGATCCCTTTTTGTAGTTCTGGTTGCTATCTTGAGGCCCATAGTCCTGTGGACAATTAGCGAGCATGGGCTGTGCGGCGGGGTGCTCAGGCCTTTTAGGCAAGGGGCCTGTTTTGGTGGGAGAAATAACGGCCATTTAGACAAGTTCAATAGGCAGCCATTTTAATTTTGTTCACTGGGCGGCCATTTTGGGGTGATCGTCCTTGGCAGCCATTTTAGACCCCAACCTCCTCCGTTTTACTGGCAGCCAATTTGAGCTTTAGACAGTTGATCACTTTCTGTTGCTATTTGGGGTTGGAGTGTGAGAGCTTAGCATCGCTGCTTTTCACTTGGCATTGGAGGCATGGCTCCTAAGAAGGGTGCAGGGGTGTCCAAAGGGAAGCAGCCCACCCTGAAAAGGGTTGGGGTTGTTCCTGCACCTGGCAGGCAGCCTCCTAATAAGCGGCATGCTCAGGTCCCCGTGCAGGTCCTGGTAGGTGACCCAGTGCATTCATAAGCTATGCAGCCCATAGTTCCATCACCAGGGTTGCAGGTGCCTTCAGCACTGTCAGGCACAGTACAATTAGGAATGGTTTCTGCGGCACCTGCTGGTGCAATTTCACCAGCTTTATTGGATGCATTTTGGGACAGTCCGGTGAGCAGGGCCATTCCGGATAGGCTAGCTGGGATTGAACGGCATCTGGAGGGGCCTTCACCCTCCGGTCAACCTGCTATGTCTTGTATGGAGTCCTTCCAGGCTCAAGTACTGAACCGTCTTTCTATTCTTGAGAGCTGGTGTGCAGGTATTCCAAGCCAGAATGCTGTATCGGTGAGAGGTGAAGCACGACCTGTGCCGATGGAGGTTGGCACGATGGAGAGACAAGGCAGCGATCCACAGGTGGATACTCAAAGTGTCCTGCCACGGGTATCAGGTATGTCAACTGCAACACAAACACCGGACATCACTTGGCCTTGGGGCCCAGGGGGCATCCAGGCTTCTGCCGTGTCACCTGTGTCCATGTTGGGAGGGGCAACTCTTCCTAGGGTGGCCAGTATGCCTATTCTTTCTGGATCAGTTGGGGCTATACAGGCTCCACCTGCGGCTGATGAGGTAACACCGGCAGGCACTTTGGTGGGTCCTCCCGTTGGTGAGGGTTTATTGACATTACCAATGGGTGGATCTTTGCCAGCCCCAGCAGGCACAACTCCCCCACCCTGCTCAGGCCAATTGCAAGGTGGGGTGTGGACTGGATGCGCTCCCCCAGATCCTAGTAATCGGACTTACGAGATGGTGCCTGCAAAGGAGCTAGCCATGCCGTTAGGTGATCACCTCACTGTGGCTACCAGGGAGAAGATTCTGCAGGGAGATTATGTAGACGTCTTCTCCTTGTTGTATCGGGAGTTAGATAAGAAAGATTGGGAGGACCTTGACAAACGTGACAAGGAGTGCTTGAAGTGTCGTAGCGTGGATAGAATATATGCTAACTGGTACCCTGGCTTCTTAATCTATGCGGGAGTGCTAGTTAGGGCAAACCCTGAAAGGGCTTCTTCGTTGCTCTAGTATATGGATATAATCCATAAGGGTTATTCGGATTTTGCTGGGTCTGCTTGGATGGAGTATGATAGGGCCTTCCGGATGAAGGCAGCTATGTACCCAGCTCTCCGTTGGGATTTGATCCATCCACATATCTGGATGCAGATGATGTCCCCAGCCAGGCCTATGGGGGGGGGAGCATTCAGACAGTGGGCATATAGTGAAAAAGGCTAATACAGCCAATGTTGGGGTTCCTACGTCCCCAGGTAGCCAGATAATGCAAAGGTGCCCTTTGTGTTGGGAGTTTTTCTCACAAGGGTCCTGTGGCCGTAAGCCATGTCCCTTTCGCCATGAATGCCCCCTCTGTGCCGGCTCCCATGCCTTTCCATCCTGCCCCAAGTCAAAGTTCAGATCTTCTGCTAGGGATGGCAAAGGGAGGGGGTGGTGGTCAGGCCTTACCTGACAAAGGGACCCAGTCCAATTAAAGTTCCTGTGTTGGAGCACTTGTTGTTGCACCTTTATCCTAAGTTTGCCGATAGGCAGTGTTTGTTGGAGGGTTCAAGTTTGGTTTTCACATTCCCTATGGGTGAGAGATGTTCTTTTTCAGCTCCTAATTTGCCCTCAGTTCATGGCATGGATCAAGTGATAGAGCCAAGATTCTGAAAGAATGTTTGGAAGGCAGGGTAGTTGATCCTTTCCCCTTTCCTCCGGTGCCTAACCTGCAGGTATCGCCCTTGGGTGTAGTACCAAAAAAGGCACTTGGGGAATATCGCCTCATTCACCATTTGTCTTATCCTCACGGCAGCTCGGTGAATGATGCCATACCTAGTGAACTCTGCTCAGTTCGGTACACTTCTTTTGATGAGGCAGTTGGTATGGTCCGTAGCTGTGGGCGAGGGGTCGAATTGGCTAAATGTGGTATCAAGTCGGCTTTTCGTCTTCTGCTGGTCCATCCAGATGACTTTGTCCTTCTGGGTTTCTCCTTTGATGGGCAGTACTATATGGACAGGGCTCTCCCAATGGGATGCTCTGTGTCCTGCGCTGCATTTGAAAGGTTTAGTTCCTTTTTGGAATGGGCTCTGTGTGCACGCACGGGCTTGTCCAGTACTACCCACTATTTGGATTATTTTTTATTTGCCGGCCCCACTGGATCTGGAATTTGTGTACAGTTATTGTCCAATTTTGAGCAAACGGCTCAGGAACTTGGATTTCCTTTAGCTGTTGAGAAAACAGAAGGCCCTAGTGTGATCTTAACTTTTCTGGGTATCGAGTTGGACACTGTGCTGCAATTGTCACGCTTGCCTCCTGATAAATTGGCTAACCTTCGGTTAGTTGAGGAAGCGTGTACTAAAACTAAATTGACACTCAGTGAGTTGCAACAGCTAATTGGGCACCTTAATTTTGCATGTAAAGTGGTGGCCCCAGGGAGGGCATTCTTGCACAGGCTGTGCGACTCAATAATAGGTTTAAGGCGTCCACATCATAGGACCAGGGTTACTCAAGGGATGAAAGATGACCTGTCAGTTTGGCGGGACTTCTTGGCCTCTTATAATGGGATGTCCTTTTGGAGGACCAATCTCCAACTTGAGGCTGAACTGCAGGTCACCTCTGATGCAGCAGGCTCTTCGGGTTTCAGTTTCTAGGGGCCACTGGTGTGTGGAGGACTGGCCATTTGAGTGGATTCATGCTGGGTGGGTCCGTGACCTGACGTTTTTGGAGTTTTTTCCCATAGTGGTAGTGGTGTACATCTGGGCTGATGACCTGGCTTGCCAGACAGTTCACTTTTGGTGTGATAACATGGCAACAGTACAGGTCATCAACTCCTTAACGTCTAGGTCACCCAGGGTAATGATGCTTTACCCTCCAATGCTTGCACTACAATATTTTGTTTAAGGCCAGGCATGTGCCAGGAGTCAATAACGGGGTCGCTGATGCTCTGTCTCGGAAACAGATGGAGAGATTTTGTCAGTTGGCCCCAGACTCTGACCAAGTAGTGGTAAGAATGCCTGAAAACCTGTGGCAGATTGGAGGGCTGAAACCGAGAGGGCAATGGGCTTAGCTCTTGCACCCAGCACGCGCCGGCCTTATATGCAGGCCGGCCAACAGTTTGTGGCTTTTAGGCAGAAGGTGGGCCTTCAGCAATTCTGGCCTATCCCAGTGTCACACCTGATCCAATTCTGCATGTCTGTGAAAGGTAAGGGTCTGTCTGTCCGTTCCATCCCTGGCAAGTTATCAGCCCTTGCCTTTGCAAGTAAGGCCAGGGGTTTCAGGGATGACACTGGCGATTTCCGTATTCAGAAAATGCTGGATGGCTGGGCCCGAGAGGATGGTGCTCCTCCTGACATGAGAGAACCTTTTCCCCCTGCTGTACTTAAGGTTTGAAACCCCAATGGGTTTCTTTGTGTTCGGATGCATACGAGGCTGCCTTATTTCATGCAGCAGCCTTGGTTGCATTCTTTGGGGCCCTGAGAATTAGTGAGTTGGCGGCCAGATCCTGACAGGACAAGTCGGGCTACGCGTTAAGCATGGGAGATGTCCGGGTAAGTGAGGAAGGCCTACAAATTACAATCCGGCATTCTAAGATGGACCAATTGAGCAAAGGCACTATAATTTCAGTGGGCCCTTGTTTTGATTCTGACCTGTGTCCAGTTGTGGCACTAAGTTCATATTTGGTATTGAGGGGGAGTAGTGCAGGTCTCCTGTTTATACACAGGGATGGATCGCCCTTGACCAGGTTTCAGTTTTGGGCAATTACCAAGAGGGCTCTTGTTGCTTTGGGCCTTGGTAGTTTCCAATTTGGGACTCACTCTTTCAGAATTGGGGCAGCTTCCACTGCTGCTGCTATGGGATATCAGGGACCTGACATCCAAAGACTAGGCAGGTGGCGGTCAGCGCATTACAAGATGTATGTCTGGACCTGCAAAGTCTGAGCTTCTCATTCAGTTTTGTTATAACAGGAATGGAGCATGTTGTTTTTGAGCCTTGTGCTCTTGTCTTGTTATGGTTAACTTAGTTTCTGTTTCAGGTGCGGTTGGTGGCCAGTGGAGGAGCCGTGTGCTGATCTGTGGCCACAGTATGGTGTTCTGGGCCGCGCACCAGGCCAAGAGAAGGACCATTGGATCCCAGTTGGGATGCAGTGAGCGGGCAGAGGTCGAGTGGCTTGGCCGAAGAGGCATGCACTGGCCTCAGTTGATGCCGCTATTGTTTGGGGAGAGACGTGGTCCTCCGCCTGATGTGCTGATGATACACCTTGGTGGTAATGACTTGGGTCTCATGAAAGGTAAGGCGCTAGTCAGTCAGGCCAAGGCAGATTTGTCTGGCATTGCAGACCGTTGGCCGGGGATGCAACTGGTCCTGTCAGTGATTTTACCACGCCAGGTGTGGCGCAGCATTGGTGACCCTAGGTGTCTGGACCGGGCGAGGCGGAATGCCAATCGGCAGCTTAAGAATGCCATGGAGGGCAGTTTGGGCATTTTTCTGTTGCACCCTGATATACGGGTCGAGTTCCCTGACCTGTATAGGGAGGATGGGGTGCACCTTTCTAACAAGGGCAATGACATTTTTCTTTCAGATCTGAAGCGAGGGGTCCTGGCGGCGCTGGATCGCATGGTGGGGGTCAAGGCCTATGCAGAGGCTTGGCCTTTGCTGTGGCGAGGTAGCATGATCTGGATGGAAATGGTGAGCACCGGGGCATTGTTATAAAGGAAATAAAGGGTCCTCCAGGAACGGCTTTTGGGCCTTTGTGGCTCAAGGCCGGGAAGGGGTGATCTTCCTTGGAACAATCTGGCCTGGCCTACCTTAGCAGGCCTTTGCGGCTTCTGGGGTGGTGGGTCAGGGGTTCTTTTCAACATGCCAAGTTGCTGGTCAAAAGCTACCTTTGGTGGCTTGCGATCGGAGCAGGTGCATCGCCCAGAAGAAATGCAGGTGGTCAGGAGTTTGACACCTGTCATATTCCTCAGTACATTTCTGGCAACCCCTCGCTAGTATTTGTTGTTATTAAATAATTAATAAAGTGGCCCTTGTTAAATCCATAATGGTGTCTGTCTCTTCATTCCGACTGGAGGGGCAATGCCATATCATCCTTTTTTTGGAAAACAATAGTCCCCCCACATATACTACCTGTTTAAGTATTTCAAAAAAGTAGAAAAACGTATAAGGTAAGGCTTTCATGTCTCCCCGTGTCAATGGTGCATGACAGAAATGCCTATATGGTAACTGTTTTTCTTTGTGGAGAACTTGGCATTGGTGATCTTTAGAATATGTTGTACAGTTTTTGAACATTTCACCCCAGTTAGGTGGGGAAAAGACGTCATACCCAGAAATATGTTTTCCATTGAGACCAATAACAAGGAAAACCACACTGATTCTCTAATAGTCAGCATTTTAATAATAATGGCTCAACTTTTTAAAAAAGAGCAGACTCTAAATCCAAAACAATATTTTTGTGCACCTCTCCATTTTACTAACTCACAGCTAGCTCACCAGAATAGTTAGCTCGGGGGGGGGGGGCTTTTAGTTTAAGCCTTGCAGTGGTAAAACTCAGATACACAATGTGAAAAGTTTGTATTTAAAAAATCAAATAATTACTATAAAAATGAAGTCCTATGGTTGGTATTTTCCTCACAGTGACCTATTCGGAGGTTGTAGTTTATTCATAACAGCCTAAAAAACTGATAGCTAGATATGACAGGCCATAAAAGAGGTCTTGATTCATAGTCAACAGAAACTTCAGATATTGTGAGAAGATTGTATTCCATATCAATGGAAAATCAGTGATTTATGGAGTCCATCACTCTGCTCTAAGAAGGGGCTTAAAATCCTGTCACTTTGACTTGCAAGATATGTGTACGGTGTCATGTTTTATGGAGTTTATCTAGCTAAAAATGAAGGATGTGCCTAGCCTGGATAGCACAACAATCTGTAGAAAAGTTTGCCTCAGATATTCACTGACTAAATTCTCAAACATTCTCTGCCTCCATTATTCTCTTTACAAGAAAAAATGTGGTGTCAAATGCACCTCAAAGAGGGTTTGGGTGAAAAGCAGCCGTTTGTAACTAGCTACATGAGAGGAGTGTGGTAAATGGGGCATAACACAAAGCCTGAATACATAATTGTACAAACTTCTTCTTAAGAACATTGTGATGGATAGTTAACCATTTTCTTCACAATCACTCTAGATATGATTATCATAAGAATCCTTAGGATATTTTGCCTCTCTTCTAAGCACTAATGCAATTAAAGTAAAACTATCTCAATTAGGGAGGAAAAGACTACAGTGAGAAGCTGTCAATCATGCAGAAACAATATACATTATTTAGCCATCAGCTTCTATAGCTACAGTAGAATACATTCCAAATCATCCACTTTGTAAAATTATTGAAGTATGTTCTGCTAAGTATTATGTTACACAAGTCTCTGGCTACTCATGAAAAACCACTGATGGCCCCTTTCCCTGTCTTTATTTCAAAATGTAGTATACTTCTTTATTTTTTAAAAAAATGTAGTATTCTAATACAGTCTTGGTTGTGCCACCCCTTTCCCTCTGTGTTACAGAGGGATGCATTTAGAAACAACATAACTGCAATGCCATAAGAAGGCATCCTCAAGTATTAAAAAAAATAAATAATTTGAAGTTTAGAGTTTATTCTATTTTATAACCACCTACGCAACACTATAGGAGAGAGAATATGGGTCAGTAAGATGAGGAAAGCAAACAGCACAGGATATAGGGCAGAAAGGGAGGAAATGGTGATCAGCCATTAAAAGATTATACATAGTAGCATCCAGGGGTCTTTTCGGGGGGGAGCCCACCGGAGCGCAGCTCCGGGAGCTCAGGAGCCAAGCCCCGCCCCCAGCCGGTGTCCCGGAGAGTCTTTCAGGCAGCCGAATGTCAATTTCAGGTCCATTATATCCTATGGGCCATTGAAGTCAATGGTGAAAACATAGGGTATGTTCTAGGGGCTGGAGGGGAGGGGGTTTGAGGGAGAGGCTCGAAACTCACAGGATAGCTGATGGAGCCTCTCCCCAAGATACCCACCAAGTTTCAAGAACATTGGACCAGGGGGTCCAATTCTATGGGCCCCTAAACAGGTTGCCTGTATTCCCTCCATTGTTCTCTATAGTGGGAAAAAAATAACTTTTTTTCCCACTATAGAGAACAATGGAGGAAATGAGGCAACCTGTTTGGGGGCCCATAGAATTGGACCCCCTGGTCCAATGTTCTTGAAATTTGGTGGGTATCTTGGGGAGAGGCTCCATCAGCTATCCTGTGATCTTGGAGCCTCTCCCTCAAACCCGCTCCCCTCCAGCCCCCAGAATATACCCTATGTTTTCACCATTGACTTCAATGGCCCATAGGGTATAATGGGGCTGAATTGCCACTGAATTTCTTTCATTCCCTCCTTTCCTTCTTTCTTTTTCCTCTTTCCCTCATTCTTCTCTTCTTTCCCTCATTCTTCTCTTCTTTCCCTCATTCTTCTCTTCTTTCTTTCTTTCTTTCTTTCTTTCTTTCTTTCTTTCTTTCTTTCTTTCTTTCTTTCTTTCTTTCTTTCTTTCTTTCTTTCTTTCTTTCTTTCTTTCTTTCTTTCTTTCTTTCTTTCCCACCTTCTTCTCTTCTCTTTTTTCCTCCTTTCCCTGTTTCCCTCCCTCTTCCCTCTCTTTCTTTCTCTCTTTCCTTCCTTCTTTCCTTCTCTCTACTCTCTCTCTTTCCTTCCCTCTTTCCTCCTTCTGTGGCCCAACTCTAGTGAGAAGGAGTTTAAACTTTAAACCCCTTCTCTCTTAGCTCCCCCACCCAGACCAGCTGGGGAAGGGAAGGGGAGGCTTTTGAAGATGCTTCCCCCCCTTTTGCTTCCCCTTCTGACATCACTTCCGGTGATGTCAGGGGGTGTGGCATATGCTAATAGCCTAATAGCTCATTAGCATACCATATGCTAATGAGCTCCTGCAGCTGTTCTTCTGCGAAAAGACCCCTGGTAGCATCCAAACAATTTCACAGATTCACCAAAGGACAGTCAAACAATTACTGCTTCCAACATACACTAGCTGCAGGCTACCCAACTGCCCAGACTAGCAGGGCATTTGCTGCACTTGCACCAATTTCAGTTGATGCAGTTCCTCAAGGTTTGTAAGGCAGAGATGTTCCACCAGGCCTTTGACTGAGGACAGCGACAGGTGCCTTTCCCTCCTTTCTTCCAGTTATGTGTCCCCTACCTCTTTTAGAAAGCAGCAACACAGTTTAGAATTTGATAACACTATCTATGGATTGTTTTTATTTAACTTGTTTAATTGTTGGGAACTATTTTTATCTTGATGTATTTTACCATTGTTGTTCATTGCTCAGAGCCCTGAGTACTCAGGGATAGAGAAATTCATAAATCAAAATTATAAATAAATCTAAATAAACAAACACCAGCAAATTATTTGTCTACCAGAGTATAAGTTGTGACAGTTGTCAATCATTTTCCTGATCCATTCTGCATACTCTTCCTCCTTCCTCATTGTTTTGCATTTTCTCTTTCTGTCCTTTGTCTGTTTAATGCCATTGCCTGACATTGTTACAAAGACGATGGGGAACACAGCGTACATCATCACTTAAAGAACACAACAGGTTTTCTTAGAGGTGTTGAAAAGGGACCACCAAGTGGAACCATAAGATAAATGAAACACACATCCAAGCTCACCAGTCTCAGTGGTGGGAAGAAGAAGCCAATCTTAACTTTGCTTAAACATGAGTTCTCTGGAGATCAAGTAGAAGGGTATTTTAACTTCTTGACTTTTATTGGGGTCAATGAGCATTTTCAGTTTTTTTAGGGTACCTATGTTCAAGTAGTACAAATTCTTCCTGCTTGAATTATTTTTCTACAAAAATACAATGTGAGCTGATACTCTGAATTTTATTCAATTAATAAATGGCTGAGAGATATGGTTGCCAGCTCCAGATTAGGGAAGGTATTCCAGAATCCATTTCATATTTACTTGAACTAATGACAGGATCTCTCTTGGAACAGTAAGGCCAGTATTTGACAGATTCAACATAAAAATTAAATATACAAATATCAGACAAAACCAGTCCTGCCAAAAACAGGACATGTGATTTATCCCAATTAATGCAGCATCCTGATATCTCCATTAATTCAGTCCTAAGAAACATCAATTCTTCTGGTAAGATTGCTCAGGCTCAGATAGCACAGCAGAACCACCATCTGCATACAACATGAGCTCAAATTCAGCACCCCACACTTTGATACCTTTAATGTCCATTGGTTGCCAGATGGCACATGCCAAGGACTCTAAATCCAGATCAAATATTAGAGGCGAGAGAGGGCAACCTTGCTGTATGCCATGGGCAACAGGAAAACTCTAAATGGAAACCATTAGTAATTACTTAGAACTGGGTTCTTTATAAAGGATTTTTACCTAGTTAATAAGTTATTTATTTATTTATTTAACTTTTACCCTCCCACCAAGGTTTTCATCACAAAATACATAAACTCCCAATTCAACCTGTCAAAGGCCTTCTCTGCATCCAGCAACAAGGCCAACAAAGAGTCATGCCTGTATTTTGTAGTAGTAATAATATCAAGCAAGTGTCTTAGATTATTAGCATTTTGTCTCCTTGGGACAAAGCCTACATGATTTGGATTGAGCAAAGTATGTAGCACATGTTTAAGTAATGTTGAAAGTGTTGTTCCAAGGACTGTTGAGTTTTTCCACCAACATTTATGAGTGATACTGGTAGGCTTGCCAACATCCAGGTGGCAGCTGGAGACCTCCTGCTATTACCATTGATCTCCAGGTGATCAAGATTTGTTCCTCTGGAGAAAATGGCTGCTCTGGAGGATGGATTCTATATCCTGCTGAGATCCTTCCCCCAGGCCCCACCCCCAAAATCTTCAGTATTTCCCAAGCCAGAGGTGGCAACCCTAGCTACTAGTTAGTTACTAGCTACTAGTTAAACTGTTGTTAGAGCAGAAAAGTAGGTCTTTCCCTGGCTTGTGCAGAACTGTAATTAATACTTCTCACATCGCCTTTGGCAGAACACCAGAATCTTGTTCATCTCCTGCAATCTGAACCAAGAGGAGGTACCAATTCAGGGGTACCATTATACAGGATACCCCTCTGCTCCTGAATGTTACCACTCTCTATATATTTTAATTATTGTTTCAGTTTCTGAATCTGTTAGAGGAGTTGCTAGAAATTCCAGATGTTGCTTGTCCAAAGCTGGCAGGTGTATCATGCTCAGAAACTTTGAAGAAGCGTCTGCAGAAGGGACATGATCCATAGGATAAAGAGCTGAATAAAACTTTCTAAATTGGTCATTAATTGATTTTTGAGTTATTTATCTTAATTGCTGCAATATAGCTGCAGGCATATAGTTGCTTTAGTCTAAAACCTTGTAATTTGCCAACTTTTTCTTCTGACTCCCAATAATTTTGGTTAATCCAGGCCACATTCAGCTTGCAGAGAAAGCAATTAGTTAAAGCCATATCTGAGTTTCATCATGCTATTGTAGTTCTCAGAAGAAGGAGTAGAATTAAAATTGCTTGCTGCATCCTGTAGTTTAATTTCTATTCTACTCAGCTCTTCAACATAGTGGTATACCTAGCGTATTTGGCACTCAGGTCAGATAATTTTTTAGCACCCCCTCCTCTTTTTGTTTGCTGTCAAGTCTCAACTGTCCTATGGCGACCCCACAGGGTTTTCTTTTTATATATATATATATATATATATATAAAGAATTTTATTAGTTTATACATAGAAAGAGGGAAAGGGGAAAGAAGGGAAAGGGAAAGATACAGAGATCTATTTTTTTTAAAGTCTAATTTAACATTCTGCATGGAAATTTTCTCATAAAAGCTTATAACCATCATTCTTATCGTTCTTCATTCAATCTTAATTTCTCAGTACATGTCTTAACCAGTCATAAAAGGCCCTCCATGGCCCCATAAATTCTTCTTCCATTTCTCCTTTTAATATATTTGTCAATTTGTCCATTTTGGCACAAACTATATTCTTTGTTATTAACTCATAAAGCATTGCAATTTTCAATGTCCTCCAAGACATTGCAAATAAAATTCTGGTTGCTGTTATAACATGTAAAATAAAGTATCTATGGTTCTTTTCTAAGTCATCTGGTATACAGTTTAACAGGAATATCTCTGGTTTAAAGGTATTGTAATATTCAACACCGACTGTAAAGGAGTATGTACTTCAATCTAATATTTATGAACCTTTTTACATATGATAGCATGATCCAACATGATTGTTACATTTTCAGCATTTGTTACTCAAGTTTTTATCCATTTTGGCTAACCAATCTGGGGTTAGGTGCCATCTATAGAACATTTTAAATAAATTTTCTTTAAATGAAACAGATTTACTCAACTTAATATTCACATTCCATATTTCCCACAGGGTTTTCAGGGCAAGAGACATTCAGAGGTGGTTTGTCATTGCCTGCCTCTGCATCAGCCCTGCTTAGCTTCTGATATCCGATGAGATCAGGCTAGGCTGGGGCTATCCAGGGCAGGGCATCTCCTCTATGCAACAAAATTATTTTTAGTAATAATCATGAAATAAAATAAAATATAATAATAACAGACAGAAAATAGATTCAGTTGGGTAGCTGTGCTGGACTGAAGCAGTAGAACAAAATTTAGTTTTAAAGGTGCTACTGGACCAAAACTTTGTTTCAGTGGCCAGAAAAGAAATGCAGACAGTTAAAAAAATATTTTATTTAACTTCATATATATAATCATGCCAATAAAAAAAATTCAAATTCCTACATGCTATTCTGCCATGAAAAACATTTACTTCTGCTTCATTGACTATGCTAAAGCCTTTGAGTGTGTGGATCACAATAGACTATGGCAGGTTCTTAAAGAGATGGGAGTACCAGACCACCTCACATGTCTCCTGAGAAACCTGTATAAGGGTCAAGAAGCAACAGTTAGAACCGGATATGGAACAACTGATTGGTTTAGCATAGAAAAAGGAGTATGACAAGGATGTATATTGTCACCTTGCTTATTTAATCTATATACCGAGTACATCATGCAAAATGCTGGCCTGTTTGAATCACAAGCTGGAGTTAAGATTGCTGGGGAAAAGATCAATAACCTCAGATATGCAGATGATACCACTCTGATGGCAGAAAGTGAAGAGGACCTAAAGAGCCTCTTGCTCAGGGTCAAAGAGGAGAGCGCAAAAGTGGGCTTGAAGCTCAACATCAAAAAAACTAAGATCATGGCATCTGGCCCCATCACTCCTTGGCAAATAGAAGGGGAAGTCGTAGAAGTAGTGACAGACTTCAGGTTCCTGGGATCCCAGATCACTGCAGATGGTGACTGCAGCCATGAAATTAAAAGACGCCTGCTCCTTGGGAGGAAAGCAATGGCAAACTTAAACAGCATAATAAAAACCAGAGACATCACCCTGCCAACAAAAGTCTGCATGGTCAAAGCAATGGTATTCCCTGTAGTAATTTATGGCTGCGAGAGTTGGACTATAAGGAAGGCCGAGCGCCAAAGAATAGATTCTTTTGAACTATGGTGCTGGAGAAGACTCTTGAGAGTCCCTTGGACTGCAAGGAGATCAAATCATTCAATCCTAAAAGAAATCAACCTTGACTGTTCCCTGGAAGGCCAGATCCTGAAGTTGAAGCTCAAATACTTTGGCCACCAAATGAGAAGGGAGCATTCACTGGAGAAGACCCTGATGCTGGGAAAGATTGAAGGTCAAAGAAGAAGGGGACGGCAAAGGATGAGATGGTTAGACAGTGTCATCGATGCAACGAACATGAAATTGAGCAAACTTCAGTGGACAGCGGAAGACAGGAGGGCCTGGCGTAATCTGGTCCATGGGGTCGCGAAGAGTCGGACTTGACTGTGCGACTGAACAACAACAAATTCTGTCATGAGAGCCAGCATGGTGTTGTGCTTAAAGTGTTGGACTGGGATCTGTGAAATCAAAGTCTGAATCCCTGCTTGTGCCATGGATGTTTCCTGGGTGACCTTGGGCCAGTCACATTACTTTCAGCCTAGCCCTGGCCTGGATAGCCCCAAGATAGCCTGATCTCACCAGATCTCAGAAGGTAAGCAGGACTATTATAGAGGCAGGCAATAGCAAACCACCTCCGAATGTCTCTTGCCTATTCCTTTTCAAAACATTTAAAAGTTCATTAGTTTTCAGTATACAGATTGAAAACTTCATTTACCTTTTGAGAGTTCTGGCACCTCCCCCCCAAAAAAAGCCCTGATATATGATAACTATCTTAGCTACCTAAGATCACTGAAGAAATGACACCCCCCCCCGGACTATCCTTCTTCCATGGACATATCTTAGTT
Organism: Gekko gecko; assembly: GCA_029375565.1. Taxonomy (NCBI): domain Eukaryota; kingdom Metazoa; phylum Chordata; class Lepidosauria; order Squamata; family Gekkonidae; genus Gekko; species Gekko gecko. The sequence continues at coordinate 71,798,297 of JAPDNY010000005.1, read as the reverse complement.
CTTTGAAGACTAATAATGGTATTCTTTTACTAGCTGCTGCTAGAGTACCCTTTGCTCTTTTTTTATGTATTTTCAAACTAAAACTGAAGCAAAACCCTGTATAGATGCCTGTCCAAAACCAAGAGAGAACGAGAGAGTTCTACCAAAATCTACTACTCCAAACCCGTGGCTACAAAATCCCACTGAAGCAAATTAATATAAATGCAATTGAAATAAATCAAGTGCAAATTCCAGTTCCTATTTGCTGTTTTAGTATTAATAGATTTGCTATCTCAGCTAACTGTAAAACACACATAATTATAAAGTTCCTGCAGTCCGGTATCCTAAAATGAAATATAAGCTTCGTAGAAGATTATTTACAAGCTAGCATTTTGAAATGCAAGCATTTTCCCACTAAAATGGACATTAATTAGACAATGTTGCCCACTCCTCTCATAAAAAAACTCCTCAAACACACACACACACACACATATGCAGAGAGAGAGAGAGAGAGAGAGAGAGAGAGAGAGAGAGAGAGAGAGAGAGAGAGAGAGAGAGAGAGAGAGAGAGAGAGAGAGAGAGAACTTGGAATTTTCTTGGTCTTTATTACAGCGGGAGAGGCTGCACAACTAAATAACTGATCATCTGAACAATTAAGTCATATCTCCCCAAAGCCTGCAGCTGTACAAAGAAGCATTGATTTGCTCTCTGGCATGCACATACCAGTTTATCTTCAGGGCTTAATAGTTCTGTATATGGCTTTTTGATGTACCAAGCCTGTGGGTTCATAAAACAAATGGATATACACATTAAATTATAGAGAGAGCAGAGGAGTATTTACCCCATTTGTACTGCTGAAGAAATATATGGATGTAGTCAGGTAATTTGCATTGTAGCAAGCGAGTCAAATGAGAAACATATTTATTTTGCATGCACTATTTTGATCTAGATCTTCCACTGAATAGCTGAAACATGGTGAATGTCCGTATTCATATGTGAATGCTGACAGTCCGTGAGGAATTTTGTCAATGTCCAAAAAACAGATTGAAAGGTTCTGCAGTCATTAAGTAATCTGCAGAAAGTCTCTTTTAATCAACACAGAATAACTTTATTCGTGAGAAACAAAGAGAAGAATGTAAGGCCAAACTGAGTCCTTCATAGCAGTTCTCTTGCCAGTTTATCCAGGCACCAGTAAAACCTAGGCTGGAACTACTCCAGATTCTATTATCCTAGAATTTAGTAAAACATGAAACAGGCTATTCAACATGGAAGAGGTACACAGAGTCTCACTTGATGGGTATGCAGAAATGAACTGACAATCACACATAGGTGATTATAAACACTCCTTGTATTTTCACTCATACCCTGAAATCAAGATGCTAGCTGCCACATTGGGTTAAGTGAGGGTGTATTAATTAACTCTGAACTACGCAACTTATTCTAGGGGGCTGCAGTGGCTCAGTGGTTAAGACGCTGAGCTGCAGACCGGAAGGTTGGTAGTTCAGCAGTTTGAGACCCGAGTGCTGCATGACGGAGTGAGCTCCCATATCTGCCCTCAGCTCCTGCCAACCTGGCAGTTCGAAAGCAAGAATTCGCAAGTAGACAAATAGGTACCACTTTGGTGGGAAGGTAACAGTGTTTTGTGTATCTCGGCATCTAGTCATGCCAGCCACATGACCATGGAAATGTCTTCGGACAGTGCTGGCTCTTCGGCTTGGAAACGGAGATGAGTACAGCACCCCTAGAGTCGGATTCGACTGGCTTTCGAGCAAGGGAAACCTTTACCTTTATCTTAACTATGCAATTTATTATATCTCACATACCCTTTTGTGTTCCCTAAAGGCTCCCCAATTGGGTTTGTCAGGATTTGGGCAATCCCACTCTAGCACACGGCTCCACAAAGCCATAGCTCCTGTCTTGATTCTCCTTTTCTGCACCAAGAGTGCACATCTCTCAGCACCATCACCCCCCTCCTCTCAGTGAAAAGGTTCAAGTGGTAAAGTGCAGCAGTGAGGAATTCACCCCTCTTAAAATCCCTGGGATTATTAAATCACGAGTGGCTAAGTGGTTTGGATATTGTCCCCTACCCTGAGATGTCTCAGGGTAATGCTAAGAACTGAGCATGTGTGCAGTTGGGAAGCACAGAACTCCTAGCACACTTGTGATATAAATTCCTGGAGGTCACAAGGACCTGGTCCTTATACTTATGAATTGGCCTTCATTTAAGAATCACTGGGTCTTCTGGATACAGCAGGGCCTGTTGAGTGTTATCTGAAGAAGAACATTATTTTTTTTATTTAGGCCTAAATATACGTCAAGGTTAGGCACCCTGATATGGATAGCCCAGGTAAGCCTGATCTCGTCAGATCTCGGAAGCTAAGCAGGGTTGACTCTGGCAAGTACTTGCAAGAGAGACCTCTATGAAATACCAGAGGCGGGAGGTTGGAGCAGGCTTTATTCAACCACCTCTGAATATCCTCCAGGCCCCCAGTAGGGGTCAGTCACCAGAGGTCACCATGTCTTCCAGGTACACACATATACACTCATACACACATATAAAATACAAAAAAAAAAAAAAAAAAGACTGGGTGTGTGCATTCAGTTTATCTGAGCCAAACAAAACTAAAAAAAAAATACCTTACTGGTATTTTGGGATATTTTAAAGCCAAATACAAATTAGAGAATTTTTCCTGCTACCGGAATAATCAATACTGAAAAAGCCGATATTATTTGGCTTTTATTCAGGAATACCAAAAAGCGGCTGTGGAAATTTTTAACATTTAAATGACTACACTTATCTTTAATTTCTGGCTCTTTCCCACCATTTGCTCTAGTTTTCAGGGCAACAGGAGGCAGGGATAAGAGGGATTTCTGCGGGCCAATGGCAAAAGCCCCTTAGGGGGAGCTTAGATCCAGTCACTGCAATGCATTTTTAAATGGCATTGCATTGCATGTTTGCAACTTTGCACAGTTGTTAATGTGAAATCCAGCTAGCTACTTTGCTTTCCTCACCTATTAGCTAGGTAACAGGAGGGAGAGGGGAAGGACTTGGTAAATAGGATTTCAGGTTAGTGGGAACATTGCTCTTCAGCCAATCACAGAAGTCTGGGGTTTTTTTGAAACTCTTCTGTGCATGGGCAAAGAGCATAAAAGCAAAGATTTGGCTGAGCTAGACTCCATTGTTGAGACAGAGATTTTGGAGAGTGTGCTCTGGCTTTGGCTTTAACTTCTGCTCTCTGAGCCTGTCTCCTGCTGCCTGAGAGACGTTGCTGCTGAGGATTTTGGATCAGATCCTGCCTGCCTGGGGAAGACAGTGACTGGTTTGATTGAAGAACATTTTTTAAAAAGCTTTCTTCTTTTATTGTTAGTTGTTCTTTAAGCTTGGTGTGTGGGTTGTGGGTGGGGTGAGGCAAAGCACCTCCTTGGGCCTTTTTTGTTTCCTTTTCGTTTGATCGTTACTGATTTTACATTTTTCTGGTGTGGCTTCACAGTATGGAGGGGTGTTTTTTTTTACTTGTTTGGGTCTGGGGAAAGCCTGAAGGCAAGGGCCTCCTCAGGCCTTTTTTGGTATCTTTTGGATTGATTCTTACTGGTTTTCATTTCTTCTGGTGTGGCTTCACAGTTTGGGTTTTTCTGTTACTTGTTTGGGCCTGGTAATGATTCTGTTAGAGGGCTGAGGCCAAGGGCCTCCCACCACAGGCTTTTTTGTTGTTGTTGTTCCTTTTGGTTTGATTCTTACTGGGTTTAGCCAGAGTTCCTTCTGGTTTTGTGGCCTTATTTTTGTGGAGTTTTGCTGCCGTTTAGCCCGTGGGGAGGCCTTTGGTTCTTGGCTTTGTTTCTTTGGAGTTGCTTTAAAATCTGGTTCACTTATTCATTTTTGGTCCTTTTGGGAGCTTGTGTGTGTGTGCATGGTTTAAAAAATCTATTATTTTACTTGAATTCTCTCTCTCTCTCTCTCTCTCTCTCTCTCTCTCTCTCTCTCTCTCTCTCTCTCTCCCCTTCACCATCACTTTTTTCTATTTTTTGGGAGTTGTGGGGGCGATACTTTGTGCTTGTTTCCTTTCTTCTGCTTTCCCTCTTTTCTTTCTTTCTTTTTTGGTCTAGAGTATATATGTGTGGAAGGGCTTTTGGTTTAGGTTCTTCTGGCTTTTTTCTGCCTTTTCCCACAGTACCTTTCCCCACCTGTATTTCTTCCCTTTAATTTCTAGAGGGTTGTTTTTTGGGGGGAGGAGTCTGTGAGATTCACTGTTATGTGTGCTTCTGGTTTCAAGGGCTAATGCTTAGGTGCTGCTCAATAGGCTTTTATCAATAAGGGTCTGTTTTAGAAATTGTTTAACTTTTAAACACTTTTACTTAAATTTCAGCATAGGGCTTTAGTTGTTCTCTAACTAGGTGAGTGCTAGGAGGATATTAAAAGAGGAAAGGTTATATGTGTGACTTCAAAATATTGGTAAATAGCCTAGATTAACTTTTTAAAAAGCAGTGTACAGTGCTTTGAGCTTTGGTGAAGGCAGGCCCTTTTAGACAAATTCCCCTTTAGGTTTGTGCAGTAGTTATTTTTTTCAATTTTCAGGAGGAAGCTCCTACATTTCCATCAAGGAAATCAGGCTTGTTCCAATAGAATCTAATCAGGAGAAGTTTAATAAAGTTCTGCTATTCCATCTCAATGATAGCTATTAAACCATATTCAGGTTTCAGTGTAGGAACTTCTAGTTGTAAAATACTAAAACAACAACAACTGAGAAACAGAAAAAGAAAACAAAAACTGAAGCAAGGATAGGTTAAGCTCTTTTGAAAGACAAAATACTAGTTTTGGGATGGGAGGGTTCATAAAAAGATGTCAGACTCTGTTAGGTTCTCGTTGCAGTGCAGGTAGTTAGGTGCATAATATCTTCCTCACAACTTAGAAAGAGTTTGGCCCAGGGTGACAATGAGCAGCAGGAAGGGAACGCAATGGGGCCCTGGGAGCAAGACTAAGGAGAAGACTAGAGGGGTGGAGGGGAGGGCTGTGGCTTTCTCCCGCATGTGCAGAGGACTGCTCAACAGCCACCTTCCACTACTTCAACCTCTGGTCGGAGTGGTGCAATGAAGAGGACACATAAGACCCTCTTTGTTGAGGCTGCCCCCTAGGGTACCCCCTGCAGAAGTGCTCACAGGTGCTGGCACTGGGCAGGGGTCTGCTGCTCAGGCAGCCTCTCCTCCACTTGTTGTTGCTGAGGCTCAGCAGCAGAAGGAGAGGCAGCTTGAGTTGTGTCTTTTGGGCTGAGCTTTGGGGATGAGAGTGTTCCAGCTCTGGAGCTCACTCCAGGAACCAAGAGATTTCGGGAGGAGCTAGAAGAGATGCCAGATGCCCCACCCACTGCTCCAGTTCCTTCAGAGTCCAGCAGGCCTTCTGAGGAGGTACAGAAGGGAAGGCTGGAGGTGGCATAAGAGGAAAGAAATGGATCTCAACTCCTCCACCCTCAGGTGTCCCTTCCTCTTGTGCCCACAAGACATGGTGTGTCAGTCGTGAGCTCCTCACGGAAGGTGGCTCCAAGGGTGGCTGCAGCTGCTGGTCAGTGTGGGTGCCCCTACAAAAGTGAATCCCTGTTTCACACAGTGCCAGCTGTGTAGGGCCCTGATCAGTTGAGAGAAGGATCACAATCTATTAGCTTGTGGAACCATCTAAAGAATGGTGGTGCTTCTTCAGGGGGAGAGAGCAGCTGCTGCTAGGGTGCCCAAGTGACCACCACCAGCCAGCCAAAAGGTGAGTCAGCCTGCGACCACCTCCAGTGCTGTCCCTGATTGTTCCATGGTAGGGAAGAGACACCAAGTATCTCTGACAGAGATGCTTGGTGAGTTCGGCACTAGGGTGTGGGGTGGGGGAACAGCAGGCTAGTAAGCGGGTCACTCACCAAATTGCCAAAATAGTTACTGTAGATGGCCTCCCCTTCTCCCTGGTTGAAGGCATTGCTTTCTACAGGATGCTTCAGGATGCCTATCCCTGGTACACACACCCTGCTCACACAATGCTGAGCAGGGCTGTGTTGCCCTTATTGTACAGGGCTGCCAGGGACCACATAAAGGCACAGATCTCCCACACTTGCAGGAGAACTGTGCACTTCACTTTTGACCTCTGGACCTCTGCATGGGTGCACAATGCATATTTCTCACTGGCTGCGCACTGGTGGTGACCCAGCAATATTGTGGGTGGGGGTAGGGATACTACTAGTGTTAGGCAAGGTCAGGGCTACTGGGCCAACTATTGCCAGGCTCTGCACCATGCCGAAGTACTCAGCAGGTTGAGAAACAGTGGCATGGGTAGGCAGGGACTTCTCCATAGGCTTCATGGTGACCGATGGTGGCATGAGCATGAGGGCAGTGGCACAGTCATTGGGCCTCAGGCATATTTACTGTGTGCCCCACCTTCTCAAACTGGTGGTTAAGGATATCATGGGGCTGGGTTCTTCAGAGAATCTCACTCTGGATGCTGAGACCCATGAGTTCAGACATCTCCTTCAGAAATGCCAGCACATCACAGGTCACTTCTTTCGTAGTATGAAGGACTACGCTAGAATCAAACTGCTGCGCTAGAATCAAACACTGACAAGCATATCAGTGCATCACCTAATTGGTGACATGAGCATTCACTGGAACTCCACATGTGCTGTGCTTGAGCACTTTGTGGAGCAGGAGAGAGCCCTGACTGCCCTGATCTCTGAGACCAGGGTTATTTGGGAAGAGAGCCAGTTCAACCAGACTGGGTGACCATCTCTCAGACTGTGAAAATTCTTAGACACTTTAAGAGCTACACAAAACTGCTCTCATCTGTCTGGCTGTAGTCATCCCTATGATCTACATGGTTCGTGAGGACTTGGCCTCATTTCTGGACCCAGCTGCAGGATATGCAGATGTGGTTCCAGCAGTGCTCACACTGGTGAAAAGGCTGCAAGATGAACTCAAATATCACCTTCAGCCTCTCAGACAGCAGAAGGTCTACATGTTGGTGAGCATGTGTGACCCATGCATCAAGGGCAAGATTACTGAACGAGCCAATGAGTTCAACTGCTGGAAAGATGAGCTCTCCTGGCAAGTTGAGCACAAGTGCACCAAGAGGGACACATTGGCATGAACTGAGGGGGGGCAAAAGCAGCTCTTCTGCTGTTCATGCCCCACTTCTCTCACCAGCTAGTGTTCCTCCCTCTGTGGCCACCACAACAATGACCTGTGAGCTGGCAGTCAGCGGCTGGATGTTTGGCCCCCCAAGAGTGGTACACACATGAGTCAGCACATGGTGGTTGCGATGGTGAAGGAGTACTTTGTAGAGCCCTATGAGCCACAAGCCACTCAGTGAGCTACTGGGCCATGAAGAAAGCAGTCTAGCTGGACCTCTCTGCCATGGCCCAGAGGTTCCTTTCATGCCCTCCAACGAGTATGCAGAATGAGTGGGTTTTCTCCCATGTGGGTGACATTGTTAGCCCACATTGCTCATGCCTGCTCCCCTGGACAGTTGAGCAGCTGGTCTTCCTGAAGGTCAACTTGCCACTGGTCTTGGACTTTGAGGGTGACTGAAATGAGCACATACTTGTACCTGCATCCTCTCTCAGTCTGTGCTGGGAAGCTGGGGTGAAACAAATGAAAATGAGAGACTAGAGAGAAGTAGCATGGCCATTAACCGGATGGATTGGCACAGAAATGCCGCACCAATCTCCCCACTGCCATTCTGAATCCAGCTGCACCAAAATACCTCTACAGAACCCTGGTAGCATTGCAGCACCGGTAATGTTGAAGGTGGTGTATCACCAGCCACCCTAAGCCAAAATCGCATGCTAAAATAAAAAGAGCAGCCCAAAAACTGTTCTTCATTTTGATGGAGAAGGGGTGGAGTAGAATAGATTGTGCTGAACAGAAACCAGCAAAACCCACAGGAGCACCATAAATAATGAAGCTAACTTAAACATTCTTCTTTGCAGGGGTGGCAGGTGGGAAATGGAGAGCCTCTGACAAAGGGCAGCTGCAGCACCTAGGCTAAGGCTCTTCCACTGAGGCAGTGAGAGTTGGTGTGTACTGCTGCTGAGAGAGAAGGGTCAGGGTGGACTCACAACCCTGTTAGCCAAATTGTTTTGATATTATATTAATGTGGGGAATTATAATTATTAATATGCAATTGGCTTAACTATAGGATGTGACCTGTGTATACCAGAGTTAGAACTCCCAAGAACCCAGGAATAGATACAGAAACTGGGTGGCTAAAATAATGATTTCTTTACTAAACCTTCTCAAGCATACAAACAATATTCACACAATATAGCACTAAAGGAAGCAGAGGTGATTGATGGTTTATAGAGGGGTGATACAACCTGTCCAGATGTGCAGAGATCCATGGAGTGTGGCCTAAATTCAGAGAATTCAAGGGTGGACTGCCATTTTGGATCATGGCAGAAAACACACGGTCTGAGAGCATGTGTTCGCTGGGATATAGGCATTGCCAAAAAATACAGACCAATGGGCGGCCCTGGGGGCTGGTCTCAGGTAAGAACAATAGATTATCTGGACCAATGATAAGTCCCAGAGGTGTGTGATACCAGTAGGGGCAGACCTTAGGTATGACCAATGAGCTTCCAGAGGCAGGGTCTGGATTTAACAATAGAATCCAGGTGTTGGGTAGCTAGTGAAATGGATTATCTGACTTACTAATGGTCCCGGCCAGGGTAGACAAAAGGTGGAAGATGTCCCTGATTAGTGTCAGGAAGGATTGCTAAACATTTGAGTTATTGATTGGTTTATCTTGGTATTATTGAGGGACAGAGCAGGAAAGACAAAGAATTTACACATAGGTTACAAAAGGGCTGGCTGAGGTACTGGAGAATGCCAGGTTGCTTCTGAATAGACTTTTAGAAATGTAGATACTTTATCCGCTGGAACTCATTGTTATTCCATAAGCATAATCTCTGCTGGGTGAATGGGGAAGACTGGAGACTTGCTCTGAGGTCACCTTATGAAACCTGAAAATTGAGAGCCCCTTTTCAAAGCTGTGACTAACTGTGCTTCAGAACCAGGAGTGCCTTCCTTGGCCTGAGTTTTGTGGCTCACTGGGTCAGGTTGGAAAGTGGAGTGCCCCTGCTTTGGGGCTACCCAAGAGTAAAGGCAGTGTGTCTGGCAACAACACCTCCCTCTCACTTCTGAGGCCTTCCCTGGGGAAATGGTGTGTAAGGTTTCTCTGGGTTTTCCCTTGGCTTTGGAAGAAAACAAAGAATTACTGGGCTTCTGCCTCAGTTCAGGTGGGCTGGCGTCAGTTCAGGTGGGCTAGCAACAGTGCTTGCTCAACTTGCAGTTTTCTATGGGACTTCTAATGCCCTTGCTTATGCCATTTTTTTAACCCTATCCCAGATTCTCTGGGACACTCTGCTGGGCCTGTATTGCCTTGCTATTCCCCCCCCATTGGAAACAATGGAGGATGGGGTACCTTTTTTGGGGTGCCCATATAATTGGAGTCCTTAGTCCAATCTTTTTGAAACTTTGGGTTTCTTTTGAGGAGAGGTTCCAGCAGCTACACTGCAAATTTGGTTCCTCTACTTCAAATCCCCCCAAGACCATTGACTATACTCCAGGATAGATTTGCCATTGCCTTCAGTAGTCCGCATAAGGTATAATAGACCTGAAAAGATTTGAGATTCCTGAATATTACTGAATCCAAATACCATACCGAAACTGGTATTTGGGAATATCAGTAAATACCAATATTTTTCAGGTCCAATATACCCTAATCTGAAAAAAGCCCATTTTTTTTTCTTGCACACCCCTAATTAAGATTAGAATGACAAGTTCTGTCTTTATTAATCTATTCTGAGTCTGGCCATAAAAACTCAAAACAGTTATTTTTCCAATAATATCTCATTGACAGTCTTGAGCCCCCATAAATGTTTCCCTAAAGTTAACCAAATCCTCCTCCTGTAACTGCTCAAATGCTTTGTTCCACAATGCAATGCAAATCTAAATCCTGTTTTTAGGAGACTGCTCTTAGTGATGAACCCATGGTTTTAGTTCTGTTCTACTCCTCTCTTCAGCTTTTGGCTTGTCTCTTCAGAATGCTATCAACACTGGTAATTTAACTGATAATCACCAAATTAATATTTGAAAACACAGCTGTCAAAAAGTATTGATCTCCAATTATTTTGAACTGCATTAAGCACATTATAAATGTGGACAGCTCAATTTCCTAGTTGTGATTATATCAAACTCAAAGTATAATTTTGAAGTTTGATCCTGACATTCTGAAGGGAGAAGTTTAGAACCAATGATTTCAATTCTTACTTCACATGTACAAGTGAGCTCATTTATTGATATTTTGGCCCTTTGGCCAAAGTCTTCAAATAATTCACTCAATAGCTCAATGACTATATAAATGTGTTTGAGTTATGGGATTTGTTAAATTAAAAGAATAATAGCATGCACATGAAAGTGTCCAATGCCACCAGATAAATCTTGTGATATAATGTACTAAGCAGCACTATGAGACCATGTATATAGAGACTCTCCCTGAGTAAAAAAAAACCAGTAGAAGGACATACAGATGCATGTGGAATCTTAACCTGGACCAGTACAGATTCTCAAGATCCCATTCTTAATACAATCCTGTATGGAATTAATAAATATTATGAGACAAAATATTGGAAAAATACTCCTAGCTGCATCTGGGAGGGAGGGACATCTAACAAGCTGCTCAACACCTCATCTGTACTTTTATTCCTTCCTGTTGCAAGTATCTATAAAGCTTTGGCATGGCCTACAGCTTGAGTTCTTGGGTGTGAGCTGAGGGGCAAGGGCTGAAGGGCTTCCAAACCCTGCCTTTGGAGGAAATGGCTATAGAATCCTGGAAAATCCAAAGGTGTAGATTTTCTTGGATTACTTATATTGTACTTTTTGTGGTTGTGAGTCACTTTGGGACCCTCTGGGGAAAATAAGAGGGATATAAATATTTTAAATAGATATTAAATAAAACTGCTGTACCAGTTTTCTGTGTGGTTTAATTTTCAAAGCTAATGTCAGAGTGAGAGATGGGCTGAATGATCTACTTCTGCACATAATTTTACACACTTGTTCTTCATAGCTGTTCATCCTTCAATAGGATGGTATGTGGGTTTTTTGATCCCAGGAATCATGTAGATAATTGGATTTTTTTTAGAAAATGACATCACTGAAGTCACACAAAATCGTTCTATTCTGAATTGGGGTAAGAAAGAGAACATTGCATGGCACATGTCATTGACTGACAGTAGAATGGCAAGAATTTTGTCCTGATCCAGCTTTACTTGCCTATAGTCACACATCTCTAGTTATGTGGATGGGGATGTTCATTCAGATGAATGTCTGGACTGAGAAGTTATCCATCTACACTGCATTGCTTTTAATTAGCCATGTGTGCACATCTAGTTTGTATTGTGTAAATCAGCTTCTACCCTTAAGAATCCCTATTCTTCTGAATGCAACATGGCTTATTTGGCATTTCTCAAAGAATAGCATACAGCTTTCTCTAGATCTAAACATACATCAGCACCAGAACCTCAAACTCTATTTCTTATCCCTGTACCTCCTTGCAAAGAACTTTTGAAATGAGTTGAAAAATGGTCCAAAAATAAAGGAATATATATTCTATGGGGGATGGAAATGCTTGCAAAATGTGTCCACCATCACCACTCCATTTAGCTCATCACTGGAAAGAGGATTAGCCATCATCAGCATTCTAAAGATCATTTGTCTGAAGGACAGAAAGAAAGCAATTGTGTTGTCAAGTTGCCTAATTCCTTCTAAATTGGTAAAGAAGACAGAGGTATACAAAGCTGAAATGATTTTCACCTCATTTGCTCAAGATTAACAATGTCATCTTAGTGTAAGAAAAACAATTCAACAGGAGACAACCTCCGAAGAGCTCCAGAATACCTAAAAAGACAGAAAATCAATACAGGCCATAACTATTGGCACAGACATGTAATGAAGTGTAAAACTCCTGTGTAACAACAAATTAAAACACCATTAATGTCCAGAGTAATGATGGAATATAAAAGGAATTTTAAGAGTATATAATGTCTGCTTCTCTCCCTCCTGCCCCTGTGATCTTTTTTAAATAAGAAAAAAAAATCATTTTACCAGTTATTTTGATGAGAAGTTAAGACTTATTTAAATCCGATCAGTTGCAGCTCTCCATCACATTGTCCAGCCAGCGTCATATTTTAAACGAATAACAAGCTTTTCAGAAAGAATTCAAGAATTAATATAAAGAATGCCACTGACAGGTTAATTGGGTTCACACCTTGAAATGTTTCTTCCAAATTGGGTATCCACCCATAGTTTCACAGCTGATGTGGGGCCAGACTCTGGAAGAAGTGCCACAGAACATCCTAAGTGCTGACTGACAGTAATGGGAGCTGTGCCAAGTTCTTCTGAAAACCAGGGTCAGTTATTTATAGAGAGGACAACCCTCCCCCAAAGCAGTAGCTTTTCAAAGATGAAAAAACCCACAGCATTAACTTGACTTTTTTTTTCTTTTTTACTTTGTGAAATTAATGTGCCTTGTTCCATTCAGTATGCACATTTCTAAAAACACTTTCGTCATCCATTATTGTCTTCTTTTTGTTCACATGCAGGTTGAGGTTGTGAGTGAGCTGGTATTATTTACTCTGGCAATGCTACATTGATATTCTCTGTTATTTAGATCTACCTCATCCTCTTCCCCCCTGCCCACGAAGTAGCCATCAGTTGTTATTGGGATTGATTAATTATTCATCATCTGATTGTTGAAATATTTTATTAATGTTTTAACTGGTTTTATCTTGTCTTTGTTTTATGGCTTTGTACATTGCCCAGAGCCCTGCTGTGGTAGGGCCTGGGTGATTCATTAATGCAACAAATGAATAAATAAATATATTTCTCTTGTTCTCAACAGGAATAAGAATATTAAAAAATAATTCTGTTTTGATAGAGTGTGGCCCCACATGGGCAACATGTGGGGGAGCAACAGTGGAAGGGCTTCTAGTGTCCTGGCTCCACTGCTGGACATCCTGATGGCACCTGGTATTTTTGGCCACTGTGTGACAGAGTGTTGGACTAGATGGGCCATGGGCCTGATCCAACATTGGCTTCTCTTATGTTTTTACTATATGTTCCAGTCAAATGACACCCAAAGTGGAGGATGAGCAACCACACGCTCAGCCTATGCAGGTTCAATATTTAAGGATGTTACGAGATGTATGGCAGGTAAAGACTTGTAGGAAAACCCAGTTCCCCTTGTATCATCCAATCTGTTTTTATCAATGATTTCTCATTTAGACAACAGGCTGAGGGAAAGAAACTTTTTAGCTGTTTCAATTATGTCACAAGGAAAATGTTTTATCGCTAAAGATGTTTTTTTCCTGTGATAAAAATACACTGTTAAAACAAGAAAATGCCAAATTTATTCAGGCATTTGTCATGTTGTGCTTCTGATTCCCTGCTTTTGATGTAATGCCTAAGGCAGCTTTATAGATGACCTATGGAGCTCACAGATCAGACCAGAGCAAAATCTAATTGACCCTTATGAAAACATCACAAGAGAAGCACAGAATCAGAAGCACGAGTTGGCTGTAGCTCTGAAAGCATCATGTATTTTTGAACCGCCTAATTGGCCAACTGGAGAAGAACTGGGCTAGGCTGACCAAATGCTGTTAATGCTTTGCCTGCTCTGTCTGGTATGTTAACAGATGAATAATAAGCCTGTGCAAAATAGAAAAGGGAACTTCAGCATGTATCAGGATAATATTATTGGAAAGCTAATCACTGAATGTAAATAGTACTATTATGAACCTTTAAATAAACTTTCACACACTGTGTTCATTTATATCTTGCATTTTCTTTATCATACATCCTTAGAAATAATCTTCCTAAAAGCTACAGATCACATTGGGGATTTGTTACAAAGCCTTAAAGTCACATGACAACAATGAGAACTTGAATACAAAAATGTGTATGTATTGATTCTTTATTTATGCAGTAGCCAAATCGCTCGCTCACAACTTTAATGCCAGTAGCTCACAAAGTAGATTTTTTGCTCACAATACTCCAGAGCTTAGAGGGAACGTTCCCTGGGACCTGGATGAAATTGCTTTCCGCTTCCTTTACTGACAGTGAAAATTGCACCAATGCAGTAGAAGTGCCAATCTGGTCCTTCTAGCTTAGTGCAGCCCCCTGGCTGCATTGCTTTTAGTTCACATGAGTTCTGCAGCCTTCAGCATCAGCAGTTCAGAGGCCTCAGGGGTTACCAGGAGAAGTAAAAGGGCAGGAAAGAACTGCATCATCATATGCACAGGCACCATAGGATTCAAGCCAATGTCTGTAGTAGAAGTTTCATTTAAATGTTTTGTCCATGCAGAGAAACTGGTATGACGGCATTTTATTTGGAGTGTCTGAACAGCTGCTGGTTTGGCTCACATTATCTTTGCCTGTGGCAAGCAAACAGAATAGCCTGTGCCTATTCACAGGAACAGGCTGCCTGCAGCCCTCAGAACCCAGTTTGCCAGCTGATGAGTCAACTTCAGGTCTCCTACTGGGGAAATTTTTCTGTGTGCCCAGCAAAGTACTTGGGGAGGGGGGATCAGGGACTGCGTCTCAGCTGACTGCAGTGATCAGCTGGAAGCAGGTTGTTCTGATCTCCCAGCCTGGAAAGTCAGATCTGGCTGAGTGGCAGCATATTGCAAGGAGCACTTATAAGCTCAGCTGACTCCCCTTCTCTTCTCCCCACCAAATTGTCAGCTTGGGCTACGAGCAATGCTGTAGGATTCAGATGAGGAGAACAGAAGGGTGTTTCATTTCCACTTGAAACTGACAGCTTGGCCTGAGGGACACACAACTGGTCTGCTCCTGTCCTCTGCAGCCCAAGCTGACAGCTTGGGGAGGGGGGAGAGAAGCAATTTATGTCACCCCCCCACACACACACAACTGAGAGAATGGACTGAGAATCAGACCAGATCCCCTTCACCTAACTGTCAAATAGGGCTGCATAAGAACATAAGAGAAGCCAATGTTGAATCAGGCCAATGGCCCATCTAGTCCAACACTCTGTCACACAGCGGCCAAAATATACCATGTACCATCAGGAGGTCCAGCAGTGGGGCCAGGGCACCAGAAGCCCTCCCACTGCTGCCCCCTCCAGCACCAAGAATAGAGTGCATCACCTGCCCCAGACTGAGAGTTCCCATCTATACCCTGTGGCTAATAGCCACTGATGGACTTCTGCTCCATATGTTTATCTAATTCCCTCTTGAAACTGTCCATGCTTGCAGCTGCCACCACCTCCTGTGGCAGTGAATTCCATATGTTAATCACTCTTTGGGTGAAGAAGTATTTCCTTTTATCTGTTCTAACCGGACTGCTCAGCAATTTCATGGAGTGCCCACGAGTTCTTGTATTGTGAGAAAGGGAGAAAAGTACTTCTTTCTCAACCTGCTCAATCCCATTCATAATCTTATAAACCTCGATCATGTCACCTCTCAGCCATCGTTTCTCCAAGCTAAAGAGCCCCAAGCATTTTAACCTTTTTTCATTTTAACCTTTTATCATTCTAGTTGCCCTTCTCTGCACTTTTTCCAATGCTATAATATCCTTTTTGAGATGTGGTGACCAGAACTGTACACAGTATTCCAAATGAGGTCGCACCAATGATTTATACAGGGGCATGATGATACTGACTGATCAATTCCCTTCCTAATAATCCCCAGCATAGCGTTGGCCTTCTTTATTGCAGCTACACACTGTCTAGACATTTTTAGCAAGTTATCCACTACGACTCCAAGATCTCTCTCTTGGTCCGTCTCTGCCAGTTCAGACCCCATCAACATTTATTTATATTTAGGATTTTTGGCTCCAATGCGCATCACTTTGCACTTGGCCACATTGAACCCCATTTGCCACATTGACGCCCACTCACCCATCCTCAACAGATCCCTTTGGAGTGCCTCACACTCCTCCCTGGTTTTCACCACCCTGAACAACTTCGTGTCATCTGCAAATTTAGCCACATCACTTCTTACTCCCAATTCCAAATCGTTAATAAACAAGTTAAAAAGCATCGGACCGACTACTGATCCCTGTGGTACTCCACTGCTTACCACCCTCCACTGAGAAAGTTTCCCATTTATACCCACTCTCTGTTTCCTATTTATAAGCCAGTTTTTGATCCACAAGAGGACTTGTCCTTTTATCCTCTGACTATTGAGCTTACTTAGGAGCCTTTGATGAGGAACTGTATCAAAAGCTTTCCGGAAGTCAAGGTAAATAATATCTATTGGGTCCACCTTGTCCACATGTTTGTTCACTCCCTCAAAAAACACTAACAGGTTAGTGAGACAAGATCTTCCCTTACAGAACCCATGCTGAGTCTGCCTCTATAGTTTTTGTTCATCAATGTGCCTACTAATTCTTTCTTTAAGAACAGTTTCCACCAACTTACCCGGTATCGATGTCAGACTGACTGGCCTGTAATTTCCTGGATCTCCCCTGGAGCCCTTTTTAAAGATGGGAGTGACATTAGCTACCTTCCAGTCCTCAGGAATGGAGGCAGATTTTAAAGAAAGATTACATATTTTTGTCAGGAGATCCACAAGTTCACATTTGAGTTCTTTCAGAACTCTCAGATGAATGCCATCCGGGCCTGGTGATTTATTAGTTTTTAAATTGTTCATCAGTCGGAGGACTTCCTCTCTTGTCACCGCAATCTGATTCAGGTCTTTCAAACCCCCTCCCGAAATCAGTGCTTCGGGAGTGGGCAAACACTTCTCCTCTTCCACAGTGAAGACAGAGGCAAAAAATGCATTCAGCTTCTCAGCCATTTCCCTATCATCCTTCACTACTCCTTTTACCCCTTGGTCATCCAAGGGCCCCACTGCCTCCCTGGCTGGCTTCCTACTTCTAATGTATTTGAAGAAAGTTTTATTGTTGGTCTTTATGTTTTTTGCGATATGCTCCTCATATTCCCTTTTTGCTTGCCTGATCACAGACTTACATTTTATTTGCCATAGTCTGTGTTCCCTTTTATCAACCTCACTAAGACTAGCTTTCCACCGCTTAAAGGAATCCTTTTTACCTTTTACAGCTTCCATTACTTTATTTGTTAACCATGCAGGCTTTTTTCTATACCTATTTGTACCTTTCCTAACCTGCGGTATATATTTTTTCTGAGCTTCTAGGATTGTCTTTTTAAACAGTCTCCAAGCTTCCCCAGTGGTTTTGACCTTCTCCACTCTTCCTTTCAATTTCTTCCTCACATGTCCCCTCATACCAGAGAAGTTACCCCTTTTAAAGTTAAAAGTGGTTGCATCAGTCTTTTGGGGCAACTCCCTATCTGTACAAATGTTAAACTCAATAACATTATGGTCACTGTTCCCAAGTGGTGCAATCACTTTTACATCTCTCACCAGGTCTTGGGTGTTACTTAGGACCAAATCCAGGATCGCCTCTCCCCTGGTAGGATCTGTGACCATCTGTTCCACAGCACAGTCATTGAGATTGTCTAAAAACGCAATCTCTTTTTCCCGACTAGAACTCATATTGACCCAATCAATGTGTGGGTAGTTAAAGTCGCCTATTACAACACAGTTATTTTGTCTAGCCGCTATCTTTAATTCATTCATCATTTTATAATCCTCCTCTATCTTTTGATCTGGTGGGCGATAACAAACTCACACTGTTAAGCCTCCTTTTGGACCCACTATTTCAACCCATAGCATTTCCAGAAACGAATCCAATTCTCTTACCCTCTCAATCTTACTGGACGGTATACCCTCTCTGACATACAGAGCCACCCCACCTCCAACCCTTCCCCCTATCCTTCCGATATAATTTATAACCAGGAATCACCGTATGCCACTGATTTTCCTCCTCCCACCAAGTTTCTGAAATACCCACAATGTCTATTTCCCCCCCAACACCAAGCATTCCAACTCCCTGATTTTACCTCGGAGACTTTTAGCATTTGTGTATAAACACTTATAGTTTCCCATGTTTGTTAAGCCCACAGCCTTCCTCTTGCTGCCTCGAGACCTTGCCAGGCAGTTCCTATCATTAGCCATAGTCTCAGTGGACAATTGTAATCCAATTACAATGTTCTGCATAAGAACAGGACTTATTTGCTTCTGTTCTTCATAGCCCAAACTTTTAGTTCGGGGTGTGTGTGAGGTGAAGCAGGCTGCTACTCCTCTCCAAGTTATCTGTTTGTGAGAAGGGGATTGCTTTCCCTCCCCTTCCCCAAGCTATTAGCTTGGGCTGCAGAGAGTGGAGGCAGATGCTCCTGTTCTCCTGCAGCCCAAGTTGTTCACCCATTTTGTCAGTTTCAGAAGGAGAGGAAGAGAGCAAGTGAGAAACTGACAGAATAGACTGGAGAATAAGAACAATCTGCCCCTGTGCTTTACAGCCTAAGACATCAGTTTGGGTAGAGAGGAGAAATAATCTTCTTCTCTCCCTACCACCACCACTTGAAACTGATTGGTTCATACAGAACAAGATTACTTCTCTCCACAACTCGAACTGAGAGTTTGGGGTGGAGGAGAAACTAATAGTTTCTGGAAGACAGAGAGAGAAGCTGGGGTAGAGGACACACAGAGAAACTCAGCTGACATCTGCTGGTTGTTGGCTTTTGATCTCCACCTTAAAACCTCTTTCTAGGTCCCTGTCAGGCAGGGACTCAGCAAGAAGTTTGGGAGACACATTCTGTTTGGCAGGCACTCCAGTTGTGTTGGGAGCTGAACGGATTTGGCAATGGGCTCACCTGTGTTCCAGACAGCCAAGAAAATTCACCACAAAATTTGTACCATCCCTATATTTAGTGTGTTAATGAAAGCTATCTTGTGCAAGTCTGAGCAAAAAGTGTTCCTTAACGAGTCTAATGGGAGCCACTTCATAGTTCACAAATCTGTCCTCCTCCCTGTCTTTTACAAGACTCCAAAATTATGGCTTGCCACCTGTCAAGCTATGACTACTGTCAAAATACCATACTGATAAACTCCCCTACTTCCCAGACACCTCATATGCTAATTTTGACCTACAGCTAAGAATGCCCACAAAATTCCTTTCAATTAAAATTGCCCCCTTCTCCTTGTTTGTGTGAGCAAGTATATACCTCTCCTTAGAGATAGTCAAACTACTATCTCTAAGTGCCAGTTTAGTTGAACATTGACTCCTCCATCTCCTTTCTTTCTCCCCCTAGAGAGTAACAGATGTGTGTGTGTGTGCTTGGCTGTGCAAGTAGAATTTTCATGCTTACATTTTGGAAACTCAAATTCAAAAAGGCAGATAAAGGGGATCCTAACAATCTTCTTAAAATTAAGCTATTTTGCACTTTACAGCAACATACATACAATATTTGTGGTATATTCAAATCAAGCTTAGTATACAGATATGTATCTCAAAGTCCAAACAGTTCTCAGTCCAAAAACAGGAGCAGGAACTAAACAGTTATTTACATTGTGAACTCCTGAATGGAATGTATACCAAGCATCTAGCTCCTTGGACAATGCTCTCTGCTCACTGTACTCAGCCTTGTTTTTGTTGACAATGTAGAAAAGATGCAGCTCAATTCCTATGCATATTTACTCAGAAGCAATGAGAGTGTTAGGGCTTGCTCCCAAGAAAGTATGCACTGGCATGCAGCCAAAGTATCCTTTTTTCCTGCTCAGGCTCTGTTTAAGACTGTAATCCTGCATAGTCTGCTAGAAGCACAAGGCTTCATCTGCACATGCAACACAGGTTTGCTTATTCAGATCTAGAAAGAAAGACAGAATTGTCCCTAATTCCTTAACTAACCCTAACCCTCCAAATCCTTTCAAGCTGAAATATGGCCCAGCAGCAAACATATCTGGGCAAAAGTATGTCCATGGTGTGCTCATTTTCTGCTTGCAGGGACCCTTTCAAACAATGTAGTATATTTAAAATTTTTCTCTCCCATCTAATTAGAAGAACAGAGGAAGGCAACCAAGATAATTCAGGGATTGGAGCACCTTCCCTATAAGGAATGGCTAAAGAGTCTGGGACTTTTCAGTTAAGAAAAGAGACAACTAAAAAGAGTCGACATGATAGAGGTTTATAAAATTATGCATGGGGTGGAAACAGTTGACAAAAGTAATTTTTTCTCCGCCTCCCAAAATATCAGAACTTGAGGACATCCAATGAAGCTGAGAGGAAGTAGGTTCAGGATGGAGAAAAGGAAATACTACTTTAAACAGAAAGTGAGTAAAATGTGGAATTCACTGCCAGAAGATGTAGTGATGGCCACCGGAATAAACAACTTTAAAGAGGGGTTAGATAGATTTATGGAGGATAAGTCTATCAGGAGCTGCTAGTCATGGTGACTGAGGGGGACCTCCACATTCAAAGATACTAAACCTCTGAATCCCAGAGCCAAGATGCAACATCAGGGGAAGGCCTCAGCCTCTATGTCCTGTTGTTAGCCTTCCAGAGGAACTGGTTGACCACTGTGTGAGACAGGATGCTGGATTAGATGGACTATTGGTCTGATCCAGCAGGTCTCTTGTTGTGTTATTATGTTCTCTCTCTTCTCCATTATATCCTCAAAAAAACCTGGAAGATAAATCAGAATCTGAGTTTCTTGTCTGGAGATTTGAACCCAGGTCTCCCAAGTCATAGTCTGACACTGTTTCAGTATATCACACAGCCCCTTCCACAAGATATACCTACTTCCATTCCATTCTAGATTTCTTGCAAGTCTGAACGTATTCAAACCCTCAAATAGAAGTAGTTATATTCCCACAAACCATTTTCAGAAATATGATTTACGCCCCCCCAAGTATCCTTTCAAATAAATATTTTAAAATGAAGTTAAAACTTCAAATACTAAGTAGACAAAGAAGGCACTCAAATATATTGATGTTGAAAGCTTCCCTCCAATTGTGTTTTAAATCATTATTCACAGAATTCACAGACTTCAAGGACAAGTCTCATAAAACAGCAAAACATCGAATTACCATCCTGCCACACCATCAAGAGTGATTGCATTGCTAATAGAAAACCTGATCCCTTTTCCTAATATAGAATTCTACTCAGCGGTTCAAGTACAATAACAAAAAAACAAAACAAAAAAACACCTCCATGGCTTTCTACTTATGCCGTTCAAAATCCTTTAGGAGTTATGTCAAAGGGCATTACTATTTGACTGATGCCACCAGAATAAATACAACATCTTTCCCTGACAGCGTGTAATGATTCAGATCACTTGGTAGAATCATATAAAATAATTCTGTCAAGTGCACAACACATTTCTCTCTGTACACAAACCTGGGTTTTCTCTTTTAATGTTTTTTTAAAAAATGCATTCATCGACTTTGTTTATTGGCAGGGCTCCTCCAGCAAAATAAGCATGCAAAAACACAGTAAATCTATTATAATTAATTCAAAGTTTTGTGCTATGTTTGTATTCATAAATGTTCCATAAAGGAAGCATGTAAATAATGCATCAGAGGGCATGGAAAGAAAGCAGCACAAATAGCAAATGATTTTGTTCAAAACCTTTATGAACTATTTTATTGAATCTGTGTGTTAAATAATTGAAAACAGAGCGGGAAAATAGAGAGACCCATAATCTTACATCTACAGCTGCTGTTACAATTATAGTCAGTGAAGTATAAAGTTATTTTTAATAGCTAATAGAAAATCATCACCAGCTAATTATAAAAACAGGCAATTTTCTTCATTAACAAGCCATAGCATTTCTAAAATTGGTGGCAATTTAAAAATTAAAATTAAAAATTATTGTGTTATAAATACTGGGATGTCATCAATTCCAGGACTTGTTACCCTAGCAAATAAATTGTAAACCTCTAATGGATGAATTTCTGTAATAACACTCAAGAGGAAATGATAATAGCAGTGCAGAAGCAGTGCCATACAATAGCAAGCAGACATGCAATGAAGGTGGGCTGTTAGCACTAGGAAAAGAAAAACAGAAGAGCAGCCATTTTGAATCAAACCAATGGTGCCTCTCTCATCCTATTTTCCTCAGTGTCTCACCAGAGGCCTTTGCAAGGTATTCAAGCAAGGCACAGAAACCAAAGGTCTCCTGTGTTGCTTCCCCAAGCACTGTTTTTCAGAAGGTTACTGAACATGGAAGCTCCATTTAGTCATTGTGGCTAATAGGCTATCACTATGCCCTCGAATAGTAAATTCCATATCAAAACACAATAAAAGCCCTGTTGCATCAGACCAATGGTCCATGTAGTCCAGCATCCTGTTTCACACAGCAGCCACAAGTAATTGGTTTTTGAGTGAAGAAATATTTCCTTTTGTTTGTTGTGAATTTATTACTATCAGCTTCATTGGGTGCTGGTTTTATCCCCCCTAGGGAGAAGAAGAAGGAGTCCTTTCTGTCTTCTTTCTGTGCATTCATTATTTTGAAGACATTGATCATAGCCTCCCTTAGAGATATGTCCTGTAACCTATAAAGCTCCTTTTTCCTGACAGAGAAGGTGTTCTAACCGTTTGATTATTTTGTTCATCCTCTTCTGTACCTTTCCCAGCATTATGATATCCTTTTTGAGATATGCTAACCAGAACCTATTAACCCATATTTCATATTGTATATCCAAAATTCCACATCACCATCCCAGGGAAGGATGGGTGAAAAAAGTCAAAGGTGAGGCTGACTCAATGGAAGGCTATTTATACAGCCTATCCCACTGTTTCCCTTACTGGCGAGACAATTACCAGCAGTTATCGGTCTATCCCATGTGCCTGTTTGCCTTTAAATCCTTCTCGTGGGATGTTTGCAAATTTGCCCCACACACCCAGACAGGGTGATAAACATGCCTCCCCATAATTCCTGGTATAGATCTTTTCATCTGTTTCACAGCTGTCACTGCCACTTTCACTGCTGCTGTAAATCAGCATTTTTATTCAGGACTGATGCAAGGGCTTTTGGCATCCTAGGCCAGATGTGAGCCAAAATGATAGCCTGGACCTCCCCCCCCCCACCGTCATGTGGGGGCTGACATAGTCCGGGCATATCTCAAACTGCTGTGCCCAGGCACACCCAGGCAGCTGCCTGCTCTTCCTCCCACACCCTCAATCCTTTGTGGGGGGTAAGCAGGAAAAGCAGGCGCAACCATGGCAGTGGGGGAGAAACTGCTGGTTGTCAGGTATTCCTCCTGCTCACTCCCTCTCCCCTTCATGGGTGTGGCAGAGAAGACAAACAGCCAGGTGAGGTGCAGCAGCATTAGCTGTGACCTGCTGTTCCTCACTGCCCCCTCCTACCTACCTCCTTTGTGGGGGCAAATGAGGCAGGGGAAGGCAAGTGGGGGGAGCAAACCCAAGCAGGTAGCACCACATTCAATCATTAATGAATCTGCACAGTGGCACTGGATCCAGGGGTCCCATTCTGGACTGTTGCTTGACAACAACAAGCCTCCTTTGGCATTTCTGGAACACCCACCCTCTGGTGCCCTAGGCATTCACCGAGGTCCACCTAGTGGGCAGACCACCCCTATTTACATTGAGCTATGTCCCCAAGATCTCTTTCCTGGTCAAGCATTACCAGTTCAGACCCCATCTGCAAATACTTAATGTCTGGGCCTCTTGCTCCAAGAAGGAGCTGCTACCATTGCTAGCCCCCGGCGAATATGCTACCATCAAAAGCCATCAGCTATTTAAGCAGTAGGTACTGCCTTCAAGTATGACATCCAGAAGGTCCTTCTGCTTTCCCAAGAGTCTGGTCTGTTGCTTTAAGTTTTTTTATTTGACAAAACCTTCATCACACTAATGCAGAAGACAATTTGGCTTGCTGCTTGTAATCAGATTACCCGAGTTTATTCTATTTATTTGAAGATCTACCATTGGCTTTATTCCACTATAAAATTCTCAAAGTGCATACAATAAAAGCATGTTTGCTTTTACTGAAGATACATTGCATATGAAAAGTATCTGGGCTACCATATCTGTGAGGCTTGTGTAAAGCTCCCAGAATATCACATTGAACTCTTGGACCCAGGTGGGTAGCTGTGTTGGTCTGAAGCAGTGAACAAAGTTTGAGTTCAGTGGCACATGAAAGCTTATACCTTGAATAAAACTTCATTGTTCTTAAAGGTGCCACTGGACTCAAATACTGAACTATTGTGCATCTGAAGCTGGCGGACTGTGACTACAGCATTCGCCTAGAGTACGCCAGCCCTTAGGGGCACCAAAAGCCCCCCACCCCCACCAAAAAACCTGCCCCTTCCCTGGCTTGCCGGGGTGCCCCGCATCTGTGGGACGTGCAGGCAAGCTGGTGCTGGGATGGAAGGAGCGGAGGTTTAAACCCCTGCCCCTTCAATGGCTTGCCAGTGTGCCTCGCAGCTGCAGGACGCACAGACAAGCAGTGCCCCTGAACTCAAACTTTGTTTGCCTTGCGCTTATTTTATTGTTCACCGATTTTGCACAACCCAGGATGGCTCTATGAAGCCTGCAGGGTCACAACATTTCCCTGAGAGAACCCGGGATGCCCGAGTGGTGTTACTGGTTTTGCAGCATGTGAAGCCGCTTCCCCACAGTCAACGCCGCCCACACAGGGGGGCCAAGGAAAGTGCGGCCACAAATCCCTTCTCTCTTGCCAGCTCCTGGCTCTTTGCGAGCACTAGTGGGAGCTGGAGAGGGCCAGGGAAGTGAGTCTGCAGCCCGCTCAGCTCACCAGGTGGAGAGTGAGGAGCCAGAGCTTGGACACCGGGGCACAAAGCGACGTGGTCTGAGGAGCGCCGGAGAAACAGGGAGGCGGGCAGAAGAGGCGAGCAGCTGCTTGCTCGGGGGAAGCCTCCATCATTGGCGGTGGCAGCAGCAACAGGGGGGAAGGAGCTCAGCCCGGCACGCACCAGGCGCTGCAGCCTGCCAGGAGGAATTCCAGCTTGCTAGACCTGTTGCAAGTGACTTGGGGCTCAAGCCGGCGCTGGGACAGAAGGGGTGGGGGTTTAAACCCCCGCCCCTTCAATGGCTTGCCGGCATGCCTTGCAGCTGCAGGGTGCACAGGCAAGCCAGTGCTGGGGCGGAAGGGGCGGGGGTTTAAACCCCCACCCCTTCAATGGCTTGCAGCTCACCCACCCTCCCCCTCCCCTCGGGGGGGAGAGGAGAAGGGGCGGCATGGTGGGTCTCCAGGCCCCACCGGGAGGTTGGCATCTGCGCCCTGCCTAGGGTGCAGAAAAACCTGAAGCCGGCCCTGACTACAGCTATTCTCACCTAAGCCTTTCAGAGTATTAAAGAAATATTTTATTTCAGTTCCCTGCACAACCATTTATAACTGCACAGACATCGGGAACAAAAATAGAAATTAAACTGGTTGAATAAACTGCTATGAATTATACATTTAGCTACTGTATGCTTTATTTCAGGGGAGTAAAATTAAATGTCTAAGGTTTAAGTTCCTGAAAGGTTTTAATTAGAGCTGGCCAAATCATTCAGGACAGCTTAACTACCTAATAAATTTTAACCTTTGTATTTTGCCAAGTGTTTTGTAGGAACCAATGCAGTTTTAATGATCACTTGAGTCTACATATTATTAATAAATTATTTTAACATTTTCTGCACATTATTGATAGCATGCATTCTGTTGAAGTGGTGAAGAAAACCCGTTCAATCACCAAAAAGACAATTGTACTATTTATTCTTCACTCTCAAATTTACAAGATAGTTTGTATGATTATTAAAATATATTAAATATGCTTATATAAGTCCAGTTCCAAGGAACTATAAACCCAGGAAAAAGAAAATAGGAATGTGGCCATACAAGACAACAAAACCTGCAGTAATTTACAGAAGGAACTTTGTGCAGCAATTCGCTGTGCTTGTATCAGCAGTGCTATGGAAGGAAAATTTCTTTTTCTGAAATTGAGTTTTTACATATAGCCATTGATCCCCCCCTCGTCTTTTAGAAGAGGTGTATTTCTTCCATTTCTCTTTGATGAGAAGTTAATGCATGTCAAGAGACTAGGCCTATTTCAGAGTCTCTTGTTCAAAATTCAAACAGCAGTTCAGGCTGAGGCCTAGAAATAAAACAGAAGAATTCTGCTCCTTGGGAAATCAAGGTTGAGCTGACTGTAGCTCCAAGGCAGAGATAAGAAGGATAAGAGGTATTCACAGGTGCTGGGTACCTTATCTGTCCTATGAACCTTGTTTAATTGGAACTGACACATCTGCAGAGTGTTAGAAATTAATTGGCATGTTTGCCTGATTGGTTGAGTCACCTGGTCAGCAACACCAATGGTCAGTTAGGTTACATCACTGGGTGTGCTGGCTCTGACCAGTTGCCACAGATACATTACACTTAAGCTAGATGCAAAGTCCAAGGAAAGCTGAGAAACAGTGCCAGGGATCAGAATGCTGGGAGATCAATCAGAGTTCTCAGGAGCGAGAAGTGGAGGCTGGCAGCTGGGCAAGGGTCAGGATTGCATGATTGCATCTGCACTGAGGAAGGTGAGTGTGGTTGCTCATAACCAGATCCTCCCTTCCCTGGGAAGTGACCTGCAAAGACTCACAGCCCCTCATGTTGTAACAGATAAAGTCTGGCACTCCTCTATCTCTCTTGCATCTCCAGATGCTGTCATGCCCTGCATCTGGGACATTCAGGTGAGCTAGGTGGGGAATCTGGCCTTGAGGTGTCTCCAACTGGGGGTGCTGGACCAGGCTCTGGACCAGGCTCTGCCTCTGACCGCACCTCAGGCTCTTTGCCTAGCTGCACCTCCTGCACCAATGCTGGAGCCTCTTCTCCCTCAGGTGCTGGCAAAGGCTCCTTTTCTGGGCTGACTCTGGAGGAGGCTGGGTTGCTCCATGCCTCTTCCTTGTCTGAGGAATAGTCAGCCTTGGCTGAGCCAGGACCCATGACACTGGGCCTACATTTGATCAGTTAGTCAAAATCATGTTGGTGCTGGTCACGAGGCATAAAGGAAAGCTTCTTCATTCTAGTTTCATGGGTTGCCAGACCCATGTTGGGAAACTCCTGGAGAGTCGGAAATGGAGCCTGGGAGGGCAGGGACCTCAGTTGGGTACAATGCCATAAGTCCCATCTGGAGGCTGGCACCCCTAGTAGAACATAACCATTTTTGGACACTTGATTTTGGGTGGGCCAGCAAGGCTGGGCACTTGATTGATTTGGACTCTGAATTATCTTGGGCTCTGGAATGATCTTGGACTCAATGTAATGTCAAGCTTATAACCAAGGCTTGTAAAAGTACGTAGTTTAGTTATCCAGCTTTCTTATTTTTATCTTCACTTTTCAGTGCTCTTTTATTGTCTGGTTTTTAATAATATATTTATTAGTTTTTAGGCACAAAAACACACATACACACAAAAAAAAGACATTACAACATTTCCTCCTCAAACATTTCTAACACAACATAACTAATTTTGTATATGTTTTTCCTTATTTTAATTACTATACAACATCCCGTATTTACAACAAACAAAGATGTACAATTAAAGTAATTTCTATTTAATTAATTTTCCAGATATATCTTTTACATTATTATTTTTGGAATTTCATTCTGGCTTTCCCACACCCAAAAGCTACTAATTAATAACAACAAAACAAATTCAACAAGCACAAATCCCTAGTATAAATTTTATCTTTATTTTACCCAGAAGTACCTATTTTCTTTAGGCAGTCTCATAAAATTTTCATAACCTCACATCATTTCTACTCCTGTTTTCTATTCCCTTAACCAAATCACCTATTTAACCTTAGTTCCTTAAATAGTTATCTCTACTATGACCATATTAATTTAACTTGCCAGCATAGTAATAATTATTTTAACGTACATCTTTTAGTCACAAATCAGACTACTACTAATTCATTTCATCTTAGATCATTCTTTTCTCTATACTTCCATTCTTTAGCATCATATGTAACATAAATCAGAATATTCAGACACAAAATTATTGCACTAAATTTTGGGAAAAGCAAAAAGGGGAGCTTTCCCCATAAGTAATAATGTTCACCCTTTTCCTCTCCACAAATTTTCTATTTTTAGCTTTATATATTTGAATATCCATTTAAAACGCTAATCATTCCATTTTAATCTTCTCCATCCCATGAACAGTACAAAATTAATCAAAGACATATCCAAGCAACTTTCTTGTGCCTTTAAGACACTATTCCTATCATATTATTCTTTTGTTAATTTTCTATGAATTTCTACAAGAGACTTTCTCTTACCAATCTCTTCCTTTACTCATATTCAATATTATGTAAGAAATAAGAAAGACAGTCTAAAACTTAGATCCACTTACATCAGCCTTTTCTTGCTTACTTGCTTAGTAGCTCAATAATTAATTATTTTCATTATTTAAGCTCCTATATCACACCAGTAAAAATAAACAAGCAAACAAAAATATTTAAGGTAAACTTTAGAAACAGGTATGAATAATAGACTTTCCATATTAATAGCAATTATCTCTTTTCCTTTCTCCCCATCCTATACTTCTATCTATGAACTTGTATATACATTTGAAACACCAGCCATGTAATTTAATCTTCACAGACAATAGAAAATTAACTAAAAACATAATTCATATTTCATCAATCTTTTATTGAATTCCTGTAACTTCCTTTCCCCCAGAATTCTATCTAGATGCCTTATTTCTTTGTAGGTATGAGGTTTCTTTTTCATATCTTTCATTCCTTTCTCAATTTTTTGACATGTAAAAAATGTATCTTTCCAGTACTTTCCCGGTTTCTGGGGTACTTCCCACGTTTCTTTGTATGCCTCTTTTTTCTTCCTTTTACCGGGTCACTCTGTTTATTTGCAATTTTATCATAATGAACTTCTTTTTGGCTTTCTGGGTCTATAATATTCCTTATTGCTTCATTTAAACAAATCACTTGATCATTTTTACCTTCATGTTCTGTTGTAGGAATAGTAAAAATGCTGTACAGCTTATTTCCTTGAGAGCACTCAGAGTCTATTTCTTCAACCTCTCACTGTTCAGCTTGCCTAGACTCCTGCTCTCTTTCCAGTCCAATAGGCAAGTTCTGCGGTTTCTCCAATAGTCCTTTGAAAGCCACTCTGACAGCAAGTTGTATCTCTTCCACTAACAGTTTTTAAAAGTGTTCACAAGTAAGGTGGATAATTTCTTCACTTAACATTTCCTCTATGTCTTCTACATTCCTTTCTGAAGCCATTTTTCTTCTCCCCCCAATCAAATTTCAAAGCAGCTTTGTCCCATTCCTTTTTTTTTAGCTGCTCCTCCAGTGTTTTGGGGAAATTCAAAAGGAGGTTTTAACAACATAAAACCATCAAACAAAGCATTGAAAATATGATTACTGACTTTCTTCTCTGCTTCCTTTTATGTTCATTGTGTTGTAATAAGTTGGTCTTTAAAACAACTGGTCACAGCTAGAAAAGACATGGCAGCCATGTTTTTTTCCATCAATCGTTCCTGCTTCAGAGCAAAAACGGCAACACCCCCACATTTGCCAAGGGCAGTAGTGGCCAAAAAAGGCTCCCTTGCCACCTGACCTCCCTCCAGGAAGACAGGCAGGGCCCACCCAATTGTCCAGGGGTCCCCAAAGGAATGAAAAAGGACCAGGCACCTTGGGAGCGTCCCAAGAAGTGCCCGCTTGCTGTGTTGTACTGGAACTGGAAGATCCCTGCACTATCTTTTAATAAATCACTTCACATTATTTTTTGGTGTTCTTGAATTCAGGAGACTTCAAGCTGTATCCAGAACTTTGGCCTACTTTGGCTACAGCTACCAAAGTAGCTTGTTTTGAAAAATCATCTTGTAAGCATACAACCTTGCAAGGGCGACTTTCTTTGTCCTTAGTCCCAGGAGGGCTGGAGGCTTGGTCCATGAAACTGAGACCCTCATTTTCAAAACATTCCCTATCAAGTGGAAGAACCTATAGACAGAGGTCCTCACTAAAGATGTTTAGGTGAATGTCCAGATTTTGGGGCAGGGGCCAATAGGTATGATTCTGGTCATATCTAAATTTCATTAAGTGAATATCCAGATAAATGTCTGAAGAAAATGCAATCAGCACTACTTCTGGTCTCCACTTTTAAAGCTGTTTTCCCAGTCTTAAAGTTTAACTTCAATGCACTTAAAACAGTAAAACTTTACTTAGGACTAGTTCAAGATGGGTAGTCGTGTTAGTCTGTCTGTAATGAGCAAGAGTCCAATAGCACCTTAAAGATTAGAAAAATAGATACTGCTTCAGTGGGAAGGTAACAGCGTTCTGTGCACCTTGGCATTTAGTCATACCGGCCACATAACCACAGAAATGTCAATGGAGAGCGCTGGCTCTTTGGCTTGGAAACAGAGATGAGCACTGCCCCCTAGAGTCAGATCTGACTGGCTTTCAAGCAAAGGAAACCTTTACCTTATAAGCTTTCATGAGCACTGACTCCCTTCTTCAAAAGAAGTGAGCAGTGACTCACAAAATGTATTTATTTATTTATTTATTTATTTATTTTAGCATATTTATACCCCGCCCTCCCTGCGAATGGGCTCAGGGCAGCTTACAACGTCGGTACACTGTACCTGGTCTATATAAAACAATTAAAACATCTTAGGAGTTTAAAAACAGTTAAACAATCATACATTTAAAATGCTCGCAGTACCGATCTCCATTTATTAAGCTTTGAATGGTGCAGTCTAAACAACAATCCCAGTTCCCCCAGTTTCCTCATTCAGTGGCCTTCTGGCCACCTGTGGAGACATAGCTCTACCTCTATCCCTATCCCCAGAGCCGACCTTATCCACACCAATGGTCAGATGGTATTAATTGGTAGAAGTGGTAGTGGCAGCTCCTAGTTGAAAGCCTGGTGGAAGAGCTCCACCTTGCAGGCCCTGTGGAACTGTAAAAGGTCCTGCAGAACCCTGATCTCTTCTGGGAGCTCATTCCACAGTGAGGAGCTGCCACTGAGAAGCCCCTGGCCCTGGTGGCCACGAGCCTGGCATCCTTGGGGCCTGGAATAACTAGCCGATGTTGCGACCCCGACCATAGTGCTCTCTGGGATCTATATGGGGAAAGGCGGTCTCTCAGGTACATCAGACCCTGGCCACATAGGGTTTTAAAGGTGAGTACCAGCACCTTGAAGCAAATTTGGTATGCTATTGGCAGCCAGTGCAGTGCCTTCAGTACAGGCTGAATGTGCTCCCATCTAGGGAGGCATATCAAAAGCCTGGCCGCTGCATTCTGCACCAGCTGCAGCTTCTGGATTTGCAGCAAGGGCAGCCCCATGTAGAGAATGTTACAGCAGTCTAACCTTGAGGTGACTGTCACATGGATCACTGCCTGATCAGCCAAAGATGATAAAAGGCCGACCTAGCACTGGCTGCTACCGGGGCCTCCATTGTTAAGGAGGAATCCAGGAGCACTCCCAAACTTATAACCTCTGATGTAGGTACTAATGGTGCCCTGTTGAAGGTTGGGAGTGGGATCCCCATCCCCAAACTGCTCTGGCTCAGGCACAGGACCTCTGTGTTTGCCAGGTTTAGCTTCAGCCGACTCAATGTAAGCTAACCAGCCATGGCATGCAATGCCCGGTCCAGATCTTCTGGTCTGGAGTCTGACTGGCCACCCAACATCAGGTAGAGCTGGGTATCATCAGCATACTGGTGACAACCCAGTCCATACCTCTGGGCAATCTGGGCATGGGGGCGCATATAGATGTTAAATAACATCGGGGACAGCACTGCCCCCTGAGGCACTCCGCAATCCTGCGGGTGTTTCCGGGACTGGTGTTCCCCTTGGACCACCCTTTCCCCCCGACCCTGGAGAAAGGAAACAAGCCATTGCAAGGTAAGTCCCCATATCCCCACGTCAGTGAGGTTTTGGGTCAGCAACTGATGGTTGACCATGTCAAATGTGGCCAACAGATCTAACAACAACAGTGCCGCTGAACTGCCCTGATCCAGATGCCTTCGGGGGTCATCAGTAAGAGCAACCAGTGCTGTCTCCATCCCATGTCCTGGGCGGAAGCCAGAGTGGGAGGGATCTAATACAGAAGTGTCATCCAGAAAGCCTAGCAGCTGTACCACCACCACCCTATCAATTAATTTGTTTAAAAGCTTTTGTACCCTGTCACAATTATAATAAGGACTGTACTATCAGTGCTCCAAATACTAGCTCAACCTGACTCTTCTAAGGGTGTGTCATGATCTCATCAGTTCAGTGAATCTGATTCAGAGGCTGCAGAGGAGGTGGCTGAGGAAGAACAGAGGAACCAGGAAACAACTACTGTAGAGGTATCTTCCAAGAATATGCCAGCAACGCCTGCAAGGGAAAACTTGCCGCCAGTCCCTGAGTTAGCCACTAGGCCTCTGCCAAGCAGAACTTGAACCCAGGCCTGTAGGCCCTCAGGCTCCTTTCCCACTCCACATCGATGATGGTGGTGGAAGGCCTAGGAAGTGGCACAAAGGATGTAGAGTGCCAGAGTGGCTGTGCACAACTTCCCTGCATGTTTTGCCTACATGTGGAAGCTTGCCTACATGTGGAAGCTTGCCTACATGTGGAAGCAAGCCACGCTTGGGGAGGGGGAGCGGTGGGGAGTCCTCCAGGGGGCCCAGAGAGCCAGGGGGCCTGGATGGAAGTCGGTGGGCCTTGGCAGGAAGTCAGGGGGCCAGGCCCTGAAATGCTGCACTGTAGCTACAGGCCTGCATTGCTTGCTTCTGCTCTGGTGGCTGGCAGGAGAAAAAAAGAATTAAAAATCAACATGGCACAATGGCATTATGTCACTTATGGGGAAAACCCAGAAGGGATAATCACTCTGATCTAGGAACTGGTGTTTTACCATAGAGTTTCCAGTTACTCCTAGAGCAGGGTGATGTCACTTCATCCCCCCCCCAAGTGACATACCATTGTACCATGGTGCCTCCCATGTTTCTGTCTCTCTAGGCTCCTTACAGTTGCCAGCCACCGTTTAGTACTCCTACCCACAAGACCCTTATATTACCCTCTGTATTTGTAGGTACTGGGCATTGACTAATGTAAGTCTAGAATCAAAGCAAAGTCTAGGGGGAATTTTTTTTTAGGTCTTTAAGGGGTTTTTTTTGCTTGCTTGCTTGCTTTTCACTGCCACACCATTCTTTTGCCTGAGTTCCCTTATGTGTGTAAATATGTGCAGCCTTTCTTTTTTTTTCTTTTGGTTTTACTGTACTCCTTATAGTCCCTTTTATAGTATATTAAAACAGCATTTTGCACCACTTAGCATTTTTTAAAAATAAAACCTATCTTGTTTTACAGTTACCTGCCTGGGATCAGTTCATCTGCACAAGGAGTGAGTTTGTCTTATCTATGATGACAGCAGACTTACCAGGAAACCAGTAAAATCCAGTATGTCCAGTAAGGAGGGAAGCAGAAGTGGGTAAATGAGTGCTGGCATAAGCCACTGCTACCCAGGAAAGCTTTCTAGCTAATTGCTCTTCATCATAACTATGAAAGTCAATTTTCCAAAACAAAGATTAAAGCACCCATATTGTTGCAAATGCATGCCGTATGGCAAAATTAAATCAAAGGGAAGAAATGCCCAGTGCTTCTCTTATTAAGACTAGTGCTGAAGACTTCATTTTCTGTGTGCAGTGTGGAGAAGACTTGTCTTCAGAGCCTGTAAGCTGCCTCATCAACAAATGTCATCCCACGATCTTGTTGACTTACAGTTCATCTATCAAGGGATTAATTTTCTTGACATAAAGTTTAGCTCTAGCGGGTAAATATTGGACTCTTGATCTACTAAAGAAAGAAACAGACCCGCAAGAGGTTGTACTGAACAAAGAAATCAATGCATAACACTTTCAAAAGACACTGTAATGAACCAACTGGTTTACAGTGGCCTACAATACAAACAACTGTCACTCTGCTCTAATAGTATCAAACTCTATACAGGAATCAATGAACCAATTCCCTCCATTTGGAATAGGGATTGGATTATAATTCTTAGCAGCATTTCCACAAAACAAATTAGGAAAAAGAACATTATGGGTCATATGGTGTGTGTACCTGAAGCCAGAGTTGAGCAACTTTATCCCAAGAGGACTTATGCTAGGATGTGAATAGTAAACTAGCAACACAGAAAGAGAATTTCCCCTGAGGAAATTTCATATACAAATGCTAGGAGAAATTGTACCTTGGCCAATAGAACTAGTAGAAACTTCACTTCTCTGATTCAAAGTTTCAGACCCAGTTTAGAATTTCAGTAATGCAGCTGCCTCTTTTCTGCCTTAGTTTGCACCTGCTGTACTCCTCGTTTGATATTGTCATTTATGCTACTAGGAGGTATGATATACACAGCACAGTCATCTGGGTGGACTCTCAACATGGTGGATGAAGAAGAAGAAGAAGAGGAGGAGGAGGAGGAGGAGGAGATTGGATTTATACCCCACCCTTCACTTGGAGTTTCAGAGCAGCTTACAAACTCCTTTCCCTTCCCCTCCCCACAACAGATACCCTGTGAGGTAGGTGGGGCTGAGAGAACTCTAACACAAACTGCTCTTTCAGGAACAGCTGTGCCAGAGCTTGTGACTGACCCAAGGTCACATTGGCAGGTGCAAGTGGAGGAGTGGGGAATCAAACCTGGTTCTCCCAGATTAGTGTCTGCATACTACACCGCACACTTAACCACTACACCAAACAGGGAACCATAGCAGCTCAGGGCCTAAATCCTAATTTGAAGAGACGTACTGAGTAGTCTCCCTTCTCCCATCTCCCTGGGAAGAGTCTCCGACACCAACATCACTCAGTTAAAAAGCTGAAGCAGGAATGTGTTGACTGTCTCAGTCCTAGCATGAGTCATATATTATGCAATCAGGTGTACAGCAAGGAGTCTCACTATATATGAACCTTGTTTCAAAGCTCTGTACAGTGCCCTGGCATGTTCCATGCAGGGATGATTTTGAATATCTCTTCTCTGCTCTTTTAACACCCAAATGCTCATTTTGCTTTTCCTTCCCCAATGTGTAATTCCTTATTTTTAGGCTCTTTTCTGTTTCCTTGTACCATTATTTTCCTTGTGAAATATATATATCTTAGCTACTCATCAATAAATTATCATTGCACATAAATGAAAAAGATTTTATGAATAATTTTACAGAAGCATTGTTACTGTACAACATGGCATGGATCCCACTAAAAATCGCTGCAGACAGAAGGATTTCCACCAGCAGAGAGCAACTTTGTTGTCTTCCCCTTCCTGCTGCAGTCCCACATGTCCTGCAATTCTGCTCCTGGGGGACAGGGACCCCCCTCCCCAAATACCATGACAGGGGACTCAGAAGTCAGCAGAGGGTGGAGGAATCAGGGAAAAAATATCCCCTTTAAATCTGTGTAAATGTTAGGCAGCATCCAATCCCATAAATGCAAAATGCACTGTTTCTGCTTACAGATGGAGAAGCTGCTAGATTTCTAAACAGGAACAGCCAAGTGCATCTCACATGGTGAGTGTACACTGTAGGACAGCTCTAAATTGTACACTTCCACACCCAATCTTATGAGATACAGTAGACATTTTGTCCTTTTACTGTAGTGCTGTGGTTAGAGTGTTAGACTAGAATTTGGGAGGCCCAGGTTTGTATCATCACTCTGTTATGGAAGCTTGCTGAGTTACTTTGGCCCATTCACACACTCTCATCCTTACCTTCCTCACGGAGTTGTTGTCAGGATAAGATGGAGGAGAGAAGAATGATGTCAACTGCTTTAGGTTACAAAACACCTGCAAAAATTACACTCGGGCTGAACTGCACAGTACATACGGTACAGTATGCCTAAGATATCGCTGCAGTCTCCTACACATTCCACAACTTGCATCTAATCAAATACTGATCAAAATAACAATACAAAATAAATTAACTAGGCTGCCCCTTTAAATAGAATTGCCCCACACCATAATTAATCAGTACTCAATACTATGCAGTGTCCTGTGCACCATCACAACCATAAGAATAGCATTCTATATCACCTATAAGTATGTAGTGAAACAGGTGGATAAGTTCTTCACCCATTTATTATGCCTTTTAACCACTCCAATAGTGAGTACAATTTAACCTACAGCGATTTATTGTGCTGCTGTGCACTAAAATGAAAACAGAAAGCCTGGCCTTCTGACTCTACAGAGAGGAGTGAGGAAATGTTAAGACACCTGGAATGCATTGCAGCCAGTCCCTGAGCTTCTAGACTGTGTGTGCATCCTTCAAAAGCGCAGATGGAATGACTTTCACCAAGGGAATGGCGTAGCTGAGGCTGGTACTACCTGATTTTTGGACACCCTAGGAGGCTACAGTATACGCAGGACGCCTGTGTGCTTGGACTAGCTTGGTGACAGCATACCCTTTAGCACTGATTTATTAGAAAACATTTTGAAAAATCAGAAGAGATTTTAATTTTCACCAAAGCCAAAAAGGTTTTGACATTGTTCCCATTGAGATTTCCAGACTATTTGTCAGAACTTGGCAGGATTCCATCCCATTTCTTTTCAGGTAGACCTCAAATAGCCCACTTCTTGTCAATGAATGAAAACCATCCTGAGGCCTCGCAGAAGTCTCTAAGAAAATGTCCCATTCTCACAAATGGCTGGGCTCCAGAGTAGCTGGCATTAGGATCTGCCGAAGGGTTTTGATCTTATAGGGAATGGTTGTCTCTGGGCAATCCCAGAAGGGAACAGCTTGGGTCCTTTTCCATCTAGGTTTGCCCAGGCCAGAACTTGGGCCCAATACAAATAGACACTGGCAAGTCATAGTTGTCATCCTTTTGGTGGGGCCTATCTTCAGAATATAGAGATCATTTCCCCAGGGGTAATGGGAGCTACAGAGGGTAGACTATATGGAATCACATCCCTTGTAATGTATCCACTTGAGAACATGGACTCAGGGCAGCCATGTGCTTGGACTGGTTCTAACCAGTCCACCATGTGGCCAGGCGAAGGGCCTGAGCTTCTCCCCAAAAGACAATGGACTAGAGGATCCTGGCTCCCCTCCAATTGAGGAGCAGGAGTTAACTCAATCAATGTAAATAGCGAATCACCGTGTGTGTGTGTGTTTAGGGTGTGGTTCACTTGGGAATAAAAGCCGGCCTGCGAGCTGGCTTAGGTTGTCTTGTTCTTCAACTAATAAAGTATGTGAGAGCTGAAATCACTCATCGGTCTCAGTACTTTTCACTGGTGACGAAGGTGGGATGCCAACTCCCTCCCTGAACAATGACCACGAAGAAGAGCATCGCATCAAGCCCAGCCACTCATCGCACCGCTCCCAAGCACTGCTGACCCCGAGAGCAGCCTCGCTTCCGACGCCGCCAACACTACGCCTGAACCACGACCTCCACGGGTGAACGCAATGGCCGCCAGCAACGAGAGCTTCCCTGCCTTCAACATCTCTCGTCCTGCACACTGGGAGGCCTGGATCAAGATGCTGGAGCGTCACTTCGAGATTCATGGCATCACAGATGCGGGTACGAAGAAGGCATATCTGCTACGCTACTGCGGCATCGAGGCACACCTCCTCCTGAAGGACTTGGTGAACCCCCTACAGCCGAAAGATGCGGCTGCCACCTGCGAGATGCTGGTCAAGGCGTTTACTGACCATTTGGTCCCAAAGCCCACCAAGTTCACAGAACAAATTGAGTTCTTTGCAAGAACGCAGGGCCCCGACGAAACATCTCCGGAATTCCTGGCCAGCCTACGCTGCGCAGCAACAAGGTGTGCCTTCCCCAGCCTCACAGATGCCCTTCTAAACCAGTTCCTGGTGGGGCTGAAGGAGCCAAAGCTGCGCTGCAGGCTCATCAGCCGGGACAACCTCACTCTGGAGGCCGCCATCAAGGAAGCGGCCACCTACGAGAAGTCCCACGCGGATCGCCGGCCGAAGACGGTCCATCGCCTCCAGGACTCCAGCCCCTCTGACGACTCGAATGATGAGGAGGTCCTACAGGTAAACCGCCAATCGCAACAACACACCCAATGCATCAAGGGATTCCCTGCGGCACCAACTCAGCCCAACGCCTCTGCCAGCTGCGGCGACGCACATGAGCGCCGGACCTGCCGTTTCCGGGATGCTGTCTGCAGGACCTGCAACAAGGCCAGACACATCGCCCGAGTCTGCCGCTCCAAGGGCAAGCGCCTGGGGTCCACTGCCCAGCTGGACGCTGCAAGCCTGCACACCGTGACGACCCAGCGCCGGCAGATGGTATGTAACTTGCCCTTAGAAGGCCCGGACAAGGTGCATGTGACTGTCCAAATAGAGGGGTCCCCCTGCCAAATGGAAATAGACTCAGGGTCCTCTTTCTCAATAATTTCCACGGAAACCATTTTTGCCTTGGAAATTTTAACAGAGGAGGTACGATTGAATACAGAAGTGAAAGGCCTAAAGGTCCATGGAGAACACTATAAACTATTAGCTTATGCAGATGACTTGGCATTTATACTGGAGGAACCGAGGTCTTCAATCACGGAACTGAATAAGATTTTGAGAGAGTATGGACAAGTGGCAGGTTTGAAGGTTAATATGACTAAAACAAAAATGTTAACGAAAAACATGACTATGGAACAAAGGGAGAGTTTACAAGAAGAGTCTGGATATAAGCTCTGTACTAAGG
This sequence comes from Gekko gecko, assembly GCA_029375565.1. Lineage (NCBI taxonomy): Eukaryota > Metazoa > Chordata > Lepidosauria > Squamata > Gekkonidae > Gekko > Gekko gecko. Next base: position 71,759,770 of record JAPDNY010000005.1, on the reverse strand, counting down.
TGAAGTATTTAGGGATTTAGTTAAGAAATAGATGCAGAGGATAATTATAGAGACCTGTTAAGAACTATGAAGCAAGATTTGGAAAAATGGAAGACACTGAAGTTGTCCCTAATTGGAAGAATCACGTTGATAAAGATGAATGTCTTACCAAGATGGATTTTCTTGTTTCAAACTATTCCTGTGTTGAAAAATTTGGCAATATTGAAGGAATTAGAGCAAACTACAACTAAGTTCGTGTGGCAGGGTAAAAGAGCACGAATTAGACTCAAAATGTTGCAGGACTCAAAAGAAAGAGGAGGCCTTGCTCTTCCAAATTGGACAATATATTACAGAGCAGGAGCGATGGCATGGATTAAGGAATGGGTGATGCTGGAGGACAGAAGGCTTTTAAAACTTGAAGGACATGATCTCTTAGAAGGCTGGCACGCGTTTTTATGGGATGAGAAGATTGCAGCACGTAAATATTTCAGACAACATTGGGTACAAGACGCTCTCATAAGAGTATGGGAGAACATCCGGAGGAGGTGGTTCATTAAAATTTCTAGACTGGTTGCGCCAGTAGAAGCAGTGACTCTCCCTAGGCTGTACTCTGAAGATTCTCCACAAAAATATTTGGACATGATAAATGCGAAGGGGGAGCTTGAATTAGAGGAGAATATTAGTTGGTGGCATAGAATCCAGATTCAATCAAGATATAAAAAAGATAAACAGAAAGGGTTTGAGAAGTCACTGACAGATACAGAGAAAATACTATATGAGCCGGAAGAGAAATTTATTAAAAAAATGTATGCATTGTTGTTAGCAGATTATATGATTGATGAAATAGTGAAAAATAGTATGGTCCAATGGGCGACACACTTTGGTTATAATATAGAACTGGAACAATGGGATCAAATATGGAAAATAAATGTGAAAATAACCAGGGCGGTTGCATATAGAGAAAACATGTATAAAATGTTTTAAAGATGGTATATGACTCCGGATAGATTATTGAAGTATGATGAAAAATGCTCTAATAAGTGTTGGAAATGTAATGTTAAAGGGGGCACGTTTTATCATATGTGGTGGACCTGTGAGAGGGCAGAGAAATACTGGATATGGGTGCATAGATTGTTACAGAATATCACAAAAAGCAATATTGTGTTTAAGCCAGAAGTGTTGTTGTTAGGAATACTTCCAAAAGAGATAAGGAGAGAAGAAAGATATCTGATAATATATGGAACGACAGCGCTAGAATTCTATATGCGAAGTATTGGCGATCCACGGTGGTACCAACTGAACAGGAGCTGATTGAGAAGATAATGGAAGCAGCAGAAATGGACAAACTGACTCTGATGTTGAAAGGATATGATGAAACAACCTTTATAAACACTTGGCAATGCTTTTATGATTGGTGGGATAAGAGGGACCAGGATGGAAAGAAACAATGATGAATGTATAATGTAAGCTTTAGAATGAAAGTAGACCTGAATAAGATATTAATTTTGAACTAGCGGGTATAGAAGCAACTGTGTAACATTTATGTTGGTAAGGTGGGAGGGACTATAATGGAATTGGGATATGATGGATATTTGTAACCCCCCGTCAATGTTTAATGTTTGTCTTAGTGGGTGTAGATTGTATTGTTATGTATTGTTTTGTATTGGTTGTGTGGTATGTCTTGTAGTTTTGTCATTGTCTAAAAATAATAAAATGCCTCTTTTGGGGGGCGCTTAAAAAAAAAAATAATTTCCACGGAAACCCTCAAAACGCTATGCCCCAAGGGGGGACCCCACCTGCACAAGCTACAGGGTTTGAAACTAAAAGACTTTAACAAAAACCCGGTGGCGGTCTGTGGCTGGGGCAAGTTTCAGGTCCAATTTAAAGGGTTCTCGGGCTTGCTGGACCTGCTGGTGGTGGAAGGGCGCCTCTCGAGTCTCTTGGGGTTGTCATGGTTTAAGCCTCTGGGACTCCAAATAGCGGGAGTAAACCGCCTGGGGACCGCGGACTGGGAGGCAGTCTGCCGCAATTTCCCCAAGGTGTTTGATGGGACCCTGGGGAGGTACAATGGGGCCCCGATATCGCTCGACCTGGACCCCAATGTTCGGTCCATCCACATCAAAGCACGGCCCCCTCCCATAGCAATGCGGGAAAAAATAGAGGCCGAGCTCGACCGCCTGGCCGCCCAAGGAGTGCTGGAACCAGTTGCATCAGCGCGCTGGGAGACCCCCATTGTGACGCTGATTAAACCTAATGGGACCATACGCATTTGTACCGACTACAAATGCACCATAAATAAGGCCCTGCAGGACCACGCCTATCTGGTCCCTGTAGTGAGCCATGTCCTGGCCTCCCTTATGGGGGCCAAGGTTTTTGGTAAACTGGACTTGGCACAGGCTTACCAGCAGCTGCCAGTGGACATGGCCGCTGCAGAAGCACAGACCATCACCACTCACAAGGGGGCCTTCCGGGTCAACAGACTACAGTTTGGGGTTTCGGTAGCACCAGGGATCTTCCAATCTTTCATGGATTCCCTTCTTAAAGGGATTCCAGGAGTCCAGCCCTTTCTAGATGACGTCATCATTGCGGCGCCGGACTCCACTAGCTTCGCCGACCGGTTGCGTCAGGTCCTGCAGAGGTTCAACGACGCCGGCCTCAAGGTGAAGAAGGAAAAGTGCCTCCTGGGGGTGCCCCGCATCGAATTTCTGGGATTTGCAGTCGATGCACAAGGCATCCATCCCACAGATGACAAAATAAAGGCCATCACACAAGCCCCGGTTTCCACATCCAAAACGGAACTACAGGCTTTCCTAGGCGTCCTAAATTTTTACCACGCTTTTCTGCCCCTGAAAGCTACGGTGGCGGAGCCCCTCCACTGCCTGCTAGACAAAGAGGCACCGTGGGCCTGGAAGCCGGAGCATGCGGCGGCATTCCAGGTGGTGAAAGACTTGCTGGTCTCCAACACGGTACTGCACCACTTCTGCGAGGCTTTACCGGTTGTTCTCGCGTGCGACGCTTCGTCCTACGGGGTGGGGGTGGTGTTGGGGCATAGGCTGCCCAATGGCCGGGAAGTCCTGGTCGCCTATTACTCTTGGACCCTGTCGTCTGCGGAGCATAACTACGTGCAGATTGACAAGGAGGCGCTGGCGATAGTGGCGGGGTTTAAAAAATTCCACCACTATCTCTATGGCTGCCCATTCGAGATCCTAACTGACCACAAGCCTCTCCTGGGCCTCCTCGCACCCGATCGGCAAACGCCGCAGATGGTCTCGCCTAGGGTTCTCCGCTGGTCCATATTCCTGACGGGGTACTCTTATGCCCTCACCCACCACCCGGGAAAAGCCATGGGGCATGCTGACGCCCTCAGCCGCCTACCGCTGCCCACCACGGACCCGGACCCCACCCCCGCCCACAAAGTCGCCCTCCTAGAATCGCTGCCCAGTCGCCCAGTCCACGTCAAGGAGGTGGCCTGTCTCATGGGCCGCAACAAGGTTCTCTGTCGGGTCTTGGACTGGGTGGGGAGGGAGTGGCCGACAGCTAAACAAAACCCGGAATTTGCGCCCTTCGCCACAAGGCATGATGAGCTGTTGACCTATAAGAGGTGCCTAATGTGGGGAGGTAGAGTGGTCATTCCAAAACCACTATAGCCGCGGGTACTGAAGGACCTTCATGAGCACCACCCCGGGGTGGTCAGAATGAAGGCCCTGGTGCAGGGGTATGTCTGGTGGCCAGGGTTAGACCGGGACATTGAGGACATTGTAAAAAGGTGTCAACCCTGCCAGGCCTCCCAACCTGCACCTCCGGTGGCCCCGGAAAGGGCCTGGGAATCCTCTCACCGCCCCTGGTCATGCCTGCACCTCGACTTTGCAGGCCTGTTCCAGGGGCAGCTGTTTTTTATACTCATAGATGCCTACAGTAAGTGGCTTGAGGTTGAGCCTGTGCCGTCCACCTCCTCCCGAGCGGCCATCCGAGCGATGTGGCGGATTTTCAGCTCGCACGGACTCCCTGACACCCTGGTCACTGACAATGGGACGGCCTTCACGTCCGGGGAGTTCCAGGAGTTCACCCGTCAGCACGGGATTCACCACGTCAGGTCGGCCCCGTTCCACCCCGCCACCAATGGCCAAGCCGAACACATGGTGAGAACGGCAAAAGAGGCGCTCCGCCGGACCGAAGGAACTGACTGGGACTTTAGGCTGGCACACTTTTTGTTCGGCCAGAGAACTATGCCCCATGCGACAACCGGCTGAAGCCCGGTGGAACTACTGATGGGCCGATGTCTCACCACCAGGCTAGACCGGTTACACCCCGATCGAGCGCCAGAGCAGGAGCCCTCCACGGAAACTCCAGCGGTGGCATGGGGGTTTTTCCCGGAGGACCCGGTGTACGCATGGAACTATGCGAAAGGGCCCCCGTGGATTCCCACCCAAGTAGTACGGGTCCGAGGCCCCCAATCTTATGAAGTCTCCGGAGAGGACGGCCAGATCCTGCATTGCCACCCCTGGAGCCGGATGAGAGGGAGGAGTGGAACGAGCCAGCTCAACCAGACGTGGCGGCGGATGCAACAGAGGAAATCCCTGTGGACTTCAACTCCGGACAGCCAACAACCACAAATGACGCACCGGGCGAGATGGTAAGCCCAGCCCCTCCGACACCAGAGCGGCCGCCGGGCCCCACGCCCGCTCGGGAGGCCGTCAGTTCCCCCATGCCAGAGCTCCGCCACTCCACGCGGGAGCGGCGGCCCCCCAGCTATTTGAAAGACTATGTGTGCGGGTGTTTATCGGACCAAGGGGGAGGGGTGTAATGTATCCACTTGAGAACATGGGCTCAGGGCAGCCATGTGCTTGGACTGGTTCTAACCGGTCCACCATGTGGTCAGGCGAATGGGCTGAGCTTCGCTCTGTAAGACAATGGACTAGAGGATCCTGGCTCCCCTCCAACTGAGGAGCAGGAGTTAACTCAATCAATGTAAATAGCGAATCACTGTGTGTGTGTGTGTTTAGGGTGTGGTTCACTTGGGAATAAAAGCCGGCCTGCGAGCCGGCTTAGGTTGTCTTGTTCTTCAACTAATAAAGTATGTGAGAGCTGAAATCACTCATCGGTCTCAGTACTTTTCATCCCTGCTGAGCTCCATCCTTTCCCCAAACTCTGCTGTCCCCAGGCTCAAACCCCAAATCTCCAGGAATCTTCCCAAGCCAGAATTGGCAATTCTTAGGCACGTAGAGAGACACCTCAAACCTAAAAAGCTGGTGTTCCATGTGCCTACCATTGTAGAGCCTAATTGTGGCTGAAGCACTTTCTTGGGATTAATACTGAATAAAATGGGACTTCTGAGTAGATCTACTTAGGCTTGCTTCCTGTGTCTCCTAGCTGTACAGAGAAACTGTGCCCTGGGCGAGGCAAGAAGATGGGATTAGCTCTTTGGGGCTGGCAATGTTTTTGATTGTGTTTATCATAATTCCATTCTTGGCAATAAATGATAACTGACTTCAACGTAGAAACCTAATTCAAGTCTGTTAGCAAATAATTTACACAGCAGATTTATACCTAAACATGATTAATGGGCAACAAGCTAAATTGAGTCCAGCCTAACTTGGAACAAAACCCTCCCACTTCCCTTTTGAGTTTTGAGAACTGGTATCATCACTACTTCAGTGTCATTTAAATATATTGTCCCTGAGGCATTTATAATTCTTGCCTGTCATAGAGTTCCAGTGGCATGAAGCAAAAAACCCCAATACAGCCATTTGACTTATGAGAACAACAAATCCCCCACACATCAAGATCCTCACAATGACAGGAAGAAATAACTTGTCTCCTTATCTAGAATTTATTGCTTATGGTTCCATCAGTATCCACAATGGAATCTTTGTGTCAGAAATATTCAGAGATACTCCATAGCACAATAAAACCTGAAATGTTGTTTAAAATGTATTTCTGCTTATCTTTCAACATCTAACCATATGAAACAATGTGCCCCAAAGCCACTCAATACACCCCAAATCTCATAAATATATTCTATCTTGGTCAGAATTTTCTAAAGCAAAGGAAATCACATATGATGAAAGACTTTGTTCTGGGAAACATAGCCAGTGCTGGACCTCTATTTACTTGGGCTGGACAGCAGCTGGGAAAGTAGACGGCAGAGTACCATCAGCAAGTTGTTTATCACTTATCTTTGCTATACATTGGCTTCTTTGTTTGTGGGGCAGTGTCAACATATAAACTGTAAGAGCAGAAAAAGAAAACATACTCCTCTGCAGGATGGTAAACAGGATTATTTGGGCCCAATATTGGGAAGGGAGGAGTCAGAAAGGAAGCATCAGGTAACAACTGAAACCTGAAAGTTAGGATATGCAATAAATCAGTCAAGATGGAAAGCAACACAGAAATGCTGGGCAAGTTGGAAGTAATGAAGGGTAAGGGTCTAGTGAAGTGCATCTTAAAAATGGGGATTTTTCAGATGCAGATTTTTTACAAGGGCATAAATACCAGTAGTCTGGTCCCCTAATACCATTTTGAGATGGGGGGGGGGATCCCAGAAATATTTGAGTTGTATTACAATGGAGCCACCCTGAGCCTGCATTGCAGGGAGGGTGGGGTATAAATATGATTAATTAATTAATACATAAGTTACTTCCTATGGAAGACTTTTCTTGGTTGGGGGGGAGAAGTGGCTGCAGGCCCGTAACCAGGATTTTTAAAGTCAGGGAGCATTTAAATTTCTTAGGGGAGCACTGACTAATAGAATTAAAGGAATACCCGGCTCCTTCCGTGCACGTGCTGCTCCTGGGCTGGATGGGAAGTTGTGGGGGCTGGCCAGTAAGTCAGGGAGCCTAGCCCCAAGATGCCCCACTGTGCCTACAGGCCTGAGTGGCTGTTTTTTGGACCAAATGAAACCAAACTTGCAGGGATTCTATTGCTGCCTATCCACTAAAGACACCAAGTTTCAAGTGAATTGTTCAAAGGGGTCCATTTCTACAGGTCCTTGAACAAGGTGTCCCTAGCCATCCTACCAGTCTCCATTGTTTCCTGTTGGGTGGATTCAAAGAGGCCAATAGCCAAACATACAAAAGCATCTACTGGCTAAAAGCCTCTAAATATGAACACATCCAATGTCAAACCAGAGAATCTAAGACAAACTCTCACCTACAGTTAATTGTTATTAAACCACTTCCCCCAAAACACAACACTACAGGTTTTTAAACAGCTACAAAAGTAAAACCCAAACTATAAAAATGAAAAAGACAAACTTTTTGAAACTTGGACTTCCCCTCCCAGCAGAAAACCCTTTAAAAAATCAGTAACAGAAAATGCAAATGCACTTACAAATTCTAAAAAAGTTAAGAGAAGAGGACCCAAATCTTTTTTTAAAGCACAAAACAAAACCAAGGAAAATTATTTTATACAATAAATTTTATTGGTTTTTCAATATAAAATACAAATACAAACATAGTGAGTTGGAATATAATAACACATGCATGAAGTTCTGAAACTACCCAGAAAGATTAATAAAAATAGCCAACATCATTCAATTTATCTATATACAACATAGTGAGTATCAGTTTAAAGTAAGCAGCGAGTGATAACTTGCATATGAGTTATTTGTAGTTAAGAAAGTCTCAGAAGGACACAAGAGAGCAAATTAACTGTTGTTACCATAGCCATAGATCATCGACCACTATAGGAATGCCTTGTTGTTGAGACAGATATTCTAAAATGGGAAACCAGGTAGAGACGAATGTGGTAGGAACAGGAATCTTATCAAAACATGTAAGACTGTCTGAGAGTTTAGCCATAATATATAAATCCCACAACTTTTATGCCATTGTGAAAGAGTGGGTGTCATTGTCGTTTTCCAGTGTGTGGCAATGATACTCTTAGCTGCATATAACATTAAGAAGACCCTTTCTAAGATGACAGAAGCAGAACAATGAGCCGCCCATGGGAAATTATTTTTAAAACAAACAGAAAGGAGGGGGGGAAGGTTCCCTTATCCATTCCCCCCAATACAACTGTTATATATTGGGGCTGGAACATCCCAGGACTGTCTACCAGAGACTGGCTGAGCTTGGAGCTCTAGAACAATAGCCCACCAGGACTCTGGATGTGACCAGTGAGGAATTATGTAAATAGCCTATCATTGGGAGTTGGGTGTGGTTGGGTGTGGTGTTTGATTTCTATTTAAACAGGGCAGTTGCCCTGGAGTTTTGCCTTGTATCTGCTGATTCACTAATAAAGCTGAGCTGATCACTAGATCTGGGGTCTGCTCATCCATGTAACCCAATCATGATTGGGCAAGCAGTCTGAGCACTCTTCCTTAGATATGATCCCATTGCCAGGAAGAGCTGCTTCTCTCCCCCTCCCTCCCATTTCTTGGGAGTCCTGTAAACCTGAAGAAAAATATAAAGGGAAAACGAAAAAGGACTGAAAGCCTTAAAATAGTGGCCCAAATATTCCCAGATATACCCAAGTGGTTCTGGATTTTTTATGACTGGGTTAATCGGTATTCAAAAAAAATCCCAGACACCATCTGGATATCCAAATATCCAGACCGAAGCTTGACTTGGAATGGAATCACATAAAGGAAATAATTATGGACGATGCAGACTGGGCCCCAGTAAACTCATTCTAAGCTCAAATCCCAGGTCTTATTCTAAAGATATCATAGTGTCCCAATGCTAATCCATCACCAATCCCTCATCATCATCCCCCCCGACCTAACTGGTGGCATTGTTTATGAGAGCAACTGAAGCCAGTTTGGTGTAGTGGTTAGGAGCATGGACTAATCTGGGAGAAAAGGGTTTGATTCCCACCTCCTCCACATGAAGCTGCTGGGGTGACCTTGGTTCAGTCACAAGTTCTTTCAGAGCTGTTATCTCATGAGAAGTTCTTGAAAGAGCTCTCTCAGCCCCACTTACCTCACAGGATGTCTATTGTGGAGAAGGGAAGGGAAAGGAAATTGTAAACTGCTCTGAGAAGCCTTCGGGCAGAGAAGGGCAGGATATAAATCCAGTCTCTTCTTCTTGATTAGGCTCTCAGATTCTTCAGGAATGTGTGTGTAGTGTATCCACGGAGAAACATGGACTCGGGGCAACCATGTGCTCGGACCGGTTCTGACTGGTCCGCCACACGGTCAGGCAAAGGGCCTGAGCTTCGTTCCTTTAGACAACAGATTGTAGGCTCCTCACATTCTTCCAATAGAGGAGCCCGGGGTAACTCAGTTAACTGTAAATAGCAAATCACGCGTGTTGTGTGTGTTTGGGGTGTGGGTTCACTTGGGGATAAAAGCCAGCCTGCAAGCCGGCTTAGTTGTCCTGTTCTTCAACTAATAAAGTGCGTGAGAGCTGAAATCACTCATCAGTCTCAGTACTTTTCAGTGTGCATGTCAGGTTTAAAATCAAGTAGATCCAGTCATTCTTGCACAAAGAAAGGTTTATTAGGATTATCTTGCTAAAACCCACAGTAGGAGGTCATTGTCAGGAATGGGGAGCAAAGCAGAGCAAGCTAATTTATAGTGTGATGCAAATGAAGCGCCTAGCGAATAAAACTTGAGCACTCGCGCGGGAACTCCCGGCGGGAGAAATACTTCATGAGCGGGAGACTACTCCCCCCTCCCCTTGCCTTCCCAGGACTGGAAAATTCTCAGCTAAACAAGAATAGTCCAAAGCCTACATTCAAGGCCACCGTGATAAGGAAAAGCGGCAGGGAAGAAGCTCCCACGTTTCTGGCTGCATAACTACGCAAGCGCAAAGCGGGGTAGGAACATAACACAATGGATTCAGTGAGAAACATCAAAGGCATCACTTTCTGACATTCTGCCCTTCCCAAAACACCACCCACCCACCACTCAGGAAGGAGCGAACAAGGGCCCCCAGGTTTATTAGGGTATCGAGCGTGAAAGTCTATCAGGTGATCAGGTGCATTGATATCAGAAACTTTCACCCATTCCCTGTATTGGGGCCCAAAGTGTACCCATTGCACAAGGTACATAAGTTGTCCACGAAGTATCTTAGAGTCCAAAATATCAGCGATTTCATAGTGCTCTTCACCGTCAACCATCAGAGGGGGGAGAAGCCGACGTCTCGGGTTGCCATTTAGTTGGGGGTAAGGCCGGCTTGAGAAGGCTGTAATGGAAAATTGGATGTATTGCTTTAAGAGATTTAGGCAAGTCTAGCTGTACAGTTACTTGATTCACACATCTTAGCACTCGGAAAGGACCAATATATTTCCACGCAAGTTTCCTGGACTGCTGTGCTAGTCTTAGGTTCTTAGTCGACAGATAGACAGCGTCTCCCGGTTGCAATTTCCATCCCCCGGCCCTTTTTTTATCTGCTTGTTGTTTGTACTGTGCTTTGGCCTCATTCAAAGTCTCGACAATTAGGGGCCAGGAGTCACGAAGAGTTTGACACCATGCCGAGGCTTTACCACCCTTCTCACCAGGTTTTAAGAAGGGAAGAGAGGGGCTGTCATAGCCCATGGCAGCTTTGAATGGTGACATTTTCGTGGAAGCGTGCCATGAGTTGTTGTATGCAAATTCCGCCAATGGTAATAAATCTACCCAATTGTCCTGTTGATAATTAGAAAAACACCTCAGATACTGTTCCAACGTCTGGTTCACCCTCTCCGTCTGGCCATCAGTCTCGGGGTGATAGGCAGTACTAAGAGCACGTTCAATACCCATTAGAGTCATTAGCTCAGACCAAAACTTGGAAACAAACGGAACCCCCTGTCGGAAACGATCTTGAGGGGCAACGCATGCAATTTGGCAATGTGTTGAATAAATGCTTTGGCCAAGACTTTTGCTGTTGGCATACTGGGGAACGGTATGAAGTGAGCCTGTTTAGAGAATAAATCCACTACCACCCAAATGACCGTCATATGTTTAGAGGGGGAAGATCAGTGATAAAGTCCATAGAGATTACTTCCCAGGGTCTACTCGGGGTGGGTAGTGGTTGTAGGAGGCCTGGAGGTTTTCCTGGTCTGGCTTTACAACGATTACACATTGGGCAGGACTGTATATAGCGAGACAATTCTTGTTTCATTCGGGGCCACCAGAAGCTACGTTGCAGAAGCCTTAAGGATTTTACATATCCAAAGTGTCCCGCAGCTTTTGAATCGTGAACTGTGTGCAACACCTGGGCTCGGGTAGCTTCTGGGACAAACATTTTATTTCCTTTGTACCAGCAGCCATTAGGACCACAAGTCACGTCATCCCTGGCTTGTAACTCACTTGTTTCTGGTGGGGTGATGTCAGATAAAAACTGCTTTTCCCAAGTCAATGTTTGGATGGGAATCGTTGGTGCCTGTTTAGCTTTCCGGGTTACAACTGCACCAACTAATTGCTCCGGGGTGAACATAGATTCCCGAACTTCGACCCTCTTAGAAAAATGTTGGGGAAGGCGGGAGAGAGCGTCCGCTAAATGGTTGGCTTTCCCTGGGAAATGGTGCAGGGTAAACTGAAATTTGGAGAAAAACTCAGCCCACCTGAACTGTTTAGCATTTAGATTTCGGGGTTTTCGCAATACCTCAAGATTTTTGTGATCAGTCCAGATTTCAAAAGGTATTCGGGACCCCTCTAACCAATGTCTCCATGTGATCAATGCTAAACGGATAGACGCCGCTTCCTTATCCCAAATGGGCCAAAATCTCTCTGTGTCATTAAATTTCCTTGACACATAAGCCAGGGGTTGTAGCTGCTTTTGAGCATTCTCTTGCAAAATCACCCCACCCATAGCAGTGTCTGATGCGTCTACTTGCACTACAAATTTCTTTGTCTCATCAGGGTGTGCTAGTATGGGCTCAGACGTGAACAACCGTTTAAGTTGTTCAAACGCTTGCTGACACTGCGGGGTCCAGTCCAAAGGGGCCCCTGGGACTGAAGCCTTAGATCCCCTCCCCTTAGTTTTTAACAGTTCCGTGAGGGGAAGGGCTACTTGGGCGAAGTGTGGCAGGAATTGACGGTAAAAGTTGGCGAAGCCGAGAAAACTTTGGAGCTGGCGCCTGGTTTTGGGGGGCTCCCATCTCAATACATCCTGGACCTTTTTGGGTCCATCTCCAGCCCCGCGGAGGATATACGGTATCCCAAAAAGTCAATGCTCTCTTGGTGAAATTCACATTTTGACAGTTTAACAAACAGTTTGTGTTCTAAAAGCTTTTCCAATACTTTCCGCATAAGGGTAGTGTGGGATTCCTGATCCGGGGTATAGACCAAGATATCATCTAAATAAACAACCACTCCCTTGAATAAATAGGGGTGTAACACTTCATTGATTAAGTTCATGAAGACCCCTGGTGCCCCTTGTAACCCGAAGGGCATCACCCGGTATTCAAATTGCCCCAGCGGGGTATTAAATGCAGTCTTGTATTCATCCCCCTCTCTGATACGAACCCGAAAGTAGGCATCTCGCAAATCCAGTTTAGAGAACACTTTCCCTTTCGCCACCTCTGCCAGTAAGTCTTTGATGAGGGGCATCGGGTAGGCATTAGTTGCAGACACTGCGTTAAGTCCCCGGTAATCCGTGCAGAGTCTGAGCCCCCCATCCTTTTTTTTACAAAATAATACAGGTGCTGCAAAAGGGGATGATGCTGGTCTAATGAATCCACGGGCTAGATTTTTATCAATAAAACGGCGAAGTTCTTCCTTTTCACTTGGGCTCATGGCATAAATTTTCCCTTTTGGTAATTTTTGACCCGGAAGAATCTCAATTGTACAGTCGGAGTTACGATGGGGGGCAATTCATCTGCTTCCTCCTCCTCAAACACCCGGGTTATATACTGGTAATCCTCAGGGATGCGATTAAGCTCCTCCGTTGCCAAACAAGCTCGTGGAGGTTCATTGCATGGGGGATTTCCCCACCCGGGGTCCCATTTGTGTTCTGTACATTTTGGGGAGATAAATTGTACCTCCCCCTCTTCCCATAAAATGTATGGGTTATGTCCATGTAACCAGGGGCTACCCAACACCAAGGGAAACTGGGCTTGCGGAGCTATTACGAATGAGCGTAGCTCCCAGTGGTCACCAATGCCTATTCTTAAAGGAACAGTCTCAAATCGGCATGGTTTTTTCATTGGAGACCCATCCATCTGTGTGAAAGTTATTGGGTCTTTCAAGTGGACCACGGCTGCCTCCAACCCCATAACCATAGAAGGGTTTATGAGATCCCTCCCGCACCCTGAGTCAATGAGAGCCCGGACCCGAATGTGAGTCATCATTGCGGGATTCATCACCAAAACAGTCACAAAGAAGAGAGAGGGGTAGTTGCTCACCAGTTTAGGCGCCTCAGGTGCTGGGTCCTGCTGTGTAGCGCCATTCACCAACAGGACCATCTCATTTCCCTGCATCTCACTCTCCTCCTCTAGCATCAAGGTATCCACTTGGTCGGGGCTAGCAAACAGAGCCCGTGGGTTGCGTGGTTTGGCGGTACCTTTTCTCGGGGTAGGGGTTGTCCACCTTCTGGGCTCTTCTTGTGGTAGGGCTCTATTGGGATCCCCTTTCGGGCAGGCTGCGGCGAAATGCCCTTTCTCCCCACATCGCAGGCAGAGCCCCTGTCGCATACGCTGATCCCTCAGGCCACTTGGGGTAGATGTTGGTTTGGGTCTGGCCTGGCCCGCCGCACTACTCGGACGATTGTTACCCAAGGATAAATCCAGCTTCATCATTTGTAAGCGACTTTCGGCCTTCTCGGCTTCCTCCATCCAACCCTGGAGGGTACGAGGTTGCTGAGAGCTGAGGACATTATTGCGGACGTCAACGGCTAGTCCCATTCTATATTGTTGGGCCAACACCGCATCAGTCCAGTCTCGAATTTTCACAGCATGCCTTTGAAACTCTCTTGAGTACTCCCGCACTGAGAGTTTGCCTTGTCTGAAAGTACGAAGGAAGGCTTCAGCTTTTTGGGCCGCCCCGGATCTTCAAAACGGTTTCTCAAGGCCCACATGAAGTCATCTACATTCCCCAACTCCTCCGCCTCCAGATCATGAAGGGCTACATACCAGCTAGTAGCACTCCCCCGGAACCTGGATGCAATAAACTCCACCTGCTGTTCTTCATCTGGGAATACATAGCCCCATCTTTGTACAAATTTTCCAACTTGTAATATGAAAAAGGACACAGTCTCTGGGTCTCCATCAAATGTGATATCTAGCATGTCTTTGGGGCGGATTACCGGGGGGCCGGCGCCATGATAGGTACCGGCTGCATGAGGGGTGCTGGAGCCGGAGGTTGAGGCGGAGGCACAACTGGCGGCTGGATAGGTCCTGGTGGCCCTGGCCCCGCTCCCGGTACTGGGGCAACTACTGGAGGTGGGGCTGGTGCTGGCTGGCCCGGCCCCTGCCCTGGGGGAACTGGTTGGCCCGGTCCTGGACCCGGTGGTACTGGTTGGCCCGGCCCCGGACCCGGAGGAGGAGGAGGTGGCCGTCCCGGCACCAACGGTGGCGCTGGGGCTGGAGCCGGTGCGGGTGCAGGTCTGGGTTGTGTCAGCGGATGGGCTCTAATGGCTTGGTCCATCATCTGGGGTAGGGACTGCATTAGTTTACTCATATCCCTTACCAGCCGTCGGGTGTCCTCTTGGATAGAATCCATGCGGGCATCAGTGTCTTGGCTGGACCCCGTTCGGGGAGATCCCCGGGACACCCGCCCTTGGGGAAGACCAAAACTACCTCTGGGATCCAGGAGGCTGTCACGGCTCTGGCTCCCCGGCATAGTCCAGGTGGTCTGGGTAGTGTCCAACAGGTTCTTAGTCCAATCGCGCGATCTGCGAAAAGTCACCCCTTTATCCCAGGGTGTTGGGACTCCTGGCACATAGGTTCGTGGAACCGCACCTCCCTGAATGGGTATCGGCCCGGCCGGGCTGTAGATCGGGAGTGTGTACGTGGCTCCAATTGTGCCAATCGATGGTGGGGTAGCCAACCCGGCTGCTGAATAGATGGTCGGTGTCATCACCACTGTAGTTGTAGTCACTGGAACCACGGTGGTAGTCGGAATAGTAACCACCGGAGCAGCCACAGAAGTAACGGGAGCCGTGGCTCCCAACGCAGTAGTCACTGGAACGGCCCCTGTGGCTCCCGCCGTCGTGATCGCTGGAACTGCCCCGGAGGCTCCCGAGGTAGTAATCAACGGGACTGTGCCCGGGGCTCCCTTTCCCGCCCCGCTCATCGTGGTGGATGGCGGACGTTGACGGTGAGGGAAAGATGTTGATTCCTGACAATTTCTGTCAGGTTTAAAATCAAGTAGATCCAGTCATTCTTGCACAAAGAAAGGTTTATTAGGATTATCTTGCTAAAACCCACAGTAGGAGGTCATTGTCAGGAATGGGGAGCAAAGCAGAGCAAGCTAATTTATAGTGTGATGCAATGAAGCGCCTAGCGAATAAAACTTGAGCACTCGCGCGGGAACTCCCGGCGGGAGAAATACTTCATGAGCGGGAGACTACTCCCCCCTCCCCTTGCCTTCCCAGGACTGGAAAATTCTCAGCTAAACAAGAATAGTCCAAAGCCTACATTCAAGGCCACCGTGATAAGGAAAAGCGGCAGGGAAGAAGCTCCCACGTTTCTGGCTGCATAACTACGCAAGCGCAAAGCGGGGTAGGAACATAACACAATGGATTCAGTGAGAAACATCAAAGGCATCACTTTCTGACAGTGCACCCCAAACACCAGTATTATTGGGAATTGTAGTTTTCGAGAATATAGAATCTGATGCTTATTACAGTATTCCAAAGATTTAAATTCCACAATATGGTTTTGTAATCCAAAGTATAATAACATCACATTTATAAGTCTGTTTCACAGTTTTCTTCTCAAACATCAACCTTATCTTCTTTAGCCCAGTAAATTTATTAAGAAAATTCCTTTCTCTTCTCTTCTTAGCTGCTTTAGAGAAGGGGGTGGGGAAGGAAGATTCCTCACCCTTTCTTTTCCCCCTTATAAATTATTTAAAGGGCTCAATCAGTGGAAAATTTCCTAGTATTGTTACAATTAGGGTTACTCATGGTGATTTATCTTCTTGTATTGTTTTGTTGAGATGTTCTGTTTCCCTCTCATCCTGGGAGTCATGACTTTACATCCATGGTGGTCTCGGACTTCCACCTGCTTGCTGCCACTCGCAGGGAGTCCGAGTCAAGCCCCTTGCCATGAGCTCCTCTCTGGAGAGCTCACAAGTTCAGGAGCCCCCGAACTCCTCTTAAGGATCCAGTGATCTAGTGGCTTCATGGGAGCAAGTCCCTGAGCTAACTGTTCTCTTTGCACTGAAAACCAGAAACCTCAAGACTTGGCATCCAGAATGCTGCTGGTCTAATAAAGATTGCAGTAACATCCCTTCTCACTGCTGCTACCACATCAAGAAAAATTTCAGCAGGGGAGAGATCAGCTCCTGTGGCTGGGAAGGCTGGTGTTGGACTAATTATGAGCTAAATTTATACATTTTAAAGGCAACTACTGGAACCAGAATGGACAAGTGTCCCCCAAGGTTCCACAATATGTAGAATTGGGCCTCAAACACTGAATCACAGCTACATCCCTTTACTCCTTCAGTTTTTCAGAAGACCACCTGGTGAGGCTAAGAGACATCTGACTTGTCCAAGACTCTACCTGATTCCCCAGACCAAAGCATGATACTATTGCATTGTTTTGCTGAAATGCTGCTACATTCCCTCAACTGTGCAGAGACAAAGGGGAAAAATAACTGCGGGTAGTCTCTGAATGCAGATGCTGCAAACATTCTTCTTGCAACATATAATTAACTTATGGAATTCATTGCTACAAGTTGCAGTGATGGCCTTTACTTCAGATGGCTTTAAAATGGATTAGAGACTTTCAGGGAGAATAGACTGTCAACAGTGATTAGCCATGAAGGCTGAGTGGAAGTTGAAAGCAAAATGTACTGAGATAGTACAACTGTGAACACCAGATGTTATGGACAAGTGACAGAGGGAGGCCAGTGGCAATTCTGTTGGAAACAGAAAGCTGTACTAACTGGACCTTGGTCTGACCCAGAAGAGATTACCCTATATAGTTACTTTGCAAAAAGTAATTACCATTTCTCCTCCCCACATTTACTGAAAATAGCTTCTTTTTCATATACAGATTCATTTCCTTCTTTGAAAATTTATTCTTCCCTATGCTGACTAGAGTTGATGGTCAGCCCAAAGAATGCATCATGTCTGTGCAGGAAACAAGGCCAGTATTTAGTGACAGGAATGCCAATACACCAGCACACTACTACTGTACCAAGGTATGTCGGTAGGGCACATAGTAATGTTCAGATCAGACTGGTCCTTAATCGGGTTCCCTGACCTAGCTCTTTCCCAAACTCTACCTGCCTCTAGCTTCCAAGGTCTGATGAAAAGAAGATCAGTAGCTCAGTCTTGTCTAGCCTTCCACCACCCAGCTTGTTCTCCCAACCCACCATGATCCATCAGCAGATTGCTCCATCAAGTCCCAGATGCCACAGCTTTTGCAAGAAAAAAGCATCTCTCCCCCCCAGACATTATACCAAGGTCCACACATTTCCTGCTTATTGATATGCCCTTTCTGGAGACATCTCCTAGTAACATAATTTTAGGGTACGCAGAAGACAGATGAATCTGCTGGCTCTAGAAATGGCAGGTAAATTAGGGTATGGGGGGACATAGAATAATAGAATCATAGAGTTGGAAGAGGCCATACAGACCATCTAGTCCAACCCCCTGCCCAATGCAGAACCAGCCTAGAACATTTCTGACAAATATTCGTCCAGCCTCTTCTTGAAAGCTGTCAGTGAAGGGGAGCTAACCATCTCCCTAGGCAGCTGATTCCACCTTTGAACCACTCTGACCATGAAAAAGTTTTTCCTAATATCCAGCCGATACCTTCTACATGTAATTTAGGCAAATTACTTGAGAGAGCGATGGTGATTCAGTTGCAGAGCTTTATGGATGACACTTCCATGCTAGACCTGTTCCAGTCTGGCTTTCAGCCAGGGCATGGGACGGAGACAGCACTGGTCGCCCTTACAGATGACCTCCAGAGGCATCTGGATCAGGGTGGCATGGTGGTACTGTTGCTGTTGGACCTGTCAGCAGCATTTGACATTGTCAACTACCATTTACTGATCCATTGCCTCACCAACACTGGGATTCAGGGGCTTGCCTTGCAATGGCTGGTGTCCTTTTTCCAGGGTCAAGGAAAGAGAGTAGCATTGGGGGAGCAGATGTCCCAGAGGTACACGCTGGTTTGCAGGTTTCCCCAAGGGGTGGTGCTATCCCTAATGTTATTTAACATCTACATGTGCCCCCTTGCCCAGATTGCCTGGAGGCATAGGCTAGGGTGTCACCAATACGCAGATGACACCCAGCTTTATCTGTTGTTGGGAGGTCAGTCTGACTCTACCCCAGATGACCTGGATCAGGCGCTTTAGGACATGGTGGGCTGGCTTAGACTGAGCCAATTGAAATTGAATCCGATGAAGATGGAGGTTCTGTGCCTGAATTGGAGCAGGTCGGGGGGAGAGATCCCACTACCAGCCTTTGATGGGGTGCCACTGGTGCCAGCGCCAAGGGTCAGGAGCTTGGGAGTGCTCCTGGACACTGCCTTAATGGAGGCCCAGGTAGCAGTCACTGTCAAGGCAGCCTTTTACCATCTACAGGTGATTAGGCAGTTGGTTCCCTTCCTCAAACACAATGACCTGACAACAGTGATTCATGCTATGGTCTCCTCAAAACTGGACTACTGCAATGCTCTCTGCATGGGGCTGCCATTGTCCCAAATCTGGAAGCTGCAGCTAGTGAAAAATGCGGCAACCAGGCTGTTGATGGGTCTCTCCATAAGAGATCACATCCAGCCTGTGCTAAAGGCACTGCACTGGCTGCCAATAGCATACTGGATTTGCTTCAAGGTGCTGATCTTGACCTTTAAAGCTCTATATGGTCAGGGGCCTGATTACCTGACCTTTCCCTGCATGCTCCCCAGAAAGCACTGAGTTGCAAATTGCCTGACTCTCCCTGGTCTGAGAGACACCAGACTGGCCATCACCAGAGCTAGGGCCTTCTCAGTGGCAGCTCCACACGGGTGGAACAAGCTCCCGGAAGACATCAGGGCCCTGTGGGACCTTTTACAGTTCCGCAGGGCCTGTAAAACAGAGCTCTTCCACCAGGCTTTCGATTAGCAGCCACCACTGATGAATGAGCTATTGGAAACTGAACATGTTACGGTCCTCATGTTACAACTTTGAATATTGGCCTTCCTACACCGGACTCTTTTATAGCATTCACCATCTGCACTTATTAGTACTTTATGTGAAATGTTATTTATGTGAATTTTTACTGTATTTTATTGTTTTTATTGTATTTTAACTTGTTGTATACCACCTTGAGCCAGCTTGTCCTGGCAAGGCGGGATATAAATTGAAACTAATAAATAAATAAATAAATTAAAACCATTGCTTTGGGTCCTATCCTCTGCTGCCAACTGGAACAGCTCCCTGCCCTCTTCCAAATGACAGCCTGTCAAATATTTAAAGACAGTAATCATGTCCCCCCTCAGTTTCCTCTTCTCCAAACTAAACACTCCCAAGGACCTTAGCCTTTCCTTGTAGGGCTCAGTCTCCAGACCCCTGGATATCCTCATCACTCTCTTCTGCACCCTCTCGATTTTGTCCACATCCTTTTTGAATTTCCTCCCTAGATCTCCACTCCTCCAAGAAAATTCCTCTCTCAAAGATTAATTTCCAGGAAAAAAAAGATTAATTCCCCATTATATTTCTCTTTCTAGAATTCATTTCCCCAGGATCATTGTCACACCAGACTATATGAACTATCTCTGCTATTAATGTAAGACATGATTTCTGAAAATGACATTTTCCTCTTTGCTCATTATATCCAGTATTCATATTGGAACATGACTAAGGTTGGCAACCCAAGCATTAATCTGGAGAAAATCCAGATCAAAATCAAGGCTGTTCCATTTCCAGCCTTTCCACAGTTAAACAACAAGATTGAACACAGCACTGAAAGAAACGCCAGAGTAAATGCCAAATGCCAATCTGGCCCAAGGGATAGAATAGGTATTCCACATATTTGGTTTTCCAATAGGAAAGCTACACAAAGAATATTGAAATGTGAATGCCGTTATCGTAGAGGCCTAGAGATGAAATCTAGTTTTGCACCCTCTAAGTCTGACCATGCCTAATAACTGAATTCATACACACTCTGAAATAACCAGTTTGCCTGAAGCACTTTACTCTTTCTAATCCTGTCTTCTAGTAGCAAAATAGCATTTCGCAATACTGTAGGTCAAGCTCCTCTGAATATTTCAGGATTGTGTTAAAATATAATGTATTAAAATCTCATCCCCGAGTAAACAAAACTTCTGGAAGAAAAACAATACATAGCCTACACAGAGGTAGGAATGTCCAAAAACCTGCCAATTCAGTTTACATCCTGTTCACTAGTGGCAAACAAGAAGCTGATTTTTAATGGGCTGCTTATCTGTTAGATTTGAGTCCATAATGACCTTAGAGACCAACAGGAGTTTCTGAGTATCCGTTGCCATCCTTTTTGTGAGTGCTCAGCAGGCTGCTTCACTATTTTTGTTCTATATGTGCAGCCATAGCCATCATTTCCCCCATTGCACCAAAAGAAGGTTTTTTGAGAGGATTAAAAAAAAAAATACTCTAGGGCCATTGCTTACTAAAGATCAATTGCTGTGATCTCAGCTTTCATGTTTAAAAGGACTCTAGCCCTTTTCATTGCACAAGGAAAAGTGAAACTGAGTAGTCCTTAGTAAAATGAATGGCTGCCACTCTGTTGGGATCTGCAGCATTTTGCAGTCTTAAAAAAGCCGATGAAAACCAGTTCTGTGGGTGTTCTGTGGGAACTGAACAGATCGGGTGATCAGCTCATATCTGATCATTGTGTGAGAAGAGGGTAAATTCTTCTGCCAAACACAATCAACACAAAATTCATGGCATTCCTATATATAAGCATCTATAGCACTCAGAGATTATCCATTCCTTGGCAGTTTTGAATGAATTAAGAAAAAAATCATTTAGTTTGGAAGAATGAATCGTTGTATGAAGAAACAACCATACAAAACAAATTAAAACACTACGTTCTGCATCTAAACAAAATGCTATCCCTTTCTTATCACCTTTTTATCATATTATATTCTGCCCTTTAATATATTTATAACCAGATCATTTTTGTTTTGCCTTCTCTGACTCTCAGGTAACTTTATGCATGAGGAATTCCTGAATGTCCCAGAGGCTGGAGTTTCTGGTGATCCCATCCTGATGATATGCACAAGATGGACTGAAATCATTGTGCTGAAACAGAGCTGGACTACTGTCTTTGCCAGGTGCTCTGATTTCCATAGCAGCAGAATGAGGAGGAAAGAACCAGAATGAGCATGTTAGGAACAGATGGCCCTAGATGAGGTGTTTCCTTCTATGATGAAGTGACAGCTGGTTATCAGTTGTGTGGGCTGTGATCCACTTGTGTTTGGGACACCAGCAATGGCTAATAAATGGTGTGACAATATCAGATACTATAGGTATGGGCCAGATTAGGAGTCCAAATCCAGTGCTTCCCAATTTGGGAGTAAAAACCACTGAACATAATAAAGACTTATTTTTGAACGATAAAAGGACTCAGTGGGCATCATGCAAACTGTTCTCAGCTTGTCAGAAAATCCTAGAAATGAAATGTAAACAAGCACACCACATAGGTAGGATTCCTAGGTCACTTGGGGAATAGGCTGCTAGTTCTGCCACTAAACACCAATGCTGAAATTACATTTTTCATTTACTAGAAACTTAATATTAGCACAACATGTATCTTTTGCATACCCAGATGTTCTGACATAACTTGAAATTTATCTGCTGTCTTCTATAAGCTTGCATCCTGTATAATAATACCTACTTTAACACCATGGTTATATTCTTGAAAGCAGAATGCAAAGCGAAATACCTCTCTTAGAGGTATTGATATCAATGGTTCTGATGGAATGTGTTGACAGAATCACCATTTCTTATGTATGAGCAATGTACAAGGAGGCACCCACCAGCTGACCGCCTCTATTATACTCCTGTGCTGGAGCATTCTGCAAACCCTCTCTGGGTTGTCTTCCATGGTGAGGTATCCTTCTGAAACAATGGCAGCTGCCTCCTCTGTCATCCCCACAGCTCCTACTGCACTCCATTCTTCAGCCATGTGGGCCATTTGAAAATGCCCAGTATAGATGGCAAGTGGCAGCCCCACTTCACGGTCCTTCCAGCCATATTTACTTCTTGCTGGGCCAATTATATTGTGGACCTGCAACCTTCATTTTGTAGTAAGAGAGATATATGTCCTACACTAACCAAACTGCATTTGTGAATGAATGTACAAAAAAAAAAATTCTGGGCAATTTGTCATTTTTTTCTAAGGAGATCAAAAAAAGTGTTTCAATATTGCTTGGCCTGAAAATGTCCTCTGAATGTTTCCTCCCAAATGTCCTCTGAATGTTTCTTCCCAAAATATCCTCTGGATGTTTCCTCCTAATAGTGGTATTCATTTCAAATTGCCTTTCAGATCTCCCTGGTTCTTTTCAGTATAAAACTAGTCATTATATTACCACAATGTAATGCAACTTACAAGGTGACCCCTGAGCTGTATGCATATTTATATGGGTGCACTAAACAAGAAATCTGATTTATGAAGGTAAACTGTGCATGCCACCTTCATTAATGGGAATCTATTTAAAATTCAAGATTTATTTAGATTTCTAGGCCATCACATCCTAACAGTTCCCATCATAGCTGGCTAAAAATATGTTTATAAACATCTCGAGAATGTTCAGGAGATTTCAGAAGTATGAATCCCTATGAATGTATGGATATGCTATTTTCTGGCAGTGGGAAGTGCTGTTGTACATTGTCATTGTGAGCCTGTTTCATTCATTTTTTGTTCATTTATTTCATGCAATTTTAATTGAAAAAATGTTCCGAGCATGGAATTGTGAATGTGCCATTTTTATGCAAAGGACATAAAGAGATGTTAAATTGTACAAACAGAAGATATTCAGCAACAGTAGATACCACAGATGTGAAATTCGACAGAGTTCTATGTAATGCTGCTGTCCATCATGGGCTCAGCCTGGATGGCAAAAGCCATCTAAAATAAAATAGTTTGGGGAAATTTCTGTTAAATCTTCTATTGCTTGCTGCACTGTGAAGCAGGCCCCAATAAGTTTTTTATATATTGGGTATTATTTATTTATTTATTTGGCTTCTAGCCTCCCCTCCCCCACAAACAGGCTCAGGGTGTGTTCAGACGGATCTTTTGATCTGCCATAGGAACGACTCCCTTGCGGATCAAAAATGCACGACCAGACAGAAACATCTGGGAAATATTCCGGTCCCATAGGCATCCCGTTCTGCTGCGCCTCCAATCCTGATTTAAAAAGTAGCAGTTTCAATGTAGGGTTTTCGCTTACCCATGCAACAACTGCAGACTTTCTTCCATCTGGTCACTCCATTCACGCGCGATGCTCCCGTCGGCTCGGTCTGACGTCAGACTGAGCTGACGGGGGCGCGATTTTTTAAAAATTGAAACCCCATGTGCACTTTAACGAGGAAACGCATTCAGCGATAAGCGCTACGAGGAATGTAATATTCATGCTTATTTCTTTTAGGGACAAGATGTTACCGCGATGGGAGATGGAGGGGGGGAAGGACTGTTCTAACTTGCAAAATAGTCCCTCCATTGATCATGATGGCAATGGCAAGAGGGAGGACCGGGACTTTGCTGAAAACCCTCCGCGATCGCCTCAGTTCTCCAAGGAGGCGCAGCCTTGCCTATGCGAATGTACAAAACTTTTTTTAAAAAAATCCTCGGTGGATGCCGTGTAGACAAATCACGGTGGGAACAACGCGCGGTGAGGCTATTTCATGGGGGGGGCATCTGGTCGTGCTAGGCTGGATTTAAAAAATCGGGATAAAATTTTAGGAGGGCTCATGGCGCGATTGACTGGCCGTCTGAACGCAGCCTCAGAGAAGGTTACGACAAGCATTAAACTCTTAACTGATCATACATTTTCAGTGGGGTACAGATGAAGAGGTGGTCTCTGCCACATTCAAGACTTTATGTTTGACCAGTGCTCTTGGGGTAAAAAAAAAGCACCAGTACTCATAAACAAGGTTGAGTCAATTTCTACCAATTCCCCCTCCCTCTGCAGATTCTCACAGATTCCCATTGGAGGGTCCACTCTCTCTTTCTCTGGCTGAGTGGGGCAGGTTGGCTCACAAGTGTCATGACTGGGGAGATCTTCCCACCCCAAAGGTGCTGGTATTCAGTATCGGTGAGTACCATCTCAAAAAAAAAAGCCCTGTGTTTCGCACATATTCTTGTACCATGTTTTAGAATCATCTTATTTCTCTAGCAAAGGTTAAAGCATAAAATGGAAACCAACTCAATGCTTCAACTGATGTGGTTACTCACCCAGTTTTAGATATATGATCGAGTCATTGCTCTATCAACTCTAGTAGAAAATATTTCTATTTGACTTTGAGTGACTCCCCCTGAGGCTATGCTCAATCCACTCTCTTTAAATTGTGTTTCATTTTCAATGAACAATGTCTGGCAGGGCCTAAAATGTGTGCTGCTCATTCCTCCAGGAAAGATGATACATGAAATAAAGTAACTCATGTGGCCTGATAAATAAACACCAGATGATCAAAGTCAATTCCCCAATTTATGTGGGGTTGTATGTTTTTTTTTGGTCATTTCACCTTGCAGTGTTGTTTATCTTCCACTTTACTGTCTGCCTTTGAAGGGAATGGCACTTTCTCACTTATGTGGAAGTGAGAGCAGAGGCATCAACAACATCTTCTACTGACACTGGGAAACCCAATGTTAGAATGAAGACAGGTTTTATTTCTGTTCTAAATGTTTGCTCACACATAGTTCACTTCCTTAATTTACCTATGAATCAGCTGCTTGAATTCAGATAAAACAAACTAAAAAGCATGCAACTGAGAAGACCATTCTCAAATCATTCAAATTATATTTAAGGAATTGTAAGGACCCCACCCCCTCCACCAGCTGAGACCCCCTTAGTTATTGGGGTCCCCCTCTTCTTTTGGACTTTGGCCACAGTCAGATGTGCCTTTAGATCTGGCTCAGCTCCAAATGCCTGACAGATCTAAAGGGCACACTCAGACAACAACATTTGGGAAAGGTCCCACAGCCGTCAGCACCCTGTGCTGCCCCACCATGGAAAGGGAGTTAAAAGACACTGGGAAAAGTCCAGCCCTAATGCTTGCCGATGGGCTATGGACAGACTTTCCCCTGTCTGATTGCTCAGGCACATACTCAAGCCATCTGGGTGGTCAGCTCATTCCATCCTGACTCGGTGCCATTTCCCCCCTCATTTAGCAGTATGCACATAACTGCATACTCCATAGAGAACTCTCAGTGTGGAGGTGCAATTCCTTATTTATGCACAAACAAAAGGCAAAAAAAAAAAAACCACTCACCCAAATGTGCCCAATTTACTCTCCCCAATTTAGGGTTTTCAGTAACAATAAGACTTCTCGACAAGGCTTCACTTCATTCTCAATAACAAAATACTTTTTAACACTAGAATATCCTGGTGTACCAAAGAGGAGTCTGCCCAGCCCAAAGAAAGTGCTATTTCATTAACCAACTCCTTGTTCTTCTTTTTTCCTTTTTTTTACTCACTCAAGAAGGGCACTCAAGTAATTAATGTAAGGTCCGTCAAGTTTCAGGAGCTATCTTGACTTACCCAAGCCCTTTGTGCCCATGCAGATTTGGCTCACAAGGTGTTTTCCCCACCAAAGTTTGACAGCAGTTAACTTTAATTCAGCCAGTGAGATTCAAACTTTTTATCTTGACCCAATCCAATGCCAGGATGGCCCAAATTTCCACCTACCCTGAGGATCTTCTGTCCATAAAAGAAGAACCCTATACCATAGCAAATTGTTTCTCAGATCCCAGGTCCAGATCTCTGCTGGTCAGAACTCTGGTTTCCTGCTGGGAACACCTGCTGCATTGTGCAGGCTTTTTCTCCTTGCTTATTGGCTCCTCACTCTGCTCCTTGGACCTCAGCTGTATTTGTGCCCTTGGAACTCTCCAGACCTCGAGCCCAGGATTTCAGGTCATACATCCCTTCCTTAAAATTTCCCAATTTTTTCCCTCCTACCTTTTATAAATTTGCCATCTTGTTGGGGTGTGTGTGTGTGTGGTTACTTAGGAAATTAGTTTTCAGGTGCCCATTTTTATTTATTTTATTTTATTTGTATAAAATAAAATTATTTGTTTGTGTTTACAATAACTCTCATTCTCTTCATAATTTTATTTTGGGGTCCCAGTACCAAGATCCATCCTGGTATACATAGACCAAGGTCCTGTATTATCCCTTTCTGGAACACTTTTTAAAGTTAATTTCCCCTTCTCTGGGTCCAGTTTGGGTAAGAGTTTGGTTCAGGTTTATTAACAATTCTTAACTCTCCAATCAAAGCCTATTTTTAAAAATGGTTTGAAGCCTAAATCAGCTACTCTGAAACCATTTTAGACACATTTCATCTAGATAAGTGGTTCCCATCTTCTCCAAAGCATCTCTTCTCCAAGCAAAGAACTAATTCTGGCTTTACTTCACCTTAGTGGGAAAGAAAATGCTTCAGTACAGCCCAGGAGGCATCAGTTTTTTGTCCTCAGAGAACACACATTCAGAAACAGCTGCCTCCGTTATCAGAAGATGTTTGGATTGGAACACCTCGATTGTATGGCCCTGGCCTGATTACCAACTGTGCCAATAATTGTACCATCATCGGTACTGATAGTACCAAATCGCACCACCAATTGAGGCTTTATAGCTGGGCATGAACTTAGGGACACTGTTCAGTTGACAGTGATTAGAAGATTCACCATCTTTTAATATGTTATGTTTATGATGTATGATTTTATACTGACTGATAGCTTTAATGGAATTTTAATGTATATTTATGTATGTTCTTAGCTACCCTGAGCTTGCCGGAAGGCAGGGAGGGCAGGATATAAATGTAAATATAAATAAATAAAATGTTATGACTGGTCCTGGTCCCTATGGCAGCCATTTTGTGGTGCTGCCCTCCACCAGTTCTCAAAATTCCAATAGTGTCCTCAGTTGAATCAATATAATTGCATGGCCACACTCATAAGAGTAGCTGTATTTTAGATATTTTCTGCACTGTTTTTTTAAAGTTTATTTTGTTTAACACTGAGGCTTCTGGAAATAATTTTAACTCCTAACTGTATGCCAAAAGAATCAAGAAAATAAAAGTTACATATAAAAATAACAGACTATAATATCAACACGTTTGCTTGCCTAGGATTTGGCCAAGCAAGATGAAATGTTGAGCCAATGTGATAAAATACAGCCAGTACTGTGAGTGGCTCTAGAATTCTTTTTTCTTTTTTCTTTCTTTTTTTTTTGGGGGGGGAACAAACCATTTTTTCAGAGCTTTAGCCAACACTGCTTGTAATTACTGACTCAATTTTGAATTGACCTGAGGGGAATTTGGCCATCATGAAACTATCTTAGTAATATTTGACCACTAAAGGACACAATGAATTTCAGTACCTCAAATATTCTTGTTATAATGACATTCTGAGTTGGAGAAGAAAACAATTTATGTAATAGTTATAGTTCAGGAGTTCTTTTCTCTTCTAGAAATGAAGAATGTTTTCTATTATTTCCTTTTACAGACAAAACAGAGTCAAACCAAGATTTGTCTGCTTCAGCAATAGCACTTTCAGCTAGACTAATAAGCGAACACTTTTTACATATAATTTTGTTTGATGCTATCATCCTTACCCAGTTCTGTGCATTCAGCCATGTGTAGTATAATTCTTTCACTTTATGTAGAATATTGGTTCCTTTAGAGAACTGTCATAAGGTGTGAGACCATGCATCTTAATATTTTTATAATTCTACAGATGCTTACCAGAAGCAAGTAATAATGGGTTAAAGAAATCACATAAAACTTACTGCATCACTAACCAAACAAAATGGGACCAAAAAAATCAAATTACTGACTAGTACACAGTTTAGTTAGGTATTACAAAAATGTTTTAATTTCACCTGAAACCAAACACATTAAAATTCCAACTCATCACTAAATGGAACTATCAAAGTATCTCCAGATCAGGAGATCTATATCTAAATCACATAACGGCTATTTTAATGTGATTCAGTTTATTTCCTGTTTAGATCAGCAAGAGGAAATTGGTGGAGAAATTGCTTCTAAGATTTTATTTTGTGAATAATTGAGGAACATTTTGCGTTCCAGATGCTGCTTATTACAGTGAATCACAGGTATAAAAGTATTATACAAGTGTTTGGGTGCTAAAATTTTAGTGTACAGATTTCCGGTACATGCAGCAGCAAGGGCAGTAATGTCTCAGAGAAGCTCCTGAGATGTACCGAACTGGCCCACTGGGGTGGGGCCTAGAGGACTCTAGACACAAGGAGGCCCCTAGAGGGGGGTCTCTGAAAGCAGTGTGGTGCTTTTTTGGGTCACTGCTCTTGGCTAGACCAGAGCTTGAGACCTGAAAATAAACCTTGATCTCCCAGTGGGTACAGTGCCATTTCTGGCTTTCAGCTGCATGCACAAAGCAACTTAAGATAAAGAACAAAGAGAATCCATCTGCAAACTTCTCAGGACTGTGAGTTATAATTAAAGGTTCAAAGATTTTCCCTCCCTATCTGGCTAGAGATACTTTTACACAAGGAAATTTGGAGTTGGAGTGGGGAAGTGAGAGACAGTGTTTAAAGCCTGCTTATCTCCCTCCTTTTCTCTCTCTCTACATGGACTTAGCTTTCGCTTTTTCTTTTTCTTTTTCTTTTCTTCCTGAGACTGGGAAAAGCCCTAATTAAAGGAGAAATAAGTAAATAACTAGAAAGATTAAAAGAACTAAAGCAATTAGAATTTGATGTTGAACCGGACTTGGTTTTCCTGTTGATGGGAAAGGAAGATTGCAGAATGTAAACTGGATGGTAACTAGAAGTGATGACTATAAGCTAGAAGTTATTTTCCTACCTACTTTGGTTGGATTAAAAATCTTGAAAACATTGGCTTTTTGATTTGGAGAAGATATTCTATACGTGTTTTCATTATTATTAACTAATATTGGAAAATTGACTTTGATCTGTTAGATCTTATTGGATTTTATTTGGTGAAATATAAAAGAAGTTTGGATTTTCGGGACAGGGTAAAAGCCGGAACGGCCTGGAACGGCCCGGAACAGGCCCTAAACAAACAATAGTGCAGCAAAAAACACTGGCATGCATTACAGCCACTCCAGAACAATACTCCAGAAGTGAAAACATGGAACTCCCACCCTTTTATTAACCTTCTCCAGGCCAAAAAGCCTCCGGAATGGCCCGGAATGGCCCGGAACGGGAACTGAACAAACAATAGTGCCACAAAAAACACTGGCGTGCATTACAGCCACTCCAGAACAATACTCCAGAAGTGAAAACATGGAACTCCCACCCTTTTATTAACCCATTCCAGGCCAAAAAGCCTCTGGAACACCCCGGAACGGCCCGGAATGGGCACTAAACAAACAATAGCGCCACAAAAACAGTGGCATGCATTACAGCCACTCCAGTACAGTATTCCAGAAGAGAAAACATGGAACTCCCACCCTATTATTAACCCGTTCCAGGCCAAAAAGCCTCCGGAACACCCTGGAACGGCCTGGAACGGGCACTAAGCAAACAATAGTGCCGCAAAAAACAGTGGCATGCATTACAGCCACTCCAGAACAATATTCCAGAAGAGAAAACACAGAACTCCCACCCTTTTATTAACCCATTCCAGGCCAAAAAGCCTCCGGAACACCCCGGAATGGCCCGGAATGGGCACTAAACACTCCAGAAGAATATTTTGGAAATCCAAATGTAGAGATATTATGCACTTATTAACCTATTCTGTGCTGAAATGCCCCCAGAAGACCTCGGGACAGGCCAGAATGGGCATTAAACAAACAACAGTTCCACAATAAACCATGGGATGCATTAAAGACACTTCAGAACAATATTTTGGAAATCCAAACAGAGAAATATTGTGTACTGATTAACTCATTCTGGGCCAAAATGCCTCTGGGACAGTCCAGAACGGGCTGGAACGGCCTTTAAGCAAACATCAGTCCTACAAGAAACAGTAGGATGTGTTAAAGGCTCTCCAGAAGAATATTTTGGAAGTCCAAATGCAGAAATACTTTGCAGTTATTAACCCATTCCTAGCCAAAATGCTTGTGGAACACCTCGGGACCTTGACAGGAGAAAAAATCCATACCCTCCTCGAGTTTGTAATCTTTTTCCTCTGAGGAACAGAGAGAAAGAAAATGACTTTAAGTCCACTTCATTCAAGTGTCTTCAAGTTTTGCAGTGGCGGGGTGCTTGTTTAAAAAATAGCTACCTGAGTAAAGAATAGTTATCTGAGTAATCCTGTGTCTTTCAAATCAATTTGCATGCTACCAAAAATCCAATCGATGGAGTCCAACCCGTTGGTGGCGGGGAGGAATGGGGCTGAGTGGTCATAAGAACATAAGAACATAAGAGAAGCCAATGTTGAATCAGGCCAATGGCCCATCTAGTCCAACATTCTGTCCCACAGCGACATAAACGGGATCTTCAGGGAAAAACCCTTGGGTGGCTTCTGGAGTTTCGATGGCCGGCTCGTGCTCAGGTGCTCGGTCTGTATGGAGCCAGTCCAGCCTTGATGTGAGGCGTCTGCCCATCAGCAGTGACCAAAAATACCAGGTGCCATCAGGAGGTCCAGCAGTGGGGCCAGGACACTAGAAACCCTCCCACTGCTGCCCCCCACAGCATCAAGAATAGAGTGCATCACCTACCCCAGACTGAGAGTTCCTATCTATACCTTGTGGCTAATAGCCAGTGATGGACTTCTGCTCCATATGTTTATCTAATTCCCTCTTGAAACTGTCCATGTGTAGCTGCCACCACCTCCTGTGGCAGTGAATTCCATATGTTAATCACTCTTTGGGTAAAGAAGTACTTCTTTTTATCTGTTCTAACCCGACTGCTCAGCAATTTCATGGAGTGCCCACAAGTTCTTGTATTGTGAGAAAGGGAGGAAAGTACTTCTTTCTCAACCTGCTCAATTCCATTCATAGTCTTATAAACCTCAATCATGTCATCCCTCAGCCGTCGTTTCTCCAAGTGACGGATCCTGTAATGGTGAATTCTGCGAACTCCCCAGACATGAAGGCTGTCCCATTGTCCATCACTAGGGTGTCTGGGAGGCCCTGGGCGCTGAAGATCCACCACATCGCTTTGATAGCTGCCCTTGATGATGTTACGGAGACAGGGAAGACTTGCAGTCACTTATTGTAAGAGTCCACAAGAATGAAAAACAGTTGCCCCTGGAATGGCCCCACAAAATCCAAGAATTCCCAAGCTCTCTCTGGTGCTCTAGGCGGGTTGGGTCGGGGCGAGAGGCTTGGCAGGGCTGGCATTGCTTTACCTTCTCTTCGATGTCCCGATCAAGGCCCAGCCACCAGACGTAGCTCCTCACCAATGCCTTCATTCTTAAGACCCCTGGATGGTGCTTGTGCAGAGCCTCTAAGATGTGCTGCTGGAGCAGGCCCGATATCACCACCCAGCCTCCCCACATCAAGCACCCTTTATATGCCGACAGTTCGTCCTTTCTTGTGAGGAATGGTGTAAACTCTGGGCTCTCTTTGGCCAAAGGCCACCCCCTCCCCACCCAGTCCAGGACCCAACAGAGGACCTTGTCCTGAGCTGTGAGGTGAGCCACCTCCCTCACGTGGACTAGGCAGTTGGGAAATGACTCCAACAGGGCAACTGTGTGGGCGGGAGCAGGGTCGAGGTCCGTCACTGGCAGTGGCAGGTGGCTGAGGGCATCTGCGTGGCCCATGGCTTTCCCGGGGTGATGTACGAGGGTGTAGGTGTACCCTGCCAGGAAGATGGACCACCTGAGGACCTGGGGGGAGACCATTTGGGGCGTCTGGTGGTCCGGAGCCAGGAGAGGCTTATGATCCATCAATACTGTGAAGGGCCGACCGTAGAGGCAGTGGTGGAATTTTTTGACCCCAGCCACTATCACCAATGCCTCTGTCTATCTGCATGTAGTTGCACTCTGCAGAAGACAAAGTCTGGGAATAATAAGCGACCAGGACCTCCCAGCCATCCCACAGCTGGTGGCCCAGGACCGCCCCGACCCCGTAGGGGGAGGCGTCACAAGCGAGGACCACCAGGAGTGCCTCATTGAAATGGTGCAGGACAGAGTTTGAGGTGAGCAAGTCCTTGAACCCTTGAAAGACCGCCACGTGCTCGGGTCCCCAGGCCCAGGTTGCCTCTTTATCTAGTAGGTGGTGAAGCAGTTCCGCTACTGCGGCTTTCAAGGGCAGGAACACATGGTAGAAGTTGAGCAGGCCCAAGAAAGCCTGCAGTTCCACCTTGGAAGGGGGGGAGCACATGTGATCGCCCTCACTTTATCGTCCGTAGGGTGGATTCCCTGAGCATCCACCACAAACCCCAGAAATTCAATGCAGGGCACCTCTAGAAGGCATTTTTCTTTCTTCACCTTGAGACCGGCGGAGTCAAACCTCTGAAGCATTTGTCGGAGCCGGTCCGCAAAAATTGTGGAGTCCACTGCCATGACGATCACATCATCTAAAAAGGGTTGTACTCCTGGAATGCCTTTAAGAAGGGAATCCATAAATGATTGGAAAATCCCTGGTGCCACACAGACCCCAAGCTGCAATCTCATTACTTGGAATGCCCCTTTGTGCATGGTGATTGTCTGCGCCTCGGCGGCGGCTGCATCCACCAGCAGTTGCTGGTAAACCTGCGCCAGATCCAGCTTACCAAAGACCTTGGCCCCCGCTAGGGAGGCCAATATGTGGCTTACCATCGGGACCAGGTAAGTATGGTCTTGCAGGGCTTTGTTGATAGTTCACTTGTAATTGGCATATATCCTCATGTCACTGTTCGGTTTAACCAGCGTGACAATGGGGATCTCCCAGTGCACAGACATTACTGGTTCCAGCATCCCTTGCTCGACAAGGTGGTCAAGCTCGGCCTCTATGTTTGCTCTCATCACTAAGGGGGGGAGCCATGCCTTAATGCAGATGGGCCGTATTGCTGGGTCAAGGTCCAGAGAGATGGGGTCCCCCGTGTACCTCCCCAGAGTCCTGTCAAACACCTTTGGAAATTCTCTGCAGACTGCTTCCAAATCTGTCATCCAGATCTGGTTGATCCCTGATATTTTGAGGCCCAGGGGCGTGAACCAGGAGCAGCCCAACAAACTAGTGAGGTGCCCTTCCACCACCAACAGGTCGAGGAGTCCCGAGAACCCCTTAAACTGGACCCAGAACTTGCCCCAGTCGCGGACCGCCACAGGGTTCTTTTTTTTTTTTTAAAGCGCCCCCAAAAGAGGCATTTTTATTATTTTTCCACCAAAGACATGACTACCACATTACACAACATAATAGACAACACACCGAATACATAACAATACACACTACACAACAAAAGACAACCACAACATTAAACATTCACGGGGGGGGGTACAATTCTCATCACATCGCATCCGGTTTTACCCCTCCCACCTTACCACTCTATGTATTATACCATTGCTTCTGTATCCACTAATTCTAACTTTCTAACTTATTCAATTGTAGTTAACATAAAGTTGATAATATCCATTCCTCCTTATTTCTTTCCATCCTTCTCTCTCTGATCGTACCAGTCATAAAAGTGTTGCCAAGTGTTTGTAAAGGCTGATTCATCGTATCCTTTCAACATCAAAGTCAGTTTGTCCATTTCTGCTGCTTCCATTATCTTCTCAATCAACTCCTGTTCAGTTGGTACCACCATAGTTCGCCAGTACTTTGCATATAAAATTCTAGCCGCTGTTGCTATATATGTTATCAAATATCTCTCTTCTCTCCGCACCTCTTTTGGAAGTATTCCCAGCAATAATACCTCTAGCTTAAACAAAATAGTACCTTTTATAATATTCTGCATCAATCTATGCACCCATATCCAGTATTTTTAAACCCTCTCACAAGTCCACCACATATGATAAAACGAACCCACTTTTACATTACATTTCCAACACTTATTAGAGCATTTTTCATCAAATTTTGATAACCTGTCCGGGGTAATATACCATCTATAAAACATTTTATACATGTTTTCTCTATATGCAACCACCCTGGTTATTTTCACATTTATTTTCCATATTTGATCCCACTGTTCCAGCTCTATGCTATAGCCAAAATTTGTTGCCCATTGGACCATATTGTTTTTCACTGTTTCATCTATCATAGAATCAGCCAACAACAATGCGTACATTTTTTTAATAAACTTCTCTTCCGGCTCGTACAATATTTTCTCCATATCTGATAATGACTTCTCAAACCCTTTCTGTTTATCTTTTTTATATCTTGACTGAATCTGAACTCTGTGCCACCAACCAATATCCTCACCCAATTCAAGCTTCCCCTTCGCATTTATAATATCCAGATATCTTTGCGGTGGGTCTTCAAAATATAACCTAGGTAAAGTAACTGCTTCTACCGGGGCTACCAACCTAGAGGTTTTAACAAACCACCTCCTCCGGATGGTCTCCCATACTCTTGCAAGTGCATCCCGTATCCAGTGTTGTCTAAAATATTTACATGCTGCCACCTTCTCGTCCCACAAGAATGCATGCCAACCTTCTAAGAGATCATGGCCTTCCTGTTTTAAAAGCCTTCTATCTTCCAGCGTCACCCATTCCTTAAGCCATGCCAATACTCCCGCTCTATAATATAATATCCAATTTGGCAAAGCCAGGCCTCCTCTTTCTTTTGAGTCTTGTAACGCTTTAAGTCTAATTCGTGCTCTTTTCCCTTGCCACACAAACTTGGACATGGTTTGCTCCAACTCTTTCAGTATTGCCAAGTTTTTCAGGACAGGAATTTGCCTTCCTTTTTATTTATGCTTGGAATATATTGGGAGTTAATTAAACTGGAATTGGAACTTAACTGGGATGTGGAATACTGTAAAAGGACCTGAAAGAGAAACATGATGTGCTTGGCCTACTGAGGAGACACAGAAATGGTTGAAGAGGCCTGTAATCTGTCCATTTCCCTCCCTTTCTTTGTGTGTGTATGTGTTAAAAGATGCTTAGAATATTTAAACAACTTGCTTAGATATTTAAACAACTTGCAAGAAACATATATCAGATGTAAAGATGAACATTATTTGGTTAATAAGAAATTTGGCAAGTTATTTACTGCTTCACACAATGTAAAGAAAAGAGGAATAGCTGTATATATCAAAGAAAAATTAAAACCTATTTTGGTGTTCTCATCAGAAAATGGAAGACTTCTGCTACTTGAAATAGATATTAGAGACAAGAAAAATTTATTGGTAGTGATATATGAACCAAATAAATCGCAGGGAAATTTTTTTGAAATGGTGAAGGAAATTATAACAAAATATGACTATATGGAAATTTGTACAATTGGAGATTTAAACTCTGTTTTTGACCAAGACCTAGACAGGAAAATTATCAAGAAGATTAAACCCTCCAAAGGTTTACTTCCAAGATCTTTTTTAAAATTGGGTGAGGAATATAAATTGATTGACGTTTGAAGAACTCGAAACCCAACTGGAAAAGACTATACTTTTTATTCTGAGAGACATAAATCCTGGTCCAGAATTGATATGTGTTGGATTGCATCAAATCTTTTTCAGGAAATTGAAGATATGGATATTATGCCACAAACCTTTGCAGACCACAACCTGCTGTTATTGAGGATTAAAGATAATCCACACACAAAAAAAATAGATGGAGCCTGAATACACAATTACTTAAAAATGCACAATTTTTAGAGATGGCTAAGAAAGGAATGAGTACTTTTTTTCAGCAAAATATGAATGGAGAAACATCCATGAAGATAGTTTGGGATACAAGCAAAACTTTCTTTAGAGGACTGGCAATTAGATTTGCAGCAAGAAAGAAAAAGAGAAAGAATGAGGACATTTCAAGATATAGTGCCCTGGTGGTGAACCTATGGCACGGGTGCCAGAAGTGGCACTCGGAGCCCTCTCTGTGGGCACAGGTGAGGAGGTGGCTGAACCTGCTTATTGTGCTGCTGAAACTGCTGCACCAGCCGGCCCTAGGCCAAACCCTGGGCCCTGGTTGGAAAGCAAATACCACACATGAGAGGAAAAGACGTGCAAACCCCCGGTGCAGGCACCTCGCTTGTTGACATGGGGGAGGGAGAAGAGGGGAATCGCTTTCCCCGTGGACTCCACCTTCCTCACAGCCTGAGGCCAACCCACAATCCCTGCTTACTCAAAGCCCAGGAGCTGCTCAGCAAGGAATCCCCACAGCCTGACCCCGCCCCCTTAGCCTGGGAAAGCGCAGCAACTCCCCTTCCTTTGCAAATGCGTGCTCCAATCCATGCCCCTTCTGCCCCAGAGGAGTGAGGCTGAGCATTCCCAGGGATGCCCATTCAGGCTCGTTGCCAAAAATTGCATCTGCATGAGTGCACCACTTCAGTTTCCAAACCCGCCTTCTTTTGGGGAGGTGTGTTTTCCTCCTCCCCCTCCTCCCTCTTTGGCTCTCTGCCTGGTCTCTCTCACTGTGCCGTCCAGAGTCCTGTGCTGTAACCTGGAGTCCAAAAAACTTTAGTACCCATCCCCTTCACTTCCTTTTGGGGCTGCCCTGCTGCTTTGGGTGGCATGTCTTGTGTGCCTGCTCAGAGGCTGTGATTAGAAGGGCTGTTCAAGGAGTTGGACATGGAGACTTTGGAGCTGGTGCTGCAGGAGGGGGTAGCAGCCAGCACTGTGGTGAGGTGGCTCAAGGCAAGCCAGAGCTCCCGCCCTGTGGAGGTAAGGAGCAGCACCCCTCCCCCTAATTATAACTTCCTGAGAGCTTCCAGGGAATCACACATAGGGCACCCCCCTGTGATGAAAGACTGTCCCTGAACTTCAGAGCTCCCAACTCTCCAGCAATGAGCTGGGGCAGAGGGACGAGGCAGAAATGTATAGCCGCTTCAAAAGCAGTACCCGATCTTGTGCATACTTATTCAAAATTAAGCACCACTGAGACAACCGGACTTGCTTTCAAGTATGAGAGCATAGGATTGCACCTTTAGTCAGATTGTAAATTTGCTCTGGCTTTTCGCACTCATGGGAATAATTAAAATGCTGTTTGGAGGAGCTGTGTAGGAGGGCGGATGTATGGGATGTACTAAAAGGAAGGACAGGATTGCCGATTGGAAACAATGGGAAACACTTGAAGGCCCACTGGAAATAATGGGAGACAGGAATGCCAATTGACTTGCATGGGCTTCACTGAAATACATTACAGTACAAGTAGAGTAGCAATAAAAATAAGAAATGGATTTTCCATTTGGGTCTCTGGGCCCAAATACACTACTCTGGGAATGGAATGAGAGACCACAGAGTGGAATGACAGCCCCTGGCTGTAGCAGGGTGTTCAAGAACTGGTCCCAGAGTGGAATGACAACCCCAGGGTGGAGTAGGAATGTTCAGGGACTGGGATGAGAGACCACAGAGTGGAATGACAGCCCCAGGGTGAGCAGGAGTGTTCTGGGACTGGAATGAGAGACCACAGAGTGAAATGATGGCCCCAGGGTGGAGCAGGAGTGTTCAGGGACTGGAATGAGAGACCACAGAGTGGAATGACAGCCCCTGGGGGGTAGCAGAAGTGTTCTGCTACACCCAGGGGCTGTCATTCCACTCTGGGGCCTCTCATTCCAGTTCCAGAACACTCCTGCTACCCCCAGGGGCTGTCATTCCACTCCATGGTCTCTCATTCCATGCGGCCTTGATATACTTTGGGGGTGGGTCACTTGGTTGAAGTGCTCAAGTTGAAGTGCTTTATTTGTTCATCGATCAAGATTTGCAGGATCAAAATTTAATTTACTTCGAATCAATCTAGAAGTGGTAGATTCCACTGAGTGTGCTGTTTTTCTGTCTCTTTCCCATGGAAGGGGGAAGAGGGCTGTCACTTTAGGTGTGAAAATGTGTAAGATCATGTTGAGAAAGACAGACCAGGTAAATAGGAAGGGTCCTGTCCTGTACTAACTGGAAGGAGTTTGTGTGTATGACGTCAAATGCAAACTTCATGCCAGAGGCAAACTTTTACCTTTCAATAAAAAGCTGTTTGTATCATTGAAAGCTCTGTTATTGTGCTTTTCTTTTAAGACAAAAGATGTTAATGAATTGTTTTTTCTAAACTAAAACCTCAGTATTCAGGTTAAATTGCCATGTTGGCACTTTGCAATAAATAAGTGGGATTTGGATTGCAGTTTAGGCACTCGGTCTCTAAAAGGTTCACCATCACTGATACAGTGGATACTATTTAGAATAAAGAGAAAGAATTAAAGTTCAGTCCTTTCAATGAGAAATTAAAGATGAATATTAAAATACTACAGCATCAACTCAGCCTACTCTTATCAGAAGAAATGACAGAAAATATTAAATTTGCTAAACAGGATTACTTTGAATATGTCAATAAACCAGGAAGACGGTCCGCTTATAAATTAAGAAAAGAGAAAGAGAAAAGGATGATCCACTCATTGTATGATAAAGAGACAAAAGAAGAATTTTCTAAGAATGGATTAAGGGAACTAATCCAAGATTTTTACACACAATTATATAAAAGAGTGGAAATTTCCAAAGAAATTCAGAAACAATATATAGGTGAACAAAACTTACCCATAATAGTTCACCATGTTTAATGTTTTTATTCCAGACCCTGCCAATGTATATTAAACAAAACTTTTTTGACAAACTGAATAAACTGACACAACATTTTATATGGCAAGGGGAAAAGCCAAGAATTAAACTGAAAGCCTTGCAAGATGCAAAAGATAATGCTGGATTTGGAGCACCAGACTGGAAGAATTATTATAGGGCAGCAAGTTTGGTTTGGATGAGAGACTAGATTTTACTTGAAGACCATAGGCTGCTGACTTTAGAAGGACATAACTTAATACTCCCTCATGGATCACTGCCTTGTCGTGGCGAGGGGCTTGCGTGGTTCAATGAGGCTGTGGGCTATGCCGTGGAGGGCCACCCAGGACGGACAGGCCACAGCAGAGAACTCAGACCAAGCGTGATCCCCTGGAGAAGGAAATGGCAACCCACTCCAGTATCTTTGCCAAGAAAACCCCATGGACAGTAACAAAAGGCTAAAAGATATGACGCCGGAAGATGAGCCCCTCAGGTCGGAAGGTGTCCAATATGCTACTGAGGAAGAGCAGAGGGCAAGTACGAGTAACCCCAGAAAGAGTGAAGCGGCTGGGCCAAAGCCGAAAGGACGCTCAGTTGTGGATGTGTCTGACGGTGAGAAAGGAAAGTTCGATGCTGCAAAGAACAATACTGCATAGGAACCTGGAATGTAAGATCTATGAATCAAGGTAAGCTTGACGTGGTCAAAAATGAGATGGCAAGAATGAACATCGACATCTTGGGAATCAGTGAACTAAAGTGGACAGGAATGGGCGAATTTAACTCAGAAGACCATTATATCTACTACTGTGGCCAGGAATCCCATAGAAAAAATGGTGTGGCCTTTATAGTCAACAAGAGAGTGAGAAAGGCAGTATTGGGATACAATCTCAAAAATGACAGAATGATCTCGGTCCGAATCCAAGGCAAACCATTCAATATCACAGTAATCCAAGTCTATGCCCCAACCACTGCTGCAGAAGAGGCTGAAGTGGACCAGTTCTACGAAGACCTACAACAGCTCGTAGAACGAACACCAAAAAATGATGTCCTCATCATCATAGGGGACTGGAATGCTAAAGTAGGAAATCAAAAGGTAACCGGAATAACAGACAAGTTTGGCCTTGGAGAACAAAATGAAGCAGGGCAAGGCAAAGCTAACAGAGTTTTGTCAAGAGAACACGCTGGTCATAGCGAACACCCTTTTCCAACAACCTAAGAGGCGTCTCTACACATGGACATCACCAGATGGGCAACACCGAAATCAGATTGACTATATAATTTGCAGTCAAAGATGGAGAAGCTCTATCCAGTCAGTAAAAACAAGACCTGGAGCTGACTGTGGCTCAGATCATGAGCTACTCATTGCAAAATTCAGACTTAAATTGAAGAAAGTTGGGAAAACCACAAGGCCATTCAGATTTGACCTAGATCGCATCCCCGATGAATATACAGTAGAGGTGAAGAATAGGTTTAAGGGACTAGATTTGATAGACAGAGTACCTGAAGAACTATGGACAGAGGTCCGTGACATTGTAAAGGAGGCAGCACTCACCGCCATCCCAAAGAAAAAGAAATGCAAAAAAGCAAAGTGGCTGTCTGATGAGGCTTTACACATAGCAGAGGAAAGAAGGAAAGCTAAAGGCAATGGGGAAAAGGAAAGATTTGCCCAACTGAATGCAGGATTTCCAGAGAACAGCAAGGAGAGATAAGGAGGCTTTCCTGAATGAACAATGCAAAGTAATAGAGGAAAACAATAGATTGGGAAGCACTAGAGATCTCTTCAAGAAAATTGGAGAAATCAAGGGAACGTTCCATGCAAAGCTGGCCATGATAAAGGACAAAACCGGTAGGAACCTAACAGAAGCAGAAGAGATTAGGAAAAGATGGCAAGAATACACAGAAGAACTATACAAGAAGGACCTCGATGTCCTTGACAACCACGATGGTATAATCACTGACCTCGAGCCAGACATCCTGGAAAGCGAAGTTAAATGGGCCTTAGAAAGCATTACTAACAACAAAGCTAGTGGAGGTGATGGTATCCCAGCTGAGTTATTCAAAGTCTTAAAAGAAGATGCTGTTAAAGTGCTGCACTCAATTTGCCAACAAATTTGGAAAACACAACAGTGGCCACAGGATTGGAAAAGGTCAGTTTACATTCCAATCCCAAAGAAGGGCAACGTCAAGGAATGTTCAAACTATCGCACAATTGCACTGCACTCATTTCACACGCTAGCAAGGTCATGCTC
This sequence comes from Gekko gecko, assembly GCA_029375565.1. Taxonomy (NCBI): domain Eukaryota; kingdom Metazoa; phylum Chordata; class Lepidosauria; order Squamata; family Gekkonidae; genus Gekko; species Gekko gecko. Next base: position 71,718,770 of record JAPDNY010000005.1, on the reverse strand, counting down.
AAAATCCTACAAGCTAGGCTCCAACAGTACGTGGATAGAGAACTGCCAGAAGTACAAGCTGGGTTTCGAAGAGGTAGAGGAACTAGAGATCAAATTGCCAACATTCGCTGGATTATGGAGAAAGCAAGAGAGTACCAGAAAAACATCTATTTCTGCTTCATTGACTATGCTAAAGCCTTTGATTGTGTGGATCACAATAAATTATGGCAGGTTCTTAAAGAGATGGGAGTACCAGACCACCTCACATGTCTCCTGAGAAACCTGTATAAGGGTCAAGAAGCAACAGTTAGAACCGGATATGGAACAACTGATTGGTTTAACATAGGAAAAGGAGTTCGACAAGGATGTATATTGTCACCTTGCTTATTTAATTTATATGCAGAGTACATCATGCGAAATGCTGGCCTGGATGAATCACAAGCTGGAGTTAAGATTGCTGGGGAAAAGATCAATAACCTCAGATATGCAGACGATACCACTCTGATGGCAGAAAGTGAAGAGGACAAGAGACCTAAAGAGTCTCTTGCTCAGGGTGAAAGAGGAGAGTGCAAAAGTGGGCTTGAAGCTCAACATCAAAAAAACTAAGATCATGGCATCTGGCCCCATCACTCCTTGGCAAATAGAAGGGGAAGTCGTAGAAGTAGTGACAGACTTCACGTTCCTAGGATCCCAGATCACCGCAGATGGTGACTGCAGCCATGAAATTAAAAGACGCCTGCTCCTTGGGAGGAAAGCGATGGCAAACCTAAACAGCATGATAAAAAGCAGAGACATTACCTTGCCAACAAAAGTCCGCATGGTCAAAGCAATGGTATTCCCCGTAGTAATGTATGGCTGTGAGAGTTGGACTATAAGGAAGGCCGAGCGCCGAAGAATAGATTCTTTTGAACTATGGTGCTGGAGAAGACTCTTGAGAGTCCCTTGGACTGCAAGGAGATCAAATCAGTCAATCCTAAAAGAAATCAACCCTGACTGTTCCCTGGAAGGCCAGATCCTGAAGCTGAAGCTCAAATACTTTGGCCACCAAATGAGAAGGGAGCATTCACTTGGAGAAGACCCTGATGCTGGGAAAGATTGAAGGTCAAAGAAGAAGGGGACGGCAAAGGATGAGATGGTTAGACAGTGTCATCGATGCAACGAACATGAAATTGAGCAAACTTCAGCGGACAGCGGAAGACAGGAGGGCCTGGCGTAATCTGGTCCATGGGGTCGCGAAGAGTCGGACTCGACTGTGCGACTGAACAACAACAACAACTTAATACTGGGATGGCACATGTTCTTATGGTATGGGAAAGCTTATGGACATAAATATTTTCAAAATCATATGATAAGAAGATGATTATTGACAGCCTGTGGAAAGATTGGTCCACTGATATACACTAAAATTCCAAGATAGGTTTCTCCAGTAGAACCTTTTTCTCAGCCAATTTTGACCTCAGACCAAGCAGTTATTAGATATGCAGAATTCTTAGATGATGGAAATAATTTAAAATCTCAGGAAGAATTAAAGAAAAAGGAAATAAACCTAGACTGATGGACTAAAGTACAAGTGGAATCTAGATATAGTAAAGAAAAACAGACAGATGGATTCTATTCAGAACAGGATGCATTTGAAAAATTATTATGTATTTCGAGAGAAACTTATTAAGAAAATGTATGATATGCTGATGCAATTGAAAATGCAGGATGAAATAGTTAAAGAATGTATGATCAGATGGATGCAAAATTACCAGAAGATGAAATATATTTCTGTATTGTTCCTTTCCCCCTTCTTTCATCTTTCCCTTTTTCTGTGCATAAACTAATAAACTCTTTAAAAAAAAGTTCAGTGTACAAAACACTGGTGTACAGATCTCACTCCAGATCAATTCTGTGCACAAATATACATCTCATGATAGAGGTCTGGGCATGTGTGTGATTCATAAGTCACTATATGGGGAAAATAAAGCAGAAACTGGTATCTCTTTTCATTGGACTAACTATTTTCACAACCTGAAGAAGAAGTTGAGTTGGCTTTGTACCCTGCCCTTCACTTGGTGTCTCAGAGTGGCCTACAATCACCTTCTATTCCTCTCCCCACAAAAGACACCCTGTAAGATAGGTGGGGCTGAGAGAGCTCTAAGAAAACTGTTCTTGAGAGAACATCTCTAAGAGAACATCTCTGGGAGAACTATGACTGATCCAAAGTCACCCAACTGGCTGCATGTGGAGGAGTGGGGAATCAAACCCAGTTCTCCAGAGTAGAGTCCACTGCTCTTAACACTATCCCAAACTGGCATCAAACCTGATGGAGTTTCTGCTGAAAAATGTATCCCTGTGTCTAGTTCCCCACTACTTTCTAGAATACATCCTTAAAGAAACATGATAATATAATTGCACAAGAAGTGGGGACCCGCGATACTTGCAGGGGAGGGGGAGAAGGAGCTTCATATGGAGGAGGAAGCAGCCGCAGATGAGCCTTCTCCCCCCCCCGCACTGACGGCAAGGCCCGGGCCCACCAATCCTTCTTCCCCCAAGCCCCCTGGCACGAACGGTGGGGCCCATGTGGCTCCCAGCAGCCAGGCCTGCCAATCCTTCTCCCCTACCTCCCCTGCACTGGTGGTGAGCTGCACGAGCCTGCCGAGCCTTCTCCTGCTCTGCAAGGCACTGGGCCCTCCTAGCCTCCCCCCCAACTGCCAGAGCATTCTCTGTGCATGCACAGGGAATGCTTTTACTTTTGGGAGGATTTAAATATCCCTCATATATATTTTTAAACTTTTTAGATTTTTCTACACACCTGGGGACTGCTCCAAGTGTGCAGGAAAATCTCTCTGCCCCTCAACTGCCCTCGATGTGCGGATTTAGATATCCGCATGGAGGAGAAAACTTGGCTATTAGATATATAGATTGTGCTTTCTCCCACTAATATTAGGGATCCTTGAACACCTTTCAATTTGGCTCACATCCTGTTCATCACCCGTTTAATTGATAGGACTGTTTGTAAGCTGTTCTCCTATATTTGGAGGAAAGGGCTATTTGCAACCATCAGAAGCCACTTCCATTTGATGAGGGATCACCTGGGAGCTGGCTTCTTATCTGTTATCAGGGAAATTTTGCTTTGTACCCAGCAACTTTTTTAGGGGGGAGTGGAATCAAGAGCTGACAAGACAAGGAATCTCAAGAGGTTTGTTGTCTTCCTGGAGCATGTATCCAAGATGTGACAGAGAGAATTCCAAGACTGGTCAAAATCTCTGATTGCTACCTGCTCCTGCTGATCCATATGGCCCGAAGAAACCTTGAATGGCTCTCCAAAGACTATGAGGCTCTGGGCAAGAAGGTGAAAGATCTGGGGGTGAGGCTCTGGGCAAGAAGGTGAAAGATCTGGGGGCACAGGTGGTGTTGTCCTCCATTTTACCTGTTGAGAGCCATGGAGCTGGAAGGGAGAAGAGGATACTGGAAGTGAATGGCTGGTTACATAGTTGGTGCCATCAAGCGGGATTTGGCTTCCTGTTGTACTTCCAACATGAAGGGCTGTTGGCAATTGATGGGGTGCACCTTACAAAGCATGGGAGGAATGTCTTTGCTGGAAGACTTGTGAACCTGATCAGGAGGGCTTTAAACTGAAGCCATCAGTGGTGGGAAGAAAAAGCCTGATGTTGTGCGGCATCCCCAACACTAAGTTCAAGAAAGGGAGGGACCAGAGAATAAATGAACAGGAGAGAGGTGAGTTCAGTAATTTTTAGGTAAATTGGAAGGGACCAATAGTAGGAAAGGATGTCTGTAATCTGAGATGTCTTTATACTAATGCACAGAGTATGGGAAATAAACAGGATGGACTTGAACTTCAAATATTGGAAAGTAAGTATGATCAGATAGGAATCACTGAGACTAGGTGGGATGAGTCTCATATATGGAGCACAGAGATTGAAGGATATACCTTGTTCAAATGGAACAGAATAAACGAAAAAGGAGGTGGGGTGGGACTATACGTCAAGAATGAATACATTTGCACTGAAATTCAGGATTTCGAGAGTTGCCTTGTTGAAAGTGTGTGGGTAAGAATAGAGTGAGGGGGAAAAGAAGGGGATATTGTTGTGGGGGTATACTACAGACCTCCAAACCAAGTGGAGGAACTGGATGATGCATTTGTACAACAGCTTGCTAAACTTTCACAGAGACAGGATTTTGTGGTTATGGGAGATTTCCACTATCTAGATATTTGCTGGAAATCTAACTCTGCTGGATATGGGGCATCCCACAGATTTTTTAATAGTCTTGCGGACAACTTCATCTCTCAGAAGGTAGAGGTGGGAACCAGAGGATCTGCTATCCTAGATTTAATCCTGACTAATAGGGAAGAACTGGTTGATGAAGTGAACATTGTGGGATCCTTGGGGAATAGTGACCATGTCAGCTTGGAATTTGACATAGAGAAGGATGTGAAACCAGGACATAGTAGGACTCATATCCTGGACTTCAGGAAAGCTGATTTCAAAAAACTCAGAGAAATATTAGGTAGGATCCTGTGGCTGGAAATAATGAGGGGAAATCTGCACAGGAAGGGTGGGAGATGCTGAAAAATGAAGTGCTTAAGGCTCAATCGCAAACTGTTCTGGTAAGAAAGAAAGGTGGGAGTCTGGTAATGAAGCCAAGATGGCTAAACAAGGAACTCTCTGAAAAGCTGAGACTAAAAAGGGAAATGTACAGGAAATGGAAGGAGGGTCATATTACTGAGGGTGAGTACAAGAAGCAGGCTCGAATCTGTAGGGATGGTGTCAGAAAGGCTAAAGTGCAGATGGAACTGAGGCTTGCAAGGGATGCTAAAAATAACAAGAAAGGTTTCTATGCCTATGTTCAGAGCAAAAAGAAGAACAGGGATGGGGTAAGCTCATTGCTAGGGGAAGACGGTCAAGCCTTAACATGGGATGAAGACAAAGTAGAATTACTCAACTTTCACTTTGCGTCGGTAAGGTGAGCTGTATAAAAACTGGAGAATGCAGGGCATATGAAGGAAGGAGGAACTGCCAGCCCAGAATAATTAAGGAAATGGTTAGAGAGCATCTAACTGCCTTAAATACTTTCAAATCTCCAGGGCCAGATGGCTTGCATCCCAGGGTACTAAAAGAAATGTCAGATGTTATTTCAGAGCCTCTGGCTGTAATCTTTGAGATGTCCTGGAGTACTGGTGTTGTGCCGGAAGACTGGAGAAGAGCGAATGTTGTCCTGATCTTCAAGAAGGGAAAAAGATAGACCCAGGAAATTACAGGCCTGTCAGTTTGACATCAATACCTGGAAAAATTCTAGAGCAGATTATTAAACGCTCTGTCTGTGAGCACCTTGAACAGAATGAGTTATTTGGTAGGAGCCAGCATGGGTTTATCAAGAATAATTCATGTCAGACCAACCTTATCTCCTTTGTTGACAGAGTTACTAAAATGGTTGACTCTGGTAATGCTGTGGATATAGTCTATCTAGATTTTAGTAAAGCATTTGACAAAGTTTCTCATGGTATCCTTGAGGATAAGCTGGTTAAGTGTGGGCTGGATTGTGCAACCATTGGATGGATTCATGATTGGTTGAAAAATCGTACCCAACTAGTGCTCGTAAATGGCTCTGCATCCACATGGAGGGAAGTCTCGAGTGGAGTGCCACAGGGCTCAGTCCTAGGCCCAGTGTTGTTCAATGTTTTTATAAATGACCTGGAGGAAGACATAGAGGAGATGCTTATCAGATTTGCAGATGACACGAAGCTGGGTGGGATTGCTAATTCTGAAGAAGACAGAGTCAGGATTCAAAATGATCTAGATAGGCTGGAACAGTGGGCTGAGACAAATAAAATGAATTTCAATAGAGATTTCAAGTGCAAAGTCCTACACTTAGGTATAAAAAATCAAAGGCACAGATATAGAATGGGAGTGACTTGGCTTGACAGCAGCACAGGTGAAAGGGATCTGGGATAGAGATAAGGTAGTTAAGCTTCTTACTGCAACTGTTTTAATTACTGTGATACTCAAGATTACTGTTACAAACTTTTACCACTTTTATTACCTTGCCCTATTATTATTACTATATACAATATTACAAATTGCTGTACTCTGATTGTTTCTCTCTGTTGGCATATGGACTGATTTGTACTATTATCCTTTCTTTTTAAAGTTATTGTTATGCCAATAAAGGTTATTGGGATTGGAACTGGATTGGAAATTAAGCCTAATGTAAAATTTACAATACAGACTTTTTGATTTTTTACTGAAGTAACACTTTCTAATGATGGGACTATTTGCAACATTAATAGTCCAATACTGTCCAGAGTTACTCCACTGTAAGTCCGTTGTAATCAGTGGACTTAGACTAGAATAACTGTGCCTAGGCTTGCATTGTAATTTCAGTAAAGCCATTGGCCAAGGACAGACTGGCAATTTGCCGCGGGATGGGACCCGGGCTGACAACGACTCAATATCGGATTAAATGGAATGTTCACACAGGCACATCTGCCTGGCGTCCCCCACCCGTAGCCTACCGGTGCTCTCGCGCTTCACTGCCGGATTAAAAAAACACCTGATAAAAGCCGACGCAAATCTTGAAAGCCTGCGTTTGTCGCGCGTTTCTCCGCTTCCGGGGAGTCTGAACGCGCAGCTGAAAAGCCGGGAGCAACCCGCGTTGGGCATGAGGCAGCAGCGGTGTGATTGGCTGCGCTCCGCTCCACTGCCCAATGCGGTGCTGGCGTTGCAGGGCAAAAAAAAAACCCGGCAAAATGTGCTTATGCGCATGAGCGCATGAGCGCTCAAGCGCTCATGCGCACATACGCCCACAGCCAAAATAATGGGGAAACAGCGAATATAGCGCGCCTCCAGCGCGGCAGTCTGAACGCTCCCGCGCGCCTCCATCCAGTATCTTCTGGCAGAGGCCCCCGCTGTGTGGACGGGAAAACCCGGTATCGTTTACTCCGGGGTTTTTTTGCCGCGACTCAATACCGGGGCAAATTGCCAGTCTGTCCTGGGCCATTGTTTAGTTTCCATTTATTTTTTTTATTGTTTTCTGTTTCAGCTACTGTACGAATAATATGCATCTTTTAATAGAACAAATACTGTGGCTACACATTGCAAAGCGTATTCAGTAGCTTGCCACTTTTTCTTTGCTTTAGTTCAAAGAGTTGCTATCAAATGATCAATGAAATGGAAGAGGTGGTGTTCTTCTTTGATAAGCAACCTGCATCGTAGTGGTTTTTGTACTGTTTTGAAGAAAAGAAGAAACATACATATACATTATTCAATTCTGCTGAAAGTCTTAGAGACTAGCCTTGCTTGCCTTTAGCAGCTAAGTGCATCTCAGGTCTTACTGTGGTTTTTTTAAAATGCCGATCACTAATTAGCAGAGTAAAAAAAAAATGTTTTGTTCACAACCAGAGTCAAAAATTATGAGAAATTCTTGTCCTAGACACAACTGCTTTGAACTCATGCCTTTGTAGCAATATAGGCTCAGGTGCTGTTCTGCAAATGGAGCAATTTTGATTGTAGCTTCTCTGAGAGGCAAACTAGGATGTTTTAATATGTTCAAAGGGTACTCCTACTGACAACAAACTTTGGGGTTGTTTTCCAGTGTTATGTATCACAAAGATTTCCATCTGTGACAAAAGAACTATAACAAAAGTCTTGAAAATCACCCACAGAGAAAGAATTAAAATTACCTTAGGAAAGAAAGATGATAGTGTTACAGGGGTGAGTTGAGTTCAGTCATGAATGTTTTACATTTTTTTCTAACTGGAATATCTATGGTCTACTGATCTACATTACATTTAGAAGCAAAAATCAGACTAAGGTTAAACTGATCTGTTAAGTGATCCTGATTCCTGACACCTCAGTAGGCATCCTTGTCCCTATAGACCCTCATAAGAGATAACCAAAATAACATATTTAATTGTATTGGATTGCTGGTGAATCTTATTGTGGCTCTGTTTAATCCATAGAATCACTTATGACACTACAGCATCAGGGTGAATGTTGAACAAGCTAGTTCACCTTTGTCTCTATTCAATAAACAAATCAAGACTGACAAAGAATTCCATCTACATTGAAATTTTGCCCATGCAAGGTTGTATAAATTGGTATTTAGTGATTAATTTCATAGTTCTTCTGATAAAGCCTGATCTCTATTAACTCTGACAAATGAAAAAAATTAAGCATAATGTAAAATTTACAATACAGACGCTCCAATTCTTTAGTGAAGTAATACTTTCTAATGATATTTCACACCCCCAAATTAATTTGATTTGAAAACCTCAACACAGACAATACTAACTTTGATCTGCATTGTCCCTTTGTCCAAGTTCAGAACTTGAATGGGGGCAGAGGATGATATGTCTGTCATCCATGGCCTTTCTAGTTTAATTAGTGTTTATAAATACAGCTGAAAGCAGATAACAGGTTACGGACAAAGCAGAAGCTTCCACTGTCCTGCATGAATGAAAACTATTGTTCATTTCCTCCTATTTCACCCACATTAATGAAACTGGTAATAGTTTTGGACCCCATGCCATTTTGTCATGTAGTTACAGCTTGTCCTTTCACAAAAGAAAATTAGAAAAGTGCTGAGTATTATAGATATTAACGGTTGCTAGAACAGTGTAATAAAAGGGTCCTTTTCTAAAGCATTGCCAAGCTTTCATGTCATTATTCATGAATGAGTAATGCATTCAAAAGGAGAAGAGAGTGCTGATCTCCAAGGATGTACAGCAGCAAGAAGGAAGGAGGGAAAGAATTTCATGAAAAACACCAACGCTGGGGCTATAGATGTTGAATAACTTTTAGACTGAAATGAAAATGAAGGCTACTTACATGGAACAAACAAAGGTGCCTTGACAATCTTGTGCAAAATTATAAAGACAACTGGCAGTCTTGGGGCAAATTCACTATATCTGGAAAATTTTCACAGAAAAAGAAGGGGTCTCCTATCTCTCTTCTGCTCAACAAAAGCTTAGCTTCATAGAGCTCAGCCTGTACAAAGGTAGGGATTTTTTTTTGTCCCATTAGAACCAAAATGTAGGAATAAGCATTATTCCAACAGTGCCTCAGTTGATAAAAGCATATTGACTCAGACCCTCTCTTCATTCTCTCCATTCACTTCTCTTTATCCATTGAAGAGGCAGTCTTTTCATGCTAGGCACTTTGGAGCTCCTGGAAAAACATTGGACTTGCACAAGTATAACTGCCTAGCACTTGAGGTAATGAACTCAGTGAAGGACCTCTGTAATGTATTAAGATAAGCACAGGTGATGTGAAGTTAATTTTTCTCTCTCCTATTGATTTGTAAATACAAGCAGCCTGTTCCTACAGATGTTAATTCGAAATTGTTGTTGAATTCAATGGGATTTCTCCAAAGTAACTGACCATATGTTTGCAGCCTTAAATGCACCTAACCGACTAAACTGTACTCATTGCCTCCGAATGCTTAGCCTTGCTTATTTTTCTTTAGATTGGCCCAGAATGATCATTTTAAATCTCATTTAATGTGATGTTATCTTTTGATTGAGAAGGACCCCCAGGGAAACTTAAATAAAATATTAAAATGCAATCAGACTCTGATTAGACCATTTCTTTGGGTTATGGATGCTTTAACACCTAGTCTTTTGGCTTCTGTCCTCTTCAACACTAGTGAACAGCTAGCTGATTTTCTGACCGATTATCTATTGTTGATCTATTCATGATTATTCAGCAGGTTGTTTTAATAAGGGCTCTGCAGCACACTTCAACAATTTTGATTTTAATTTATTTTTGGGATTTCAGAAGGGCATGATTTCTGTTTTCCTGAATATTTGGGAGTGCTGACACTGTTCTGGAAATCCTTTTCAAGGATGTTTTTTTTCCTAGTTTGGGAATATTGGCATCTGAAAATCATGTCCTTAAAAGAAATTGAAATGCATTGCCCCACCCCTGGAGGCAGCAATGAGAGAGAGGAAGGGAGAGAGACAGAGAGAGCATCCCAGCCCCCTTTAAACATCCACTGTGGTAGATTGGTATCTAGAGTCCAGGTCTACTTTCTATTAGACTAAATGGGCAGTAGACCTAGCATCTGGACTTGGAAGCTACCACTGGGCATTGAAAACAGTGACTCTGTAAGTTTAAATAAAAAGAGGCAACAGGAGAGGTAAGGGAGGAGTAAGAGAGAGAGAAGGTGAGCTCCAGCAGGACCATGGTACAAATGCTGCTGTGATCCTATAACTCCCACTTTAAATATTAAAAGATCCACTGTGGCAGACTTGGCCTCCAGAGGGCACTGTCACTAAACTACTCTCCCTCCTTCCCTCCCTCCCTTTCCAGCATCATCACTCTTTCTGATTCTCCCAAGCCCAAAAACTCCTGAAATTTTGGGAGATACAAACTCAACATATTGGCAGTCATTTGGGTTGTTCCAAGCATCCATGAACTGACCTGCAACACCACATTTTAGGAGTAATTTCAGCTCAGGAACATCTAAATGCACAAGCCTAAGTTTCCACATATTTGTTTCTAACAGTAGAGTGCAATTGATGGAAGTGTGGTCCCCCCCACAAGTCTTTGAGGGTTCCTACCATGCAAGTGGGCCTGGCCCAGTGGTCAGGGCCACACAACTGGCCACGGTTTTCCTAGGCAGAGGCTGCTGGGGAGGGGGGAGAGTATTTAAGACAGAAGGGTAGATAAAGATAGATTGTCTGTTGAGTGGGAAGGAAATAGGGTGCCAGCTCCAGGTTAGGAAATTCCTAGAGTTCTGAGGGTGAAGCCTGGGGAGGTGGAGGTCATTTCCTCCAGGGGAACTAGGGTCACCAACCTCCAGGTGGGGGCTGGAGATCACCTAGAATTACAACTGCTCTCCATATTACAGAGATCAGTTCCACTGGAGAAAATGGCTACTTTGGAGAATGGACTTTATGGCATTATATGCCGCTGAAATTGTTTTTCTCCCCAAACCTTGCCCTTCCAAGTTTCCACCCACAAAATCTCCAGGAATTTCCCAACTCGGATTTGGCAACCCTAGGGGAAACTGATACATTGTGATTCAAAGAGATCTCCAGGTTGGCAACCTTAGAAGAAAGAAAAGAAGGAGGAAAGGAGGAGAGTCTATGGGGGCTTTCAGGAAGAAGAAATAGGAAATAGTGGGGTAGGGGGAAATGAGATGCCTCCCACAAGTCCTTGTGGGTTTCCACTTGTTCATTTATAAATATTATAAATTACATATATAGCATTCAGGAAATATAACTTACAATGAAGAGAGGAGAAGGAGGAGATTGGATTTATACCCTGCCCTTCACTCAGAGTCTCAGAGTGGCTTACAAACTCCTTTCCCTTCCCCTCCCCACAACAGACACCCTGTGAGGCAGCTGGGGCTGACAGAGCTCTGACAGAAACTGCTCTTTCAAGAGCATCTGTGATAGAACTATGGCCAACACCAGCCAGCTGAGCCACTGAGCCTACTTGCTGGCTGGCGCTCCTCCTGATTTGATAGGGGGCTGAGCCCCTAAAGCCCTCTCACTGGCTATGGCCCGGGGGGGGGCAAGAATTCTGGACAATAGAAAAGAAAAATTACAGCCCCCCCCCCATAGGTAGAATGGATTAAACCCAGGATGAAAGTCTAGCAGGACTAAACTCCAACACTTGATGCAGGGACAGAATGTTTTGATAGGAAAGAGTCACCATTTTTTTTCAGATAGCTGGAGCACTTTCTCATGTATGCTTGCTTCTATAATTTCAGAAAGAAGACACAGAAACAGTGATTGGTTTGAACTAAGGTTTACAACTTTATTAAACAGCATATGTGAACTGAAACTTATTCAATGTTTAAACAAACTTCTGTTTCTTTTTGGGTATCCTTTCTAACAAACAGAAATTTTGGAAATAATTGTCTCACTTCTTCCCTTTCTTGTGCAACTCTACCCTGACCATATGTAGTCCCTCAGCACCCAGACACCTTTTAAGATGTGCAGAGGAGTTCCTGCCAGCCACCCCAGGGCTCCGTACCAATTTCTCTTGAGTCAATAAGCTGTAAGAAGTTGTTTCAGATAAATCTCCCTTCGCCACACTGCAGTGTCTGAGCGCTTTCCTAAGACCTTCACTGAGATTTCAAGTTGTAATCTAGTGAAATACAAAAGAAAATGTCAATTAAATCAAATCAATATTTCCCCCATTCAACACCGACAAGGTGGGGTGGGGAACAGCAAATTTAAGCCCATGTGCCAGAATTCCCACTTGCCTCTTTTGAATAGCAGCTGATCCTGGATTCAGATGGTCATGACTATTTTATTCATCCATCTGTGCCTATAACTTATTTGAATGCTTTTTTTTTTCTTCCAGGACATAGATATCATGTTGATATTATCTTTATATTGTCCTTTCAGGAGTAACATACAACATCCAAAGAACAAGTCTATGAAATAGTATTGTTATGCATTATAATATGCAATATTAGTATAAGACTGAGTAGATAGCTGCCAAATACAGTAAACAAACTTTCCAGTATTCTCATCATCACAGAAGACAGAGCATGCCAGAAAAGACTAGCTGACAGCTGTAATCAATGACAGGAAAATGGCATGCAATATTCCTTCAGGCAGCCGTAAATTGCATGCTACCTTGATCGTAAAGAAGTTTCAAACTCCTCTAACAAGGGATACATAAAAATGAGATGTGAAACTACAGAGATTTAGGGCCTACCTAAAGGTTTTATTTGTCACCTAACTTCTGTCACACACTGGAAGAGATGATGATAATGTGTATATTTAGAATACAGCATGTGAATTATTTCCTCGATCCAAGGATTCCATGGCAGAAACTCATCTGATGCTATTCACAGAGCGCTCTGCTGGAGGCTGAACTACAGGTGCCTTGTCGACTTCACTATATTAAACCAAGAAGCATTGCATTATTATTATTAATAACATTGAGCTCCAAGTATTTAAGTCCAAAATGAAATTAGGATGGTTATGTATGGCACATCACTGGAAAGCTGTCATTTGGATGATGTACAGTATAACACTAAGAGCTGCTGTTCCAGTGAAATATTACACCCAGTGCCATCACTCCACTGATATTTCATCATAGCATAAGAACCAACATTCAAACAGAACATCTGAGCAATCCTAAAGGTAATACACCCCTCAGCAAGGGCATTCCACATAATGTTGGTTATTAGCTTGGTGTACCTGTTAACAATTGGAATCTTTCCCTCTATTTTTATGTAAGGGAATTTGTTGTGTTTTGTAGCTGTTGCTAGGTGTGTTTATAGCACAATCTAGGTTAATCTAGGCTAAGATTCCATGTCAACTAGACTCGAGCATAAATGTTGATAGGTAATTATATTTCTGTTGCCTTCTTTAATAACTCACCTTTTACAGTTGGGTGTATAGAGGAGGCTTTGTTTGTTGACACACCATAAGTACACAGCACAGTATGCAATGATGGGTGAACACTGCTCAGCTCAAATTGCAGTCTAATTGCAAATTGCAAACAGTGGATGGGATCCAGCACAAAATTCTGTTTGCCGCAGAGCTCTTGTGCAAGCAGAAATGCAAGGAAAAGGCAACAGTAGTGCCTTGTGCCATGTCATACATTGCATCCGTTCTTGCATTCCTGCTGCTGTTTCCAGGCACTATTAGGGGGAAAGCATCAGATGTTTCACAAAATCTTGTGCAAGCTGAACTGTACTAAGGCTGCAATCACATGGACCGATTTTGCACAAGGAGCTGCACCGCCGTCATGCCTCATTTGCCCTGTTTCCATTGGTCAATTTCCCACTCAAAAACATGTGGCCACATTTTGACCTGCAGCTTCATCCAATTTCCCCTGCCATTTCGTGATCCTCAAAAAACAGAATCACGAAACTGCGGGGTCAAAATGTGGCCTTGCAGCTTCGAGTGGGAAATTGACCAATGGAAACAGGATAAAAGGGAAGCATGATGGTGGCGCAGCTCTTGTGTGAAATCAGTCATGGTCTTTTTGTGCCCATGTCACCGCAGCTCCCTGATTTAAAATGCATGGTCAGACGGCCACATCTGCATCCTGTCTGGCACTCATTGCCCTCCTGCAATCAACCCTCTTCCATTGTGGTCTTCTCAACACCAGAAAAATCAGATACTTTATGGTTATTTCTGGCTTTACCTGGTGTTATGTATTTACTTATGTGTTATGCAATGTAATCTAAACCGGAGCTTCAGACATAAGCTCCATTAACCCTCAAGTATTTCAAGTATTCTAAACCCTGCAGTCAGATTGGTTGCTGTTGCATAACAGACCAATACGGAAAGACTCTGACCAATGGTGGGAACGAATCCCATTGGTCCCAAGCTCTCTGTTATGACTGGACATTATGGTACTAGGGGGGGTGGCTTTGCTAGTTCAAAATGTATATAGCTGCATCGTTCTATGAAGGTTCTTGTTATGTTGTGTTCAGAGCTGAATAAAGAAATCACTTGTTCAAAACGCTGCCTCGATCTCAGTATATAACACCCTGCATTTTCACCTGTCTGGACTGCCTCCTAGCAATTTGAAGCCATTTAGTACGTCTGAATGTTTCCTTGCACTTTTGCCATTTTTTTAAAAAAATTGGTGATGTGCACACGACTGGATCACCGCTTGTGTGTTTCAGCTCCCTCCTGCCTACAGCTTTGCAACACACAGAGCAGGGAAGGGTTAATTGACAAGATGAGTTTGTTTCAGAGAGGGAGGGAGGGGGAGGGAGTCTGAGAATAAAGCGAGTAACTTCAGCTTTGTTCTATACTTTTAAATAAAAACACTAGTAGCACTCAGGACACAGGATAAAGCTTCTCTATTTCCCCCCTCCGCTTTTTAAATGCTTGAAATGTGAAATTTCTCAAAATAACAGTTTCAAAACCACTGTCCTCACACTGGACCCAGCAGCCTCCTCCAGCAATCCCATTGGCCACCAGCTGCTGCCATTCTGCCAGGAATCTGAAGCACTAATTCCCATCAGTGCTTATGTGCATGCTTGGAAGACTGATGGTTTAAAAAAGTTACCCAACTGCCCCATTCCTTGGGTGCTGCTTCTGATCAATCAAGGATATGGTGAAAGTGTGGTGAGAAGAGTTAAGGGGATCAGTCTGATCAAAACTCAGTTACAAGAAACCCTGGATCAATTAGAACCAGGGCCACACTGGATTAAATTGCCCACCTGACTGCAACCGAAATCCTTTTGTGTTTCTGCTTGCTCATTGTTGGATCCCAAAACAGTATCCTGAACATTTAAAATATTTTTTAATGAATGCTTGAAATTGTTCTAAACTGTACTGCAAATGTTTTTCATGTGCTTTCTTGTGGCTGCCCTATTCTGCATTCCTTGTTTGCCCAACCCACTGGAAAGAAATACTGTTAACTTTTTTGATTTTGCTGGTGTGGGGTGACGTTGAGGAAACTGCATGCCTTATCCCACCTTATCTATGTCCTGTACTCTGCAGGCAGACCTCATCAGGTTTTCTCTAGAGTAGTGCTCTCTGGCCTGTACCATGCAACATGAGAGCATAGATTGAAGCTGAAGTCAAGGAGCTAGAACACAGGGCATGTTCCTAGTGGACCAACTGATTCAGCAAAACAATCTTCCCAAGCTTCAGCCTAAATAGGCTAGGAAGTAATCAGGCTCAGTTGTACTACTGGCAAATGTTGAAGTTCCTGCAGCTGCACTGTGCTTTGGCCAGGATTCTATGAAGAAGCATCTTTTTCACTACATGTCCTGGGATAGGTTTGCTTACCACTAATCTGGCAGCTTTTATCCAGAAAAACTATGGCTGAGTTGCATGATGCCAGTCACCAAGCTGGGCCTATTTGCACAGTCAGAAACTATCAAGGATGTGTGAGGGGCACATCAGCTGAGTTCAGACTGGCAATTTGCTCCAAGAGCCAGTCACAGCAAAAAAGCCCCGGAACAAACTGTTCCTGGGTTTCCCATTCACACAGCCTGGGCTGCTGCCGGAGAATACCGGGAGGAGGCACGCTGGAGCATTCAGACTGCTGCCCCAAAGGCTGGTGTTTCCCCATTAATTTGGCTGTGGGTGTATGGGTGTATGTGTGCATGAGTGCTCATGCACTCAAGCGCTCATGTGCATAAGCTCATTTTGCCGATTGGGGGAGGACCCCACAGCGCCAGCACCACATTGGGCAGTATAGTGGAGCACGGCCAATCATACCACTGCTGCCTTCTGCCCAACGCGGGTTGCTCCCGGCTTATTGGCGGAGTGTTCAGACTTCCAGGAAGCGGACAAATGCGGGACACAGGCGCTCTTCGGGGATTTGCTTCTATAAGGTATCTATTAAACGTGGGAAGAAAGCGGAACAGCCCGGATTGCCTACGGGTGGGGAACGCCAGGCAGATGTGCCTGTGTGAATGCCCCCTTTAATGTAGTTTTAAAGTGTCGCTGAAATGGGGCTCTGCCGGGGCAAATTGCCAGTCTGAACTCAGCCATCATTTTCCCCTATATCACCTTCTCCATACTATTTCCTCTTTTACTCCTCCTGGCAACCTCCATATCCTAATCTTCTAACTTTCATCTGCCCCCTTCATCTATTTTTATGATTTCTTTATTTCATTTATACCCACCTTTCTTCACAATTGGGACCCGTAGCAACTTATAGCATTCTCATGCCTTCCATCTTATCCTCAGAACAACCCTGCAAGAGGGGCAGACTCTGTTGGCCTGCCGTGCCTGCCCAGCTCCCCTGGAATCACACTACCAGTACTGTGGGTGAAAGGAGATAGCTCTGCAACAAGTTTTCCTGCTTCACTCACTCACAGAATCCCTGCCCCATGGCTACTCAACCACGGCGTGCCCCACCAAACACGAGAACTCCAACAACATCACTTGCTATCTTGGTGACTGCAACCAGCTGCCAGTGTCCCATTCCAAGGAAGGATATTCCTGTCAGGCGCAGGTTACATATGGTGATTAACATAGGCTGCTTCCAGTGCCTGGAATCACTGGAAGTCCCCTAAATTGCCTCAACATGATGTGAAAGACATGCAACATACAAGTATGAGGTAAATGTTGGTTTGTGAGGTGGATGTTGTCCCATGAGGAGGATGTTGATCTGGATGGTCCTTCTGGGTGAGGTTGATGTCACTTGGGTTGGCTGTGGGGCAAGCTCAACCTATCCCAGCAGAGGCAGCTATCCTGCCACCAGTGTTCCCTCTAAGCTGAGTTAGTGTGAGTTAGCTCACAGTTTTTTAGTCTCCGACTCACACATTTTTGTCTTAGCTCAGGAAGGATGGCTCCAGAGCAAACTAATTTATGCAGGAGCCAAATCGCTCACTCACAACTTTAATGCCAGTCACTCACAAGACTCCACAGCTTAGAGGGAGCATTGCCTGCCACCCAAGTGCTCTGGGCACCTCCCAGGGGGCATGTTCTGGGATCTCCCAGAGAGGATAAAAAATGGTGGGACATGTGGGATGACAGTTGGAAGCCCTAATCTTAGTCCACAAGGTCCAGAGTGGGGTGGCCCAGCAGGAGGAGGTTGACCTTCAGGAAAACCAACTCATCCATCCTGGCTAGATCCAGGTGGGAGTGGGGGGGCAAGGGTGTCTCCTAGGTGGGAAACTACCTGCTTGCTCTGGACACTGGTAGAAGGGCATGAGAGGAGATTCATGGCCACACTAGTGAGGTCTGACCAGATGATGCTCTTGCATGACCAGTACTCAATAGGGTCAGAGTTGGAGGGCTCTGGTGACTCCCTGAGGTACTCCCTGTCCATCACCTCAATGGAATCCTCCACCATTGTATGCCTGGCTCCCCAACACTGCTGCTAACCTCCCACTTCACCACTGACAACCAGAACTGGAGCTTCTTGCTTACCTGTCTCTCAGAGGGTTGTGCACCCTATTCCCCTCCTCCTCCTCCTCCTCCTCCAGCACCTCTTCATCCTCATCCTCCACCTCCCCTGCTCCATCTGCCTGCCACTGCTTTTGGGCACACCTGCGGTTCTGAAACCTCCACACTTCCCTGCAGAGCTCATGCTTTCACTCAGCAAGCCATGCATTACATAAAGCAATGCTGCCCTTGATCTGGGAGTCACATATGCAGGCCAGTTTGTACTCCTAATCATTACAGAAGGGATGTAACCTGTCATTCGTGCCCACCTGCAACCTGTATGCCAAGACCCTGACTTGTGGGAGAACTGGCATCCTCTTGGGGCCCAGCTGGACTATGGAGTCCAGCATCTGTTCCAGCCCTCAAATGAAGGGGATGACTTGCTCCAGGCTGACTGTATGGGCACAGAGCATGTCGGTGGCTTTAGGACACACTCCATTTGAGAGAGGTTAAACCAGTCACTGGAGCTGATGCTGAGCTCCTCTTCCCTGTGCTGGATGGTCACAGAGGAGATGACATCCTGTGTCATGCTCTTCTGCTCCACCAAACATGCTACTATGGCATACATGGAGTTCCACCTGGGGGGAAGTGTGGGGAGTGGATATCAGCATGGAGAGCTGGGCAGTATAGTCACCCCATTCCCCAAGACTGGAAGAATTCCCCCAAGGCAGGGTGTACATAGAAAAGGAAAGCAGGCAGGCAGAACCCAAAAGGGGAAGCAGTTCAGTGGATGGGGGGATCAGGGTGGACAGCTGGGCAGTAAAACGACCCTGCTCCCCAAGACTGGAATGCTTCCCCCAAGGCAGGGTGTGCATGGGAAAGTAGGCAGGCAGACCCCAAAAGGAGAAGCAGCTCAGGGAGGCTGGAAAACAGTGTGGAGGGCTGGGCAGTTAAAGTTACCCTGGCTCCCTGAGACTGGAACAATTACCCCAAAGCAGGATTTGTGTGCAGGCAGACCCCAAAAGGAGAAGCAACTCAGTGGAGAGTATCAGCATGGAGACCCAGGCAATAAAGTCACCCCACTTCCCAAGACTATAATGATTCCCCCAAGGCAGCGGGTCCATGGGAAAGGAAAGCAGGCAGGCATACCCCAAAAGGAGAAGCAGCTCAGTGTGTGTGTGTGTGTTTGTGTGTGTGTGTGAAATTAGTATAGAGAGCTGGGCAGTAAAGTCAACCTTGGCACTCTAAGACTGGAACAATTCCCCCAAGGCAGGGTGTTGTGTATTAGAATGTGAATCCATGCTATACATTCCCGTGTTAAGCTTGATTCTAAATGTGGCTCTTCATCTGTCGCATTACCATTGGCTGGTTTTTAAGAAACCTCTGTACAGAACCAATCATCTTGTAAATATGTTTCAAAGCGGGAACAGTTGTGATTGGACCTTATCTCTGTATTTCCATTGGTCCTTAACTTATTATGGGTGTGGCTTTGGCAGCCCGGGAGAGTTTAAAAGAAGGAGCTGTGCGCCACTGTTTTGTTGGTGTGTTCTGAGTTGGTGTTTGCTGTTACAAATAAAGCTGAAATCACTTTTGCTGAAATCCTGTTGTTGAGTGGCATACTTAACACAGGGTGTGTGTAGAAAAGCAGATAGGCAGACCCCAAAAGGAGAAGCAGCTCAGTGTGTGGGGGGTGGGGTGGAAATTGGTGTGGAGAGCTGGACGGTGAAGTCATCCTGCTCCTCAAGACTGGAATGGTTACCCCAAGGCAAGTTGAATGTGCAGATAGACCCCAAAAAGAAATACAGCTCAGTGTGTGGGGTGGTGGAAATTGGCATAGAAAGCTGGGCAGTAAAGTCACCAGTCCCATAGGTAGAGAGTTTTCTGTAGGGGGCACTGCCCCCATCACTTCCAGTGTCACAGAACTCCCTGCACGGCCCAGGGAATGTTTTCCCAGCTGCAAATGGGGTGTGCCCAAACCAGGTGGTTCTTCCCAAGCAGATGGCATCTCTTACCTTCCCCAGTGTGAGAGAGGCCAGCAACTGCAGCAGCAGTAGCCCTTCCACTGGCAAACCGAGCATCTTCCTCATGGCTTTACATTTCCCTGCTCTGCTGGCTGGCATCTCCTGATCTGCCTCCATCCCTCTCCTTTGGCTTCTTTTGAAGGTTCCTGGCATCTTGATGGAAGCAAGAGCACCCAGAGGGAGTCTATGCACCATAGTTGCTCATCTCTGCTTTCTTTCCCCTCCCCAGAGCAAGGGAATGATCAGCTGCTTTGTAAAGCACCAGCAGAAAGCTGCTTTTCCAGACTAGTTCCACGCCTCTTGTAGTTTTCCCTGTGCCTTCCTCAGAGGAAGGCAGGAGGAAGACACCAGCCCGAGGGCTAAGGTCTGTTCACCCCAATCCAGGGCAAGGTGTTGCCCAGTGGGGTGCTTTGCAAGGAAGCAGGAGCACAATTGCTGCTGCTACTGTTGAGCCAGGGAAAGCCATAGGCAACAGCAGGCAGCTTGCCTTGCTCTCTGGCTCTAATGGTTTCCCAAGTATCTCCCAGCTCTCCGGCTCCAATGGCTGGATTCCCTGTGCATGGGATTCCCTGTGCCAGGGAGGAGGCAGGGCAAATTCAGGAGGGGGTATCACTCTTTGGACCCCACAAGTGCTACAGGACTGAAAGTCACCTCTTCCCCAGGATTGGAACAATTCCTCCAAGGCAGGGTTTGTGTACGAAACCAGGCAGAAAGAGATCAGCTCAAAAGGAAAAGCACCCCGGCTTCCGGTCGGAGTAAAATGGCGAATTGACACACTTTGCGAGTTGTGCAGAGTGTACTGCGGCATCTGACGACAGTCTGGGCTTTATCGGGCCCAGCGCAGCACTCTCCAGGCGGGGGAGTGGCAAGCAAGCAGCGAAGCCTGAGGGGGAGTCGAGATCGGTGTGGATAAGCTTCGGAGGAAGCTTGTTTACACTTTGATCTCCTTCCGTGAAGAGGGCAGTTGCAAATCAACTCTACAGATGCCAGCTGGGCTGAGAATTCAGCATAAATTCGCCATTTACCGATCTCTTTATCATCAAGATTAACATTGTTTACAGAAGAAGCACCGTGAAACCCCGAGATTACAAGCAAGGTAACAAACGAATAAGCGCTTACCGGTTTAAAGAGGAATGTGGAATTGAAACGTACGGATAAGCGTTGAAACCTTTAAGGAACTATTCCGCTTGAATTAAAGTAAAACGAAAGCTTTCCTTTAGAGAAAAAGGCTGAAAAGTGACTTTGTTTTGCATTCCTGTGGTCAGTCAAGTCTAAACTTTACGTAGCAGAAACGAAACTAACTGTGACTCTATGATACAGGAAGTGGGCTAGAGTGGAGGTTTTAGAGGCTGTTGTGCTGGAAACGGACGGACATTTTATTGTGTGACACCACCCTTACCGGAAGTTGGATTACAGAGACGGACAGATGAACAGGAAGTTTGGAAGGAGCCTACTCTAGCCAGAAAATCATAGAGAAATTGCGCCCGACATTTTGGGGAGGACTAAATTTTAAAAAGTTATTTTCAAGCCGAAAAAGCGTTTAAACAAGTTTTAAAGGTGGCGATTTGGCTTGAAGACTGCTAATATAAAGACTGACTAGCATTGAAGTTGTCTCCAAGACGGATTTGAGGTCAAGACCCAGAGCTGCTTCATCACCCAGCCCAAGAATGACTGCAAAGGAAAAAAAGAGTGGCAAGCAGCTATGGAAGCGATGGAAAAACGGATGACCGAAGTGGTGCAGAATTTTGGAAAACAAATAGAATCACAGCTGCAACAACAATTGCAACAACAGCTGCAAATTCAATTGGAGCAAATAGAACAAGTGCAAGTCCAAGTACAGAAAAAAATATGGAAGAACTGAAAGAACTGGTACTTACAGAAGTGTCAGGGATAAAAAAAGATACAGAAGAACTCAAAAAGGAAGTCAAAAGTCTGGTGACAAAATCTGAAGATATGGAACAAAAGGACAAAAAACCCTGTCAGAAAATACAAGGCTGGAGACCATGATGGAATATAGGGCTACTCAGAATCATCTGAGATTGAGAGGGATAGAAGAGGAGGAAGATCAGGATCTACGGGCTCTAGTAATTAAGACATTGACAACTTATGTAGGGGAAGATGAGGGAGATTTGGATGCAGACTTTGACTTGATTTATAGAGTAAATTCAGCTTATGCCAAAAGAAAGCAATTACCCAGAGATGTGATTGTTCAATTCGTGACAACAAAGATGAAGGAAGATGTTTTCAAGAAACAATTTACACAACCGTTGGAAATTAATGGAAAGAAAATAATAATTCTGAGAGAAATTCCGAGATCGATTCTACAAGACAGAAAGAAATTCAAGAAATTGACAGATAGACTAAAAGAAATGAATATTAGGTTCAGATGGGAGATACCATATGGACTTACATTTATGTACAACTCGGTGAGATCTACTCTTAAATCTGAAGGAGATTTATACAGATTTAAAGAGAGCAATCTGGATGATTTTAAAGATATTTAATTTAACACCATTATGGATTACAAATTTTTATCTTGGAATGTAAATGGACTAAATTCACCAAGTAAAAGAAGATTAGTGAATCATTGGCTGGAGAAACAAAAATGTAACATAATTTGTTTACAAGAAACACATATTAGAAAACAAGACAACAAATATTTGACTAATAAAAAATTGGGAGAAGAATTTCATTCCTCAGCAATTAATAAGAAAAAGGGAACAGTGATTTATATTTCAAAAGAATTGGATCCTAAACAAATTTTCTCGGATAAAGAAGGAAGGTATGTTGGCGTGGAAATATGGATGAACAGAAAAAAGACATTGCTTGTAAATATATATGCACCCAATGGTGCAAAAGAGACTTTCTTTAATGATTTGACCAAAGAGTTGGAGTGTTTAAATTATGACCAAATTGTTCTTGCTGGAGACTTTAATGGTACAGTGAACAACACATTGGATAGAAAATCCAAAGCAAGTGGAGAGACAGTCGGAAAGTTACCAAAAAATTTCTTTCAATTGATGAAGCAAGAGAAACTGGAAGACGTTTGGAGGAAGTGGAATCCCAAGACTAAGGACTACACGTTTTATTCGAATAGACATAACTCCTTTTCTCGAATTGATATGATTTGGATGTCAGAGGAGATGGCGCAAAAAACTTATAAAATACAAATTTTACCGAAAACTAACTCTGATCATAATCCCCTACTTTGGATATCTAAAGCAAAACCTAAACAGTTATATTGGAGAATTAACGAAGATTTATTGGATCAAAAACAAATTAATGAAATCTTAAAAAGGAAACGAAAAGTTTTTTTGAACTGAATTTGAATAAAGGTACGGATATACAAGTTGTATGGGATGCGTACAAAGCAGTAATGAGAGGTATGCTTATCTCTCTGAACTCCAAGGACAAAAAGCAAAAGATCCAACAACAGAAAGACCTTCATGAAAAAATTCGACAAAAAGAAAAGGAATTAAAGAAAAGACCAGGGAAGAAGAAGATTATTAAAGAGATCCACTTTCTGCAAGATCAGCTGAATGTTTTACTAAACAGAGAATTATATTGGAATTTGAAGAAATTACAGCAAAAAGCATTTGAGGGTGCAAACAAACCAGGAAAGTTTTTAGCATGGCAATTGAAAAATAGAAAAGAAAGGAATTTTATATCTAAGATTATTGAAGATGGAAAGGATGTTATGAGCTTGAATGGTATAAAAAGAGCTTTCTTTAAATATTACGCCAAATTATTCAAAAAGAAAGGAATTGATCAACAGAGAATTAAGAAATATTTGGAGACTATTGAAGTTCCAGAGCTGGGAAAACAAATTAAGGAATCATTAAATGGTTTAGTAACGAAAGAAGAAGTGACAATGGCGATAGAAGATGCAAAGTTGGGCAAAGCTCCAGGACCAGATGGCTTCACAGCAAAGTTTTATAAGAAATTTAAAGAGGAGCTAACCCCTATCTTAGTACTTCTGTCAAATGAGATAAGAAAGACCAAACGGATCCCAGATTCATGGAAAGAAGCAAATATTTCATTGATACCTAAAGAAGGTTTGGATTTGACTCAAGTAAAGAATTATAGGCCAATATCGCTATTAAATAACGATTACAAATTATTTGCAAAAATAATTTCGGAGAGACTGAAAAAATATCTGAAAGATACAATAGCGGAAGAACAAGCTGGATTTTTACCAAACAGACAAATCAGAGACAATTTAAGAGTGGTGATAGACGCAATTGAATATTATGACAAGCATCCTGAAAAAGAAGTTGGATTCCTCTTCCTAGATGCGGAAAAAGCTTTTGACAATTTAAATTGGGAGTTCATGCTGCAAGTTATTGAAAAAATGGATATTGGACAGTCTTTTTTAAACATGATTGTGGCAATATATTCAGAACAAAAAGCGGCTTTGAATATAAATAAAGAAAAGACGGACTTCTTCCAAGTCCAAAAGGGAACACGTCAAGGCTGCCCGTTATCCCCGTTGTTGTTTATTTGGATATTGGAAATATTATTGACAGCGATAAGAAAAGATAACAGTATTGAAGGACTTACAGTGAAAGGTTTTACCTATAAATATAGGGCATTTGCAGATGATGTAATGTTTATGATCCAAGACCCAATTGAGAAAATACCACAACTGATGGAAAAAATTGAAGAATTTGGTTCAGTTGCGGGATTTTATGTTAATAAAAGTAAAACCAAAGTGATGTGCAAAAATATGACGAAACAGAGACAAACAGAACTTCAAGAGAAAATTCAATGTGAAGTAGTTACAAAGACTAAATATCTTGGAATTGAATTAACCATGAAAAATATTGACTTGTTTAAAAACAATTATGAAAAGGTGTGGCATAAGATTCAGCAAGATATGAAGAAATGGGACACTTTGAATTTATCATTGATGGGAAGAATCGCGACTGTAAAAATGAATATTTTACCGCGTTTGATGTTTCTATTTCAGACTATTCCAATACTAAAACAAAGGAAAGTACTGGATTCGTGGCAGAAAGAATTATCCAAATTCGTATGGGCAGGGAGAAAGCCAAGGATTAAAATGAAAATTCTATGTGACGCAAGAGAGAGAGGAGGTCTACAACTACCAAATTTAAGACTGTATTATGATGCCATCTGTTTAACATGGTTGGAACAGTGGATTAATCTGGAGAATAAGAAGCTATTGGCCCTGGAAGGGCATGATAACAAATTCGGATGGCATGCATATTTATGGTATGGAAAAGTAAAAATGGATAAATTTTTTAAACACCACTTTGTAAGACAATCACTGTTCGAGACATGGATGAGATATAGAAAATTCTTCTCAGAAGAAAGACCACTTTGGATTGTACCAGCTGAAGTGATTAATCCATATTCAAGAAATCAAGGGCTAGACTGGCTACCCTATAAAAATCTTTTAAAATCTGAAGGGAAAAATTTTGTGTTAAAAGATAGATTTGATGTTGAATTTGAATATGATTGGTTGAAGTATAGACAGATTTATGATTTATTTAAGACCGATAAAAGAGAACATGGTTTTAGAGAAAAGAATATTGAAATTGAAACTGTATGGCTTGAGAAAGGCAAAAAAATGATTTCTAAACTGTATAAGGTTCTATTGAAATGGTATACTGAGGATGAAGTTGTAAAAGAGCAAATGATAAAATGGGCTGTAAATGTTAATACTGAGATATTAATGACATCTTGGGAATACTTGTGGAAAAAGTCAATGAAAATTTCAACTTGTGTAAATGTTAAAGAGAATTGTTATAAAATGATGTATAGATGGTATATGACGCCCAAAAAAATTGCTATCATAAATGAAAGTATGTCTAATAAATGTTGGAAATGTAAGAAACATGAAGGGTCTTTTTACCATATGTGGTGGACATGTGATAAAGCAGTAAAGTATTGGACAGAGATCCACAATGAGATACAAAAAATTCTGAATTGTACTTTTAAGAAAGACCCACAGATGTTATTGTTAGGTCTTAAAATGGAAGAAATAAATGTAGCCAAGAGAACACTATTATGGTACTTGACTACAGCAGCAAGACTGACTTTTGCTCAATGTTGGAAACAAGATAAAGTACCTGAAACATGGGAATGGATTAAAAAGACGTTGTTTTTGGCGGAAATGGACAAGTTAACAAGAAAGTTAAACAACGAAGAAGATGAAACTTTTTTTAAAGATTGGAAAGACTTTCAAGAATATTTGTTGAAAAATTGGGACATTAAAAGTGGTTTGATTTGCTTTGACAGTTATTAAGAAGAAACGGAAAGAGAATTAGACTTTTGTATTGTTACCGTTAGTAAGAGAAAATAAGTTTAGAAGTAATTGTAATGGAATAACAGAGATATTAATGGGGTTGGAGCAGTGCTGGAAGCCGGATGTGGGGGGAGGAGGGGAAAAAAGAAAAATGGGTATGTATTGGTATGTTTAAATTGTATGAACTTGTGATATATCCAATAATAAATTGTATTTACAAAAAAAAAAAAAAAAAGGAAAAGCACCCCAATGTGTGGGTGGGAGAAAAACATGACAGACAAGTCCCCCCCCAGCTGAAAATAAAGGAGCAATCCCTCAAGGTTTAACTGCAAGTGAAAGTGGGGGTGCAAAATTAAATGGGGAAAAGGGAAGGC
Organism: Gekko gecko; assembly: GCA_029375565.1. Classification (NCBI taxonomy): domain Eukaryota; kingdom Metazoa; phylum Chordata; class Lepidosauria; order Squamata; family Gekkonidae; genus Gekko; species Gekko gecko. Next base: position 71,692,343 of record JAPDNY010000005.1, on the reverse strand, counting down.
AAGAGAGATCAGTGTCAGATCACCAAGGAAAGCAGAGCAGAGCAGGAAAAGCCCCTTAAACAAACACCCATGTGAAATGAGAGAACAATCCCGATTGCCCCCCCCCCGATGCACAACAAAGAAACAAAAAAAATGGCTAAGGAACCAAAGGCAAAGCAAAGCCCCCTGGTTCCTGAATTCCCCCACACCCAGCAAAACTCTTCAAGTTCATTGCCCTCTCTCTCAAACTGCAAAGTGATGGTGTGAAATAATGGGCGGTGTGTGTCAAGGGAACCACTGGAAAATGAGAGAACAATCCGACCTTTTCCCCTTTCACTGCAAACAAACGAACAACAACAACAAAAAAGACAAATGGCCAAAGAACCCAGGGCACAGCAAAACCCACTGAATGAGTGCCATGAATCTCCCCCACCATGTCCAACAAAGCTGTTCATTCAACTTTGTCATTAAAGCCCCTCTCCATGAAGGCTGAAACTGCAAGTTGATGTGAAATAAAATGGGGAAAAGGAATGGAACCCACATGAAATTGAGAAAATAATTTTGATTCTTTCTCACTTCGCTGCAAACAAAAGATGAATGGCCAAAGAACCCAGGGCAAAGAAAGCCCCCTGGCCCAACTGAGTGTAATCTTTCCCCACATCCAGCAAAGGTCTTCATTCAATGATCTCTTTCCCTCCTTCTCCCTCTCCCTCTCCATCTCCAACCAAAACCCGACAGAGGACACGTGTGCTTCTCTTGGACTTACATAGCACATTCATCATGACAAATGGAAGTTCAGTTTTTTGGCAGGCAGCAGTGTCTTTGGAGGTGTTTCCTGTTGGTGTTTCCAAGGCTTGAAAACACCACCACCACTGTTGCCTAGCATTTCCACACCAGTTTTCTCTGGGTGAGTTTCTTTGAAGACCACATGAGTGCCGAATGTCACATTCCAAGTCCCAATCTGCCCCAAATCTGGCCCAAATTTTGGCTCATGAACTGGTTCCTGCCCATCCCTAATAAAGAAGCATACCACATTTCGGCTTGAACATTCAAGTTCGGTTTGAATATTTCTATTTACATTTGGTTTCTCCCTTGTGAAAACAATACCTGTGAGTCTTTGTTTTGTGCTAGTTTCTGGTCTTTTATAGCAAATTTCCCCACTATAATTAACTATGTATCAGTGTTACTTTTGTATCTGTTGCTTTTAAATGGCAAATATGTGTTAAAGAACCGAAACTATCAGCAAAACAAACAATGAAAATAATGCAAACTAAATGAGAGAAAACTTTTTTAAAAATTGAAATGGCCCGATTAATTTATTCCTCGTGTCAGGGGCACAGTAGTCTCTGGGTCTGGCCTTGACACAGAGGGCCTTTTCATTTCCTCTAAGTTTATGGTTCAAAGTGTGTCTCTGTTTTGTTTAGGTGATACAAAGGAAAGAAAATCTGAAAGAATCAACAAATCACTAAAATCTCCTTATGACATACAACTAATGTAGCAGCCAAGCATTTAGTACGATATACAAGCAGTCATATTATTAAATTTAATGGCATCTCTGAGAGAAAGACAAGCTCACCCACTTGAGACTATAATGAGAGAAAGCTGCAGCCTGATCCAGTTGCATGCAAATGATCTCATCTGAATAAAAATTTATGCTTGCATTTTGATGACACCCTGGGAAAAGCACTGAAGCTTCTTCTCACTTTCTTGTATTCGTTTTTTGTCTTCAGAAATAGCCAGAAGGTTACAAATGACTCAAATTTCCAATATATGTCAGCTCTTGAGTTTGTATTTTGGTTATAGAATATGAAATTCACCTCAATAAGATTAAAAAAAACACATTTTAGCAGGTTTATGTCATATTGAGAGGTAAATAAAATGCTTCTTGATGTCAAGTGTTAACATGGATTTCTGAAAAATAATATGATGCCAAGACTAAGCATTTTTGGTGGAAAATGGATTAACAACTTTAATTACATTTCTAACCCAAGAAGCCATTTAAATATTAATTCTGAATCCTGAGTGCTTCTATGTAAAATTTGTGTTTTCACTTATGCAGATTTCATCCATGATCCAATAGCCCAGAAATGACTCAAATGTGTGAATTTTTCAGTACAGACCTGTATAATTTGTGATCTAATGTGCTGTATACAGTCAAATATAATCTATAACAACTATGTCCTGCCCAAAGTACATCATACAACTGCCCTAATTTCAAAATGGGGGAGGGGTATCAATCACCTTGCAAATCATCATATTTGGCCAGTGAACTACATCCTAGTCAAATATGACAATACATAATGGGACAACATACAGAATGGGTAGTTAGGATTGTGAGCAAACTCCATATCCCCATTTCTCTAAGTAGCAGAAGAAATATAAATGTGGGGGTTGTTGATCCTACTTTTCTTGCCTCAGATGTAGCAAGCTGCCTGGAACAACGTAGTTTGTCAGCACACCTTTGTTTTTGCAACAAGACAAAGAAGCACCAACTGAGGCTGAGTTCAGACTGGCAGTTTGGCCTGATATAGGCATGTTTAACAAATGGATTAAATGGGCCGGTTCACACAGCCACAGCTGTCAGGAGTTCCTCAGCCGAACTCAACCCATCCTATGACAATTCCCTACCGCGTTAAAAAAGTACCAGGTGAAAGCCGTAGCAAACCCTGGAGAGTGCGTTGATCCTGCTTCCTGTAAGTGTGGATGCTAAAAGCTGCAAACAAGCTGCCCCAATTGCTGATGTGCCTATGTGCATGTCGCCGGAGTGAGAAAAAGCCGCTTATAGCCACACCTCTGCCAGGGGTAGGCCAACAGTGCAAATGCTCCCTTGCGCCTCCTCCCCGGTATGCTCCCACATCCATAGGTGCAGTGCAACCGGGAATCCCTGGCACAACTTGGTCCAGGTCTTTTTGCCCCGCCTCCCTCGCACTTCATACTGCCAGTCTGTCCTCAGCCTGAGGTTTTGTTAATAATAGCCTAGACTCTAGAGATTAGAGTTCTAGCATCAGAACCAGTTTCATTGTTTCACTGTTGGCTTCTTCCTTCTGGAAAGGTTGCTATTTTGAGGGCTGAGATTTGTGAAGTGACAAGTGTCTTCATAGACTTGAAGTAGAAGGAATCAAGTCCCCCCCACCCCAATTCATCTACTCAGTAACACAATGTTACTAAATATTTGTAACAGCATCTGCAAATATCTCCTAGCATTGCTGTAGTATAATTCAGAGGTGCCAAAGTTACATTGCAATTCAAGATGAAACATAGTGTTTGAAATTTGAACCTGTTTCATGGCCATGAAAGTCTTAGCAATGAGCTGTAGTGCTGTTAAGAGTACAGAGTTCATTCATAAGGCTTTCCTTCCTGTCCACCCTGGCGAGGAAAGCTAGGCATTTGGAGTTGGAGTCCTAGGGTATGATTTGTGCGCACATGATACAGCAGCCTTATAAGACCTAAGTAGGTCTAACTCAGACCAATGCCTAGATGGGAGAGCTCCTGGAAACTCTTATCTATGCTGTTGTAAGCTCCATGATGGAAAAGGGGCAATATAGACATGTAGTAATAAAGTATGATGATAGCTCAGGATGTTGCAGTAGGGTGTTGATGTGCATAGCACTCAAACATTCATTTTCCATGCTGTTTCCTTAAACAACATTAACAGTCTGAACTGTTACAGACTTAGACCCTGTATCTCCTTAATAGAAAAATGTTCACATGCCAACTCCAAAGACTTCTGGCTTTCATAAATTTTTACCTGTGTTTCAAAATTGAAATAACGTCCTAATCTATCATATTTTAATTAAGAGAACACAAAGTACACCTTTAAAATCAGTCAGTGTATCTATTCTAATATCTACACTGATTATTAACTTACAATCAACAAGAGATATAATAAGGAAGAAGGAAAATTATGAATCAATAAATAATTCAGTGTTTGTGAGAAAGCTTTCAACTAACCTTTCAAAATAAATAAATCAGCACACCACTGTATAGCAATAGCAAATCAGAATAAATAATGTGGCAGTGAAATGCAAAAAGAAGGATATGTTGATTTAGCTGTCTTAACTATGCTGAGAGATCACTTTTACTGATCTCATGAGAGGGTAAGAGAACAGAGCACTGAAACGGTATTCATAACAAGTGATATACATAGAAATGAAGATGCACTGAATGTCAGCAGAAAATATACAATAGTGGGGGGGGAATTGCCAAATAAGCAATCAGAAAGTTTTTTAAAAATATCGAGTGAATCTTATTTATATTTAATTAAATAATATATAAGGTTGTTTTTTCTGCTTTCCTATAATCCCCAAAGAGCACTTTTAATAATATATTTTGAGTCCAGCATTTACACTGAGTCTTCTAGAGCTTTACAAAATTTGTTTTGCAACATGTCTTGTTCAGTGTGGTTGCATCTGTTGGTAAGCAGCTGAAAAATAAAGTCACACATGAGCAGTGATGGCCCCAGGTTTTTTCACCCACTAGGTGAGGATACATTCTGACACACACACCCCGTGCAGGGCGGGCTGGGGACAGGCACTGAAGCAGCAGTGGGCAGGCCTAGGGGGTGAGCTGCAAATGCATGTGGGGGCAGGATCGCTCGAGGGGAGGGGGCCTCTGCCAGGCTGAAAAAAGGAGCTCCAAAGACACCATGGGGGCAGTAGAGGAAGAGCGGCACTTTCCTGTCATCCCGGGCTGTTCTCTGCACCTGTCCCCCCACCTCCTTCTCATTCTGTCTGGGGGGCTGCAAAGAAGGGAGTCTCTTGCCGGGCATGGAGCAAGAAGCTGGCAAGGGAGGCTTCCAGTGTGGGGCGAGGAGGGGATGAGGCTGGCCAGAATGGTTCCCTCGTCGAGCCGTTGCCCTAGGCAAAAGTCTAAAATTTAACAATAACGGGCCGGCCTTGCACATGGGTATCTCCTCTTGAGGTAACCAATTGGCTTTCAACATTTCCCTGATTTGCTAAAGCTACAGACAAAGTCTGGGTTAAAAGTAATGTGGCACACTTTCCAGTTGGTCACTAGAGAATATGTGGAAAACAAAATGTAGTGGCCAAGTTTCACGCAGTTGAGATGCTCCTCACAAGCCCTGCCCTGGGAACCCACTTACAGAGATAAGGCAGGTGGCAACCAGAGAGATGGCTTTTCCAGTGGTGTAAAAGATCCTCCAGAGGGTCTACCATAGTCAATTTTTAGCGCCAGGCCAAAGCATCTCTTTTTACCTACACTTTTAATTAGGCATTTAGTCTTTTTAGTTGTTTTTACAATGTTTCTAATGCAAGGGCTTTTATGAGGACCTGTTAGGTTGCCAGATGTTTTATGCTCTATTTTTTTTCTGAAGATGAGATATATAAATGTTTTAAATAAAGAAATAATTAAATATGTCTAAACATTACGTTTCGTGCAAAGAGAATGTATCATGGAGATACTCAATTCAATGTTCCTGTGGTGACTACGATACGTTCGCTGTCCCCAGAGTTCTAAAATGAAACTAAATTAATTTACAATAAAGTGTTACTCATTAGAAACTCAAACCATGTTTCTTATTTATTATTCCCTAGTCAGAATTCACAATGCCCTAGAACAATTCTTTTTATTATAATGTATATTATTTATTAAATTATAATTTATAATATCTCTTTAAAACATATGCATGTCTGCTGCCAATTTCTTTGAATAATATGGTGTCAATAGTTTGAGGCATAGCTCTGAGTGATCTAGACCTATGGAACTTGAAATCCAGCACAAAAGAACTTTGATAGTACATCTGCCCAAGCAATTAAAAGTGCTCTCCCGTTCTTGTTAGCTGAAATCTTAACATAATTCAGACTTGAACAATATATATATATTTTAAAAACTACCTTTTCTAAAGTATTAATCACATTGGTATTGTTAAAGATATCTAGATGTTAATTTAGATCCAGACAGGGTAGCTGTGTTGGTCTGAAGCAGCAGAACAAAGTTTGAGTCTGGTGGCACCTTTAAGACCCACCAAGTTTTATTCACAGTGCCACTGGACCCAAGTTTTGTTCAGATGCTAAGTTGATATAGTGTAATGTTCCAATTGAAGTTGCATTGTTTATGTGGAGTGGAATGTCTTTTTCTGAAATTCATTTTTTTGGTAGATATAGCCATTGATTACTGTTATTCTTTTTTTCTCTTTCCAAAGAAGAATTTCTCTTTCCTTTCTATTTGTGATTTTCTGTCACACAGTTTTATAACTTCAGCCCTTGTGGGATTTTTTTTTTTTAATGTTACACACCACAAGGTGATGTTCTGATAGGAGGATAGGAAGGTTTGGGAAAACATTGCCTGACTCTGAGCATCTGTAGAAAGACATTCTGAATTTTTGTATAACCTCCTTTTTTGTGTGTGTTCCTTCTGGGTTTCTCTTTTGATTAATTAGAAACAGACCTCAAATTCCTATAAAGAGGGGGAAAATATTGACTGTTGCATTTTAGAGAGAAATTGGGTAAAGAGGAATCAAAAGAATTCTTCTTAATACTAACCTGGAGTAGGATTTGCATTTATGAAACACAGAATTTTTCACCTTTACCTATAGATGAGAATTGTATATAGAATAGGTACCAAGCATGGGCTGGTTGTTCAATGCAATGCTAAATCCATTATTACAAAAAAAACCAAAACAATATTGTCTTTTAGAGTGTAGTCAGAGCATTGTAATATTGCTTCAGAAACACAATTGCCTTTGGCATAGCAATGAGAAAGACAGGTTATCTCAGAACTAATAGCTTTATCTGACAATTCTCAGGGAAGAAGTCAGCAATAATGGCAAAGTAAACCAGGACATAACAGGAGGAAAATAGGCAATAAGAAAACATTTATAAAATGGTAATGATAGTTTTACAGTTCACTTTATTCTGAAAAGAGAAACATGCAAGATACAGATCATATCCAAAACTTTCAAAAGAAAGTTACTTTAAAAAAATAGTGGTTATACTATATGCCTTGAGATTGGCATATAGTATTGTGGAATATGGTGCTTCAGTGTGGCTCAACAGCCCCCATGTCCACAAACTTGATGTCTAACTCAATACAACAAAGAGAACCATCAGTGGATGTATTATACCCACTCCGACCTATTGGCTACCCATGTTGTGCCACATCACTCCCCTGGATCACCAAAGACAAGATGCTCTTCTTCATAAATATAGAAATATAACTGAAAACAGAGAGTTACCCATCCACAAAGACATGGCTGACACAGGCCTATCCAGACTAAGATCCCGACACCCAGCAAAAGGTCTGCAGAAATCCTGCAATTACAAAATTTTAATCTAGGGAATGAATGGTTGCAAACATGAATGCAATCAATTCCACCCAATACCTAAAACCCAGGGGTCTTTTGGGGGGAGCGCACAGGAGCGCAGCTCCGGGAGCTCTGGAGCCAGGCCCCGCCCCCAGCCGGCGTCCCGGGGAGTCTTTCAGGCAGCCGAATGTCAATTTCAGCTCCATTATATCCTATGGGCCATTGAAGTCAATGGTGAAAACATAGGGTATATTCTGGGGCTGGAGGAGGGGTTTGAGGGAGGCTCCAAACTCACCGGGTAGCTGATGGAGCCTCTCCCCAAGATACCAACCAAGTTTCAAGAACATTGGACCAGGGGGTCCAACTCTATGGGCCCCCAAACAGGTTGCCCCTATTCCTGCCATTGTTCTCTATGGTGGGAAAAAAGTTATTTTTTTCCCACCATAGAGAACAATGGAGGGAATAGGGGCAACCTGTTTAGGGACCCATAGAATTGGACCCTTGATACAATGTTCTTGAAACTTGGTGGGTATCTTGGGGAGAGGTTCCACCAGCTACCCTGTGAGTTTGTGGTGCCTCTCCCTCAAACCCCTCCCTTCCAGCCCCCAGAATATATCCTATGTTTTCACCATTGACATCAATGGCCCATAGGATATAATGGGGCCGAATTGCCGCCAAATTTCTTTCATTCCCTCCTTTCCTTCTCTCTTTTTCCTCTTTCCCTCCTTCTTCTCTTCTCTCTTTCTTTCCCACATTCTTCTCTTCTCTTTTTTCCTCCTTTCCATGTTTCCCTCCTTCTTCCCTCTCTTTCTTTCCCTCCCCTTTCCTTCTCTTCCTTTCCCTCTTTCCTTCTTTCTACTCTCTCTCTTTCCTTCCCTCTTTCCTCCTTCTGTGGCCCAACTCTAGTGAGAAGGAGTTTAAACTTTAAACCCCTTCTCTCTTAGCTCCCCCACCCAGACCAGCTGGGGAAGGGAAGGAGAGGCTTTTGAAGATGCCTCCCCCCTTTTGCTTCTCCTTCTGACATCACTTCCGGTGATGTCAGGAGGTGTGGCATATGCTAATAGCCTAATAGCTCATTAGCATACCATATGCTCTAATGAGCTCCTGCAGCTGTTTTTCTACGAAAAGACCCCTGCTAAAACCCAATAAACACCAATGAGTGGCCCACAGGGTTTGACTTGCTACATAAAGTATGGAAGATGGCTAAGAGAATATGAACAGGTTTTCACAGCTGTGCAGATCTATTGTTTAAATGGGGCGGGGCAAAATACCAGGACCCAAATGAGATTGTGGTGCAGCCTGCCAAACTATTTTCCGTCACCGGAACGTGCAATTGAGTGGATTGAAAAATTAGACATTTGTATTTAGGGGGATTGCCCAATCAGTCTGCATACCCATTGTATTAACTTGGTTATGTATTTTATTTTATTATAAAATGTGTAACTCTGCCATATGATAAATAAATAAATAAATAAATCTCCCTCCCAAAGTCAACAATTGCCTCCTTCAAATGACAAATATCCCATATTTTACTTACTTTTTGAAAGACTTATTCCCAATTTACCTGCTCTACTCCATATTGCCACTTCATATGGCAATATATTCCAGCCTCCAGCATTAAGATCACACACACTTTAAACATTCTTTTCAATATCTTGAGTGCATACCACCTGTACAATACTTTAACGCAATTTTCCTTGAAAGCCACATCCACCAATCTGCATCTGTCTCATGACCATTTATGTTTAAGACTCATGTTTTCAAGTTCAACATAATAAAGTCTAAATACTAACCCCTGAGGGAGGGTCCCATATTAGCTATTCACGTGGAGTCATATTCAGGTCATAGGAATTGTTATCTTGTAGCTGTCAATGGCTCAGCTTTGGGAACTAGATGGATTTGGAAAGCTGTTCCAGATTACTTGTAGTAAAAAGAAAAATGGTAACAAGGCATTTTGCTGCTGTTGTGCAGTATCCAATTATCACTTTATAGAGTACCACTTTCATTAAGTGGAGCTTGTTGTTCCCACTGTGACAGGTCATTTCTATCAACTGAAGGGATCCACACAACCTCCTATGATTTTAGAGGAACCAGGGTTATTTTAATTATAAACCTTTCCCTCAGTTACCAAGTGTTCTAAAGGTAGTGAGTGTCTAGGCTTTGAGTTCATTGCTGTGAGGTAAGCTTTATGGTGCACAGATAGAATATGGAAGTCACTGAGGCAGGAATTAAATATTAACAATAAAGGAGATTTGTTTATTTACCAGTAGGTTTCCAGGAACAGGTCAGCAGCACAGGTCTCCAGACAGACAAAAGAGAAATCTGGCTAAGGCACATTAATTTAGAGAGTAGTTTCAGATTTCTTTAGTACTTTCCAACATAGATAGGCTTTTACCTTGCTTATCCTGGCAATGCTTAATTCAGAATAAAAGAGTAGCCATTAGGTGAATCAGGGAGAAGGACTGTTCTGGGCTTCACCAAGGGAATAACTTCTACATCAAAGTGGTAGCAGTGGTCATCAGACCTGGGCTTTCCCAGTTATTGGATAAAATAAGCAAAACATTGGTCCTTTCTGCACTTGGATCTCATCCCTGGTTTTATCATAGTCCAATGCACGACACAATACCTTGCATTTATCCCTGGTTATAACAGCATCTGTTTATCCTGGGACAAGTGTGGGGCAAAACCAGGGTGACCTCAATGTAATGTGGAAACAAAAAATACCCCGAGATAATTACAGGGGCAAACTCAAGTGTAGTGTAGAATGTAAAAATACCTTGAGATAATTACAAGGGTGAACTCATGTGTAGTGTAGAATGTAATCTTGGGGACGGGGTTGAACCAGGATTTAAGGTCTAGTGGGAAAAGGACCAGATTGAGGTATGCCACTCTATCTGCAACCTGAGAGAGGAGGACCAGCTCCAATTCTCTCTTACTCCAATAAGCTTCCACTATCCAGGAGAATTAAGGCTCTTTCTCATTCTGATTTTCATCACCTGTGTATTCCTATTACTTCAGGGTCCCCACCCCCAAAAAATGTATTTTGCTCTCTCTAGTAGTCCCAGAGGGAGCAAAATACATTTGGGGGGAGGGGGGCAAAGCAATAGGGACAAATGAGTGACAAAAATGAGAATGTGGAAGAGTTCTTAGTGTCACTTCTCAAAGGAAAGAAAACACTCTACTCTCTTTAGTGAACTGCAGCCTTATTTTCATGGACACCACGTTAGAAGCTAGCTGAAATAATAATTTATGCCCTACATAGCCTTTATATGCAAATGTTTTTTTTTTTTTAAGTTTTGTCCTGAGGGGAAAAACAGCTTCAGGAAAGAGTTTAAAACAAAGAAGTGGTGAGCTGTGTTTGATGATGAAACATTTCCTTACCTGCTACTTGTCCCCCCGAAATCCTCTCTTCTCAGGCTATTTTTCCTTCTGCGGCATTCCAAATGTGCGTTTGTGTTAGAATCCCATGGGGGCGCATCTTGAGGAAGACATTTAGAGTGGAGAATCAATCTTCAGAAAAAGCTTTAAAAGTTCCTAACCTCTTTCAGAACTGCTGCTAAAACCTTCCTTCGTACTGCAGCTCATGCAGTTCCAAAAGCATTTGCTTTTTCAGCCATGCATTTGGAACCTCTCAACTGCAAGGTAGACTGGGGGCAGTGTTCTCTCTAAGCTGAATTAGTGTGAGCCAGCTAAGTTTTTTAAGGTCCAACTCTGGCTCACACCTTTTTGTCTTAGCTCAGGAAGGATGGCTCCAGAGCAAACTCATTTATGCAGCAGCCAAATCGCTCATTCACTACTTTAATGCCAGTAGCTCACAAAGCAGAATTTTTGCACACAAGACTCCACAGTTTAGAGGGAGCATTGACGGTGTGTGTGTGTGTGTGACGTAGAATCAAGAAACAGAAAATAGCATCCCTAACAAAGCATTCCTGCCACTTTTCTTCTCCATACCCAGTTAATTTTCTCCAATGTCATTTTTCTTTCAGAAAAGCAACCACCAGGCTTTCGTACCCATGCATACATCATTACTGGAGTACTCTGGTTGCTGAATGTATGTACATAAGACCCACAAAGAGGTTTGTTACAGTTATTGGCATCATTATGACTAGACAATAAATATAACTTTTTACTTATTAATAGTTCTGAATTCATCAATTTTTTAAAATCATCCTAAAACCTAAATGACAATAGTAACCAGTGGTTTCTTCTGTTTGGGAGTTACAGAAATTAATTTATTCCATGAAGAAATTATCATACTTCTAGACCAGGGGTACCCAAGATGGTGCCTATAGGCACCTTGGCACCTGCTGACATCTTTCCTGGTGCCTGCCAACTAGTCTTAGGAAATGGGTGGGGCCAATTGGGGCTTTTGCCCAGCAAGGCTTCTGATTTGATTGGCTGTACAGATTTTTTAAAAAATATTCTTTTGGCTGAAGCCACCCTTGCAGTACAAGGATCTTCAATGTGTGATTGAAAGTAAGCTGTGGCAACTATTTTGTGGCTGGCTGCCTCATGCAGCAGCCATTTTATGGAAGCCATTTGATGGCTGTGCCCACCATGCTGTGTTAGAATTCCAAAGATGCCTGTGGGCTGAAAAAGGTTGGGGGGGAGGCTTTTCTAGGCAATAATAACTTGTTATGGGATATATTCACACAACAAAGTTCCTTGTATATTGTACCCAAAGTATATTGGCTTGGATCCTATCTAGCATGAAGGTAGACAAGCACTTAAGTAAACTTTTCTGCCTCTACCTCTCCTTCATCGCATCTTGCTGAGCTCCCTGAAATCAGGCCCCCAGGGGGAATGTAAGAAGAAACAATGTAAGGTGTAGAGATCTGCAACTGGAGGGACAGAACTTGTGCAAATCAATTAACCTTTTATGCTGGTGGAAGTGTCTGCCAGCAGTGAATAACATGATTAGGATATACTCTGAAATTAAGAAATACGTTTCTCTGCTATGTCAGTCTATTTACACAGATCTAAAACAATGCTCAGATATTTTCACATTATTTCTTTCCAAGAATTATGGAAGAGTACAGTGGAAGTCAGACTTAGCTGTCTTGGACTCTACAAATATTGAACAAAGTTTCCACAACAAGAAGAAATGGTTGCAGTTAAAGAGTCAAGGTTCCAAAATGGAAATATGTAGACACAGTACAGGAACTGACTTTTGTAATATGTTCTCTGTGGTACATAACCATAGGCAGGGTATAAAATATAAATAAATATCCTAACAAAAATGTACCTAAATAAGGGGAAAGGTTGCAAAACTTTTATTGATCTATGATTGCTGAGAAAACGGTTGAGAATGGTCACCAATACCATTAAAGGATTTTAAGGCATTAAAATGCTGAATTTGCTTTGCTATGTGCTAGTCATCAAAAGTCTTAACAATGTGTTGCCACAAAAATGAACAAATACTGGGTGGAGGAGTTCACTTGTGCAATATAAAACCTCTCTGACCCAGAAAGTTTCCACTGAATATTAAAAAACAACAGTGGGAGAGATACTTAACTCAGAGATACATGGGACATAAAAGTGCTGAAAGAAGGCAATAGCTTGCCATAATAGTCAAAGAATTGTTAACCATTCCAGTAGATACCTAAACCAATAATTTGCAATACTAATGAGTTGCGGTGGAGAGGAGGTGTTTGCCCTTGCACTGGGCAATGGTGCATGAAGTTCAAAGGAAATGTAGTACTGGACCCAGGAGAGGTGAATAATTATTGTCTAGTCTCAAATGTAGCATTTTTGAACAAGGTGATTAAATGAGTGGTGGCTGGCCAATTCCGATCCATTCCAATTTGGTTTCAGGCCTAGTTACAGGACTGAAATGGCCTTGATTGCCCTGATAAATGACCTCCACTGGGAGATGGACAGGAAGAGCATGACTTTGTCAATTCTCCTGGACTTCTTAACGAATTTTGATGCCATTGATCATGGTATTCTTCAGGACAGTCTTTTGGGCCTGGGACTGGGAGGCACTGCTCTGCAGTTGCTTAAGTCCTACCTCAAAGGTATGTTTCAAAGTGTGGTGCTGGGGAATTGCTATTCCACTCCTTGTTCTTTCATCTATGGGGTCCTACAACATTTTGTCTGGCCACTCATGGTTTTCAACATCTACATATATCTGCTGGGAGGGGGTATCTAGAGGTTTGGGGTGAGTTGCCACCAATATGTGTATGATGCTCAGCTCTATCTTGTGTTTCCAGCAGCTCTCAGGGAGGCTGTAGAAACCATGAACAGGTCTCTGGAAGCCGTTTGATGATGGATGAGGGCTAACAAAGTGAAATTTAATCCCAACAAAACAGAGGTGCTATTTGAGGGGGAAAGCTTTGACTTAGGAAATGGGATAGCTCCTGTTATGCATGGGGTTGTACTCCCCCTGAAGGAACAGGTTTGTAGCTTAGGGGTTCTGCTGAATAGTGCTGGATAAATAGGTGGCAACAGTTGCCAGAGGTGCCTTTTACCAGGTTCAGATGGTACGACAGCTGCAGCGTCTCCTGGGCAGGAAAGCTCTTACCATTGTGGGGAATGCCCTGGTAGACTGAATTACTGCAATGCACTTTATGTGGGGCTACCCTTAAAGACTGTACAGAAGCTATAGTTAGTTCAGAGTGCTGTGGCCTGAATACTGAATAGATTTATTTTTATTTACATTATTTATAGTCTGCCTTTTTCGCTGGGACTCAAGGTAGATTACACAGAGTGAGTCAATACAATCAACCAGATGGGACATTAAATAAACAATGAAAGAAGATTTGGGTTGTAGAACCAATCAGAAATCTTAAAAAAAAAGCCCCAGAACCGAAGCAAGGCATAAGTGTTAACATGACACATAAAATTATGGAAGATTACATAGCAGGATTTACAGCAAACTATACACAGTAGTGTAGACCACAGTTCCTAATAATTTGTCCAAGTCACTTTGTGAATCATTTGTATAATGCTATCCCATTGCCTGCATAGAAAAGCCCTCTTGAATAGTTCAGTTTTGTATAGTATGCAGGAAGCCAGGAAAGTGGGAGCTTTCCTGACCTCCTCAGGTAGACCATTCCACAAGGTGGGGGCCACAACAGATAAGGAATATGTACTGGCAGTTGTAATATATATTTAAATATACTTTATTTTAAATGCTGTTTTAATGGTGAAATGTTTGCCACCTTGGGGACCCTATTTTGGTGGAAAGGTCGCATAGAAATGTTTTAAATAAATAAATAAAACAATCAAAGTTTATGTTGGAGCTATAAATGTGAATTCACAAACATATATACTCTTTTTTTAAAGTAATACACAGTCTCTATTGCAGTGCCATTTCTTAACTCCACATCATTAACATCCATAAAAATCCTAAATTCCAATACTGATATGATGGATTTCTCAGAACAGACACTCTTGCCTAATAGCATTCTGGCAACATGTGGAGGGAATTGAAAATGCGGTGAACACAGAGAGGTGAAAATCCAATCTTCTGGGTTTTGGTGAAAAACAACAGATGGCACAAAATCAGTGACCCAATGTAGCAGCAACAGCCATCAAGGCAATTGTCACACTGTATTTATTTTCACTTTGCTAGGTGCCTTATTTCTATAGCATTGGCAAGCCCTTTGCCTTCATGGAAGTAATTTATTTAATTCTTGTCCTTCCTTGAGCCCAGTTGATCCCTGACAAAAAAACAAATCTTGTCAGCCAAGTCCCTTACAGCAATCTCAGAAGTGTCAAGAATCAGGTGTTTGTCTCACACTTTAATTGATCTTATGCCTTGAAGTAGCTGCCAATTCAACTTGAATAATACTACTAAGAATAAAACACTTGGGATAGTTTTTTCAGGTCATAGAGTTACTAGTTTGTTTGCAGTAGAAATGAACAAAAATCCATTTCCTTAGCACCTTAAAGACTAAAAAAAGAAATTGTGGCAGAGTGTGAGATTTTGTGACACTGAGCAGTGACTCACAGAAGCTCATACCCTGCCACAAATTTTGCTAGTCCTTAAGGTGCTACTGGACTCTTGCTGTTTTCTCTTTAGTTTGTTTGTCATATGGAACAATGTTCTGCTGTGGAACCTCAACCAGCTACCTTTTATCTTTTACTCAAAAATACACAAACCAGGCAACCCAGGGTGCCCCATTGTCTCAGGCATAGGCACTATTACTTTGGGGGTGTCTGGATACATGGACTCTGTTCTAAGACCCTATGCCATCAACAGTCCTAGTTATGTTTGTGACACCACAGACTTTCTGAGGAAAATACAATCTCTGAACAACTGTCCAGAGAATACTATTTTAGCCACCATGGATGAGGAATCTCTGTATACCAACATCCCACACAAAGATGGATTGCAAGCCATAAGGAATATGATTTCTGATAACAACACAGCTGAGTTTGCCACCAAACTGTGCCATTTTGTTCTCACGCACAACCACTTCAGATTTGGTGACTACCTGTTTTTCCAGGTCAATGGTACAGCCGTGGGCACCCACATGGCCCCACAGTATGCTAACATCTTTATGGCTGACTTGGAGCAATGTTTCCTAAACTCCCACCCACTCATACCTTTCTTATACTTGTATTACATTGATGACATTTGTATTGTCTGGACACATGGTAAAGAAGCCTTATAAATAGGAAACTGGCATATAAATAAGAAACAGAGAGTGAGTATAAATGGGAAACTTTCTCAGTGGAGGGTGGTAAGCAGTGGGGTACCACAGGGATCAGTACTCGGTCCGATGCTTTTTAACTTGTTTATTAATGATTTGGAATTGGGAGTAAGCAGTGAAGTGGCTAAATTTGCAGATGACACAAAGTTGTTCAGGGTGGTGAAAACCAGGGAGGATTGTGAGGCACTCCAAAGGGATCTGTCGAGAATGGGTGAGTGGGCGTCAACGTGGCAAATGGGGTTCAATGTGGCCAAGTGCAAAGTGATGCACATTGGAGTCAAAAATCCTAAATATAAATACACATTGATGGGTTCTGAACTGGCAGAGATGGACCAAGAGAGAGATCTTGGAGTCGTAGTTAGGGTTGCCAAGTCCAAATCCAGAAATATCTGAGAACTTTGGGGGTGGAGCCAGGAGACTTTGGGGGTGGAGCCAGGAGACTTTTGTGATGTCACTTCCTGTGATGTCATTTCCAGGTCAAATGGCAAGTGATGTCACTTCCCCTTCCAATGGTGTCACTTCCAGTACACTGCACGAAAACCTCACCTTCCTGTGATGTCACTTTCCAGGCACTCCCCCATACCCACCTCCCCCTCTGAAGTAACCTTCTTTCAAAAAATAAAATTTAAATTCAGTGTCATATATCAATTCCCACCCCACCTTTCCCCTATGTTACATTACCAATAGGCTTTTAGGCCTCCTTCCAGGGCAAAAATAACAAAAAGCTTTAAGAAACATAAAAAGCTTTAAACATTTAACAATCAGAAGGAAAAAAACAAGCAAACAGCACATGTCAAAAGTGAAGCCCTTTTCACTTTTTTCAGTAGGAGAGATAAGCACACACTGAAACGTTACACTGAAATCAATAGGATTCAATGTGCTTAATTCTGACCAAATGAGACTATATGTATTCTAATGAAAACAAAACGTATGTGTGCTAGGTCCTAGAAAAAGATCACCAGACAACATTCCTTCACACTATGCAAAATACACAACAGAATGGTCTAAGAACTGAAGGCTGAATACTCTGCCAAAATCCTCTACCTAAAACCCTGGAGAATCACTGCCAGTCAGAGTAGACAATGCTGACATTGATGGACTGATGGTAGAGAGACCATGCTTTGTGTGCATTGTGTGTGTGAGCTGAAGAGAAGCCCATGATGGATGAGGCCAATGGCCCATCCAGTCCAACACTCTGTCACACAGTGGCCAGAAACACCAGGGGCCATCAGGAGGTCCAGCAGTGGGGCCGGGACACTAGAAGCTCTCCCACTGCTGCACACCCCCACCCCCGAGCACCAAGAATACAGAGCATCGCTTGCCCCAGCCTGAAAGTTCCTCTCTATACCTTCTGGTTAATAGCCACTGATAGATCTCTGCTCCATATGTTTATCCATAAAACCTGGAATTGGCTCGGGTATTTCTGGAATGTGTGTAGCTATCACCAGATCAGCTCCATCTCAGCTTCTTTGTTTCCTTACAAATTCATGAGGTTGATGTGAGCCACCTCCTCCATTGTCAATTATAAATCTTGCCCTTGTCCCTCTACCAGTTCCAGTGTCCAGTTCTGCTGCCTTCCTTACCTCCATGTTCCCTTTCCGTGTCACACTCTCCCAGATTTCTTTGCACACTATTGCCTACTCTGTTGACCACTGACCCAGAGAACCCCTTCCATAGTCTCTGTGAAATATCCCAACCTGTAGTCTAGCTTGGGGGTCTCCAACCTTTTTGAGTCTGTGGCATCTTTGTAATTCTGGCACAGTATGCTGAATGCAGACACAAAATGTCTGCTGCAGGAGCCAGCCAGGAATAGATGGCCACAGCATACCTTCAGTCCTATAGTAACAATCCTGTAAGGTGGGGGCCAGATTCTTCCAACTCCTGCTACACCCTGGGGCTGTCATTCCACTCCATAGTCTCTCATCCCTGTCCCAGAACATTACTGCTGCACCCTGGGGCTGTCATTCCACTCTGTGGTCTCTCATTCCATTCCCAGAGTAGTGCATTTGGGCCCAGAGACCCTAATGGAAAATCCATTCCGCATTTTTATTGCGACTCTGCTTGTACTGTAATGTATTTTAATGGAGCCCATACAAGGCAATAGGCATTCCTGGCTCCCTTTATTTCCAATGGGCCTTCAAGTGTTTCCCATTGTTTCCAATGGGCAATCCTGTCCTTCCTTTCAGTACATCTCCAGAGAAACTCACTAGCTCAGCTTTCTGTCGTGAGCAGTCAGAAAGGGGGGGGGGTTCTTTCTTTTTAAAAATAAAAGTTAAGTAGAAACAATGAGTGGAAAAGCTGGAGAAATCCAAAAAGGACTGGGGGGGGGGGGAGTCAGGAGAGACGAAGGCGAGGGGGAGGGGAAAATGGAAGCCACATTCAACAATTTGTACTGCAAATAGTAAGAAGCCTGATTATTGTTTTTAATTCAGTTTTTTCTACTCCTTTCTCTTTCTCTCTCTGTCCACAAACACACTCCACCTTCCTTTCTTCTTTGGCGTTCAAAATAAAAGGGAAGGGGGACCGGCCATAGGAAGAGCTGTTCTCCATCTCCAAGGATTTCCACATTTACAACACAAAAGAAGAAGCAAGGCTTTTGGGTAGAGGACTCTGACCCCCCCAACACACACACACTATAGGGAAGCTACTGCTTGACTCCTAAGACATAAAAAAGAGGGATTTCTCACCACCACTCAAGCAGGATATCGGAGAGGCTGGAGAAGGAAAGAGCTGCAATGCCCGAGGCAAGAAGGAGGGAAATTTCACTGTACCTGAGCGGAGCAGAGCTTCTGAGGAGGGAGGGGTTGCTCGAAAATCAGCCAGAACTGTGCTCCAGGCGGAGCACACTAGAGGGAACACGCTCTAGCCCTCATCTCTATGGTTTTTATAACCATAGACTTGGAGGACTTAAGTGCTAGAGCGGCAATTTCCGGCCGCCATTTTTTCCCCCGGGCTGGAATTTTTAAAAAGCGGGGAAGGGGCTTTCAAATCGGGGGTTCCCCCGCCCTCAGCGGGGGCTTGGCAAGCCTAGTCGTAGTGGATAACTCAATGAAAATGTCTAGACAGTGTGTAGCTGCAATAAAGAAGGCCAACGCTATGCTGGGGATTATTAGGAAAGGAATTGAAAACAAATCAGCCAGTATCATCATGCCCCTGTATAAATCATTGGTGCAACCTCATTTGGAATACTGTGTACAGTTCTGGTCACCACATCTCAAAAAGGATATTATAGCATTGGAAAAAGTGCAGAGAAGGGCAACTAGAATGATAAAAGGGTTGGAACACCTTCTCTATGAAGAAAGGTTAAAATGCTTGGGGCTCTTCAGCTTGTAGAAATGACGGTTGAGGGGTGACATGATCGAGGTTTATAAGATTATGAATGGGATTGAGCATGTTGAGAAAGAAGTGCTTTTCTCCCTTTCTCACAATACAAGAACTCGTGGGCACTCCATGAAATTGCTGAGCAGTCGGGTTAGACAAGATAAAAGGAAACTGCCACAGGAGGTGGTGGCAGCTACAAGCATGGATAGTTTCAAGAGGGAATTAGATAAACATATGGAGTAGAAGTCCATCAGTGGCTATTAGCCACAGGGTATAGATGGGAATTCTAAGTCTGGGGCAGGTGATGCACTCTATTCTTGGTGCTGGAGGGGGCAGCTGTGGGAGGGCTTCTGGTGTCCTGGCCCCACTGCTGGACCTCCTGATAGCACATGGTATTTTTGGCCGCTGTGTGACAGAGTGTTGGACTAGATGGGCCATTGGCCTGATTCAACATTGGCTTCTCAAAAAAAAAAAAAAAAAAAAAGCCCTGGACACATTCTACCAGGCATTCAATGATTTTCACCCCACCATCAACCTGACAATGAACCAATCCATGCAAGAAATACATTTTCTGGACACTACTGTAAAAGTACACAATGGACACATACATACCACCTTATAGCAGAAACTTATTAACTGACAAAGACCTACATGCCTCCAGCTACCATCCTAAACATACGAAATGATCCATTGTAAACAGCCAGGCTCTACACTACAGCGGCATCTGTTCCAATCCTACAGACAGAGATTCTCACCTGAGGAATCTACAACACACCTTTTTGGAACTAAGATATCCACAAGATGAAGTCAGGAAACAGATTAACAAAGCCAGAATAATACCCAGGGAAACCCTGTTACAGGACAGGCCCAAAAGAGACAATAACAGAATACCACTACTGGTTACATACAGCTCTCAGCTCAAAACAGTTCAACACATCATCCATCCTCTACTGGATAATGACAGTTCTCTTTCACAAGTACTGGGGGGAAAACCTTTTCTTGCTGACAGGCAGCCACACAATCTCAAACAACTCCTCACCCACAATAATGCAACATCTCATTTGAACATGGACACTGGGACCAGAGTTTGCAATAAACCCAGATGCCAACTTTGTTGCCACATACATCCAGACAACACAATCACTGGACATCAATTACACCATCAGAGGCTTATTCATTTGCTCATCTTCTAACATTGTATATGCCATTGAATGCAATCAATGCCCTTTGGTTCTCTACATAGGACACACAAGACAAACCTTACTCCAGAGGATAAATGGACACAAATCTGGCATCAGGAATCACAAGACTGAGAAACCAGTAGGAGAATATTTCAGCCTTTCAGGACATTCAGTGAATGATCTCACAGTAGTTGTTTTATTACAAAGGAACCTCAGGAACAGAATGGAAAGGGAGATCGCTGAATTACAAGTTATTATGACACTTGGAACAAAAACCTTCCCAGGACTCAACAGGGATATTGGTTTCTTATTTCATTACATATGCTAACCCATTCAGTTCTCACATATGTATTCTTAACAACAAGGTCTATACATCCTCTGTATTTTAGTATATTTCTTTTTCCGAATAGTATATTAGAATACTGAATGTAATGCAAGGAATAATAGAATGTTTTGCTGTCGTTACCTCCACACCGGAGAGGAGATGAATGGCGATTCTCAGTTTACTTCCCACAATTAGAAAAGATGCCTTCTCACATTTATCCCCTATTTTGACATATTTGTTACCTTGATGTCCTTTCCCCCTCTGAATTAAATCAAAACAACTGTTGACCTTATAACCTTAACTTGTTATTTAGTTTCACTTTGAATATCTTAAAACATCTGCATCATGTTACATGTTAATTTACTGTTCAGCCTGTATCTATAAGTTTGAAATCTAGCTCCCTTTCCAATGTATTTGACAAAGTGTGCATGCACACGAAAGCTCATACCTTGAATAAAATTTTGCTGGTCTTAAAGGTGCCACTGGACTCTAAATTTGTTCTACTGCTGCAAAGTGTTAGGGTTGGGAGTGACCTTTAAGGTCATCTAGTTCAACTTCCTTCTCAGTGGAAAAGTATCTAACTAAAGCTATCCAAAGAGATTGACATCTAGCTAGCCAGTGTTGCGTGATGGTTAGAAATTGGATTAAGATTGGGAAATTGGAGTTTATTACCTACTACTACTTTACTACCCATTCTGCCAGCAAGTTCACAGGGTGGCCTCTTGGGGAATTTTTTTTTTCCTTAGTCTATCCTACCTCTGAAGGTTGCTGTGAAGATCAAAGGAGTGTCTGTGTAAGTTCCCATTGGTTCTATGGAGAAAGTCTATAATATAAATAAAAAATAGATGTTTTCAACTGCTGTCTAGGTTAAATATTGGGTTAGAAGTGGGCAAAAAAAAAGATTAAAATAATGTTGGATGTTGCTGCTGATGATCATGGAATTGAGAGACAACCAACTCTGGATTAACCTGAAGAAACTGGTAAGCAACTTGGGAGTGCTGTGAGATCCAGATATACAGATGGATATTCAACATTTCATCTATAACTGTAGTGACATTACCCAATTCTTCATGGAAAAGTATGATCTAGCCACAGGCCCTATTACAGAGGAAAAGATAGCTACCTAGTGTTGGGCTACAGGCAGTATGATTTTTATATGCATCATTCATAGGAATTAGGTATTTAAAGAACCTCCTACCACAATATTGTCATGCTTGGGCACTACATTCTTCATCTAAGGGTCTTCTTCATTTCCCTCACCAGCTGAGAAGAGGCAAGTGGCCACAAGGGATGGGGTCTTTTTCATGCTGTACCCAGCTCCAAAATATCTTTCTCTCATGCTGCATATATGGAGCCATATAATTTTTAATGCCAGACCAAAAGTTATTTAATTCTTATGCTTTTTAATTGAGTGATGCTTGACTACTTCTATTCTGTATCATTATTACTGTTTGCACCACTGTAATGTGTAAACATATGCTTCAGAATTTGTTAAATTTTAGAAGGTCTAATGGGTTGTGTTTTTTAAAAAATGTATTACAATATTACTTGAGTTATTTTATCAAGTTTTTATTGTATTTGAACACTTCAAACACTTCAGTGGAGATGCATCACATAAATGATATTAAAATGTAATACATATTTTCAAACCCAGCTATATGTGTTTTCATTTTTTTCCAAATGAGAGATATATTGTACCTTCAAATATTTTAAATCAGTGCAAAATTTATTCGGGACTGATCTCTCTGTGTTTAGCATGTCTGTATGAAATACAGTAAAAACCCAAAGTGTGTGTGGGGGGGAGGGATACATTCAAACACAGTAATAGACAATAGGGAGAGAGTAAGACTCTTTCTTCCTCCATCCATTCACTAATAAGTGCATGAAAATGGGGCTACAGGGTTTTCTTTCAAATAGATCTGATGATACTATCAGTTGCTATATCTTTTCTTTTCTTTTTAACAGTCTCACACATAATCAATTCAGTTATGCACTATGAGGGTTACTAATATGATATTTGAGAGAGTGCTACTAGATATAAAGATCACTATTAACTTTTGAATGCTGAAGGAATACATTTCAAAATGGGCCTTAATATAGCCATATCTTCTTAATTCAAGCAATTTAACACACTGATGGCATTTTAAACCTGACTAAACTGTAAGGCACCTTTAGTATTTTAAATGTAAGACTAGTACAGACTTCAGTAGCTAACAATTTTCTCCTGTGGTAGCCTTGTGTACAAGATGAAACTACTGGGATTTGTATTCCCTTAGAATCTTGGTTAGCCCAAAATGAGCAGCTACATTAGTCCACAACATGGAAGTCATAATCAGCCAGCCATTTGGGATCTGACTCAGCCATTCCTTTGGAATTCTTGATTTATTTACAGAAATCTTCTCAGTCACTGTATATGCCAAAGCAAAGGTACATATGAGCTGGAGATAATAGATAGCAGCAGTATAGTTCTCAGTTCCAAGGCCCTTTTCATATTATTATAGCAGCTGTGAGCTATATGGGCTTGCCAGGTCTGTCGGACCAGCTGGCAGAGGATGGGGTTAACTTACCAGGAGCAGGGAGGGAAGAAGTTGTAAATAAACATGACCTGCCTATGTCACCTGGAAGTGATGCAGGCAAGTCGGGGACGTCAGGAGCAATGTTCTGATTTGTGGGCAAAACCTCTATGGTAGAATTAGCTTCTACCACAGAGTTTTGCCCCAAAACCAAAGTTTGGCCCCCAATGTCATGTTTATTTCCAGCTTCTTACTTGGGGGGGGGGTAATTACCCCCTGCTGACCAGCTGGCCAGTGGCGGAGAGGAGTGCCTGAAACTGGAGGACCCCCACCCAACTGGGGATCTGGCATCCCTAGAACTATGACATTGCATGTACAAATAGCAATGTCAGATGAGGCCACAAAAGTAGTCTAATATATCATGTGAACTGGCTTCCATTCAGATGTAGGGTTGCCAATCACCAGGTGGAGCCTAGAGATCTCCCACAATTACAACTGATATCCAGACTACACAGATCAGTTCCCCTGAAGAAAATGGCTATTTTGGAAAGTGGTCTCTATGGCATTATACCTCGCAGAGGCTGCTCCATGCCCAAATCTTGCCTTCCCCAGACTCCTCCCCCAAATCTATATATTCCTAATTGGAGTTGGCAAGCCTATATGTTCATATTGATGCTTCAGTTTGCCCAGCATTTACTAAATGGGAGCCCTTCCTGGGATGAGATATACATTGAACCCACTCTCCATACCAATTTATGACACCACCATACATGCTATGTAAAAGCTTTATGAATAGCTTGCCAAGTACAACTCTGACTTTCTGTCGTTCTCCACATGAACCCTCCCTCTAATTCAAGGCAGCTTTCCCCTTCTCAGCCTCCTTCCTCTACTCGTATCTTTATTTTCCCATCCTCCTGTACCTTCTCTTGTACTACTCCCAACTAGCTCTCCATTCCTTCTCCATCTCAGCCGTTTCCTTTTATCCTCTGCCCCTGGCCTTCTCCTAATCTGCTACTTTCTCCACCCTTACTACCTCCACTTCTCTCTCCATCTTTCCCCCTGCCTAAGTTTTTACTTCCTCTAATACCCTACTTATTGTTCCATTCCTCCACTCTTGGCCTATTCCTTAATCTCTATACTATTCCCTCACTGCCTTCTTGTCCTTCACCTTCCACTGCTCTCAGTTGGGTTCCCTTGGTGCTTCCTCCCAGCAGGCTGATACTGTTTTTCCAGCTTTCAGTCTGGTTGGTACTGGCAGCTGAATACCAGTCCTCACCAGTCATTTGAGTATCACAGCCATTTCTTGCCCCACTAGATCATTCCCAAATGGCTGGGACAAGCCCACTCTATTGGACCCTCTGCTGCTAGGGTAAGTAAATGGCTGGGACAAGATTACCATAGCAGCCAGTTACACTGGGCAACAATGACAACAAAAACTGATGGATGTCTGTTAACCTTTGGCACTGATAGTCATTAGACATGACAATACAAGATGTTGTATTGGACATACATCATATACTTGATCATATGCTATGAAGTAGCCAGGGGCTGGAACATTCATTGTGCATTCATTTTCTCTTGGATGTTTGTCAACAGCTACTAGAGGCACATTTTATTTTATACTAGGAATAAGGCCCATTGTGGAAATAAATACAACGGGCTCTAGAAAGAGGCTCTGGGAGAGTGCCCCAGCTTTGGGCACTCAGTGACAATTTGCTGTGGCAATCTCAGCAGGGTATAATGACAGAGTACCATTTTCTCCAGAGGAACTGATCTTTGCTACCTGAAGAGCAGTAGTAATTTTGAGTGATCTCCAGCCCACCCCCAAGATTGGTAACAGTGGTTCCCCAGGAGGGAGTGGTTGGTTTGGAGGGTGGAGTCTATGGCATTGTACCTGTCTGAGGTCCCACCCCTTCTCAACACTCACCTTCTCCAGGTTCGACTCCTCAAATCTCCAGGAATTTCCCAACCTGGAGCTGACAACCCTATCTCCTCCCCCATCCCTCCTACAGAGCAGTTGTAATTTTGAGTGATCTCCAGCCACCACCTGGAGATTGGCAACAATGGTTCCCCATCAGGGAATGGCTGGATTGGAGGGTGGAGTCTATGGCATCGAAACTGTCTGAGGTGCCACCCCTCCTCAAACCTCACCCTCTCCAGGCTCCATCCCTCAAATCTCCAGGAATTGCCCACCTGGAGTTGGCAACCTGATCAGGACTGGGCCCAATGAGTTTTCTCCCAAAGGCCAACATAGGTGTGGAAAGGGCCTTTTACTGAGAGAGGAGAAAGTACAGGTGCCAACTCTGATTAGGGAAATACCTGGAGATTTGGGGGGGGTGGAGCCTGTGGAGAGCAGCATTTGGGGTGTGTGTGGAAGGACTCAGCAGGGTATAATGCCATAGAGTCTACCCTCCAAAGCAACCATTTTCTCCTGGGGAACTGATCTCTGTCATCTGGAGGTCAATTGTAACAGTGGGAGATCTCCAGGTCCCACCTGGAGATTGGCAACCCTAGGGGAAAGTCAGCCACACAGTGGGGAGTTGAAGAAAATGATTTGATGGTCACTGGCCCACCTCGTTAGCCAGCCAGCCATGCTGAAGCTATGCAGGAGAAAGAGCCTTTTTCCATTTATTCTGACAGGAAAGTGGCCGTTGGGGAGGGGGTTATGGGTGGGGGAGGGGGAGGGGGTTATGCTGAAAGTCCTTTGTTTTTTTACTCACAGAACCAAGCTTGGTTGCCTACCAACAGCCACTGAGGGGACAGTCCCTCACAGGAGTCAAGAGAACTGTCTTCCTCAGGAGAGAGAGCTGTCTGCCAGGGGGAGTGGGTGGGGAAGAGGAGCAGACCCAGCACCCGGCCAATGGCACGCGAGTACTCTTGAGTGGCGGCTGACGGGCCAATGGCTGAGGGAGGGCATTTTACAGCCAATGGGAGTGCATGGAATCTTGCAAAACCAAAAGATAAATATTTATAAGGAGAGATTACCTCCAAGATCTATGGAATGCAGCTACATAAGAATAGATAGATATGCAATTCCTCTACTGCAGAGCTTTTTAACATAAGAAAACTGACAGAAGAAGTTGATCCATAGCTCATAAGCAAGCAGGTCCTGCACTAATTTCTAAAAGATCCCAATTTCTGTCAGTCCTTTTCCTAATTATATTTGTAACATGCAACTGAAGCTGAGACAATATCTACAGGAACAAACAGGAGTACATAGTAGTACTGGAAAGAAGTGTTGGTATGTAAGCTTTCAGCACTCTGATCATGATGATCTAAGTGACAGTTGACAGCTGCACTGAACCAGTTTCATCCAGTTTGGACTTGGGCTAATGCAAGCCAAGTCACTATGAGTCAGCACTGATCTGATTGGCTGACCAATGTATATATGTCAATGCATTGTACAGTAGTTACCTTCTTCTGATGGTGATGGTGTATGGCGGAGCATTTTGTCAGAGAGCTGTATAAACTTGTAAATAAATTCCTGTATATAGTAACCACTGGACTGTCTCAGTGTGGTTGACTATTGGAAAACCTCTGGATGCAAGGAGTGACTGCTGGTGAGTGCAAGTGTGAATTAGGTGCTGGCTCAACTGTTCCAGATGCACTGCGCAACAAGAAGATGCTGCAAAGATGTCTTTGTACATACATAAACAACATCTTGGTACAAGAATATTAAAGAATTTCCTGGCTCATCTTGGCCACCTTCTCAGAGCGTTGCACGAAGGCCTGCTGGAGGCCCTGCATGGTATCAGCCAACTCTGCAACGCCGTCCAACCCCTCTGTGCTGCGCGGCACTGCCTTCCTCTTCGCCGTCGCTCCCGCTGGTGTTCCGACTGCTGCGGGCCATACTCACCCTTGGGCAATGACCGGGGTGTTACCCCAGCAACTGTGCCCGTGCACTGGGTGCTGCGTGACGGGGGGCTCATACCTGCTCAGGACTGCAAAACATGACAAGTTAAGACCCCCGATCCCCTGTAACCCGCCACCGAGCAGGCGAGTGTTTGTGTGCGGGTGGCAGGAATGCACCAGCGGGGAGGTAAACCGCCCTGTGGACCGGTTGATAGATCTTTTCATCACCTAACTAATAACTGCCTGACTGCCTAACCTTTGAGCCTTACCTATCTAGCTACCTGCTAATCGGCGACAGGAGTGGAGCCACCAGAAATCCTCTGGCATTCTTAGTGCTGCTGGCCCCCCATACCGCCTGTGTCTCCGCGGGGGATACCCGCCTCCTATCCGCGACTCCCCCACCAAGGCCCTCTCTCCGGAGCCAAGTCGATTTATGCAAGCCAGAGGCTAACCAGCAAAACAACAAACGAACTGAACGACGACAAATCATACGCACACACACAACTGTGAGCTAGCTAAGGCCGCCACGGCCTGGGGGAACACCGGATGCCCCCTCGGGATTACATGGGAACTGGATGCTTTAGGGGGGTGGGCTCCATGGCCCTGTGCTCCCTGAGGCCCTTGTCCACCCTGGCCCCTGTGACCCGCCTCCTCTCCTATCAATTTCCTTTCCCCCATTTGTGCTTTAATTACAGCGAAGAGCCTTGGTACTGGGGGGGGGGAACCGTGATAGGAGCAGTGTGAGCGTGTGAGGATGAAACATGCATGGGGCAAGGGCAGCCTGGACTGCTGCTGCGGCCGCTGCCCGCTCAGCCCCCCCCTCGCGATCGCACCCCCGCCCGCGACTGGTTGGTGCCGGTGAAAACGAGAAGCCACCTGCTCCCCCGTCACCCGGGCGGGCTGGGGGGCCGGCGCGGACCTGCTGCGCGCTGGCCGAGCCCCCGCCCGGCCTGGCTCCGACAAGGAGCCTCGCTGATACCATGCAGGGCCTCCAGCAGGCCTTCGTGCAACGCTCTGAGAAGGTGGCCAAGATGAGCCAGGATTCGGTGGCCGAACGAGCCCAGAAGGCCAAGTCCGAAGGGTGCTCAGCCCAGCAGCATGGGGGAGCTTCTACCGGATTGGCCAGTCATCGGGGTTCACGGCCTGCTGCACAATCCACGGATGTGGGACGGGAGAGGGGTAGCTCAGGCTCATCCGCGTGCTCCCGTGATGAGGCAGAGGGCGAGGCCTCCTCAGGTGAGGGTTCGACCACGGGGTGAAGTGGGCAGCCACCAAGTGATTACTGGGCGGCAGCAGCCCATAAGCCAGGGCTGCCTGCATGAGCTATACTCCGCAGGGCGCTGGCTACACAGGCTGAGCGGGATCATGGGGTGGTCTGGGATGATGTCAATGTCACTGATCCTTCTGCCATCCTCTCCACGTACTTAAATGGAGAGGAGCCGCCAGGGCTCCATTTAGCTGATGAACTGCGGGATAGCATTCCAGATGGGTATTACGTTAATGTCTTTACTCCGCTTCAAAAGGGGGGGCCGAGGCCCGCACGCTACAAGCTGACAAGAAAGAGAAGAAGGGGAAGACTGAGGAAGCGGAGCGCACCTTCCTCACCTGGGTTTCTGGTTACCTGGTGTATGGGGGGTAGTCGCGGCCACTTACCCTGAGAGGGGCTGGCACCTGCTCAACCACATGAGCAACGTGGTCGAGGCCAGGGCTCTGGCAGGTGAGGGGCCAGCTATCGTTTATGACAGAGCTCGGTGGGACCTGCTACAGGACAAGGTTTGGCATTAAAGGGAAGGAGGAAGTGAAGAACGAGCGCTAGGCCGCGCACAAGGACCGGTCGCGTGGGGTCTTCTGGGAATACAACCAGGGCCGGCGTTGCCGGGCATGGTGCAAGTTCCACCATAGTTGCGAGGCATGCGGGGGGGGGCATGGGCGGATGTATTGCCCACGGTCCACCGGCGTCCAGCAGCCCTTTCGGGGTGGAAAACCCTTCTCCGGTGGTGCCAACACGAAAGGGGGAGGGGGGTCATCAGGCACCACAGCCGCTTCCGCTGCCATACGCTAGTGCCCCGCGGGACTGGTGGTCCTTGGCGACCACCCCGGTTTGGGTGGAAGCCCTAAGGCCACTCTTGGCGCGAGACCCCTTGTGGGAGGCCAGACTATATATCTTGGATGGGTCACGAAGGGTTTTTTCCCATTCCTGCCTGTGGCCCGCGCATCGCAACCGATTCCAACAACCTGAAGTCAGCCAGGGAGATGCCTGAGGTGGTTGCTGCAAAACTGCAGAAAGAATTGGCGGCAGGGCGCATCGTGGGCCCAGTCAGCATGCCCCCAATTGACCACCTGTGAGTATCTCCCTTGGGGGTGGTGCCAAAGAAAACACCAGGCGACTATCGCCTGATTCAGCATCTCTCATACCCAAAGGGATCTTCAGTGTACGACAGTGGCCCCCTTGAGCTCTGCTCGGTCAAATACACTTCCTTTGATCAAGCGGAGGACTCGTCAGGGCTTGCGGGCAGGGGGCACTCATGGCCAAGTGTGACATTCAGTCGGCATTCTGACTGCTCCTGGAAGCCCCGACGCCTTTTCATTACTGGGTTTTAAGTTCCAAGGGGCATGGTACTTTGACAAGGCCATGCCTATGGGTTGCGCAGTGGCCTGCGCAGCTTTTGTGACATTCAGTACCTTTCTCGAGTGGGCGGTGAAGTCGAAGTCCACGGGGATTATGCATTAAGTGGATGACTTCTTTTCGGCGGCCCTGGGGGTGACGAGGCTTGCGCTGGGTCCCGACGAGCAATTCAGAAGCTTGCTGAAGAGCTTGGTGTCCCAGCGGCAGTGGACAAGACCGAAGGGCGGGTGACTAGTTTAACATACCTGGGCATCCAATTAGACTCTGTAGCCGGGGCATCCAGGTTGCCGGAGGCCAAACTCTTGGCCCTCCAGGCTCTCATTTCTTTGGTTAGGGCTCGGCCAAAGTGCTCATTGAGGGAACTTCAGTCAGTGATGGGACACTTGAACTTCACTTGCCGGGTTGTTTTCACCCGGCAGGGCTTTCCGTTCGAGGCTGGCCAGTGCGACGGCCGGGGTCAGGGCACCTCATCACTGCATTCGGGTGATGAAGGGCACGAAGGAGGATTTAGGTGTGTGGCTCCGGTTCCTGGCGGGATACAACAGGGTTGCCATTTGGCAGCACACGATGGATTTGCAGGATTCCATCCAGATCCACTCTGATGCAGCCGGCAGCGCAGGGTTCGGTGTCTACTACGACGGCAAGTGGTGCACACAGCCCTGGTCTAAGGAACGGGAGGGGTCTGCAGTGCTCAAAGATCTCACCTTCTTGGAGCTCTTCCCAATACTGGTGTCAGTGATCATTTGGAAAGATCTCTTTAGGGACAAAAGGGTGCGGTTCTGGTGTGACAACCAGGGCCATGCGGGTGGTGAACAAGCAAACTTCCAAGTCAGATTGGGTGACGCGGTTGGTTCGCCGCCTGGTTTTGGCCTGCTTGGCCGATAACATTACTTTTTCTGCACGGCATGTGCCAGGTGCGGATAATAGCATAGCGGACACTTTGTCTCGCCAATGGGAGGAACGCTTTCGCATCCTGGCTCCAGGAGCCCACTGCGTTTCAGACCCATTTCTGGAGGAGCTGTGGGAACTTAGGAAGGTACAATAACACGGGGCATCTATGGGTCTCTTGCCCCCTCCACTCTTGACATGTATGCCAAAGCGATAGATGCCTTTTTTGACTTTACTGTGGGGTTTGGGGGGTCCGCAGACCTTGCCGGTGGAGGGGGACTGGGTACTTCGCTACATGGCATGCCTGCAGGACAGCGGGTTCTCTCATAGCACCATCAGGGGTCGCATGGCCACCATCGCAATTTTAGCAAGGCTGAGGGATTTGAGGACCCATGCCACTCATTCCAAGCTTGTAGAGCGGTCGAGGGCTGGCGGAGGGAAGCCACACAGCCCCCAGATAGTTGACGGCCTTTGACCTTAGAGTTGTTGGGGGGGACATTGCGGGAGCTGCCAGCGCTGTGTTGGTCCCAGTATGAGGCTGCACTCTTCGAGACCGCATTCGTCTTGGCCTTGTTTGGGGCCTCGAGGGTCGGGGAACTGGTAGCGGGCTCCAGGATCTCGTTCACCAACACGCCCTTGGGAGTTCGGGATGTTTCCTTTGGACCGAAGGGGCCGTCATGGATATTCGGAGGTCTAAGACGGATCAGCGGGGAAAAGGGGCGTGCTGCACCTGGGGCCACTACCAGGCGGCCCATGTCCAGCACAGATCACCCGAGCCTTTCTAGCAAAGAGACCCAAGGGACTCGGTCCGCTGCTTATCCATAGGGACGCGGCCCCATTGATGAGGTATCAGTTCATGGGGGTTTTCAGATCAGCACTGGGGGGCTTTGGGCTTACCAGGTGAGGAATTTGGGGCTTACTCCTCCAGGAGCGGGGCAGCCACCATGGGTGCGGGATCGGCCGCCGGATGCACGCATATGGGCCATTGGCCGCTGGCACTCTACAGCCTTTAGAGTGTACATCAGGCCACAGCTGGAGTCCAGCCAGTGACCATCTCTCTGACTCCTCAGTTCCAGGACGGGTGTACAGGACAGTCTGGATTTTGGGCACAGCACTGTACATTGGGCAGGTTTGTATGCATCCTCATCGGGCTGGGGCTAAGACTTGGACTTGAGAGGTGCAGCACGCATTACGTGGATGGCACAGCGAGGCATGCAGTGGAGGTCCCTGTTGCCCTGGTTGAGACGTCGGGGTGAGGCGCCACCCTCCTGACGCGCTGCTGCTGCAGCTTCGGGAAAATGATTTGACAGAGTGCCCTGGGGTGGCCTTCGAGCACCAGGTACTGGCCGACCTGGCCTTAGTGTGTGAGCTCCTGCCCAGCACTGTCATCTTCTGGTCGGATTGGTTGGAACGGCTCCTGCCCAGCACTGTCATCTTCTGGTCGGATTGGGTGGAACGGAGGTCACGGCGGGGTGCAAAGCATCTCAAGAAGGTGGAAGTGGCGAGACGGAAGGTGTCCAGCAGGCTGGGCCGGGCAGTCGAGTCTGCAGGCGGTATCCGGATTCGCCACCCAGACATCTCTCAGTTCCGGGCAGATGGCATGCACCTATCGGCCTGGGGTATGGATATATGGTTGCACGGAGTCCGTCATTACCTGCTTGCTTGGCTACAGCTGAAGGGCGTTGGCGGGAACAGGACTAATGGGGGCGTCCTGTTCTTGTGGCGGTAACAGCATGGGGCCGGATCTATTGGTGGAATTCGGCCTGCGTGCCAATTCCGGAGTTGGGGACCCCTTTAAGGGTCTTGGCGTGAGGGCCGAACGGAGCTGGCTAGCTCAAGGAATAACAGTGCTTGCCCTCACAGCCAGAGGGCAGGGGAACTCACAAAGGGGCAAGCGTCCGTGTGAACTCCGACAACCTAACCTCCCGCCGTCTCCACCCATGCCGGCTGGCTGGGTAACGGGTAACTCGGCTGGCACACGGGTCAGCCGACAGGTCAGATCCGGTGGACCCATGCTGTGCCAATGCTCTACAGCTGTAACCAATAAAAGTTGTGGCCAAATTTATCCACCTAATCTTCCAAAGAAACTGGCTGTGTGAGTTCATTTCAAAGGGGGGGCGGGTGTACTAGGCGAGCTGACCTCAGTGTCCCAAATAAGACATGGAACTGCAAGAAAAGTCTTTCCCAAAATATGCTACCTGGGAGCTTTCAGCTAGTGATACCAGACACTGAATCTGGGACCTTCTACATGGAAAACACGTAGTCAACCAATAAGCCACAGCTCCTTCCTTGTTTCTACAAAATATAGTAGTTGATCCATACATTTTGTATTAACAGATGATAAACATAACAGCCTTCTGTTTCTTAAAATTCAGTCCTAGAATAGGGATTCTACACTTCAGGAAATTCTCTAAGAATGGTAATACACACTTCCTGGAGTGTTATAGTCAATTCCTATATATGACTCTACATTCCATATATCCATTTAGCTCTTTTCCCAATCTATACTCAAGGATTTACTATCTCTACTGACAATTCAGCCTTCGTGTGCTCCATATGAAAAAAAAATCCTTGTTTGTTTTAGATCTGCTGTGTATTGAATGCTCTCTACATTTTGGATTCTGTGAGATATTAAGTGGCTGCATGCCATTTCACTTTTCCCAAACCATTCATGGTTTTATCTTCCTTTGCTGCATCTGTTCCACTGTTATTTTTCTGAAAGGTACTCCTATCATCCATCCATCCATCCATCCATCCATCCATCCATCCATCCATCCATCCATCCATCCATCCATTGAATAGCACTATGGTTACATACCCTTCCAACTTTGAATAATTTTATTTTTTAATGTATTTTATTTTTATTTATTAATTCAATTTATACCCCGCACTCCACACTGAAACATACAGCAATCATACAGCAAGACCTAAAGCTCTAAAGCCTATTGTGAAGTTATAAGACATTAATATCTCAGTCTAAACTCCCAGCCCTAGATATTTTTTGTGATGTTTGCACTTAGGCCGAGTTCAGACTGGCAGTTTGCCCTGAGAGAGGTGCATTTCAGCAACGTTTCACAAGTGGATTAAAGGAGGCATTCACACAGGCACATCTGTCCGGCATTCCCCAGCCGTACTCAACCCGTCCTGTAACGCTTCATTCCTGAGTTAAAAAGATACCTGTTAAAAGTGGTATCAAACCCCGGAAAGCATGTCTATCCCACGTATATCCTGCACCAACACAGTGTGAACACTAAAATCCACAATTTTGATTGTGTGCTTATGCTCATGCGCATAAACACATATCTCCAGATTAGCAAAACAGAAAGCCACGCCTTACAGCCACAACTTCAGGCCAACAGTGTGAACATTCCCTCACTCCTCCTCCCCGGTATGCTCCTGCATCAGTCGGCACAATCTGACCGGGAAAACTCGGAACAAACTGAATTTTTTTGCCATGACTTGCTCCCACTTCAAACTGCCAGTCTGAACTTGGCCTCAATGTGTTAAAACTGGATTATAAATTTTAGCAATGCTATACAAAATACAAGTTAGTTGTGATGGGAAGATACTGTTGACAGTTTATCTAGGAGTGATTTTTTTTTTTTTTTTTGCATAAGCCAGCCCATCAGTAAGATAAAGATATTCATGTCATTAAATTCTTTGTTTATGGAAAAACAGATGCTATCCCCTGTAGATCATTGAACTCTACAATGAAATATTCATGAAAGGAAAGGTGTTGTTTATTATTAATAATCCTGCTGCTTACCATGGAAATAAGGAGTATCTTTCATTATACCACTCCAGAAGGCTTAACAAGTTTCCGAGTGTCTTTCCTATGCAACTTTGCTTTAGTTAAAATTTTAATGAATATCT
Source organism: Gekko gecko (assembly GCA_029375565.1). Taxonomy (NCBI): domain Eukaryota; kingdom Metazoa; phylum Chordata; class Lepidosauria; order Squamata; family Gekkonidae; genus Gekko; species Gekko gecko. Next base: position 71,657,864 of record JAPDNY010000005.1, on the reverse strand, counting down.
ACCACAGGAACTGCATTTCAGTGTGGAAAAGGTATATTATATGATGCTATAAATTTTACAAGCAAAATTTGCCATTTCACACAGAAACAGCACATCCATGTTAACATTTTAGCTGTAATGGGGGAAATATGCATAAAATCCAGTGGCATACAAATTGAAAAGCTTAGTCATTTAAGCAGCATTTATGAAACCCTCTACTCTAACATCCTCCTTGTGGCTCCAGGTAGGCCCTATAGCCTCAATATTTATCTAAAAACAAGTCATAATATCATTATCTGTACAGCACAGTTAAGTTTCTACATCTGTTATTGCTTGAAGATACATGGTGGCTAATTCAACACAGGGAGTGGGAGCATCCACACACCTTTGTGCTTCTTCTGAGCATAATTTGTAGACTTTCTGAGGCCTTTTCCCTTGAGTCAAAGGCTCTTTTGATCCAGTTCAAAGAAGAAAGTGTGGGATAGCTGAGGGAGGAGCTCTGCTATCAGCTGGGGAGGGGATGGTATTGAACTCCAACTTCAAAATGACAGAACTCAGCTCCACATTTCCTTCTCTGCCATTTAACCCCTTGTGGAGAAAGAAAATTGGTTCGGGGTGTGGGGGTTGCAAACCCCCCACATTTGGTTTTAAAAGAGGAAGTTTTTTTAAATGTTGGTTAAAGACAGGCAGGAAAGATGAAGGTGATTGTTCCCAAGTATTGCCCATTCCATCAAGTTTTATAATTGCAAATGGCTCTCCCAACAGAAAGTAATAAAATGGCCAGTTTATAACTTAGCTGGAATATGACACTTAGAAGGTAACACTGGGATATGGGAAGCTAGATTGTGGCGCCGGTCATATGGGCCAGAAAACGTGGGGGGGAGGTGTGGCAGTTTGCCCCGGAGCAAAATAAGGCGCAGTAGCCCAATCACACGGGCCACCGCATTGCCACACTCTGGCGCCGAGCGCCGATCACACAACACTGCTATAGCACAGAAAAAAAGCAGCATAACAGAGCAGCAAGCCACGCTGTAGCAAAGGACGCATGTGCCATGGGGGGGGGGCAGGCCGCTGTCAGTGTCTTGCATATGTGCATGCCTCATTCAGCATTGGTACGCATCCCATGGAAACTTACAACATCCAGAAACCCTGGGACATGGGCCGGTGTCGGAAGCCGTGGGATACTGGCGCTCCTGTGATCAGATGCCTGCCTTTGCCCCAGAGTTTCCGGAAACTAGTACTTCGACCCTAGTAGTTTTTTATTCTGCATTTTCCATGGGAGGCCGCAGGTTGGCCACGGGAGTGCTACGCCTCCCAGATGTGCTGGTATGATCGTGCACGGAAAGTCCGCAGGGCTACCGTGCCTTCAGCAGGGCAAATGCTCCATGTGAACGGGGCCTGTATCTTCTTGGAGACCCAAGGAAGGGAAGAGTTGACCCTTGGGGTGAGGGCAGATAGAGGAGACGAATTCTCTTGACAAAGAGGGAACTGGCTCTATTTTGGCTGGCTCCAAATTGGCATAGTTTGCAGAAGCTCTGATGTGGGGTTCCATTTTGGATTATAGTCATTACTCTGTGGAGGAGACAAAGGGGAGGCAGCCCAAACAAAGACTCCAAGGTCTTTTAGAATGTGAGAACTTTTAAGTTTAAAGAGCCTGCTTTAGATGAAGACCAGCTAGGGCTTTTGTTGGGCTGAGAGACAGAGAATTACGTGTTTGTACATTTTTTTGGTATTTTTTGCTCAAGTTGTTGCTAAGCAGAGTATGGGCATGGATTTTTCTTTTTCAGTAAATCCTTTTCTGTTTTAAATGCTGCAGTCACTCTACATAGCCCTCCACAGTTCAAATACACTATTTAAAATGGGCACCAGGGAAAAAACGGTGATTGGTTGCTACATTGCTATTTCCTCAGGAGTGCACAAGTGCAATAAACCATTCCCATGATAACCAGTCATTGGGTAGTGGGAGATGTGGGCACTAGATGGAGCCTTTAATATGGAAGGTAAGCTAGGATTTCTGGTCATCTTTGCGAGAATTTCCAGAATTGACCAGCTGTTGGCAGTGTACTGAAGGAGAAGCACAAACTCCCCCTCAGATAACTGATAACTTTAGCACACTTCAATGCTGTTTAAATCAAAGGGATTATCCACAGAGTATCCCACATAATCCCCTCTGCAGCCACTATTATCATTCATAGCCTGTCCTTCCACAAGTATATAACATGCATGACACTTCCAACTTTGATTTCAATTACATTCAAACTGAAATATTCCAGTGTTTGAAAGTTTAGCATGGTTTCAGCAAATGGAAGCCTGCATCAGCAATCTTTTGTAGTTCTTTAACAGCATCAATAAACATGGGGATAGGAGGGGTCCAGCTGACTTTGTATAACAGGTCATCAAAAAAGCTTGAAACAAGTCTCTCAGTAAAAGTCCCTGTGTAATTTTAATAATTCTGGATAGGAGAAGTTATGGATCAGAACCTGGTAAAGGAACTAAGGTAAAGGTTAGGGCGAACAGGCAGTATGTCAAATTTGGAGCAGTGTCCTTCTACAAGAATATGTAATCAGTCTTTTCCTTTAGTAGCCTTTGTTTTTTATACCAAATAAGGTGTTTAAATTGCCTGTTTCAAACAAGCAAAATGGCCAACAATACCTTGGAATTAGTATGCCTATAGGCTCTATAAATTCTACAGACTTCCTGGAGCATACAATGGCAATCTCTATCAAGCCAATATTAATTTCTAGTTTGGTGAACAAGTATTGGTTGCATCAATCTTTTGACCACCAAGTGAACAAAAAGTTGAAGGATATGCTCCAAAATCATTGATTGCCTGATAGACAAAGCCTCATTAATAAGTTGGAATATAAGTGTTTGACATATGTTCAAATAATAGATATTATAGGCCTCCTTAGATTTGTTAGCATCCCAACAGGCTCTCTCTACAATATTATCTGAGCAGACTATATCTGTCTCTGATTGTCAAGCAAGCTTCTCACCAAAAGGCAATGCTAGTTCTACATAAAGTGGTAGATGATCACTACCCATTGATTCACCCACACTAAACCTGGAGCAATAAGGCAGAAGGAGGTTTGGGGAAACCAAGCAAAGATTGACTGCACTACCTCCCTTCTCATTAATTCGTGTAGATTCTACTAAATCCTCCAAATCACTGATGACATTCAAAATATTAAATCCTAACTTAAGGGTAGAATGAAAAAAAAATTCCTCTAGTATTTATTTTGGGAGCTTTAGAAGTCCTATCCAAAATTGGAAGTTCCAATGCATCAACAATTGCTCTGTACAGGGGGGAAAGCATAGACATTACTACATCGGATATGAGCATTCATATCACCAGTTCTCCCTCATGGATCACTGCCTTGTCGTGGCGAGGGGGCTTGCGTGGTTCGATGAGGCTGTGGGCTATGCCGTGGAGGGCCACCCAGGACGGACAGGCCACAGCAGAGAACTCAGACCAAGCGTGATCCCCTGGAGAAGGAAATGGCAACCCACTCCAGTATCTTTGCCAAGAAAACCCCATGGACAGTAACAAAAGGCTAAAAGATATGACGCCGGAAGATGAGCCCCTCAGGTCGGAAGGTGTCCAATATGCTACTGAGGAAGAGCAGAGGGCAAGTACGAGTAACCCCAGAAAGAGTGAAGCGGCTGGGCCAAAGCCGAAAGGACGCTCAGTTGTGGATGTGTCTGACGGTGAAAGGAAAGTTCGATGCTGCAAAGAACAATACTGCATAGGAACCTGGAATGTAAGATCTATGAATCAAGGTAAGCTTGACGTGGTCAAAAATGAGATGGCAAGAATGAACATTGACATCTTGGGAATCAGTGAACTAAAGTGGACAGGAATGGGCGAATTTAACTCAGAAGACCATTATATCTACTACTGTGGCCAGGAATCCCGTAGAAAAAATGGTGTGGCCTTTATAGTCAACAAGAGAGTGAGAAAGGCAGTATTGGGATACAATCTCAAAAATGACAGAATGATCTCGGTCCAAATCCAAGGCAAACCATTCAGTATCACAGTAATCCAAGTCTATGCCCCAACCACTGCTGCAGAAGAGGCTGAAGTGGACCAGTTCTACGAAGACCTACAACAGCTCATAGAACTAACACCAAAAAATGATGTCCTCATCATCATAGGGGACTGGAATGCTAAAGTAGGAAATCAAAAGGTAACCGGAATAACAGACAAATTTGGCCTTGGAGAACAAAATGAAGCAGGGCAAAGGCTAACAGAGTTTTGTCAAGAGAACACGCTGGTCATAGCAAACACCCTTTTCCAACAACCTAAGAGGCGTCTCTACACACGGACATCACCAGATGGGCAACACCGAAATCAGATTGACTATATAATTTGCAGTCAAAGATGGAGAAGCTCTATCCAGTCAGTAAAAACAAGACCTGGAGCTGACTGTGGCTCAGATCATGAGCTACTCATTGCAAAATTCAGACTTAAATTGAAGAAAGTTGGGAAGACCACAAGGCCATTCAGATTTGACCTAGATCACATCCCCGATGAATATACAGTAGAGGTGAAGAATAGGTTTAAGGGACTAGATTTGATAGACAGAGTGCCTGAAGAACTATGGACAGAGGTCCGTGACATTGTAAAGGAGGCAGCACTCACCGCCATCCCAAAGAAAAAGAAATGCAAAAAAGCAAAGTGGCTGTCTGATGAGGCTTTACACATAGCAGAGGAAAGAAGGAAAGCTGGTTTCGGTTTCGGCGTCGCGAACAGCGGCCGCTTCTCGGGACGCTCCTGGAGGCGGTTAGCCCACGCGCAGTTAGGGGGGGTCTTTGCATGTGCGAAAGACCCTAGTGAGCCTTAGGTAAAGGCTCCGAACCGGGGGCGCTTGGGGAGTAGCCTCTTTGCCGGCAGACAGCCGGGAAATTGAGGCTTTCTCCCCGCCCCAATTAGCCCCGCTGCGGCGTGCCCGTAATGGGACTTAGCGGCGCCACCGAATTCCAGGAGTGAAGACAGCGCTATGGCTTAAAATAAAAAGAAGAAGTAGCATCGAATCGTGAGTTGGAGATCTATTTTGAAGCGTAAATTGGAGCCCCCCTGCATGCGTATAAGCGTTGGGAGGAGGGAGGAGTTCCCACCCCCTTTGAGAAGCAAGATCTACAAAGGGAGCGCGAAGGGGGCTGAGAGAAGAAAAAGTGTTGGTGAAAGTACCGTTGGGGTTGCATGGAAGATTTTGATCATCTTAGCTTCCTGGGGGATGCGGCACGAACTTTTTAAAAGTAAACAAAAAAACAAAATGTCAATACTGGAAAAAGTCCTGCAGATACCAGAAGAGAAGAGAGGAGGGACTTCCGGTCCAGACAGCCCCCCCCAAGAGCTTGCTGTCAATCAACAGGAAAAGGAGATGCTGTGCCCCCTGCTGGAACAATTGCGGAAAATCAACGAAACTCTGTCTAAAATGGATAGTGTTCTCATCAGTCGACAGAAACAGATATCGGAAACAACTAGAAAGATGATGGAGATTGAACAGAAATCGAATTTGATTCTAGGTTTCCAGGGCGTTAAAGAAGAAGAGAAAGAAGATCTCGGATTTACCTTGACAAATGCCTTGGCACCCCTAACTGGCAGTGAAGCGACAAAATTAAAAGAAGAGGTGGATGAGGCTCCCAAAGCCTATTCCGCTTTTATAAAAGAGAATACTCTGCCAGTAGAAGGGGATGTTGAGCATAGCAAGCGACAAACTGGAGATCTAATTTCATCCGAAGAGTTTGTGGAGCCCAGGAAGCCTGAAAGCCAGAAGTTTAAGGAAAAAGAGAAAAGAAAGAAGAAGGATTTCATCTTTAAAATACAGAAACTTCTGAAGAGACACGCCAGCAGGGAGGAAGATGCAGTATTCCAAACTGGGACAAGCAAAGAAGACAGCAGCCCAGGGGAAAGTGGTGATGGAACGGAAGACTTCAAAGTTAAAATGGACTCAATCCATAACTGGAAGAGATTTAAAAAGAAGATACTTTGAGGACTGTTCGTGTAACATCTGGAAGGAGCTGTTTAATTACTAACCCCAATGGACTTTACTAACTGCATTAACAGAGTGATTTTGGACTTCGCAATAGTTAAAAAGAAGATCTTCTAACCACGATGGATGCCAAAACTGGTATTGGTTATTAACCTAAACTAACACTCACTAACAGGAAAAATTTCACTCCATCTTTTTCTTTCTCCATCTGTCTACCCTTCCTGTTTCTTATAAAAAGAATAAAATTCTCTCTTTTTTAAGAGAGTTTTACAAAAAAAAAAAAAAAAAGGAAAGAAGGAAAGCTAAAGGCAATGGGGATAAGGAAAGATTTGCCCAACTGAATGCAGATTTCCAGAGAACAGCAAGGAGAGATAAGGAGGCTTTCCTGAATGAGCAATGCAGAGTAATAGAGGAAAACAATAGATTGGGAAGGACTAGAGATCTGTTGAAGAAAATTGGAGAAATCAAGGGAACGTTCCATGCAAAGCTGGCCATGATAAAGGACAAAAACGGTAGGGACCTAACAGAAGCAGAAGAGATTAGGAAAAGATGGCAAGAATACACAGAAGAACTATACAAGAAGGACCTCGATGTCCTTGACAACCACGATGGTATAATCACTGACCTCGAGCCAGACATCCTGGAAAGCGAAGTTAAATGGGCCTTAGAAAGCATTACTAACAACAAAGCTAGTGGAGGTGATGGTATCCCAGCTGAGTTATTCAAAGTCTTAAAAGAAGATGCTGTTAAAGTGCTGCACTCAATTTGCCAACAAATTTGGAAAACACAACAGTGGCCACAGGATTGGAAAAGGTCAGTTTACATTCCAATCCCAAAGAAGGGCAACGTCAAAGAATGTTCAAACTATCGCACAATTGCACTCATTTCACACGCTAGCAAGGTCATGCTCAAAATCCTACAAGCTAGGCTCCAACAGTACGTGGATAGAGAACTGCCAGAAGTACAAGCTGGGTTTCGAAGAGGTAGAGGAACTAGAGATCAAATTGCCAACATTCGCTGGATTATGGAGAAAGCAAGAGAGTACCAGAAAAACATCTACTTCTGCTTCATTGACTATGCTAAAGCCTTTGATTGTGTGGATCACAATAAATTATGGCAGGTTCTTAAAGAGATGGGAGTACCAGACCACCTCACCTGTCTCCTGAGAAACCTGTATAAGGGTCAAGAAGCAACAGTTAGAACCGGATATGGAACAACTGATTGGTTTAGCATAGGAAAAGGAGTACGACAAGGATGTATATTGTCACCTTGCTTATTTAATTTATATGCAGAGTACATCATGCGAAATGCTGGCCTGGATGAATCACAAGCTGGAGTTAAGATTGCTGGGGAAAAGATCAATAACCTCAGATATGCAGACGATACCACTCTGATGGCAGAAAGTGAAAAGGACCTAAAGAGCCTCTTGCTCAGGGTGAAAGAGGAGAGTGCAAAAGTGGGCTTGAAGCTCAACATCAAAAAAACTAAGATCATGGCATCTGGCCCCATCACTCCTTGGCAAATAGAAGGGGAAGTCGTAGAAGTAGTGACAGACTTCACGTTCCTAGGATCCCAGATCACTGCAGATGGTGACTGCAGCCATGAAATTAAAAGACACCTGCTCCTTGGGAGGAAAGCGATGGCAAACCTAAACAGCATGATAAAAAGCAGAGACATCACCTTGCCAACAAAAGTCCGCATGGTCAAAGCAATGGTATTCCCCGTAGTAATGTATGGCTGCGAGAGTTGGACTATAAGGAAGGCTGAGCGCCGAAGAATAGATTCTTTTGAACTATGGTGCTGGAGAAGACTCTTGAGAGTCCCTTGGACTGCAAGGAGATCAAATCAGTCAATCCTAAAAGAAATCAACCCTGACTGTTCCCTTGAAGGCCAGATCCTGAAGCTGAAGCTCAAATACTTTGGCCACCAAATGAGAAGGGAGCATTCACTGGAGAAGACCCTGATGCTGGGAAAGATTGAAGGTCAAAGAAGAAGGGGACGGCAAAGGATGAGATGGTTAGACAGTGTCATCGATGCAACGAACATGAAATTGAGCAGACTTCAGCGGACAGCGGAAGACAGGAGGGCCTGGCGTAATCTGGTCCATGGGGTCGCGAAGAGTCGGACTCGACTGTGCGACTGAACAACATCACCAGTTAATAAAGAAATGCTTTGGGATAATCATGTAAAATAGAAGATATCCTAATCTCAATGTCCTTCCATAAAGAGAAGTAATCATGAATAAGTATCCTTGGAGAAATATAGATAATAAGCAAAATCAGAAGATGGCCTTCAGATTCAAGTTTGACAGGCAATATATAATCAAGTCCTAGAATCAACACTAGGCTATGGCATCTAAAGGAGGAAGAAATCAAACAAGTGAGGCCACCCCTAGGTCCCTTAAGTCTGCCTCCCTTGGAGCTGGGAATAGCAGGGCTAACAAAAGATACAAAACTAGAGAAGTAAATACGTTCTTTGCACCAGGTTTCTTGCAACAAAATGATATCATGGGCACTAATAAACTCTTGCCCCTCATAGGATGAAATATGAGAAGACCATCCAGCTAAATTCCAGGACAGAATTTTCAGAGCAAATCAGCTTGAAATTTGATCATTAGATTGAATAAAGTGTGTGTGTGTGGGGGGGGAAGCAAAGCTATCTGCTCTGTAGGAATTTGACCTGCAGTTGTGCGATCACACAGTCCTTGGAAGCTGTGGTCACAGCCCACCACTTCATGATCAGATGCAACCTTGGGTGAGTCTGGTTTTTTTTGCCATGTGTTTCCATTGCGCTTCAATGAGGGATTGATGAGGACTGAAAATGTAATGCTTAAAATACTGTGCACACTTGGGTCACCCCATCTCACAAAGGTCTTACAGAGCTAAAGAGATATAGAAAAGAGCAATCAAACCAATCAAGAAATGGAAGCACCCAGGAGAAGAAATTAGGGTGTTTCAGGCTCTTTAGTTTGGATTAGGGATTCAAACCAATAGTGATAATGCAGATCACTTACAGTATACTGTACCAAAAAAAGGAGGTTCCAAGTCACTATACCAGATGGTCATTACGGCCTCAAATTATTTTTGTTGATTTGGTTCTGTAGATAAGTGATTACTCCATAGAACGACTGACAAAATAAGGAGAAGAGTTTGCCATTTTTCCAGTTAAATGCATGCAACGTCTGCTATGGATAGCATGATTTTATTTTGGCTATGTTACTGAAGTTTTTTTTTTTTTTTGGGGGGGGGTTGTTTTTAATTTCCTCAGTGTGATTGAGTTTTAAGTATTTCTTGTATGCAAAAGCACAACTACTTGAAAATGATTTTTTAAAATCATCATCATCATCATCATCATCATCATCATCATCATCATCATCATCTCCTTATAATAATCTTCTTAACATATTTGCCATTTCCATCTCTCCACTTGTGCAATGTGCTCCATCAGCCATTGGCCCGTCAGCTGCCACTCAAAATTACTCACATGCCATTGGCTGGGTGCTGGGTCTGCTCCTCTTCCCTGCCCACTCCCATTTCAGCCAGCATTCCCTGTCAGAATAACTGGCAAACAGCTGTTTGTCCTGATGAAGACACTTCTCCTTCTTGGCTCCTCTGTGGGACTAAATTTTCCCTCAGTGGCTGTTGGTAGGCAACCAAACTTGTTTCTGTCAGTAAAAAGACAAAGGAAGGAAACCCTTTCCAGGCCTTTGTGAGGAACTAATTGAGGCCAGTTCTGACTAGAGTTGCCAGCTCCATGTTGGGAAATTCCTGGATATTCTGTGTTTAAGGCAGCCAGTCTAAGGAAGCCAGAGTTTGGGGAGGGGAGAGGCCTCAGCTGTACAGAATGCCATAGAGCCCACCCACCAAAACATTTATTTTCTCCAGGCCGGGGGGGGGAGATCTGATGTCTGGAGTTCAGTTGTGATATCTGGCGATATTCAGGCTCCACTTGGAGGTTGGTTACCCTCGGCATAGCAGTTAGTACTTCAGAGCAGAGTCTGCCAAACCCAGGTTCTTGCTGTGGAAGCTGTGATTTTGGACAAGTCACAAACTTTCAACATAACCCCCTCCCCCACCCACTGCCAGTTTGGCCACTTTCCTGTCAGAATAAACTGTGAAAATGGCTCTCTCCTGCTTATCTCCACCATGGCTGGCTACTGAGGTGAGCCAGCGGCTGTCAGAACATTCTCATCAGCCCCCAGCTGACTTTCCCCTAGGGTTGCCAAATCTCCAAATGGGACCTGGAGATCTCCCGTTCTTACAATTGATCTCCAGATGACAGAGATCAATTCCCCTCGAGAAAATGGCTGCTTTGGAGGGTAGACCCTATAGCATTATACCCTGCTGAGTCCTTCCCCTCCCCAAATGCTGCCCTCCACAGGGTCTGCCACCCCAAATCTCCAGGTATTTCCTTACTTAAAGCTGGCAAGTCTTCTTTCCCCTCAATGCCTGTTGCTAGACAACCAAGCTTGGCTCTGTCAGTAAAACAGGGTTGTTGTGCAAGTCAAAAGGGGGAGATGAGAATGATGTAAGCTGCTTTGGCCCCCATTGCAGAGAAAAATTGTACTTTTCCTCCTGGGAAACCATTGTTGCCAATCTCCAGATGAGGGCTGGAGATCACTCAGAATTACAACTGGTCTCCAGATGGCAGAGATCAGTTCCTGTGGAGAAAATGGTGGACTCTGTATCCTTATACTCTGCTGAGATGGCCCCCCTATGACAGCCAATGTGACGTAGCAGTCAGGGCTTCAGAGCATGGTAGAGGCTGCAGGTGGGGGGGGTAGAGATGGAAAGCTGAAGAGTGAGGGGCAGATAATGCTTGGCTGTGAAGGAGATAAGGTTCCAACTCCAGGTTAGGAAATTCTTGGAGACTTGAGGGGTGGAGCCTGGAAAGGGTGAGGTTTGAGGAGAAGTGGGACCTCAGACAGATACAATGCTATAGACTTCACCCTCCAAACCAGCCATTCCCTCCTGGGGAACCATTGTTGCTAATCTTGTCAATGTTCTACACCTTTAAGAAAGAGGTATGTAACATGCAGCTGCATGGAATCAATCAGAATAGTTTTTTTGAGAGTTTCAGTTCCAACTTGAGAGGTGGAGAGCATTTGTCAGCTTATTTAAAAAGAAGGGTTCTAGACAGATAGAAAAGAAGACTGAAATGTTACTCCTATAAACTACTAGAGAGCAATTGATCCAGCAACGTGAGATAGAGTGCAATTGCCAGCCAGTTTGAAAAAAGAAGAGTTCTAGCTAGAAAAAAAGGACTGGTTGCTACTATTAGAAGTTAATTAACTGGCTTGCTCCTAATTCAAACACTTGAAATGGAACTGGAAGTAAGTTTAAAATGGTTAAAGTTAAAAATTAATATAATTTTTTTAAAATTTAAAAATTATAATTATACTATATTCCATTCAGCTTCATGTTTCTGTCCATTCTATATAACCATGTTTGTTCCAGGATAATTTCAGGAAATTAAAAAAGAAGTCAAGCTGCAATAATTTGAAGAAAGTAAAAAAGAAGTTAAGCTGTAACTATCTGAAGGAACCAAAAAAAGAAGTTAGCTTTATCAAGAGGCTAACACCTTCCAACTTAATAGGATTATTCCTGAGGAAGATTGGTGAAATGAGTGTATAACCGGGTGCTCATTGTGGACATTGGACTTTTCCTTGAAAATGTTAGAATTTCCTTAGCAATACTGTAAAAGTCTTAATTGATATACAAATTGATGTTCATAGGAATTATTAAATGTTATTGTCATTTCTATCACAGTGTTTCTTTGTTTGTTACAATCTCCAGGTGGGGGCTGGAGATGACTCACAATTACAACTGCTATCTAGGAGGGAGGGGGGAGGAGATGGAAAGTTGAACTCAGAGGGGCACATAAAGGTAGGTTGATGGTTGGCTGGGAGGGAGATAGGGTTGCCAACTCCAGGTTGGGAAATTTCTGGTGATTTAAGGGGTGGACCCTAGACAGAGTGTGGTTAGAGGAGGGGTGGGACCTCCGACAAGTACAATGCCATAAACTCCACCCTCCAAACTAGCTATTTTCTCCTGCGGAACCACTGTTGCCAATCTCCAGAGGGGGGTTGGAGATCACTCAGAATTACAACTGGTCTCTAGGAGGGAGGGGGAGGAGATGGAAAGCTGAAATCAGAGGGGCAGATAAAAGTACATTGATGGATGGATGGGAAGGAGATACGGTTGCCAACTCCAGGTTGGGAAATTCCTGATTTGAGACAGTTGTTAGAGCTGATGCTGATCTCTTCTTCCCTGTGCAGGATGGTCATGGAGGAAATGACATCCTGCATGAAGCTGTTCTGTTCCACCAAATGTGCAATCATGGTGTAGGTGGAGTTCCTCATCTCTCTCCCCCTGCCTCTTAAGCAGCAGAATGACAGACTTGATGTTGCACAAGAAGTGGGTGACCAGGTACCAGCTGGTCTCAAGCAAGGACTGCATCTCAAGGGGGGCAGCATCCCAGGTGGCCTTGACAGTGCTCCCCAGCCCCAAAGCAACCTTCACCACCAGCTGAAGCATGTTCGCCAGGCGGACAGTGCCCTTGAGGCATACACAGTTCATCTCTGCCAGCAGGTTGGCACATGGAGAAGAACCACTTTGTAGACTAGTGGAGCCTGGAGAAGGTGGGGTTTGAGGAGGGGTGGGACCTCAGACAGGTATAATGCCATAGACTCCACCCTCCAAACCAGCCATTTCCTCCTGGATAACAATTGTTGCCAATGTCCAGATGAGGGGTGGAGATCACTCAAAATTACAACTACTCTTCAGGTAGCAGAGATCAGTTCCTCTGGAGAAAATTGTTCTCTGTGTCATTATACCCTGCTGAGGTCACCACAGCAAATTGACACTGAGTGTCCAAGGCCGGGGCAGTCTCCCAGAGCCTCTTTCTTGAGCTCGTTGTATTTCCACAACAGGCCTTATTCCTAGTAAAATATAAGAGCATGGCAATAGCATAAATGGTGGATCTGAAACAGAAGTCAAAATACCAAAAAGTCAACAGCATCTATCATTTTTCATGTCCTGAAAATTAAAAGCTTGGGAAGCAATTTGAAGGAAAGATCAGATAAATTCATTTCTAAGTGAGGTTAGTGCTCAAATTTCCCAGTCCCAGTGGACATCAATTGCTTTGTGAAGCTGTGTAAAGATATCATTAAAAGTTTGTTTGCATCTCAAAACAAAAACTAGGTTTGCTGCTGAATATTAAACTAAAAGAAAAGCAGCAAAAAGTGTATATGGGGTCCGGTCATCCTCTTATAGGTCCAAGTTAGCTGAAAATCCAGTTGTCTGCATTTAAAAGCATCCAGGGAACATTTTTCTGTGATCGTATTGGGTGGGGGGGTTGGAAGCATGTCCACTCCTGAACCATTTGTGGTTTCCTGGGGCAGTCTCCAGAATGCCCTGCCTGGCAACTGCTGGGTGTTTTGTGTTTTTTACCCAGCTCGTTCCATCTTTCCTGCCCCCCCCACCTCCCCCTCTGCCAAGTCACCCCCTTTTACTTTCGGGGGGGGGGTCGCAGGTGCTGTCTCCTCCCTGCAGCACAGCATGGCACCCAGCCAGTGTCCCTGGGAGGCCGCTCCTCCCTCCTCTCTCACATGCTCTCCCTAAACAACTTGTGTCCCGATGCAGACAGAGGAGAGCTTTATACTGAGCCAAATGGTAAGCCGGTGCCACAGAAGCATGGAACAGTTTTACATAGCAAATGCAGATTGGGCCAACATCAAATGTTGCACAAGGGGGGAAATCAAGGAGAATAGTTACAGGGATTTGTAACCAACAGGTTTTGCACAACACAAATTTTAAATGTCCTTAAAGTTAGTCATAAATCTGAAGCATCCTTAAGAGTCTACAGGAACTGAGCACTATCTGATGTTGGCTATCGCATAGTGCAGTGACTTCTACCCTACTACCATCCTGGAAACTACATTTCCCAGTGTGCATAGGGTACCTCATTTGATAGAACAGTGGAAGCACTGGGGCAGTAAGGAGAGAGGGAGACCATTTCTCCTGGCCAGTCAGCAGGTCCACCACAACCATCATGCAGATCATCACAGGGTGTATGATAGCTAAGGGGAATTTCCCTCTGTTTTGGGATGTAAAATATAAGCCATAACTATCTAAGGGCTGATGTGTTCATGTCACATTGCAGTCAGGCACTGCAAACAGCAGAAATTTGTACTCCAAGTGCATGAAGTGAGAACTTCATCAGCATCACTTAATTTATCAGCATTGCTTGTGGGAAACCAAGATACCTTGGAGAGTTGGCTTTATAGTCCTCCTCCCTATGTTTTAGGAATAGTCTTCTTGGAAAAGAGCTATGGAAGACATTTCAGAGGTCCCTTTTTGTCTTTATCTATCTGGTTCTTTTTAGGTTAAATGCTGAGGAACAGTGCAAAGAATTCTAATCATAAGCAAATATGATTCATGCAGTGCTATTTAAATACCTTATGTACTTTAATCAGTGTAGCTGACAGTGCTGCTTATTGGTAGATGTTGATGAGAGGACCAGAAACAGAAAGAACAGAGAACAGGAAGGAATTATAACTGCTTAAGCCTCTAAATTGTAGTTAATCTTCCTAAAATCTGTCTGCTGTTTCTCAGGGATAATTCTCCACATATCCTCTGGTCCTCTGGTAAAGATACTCAAATTAGATGAACAAGTGTGAACCCACATCAGATTTCACATATGTCCCTGAGCTTCTGAAACAGATGTCAAGATTGTGTATCTATTACACTTTTGCCCTGCCCCAACTTCCAGGGTGACCAGGGCAATACAGATAGTTCTGTTCTTGTCCATTTTCCAATCCTTTGAATTAGGTTGGGCTGTGACAGTGACATGCCCAAGGTCAACCAATGGGCTTTGTATCTGAGTGGGGATTTGAGCCTCGGTCTCCCCTGTTTAACATTTTATCCGCTATGTTACTTGGGATCTTAATATCCTGATGCTTCATGATACATTGGGATACCTAATCCCAAGCAAAAAGTGTAAAGTCAGAGCTGGACCTTTCACAGGGTTTCCAAGTCTTAAATGGCTGCCAGCGAGGGGCTCCAGTCCTCTGTCTGGGAGCCTTTGGCATGCGCGCAAAGCGCACATGCTGCAACGATGTCACCCAGAACTGACATCATCACACCAGGCACATTGTGCAGGGGACACTCTAGCATTTGGTCAAAAACTCTATGGTGACTATAGAATTTTTACCCAAATGCTAGAGCATACCTTGCATGATGCATCTGGCATGATGATATCACCTCTGGATGACATCATTACACTGGGCACGTCAGGTGTGCCTGAGCTCTTTAGGTGCAGGTCTTGCCCATAAGCCAGCAGGCCAGTGGTGGATTGGGGCCCCCAAAAATGGGGAAAAACCCGCACCCATCAGGGAGATGGCAACCCTAACCTTTCATCAATGGTGCACTTAACAGACACATTGCACATGACATATTCAAATTCTTTTTCAAGGGAACAGCCTTGGTCAAGGTAGTATTTCTCAATTTAACTTAGAATGCTTCCACATAGTGAGAATTCTCTACTTCGCTTTCATTGTCACTGCAAATACAGACTTGTGCACATTGACAATGGAGCTTCCACAAGAGTTTTTCTGTCCAATTTTCTAGGTTTTTTTACTATCTCCTTCCATACATTTCCCACAGTGACTCCGCATGAGCTCTCAGGACCATAGGTGTCCCCCTTTTGATGCATGTATTGTGCATATAGCACAATATTAACACACAAAAAGTATTCTGCATTAAGCACTCCACCAGACCTCTAGTTTCCTTTACCTAGTATACACAGAAATCACTACATGTTAACTTCAGCAGTTTTTTGAGTTCTGGATTCCCACCTCACTCTAGCAGGACTGAATCTTCACCTCCCTATTTCTTTCCACACTATCTGTCTGCACCATTTCCCTTATTGCTCCATAACAAGGGCTTGAGAGCTGGTTTGAAACATTTAAAACAAAACTAAAAACTTTGCATTTAGAGAAACTAAAAAGTGACATGGAAATAGATAATTGGCAAGAAATACAATGAGCTCTAGAAGGAAGCTCCAGGTGAGTGTCCCAGCTGTGGCTGGTGGGGCAGCAGAGGGAAGGAGAAAATAGAGGGAGGCAACCCATATTTATTTCCTTCTGCTTAACTACAAGGCAGGGCTGTCTCAAGTCATTTTGCTGCCCCAAGTGGATAGCATGGGAGGACAGACTCATGGTAACAGGTATGGTTCCCTCCACCCCTGACTTATGTTGATTTGGGGTCATGCAATGGCAGCTAAGGTAGAAAACCACCTCCTCCTATGCCATGTCTTCTGGGTTCCAAGGGTCTGGAAAGCGGTTCCATAGCCAATTACAGGGTTACCAACTCTGTAGATTTGAGGGGTGGAGCCTGGCGAGGGAAGGGGTGGGGAGGGACCTCAGCAGGGTGTAATGCATAGAGTCCACTGGCCAAAGCAGCCATTGTCTCCAGGAGAACTGATCTTGGTCATCTGGACATCAGTTGTAATAGCTGGAGATCTCCAGGTGCCACCTGGAAGTTGGCTTGCATTAATTTGGGTCTATGCAGTGGCAGCTAAGGTAGAAAAGCACCTTCTCCTATGCCATGTCTTCTGGGTTCCAAGGGTCTGGAAAGCAGTTCCATAGCCAGTTACAGGGTTACCAACTCTGTAGATTTGAGGGGTGAAGCCTGGGGAGGGAAGGGGTGGGGAGGGACCTCAGCAGGGTATAATGCCATAGAGTCCACTGGCCAAAGCAGCTATTGTCTACAGGAGAACTAATATTGGTCATCTGGACATCACTTGTAATAACTGGAGATCTCCAGGTGCCACCTGGAAGTTGGCTTATGTTAGTTTGGGTCTATGCAGTGGCAGCTAAGGTAGAAAAGCACCTCCTCCTATGCCATGTTTTCTGGGTTCCAAGGGTCTGGAAAGTGGTTCCATAGCCAATTAAATGGTTGCCAACTCTGGGTTGGAAAATGTTGTTGCCCCAAACTGTAGATTTGAGGGGTAGAACCTGGGGAGGGCAGGATTTGAGGCGGGGAGGGACTTCAGCAGGGTATAATGCTATAGAGTCCAGTGGCCAAAGCAGCCATTCTCTCCAGGAGAACTAATCTTGGTCATCTGGACATCAGTTGTAATAACTGGGAAATTTTCTGTAGGGGAAATGATGTGCTGTGGCTGGAGAACGCGGTGATTTCTGGGAGAGCTCCAGGCTCCACAGGGAGACTGGCAACTCCAGTGACCATTTAAGGAAAGATTGGGGTATGTATTTTACTTCAGGACACATTCAATGAATCCCAACAGCAACAGCAAACTGTTTAGAATGTTAGAAACAAAGGCCAATCAGGCCGCATATGCAAATGACCTCTGTGTTCAGACTGGCTATGGAGGGGAGAGGAACAGCAAACTGTTTGGAGTGTTGGAGGTGGGATTCAAGTAATGCAGCCAGTAGATAGGGACAGCTTCTGAGTGACACATCATGGAGCCAACTGATTTAGGAGTGTGTGGAATGTTCAGAAAGTGCCACTGCACTTCACAATTATATATAAGGAGAGATATCTATTGCCCCTGAAAACAGTTTGGAAACTTCCGTTAGTTCAAAATGTGACAGGCAGGCTAGTGTCAGAGGTTGGTTACAAGGTTCATGTCACCCCTGTGCTGAAATATCTGTACTGGTTACCCATCTGTTTCCAGGCATAATTCAGAGTGCTGGCACTTACCTTTAAGGCCCTAAAAGGCTTGAAGCCAGGATACCTGAAGGACCATCTTTTCTCATACTATCCAGCCCACCCATTAAGATCTGTTTCTCAAGCCCTACTCTCTGTGCCTCTGCCTTCAAGGTGAGGTGTGTGGTGGCTAGGTATAGGGCATTTTCTGTGGTGAACCCTTGCCTTTGTTACACCATCCATCTTGAAGCTTGTCTGGTGCCTCCTGCTTTCTTGTTTTTTTTTTAAAAAAGACATCTGGCTAAAATACATCTTCCCAGACTTTTAAACAGAGGTTTTGTCTTATCAGCTTTCTAATGGTCTGCTTCTGTTATATGGATTGTTTTTATGCTGCTTATGCCTAATACCTTCTGTTTTAGTGGTTTGTGTTTTAATACTGTGTTTTCTTTTAATTGTACGCTGCCTTGAACAGGACACTGATTAGGAGGCACAGAAATATTCTCAATAAATAAAATAAAAATAATAATTACAAAGTCATTGTGCCTCAGCAGTTCTTTAAGAATCCTGGCCATAAGTCCTGTAGTAGCAGGAAAAGTAACAACAACAGGTACATGGTGCCTATTGGGAGTAGGGCTGGAAAGATGGCAATGATGTGCACAGGACCTTTGCAAGGCAGGAAAGCATGCACCATCCCTTCCAAACAGCACAATACCACATAGAGGACACTTTTTTAACAACAAAAAAATTGCAGTAAAGTTGAATTGGGAAGGAAGGTATTGAGAACAGGAAGTTACCCAAATGAGTACATGAGTCAGGCTCATGATGTGCAAAGCATTCTCTATGTATATAGAGTCAGACTATTTTACTGGGGCAATTAGTTGGGACTAAACAGCCTAGAATATATCTGGCTTCTGATATGACACAGCACTCCAGTTAAAAAGTGGAAACAAGACAGAGAGAAAGAATCTCAAACAAAGCAGTTTTATTCCCCTAACAAGATATGTATGGGAGGAAAGGCAGCATGGTATAGCTCAATCTTGTCAGATCTCAGAAGTTAAGCAGGGCTGGTACTTAGATGGGAGACCACTAAGGAAGACTCTGCAGAGAAAGGCAATGGCAAACCGTAGAATCATAGAATCACAGAGTTGGAAGGGACTATACAGGCCATCTAGTCCAACTCCCCTGCTCAATGCAGGATCAGCCGAGAGCATCCCTGACAAGTGTTGACCACCTCTGCTTCTCATTTGCTTTGAAATCCTCTTGCTGTGGGTTCTGTAAGTTGGCTGCGACTTGATGGCATTTCACATAAACAATAAGATAACATAACTAGAAAAAAAAGAAATGCAAGCAGAAGTAGAAACATAAAATAACTTTGCAGTACAGTAACACAATCCTAGCAATGCTGCCCTTTATAATTGCCTAATTTGGAGCGGGTGTAAATGGGTATCCAAAGGGACAATAAAAAGTGAAAGTGAAAAAACGTATTGCCTTGTCCTGAATAGTAGTGTCCATTGCACTGGTTTCCATGACAGGACAAAGGAAATCTTGACAAGTGTTGGGAATTCCTGGGGTAAAGGAAAAATCCAAAGCTGAAACCAAATTTGGGGATCCAAGTGAGGGATAAAAATCCAGGGACAAAGGAGGGGATTAAGTGATTCAGGAACGAGTGTGATAGTCTGGGAAATAAGCCAACTGCAAAACTGGGGAATGCTAGGGTGCAGAATCAACCAAAGATTGGGGAAGAATGAGGTGTGGGAATATGCACATCTAGGGGGAAGTGGAAGCCCTAAGATGGCCATGCTAGGTCACAAAACAGGGTACAGCAGAGCAACTCTGGCAGGGTGAGTTACCAGAGTGGTGGACTGGTTATGGCTGGTTCCACAAAAGCTGCACAGTGGTTTGATGACATTCCCTGGGCTTGAGATTGAATAACTGGGGTAGGCTGTATTGTATGGAGGGTTCCAGGGATTCAGGTTATTGTACAACAAACTTAATTACTCTTGCCTGTGGGTGACAAAGGACTTTTAATCAATGTCTTCTTTGGAGCATTCCAGCTGGTAGGCTACTTCCATGTGAGAGCATACAGGGGACATTCCTGCTAGTTCACGGCCCTCTTTTTGTGATCACACATACTAAACAATCCACTTTCAATTCACTTTCAATGCATTTTCCTACTGGATTTTACTGTGTAAACTGGCAAAATCGAGTTCGAAAGTGCTTTGAAAGTAGATTGAAAGTGGATTATTTAGTGTGTGAGATTGCAGATATTAACTAGATTATTTTATCCAGGCCTCTGGCAGCTAAATCAGAGAATCTTTTGAGATAATGAAAATAGATGAACTGGGGGGAGGCTACTTTGCAACAAGGGAAAATGTGAAAAGAGGATGGTGAACAGTATAATGTTGTATGGGAGTTTCCCCAAAGCACTCCAATATGGAAGCCAAAAACCTCCATGTGAAGCAGCCTTAGTTCCTGAATAAGCACTCTGCCAAAGAAAAATGCCATAGAAATTTATATATATATACACACACACATACGTACATATCCCTTTGTAATAATTGTCATTTGGGGTGGCACTTTCCAGAACATTCCACACGCTCCCAAATCAGTGGGCTCAATGATCTGTCACTTAGAACGTGTCCCTATCCACTGGCTGCGTTGCCTGAGTTCCACCCAATTGCCACTCAAGAGTACTCGTGTGCCATTGGCCGGGTGCTGGGTCTGGTCCTCTTCCCCTCCCACTCCTTCAGCCACTGTGCCCTGTCTGAATTACTGGCAAACAGCTTTCTCTCTTGATGAAGATGCTTCTCCTGCTTGCCTTCTGTGTGGGACTAACTTTTCCCTCAGTGGCTGTTGGTAGATGTAACAAAATGACAGTTACCTGTGTTTGTAAGATGGCTGCTGTCTGTGGTTGTTTGTTTAAAATATTCCCCTATAAGGTTTAATTGAGCTGTAGTTCCAGAGAGGGGCCTGCAGGGGTATCACTCACTGGGTTGAATGGGGCTTCCTCATCTGCTGGCCTACAGTTCCCAGCTGCCCCAAGGCCAAAAAGTGCAGGAAAAGAGGGACCATCCCAAGGGCCGGGGCAGCATCAATATAGACTTCAACTAGGCCACAAGCCAGACACATGGGAGAACCCTGGGAGGCAGAAGAAATTCAGCTACTCCACAGTCGGCTGGTTTGGGGAATGAATGGAAGTTTCCGTACTCTCTTGGGCAAGAGAGAGATGCTGAAGCAGAGCCAGAGGCCAGTCCAAGGAGAGATCCTATCCTGACCCCACAACCTCCAGAGGTAGAGACTCTTGTGTGTAGGGAAAGAGGACTGCATTTAACCCCTGTTGATTTATGCCCTGTTGGCTCATAGTGTGTGCTTACGCCTACAGTTGAACCTTATTTATTTAGTGTGTGTACGCTCCATAATTGTGTAAACAGCTAAATAAATTATTTTATTTGGGCTAATAACCTGTGTTGTGCTCTGACCACATAGTCTCCCTCAGTCTGCATAATACCAAAGGGAGGGGTAGCCCAGGGAATCAAGGAAAGGCCAGACCCTTGGGTTGCCAACTTTCCAAGGATACCCCAAAGACTGGGGATTCCATCTCCAAAAAGGGAGATTTGGCCAGAGGGGTCTCAGTGTCCCTCTAAAAAGGCAGTGATAATTCAGTGAGTGGTGGCAGCAAACTTAAGGAGTAAGAAATGCTCACAGGATGAGGGTGGGAGGCAAACAGCTGAGTTGTAAACTGGAGCCTGTTTTGGCACAGTAGGCAACCAAGCTCGGTTCAGATAAAGGAAGGAAACCCTTCGCAGGCCTTTGTGAGGAACTCATTGGGACCAGTCCTGACTAGAGTTGCCAGCTCCAGGTAGGGAGATTCCTGGAGATTTCCTGGTAGTCTATGGAAGCCAGGGTTTGGGGAGGGGAGAGGTCTCAGCTGAACAGAATGCCATAAAGTCCACTTTCCAAAGCAGTTATTTTCTCCGGGGGGGGGAGATCTGTTGTCTGGAGTTCAGTTGTGATACTTGATGATCTTAGGCTCCCCTTGGAGGTTGGCTACCCTAGGCATCGCAGTCAGTGCTTCAGATCAGGGTCTGCTAGATCCAGGTTCTTGCTGTAGAAGCTGAGTGGGTGATTTTGGACAAGTCACACACTTTCAGCCTGACCTACCTCACAGGGTTGTTGTGCAAATCAAAAGGGGAAAAGGAAAATGATGTAAGCTGCTTTGGTCCCCATTGCAGAGAAAGACTATTTTTCATCCTGGGAAACCATTATTGCCAATCTCCAGATGAGGGCTGGAGATCACTCAGAGTTACAACTGCTCTCCAGATGGCAGAGATCAGTTCCCCTGGAGAAAATGGTGGACTCTGGGTCCTTACACCCTGCTGAGATGCCCCCCCCCCATGACAGCCGATGTGACGAGGCAGTTAGGGCTTCAGAGTATGGTAGAGCCTGTAGGTGGTGGTGGGGGGGAGATGGAAAGCTGAAGAGTGAGGGGGAAATAAAAGTAGGTTGATGATTGGCTGGGAAGGAGATAGGGTTGCCAGCTCCAGGTGGGAAATTCCTGGAGATTTGAGGGATGGAACCTGGAGAGGGTAAGGTTTGAGGAGGGGTGGAACCTCGGACAGGTACAATGCCATAGACCCCACCCTCCCAACCAGCCATTCCCTCATGGGGAACCACTGTTGCCAATTTCCAGGTGAGGAGTGGAGATCACTCAGAATTACAACTGATCTCCAGGAGGGAGGGCAGAAGTCAGCTGCAGTCAGAGAAGCAGATAACAGTAGGTTGATGGTTAGCTGGGAAGGAGATGGGGTTCCCAACTCCAGGTTGGAAAATTCCTGGGGATATGAAGGGTGGAGTCTGGAGAGGGTGGGGTTTGAGGAGGGGTGGGACCTTAGACAGGTACAATGGCATAGACTCCACCCTCCAAACCAGCCATTTCCTCCTGGATAACAATTGTTGCTAATCTCCAGGTGAGGGCTAGAGATCACTCAAAAATACGACTGCTCTTTAGGTAGCAGAGATCAGTTCCTCTGAAGAGAATGCTAGACTCTGTGTCATTATACCCTGCTGAGGTCACCACAGCAAATTGATACTGAGCGTCCAAGGCCTTGGCACTCTCCCAGAGCCTCTTTCTAGAGCTCATTGTATTTGTTTCCACAATGGGCCTTATTCCTAGTGTGTGTGTGTGTGTGTGTGTGTGTATAGGGACAGTTTGGATTATATATGTTACAGGCAAAGTTTGAAAAGCCGGCATTGTATAGAATGCCTAGGCATTATATAGAATACCTGGTGTTTTTAGGCAATGTATGAAACATGAGATTTATTACATACTTTCCCAAGGCACTGTATATAATACCTAGGTATTCATTAGAATGACAAATGCTATTTAGGCAAAGTATGAAAAATGGTCCTGCCAATGGGGCCCAGTAGTTCCAGAGGCGGGGCTTCCCCCAAATTCTTTCCGCCCCAATAGGCGACCTGGCCCCCCTTGCTACCTTGCCAATCCCCCCCAAATGCTGCGGTGGCCACCAACTTCCCCCCCGCCTGCCACGAGTGAGGACACCCGGCTGGGACATCATGTGCATGGACCTCCCAAGGCGGATGCTTCCCTCCAGCCGCCGGTGTGTCGGTGCCCCGGCTCCCTTACCTATGCCCCGCCCCACCCCCCTCCCTCCCTGTGATGCTCCTGCTAAGCTGAGGAGTCCAGTGAGCACAGATTCTATGAGGAAATGACAAGGAAACATCCTGGAAAGGTGGCGGCGGTCGGCCCGTGGGCCCGCACATGCTACAAAAACATTCCTCTGCCTCGCTGCCGTAACTCCTGTGCCAGAAGCCAGAGACAGATACAGTTCTCGCCTCCAAAACTCCCAAGCCCCTGGCCTTAACGTGCCTTGAAACTGTGGCCCTGTCCTCACCCCCCTCCCACCTCTGCCTCAAATGCATTTGCCTTACTTCAGGAGGGATGGCTCCAGAGCAAGCTAATTTATGCTGCGCCCACAATGCTCACTCACACTTTTTTTGCCAGTGGCACACAAAGTGGAACTTCAGCTCACAATAATTCACAGCTTTGCCGGAGCATTGGAGGCACCCCCAAGTGGCAACTGTCACGTCGGGGGACACGGAGCCACAGGCTCTGCCGCCGCCGGCAGGACAGAAGCCGCTGCACAGCCGAAGAGATGAGCCGCAACGCAAGGTGGGCCCACATGGTGCGATTCTGCCACTACCCCACCCTTTGCAAAACTGAGAGCAGGGCCACGGCAATTCCACCCCCCAACATCCCCCAGCCCTCCAGGAAACGATTTGCCCCCCCAGCCCTCCGAGGAAGCGGGGGGAGAGACTCGGTGGTGGCAGGGCCATTGGGGTGCCCGCTGCCGCCGCAATTTCACCCCCCAACACATCCTCCCCAAGCTTCTCCCGACTGGCCATGGCACCAAGAGGTGTCTCCAGGCCCCCCAACCCCCGGCGCTGCTTCTCCCTCCACCGGGAGGAGCAGGACGGCACCCCCCCACACCTATGCATGACTCTTCCTCACCATCTCCACCCCGCCCTCCCATCCATCCTTCCTGTCTTCCTTCTGGCCTCCTGAGATTGGAGATCTTGCTATCACATATAGGTAGGCTGGCAGATGGTACTCTAGATCAGTGTTTTTCAACCACTGTGCCGTGGCACACTAGTGTGCCGTGAGATATTGTCTGGTGTGCTGTGGGAAAAATTCCAATTTCATCCGTAACATATGAACAATTATAAAATAAAGTATTATTATTTCATAATAAAGTAATTATAAAATAATTTCTTTGTGTTTATTTGATTCCTATTCAAGAGAATTACTTTATATATAGTCAATATAGGCACAGAGTTAATTTTTTTTAACATTTTCTAATGGTGGTGTGCCTCGTGATTTTTTTCATGAAAAAAGTGTGCCTTTGCACAAAAAGGTTGAAAAACACTGCTCTAGATGTACACAAGAAGGATGACATTAGAGTCAATCCTACTAAAGATGAAAAGGAGGTGCCAAGTTTATTTTAAATTGAGAAGCATATTGTAGCAGCAGGCACGAGGCACAACCAAAGAAAGGTCTACTCCAGCATCACTCAGAGGGGATAGTGATGACTTTTATGTGTGGAAGATCAGTCACAAATCCAACACTCTAGGCAAATATTTCATCTCATCTCCAACACAGTATTTATTAGTAGAGGCATATCACACATTATGAGCCATCAACTGATGCACATTCATATGTGAACCGGACCAAAGGTGACTCTAGCTTACACTTGGACTTCACCATGTTTTTTTAAAAATGTAAGGGTGATAGAGAGGAGACTGTCCTGTCCCTGAGAGGTAAAACTGCCACTCAGCTGTTTTCACACCTGAGCCCATGGGAGTGCTGCTCCAGCATCCAGTCTCCTTCCAGAGGTGAGTTGAGGGCTTCCTGAGGGAGAGGGCAGAGAAAAGAGGGGCATTGTCTCAGGAAGGGATCAGACAATTTCATGTGTAGTTTTGCCTGGTAGAGTGGCAGAGTGGTTTAGCTCTACCCATGGGAGTGGATAGAGTGGTGGTGATGCCTATCTGGTGATGACCAGACCTGGTAACTGCAAGTTTTAAAGAGAATTCACCACATAGTCTGTATCTAAATAATTTTTCTTTGTTGTTTTATTTAACCTCATGCTTCTTCAATCTCTGTACCCTTCATGCTCAATACAAAACTTGCCTCACGGCAGCAACCCAAAACCTTTACCATTGGTACCCTAAGAATATCTTGCAACTGAGGAGAATGCTCATATCACAAAACCAAGCAGGTTCCCCAGATTCATCAAAGAGGCAGTGTGGGCTCCCTTGGGTTCAAGAAGGGGCCTATCACAACTAGTAACTGGTTTATTTTTGTTTGACTGGTTAAGAATATGTTCAAAAGTGGCATGGTGTTGTGTCCTAGCTGCCATTAAAAAAAATTATTCAAAATATGTAAAGAAATATGAACGTTGTACAAAACAGAAGAAATTAAAATTAACCTACTTGTTGCAACATGGTAGGCTTGAATGACATTTTGAATTACATTTCATTACATTTTTCACGCAAAGACATTTCATATTTTGGCACTTTGTTTTACACATACATTTGACGAATCCTTGGCCGCTTCCACTGGACTGAGCAATTGCAACTGACCAGAGAGGAATTTCATGGTCAGGAATATCTTCAATTCTAAGCAAGTTCTTAGGGCATAAAGTGAATTGTGATCTCGCATATACTTGTTTTAAAATCCCTTCAGAAATTCCAAGTCGGTAGAAACCATCCTCTGTCACACTCATTACAACGGCCAATATATTGTGCGAATCACCTCGCCACTTGTTGACGTCAGGAATAGGAACTCGCACAGTAGTTCCCAAAGGAGCAGTGGGAAATTTTATTTCCGAATTCATTTTCATTCTTTTGGCTTGTATGTCCAGATTGATTTTAGAATTTATTTTACCTTCAATGGCATTTTCAGTTTTGAAACAAAGGGTGCACAAAATATCCATGTCATCATCTTTACTCGCATGGCCACAGAAGGTATGAATTTTTTGACGACACTTTTTGCATGCAGGTGCATCACTCGTTTCCTTTAAACACACAGAACAGGTATCAGAAACGGAAATCTCTTCGGTAAGCATGTCTTCATCATGTTGGTTTAATCCACGATTGACTATAATCTCATCCATGTTTTTTTAAAACAGGCTCTTTGTCTTGCTTAATCTGAGTAGTTTCATCTTTTTCCATTGTTTGGACGCTTTCTATTACTTTTTCTAGCTGCTCCTTTGTATTTATGTCTTTTAAAACATCTTCTGGTAGAAAAGACATTGTAAGCCCTACTTTAGGTTTGCAGCCCAAAAGAGCTTCGTATGGTGTTCTTTTGATCCCAGAATGATAAGCTCTATTTTTCATAAATTGAACGAAAGGCAGTTCAAATACTGTTTTTTGCACCATTAACTCAAATTTTGGACAGTTCATCGTCGAATCGTTGTTTCATGTCCACAGACCATGACTCTTTCTCCAACA
This sequence comes from Gekko gecko, assembly GCA_029375565.1. NCBI lineage: Eukaryota > Metazoa > Chordata > Lepidosauria > Squamata > Gekkonidae > Gekko > Gekko gecko. Next base: position 71,631,193 of record JAPDNY010000005.1, on the reverse strand, counting down.
CTGCAGCTTGCTCCACCATTTTCATGGAGTATAGTCAGGGGTCTTTTTGTAGGAAAAGAAGTGCAGGAGCTCATTAGCATAACTCATTAGCTTATGTCACACACCCTGACATCATTAGAAGTGTCAGAAGGCCACACACCCCGACATCACTGGAAGTGTCAGAAGGCCACATCCCGTGACATCACCAGAAGTGTGTCAGAATGCCACACCCACTGCTCCAGCTCCACTGGCCTGTTTTGGATTGCTAGCTATTGGGGGGGGGGGAATGAGAAGATCTGCCCTCACAGAGAAGCCGGAGCTGGTACCTGAATAAAACTTGGCCTTAAAGGTGACACTGGACTGGAGAAAACACACACACAAACCCACCTCCAGAAGCAATGCTGCCAAGGGAGAGAAAGGGGCAGCTTCCCCCTCCCCCTCTGGCTGGAAAGAACTTGAAGGGCTCAGCAGCAGAAAACACACAGCCTCGGCAGCAGGAGTCCATGGAAAGGCACCAAGGCAATGCTGCTGAGGGAGAGAAAGGGGGCAGTCTTCCTTCCTGTCTCTGGCTGGAACTTGCAGGGCTCTAGCAGCAATACACACACACAGACACACACAAACCCAGCTCAGATCCTCTACCTGGAAGGAACGTGCAGGGCTCCAGCAGCAGAAAGCACACCCACCCAAACACACACCTCCCTTTCTCAGGCTGGAACTTGCAGGGCTCCAGCAGCAACACAACCCGGTTGGGAGCCCTGGCAGTGGAAGGCTCATGGTAGGGGCCACCGAGGGAGAAAGTCAAGGGGTGACTCACCTCTGGAATGACTTCTGAGTCCTGATGGGGTGGGGCAGCAACAGCGTGGGTCAGGCCCCGAGCAAGTGCAGCTCGTGGGAAGTGAAACACAAGGGGGGAGCAAATCAATACACGGCTGCAGGGGAAAATGTGGGGGGAGGAAAGGGGGATAAGGAAAGCAGGAAATAAATTCAGCTATTAAATGGAGCAGGGGAAAGAGGAAGAGGGGGAGAGGAAGGGGGCTAGGGGGAGGGAAGGGAGCAATTAACAAATAGATCAAGGAGGGAAATGAGGCTATAGGAGGGGAGGCGCAGATGAGATGGGACGGATGGGGCAGGGCGAGTGCACAGAGGATGGGGCAGCTCTCCTCCAGCTGGGTGGGAGACAACAGTGAGGGGAGGGGGAAGGGCTGGGATGGCCCGGCCGAGGCCAGTTGCTGAGGAAGCATCCTGTACCTCTTTGCCTGTCCCCGCCTCCTGGGCCACCAGGGGCCACTTGCCTGGGCAGAGCCGAGCTCCAGCAGGGGCCAGGGCTGTGCTGTCCTGCACAGCGCAGCACTCAGCATTTCTCTATGAAATGCTGCTACACGTGCTGCTGCTGGGGGCGGGGCTTGCAGTCTTAACTGCCGGAGCACCGCTCCTGCGCGCTCCAGCTCAAAAAGACCCCTGAGTACAGAAAAAAACTAATTTTGTGGTGAGCAAAGTAAAGCTGTGTATTTTGACACTCCCGAAAAAAATTCTAAGCCTGAGGCGTACGTTAAAAGTCACGTGCCTTGCCGTGTGATCTTCGAAACCAATCAGAGATGTACTGGAGAGGAGTCCGGGGGGGGAGGGCTCCGGAGGGTGCACCGCTGCGGCATGGGCCTCCGGAGAGCAATCCGGGGGGCAGGGAGGGCTCCGGAGGGCCCGCAGCCGCGGCGTGGGCCTCCGGACAGATGTCTGGGGGGCAGGGGGGCTCCGGAGGGCCCAGTGCTGCAGTGCAGGCCTCTGGAGAGCAGTCAGGGGGGCAGGGGGGCTACAGAGGGCCTGCGGCGGTGGCGCAGGCCTCCAGACAGGTGTCCAGGGGGGCAGAGAGGGCTCCGGAGGGCCCGGCACCATGGTGTGGGTCTCCGTAGAGGAGTTGGGGGGGCTGGGAGAGCTTCGGAGGCCTGACTTCATACTTTGCCGGTTTCTCATTTGGCATTCTGTAGAATGCCTAGGAAATGTGTAAAAAATGAATAGTTGCATACATTGCCGGCTAGTTTTAGGTATTCTATACAATGCCTAGGCATTCTATACAATGCCGGCTTTCGAACTTTGCCTGTAACATATAGATTGGGGAGCTGGGGGTAGGCAGAGAGTGTTCCTTATCCTGTTTTAAATGCCACCAGTCATTCAAACTACGGTGTGACATGGTAATCTGGCCAAAACCTGTAGGCTCCATAGGTGTGGATAATACACATGGAGACACATTTATATGATATATCCACAGTACACATTAATTTCTAAAATATCATGCTGATTAATACACAAACAACAAAGAAAATGTGTTGATTTTTAAGGGAAAATATGATATGAAGAAACAAACATGATGCCCGACTAAAACATCATGAGTTCAGTTTACACAAGGGAGACGTGAAATTACAATAGGAAATTGCAGATCAAAACAGCATGGATGAGAAATCTGAAGTCACTCAATATCAGTCTCAGGAAGGCCTCTGTTTCAATGAATGTGCTGTTCAATACTGAGCTGGGTTTGTAGACTTCAGTAACATTCCTATTGCTTTCTTTGGACTGGGATATCCTTAGTATGAAAGAAATCCATTCAAGAATGAACAGTATCCAGAGAGTTGATAGCAGAATGAATAAAGAATGGCACACATGTGCAGGTTTTATAGTGCATTAAGCTAGAACACAGGGCTATAGAAATATGTTTATCTCCAAATTATCATGCAATAAACTGTTTCTTGTCTGATAGCATCAACAACCTGTTATTTAGCATAACAACAGACCACACACATTCAACAAACAGAATTATTAGGATGAACAGAGATTTCTGCATCAGAAGGCAATTAATCCTTAGCAAAAAAGATCTTTTGAAATCACATAATTATAGTTTCTGGAAAAGGTATTTTAATAAATTTGTTGCATTCTGAAAAGCTGGATCCCACTATTTTCTGCTTATCAAAAAATGATGCTTAGTGCACTGTGATTACAGAGCTGGATAGTGATGTGAAAGAGAAGCATGCTGTTCTAGACAATCACCTTTATTATATTTCGTGGAGATGTTAATAAGCACGGAGGGAGGATGAACAAAGCAACATTGATATGTGATGAAGGGGCAGAAGAAATGCACTCCTGATATTACAAATAGAGAAGCCTAGAGAAAACATTCCCATCATGATCAGCATGTTATTAAATAGATGGATGCGTAACAAAAACTCCATGATGATCAGGCTTCTGTAGCTTTCCAGGTGCACCCAATTGCTGGTATGTACTTTGCCTAATTAAAATTCCTCACTCTTAATTCCTTTTCACTCTCTCATTTATAATATCCACTTTGGGATATTTACATTTCTTTCTCAATCTCTTGTTTAATTTGAGGAATATGAGTAATTCTAAATACAGCTGTATTAGCTTTCTCTTGTTGACTTCCTTTGCAAATAGACAGCTTCTACTTTGACAAAAACCCCATGTAATTTGCTGGGCTGGATGACCCTCTCACAGTTCTAAGGCATAATTCTCATTTGAGATATGATCATCCTCCCTTTGAATGTCCAATGATCCAAGGGAGGGAGACGAGAGCTTTGTTTTGTGGGAATACTTGGTAAAGTCTCCTACTGCAGATATTTAAAGCTTGGACATAGTTGGAGGGGTGAAACTAAAGGTTTTTGGCTCAGTCTGTGGCTTGCAACCATAGCCTTGATTTTAGTGGACTAATCTAGAGCAAACAAGCCCACTTCTCCCTTGTATTTTTGTTCATTTTGCTCTTGATCTTAGCCAAAAAGCCAAGAAGCATTTTTAATTGATTTTTATACTGTGTTTTATCTATATTTGTTTAAATTGTATTGTAAACTGCTCTGGGTCTCCACTGGGGAGAAAAACATAATAGAAATATACTCAGTAAATAAATGAACATAATACTTCCATGTCATATCTATTATTTATCTGAGCAATATCTTTAAGAACAACAAGTAACAATATATCTAATTCTCAACAGTCCCCTCTGCAAGCGGATACTTATTTCTGCAAACAGAGGCCACAGAGGGCACAACAGGTTTTTCTACAGACTCAGGGGACTCTGTGGGTCTGCAGATAAATCCAAAAAGTAAAAAAAACTTCAGGGAGGGTTGAATTCCCTCAATACCTTTTGAAATGGCCGCCTCAGGGATCTACTCTAGGTCCTGCTGCATCGACAATGAGAGACAGACTGGCTGATAGCCAGAGAGAGACAGAGACAGAGAGAGGAGGAAGCAAAAAGCAGAACTGGAGCTGGGATTGGGTAGGATTCCTCCTGCAGTATGAATGGTAAAATAATCTGAGCTTCTCACCCCTACCTCTTTTGCTACGAGCTCCACTGTCCCCTTAAAACTTTCTCATGGGGGGAGGCTTCTAACTGGTTCTGTCAGTAAAAGGCAGAGGAAGGGGGCAGGGCCCTTTCCAGGCCTATTTTGACCTTTCAGAGAGGCATCCTTTGGGCCAGGCCTGACAAGAGTTGCCAGTGCCAGGCTGGGAAATTCCTAGAGAAGTTGTGGTGGAGTCTAAGGACGGCTGGGTTTGGGGAGGGAAAAGGCCTCAGCTGGATATAATGCCACAGAGTTCGGCCTCCAAAGCAGCCGTGTTCTCCAGGGAGACAGATCTTTGCTGTCTAGAGTTCAGTGGTAATTCTAGGAGATCTCCAGGTTCCATCTGGAGGTTGGTAATCCTAGGCCTGGCTGCACCCTCTGGGTGACTTGATACCACCTGATTTGCATGACTCAACTAGGTCTGGCTGTTTGCTACTGTTCAACAGCAGCCAGTGTAGTGCAGCAGTTAGAGCTTCAAAGTAGGGTCTGCAAGACCCGGGTTCAGATCCCCATCTTACAATGGAAGCTGACTGGGTGATTTTGGATCAGTCACTTTCAGCCTAACCCACTTCATAGGATTATTGTGCAGATAAAAAGCAGGAGAGAATAATGTAAGCTGCTTTGGTACTCACTGTGCAAAAAGATTGTAATTTTCCTTGGAGAAGCTGTGTGTGTGTGTGGGGGTGGAGATAGAAAGCTGAAGACAGAGAGGCAGATAAAGGTAGTTTGGCTGTTGGGCGGAAAGGAAATAGGGTTCCAGGTTGGGAAATTCCTGGAGATTTGAGGGGTGGAGCCTGGGGAGGGTGTTATTTTAGGAGGGAGGAACTTCAGAGTGGTATAATGCCATAGATTCCACCCTCCAAACCAGCCATTTCCCTCACGAGAACTACCATTGCCAGCCTGCAGGTGAAGGCTGGAGAGCACCCAGAATTACAACTGCTGTCCAGGTAAAATGGCTGCTTTATAGGGTTGAGACTATGGCATTGTACCCTGCTGAGGCTGCTTCCCTCCCCAAACCTCACTGTCCCAAGGCTCCACCCCCAAATCCCCAGGAACTTCCCAACCTGGAGCTAGCAGTCCTAAGGTGACTTGATCTCTGTAGCTGGGAGTCTATTGTGATTCCCAGAGAGCTGCCACTGCTGCTGGGAGTGGGGAGAAGAAGCAGGTGGCTGGCTGGGAACATCTCCACTACTGTTGCTGTTGTGTGGGGTGAGGGAGGAAGCAAGCAGGAGGCTGGGAGGGTGATGGAATGTGGGGACAGAAAAACAATGAGAATGATGAGGGCCAGAAAGAGAGAGGAAGTAACATGCCTGGAGGAGAGATAGAGTAAGAAAAGAAGCAGAAGGGAGAAAGAGTGTGAGAGAAGTGGGGGAGAGGGGAGGAAGCAAAGGTGTGAGGAATGGGATGACTGCCCCGCAAGTTTCTTGAGTCCCCACTTGTATTCACATACAGATGAATATGTCCATTTAGTCTGCTTAGACGTTAAGTTACAACAGCACACATACCCATAACAGACATAATCTTTAAATAATTCCAATGACAAAGCACCAGATTTGTTTCCAGTTATGTCTTGACTAAGATGACTTTCCAGTATGCATCAGCCATTTCATATGTATTTCAAGATAATATAGTTTGCATGCTCTGCACAACTGTTACAACACTGACCGGACATGCCATTAGACTCTTAGAAGAAACTAGATGGGGACTAAATATTTCTCAGTTCAACAACCCAGGTATGTAAAGTGTTTCCAAAGAACATGATAGTTCAGTGGAATACCTCCTGCTGCCTTTTCTTTCATAACATCCCAATTAAGAGAAAAATTAGTATATAGAAAGGGTACCCACAGCAAAAAACAAAAAAGTGAATGATTTTAGCAAAGAATACATATATTTTTACTAATTTCTAAATTCCACAAACATCTGTAGGACCATATGGCATAGAGGACAATTGTAAACGGGTATTTTATCATACTGAGGCTGAGATGCAGCAAAATACTACACGCTCATAATACATACAAGATCTCAAGGTGGTTTTTCAGCTCTCTCTCTCTTTTTTTTTTTAAGAACGTTATGAATTGGAATAAACATTACTCCAGATAACAGCCTAACACTTTGTAGTTAAATAACTATCACAAAACTTTGGGATGTATAAAGTGATTGTTTTTTGTAAATCTCACTTTTTGTTTCTGGAAAGCAGAACAGGAAGAACAGCCATAGAGCAGAAAAAATCTTTCAAGTGAAGAGATGAGAGGCTAGAGAAAGAAGTCAGTGGTGATCACAAGCCAGACACAAATGAAGGTGGACAGATGGAGTTAGTTCAGATTGCAATTTGTAAATTATTAAGTGAGACTGGGAGGTTAGTGGATACGAAGATGTTAGAAACAATTTGAATTAACAATTCTGTTAAGATAGAACAGCTACAAAAAACGTCTACTGAGTACCATCCAGTTCCATTAAAACAATTGTCATTTTGCCACTGACTTTTCTAAAATTAATTCTTCTTCTGTCCTCCCATTATTTCTCTTATTTTAAACAGTTTCTACTTTATTTTTGTATGTTCTAAATAAGTCCTTTAAAGTGCTTTCTATGTTGTATCTGAAATAGAGACAGTAACAACAACAACAATATGCCAAAAAAACTAGAGTCATAACTGGAAGATCATTCATTCCAATCCCCTCTTAATTCATGGATAAACAAACACAGGATCCTGGACAGATGGTAATCTGGCCTCAGTTTAAACATCTCTAATGAATGAGAGTCAACAGTCTCCTGAACGGTCTGATTCACTGTTGACTAGCTCTTACTGTTAGGCAAAATGGCCCAGGAAAATTCCCCTTTCCCTACCCCTGCCACACTACACCCCTTGATGGAGGAAGGATTGGATGATGGCACTGGCCAAACTCAACCAGGGCCAAGGCTGTAACATGTGAGATCAGTCATACCTCATCAGGAACTGCTATATGCAAGTCCCATCTCATACAAGGTGACTCTGGGTGGGGTGAGCCTCAAGCAAGGTAACAGAAGTTTTGTGTCTGGTGGGTGGCTTCAGGTACAGAGAGGTTAGACAAACCTTGACTCCCATTGTGTGCCCCTGAGTGAGGTGAGTCTCTTCTTTCATTGGCCACCCCAGTGAGACAAGACTAGCTTCACCTAGGGCCAGGTGGCCCCCATCTCAGACTCACTTTTCAGAGTGGCAATGATCACCAATCCTCCTCTGGAGATCCTCTTGTTCCTTCTTCTACCTTCTGGGAGAAGAAATTGTTTACAAGGCAAGAAAGTAATTTAAGATTCCCAGGAGGTCAGGATAGTTTAAACCAGCCATTACTACTGTTTGTCTTGGTTCTGTAACAGTTCTGTAATTTGTTGAAGGGAAGCATCATCCCTTCCTTCTGTTTGGTTGTTCTGTCTGTAAAATACTGGAACAATACCACCATTGTTTCTTTCTCTTTCTTTTCTTACCCAGATGCTTTAAATAGGTCTTCTGTTCTCAGATTCATTGATTTTTTTGCAGGGTGTTATGTATGGAGCCTGAACTGTACTGGCAAAAGGACTTAGCTTGGGATAAATGACAATAGATTGCTAGGATCCTAGAAAGGGCCATTAGGGAGACAGGGATCCTGGAGTAAACCAACTGGGAAAAAATAGAGTGTAAATAGCCTACCGTTGGGAGTGGGGTGTGTTTTGGGGGTAACCTTTTTCAGGCGTAAAAACCCAGCTTCAGCCAGGGATTTCCAGTCTTCTTTCCCTTGCTGAATCACTAATAAAATATGAGCTGATCATTTGAATGTAGCTGAACCCAGTATATTTCACAGAGGTATTGTAAAATATAATACTCAGGGCTATTTGGGGGCAGGAATGCACAAGAACAGAGTTCCAGCTGGCTCCTGAGTTGGCCACGCCCAGCAGGAACTCATTAGCATAATAGGCCACACCCAACAGCAGAAACTCATTAGGATTGGCTACATTTGGAGTGTGTGGCCTAACATGCAAAGGAGTTTGTGCTACAAAAAAAGCCCTGGGTTTTGACAACAAACAAGGTAAACAAAATAAGAAGCAAAAGGTGGGTGTGGCTGGATGACCACACTTCTGGTAACAAGACTGATTTCACACTAGCTTTTGTCCTGGGCTCGCTGCTCCTTTCCCTCCACTTCTTCTCCAATTTCACACCATTTGTCCCATGGCCGCCTTTTGACCTGCAGCTTCCCCCCATTTTGCTCCAGCTCAACTCAATCCTTGATTTGCCAGAAATTTCCTGTTGCCAAGTGGAGAAAAAGTGGGAGGGGGAAGGGGAGGGATTGAGGGTGAAGACAGGGGAGTGGGAGGAGGGAGGATGCAGGAAGCCACAGGAAACCTCACCAAGGAACTCAAACTCTGGGAGCAGATTGAAAACAGCCACATGCTAAGAACTCTAATGCAAAATCAGTTTAAAAGGTCCAGAGCAAACTGCCCCACCAGTGAATAGGGGTAAGTAATATGTGCAAAATCAGCCCAATAGTCTGAAAAGCCAAGCCCTTGCCAATGAGACCAGCTGTATAGCCAGATGTTGGCTTCCACTATCCTACTTTTTCCCCAGCACCATGACCTTCAACAGGAAGGAGCAATGTCACCACAGCACAATAAGATGCTGGGAAATTATAGGTGTCTAAGTTTTATTCTTCATGGACGACATTTAGAGGTTTTCTGGTATCAGTAGAGATGTCATTGTTTCAGAGTGTTGCACTAATAGCATCATTGTAATAGGGCAGATCTCACTTTTTAGCTCACTAAATGATGAATACAAAAAATCTCTCATTCTATTATTACATGATTGTTAATATTTTGAGTTCCTTTCCACCCAACTTAGGGTCTCCAAGGCAGTAAACAATGAAAAACATTAAAACAAGCTTAAATACAAGCACACACAATTTAAAATAATTTAAAACATCATATGCATACTTAGGCACATGAACAGGAAAGAGGGTCAGTCAGAATCAGTGAGGAAATGTCAAACAAAACAGAAAAGTCTTCACTTGCTGTCTTAAGACAATGATAGAAGAGGATGGAAGTAGTTTCATAGTATTTTGGGAAATAATTCCATAGTTTTGGTGCCAAAACTGAGAAGGCCCTTTCTTGGGTTGCCACCTGTCAAGCTACGGTTGCCATCCCCCTGGTTGGGTTGGGTTTCCCCCTGATTTTGGGGGCTCCAATTCACTGCTGACCAGCTGGCCAGTGGCGGAAGCCCCACCTCGAAACAGCCGCCTGCCACATTGGCATTGCCAGCATGGTGAGGTCACCTGTCACTGACATCAGGGGGGTGACTCTCTAGTTTTTGTTCAAAGTCTATAGTTTTGAGAGCAAAAAACCATAGAGTTTTGCCCTAAAACTAGAGCACCCCCCATGTGAGCAACACAATGGCTGTGATCACACTGGAGGCTTGGTGCGATATGGTGCTGCCTCTAATTGAACTGGGTTAAAGTGTAGTGGGATATATCAGTCACACAGCACACCCTGCTGTGGGTTACCCACGGAGACATCCTGTGGTAAAGCATCCACATTATTGTGGCACCTCAACCACAGAGTGAATTGCAAAAAAAAAAAAAAAAAAAATCCAAAATCCATGTACGTGCACAGTGCGCATGAGCACACATGTGCCTATAGACAATTAAAAAAAAAAAAAAAAACATCTCCCTAGCAGCAGAATGGATCTGCAGGTTCAGACTGCCAAATCTGTTCTGCGCACACTCCCCCAGGTTCAGACGTCTGGCCATGAGCAATGAATGCATGGGGAAACAAAAGCACCACTTTGGAAGTGGTGGCTTTTTAACCTGGCTCTAAGTCATCCTCTGACGGGGTGAGTATGCCCAGGGAATGCCTGACATATGTGGCTGTGTGACTGGGCCCATATAATCCGTTTGTAAAATGTGCCTATATTGGGCTAAACTGCCAGTCCGAACACAACCAATGACATCACTCTCGGTGACGTCATCTGTTCCGCGGCAGAAGATCCCAACAAGGACCTGGGAGCCTCCCGCTGGATCAGAGGTAGGACCTGGCAATCCTATGTCAAACAAATGAACTCCGTACCTCATGTATAAGATGTATAAGTGATAGGTAGATTCATACAGAAGTAGATGGCCCTTGCTGGCTCCAAACAGTATAGGGTTTTAGAAGTCAATGCCAGCATCCTGAACTGGGCCCAGAAGTAACTTGGGAGTTCCTACAGATGGAACAAGGTTAGAGTGATATGTTATGGAGCTGACAACAACTTCAAATATTTTAGGCATCCTGAGGCACTGATGACTCAATACAACTCCAAGTTAAACTAAACTACTAGAGTCAAGTTATTTTGCTGATCTCACATATTTCAGAAGTAGCTTCTACAGTAATGTGAAATGGAGTTGCCCTCATATTTGAAATGTCTGAGCATTGCTCAAGGCAGACATTGGCAACTGAAGGAAAGAGACTGCAGTGAGCAGGAGAGAAACAAAAATGACTGACAAATCTTCATATATCATCAGATGTTTCATGTAGAAGCTTAGCATTTGCTGAAGGAAATAAAAACCAATTAAATAGTTTCCAATTGTAAAGGGCTTGATAACCTATGAATATATATGAGACCATGGAGATTCTTTTTTAACTTGTTACATATTTTCTAAAAAAACAGGAGCAATTTATCATCTGCTGTTATTTTACTAGATTAAGAAAGGAAAAGTATGTTAAAAATTCAATGTGAATGATCTTCATGAAAGTGCATCTATACACAGAATTGTGCCTAGGAGAGTAAGAGCGTGCCTTCCTTCATCACAGATTAGCTACAGCTACCTCCCAAAGAAACATTTGGATTAGGGATCAAATCAGGCAGATTTGGGCTTCAGTACCTCTCATTTGAGAGAAATAATACTTGCAGAATGTCATTGATGTTCAGAGAAAAAGAAGGCATGTATGTGCACACATAGGGGGAAATAAGAAAAATTGAAGGAGAGGCCTGGAAGAGAAGTATTAAAGAAAACATGGAGCCTAGGGAAGCATGGCAGAAAGAGGAAAAAGAACTGGAGGAAATGTATGAGCCAGAAAGGTAATCCAGTTTCAAATATGCACTACCATAGGGCTTCCGTTTCTACAAGGACTGTGCCTAGCACAGGTGGGAAGGGGAGAAGGGGGGAATGTGCTATTGGTGGGAAGGGGGGCAAATAGGCACCAAGCGTTTAATTTTTTATGTGCTTTCTAATGACTAGTTTACCCAGTCTCAGAGCCACTCCCCCCCCCGCTCAGATACTGTTGTTCCAAAGAATGAGCATCTCTTTCGTGAATTACAACTCATCTTTCTTTCTGCCTGTTGTTGGTAAATACATTTTATTATTGGATATATTTTCATGTTCATACAATTTAAACAAACCAATACATATCCATTTTCTTTCACCCTCCCCCCCAAACAAGGCTTCCCGCAATGCTTCAACCCCATAATGACTCTCTATTTAGTTACATTTACTACTAAACTTATTTTCTTTTACTAATGGTAACAATTCAAAGGTCTAAATCTCTTTCAATTTCTCCTCAATAGCTGTCAAAACAAATCAAACCACGTTTGACATCCCAATTTTTCAACAAGTATTCTTGAAAGTCTTTCCAATCTTCGAAAAAGGTTTCGTCTTCTTCGTTGTTTAGTTTTCTTGTTATTTTGTCCATTTCTGCCATAAACAAAGTCTTTTTAATCCATTCCCATATTTCAGGTATCTTATCTTGTTTCCAACATTGAGCAAAAGTCAATCTAGCTGCTATAATCAAGTACCATAATAATGTTCTCTTGGTTACATTTACTTCTTCCATTTTAAGACCTAGCAATAACATCTGTGGGTCTTTCTTAAAAGTACATTTCAGAATTTTTTGTATCTCATTGTGGATCTTAGTCCAATAACATACTGCTTTATCACATGTCCACCACATATGGTAAAAAGACCCTTCATTTTTCTTACATTTCCAACATTTGTTAGACATACTTTCATTTATAATAGCAATTTTTTTGGGCGTCATATACCATCTATACATCATTTTATAACAGTTCTCTTTAACATTTACACAAGTTGAAATTTTCATTGACTTTTTCCACAAATATTCCCAAGATGTCATAAGTATCTCGTTATTAATATTTACTGCCCACTTTATCATTTGCTCTTTTACTATTTCATCCTCAGTATACCATTTCAATAAAACCTTATACAGTTTTGAAATCATTTTTTTACCCTTTTCAATCCATACAGTTTCAATTTCAGTATAATTTTCTCTAAAACCATGTTCTCTTTTGTCTGTTTTAAATAAATCATAAATCTGTCTATACTTCAACCAATCATATTCAAATTCAACATCAATTCTATCTTTTAGTACAAAGTTTTTCCCTTCCAATTTTAAGAGACTTTTGTAGGGTAACCAATCTAAACCCTGGTTTCTTGAATATGGATTAATCACTTCTGCTGGTACTATCCAAAGTGGTCTTTCTTCCGAGAAGAATTTTCTATATCTCATCCAAGTCTCGAACAGTGATCGTCTTATGAAGTGGTGTTTGAAAAACTTATCAATTTTCACTTTTCCATACCATAAATATGCATGCCATCCAAACTTATTGTCATGACCTTCTAAAGCCAATAACTTTTTATTCTCAAGGTTAATCCACTGCTCCAGGCATGTTAAGCAGACGGCATCATAATACAGTTTTAGGTTTGGTAATTGTAGTCCTCCTCTTTCCTTTGTGTCACATAAAATTTTCATTTTAATCCTTGGCTTTCTTCCTGCCCATACAAACTTCGATAGTTCTTTCTGCCACGTATCCAGTATTTTCCTTTGTTTTAATATTGGAATAGTCTGAAATAAAAACATCAAACGCGGCAAAACATTCATTTTTACAGTTGCAATTCTTCCCAATAATGATAGATTCAAGGTATCCCATTTCTTCATATCTTGCTGGATCTTGTGCCAAACCTTTTCATAATTATTTTTAAACAAATCAATATTTTTCATAGTCAATTCAATTCCTAAATATTTGGTCTTTGTAACTACTTCACATTGGATTTTCTCCTGAAGTTCCATTTGTCTCTGCTTCGTCATATTTTTACACATCACTTTCGTTTTGCTTTTATTGACATAAAATCCCGCAACTGTTCCAAATTCTTCAATTTTTTCCATCAATTGTGGTATATTCTCAATTGGATCTTGAATCATAAACATTACATCATCTGCAAAAGCTCTATATTTATGCACAAAGCCTTTTACTTTAAGTCCTTCAATGCCATTGTCTTTTCTTATCTCTATCAATAATATTTCCAATATCCAGATAAACAGTAACGGAGATAACGGGCAGCCTTGTCGTGTTCCCTTTTGAACTTGGAAAAAGTCTGTTCTTTCTTTGTTTATGTTCAAAGCTGCTTTCTGTTCTGAATATATTGCCACAATCATATTTAAAAAGGACTGTCCTATATCCATTTTTTCAATTACTTGCAACATGAACTCCCAATTTAAATTGTCAAAAGCTTTTTCCGCATCTAAAAGAGGAATCCAACTTCTTTTTCTGGATGTTTATCATAGTATTCAATAGCATCAATCACCACTCTCAGATTGTCTCTAATTTGTCTATTTGGTAGAAAACCAGCTTGTTCTTCCACTATAACATCTTTCAAATATTTTTTCAACCTTTCTGAGATTATTTTTGCAAATATTTTGTAGTCATTATTTAGTAGCGATATTGGTCTATAATTCTTTACGTTAGTTAAGTCCAAACCTTCTTTAGGTATAAGTGAGATATTTGCTTCTTTCCATGAATCTGGGATCCGTTTAGTCCTTCTTATCTCGTTTGACAGAAGCACTAAAATAGGGGTTAGCTCCTCCTTAAATTTCTTATAAAATTTTGCTGTAAAGCCGTCTGGACCTGGAGCTTTGCCCAACTTTGCGTCTTCTATCGCCCTTGTTACTTCTTCTTTTGTTACTAGTCCATTTAATAATTCTTTAATTTGTTGTCCCAGCTCTGGTACTTCAATATTCTCCAAATATCTCTTAATTTTCTGTTGGTCAATTCCTTTCTTTTTAAACAATTTGGCGTAGTATTTGAAAAAAGTTCTTTTTATGCCTTTCAGATCTACTACATCTTTCCCATCTTCAATAATCTTGCTTATAAAATTCCTTTCTTTTCTATTTTTCAATTGCCACGCTAAAAATTTTCCTGGTTTATTTGCACCCTCAAATGCTTTTTGCTGTAATTTCTTCAAATTCCAATATAATTCTCTATTTAGTAGAACATTCAGTTGATCCTGTAGAAAGTGGATCTCTTTAATAATTTTTTTCTTCCCTGGTCTTTTCTTCAGTTCCTTTTCCTTTTGTCGAATTTTTTCATGAAGGTCATTTTGTTGTTGCATCCTTTGCTTTTTATCTTTAGAGTTCAGAGAGATAAGCAAACCTCTCATTACCCCTTTGTATGTATCCCATACAACCTGTATATCAGTACCTTTGTCCAAATTCATTTCAAAAAAAAAATCGTTTCTTTAAAGTCTCATTAATCAATTTTTGGTCCAATAAGTCCTCATTGATTCTCCAGTATAGTTGTTTTGATTTTTCTTTAGATGTCCAAAGTAAAGGATTATGATCTGAGTTATTTTTCGGTAAAATTTCAATTTTATGAGTTTTTAGCGCCATCTCCTCTGACATCCAAATCATATCAATTCTAGAAAAGGAACTATGCCTGTTGGAGTAAAATGTATAATCCTTTGTCTTAGGGTTCCACTTCCTCCAAACATCTTCTAGTTTCTCTTGCTTCATCAGCTGGAAAAATTTTTTGGCAGTTTTCCAACTGCCTCTCCGATTGCATTAGACTTTCTGTCCAATACGTTGTTGACCGTGCCATTGAAATCTCCTGCAAAGACAATTTGATCATAGTTTAGACAGTCCAACTCTCTTGTCAAATCATTGAAAAAAGTCTCTTTTGCACCATTGGGTGCATATATGTTTACAAGCAATGTCTTTTTTCTGTACATCATTATTTCCACGCCAACGTATCTTCCTTCCTTATCTGAGAAGATTTGTTTAGGTTCCAAATCTTTAGAAATATATATCACTGTTCCTTTTTTCTTATTAATTGCTGATGAATGAAATTCTTCTCCCAATTTTTTATTAATCAGATATTTATTATCTTGTTTCCTAATATGTGTTTCTTGCAAACAAATTATGTTACATTTTTGTTTCTGTAGCCAATGATTCACTAATCTTCTTTTGTTTGGTGAATTTAGTCCATTTACATTCCAAGATAAAAATTTGTAATCCATCATTGTTTTGGATTAAATGTCTTTAAAATCATCAAAATTGCTCTCTTTGAATCTGAGCATATCTCCTTCTGTTTTGATTGTAACTCTCACTGAGTTGTACGAAAATGATAATCCATGTGGAATCTCCCATCTAAACCTGATGCTCAATTCTCTTAACCTGTCTGTTAATTTCTTAAATTTCTTTCTGTCTTGTAAAATCATTCTCGGAATTTCTCTTAAAATTATTATTTTCTTTCCATTAATTTCCAACGGTTGTGTAAACTGCTTCTTGAAAATGTCTTCTTTCATTTTTGTAGTCACAAATTGAACAATCACATCTCTGGGTAATTTCTTTCTCTTGGCATAAGCTGAGTTTACTCTGTAGATTAGGTCAAAGTCTGACTCCAAATCTCCTTGATCTTCCCCTATATAAGTTGTCAGAGTATTAATTACTAAGGCCCAAATATCCTGATCTTCCTCCTCTTCAATTCCTCTCAATCTCAAATGGTTCTGAGTAGCTCTATATTCCATTATGGACTCCAGTCTTGTATTTTCTTGTAGGGATCTTTTAACTTTCTGATCCATTTCTTCTGATTTTGTCACCAGACTTTGAACCTCTTTTTTAACTTCTTCCGTATCTTTTTTTATCCCTGCCACTTCTGTTAGTACCAGTTCTTTCAACTCTTCCATATTTTTTTTCTGTACTTGAACTTGCACTTGCTCTATTTGCTCCAGTTGTATTTGTAGCTGTTGTTGCAACTGTGATTCTATTTGCTTTCCCAAAGTCTGCACCACTTCTGTCATCCTTTTCTCCATCGCCTCCATGGCAGCCTGCCATTCTTTTTTTCTTTTGCGGTCATTCTTGGACTTGGTGATGAGGCAGCCCTTGGTCTTGGTCTCAAATCCGTCTTGGAGGCAAATTCAAAACTAATCAGTCCTTATATTATCAATCTTAAAGTCCAATCGCCACCTTTATAACTTTATCCAGTACTTTTCCAGTTCAAAAATAACTTTTTAAAATTTAGTCCTCCTCAAAATGGCGGGCGCAATTTCTCTATGGTTTTCTGGCTAGAGTAGGCTTCTTCGAAACTTCCTGTTTAGCTGTCCGTCACTGTAATCCAACTTCCGGTGTTACACTCTAAAACGTCCATCTACATCCAGCAAAGCAACTTCAAAAACATCCACTCTAGCCTACTTCCTGTACCATAGAATCACAGTCAGTTTCGTTTCTGCTACGCAAAGTTTAGTCTTAGCTGACCACAGGAATGCAAAACAAAGTCACTTTTCCGCCGTTTTCTCTGAAGGAAAGCTTTCTTTTTACTTTTAAATCAAGCGGATTAGTTCTTTAAAGCTTTTTACGCTTATCCGTACGTTTAGATTTTGCCTTCTTCTTCAAACCGGTAAGCAAATGTTCAATTGTTACCTTACTTGTAATCTCGGGGTTTCGCAGTGCTTCTTCTGTAAACGATGTTAATCTTGATGTTAAAGAGGTCGGTAGATGATGGATTTATGCTGAATTCTCAGCCCAGCTGGTATCTGTAGAGCTGACTTGCAACTGCCCTCTTCGCGGAAGGAGATCAAGGTGTAAACAAGCTTCCTCCGAAGCTTATCCACACCGATCTCAACTCCCTCTCAGGCTTGGCTGCTTGCTTGCCACTCCCCCACCTGGGGAGTGCTGCGCTGGGCCAGGTAAAGCCCAGACTGTCATCAGATACCGCTGTTCACCTTGCCCAAATCGCAAAGTGTGTCAATTCGCCATTTTAACTCCGTCCGGAAGCCCCTCTTTCTGCCTGTTGTTGTTTGAGGAAGAGAGAAAACACATGCTGGGGTAGGGATGCCAGACCCTCTGGTGGGGGCAGCAGTTTCCTGCTTCCAGGCCCCACCTCTCTACTGCCAATCAGCTAACTGGCGGGGGGGGGGCTTACTTTTTAAAAACAAAGGAACGCCTGACATTTCAGCAACAGGCCTAAGTGACTTCAACATGATCTGGAAGTGACGTAGGCACATTGGGGACATTAGGATGATGCTCTGGTTTTGGGGCAAAATTGTATGGTAAAAACTAATTATACCATTATACCAGAGCATCACCCTGACATCCCTGACATGCCTATGTCCCTTCTGGGTCACATTGGAAGTCATGTGGGGTGGGGTGGGGTGTCATAAATATGTGGATGACACCCAGCTCTATCTGATGTTGGGCAGCCAGTCGGACTCTGACCCAGAAGACCTCCACTGGGTGTTGCAAGCCGTGGCTGGGTGGCTCAGGCCGAGCCGGCTGAAGCTAAACCAGGTGAAGATGGAGGTCCTGTGCCTGGGTTGGATCAGTTTGGGGTTGGAGTTGGGGCTCCCACTCCTGGCTTTCGATGGGGCACCTTTGGTGCCAGCGCCGGAGATTAGGAGTTTGGGAGTACTCCTGGACCCTACATTAACTATGGGGGCCCAGGTGGTAGCCACTGCCAAATTGGCTTTTTACCATCCTCTGCTGATTCGGCAGTTGGTCCCATTCCTCAACCGCGATGACCTGGCCACAGTGATCCATGCAATGGTCACCTCGAGGCTAGACCACTGTAATGCTCTCTACATGGGGCTGCCTTTGGTGCAAATCCGGAGGCTGCAGCTAGTTCAGAACGTAGCAGCCAGGTTGCTGGTAGGCGTCCCTAGGTGGGAGCACATCTGGCCTGTGCTGAAAGCGCTGCACTGGCTGCCTATAGCATACCGGATTCACTTCAAAGTGCTGGTGCTTACCTTTAAAGCCCTATATGGCCAGGGTCCAACATACCTGAGGGACTGCCTTTCCCCACATATGCCCCAAAGAGCACTTTGGTCAGGAACACAACATCACCTGTCCATCTCAGGCCCCAGGGAGGCCAGGCTTGCGGCAACCAGGGCCATGTCCTTTTCAGTGGTGGCTCCTACTTGGTGAAATGAGCTCTTGGAGGAGATCAGGGCCCTGTGGGACCTTTCACAGTTCCTCAGGGCCTATAAGATGGAGCTCTTCTGCCAGGCTTTCGAGTAGGAGCCACCAGTTCTTCTGCCGCTATTCTTGCCATCTACGGTAGACATAGGGGATGGCCGAGGAAGATCAATCTTGCCCCGCTGTGATTAATATTGCCAGATGGGGCTGAATAACATCGAGTGGCAGCCTTCTGTGAAACTGATGCCATCTGGTTGAGTTTGTTTAATTATTGAGCACTTTAATGTGGAATGTTTTATCTGTTTTATCTGTTTTTATGCTGTTTTATCTTTGGCACCTGTTGCCCCATTGTAAGCCACCCTGAGCCCGTTCACGGGGAGGGTGGGGTAAAAATGGAATAAATAATAATAATAATAGTAATAATAATAATAATAATAATAATAATAATAATAATAGTAATAATAATAATAGTAATAATAATAATAATAATGTGGGCATGTCACTGGGACATTGGCTGAGACTCCCTGCTCCCTGTTAGCCCACTCCGCATCCCTTGCCAGCTGCCCAAAGGGACCTGGCAGCCCTATACTGGGGCTCATTTGTATCACAAGCTGTTCCACAGAATGGTTTCTTGGTTTTGCCAGGGAGCAATTGTGACATGGAGGCAGTTTTAAGTGGCATCAGTGGGATGGCTGTTTGTAAGAAGCTGTTCCCTGTCTATATGTGTGTCTTCCTCAAGGCAAATGCAAGTCATGTGTTTGTTAACTAATGCAGGTCATGTCTAGAATGCCTAAATCCACATCCTTCCTCACCCTCAAAATGTCTTTCAAAAACAACTAAACAAAAAATAAGCTCCTTACATCCACTATTTTACTTCAAACTTCACATGTACTAAAATGACAAAAGCTGTGCTACAGGTGGCCATATCTAAATCCCTACACCACATTTATTTTATTTTCTCCAGCAGTTTCACCAGAAATGTTGACCTATATTTCTTTTTATTTTCTCAGTAGCTCAGCGAAGACATCTACAGGCAGCAACTATCTTTCTCCAATTAATATCCTGGCTTTGCCTCACTGGGGAAAAGACTTCTCTTGAATGCAAATAAGCTATAAATTGTCAAATATTCAGGCAGTGGGAAATGTGCTATAGAGTTGAGCAGGATTTTGTCATCTCTTGTGTAAAAATGTCTCTCTGGGAACGTTGAAATAGCAGGCTGTCACATACCACTTGCACAATTAAAGTTGGTAATGTCCTCAAGCATTGATATGTATTCATTTCAAGGACTTAAAGCATAGATTTCTATTTAACTAGATGTGTGGGTTTCATTCCTCTGATGCATCGAAGTACGGGAAGGAGGATTTCCCAATAAGAAAGCACATATGATGAGGAGTGAAAGCGTTTAACGGAATGATGATGTGAAGTGATTGCAGATGCCAGGCAGTTGGGGGAAATGGAGTTTGTGCTGCTCACTCAAGCATAGAGAGAGCTTTCTAGTGAGAAAAAGGCAGAAATAAAAAAAGTGATGTGTTGTGATGCCTTGGTGACAGAATACAAAAGTAGTTAGCCAACTTATTTAACATTCTATTTGGAATGAACACATTACCTTCTCACTAGGCATGAGCAAAAGGTCCCTATTTTGTTTCCTTCTCTCTGGGTACAATCTGGTCAATAGTTTCAGTCCTTTGCTTTCCACATTTTGTTTGCTT
Source organism: Gekko gecko (assembly GCA_029375565.1). Lineage (NCBI taxonomy): Eukaryota > Metazoa > Chordata > Lepidosauria > Squamata > Gekkonidae > Gekko > Gekko gecko. Next base: position 71,610,993 of record JAPDNY010000005.1, on the reverse strand, counting down.
TATGTATGGATTTTTTAAAAACATAATTTATGCATTATTTACACATACAATGTATGCCATTTACTATACAATATGTCTAATATATAAATAATATATATTGTTGATGTATGGATCCACAAATTACGTTGAAAAATAGGTACCTTTTCACAGTATGGTGTGAGTATGCAGAAAATGGTGAAAAATAAAGGATGACAGGTTTAATTTACACAAAAGAGAAGTGACATTGAAACAGGGATTGTTTGGTTGAAAAGAGCAAGAATAAGAAATACAAAATTATCCTTATTCTTTAGGGGCCTACTGCCATTAAGGGCAAATTACAAGGAATCTGCAATTCATGCCACTATAAGTACTTTTGTATGAGACACAGGATCTCTTATCAAAGACTAAATAGATTATTTTTAATCAACAAAAGGAATTTGGGAAATGATCATTATGTCTGTATTATCCTGCCAGTAGACATGGTCATTATTATATCTGTATTTACCATAATACAATGGTGTATTGGTCGGCAAAATCAAAATGGATGCTATATTTCACTGACTAAGCACACAGACATACTTGCTATACTCAGATACTTCTCCACTAAACCCTCTGCAAATGAATCTGCAGGGATAGCATGGCACAAGTTCAGTTTCTAAACACATGTTGTACCCAGGCCTATAGGTCAGTGATTTGGCCTATGCTGCAGTAGAGCAAGTAATAAATAAGCAAAACCCTATTTAGTGGTTTACCTTTGAACACATAAATAGAGCTGGAAGGGGTCCCAAGGGTCATCTAGTCCAACTCCCTGCACAATGCAAGAAATTCATGACTACCTTCCATCCCTCCATTCCCACATTGACCCTCGCTCTATGCCCAGCATCCCTGGTCAATTTTGCTTGGTGGAGATTTCCTTCCTGACCCCAAGGTGGTGATCAGAATTACCCTGGGCATGTAAGAAAGACCATCTGAGCTGAGCACTGGCTTGTCTATTCCTGCCCTCCCTCTCATGATCTGCCTAAATTCATAGAAGCAGTATTGCTGTCAGATGGTCATCTAGCCTCTGCTTTAAAACTTCCAAAGAAGGAGAATCCACTCCCCTACAATGAAGCCTGTTCCATTAAGGAACAATTGCCAGGAAGTTCTTCCTAATGTTTAGCCAAAAACTCTTTTAGTTTAATTTCAGTCCATTGGTTCTGGTCTGATCTTCTGGGGCAACAAAAAATAACTCCACTCCATCCTTCAAATACTTGAAGATGTCTATTATATCACCTCTCAGTCATTTCCTCTCCAGACTAAACATACCCATCTCCTTCAACCTTTCCTCATAGGACTTCATCTCCATACCCCTCACATTCTTCACTATTCTCCTCTGGACACATTCCAGCTTGTCAACAACCTTCTTAAACTGTGGTGCCCAAAACTGAACACAATATTCCAAGAGAGGTCTAACAAGAGCAGAGTAAGGTGATACCATCACTTCTTATGATCTGGACACTATAGTTTTGTTGAGGCAACCTAAAACTGCATTTGCCTTTTGAACTACCACATCACACCACTGAATCATGTTCTGTGTATGGTTTACTAAGACACCTAAATCCTTTTTGTAAGTACTACTGTCCTATCCTTTTTGTAAGTACTCTCCTATCCTATAATTATGCATTTGAACTTTTTTCCCCGACCTAAATGCAGAACTTTACATTTATTCCTGTTGAAATTCACTGGTTTTAGCCCAGTTTTCCAGCCTGTCAAAATCATCCTGTATCTTGATTCTGTCTTCTACTGTATTTACTACCACTTCCAATTTAGTGTCATCTGCAACTTTAATGAGGATCCCCTCTATTCCTTCATCCAAGTCATTTATAAAGATATTGAACAACACAGGGCTAGGACAGATCCCTGAGGCACTCCACTTGTCTCTCCTCTCCAAGAGAATATGGAACCATTAACAAGCACTCTTTGGATGTGATCTGTCAACCACCTAACAGTATTAGGATCCAAGCTACATTTTACCAACTTGTCAACAAGAATATCATGGGGAACCTTATCAAAAGCCTTACTGAAATGACAATGAACTATGTCCACAGCATTCCCCTGATTCAACAAGGTAGTAACTCTTTCAAAAAAGGAGATAAGGTTAGTCCGACATGACTTGATCTGAGGAACCCATGCTGGATCTTAGTAATCACAGCCATCCTTTCTAAATGCTCAAGGAGTGACTGATGATTTGTTCTAAAACCTTCCTAGGTATAGATGTTACACTGTCTGGTCAGTAGTTACCTGGATTCTCCATTTCCTCCTTCTTGACAATGGGGACAACATTTGCTCACCTCCAGTTTTCTGGCACCTCATCTGTTCTCTAAGAATTCTCAAAAATAATGGACAGAGGCTCCAACATTACATCAGAAATTCCTTTAGTACACTTGGATGAAGTTCATCTGGCCCTGGGGACTTAATTTCATTTAGAGAAACTTGATGTTTATGTACTTCCCCTATTCCTATCCTAGGCTGTAACTCCCTTCCCTCATCATGTGTTCTCTTTTTGACAGGTTCAGCACCATTTCCCTTGCAAGAGAAGCCTGAGGAAAAGAAGGAATTGAGCACTTCTGCCGGCTTCATCACCTGTTAAAATTTCACTTTCCTCCTCCGCAATGGACCAATCACTTCCTTGTTCTTTTTCTTGATCTGAACATAACCAAAGAACCTTTTTTTGTTGTGTTTAGCATCTCTCTGAGCTGGCCTAAGCTCAGACTGAGCTTTAGCTTTTCTAATACTATCTCTAAAAACACTAGTTATTTGTTTATATTCATGCTTGGTTATATGGCCCTCCTTCCATTTCCTAAATGAGTCTTTTTTAATTCTTACATCTTTAGGAAGTTGTTTATGAAGCCACTTCACCTTCTTTAGGTTCCTCCCATTTTTTCTTCTCATTGGAATTGTTTGTGATTGTGCCTTCAATATGTTTCTTTTAAGACACTCCCATCACTCTTGAATTCCCTTCTCCTTAAGTATTTCCGACCAAGGGATTTTACCTAGTATAACTTTGTTTGTTAAAATTAGTTTTTCTAAAGTCCACACTATAAGTTTGACTACATACAGTTTTTCCCTTCCTCAAGATCTTAAATGCCAAAATTACATAGCCACTACTACCCAGGGTGCCCACTATTTTCACCTTATCAGCCAGTTCTTCCCTGTTGGTGACAATCAAATGCAAGGCAGCACTTGTTTCCTTCTCCACCTTCTGGAAAATGAAGTTGTCAGCAAGACAAGTTCAGGAATTTATTAGAGACCTTTCATTTTTAGCAGAGTTTGACTTCCAACAGATATCCAGGTAACTGAAATCTCCCATGACCACTATGTTGTCTTTTTGAAAACTTTGTAATCTGTTCTAGGAGTGTCTCATCCAAGTCCTCTGCCTGGCAGGCCCCCACCATAATATCACTATTAGTTCTTACCCTTTTTATTTTTACCCAGAGGCTCTCAATTGACCTTCCATGCTCAGATACATGTATTTCATCACAAGTATATGCATCCTAGACTAATGTTCCCTCTAAGCTGTGGAATCTTGTGAGCAGAAATTCTACTTTGTGAGCTACTGGCATTAAAGTTGTGAGCAAGTGATTTGGCTACTGCCTAAATCAGTTTGCTCTGGAGCCATCCTTCCTGAGCTAAAACAAAAATATGTGAGCCAGAGGCTAAAAAACTGTAGGCTAGCTCACACTAACTCAGCTTAGAGGGAACACTGTCTGGACATATAATGCCACTCCTCCCCCCCTTTCTTGTCTATTCCTTTTAAACAATTTGTACCCCTCAATCCTAATATTCCAATTGTGAGTGTCATCCCACAAGGTTTCAGTCATACATATTAGGTCATAGCCCCTTCCTGTATTAGAACCTTAAGTTCCTCCTGCTTGTTTCCCATTCTCTGTGCATTAGTGTAAGGACATTGGAATCCATGGTTTATTTACACTGAGTGTTTCATTTCTATATTCTTACTTGCAAATTAATAGGTCCCTGCCTATGTGCCCCTCCCCACACATCTTTTGTGGTGTTTTCTCCAGTTATTGGCATCATAATAGGCTTTTTTTTTCTCCCACTCCACCAGATTTAGTTTAAAGCTCTCTCTGACAACCTTGCTCTCTTCCTTCCTCACTCACAGGATTTTCCCTTTTTTCGTCTTCTTTCTTGCTGTGTAGCCTCTATATCTATTTTCTTCTTATTTGTCGTATGGCTGTCCCACCCAGTCAATTTATATATATATATATATATATATATATATATGTTGGCACAGTCCAGGGAACTGAGGGAAGAGACACGATCACCTTCTTATATTCAGCTTCTGAAATGGTACACGAAAGGCTTTTGAAAGTTCAAGATAAATATATTTTATTTAACGTAGAGAAGAAAAGATCAGGTGGAATCAGGGGTGGGATGTATGAGATGAACTGGAACAAAAACTGAGGTAACTTTGTAATCACACTAACTCCAGATAATTTGTTGCCAAGAAGTAAGTGTTCCTGCTATTCAAAAAGGTCTTTTAAGAAGGAGAGAGGCTTTCTTTTCAGTTTCTGTTTAAACACTCAAGCATAGGTTTCTGAATTTCACTGACTCTTAAAGTCTAGAAGGCAGGGACATACAACCAGGTTCCCAAAATACTTCTATATACATATACCAGGGATCATTCCTCTTTTAAGAGCTCTCTCCCTTTTCACTGGGCAGGGATTATTTATCTTAACTAGAAGCAATTTCCCTTTTCGTCTTGAATGGGGATCCCCTCTGATCCACTTATTCCTTTTGCCTCCTTTGCAGTCCACAGTCAGTGCTTAACTGTCAATTCCCAACTATCTTTTCTTAACTGACTCTCTCCATAGAATTCCATTTAAACAGCTTGTCACTCAAAGGTTCTCATGAGGTTCAAACCATCTCCTGACAGAAGAGCTCCATCTTGAAAGTGTAAACCATAGTCCAAAAAACCAAACTTTTCATGACAACACCATCTACATAGCCTGTTGCTTATTCCCAGTATTTTTCTCTCTCTTCCTAAGCCACAGTCTTTGATAGGAAGAACTTATGAAATCACAACCTGTGCTCTGAGGTCCTTCGCCTTTTTACCCAGAGCCTCATAGTATTTTTAAATATGTTCTGGGCTGTGCCAGGCACTATCATTTGTTCCCCCATGGATGAGCAGAAAGGGGTAATAATCTGTGGGCTTGATGAGTCTTTCTAGCCTTTCTGCCACATCCTGGATGACTGTACCTGTTAGACAGCTTACCTCTTGAGATAACAGATCCAGTTGGCACACTTTAGAGTCTCTCTCTCTCATGAGGGTCCTCAGGTACCACCACACATCTTCTCCAGTCCTCTTATCCAGAAGGGCCTGAAAATTTTCCTTTGTGCTTTGTGGAGCCTGGGGGAATAGTCTTTGTTCCAGTAGTCCGGAATCAGTATCTATGGGGAGATCCTGGAACCAATAGCTTAGCAATAGATGCTCAGAATTCCTCTTGATTTTCCTATACCTGTGGGTCACTTTCTTCCACATGCCCTCTTCCTGTGTTTGGTGCTCCTCCATTTCCTGAAATACCTTCTCCTTCTCTCCCTGTTGTCTTCTCAAGAATGCTTCATATATTCCGTCCACTTTACCTTCTCTTATGAGATGGAGTATGGATAAGTGTGCCTCAAGTCCTTGTATCTTCTCCTCCAGTAGAGCTAGCAACTTATACTTGCTACAAGTGTAATTACCATTACCTTCCAGTAAGAAAACAAATATGGCACAGCCTTTTCAGGTCACTACCTCAGCTCCTTCACCAGCCATGTTGCTTTGATCTATATAGGAAATGGCCCAGTCTTTCCTGCATACTCCTGAAACTCCCTATTTTCCTCCTGTTCACTCACTCCGCATCACAAGCTCACGTGAAGGGTCAGGGAAAGATGTGTTAGTGTTGTAGCACCAAAGGCAGTGATTATATGTTGGAACCAGGTGAGACCTTCATGCCAGTGTAAAGGAACAAAATTTTCACTTTGACAATGTGAACTCAAACTCGCGCTGAGCTTGCGCTGGCACAAGAGGGCTGAATTGCCTCCTCGTGAGACAGGGAAGAGAGGGATGCAGGCACTGAGTGAAGCACAGCACCAGGCAGGGGGTGGAGCCAGGCTATTTAGGCTCGGCTCCTGCCCTCTGCCCCAGCAGTCTTCTCAAGTGCTCGGTTGAAACAGAGCATGAGGACTGTCCTGCTGCTGCCCGAGGCTTTTCGTCCTTCCACAGCAGCAGAGGCGCATCTTCGGGGCTTGCAGTGATGGCATGTTTCGGCGGTATGGGCAATTCCATGTGCGGCAGGGAGTTCGGGTGGTGGTGGCCTGAGCTGTGGCAGCATGATCTGGCATTGTGCTAGGAGGCACACAGCAGTGAGCATCAGCAAATGTTTTAAGCATGGGAAGTGGGCAATTTGGGGGGGGGCATCGGACTGTAGGCTATAGGCTGGGGTGTGAATGTAGGGTTTTGTCCTCCCCTCTCCTGGATCTGAGGGATTGTTTGGTGTTGTGGCACAGTAAGGCTGTGGCAGCCCTTGCAGTCACTTGGTCCCCCCCCATTCTCCGGGTTACCCTCAGCTAACGAATAAGGCAGCACTGGCCATTTTAAGATGGGAAGAAGCTGTGGCCATTTGAATTTTAAACCAGTGGCCATTTTAAGCCTTTTTCAGACTTTTGGACCTTTTCAGTCAGTGGCCATTTAGGTCTTCCTTGTCAATAGCCATTTTAGGCCGTCCTTATCAGGGGCCATTTTAGGCCTCCATTACAGCAACTTTTGGGGCTTCTCTTTTGGGTCATTTTAGGGCCCTGTGATCAGGCCTTGGGTACACACTTATTCTTATCGCCATTGGTGGACGAGAGGTGGGGCCTAGGCAGTCCTACTACAGGATCTCCCCTGTGAAGCTTTGGCATGGCTCAAAAAAAGGGCATTGAGGCTTCTAAAGGCAAACAGCCTACCCCCAAATGGAGTGGTAACAATTATGCTAAGGGCAAGCAACCCCTGCCAAAGAGGCTTAATGATGGGGCCACTGGTTAATCCAAGTGGCCCAGTGCCTTTAGGAGTAACACCAGGCACTGTTCCAACACCAGTGTTTTTGGCGCTGGCCATGCCTGTCAGCCATGAACAGTCGTCCCTAGCAGTGGTTTCTGTGGCACCCACTGGTCCTGTTTCACCATCTCTCATGGATGCCTTTTGGGATGCTCTGGTTAGTAGGGCCATTTTGGACAGGCTAGTAGCCATCGAGAAACTTTTAGAAGTTCCTTCACCCACGTTGCAACCTGCTATGTCATCTATGGTGACTTTTCAAAACCAAGTCTTAAATCATCTCTCCGTTATTGAAAGTCAGTGTGTAGGTGCTGGGAGCCAGGTTGTCATTCCTGAGAATGAGGAGGCACGACTGGTTGAGATGCAGGATGGCCCAGCTGAACAAGGGATCGAGGAACAGCGAGTGGTGCTTTGCAGGGGTCTGTCACAGGCGTCAGGTAGGCCAGCTTCTACACAGACACCTGACATCACCTGGCCTTGGGGCTTGGTAGGCTTACAGGTTTCTGCCGGGTCGACTGTTTCTATACCAGTAGTGGCGCCCTTGTCTACTGCGGTTAGTACACTTATTCCATCTGGGTCTGTCGGGGTGACACATGCTTTGCCTACGGTTGGTGGGGTAACCCTGGCTAACACTTTAGTGGACCATCAGGGCAGTGGTGGTTTACAGATGTCACTGTTTGGGGAATCTTTGCCTGCCTCTATGGGCACAACATCCCCATCCTGTCCTGCACAGCAGCTGTAGGGTGGGGTGTAGATGGGGTGTGTTCTTCCTGATCCAAGTAATCAAACTTATGAGATGGTGCCAGCAAAAGAGTTGCCATCTGGGGAATTAGCTATGCCTTTAGGTGACCACCTCACAGTGGCTACCAGGGAAAAGATACTATGGGGAGAATACGGCGATGTATTTTCCTTGTTATACAGGGAGCTGGATAAAAAAATAGAGAAGACCTGGATGAATGGGACAAAGAGCGCTTGAAGCACCTCAGTGTGGACAAAATTTATGCTAATTGGTACCCCGGCTTTTTAATCTATGCTGGGGTAATTGTTAGGGCGCAGCCTGGAAGGGCCTCATCTCTGCTCCAGTATATGGACATAATTCACAAAGGTCATTTGGACTTTGCAGGGTCTGCCTGGATGGAATATGATAAGGCTTTCCGGATGAAAGCAGCAATGTACCCGGCACTTCGCTGGGACCTAATCCATCCGCATATATGGATGCAGATGATGTCCCTGGCCAGGCCTATGTTAGGGGAGCATTCTGATAGTGGACATATTGTGAAAAGGGCTACTGTGGCCAATGCAGGAGCTCTGTGTGCCCAGGGTGTCCAGGCACTCCAACGGCACCCTTTGTGTTGGGAGTTTTCCTCTCAGGGGTACTGCAGCAAGAAAACATGTTCCTTTTGGCACAAATGCCCCCTCTGTGCTGGCCCCCATGCCTTTCCATCCTGCCCCAAGGCAAAGGCCAGACCAGCTGCTAGGGATGGCAAAGGTGGCAGACGTCGGGTGGGCGGTCAGGCCTTACCTGACAAAGGGACCTAGTCCAATTAAAGTTCCTGCGTTAGAGCGCTGGTTGCGCATATACCCCAAGTTTGCCGATAGGCAGTATTTGTTGGAAGGGTTCAAGTTTGGGTTCCACATTGTCTGTGTGGGTGAGGGGTGTTCATTTTCGGCTCTAATTTGCCCTCAGTTCAAGGCATGGAGCAGGTGGTTAGGGCTAAGATTCAAAAAGAGTGTGCGGAAGGTAGGGTATTGGGCCCCTTTCCTTCACTTCCGGTGTCCAACCTGCAGGTATCATCTTTAGGTGTGGTGCCCAAGAAGGCACTTGGGGAATATCACCTCATTCAACATTTGTCTTATCCTCCAGGCAGATTGGTGAATGACGCTATACCTAGTGAGCTTTGCTTGGTTAGGTACACTTCTTTCGATGAGGCGATCCGTATGGTCCGTAGTTGTGGGTGAGGGGCTGAATTGGCTAAATGTGATATCAAATCAGCCTTCTGTCTTCTGCCAGTACATCCAGATGACTTTGTCCTTCTGGGTTTCTCCTTTGATGGGCAGTAATATATGGACAGGGTCCTCCCTACGGGATGCTCTGTGTCCTGCGCTGCATTTGAACCGTTCAGTTCCTTTTTGGAGTGGGCTTTGTGTGCACACATGGGCTTGTCTAGTACTGCCCATTATTTGGATGATTTTTTATTTGCTGGACCTAATGGATCTGGGGTCTGCACACAGTTGTCCAGTTTTGAGCAACTGGCTAGGGAACTTGGAGTTCCGTTAGCTAATGAGAAAACAAAAGGGCCTAGTGTGGTCTTAACCTTTCTTGGCATTGAGTTGGACACTGTGCAGCAGGTTTCACACTTGCCTCCTGATAAACTGGCTAACCTCTTTCAGTTGATGGAGGAAGCATGTGCCAAAACTAAATTGACACTCAAGGAGTTGCAACAGCTGATTGGGCACCTTAACTTTGCCTGCAAAGTGGTTGCCCCAGGGCATGCATTCCTGCAAATGATAAGCCTAAAATGTCCATATCATAGGACCAGGGTTAACCAAGGGATTAGGGAAGACTTTTTAATCTGGTGTAACTTCTTGGCTTCATATAATGGGGTGTCTTTCTGGAGAAATGATCTCCAACTGGAGGCTGAACTGCAGGTCACCTCTGATACGGCAGGTTCTTCAGGCTTCGGTGTCTGTTTTAGAGGACACTGGTATGCTGAAGATTGGCCACCTGAGTGGATCCAGGTTGGATGGATGCGTGACCTGACATTTCTGGAGGTTTTTCCCCATAGTGGTAGCCATGTACATCTGGGATGATGACCTTGCTACCCAGACCATTCACTTTTGGTGTGATAACCTGGCAACAGTACAAGTCATCAACTCCTTAACATTCAAATCTCCTAGAGTGATGGCGCTGGTTAGGGCTTTTACCCTCCAGTGCTTGCAACATAATATATTGTTTAAGGCCAGGCATGTGCCAGGAGTCAATAATGGGGTCGCTGATGCTCTGTCTCAGAAACAGTTGGCTCCAGACTCTGATCAATTACTGGTAAGAATGCCCAAAGACCTGTGGCAGATTGAAGGGCTGAGGCTGACAGGGCAATGGGCTTAGCTCTTGCCCCCAGCACACGCTGGGCTTATATGAGAGCCGGCTAACAGTTTGTGGCTTTTAGGCAGAAGGAGAGCCTTCTGCAGCTCTGGCCTATCCCAGTGTCACATCTGATTCAATTTTGCGTGTCATTGACAGGTAAGGGTTTGTCCGTCCATTCCATCTGGGGCAAGCTATAAGCTGTTGCCTTTGCAAGTAAGGCCGGGGGTTTCAGGGATGACACTGGGGAATTCTGCATTTGGAAAATGCTGGATAGATGGTGCTGTCTTTAAAGGTTTGAAACCCCAATGGGTTTCCTTATGTGCGGATGCATTCGAGGCTGCCTTGTTTCATGCTGCTGCCTTGGTTGCATTCTTTGAGGCCCTGAGAATCAGTGAGCTGGTGGCCCGATCCCAACAGGACAGGTTGGGCTATGCTTTGTGCATTGGAGATGTTCAGATTAGTGGGGATAGCCTGCAAATTACAGTCAGGTGTTCCAAGACAGACCAATTACAAAAAGGGGTCATGATTTCAGTGGGTCCTTGTTCTGATTTGGATCTTTGTCCGGTCACGACACTCAGTTCTTATTTGGCCCGGGGAGGGGGGGGAGTGCAGGTCTCCTATTTATTCATAAGGATGGATTGCCATTGACAAAATTTCAATTTTGGGCAATTACTAAGAGGGCTCTGGTAGCTTTGGGCCTTGGTAATTTCCAATTTGGCACTCATTTTTTTAGAATTGGGACGGCTTCCACTGCTGCAGCTATGGGGTATCAGGGGCCTGATATTCAAAGAATTGGCAGGTGGAGGGCAGAACATTGCAAGAAGTAAGTCTGGACCTGCAAAGTTTGAGCTGCTCCTTCAGTTTGCACAACGGGGCGGGGTGGGGGGAAGCATGCTGTTCTGAGCCTGAATGTTCTTGTGTTGTTTGCTGGTTAACCTAGTTTCTGTTTTAGGTGCTGCTGGTTGCCATGGGAAGAGCTGTGTGCTTATCTGTGGCCACAGCATGGTGTTCTGGGCCACTCACTGGGCCAGGAGGACAAACATCGGTTCCCAATTGGGCTACAGTGAGCAGGCAGAGGTCGAGTGGCTTGGCTGACAAGGCATGTACTGGTCTAAGTTTATGCTGCTACTGTTTGAGGAGAGATGTGGTCCTCCTCCTGATGTGCTTTTGATACACCTTGGTGGTAATGACTTGGGTCTCATAAAAGGTAAGGCCCTAGTCATTCAGGCCAAGGGAGATTTGGCAGACATTGTGGACCAGTGGCCTGGGGTGCAACTGGTCTTGTCTGCAATGTTACCATGCCAGGTGTGGTGTAGCCTAGGGGATCCTAGGCCCTTGGACTTGGCAAGGCGGAATGCTAACCGGCAGCTTTGGAATGCCATAGAGGGCAGCTTGGGCATCTTTTTGTTGCACCCTGATATATGGGTTGAATTAAAAGACCTGTATAGGGGGGATGGGGTGCACCTTTCTAATAAGGGCAACAACATTTTTCTTTCAGATCTGAGGCGAAAGGTCTTGGCGGTGCTGGATCGCATGGTGGGGCCTAAGCAGAGGGTTGACCTTTGCTATGGTGGGGTTATACAATCAGGGTGTGAATTGGTGAACACCTGGGCATTGTTATAAAGGAATTAAAGGGTCCTCCAGGAATGGCTTTCGGGCCCTTGTGGCTCAAGGCCAGGAAGGGGTGATCTTTCTTGGAGCAATCTGGCCCGGCCTACCTTAGCAGGCCTTTGCAGTTTCTGGGGTGGTGGGCCAGGGGTTCTCTTGAATATGCCAAGCCGCTGGTCACCAGGCCACTACCTTTGGTGACTTGAGATCGGGGCAGGTGCATCGCCCAGAAGGAAATGAAGGTGGTCAGGAGTTTGACACCTGTCATGTTCCTCAGTACATTCTAGCAACCCCTCGCCTGTTGTTTGTTTATAATTAATTAATAAAGTAGCCCTTGTCAAATCCATACTGGTGTCTGTCTCTTCATTCCGACTGAGGGGGCAATGCTATTCCCATACTCCTAGAAAGGTCCTTTACTATCTCCCCTTGAACATTCATAAACTCAATTGCCATGCTGGCTGTTATGAGAAATGTCTATTCAGGAGTCTTGAATCGCTGCTTTCTGTAACTGTCCTCAACTGTCTGCGGTCTCTTTCAACTGTGTTTTTACCTCAGAATGTTGAGATCCACAGCTGAGCAAGCAGAGGGAGGTGGGTGCGAGCAGGCAAGTTTTTACCTCAGAACTCTGAGCTACACAGTTGACCAATCAGGGATGGGGGGGGCGAGGAGGCAGCAGCCTGCCAGGCACATGGAAAACAATTGGGGGAACACATTTTGCCCCCTTTTACCCCTTTGGGAGTTGTGTTTCTCAGAAATGTTTTTGTAGTGGGGGTTGACGTCATGGTAGGAATGTACTCCCTTATTTTGGGTTTGGCCTGGGCATTAAATTATTTTTTTTTTGGGGGGGGGTGCAGGGCATACTTTATTTTACGAGAATGCTTCTCATTTATGTTGCATGTAAGAAGTGGGACATAACTACATATTCAAAACAACATCCGAGCAATCAGATATTGAGCAAGTTCATATGAACCAGTTTTCTAGAACCCACATTGTGAGAAGTTAAATAACCTAATACAGGAAACCACTTTTCTACAAATTTGGGATATATTTCCATAGTGGGTGGGAGCCATGTTTGGAGAGAAGTCTTTTGTATTTATAAATGAAAATTCTTCTTATACTTCAAAAGTCCCCTGAATAATCAGAAACTGGTACCTTGTCTGCAGATGGTCCCCTTTCACTACCGTACTGACAAGCACTCAGACATCAAGACTGTGGTGCTAACAAAAAAAAAAAAATCACATTTCTCAAGATCCTAACTGAGCTTTTACATAATAGCAAAACGTGTCTCACAGAAATGTCACAAATGATTAACTGGGTCCACTTGGTCTTTAACAAATACAACAGATATTCATTACAATCCTGCAGACAACTTGCAACTGTAGTAATAGCTAAGTGTCCAGTGGCTACCCACTTGGAAATAGGTGTCAGAATAAGAAGAGCAAAAGAACATGGAAGGAAAGTGGGTTTGTAATCTGAGATGCAGAGCATTACAAAGAACAAACGGATAAAACAAGAAGACAGGTCATGAAGCACATCATAATTTTCTGACATTTCCTCCCATTATTAAATAATAAAGAATGAAGTCACAAATTGCAAAAAAAACCCAAAACATTTAAATTGCTACTGAAATAAAACACTCAAAATGCTGGATACAATGTATATGAAAGCTTTCTGAAATCTACCAAGCATCTGAAGTCATCTCTCATCCATGTAGAGCTATGCATAATACAATCTTTGTTATAAACTTAGGCTGTGGACACAATGGCGGCTTGGCATGATATGGTCCTGCCTCTAATTGAACCAGCTTAAAGTGTTGTGGGGCATATCAACCACACAGCACACCCTGCTGCGGGATACCCAGGGAGACATCCCATGGTAAAGCATCCACATTTTTCCAGCACCTCAGCCACAAAGCACACTGACAAAAAAATCTAAAGTCCATTTGTGCACATAGAAGTGCATATGTGCACATGTGCATGCATGCACATGCGTATACAGGCAATTTTTTTTAAAAAAAACACCTCCCTAGTGGCAGAATGGATCTGCAGATTCAGACTGCCGAATCCATTCTGCGTGTGCTGCCCTGCGTTCAGACATCCAGCCATGCACAATGACTGTGTGGGGAACCAAAAACACAACTTGTTTTCCGGCTCCAAGTCACCCTATGATGGGATAACTATGGCTTGGGAATGCCTGACAGATGTGGCTATCTGACTGCACCCATTTCATCCTGAGAGGAGGAGTGCCTGTGTCGGGCCAAACTGCCCATGTGATCATGGCCACAGTCTACCTCCTATTGCTCTTAGAATAAAGTATAGCTGTTAACTAGACTATAGACCAATAGACTATGTCCAGGGACATGGTAAACACATCAGACTTTGACAACTTTGCAGAATACCTAGCAAATGAGTAGCAAGTCAATGTATAATAATTAGTTGAGTTGACATTTCTCTTTGTCTGCCTCCCCTGAGGTCTTAAACCAAAGTAAAGGATATACAAGCAAAACAAAAATAGTCATTATATTAGCAGAACTGGAAATTAAATTGGAAAATACACCAGGTACAGAGTGTGCCATTCAAAGTGCTGATGCTAATAAAAATGCTTCATACATTTCAGATTCTTTGTTTGACAACTCAAAGGTACAGTAGTTACTGAAATGCATGCATAAGCTACAGTTTATTTTTAAATTAAGAAAAACATGTAATTATTTTTCCTCCCAGGGATTGCTTAATTGGCTGTTGTTGATGTGTATGTCTCTGTGTTTTTAAAACCAGGCAAATGGAGCACAGTGACAAAATCTGCACAAATTAGCATTCTTCTTCCTTTTGCATTAAAGATCTTACTTTTACTGATGTCTCCCAAGAAAGATCTGCTCAATCACTGGGTCACCCTTCTTCAGAAGGACAAAACAGATTAACCAAATACCGAAATGTCAACGCTCCATTATGCTCACTCTCTTACCTTCATCCCATCAATTCTCATTTATTACTTCTTTAAAAGACAATAAATTCCAACCCATAGATTTCTGTAGGACATTTCATGCCTTTAGCCTGGAGTGTGAGGTTTCATTAAACACATTATAATTTGCATCTCTGAAATGTTTACTTAAGCCATTCTGGCCCAAAAAAGGAGGGAGAATGCAGTTTGGCAATTCTGAGAAGCAAGGGTGCTATTTTGACTCAAGCAGTTAAGAAATAAGAAGCAGAATGATCCAAGAGAAGTGTTGTTTCAGAGCATCCTGTGAGATCTGAAATGTTCTGGGGACAGAAATAGACCTCACAATATTTGTTTCTGTGTTTTATACTTATTTCTTTCATTATTTTGTCTCTAGGTGTTAAACATTCCAGTTGAATGAATCCTTAAGTCTAAAGACTTATATTCCTTGGTCAAAATACTGCCCTAATTGTAACTCTTTCCCAAGTGATTACATATTGTATTAATGTTTGATTCTATTTGAAATTATTATGGCAGCAATCCAATGCACATTTCCCTGGTAATTAGCTCCAGTGGGATTTACTTCCATAGAAATGTGTATAGGATTCCACTATAAATTATATACTTCCATGGAACATCAAGCTGACCATGTATAACCACCATCTCAATTCACCATGCATCTAAGAAGTAGGCCACATGAAATTAATTTCTCTCCCAGGTTCTACAAGATTTTTTTGTGCATATTTACAGTAGAAAGGATTACATGTTGAAGCTGTGGAGTGAGCAAAAATTCTGCTTTGTGAGCTACTGGCACTAAAGTTGTGGGTGAGTGATTTAGCTACTGCATAAATTAGTTTGCTCTGGAGCTAAAAAACTGAGTTAGCTCACACTAATTCAGCTTAGAGGGAACACTGGTTACAGGATCTGTGACTTGGGTCTGTGGTGGTGAAAAGTGCCACTAAGTCTCTAGCAGGGAGCAAAAAACAAAAGACAACTGGTGCAGTGTGAGGATTATTTTAAATTCAACTCTCAGACCCCTAAGTATTTCACACAAGCATCACCAGGGAAAGATGAAATAAATGGAAGGATTTCAAGAGTCAGAATTTCAAGCATATAATATTGGGCTCAGTAAATTTTTCACAAATACTGTACAGAGGCAGTTTACACATTCAGACATAATTACAAGTCAGTTATATGTCTATATGTCATATGTATATGTTTTCTAAGTTTTAAAAATCAAATTATGTTTGACAAAATGCTTATTTTCTTCATATGCTCAGTTCTTTTTGTCTTTTTAAAGGTATGTTTTAAATTAATGTTTTAAAGTTTTGTAGTTATTCAGATCCTACTGATGATGTAAGCAAAATGCTCCTACTGATGATGTAAGCAAAATGCCTACGGGTCTCAGAGCTGAATTAAAATTAATTCTTCTTCTTCTTCTTCTACTACTGCTACTACTACTACTACTACTACTACTACCTCTCTCTCTCTCTCTCTCTCTCTCTCTCTCTCTCTCTCTCTCTCTCTCTCTCTCTCTGTGCTTTGTGAAGCTCTTCTCTTCTTGCTACTGCCTTGGATCTAGCAGATCATTCCCATGAATGGAAGGATTTCTATCCACCCATAACATGTGCATTTCTCTTTCCCCCCACCCACTGAAGCCCGAAATGCTTCTCCCAAATACCACACTGTGGGCTGCAGCAGCTGGAAAGTGAGAAGGTCACAATTCAGAGCAAAAATCTGCTTGTGATGTACCCAAGCCTATAACTTCTATGGTATAGTTATTTAAATCACAAATAGATGCTCAATGCTTTTTTTTTTTTTTTAAATCAATCTACTGTAGAATTTCTCCCTTGAAATACATACATAGTGCTTGGCTTGAATGACTAACAGCTGATTCTGTTGGATTCCAAATATTAGTTCACCTAGTGTGCAGTGAGACCAGCAAGCATTCATCTGTGGCATGGCTCAAACACAGCTTGACAGTATTGTAGATGTAGCTGCTGATCTGGATTTGGTTACTATGAGTGAAATTGAAAAGAGGGAAGCAGAAGGTGGATTTTTAAAAAAGAAAATAAAAGAAAAACATAGTCTGCGTTAGACACAGCAGGGGAGCATCAGTCTGTCAGTTTAAATATACAATTTACCCTCAACAAAAGAACACATGAGATCTGAATGAAACCAACTAAACATTATAGTTAATTTATAGGCAGAAACAACAGGCCTTTTAATTGATTGACAACAGAAGTGAAGGATAGGAAAAGAAAATTAAAACACTCCAGGAATGGCCAGCTTTGTAATTGAAAACTGAAAAGGTCATTAAATGGGCTTCAGTGTAATCTGTCTGAATGAAATAATTATTTTATGGAAATCTTAATCTAGATGCCAAGTATAGGCAGTATCAACTGCAGTGAAAGAAAGGCTGCAGTTTGACTCCTCTTGTCAGAATTTGGTATAACAAAGATGGCAGCTATAAATTACAGAGACTGAGGCATAGCATAGTCATTTCAGCTCATACTTTTATTTTATTTTATTTATTTATTTATTAGATTTCTACCCCGCTCTCCCAGCAAAGCCGGCTTTATTAATGCATAGAACTTGAGATATTAGTTGCTGTAGATATTCCGGGTTATGTGGCTGTGGTCTTGGCATTGTAGGGCCTGACGTTTCGCCAGTAGCTGTGACTGGCATCCTCAGAGGTATAACACAGAAAGATGGAGTACTCTCTATGTTGTCAATCAACAGAGAGTACTCCATGTTTTTGTGTGATACCTCTGAGGATGCCAGTCACAGCTACTGGCAAAACGTCAGGCCCTACAATGCCAAGACCATGGCCACACAACCCAGAAAATCTACAGCAACTAATGAACTCCGGCCGTGAAAGCCTTCAATAACATATAGAACTTGAGATAACTAGCGAGGCTCACTTATATTCCCATTCTTAACCACATCCAACACACACACACACCTGTGATAGGTTTATTTACAAACAACTCCCTCCACTGGTTCCTTTTAGGACCTGGGCTGGCCGATTGGCAAGTTCTCAGATCCTCTGTTTCTATTGTCTTAGGATGTGAAGCTTAGCCTGTTTGCATGGCCATGTGCAAGCCTGACAGCATGTGCAGTCTCCCTTGGTAAACAACACCCCTTCCCCCTAGGTCCAGATCCCCCCTAGCTGACATAGTCTCTGCGGTAAGTGGGTCTCCTCCACTCCCTAGTGGAGCGGCATACATCTGGAGCTAGGGCAGGGCTCTCTGGCATTGTTCTTGCTGGTTCAGGGGAAGGGACCTCAGCTACTGGGACCTCTGCCGGGGCTGGTGTGCTGTGAGGCTCTTGGCTGCCTGTTGGCTCCGAGTTGCCACTGTCCTCCTCTCCTGGTAGAGAGTAAGCCTGTGGTTGTGTCAAAGTGGTTGCCTCGGGTTCCCTGAGGTTTGGGCTGTCATTTCCACTGTCATCTGGTGGAAAGGAGGCGGTGGTGCAGTTGATCAATGTGCTGCCTCCATAGCTGACCGTCTTCACTGGAGACCTCATAGGAGAGCAGTCCTGTCACCCGGGTGACTCTAGCCAGAATCCAGACAGGACCCCAGGTGTAGTTCCTGACGTACACAGGGTCCGTTGGGAAGAACCTTCATGGGGCCTCCTGATCTTCAAGGTTTGCACTGTGTTCTGGTGCCCTGTCTGGATGGAGGTGATCTAGCTGGGTCGTAAGGTGCTGTCCCATGAGGAGTTCAGCTGTACTGTGGCTGGTGGTACTGTGGGGGGTTGTGTGCTGGCCAAATAGGAAGGCGGTGAGCTTGTAATCCCAGTCCCCTTGGTCCATGCGGCACAGGGCCTCTTTCATAGTTCAGACCATACGTTCCACCTGGCCGTTGGTTGCGGGGTGAAATGGAGTGGAGCGAATATGCCGTATGCCATAATATTGCACGAACTCCTGAAACTCCGTGGAGGTGAATGCTGTGCTGTTGTCAGTTACCAAAGAGTCCAGTATACCATGGGAGCTTAAGATCTGCCACATCACATGAATGACCGACCGGGATGAGGTAGATGGGACCAGTACCACCTCCAGCCACTTTGTGTAAGCATCTACCAATAAAAAGAAGATGTGTCCCTGGAAGGGCCCAGCAAAGTCCAGATGTAACCTTGCCCGAGGCTCGTGGGATGACTCCCATGGCCACACCAGTGCTTTCAGAGGCTCAGGTTGGGGCTCTTGACATTTCTGGTAGTGCCTTACTGTGTCCTCGATTTCAGTGTCCAACCCTGGCCATCACACATAGATCCAGGCCAGGGCTTTCATCCTGGTGATTCTTGGGTGGTTCTCATGCAGGGCAGTGAGTATTCGACTTTGCAGAGGTGGGGGTATCACCACCCAGCTGCCCCAAAGCAAGCACCCCTTGTGGGAGGACAACTCGTCTCGGTGAGATGAAAACATCAAGAATTCGGGTCCCACTGGGCCGGTGGGCCACCCCCTCCTCACCCAGTCCACGACCCGGGAGAGAATGCGATCCCGGACAGTGTGGTGTGATACCTCACCCATCTGTACCAGGCAGTCAGGCAGGTCCTCCAGCAAAGTGATGTAGTGCACTGGGGCTGGATTGGGATTGGAGGAAGGCAGTGGGAGGCAGCTCAGTGCTTCATTGTGGCCCATTGCTTTACCCAGGTGGTGGATGAGCGAGCACTGGTACCCTGCCAGGAAGATGAACCAGTGCAGCACTCATGGAGACAACATTTACGGGGCCTGGCAGTCTGGGGCGAACAGGCCCAAGAGGGGTTTGTGGTTCATCATGATCGTGAAGGCCCAGCCATAGAGGTAGTCATTACATTTTTTTACACTGGCTACGATCACCAGGACTTCCTTGTCTATTTGAGTGTAGTTGTGCTCTGCCACAGACAATGTGCAAGAGTAATAAGCAATGGGAACCTCATAGCCATCGGCCAGCCTGTGCCCAGGACCACCCCCACCCTGTATGAAAAAGTGTTGCAAGCCAACACCACCAGCAGGGTTTCGTCGAAGTGGGTGAGGACTGCATTGGAGGACAACAGTTCTTTCACCACCCAGGAGGCAGCAGAGTGTTTGGGACCCCAGACCCAGGGAGCGTGTTTATCAAGGAATCAGTGAAGTGGTTCTGCTACAGTGGCTTTGTGGGGCAGGAATTAGTGATAAAAGTTTAAAAGTCCTAAGAAGGCCTGTAGCTCTGTCTTGGAGGAGGGCGTAGGCACATGACTGATGGTGTGTATCTTATCCTGCATAGGGTGGATCCCCTGGGCATCCATGGCAAACCTCAAGAATTCCACCCGCGGCACCCCCAGGAGGCACTTTCCCCGCTTCACCTTCAGACCGGCGTCATTGAAGCACTGGAACACCATCCGGAGCCATGCTGCAAAGGTCTCAGAGTTGGGAGCCACAATTAAAATGTCATCAAAAAATGGCTGGACTCCTGAGATGCCTTTGAGGAGGCAATCCATAAGATTTTGAAAAATCCCCGGTGCCACGCTCACCCTAAATTGCAGCCACCGAACCCTGAAAGCCCCCTGGTGGGTTACTATAGTTTGGGCCTCGGCAGTGGCTTCGTCCACCGGCAGCTGCTGATAGGCTTGGCCCAAATCCAGTTTACCAAAAACCCTTACCCCAGCCAAAGAGGCCAATACATGACTGACCACCAGTACAGGGTACACGTGGTCCCAAAGTGCCTTATTAATAGTACACTTATAATCAGCTCAAATTCTGATGTCCCCATTTGGCTTTACTGGGGTGACTATGGGGGTTTTCCACTGGGCATGTGGCATGGGTTCGAGCACCCCCTGCTCCACTAGGCAGTCAAGTTCAGCTTTGATCTTGGGCCACAACATGAACAGGGACTGCCTGGCCTTCATTCAGATGGGCCTCACTGTGGGGTCTAGCTCGAGTGAAACCGGGGGCCCAGAGTAGCGGCCGAGCATGCCATCAAACACCCGCAGAAACTCATCACATGCTGAATTAAAGTCCTGTGGCCGTACGTTGTTTACACCCATTACAACAAACCCCAGGGGACCAAACCACGAGAGTCCCAGCAGGCTCGTGAGCCTCCCTTCCACCACCAGCAATTCTAAAAGACCATCGAAGTCTTTGTATTGCACCCTGAATTTGCCCCACCCTTTGATGGCCACGGGATTCTTCTGGAAATCCCATAGACATGGGCCCATGGCTGCTTTAGGAGGGGTCCCCCCCAGGGCAGAGCTTCTGCAAGGTTTCTGCAGAAATTATTGAGAATGATGAGCCCATGTCCAGTTCCATTCTACAGGGGGACTCCTCTATGTTAGGGGCTTCTGGGGGCAAATTCAGTACCTGATACTGCTGGTGGTTGATGGTCAGGGTCAGGTATGCAGATCCGTTGCCTCTTGATGTGCGGATGTCTTCTGACAGGCCCCACAGGAGCAGCAGGCATGGGCAATGTGTCCTTGTTTTCCACAGGACCGGCAGATGGCATCGCAGAAACGGCATGTCACGCGTTCGTGCACTTCCTCGCAGCTGGCACAGGATGCTTGGGTGGCTGGCTTCTCGGGATGTTCAGTCGGTGACGACAGGTGTTGCAGATTCTGACAGGTGGGGTGGCATACTTGCAGGACTCCCTCCTCATCCGAGATGTCAGACACAGCAGCCGTGGACATGTGGTGTATTGAAGATGGTGGACGGTCGCGGTGTGACCCCTCTTATGCGGTGGCCATTTGCAGTACCGATTCCAACTTGGGGGAGGCGGTACCTACAGGTTTACAGCACAGCTTGGCTTCCTGAATGCCCCAAACAAATTGGGATAAGATGATATCTTCAACATCTTGGAACTCACATTCCACAGCAAGCTGGTGGAGTTCAGCAATGAAGACGGGGGCCGCTTCACTGGGCCTCTGGAAGCACGCAAAAAAGTCCATGTGCTTGGCCATCTTGGTGGGCTTCGGCATGTAGTACTTCATGAGATCCTTGATGATCTCATTGTAGGTGGTGTCCACCAATTTCTTAGGAGTGAGGAGACCCTGGGCCAAGTGAACTGTGGCTACCCCACACATGCTGAGGAGAAAGGCCTTTTTCTTACCAACATCGGTGACCTCCTGGTTCTCAATGAAGTTCATGAGCTGTTCTACCTATGCTTCCCAGAATTCAGGATGAGCGGGGCCGAATGCTGAAAGGGTACCCAAATTGGCAGCCATGACTCTGGAGCGATGTGGGGCACTGTGTCTCAGAAGGGATTGGTGTGCAGTGTGGTGATGCGTTGGATCACTGCGGGGTGTGGCATCCTGGAGATCGGTGTGTGGTGCAGTGCTGGAGTCAGAGTCAGGCTCACTCATCGGGATCCCATCCTCGTCGACAGTATAAAGTACTGAGACTCAGGCATAGCCTAGTGATTTCAGCTCATACTTCATTAATGCATAGGAGAACTTGAGATAATTAGCAGGGCCCATGGCCCACTTATATTCCCGTTCTTAACCACTCCCAACACATACACACACCCGTGATAGGTTTATTTACAAACAACTCCCTCCATTGGCCGATTGGAGAGTTCTTGGATCCTCCACTCCTATTGTCTTAGAATGTGAAGCTTAGCCTGTCCACATGTCCTGACTGCATGCGTGGCCTCCCTTGGTATACAACAGCAGCGCATATCTTAGGGATACTGCAGATTTTGCTTCCATCACATTTTATGGATGAATATCCTGTGTGCAAAGGTGGCAGTGAGATGTGAGCCAATCACCTGGCCTGTTCAGTTCATGCCGAGCAGATGCAAATGCCTGCTGAACCAGTTTGCACTGAGTTTCTCCAAAACAGAATGTGTGCAAAGATGCTGCCATGTCAAATTGATCAGCAGCCATTGGTGTCACTGAGGACTACTTGGATGAACATTGAAGGACATGATTTTAATGAACTATAGCATTTTTGGACAACTGATTTATAAGATTTTTGAGGGATCTGTTTACTTAAAGATAAATTCCTGTTGGACCTGACTTTGCCACTGCCAGAAGACGCCCAACCCAAATGGTCCCCAGGCTTCTTCATTCCCAGT
Organism: Gekko gecko; assembly: GCA_029375565.1. Lineage (NCBI taxonomy): Eukaryota > Metazoa > Chordata > Lepidosauria > Squamata > Gekkonidae > Gekko > Gekko gecko. The sequence goes on along the minus strand of JAPDNY010000005.1, from coordinate 71,588,288 downwards.
GCCACCTCCCCACCCCTATCCTGGACTTCTGGTGTGAGCCCAGCTACTGTACTGCCACCACAGCCCATGGCCATGACCCTGCTGCCACTGCATGGCTCACCGTGGCCATCTCCTCTACCAACTGCCTCAGCTGGCCACCCCTTCTCTGCTGCTGGCCTTCTATTCCACCATCCTCCTGGATGAGTTCCCTATGGGAGATCTGGGGGGGGGGCATCCTCAGATGATGGGGGAGGGTGGGTGAGTGTCCAGATTCTCCCAAATCACTGGGTGACAGATGGGGGCTTCCCCTGTTGAAGCATCACCCAATACCAGACAGGCTGCTTCCCATTTCCTGGCTTTCTTGTGTAGTCCCTTTAAACTTTAAAAGGACTGTACAAGAAAGCCTGAAACAGCTGAGCAGCAGGCGTGTTCCTAGTGACTCAGCTGTTTTTGTGGCTTTCCATTGAAGCAGAAAGCAGGGGATTGTTGAAAAATCTGGTCCCTGGTCCCTATTCACAACCAGCACACAGGGCATGAGATGAAGCAGTGGGTGTCTGAGCATCCTCTTGCCTTTGCACACATGTACACACGCACACATGTACACACGCACACACACAAGGTTGTTGTTGTTGTTGTTTTGGCCCCCCGAAGGGGAATTTTTTATTTGCATTTTCTAAAAACTACAAACTGTAACAGAAAATGAGGGAGGGGAAACATCTACAATAGGGAGAAAGAAAAGATAACCACTACTAACTAAAACCCCAAGAGATGGAGATCTTCAAAATGCTTGTATCCATGTTAGTCCATAAAAAAACTTCAAAAAGCATTGAGGGTGATCTAGTAAACCCCCACCCCTATCCTGGACTTCTGGTGTGAGCCCAGCTACTGTACTGCCACCACAGCCCATGGCCATGACCCTGCTGCCACTGCATGGCTCACCGTGGCCATCTCCTCTACCAACTGCCTCAGCTGGCCACCCCTTCTCTGCTGCTGGCCTTCTCTTCCACCGTCCTCCTGGATGAGTTCCCTATGGGAGATCTGGGGGGGGGGCATCGGCTTAACTATTTTCCCAATTCAAAAGCCCTCCCCCAGTCATCCCATAATAAAAAGGCTTTGTATGACTTTCAGAGTCTCAATTCTTGTTTTGCTTCTCCTTGCGATCTCTCAGTTGGTAGCCTTGTTTGGGAGCAGCTGCCCCCTTTTCTACATCAGAGTCCTCGTCGGAAGACAGAGTCCAACTTGCCAGTAGATTTGCTGTCTTCTTCTTCCTTCGTCTCTGTCCCGGTCAGCCGCCTCCCATCCTCCCGGGACTGGCTGGGAGCAACCCTGGAGGGACTAACTCACCTGGAAGGGAATGCAGACCAACGGCATCAAATACAGAGGCAGTTCAACAGGCGTTGCAACCACGGGAGGAAGAAAGAAGCTGCACAGAGCTCGGGGGTCGGGCAAGAAGACATACCAGAGGACCACGAAGAGGAAATGAAACAGAAAGAAGAGGCGAGGGGAAGAGGAGTAGAATTCAGCCCACAGAGGTGATGGTCATCTGGTATAGCAGGGGGTGAAGGGAGTCTGCCAGTCACCTAGGAAACTCTATGGTTTCTTCCGGCCTCGGGCTTGAGCCGCCTGGTAGTTTTGGTTTCTGTCCTTTGTTGGGTCGCCTCCCTGCCATCTTTTTGGATTGTTTACTTTAACTGAGAGTTCATAAAGTCTCTGAAAGCCTCCGTTGTGATTTGGCTTTAACTGGTAAGGCTCTTAAAATTGGTTTTAGTGCTCTTTCTTCCGCTCCCCCTTGTAATCTCTGTGTGTGGGAGGGGCCCCTCCCCCGTTCACCTCCCACGCTTCTGCCAAGGGGGGATGCTTTCTTTTAAACCACCGATTCAACGCTTTTTAGTAACTCACAGCTCCTTGCTCGTCTTACGACATCACTCGGAATCGTCTGGTCGCACGATCTCTGCTGCTTGTCCTGGCCAGCGTCTTTAGGTCTGTTCAGATGCACAACAGCTGGGCCACTGGGGCGAAGGAGCACCTCAATTCTCCAGCATCGCGCTGGAGAAGAGGATGCCCCCTCTAAAGCCCCTTGGCTGGGAGTCTTTATCCCAAGGCTCCCGGGAAGTAACGATTGCTTACCCCCCCTCCAGACTGCTGATGCTCAGATCGTGTCCCAGGAGCGTCCCGGAGACACGTCTGATTTCAAGTCACCATTAACCAGAAGTCAAGTTTATTTGTTATATTGTCCAGAAAAGACTTTACAATATGGTGTTGGAGGAAAGTGCTGTTAAGTATTGGCTGACTTACAGTAACCCTGTAGGATTTTCAAGGCCAGAGATGAACAGAGATGGTTTGCCATTTCTTGTCTCTGCATAGCAACCCTGGGCTTCCTTGGTGGTCTCCCATTTAAGTACCAACTAACTAGGGCTGATCCTGCTTAACTTCCAAGAGCTGACAGGATTGGGCTAACCTAGGCCTTCCACATCAGGACAAAGTAGTCACATGCAAAGATAAGTACTTCTAAAATATCCCTTTTCTGCCCCTCATGGTAGGGATCTGTGTTTACTCACCTTTCCTTAATCAACTAAGGAAGACACCATCATGGTGATGGGTACGTGGATGGAAGCCTTGTGCTGCATGGCCAATCACAGGACAAGCTTGAGTGTGCTTCTAAACATATTCCCTGCTTTGGTAGTGATACTTGCCATTCTGAGCCTCCTGCCCACACAACATTTACTTACACACTGTGAGATCAGCCATTTGCTTTGTGGCCAAACTGGAATTTCAGGGGTCTTTTCTTATAGTCTACAGAAAGAACATTTCTCCCCTTACTCTTTCACAATGATGGGTTTTGGATATTTGTATGCTGCAAATAGTACTGGGTTTTATTTGAGGTCCGGAGATATGGTGTAGGTATTGTATGAGGCTGGGATTGCAGAGGGGACCCTCTCACTGCTGGGACTTCATCATTTGAAACTTAATGCTGTTCTACATAGGGAAACAATGGTACACTATCTCTTCCTGTCAGCATCATAATGTGGTTTGTAGGCAAGTTTCAGTGAGGAGTGGAAGCTCAACATTTTGAGCCAGGGTGTGATTGCTCATGCTCTCTGGCAGTCTAGTAGAAAGAGTAAGCAGATATAATGAGGTGGTGGGAGTTAAGAACAGCAGTTGGTTTTTATATCCCACTTCTCTCTATTTTAAGGAGTCTCAAAGTGGCTTATGCCTTTCCTTCTTCCCACAACAGGTACCTTGTGAGGTAGGTGGGGCTGAGATAGTTCTGAGAGAACTGTGACTGGCCCAAGGTCACCCAACAGGCTTCATGTGGAAGAGTGGGGACTCAAACCTAGTTCTCTGGATTAGAACCCACCACACTTAATCACTACACCACACTGGCTCTCAATAAGTGTGTAGATCAGCTATTTGAAAAGCAACTTAACTCAAGCTTTGTTGTGTAAAATGACTAGCAAGAACAATAAAATAGCAAAATAGGGGAAACAAAAGAATTGGCAAACGTATAGAATGTGAGAGCACAAAAATTAACCAAAAGTCTGTGAAAATAAAATAGTCTTCATTTGGTGGCTAAAATAATCATATGCCAGAATGCAACCTCTCACTGTGAAGTCAGATGAGATAAGCCCCACCACTTCCTCGCTTCACCAGGGATCTTTAAAAACAGCTTTAAATCTACCAACTTACACATATCAGTTCTGAACTGTCACAAGATTCTTTCTTCTTATGAAAGTTTGGCTGCCATTTCTTGTTATCTGTTGTTAGGAAAATGCAAACAGTGGTAAAACTCTAGAGATACTGAGTTCAGGAAGATACTGAGTTCATTATCTAGAGATACTTAGAGTTTGGGAGGGTCTACGTAGCATGCGTAATTATTTATTAAAGATAGCTGGGCAGCAAAAGGATAAGTACAGTCTTCTTCATTTCCAGATAGAGGCAGAAACAGTGAGACACAGACAGATGATGGCAACTGTTTCCACAACTTAAGGCAGCAAAACATCTGAAGCAACCATTGATTATACCGATTCCAGAAAACCAATATATTCAGGAGCTGGGTAAGGATAATAAGGATATCCTGTTTCACTACCCTTTTTTAAAAAATAAAAACAATGCTAAGGCACCTTCCTCTGATCTTCATCAAAAGGGTTTTTTTGTTGTTTTGTTTTTGCTGCAGGGTGCCCAAGGTCCAATCTGCACTGGTATTTCTCACCTTTGTGCAAATGATCTCACATGTCTCACAAGTTTCTGTCTATATTTCATGCTGCATCCACTCTCCTATTGTTTCAGCTCAGCATCAGCTGTCTGCATCATTTTATTGCCATTTAGTGGTGACCCCAGGGTCATTATGGCAACTAACCACCTTATCTGAATGTGGTTTTAAGGTGGTACAACTGCTCCTCCCCACTGTCAAGCCACTGTGAGCAAAAAGCAGACAACTGGAGCTGAATCCCCCCCCCATCTTTTTGAAGGAGATACACAAATTGTCACAAAGGAAACAAGTTAGCTGAAAATCCAGTCACCTGCGTTTAAAAGCAGCCAGAGAACATTTTTCTGTGATCGTATTGGAAGGGGGGGTTGGAAGCACCCCCATCCCTAAACCATTTGTTATTTCCTGGGGCAGTATCCAGACTGCCCTGCCTGGCAACTGCTGGGTGTTTTGTGTTTTTTACTCAGCTTATTCTATATTTCCTGCCCCTCCCCTCTGCCTCCCCCTCTGCCAGGTCACCCCCTTTTACGTTTTTTGGGGGGTCGCAGGTGCTGTTTCATCCCCACAGTGCAGTGCAGTGCCCTGCTGGTGCCCCTGGGAGGCCACTCCTCTGCCCTCTTTTGCACACTGTCCCTAAACAACTTGTGTCCTGATGCAGACAAAGGAAAGCTTTATACTGAACCAAATGGGAAGCTGGTGCCACAGCAGCATGGAACAGTTTTACATAGCAGATGCAGATTGGGCTCAGGACTACTCTAAATGCTCCATAGATTGCATCACTATGGATGACTACCTGTCTTGTCAATAAGATAGCTTGGTCTGAACAACTGTCTCTGGCTATTGGTTGAGGAACACATGAGAACCTTGTAACGGCAGGTATTCTGCCAGGGTTACATAGGAACATAAGAGAAGCCATGTTGGATCAGGCCAGTGGCCCATCACACAGTGACCAAAAAAAACCCAGGTGCCATCAGGAGGTCTGCCAGCAGGGCCAGAACTCTAGAAGCCCTTCCACTGTGGCCCCCTGAGCATGAAGAAAACAGAGCATCACTGCCCCCAGACAGAGTGTTCCATCTATACATTATGGCTAAGAGCCACTGATGGATCTCTGTTTCCTATGTTGATCCAATCCCCTCTTGAAGCTGTCTATACCTGTAGCCACCACCACTTCCTGCTGCAGTGAATTCCACATGTCCATTCTTCTTTGGGACTGAGCCAGCCCTGGCTACCCATGGAGCCCTTTTGCCACCCCCTTCTGGGTCAGTACCTTGTGTTTGCAGTGCAGAAATGTGGCCCATTCCTCCATCTGGACACCACTTTCTCCACTGGCCACCTGCCTCCTCTCCTCCATTGTTGGGACATGCACCAGTCACAGGATGACAGGCCAGCACATGACTATGCCCAAGCCACATGGCAAAAAGTCCCAGCCAATGATGCTCTCCAGCACAGAGCTTTTCCCACTGTGAGCCAACCATGGCAATTTGGGACAGCTGGTTGACTTCAGCCCCCACCATATTGAAGATCTCTTGCAGCTTGTTTATTTATTTATTTAATTTATTTATTTATACCCCACCCTCCCTGCAAGAGCAGGCTCAGGGTGGCTTACACTGTTTGATACATAAATAACAATTAAAATCTACATAAAATCATCTAAAAACAATTCAGTTGTAAACAATATAAAGTGCTGGCGATGTTTAATTGATTGCATTAACAATGCTGTACTATATAAGTGCATACAAAGTCTAACAAATGTTCTGCTCCGTGATCTTTCTGGTGACACAGGCTGTTGATGTCAAAGCCAAGGGCCAGGGCTCTATAATTAAGACTGTTGGTGGTAATAGTGGTGGCAGCTCCTTAGTTGAAAGCCTGGTGGAAGAGCTCCATCTTGCAGGCCCTGAGGAATTGTAAAAGATCCTGCAGGGCTCTGATCTCTTCCGGGAGCTCATTCTACCAGTATGGAGAGCCACTGAAAAGGCCCTGGCCCTGGTAATAGCAAGCCTGGCATCTTTGGCACCTGGGAGAGCCAGTCGATTTTGAGAAACTAAGAAAAATGGGGAACCATATGGCCTGGCCAGCAGGTAGCACATGGAAACTCAGGCTGCAGACCTAGAGTTTAAAGATGGAGGCAAGGGTTGGGGATAGCAAGCTGGACATAAGAGGGTCAAAGGTTCGATAGGGGTCGAAGAGCAGAGAGAGAGCCAGTGGTCAGGCATCTCCTTATAAGCAGGAGGGTGGGGGCTGGTTCCAGCCTCTGATCCCATCTTCTGGTAAGTCCGTCCCTGAAAACACCCTATTGGTTGGAAGGTGTAGGGGAGGTGTGTGGAGGTGTGCCTGAGGGGTGGTCAATACTGAGAGCTAGAAACTTGCTCATGTCTGACACCTGGTAGCAGCTAGGATGAGTCACCAGGCCAATTCCATTGTCTTCTTGATGGCATTAGCCAGGCTGCTGATGGCCATCAATTAGTTACCCAGCAACGATGAATAGACTCTGCCAGGGCTACGTGAGGTCTTGCAGGTGAGGGGGGAGGGAAAGAGGCTGCCTGCCTGATTTGGAAGGAACTCTTAATGGCGGTTTTGGAGTTCCTAGTCCTTGTATTTTATTAAGGCATGGTGCTGTGTTTAGTGTATGCTGGGTCTGTTCCATTTTCCTTCATGAGGAACAGGCTGGTAACCTATGCTGGGCACTGGAGCTGCTGGAAAGGTCAGGAGAGCGTCTCTTGCCTGGGTGCAGTCTCTGCTGGCATCTGGGTGGGGTTACCATGTGGTTCAGTCCCTTATGCATACACTGGCACAGTTTATTATTTTATTACAGTCCAAAAAGAGGCTCAAAAGCCTTGCAGGGCAACAAGGGGATGGTGTGGGGGGGTGGAAAAGGGCTTCTCTGGGCCTACTGCCCCCATAGAAGGCCCAGGGGATGGTGTGGGGGGTGGTGGAAAAGGCCTTCTCTGGGCCTACTGCACACATAGAAGGCCCAGGGGATTGTGTGGGGTGGGGCAGAAAAGGGCTTCTCTGGGCCTACTGCACACATAGAAGGCCCAGGGGATGGTGTGTGTGTGTGGGGAAAGGGCTTCTCTGGGCCTACTGAACCCATAGAAGGCCCAGGGGGTGGTGTGTGTGGGGAGAAAGGGCTTCTCTGGGCCCAGTGCACCCATAGAAGGCCCAGGGGATGGTGTGGGGGCGCGGAAAAGGGCTTCTCTGGGCCTACTGCACCCATAGAAGGCCCAGGGGATGGTGTGAGGGGGTGGAATGGGCATCTCTGGGCCTACTGGGCCCATAGAAGGTCCAGAGGATGGTTTGGGGGTGGGTGGGAAAGGGCTTCTCTGGGCCTAGTGCACCCATAGAAGGCCCAGGGGATGGTGTGGGGGCGGAAAAGGGCTTCTCTGGGCCTACTGCACCCATAGAAGGCCCAGGGGATGGTGTGTGTGGGGGAAAGGGCTTCTCTGGGCCTACTGCCCCCATAGAAGGCCCAGGGGATGGTGTGAGGGGGTGGAATGGGCTTCTCCGGGCCTACTGGGCCCATAGAAGGCCCAGAGGATGTTTGGGGGGGCGGGAAAGGGCTTCTATCACCTGCCTTGGGCTTGAGGGCCTGTCCCTGTGCTCACTCTGCAGACAGTCCTCTCCTGTCGGAGGACCGGGGCCGACTGAGCAGAAGACACTGACCGGGGCTGATGTGGGCGGGACTTCGCCAAGCAGCCAGTCAGCCCTGGCCAGTGTCTTCTGACTGCCAGTTCTTGAGCCCAATCAGTTATGGCGACGATAGAATGTTGCGGAACCAAAATTCAAATATTAATAAGGACAGGATTAGTTTGTGTAACATAGAAAGTGTGGAAAATGAAAAATGAAGAAAACAGAAAAGGAGAGAAAACTGACATGGTTTACAAATCATTGCAAGAAAAGGGACCATAAAGCAGATGTTTGCATTCACAGAAAAAAATCATTCTTATGCTAAAGAAATTCATACATTATCAATCTTCAACCATAGAATGTATATTAAAAACAAAAAAAAAATAAAACAAATTATCAAAACCAAATGCACCGTGGAAAAAATTCTAGTTCTTCTATATATTCCATTACACAGTATAAGTCTTTTATTTTTTTTTTCCTTGCAAAATGAGTTTGGAATCAAAATAAGACAATTAGTAATAGACATTAATATGAAAACATAACAGTTTGAACTCTATGAAATCTTAAGCACGGTAAAATTAATAGAAACAACATCCTCCTTGAATCCAAATGTAATGCCTCAACCTTTGAATAGAACATTAACAAGGAGTGAGATATGAATCATTTCTCATCAACTTTCACTCTGGCATTGGCAAGCAAATATTAGAAAAAGATTGCAGTTGACAGTTAACAGTTCACTAGATGTTCTAGAGAACACTCAAATTTAAAGCAGATCCTAATCATGGGCAGGGACAGAAATTTTAGTGAGATCAACTAATAAGAAAATTTACCGAGATCAACTAATAAGACTTTGCAGCTGAGGACTAGTTTATTAGCCTGAGAATAACAGATTTGGGATAAAGGCCTTATGTGCATACAAATAAGTAGCCCCCTGTGTTATCAGGAACCCTACATAAGTAGGCTTCCTGATGACAGAGGTCAAGCCTTACACATGTAGAAACTCTGTACACTTTCAGGGGGAGGATTACAGTTTGTACTGGTGGATGATGCCATTCTCCCACCTCATACACATTCTCTCTCCAAGGACTCTTGTGTGAGAAAGGCATTAGTTTTTTTCCTTGGGGGACTCTTTTAACAGTGCCACACGACCCCAGATCTGGTCAGGATAACTACGGCACAAGGAGAGGAAGGGCTCCGGAAATACATACAATAAACAGTAGAATAGACCATAATTTTTTTATAAAAAAAGACTCTCTATTTCATTATAATATCACAGGAGTCCCCAGCATTTTCAAGTATGCAGACACCTTTGGAATTCTGACACAGGATGGTAGGTGCATCACAAAATAGCCATCACAGGAAGTGGAGACAACCACAAAATGGCTGTAGCAGTAGGTAGAACCAATCACAAATGTCAGGAAGTGTGAGGTTATGCATAACTCTAATAGTAACTCTTCAATATTTCAGGCATGCCTGAATATTTCAGAATGACTTTTAAAACAAATGCACACTAACACAGGGAGGATCCTTGTTAGGTTGACGACAGTTGTTGCTGACATAACTTTTTAAAAATCTGCACAGTCAATCAGATTTCCAGGGGCTAATCAGAAGCCCTGTTGGGCAAAAGCCCCACCTGGCCGACAGGCACCAGAAAAAGTGTCAGAGAGTGCAATGGTACCCATGGGTACCATGGTGGGGACCCCTGTACTATAACCTTTATAGAAATGTCATTCAGCCTTATTCCAGCACAAACTTTTAAGCTGCCAAACAAGCCAGTTCAGTTCATGAGGTTTGTGATGCAGTCAAATGGCCCTCTGGCAAGCTAGTGACACTAAACTTGCAGAGGATCTCCAGGTGACTCTCCCCTAGCTTCCCTTCAAGAATTGGATATACAGGGTCTGAGTTATGTCCCCCCAAAGGAGGTTTCCCCAGGAAAGTACTTTTTGAGGAAATGACAGGTGCGGGTTCAGGAATTTCAGGGGTGTATAGAATGTCTCCTATGCAAGCTAGAGACATTGCAGTCTCAAGGGACCTCCCCCAGATGCTCCTCTACATAGTCCCCAAGTTCCACCCACCCCTGTTGCTTGAAGTTTGGTAAACATTTAGACTAAGCAGGGACAATCTGTCTGGAAATGTATCCATTCATGAACTTGCACAAACTGCCATGGCTTGAAAGTTTGTGGAAAGTTCATGCTGGTTGACCTGCCATGAATTTTAGTTTGCAAACCACAAACTAGCCAAAATTCATCATGAACTTTAGTCTGTGAGCTGGTTTGTGCCCATCCCTAAACCTGTGATCTCCCATGAATAGTGTTTTATGATTGTATGGTATTATTAATTTTTTAAGTCTTCATGAGCAGCTTCTCTGGAGAAGTGGTATATAAATATTCCAAATAAATCCATACAGGTTATTTTTATTTAGGAGACAACACTTCATTCAGGTTCAAAATATTTTGACAATGATAATTTTAGATGGGATTAATGGGAGCTGAGTAACTGTATCCATTTGCAATGCAGCTAAGAAAGAAAGTCTACAAATGTTGTCTCTGAGAAAATAAAAAGGCGTTCAATTTATGTAATAGTGAAAAGCAACTCTCCCTGGACAGAGATGTCTTTGGGGACTCTGTGCCATCTCTTCTTTTCCTTGATAATAGCCGAACTAGCACTAGCCATTTGTGCTAGATACTAAAATAAATTGGTGGCTGGAGGTTATCTTTGTAATTTACTAGAGATTTCCTGATAGCCTTGCCCTTCTAGTATCTGGCATTACTGATCTAAATTGACAGATCAATCAGGCTACAGCAACAGGCTCTTCTGTCTGTCCAACCAGGAATGGAACTGAGCCCTTTGCTGTCACCAGGGAGCGAAGGCTGCTCTCCTTGGCTAAGGTCACCCCCAGTAGGACTCCGTAGAGTGGGGCTGATCAATCCTTCCATTCTGAGCAAAGAGCCTACTGCTGAGGCATCCATTCATGCAGAAATTCAAACTCAGATGTGAAAGAAGCCTAACAAATATCTGTCCTTTTGTCAAATTGAATTAAATTAGAAGTGTCACCATGAAGACAAGCAGCGCACTACCATCACACTATGCTGTGATGGTATTTTATGTTATAGATTTTTGCCTGTTAGCATTGAGGGGAAAAACAAAACAGACTTCACTCTGAAGAGTTTTCCATATGTCGAAGTACAGATCATGTGACTATAAGTATAGTGTTTTGTTTTCAGACATAGGCTCTTATTCTTTTTTAATTCATCTTTTATCTTGACACCTAAATCTATTGTTTATGCTAACACAGCCATTTGCAATGCTGGTATATTGTGAAGTTGTGGCTGGTACGGTGTGTGAATATCTTAAGGTGATAATTTATGAGACATATCAAAAGGCTGGAAGATGCACATGAAATAGCTAGTGACAGGTGAGCTCCCTTAGGTTTGATTCAGAATCAGGTCAGCATTTACAAAGATCTTTGATTTTTTTGTTGTTTAAAGGATTTCATTTTCCTGAGTACTGCATTTTTACAATACTGTTTGGCTCCTCAGGAAAGGATGGGAAGCGAAGGCGTGGTAGAAAGCTTTCAAATGCTTTAGAAGAACAGACTGTCTCCCAAAACACATGTAGGTGTCTGAGTCCCCAGGACAGGTGGCAAGATAAAGACCTTGTACAGAGCACTGAAGCTGCATCAGGAATCAGCAGAGGTCCATCCGTGGTTATTAGCCACAAGATATAGATAGGGACTCTGGGGCAAGTGATACTTTGTATTCTTGGTGCTTGGGGGGGGGTCAACAGTGGGAGGGCTTCTAGTGTCCTGGCCCCACTCGTGGACCTCCTGATAGCATCTGGTATTTTTGGCCACTGTGTGACACAGAGTGTTGGACTGGATGGGCCATTGGCCTGATCCAGCATTGGCTTCTCTTATGTTCTTATGTTCAAACAGAGCAATCCTACTTGATCCCCCATACACACACGCTCAGAATGATGAAAATGCAAACCAAAGCAGTCAATTAGTACCACATTTTAAAAACACACACTGATTTGAAGAATGTTATTTGGCACAATAGTAAAAAGCAGTCTAGATAAATGCTCTTGTGCAGAAATGTGCAGAAATGTGCTTGTATGATCCAGTGGTGGACAAGAGAGAATTAGATAAACATCTGGAGCAGAGGTCCATCAGTGGCTATTAGCCACAAGGTGTATATAGGAACTCTCGGTCTGGGGCAAGTGATGCTCTGTATTCTTGGTGCTTGGAGGGGATCAACAGTGGGAGTCCTGCCCCACTGCTGGACCTCCTGATGGCACCTGGCATTTTTTGGCCACTGTGTGACAGAATGTTGGACTGGATAGGCCATTGACCTGATCCAACATTACCTTCTCTTATGTTCTTATGACAATCATCTGCTACGGTAAGGGTCCCCAGTATGGTACCCAAGGGTGCCACGATCCCTGCAGACACCTTTCCTGGTGTTCACCAAGTGTTTTTAGAAAGTGGCCAGGGCAGGTGGGGCTTTTGCCCAACAAGGTTTCTAATTGCCCATTGCAGATTCAATTGGCTGTGCAGAATTTTAAGGGTAGCTTTGACAGTAGCTGTTATCTCAGCATTATGATCTTCACTGTGCAATAGATGATAGAAGCTGCAGCAGCCATTATATGTCTGGCACAACCTCCTGTAACAACATTTTGTGGCCCACTGCACTGTGTCAAGATTCCAAAGATGCCTGCAGGTTTGAAGGGGTTCAGGATCACTGCGCTAGGCTATCGTTTGGCACATTGCAGCCAATTCAATTAGTTACAGAGTAATCAGCAACTGTTTCTGAAAGCTAGGGATTAATAGACAAAAAATATGCAAGCACCACCAAAGCAGAAGACTACCTATTCAAGTCACAGAAGTATTTGGGGGAGGGGAATGGCCAACAAAGGTCAACAAAGTTTTATTCTGGGTATAAACTTTTGTGTGCATGCACACTTCTTCAGATACATTGAAACAGAAGTCACCAACCTTTACATATAGGGAGAAGGTGGGAAGGGTGTTTCCAGGAAGGGCTAATTACAGTCAAGATGTGTAAGTAACTGACCAATAAATATAGCTAAGATTGGATGAAGGCAATTGGTAATACCTGTGAACAGCAGCATATTAACATGCAACATAATAAAACAGTTTACAAACAGATGTGAGAACTGAGTGACATTAGCATGTATAGTGCGATAAGAAACCAATATCTCTGTTAAGCCCTGGAGGTTCCATTGTCCTAAATGTTGTTATGATGGCCCCATCCACTTCCTTCCCTCAGAGGCAAGATTTTCCCTCTGTTTGTCTTTCTTTTTACTGACTAAGTCGCCCTAGTAATGTGTTTTATTTTTTGCTAAAGAATTCTGGTTGTCCCACCCTGTCCCAATATGATATTTTGGCTGTTGGCTCAGCCCAGGAACCTGAGGAAAGGATCAGAGCCTGCTTTAATTTAAACAATTTAAATGGTATTTGAGTCATTTTGAAATTCAAAAATAACAAAATATTTTATTTAACATAGAGGGGGAAGGTCAGATGAAATCAGGGGTTGAAATTTCTGAGGTAAAACCAGTACATGCACAGACTTTAGTTCTTATGTTTCAGGCTAATGAGAGTTTCTTAAGCTTTTCACAGTGACTTAAATCTTTAAATCTTTATGTTGAGAGGCTTTTGTTCCAGTGTTCACCCCAAACACTTCAGTACATTTTCTATGAGTATTCTCTGACTCTTTTGGTTTCCAGAAGGCTGATAAACTGTTTCCAGTACCCAAACCCCTTCCCTTGAAACACCAGTACTCATCTTGAGTTTTTATCTGACTCTTAACAGGCAGTTTCTAACCAAAGGCAGTTTCTAACTACACCAGGGAATTTCTAACCACACCACACCAGGGATCTCTGCACTCTTCAGAGCTAACTCCCTGTTTGACTAGGTAGGGAAATTCTTCTCTCTCTAGAAGATCTATCCCCTTTCCTTGGCCTGAATGGGAGCCTTTGTCTACTTCCCAAACTTCCTTGCCAACTATCTCCCGGTTCTCCTGTCTGTGTTAAACTGCTCTCGGCTAAGGCTGAAATCAGACAGCATTCAGTCAGGGCAGAAATCTGACTGAATTTCTCCTCAGCATGCAACTCTCTCAAGACTTTCTCTGCTCAACTGATGCTAACAATCAGATTGCTTGGAGCAGCCTGTCACTCAAGGCTGTCTGGCGCTATGAAGAATTAACCCTTCACAGTCCTTTATTTGTTTACACAGCACTTCTAAGTTTCTAAAAGTGCAGTCCATCACAATTGTAATAACTTGTAACTCAGCAGTCTCCTGTTCTATTCTATTTCTGAAATTCCTTTGCAATAAAACAGTTACTTTGAGGTCCCACATTGAATGTCCTGGAAGGTAGAAGTGTTCTCCTACAGGTTTCTCAGTTTTATGATTCTTCTTCTCAGCTCTCAGCTCAAAACAATTCAATGCTTCATCAGCAACATACGACCTCTACTGGATAATTACAGTTCTCTTTCACAAGTACTGGAGGGCAAACCTTTTCTTTCCCACAGACAGCCCCCCAATCTTAAACAACTCCTCACCCACAAGAATACAACATCTAACTTGGACATGGACCCTGGTACCAGAGCTTGCAATAGACCCACTTTGCTGACACATACTCTCAGGAAACACAATCACTGGACCTAACAACATCTTCTACACCATCTCAGGCTCATTGACTTTCTCATCTTCTAACATTGTATATGCCATTAAATGCCAACAATGCCCTTCAGTTTTCTACATAGGGAAAAGAGGTCAAGCCCTATGCCAAGCATAAATGGACTCAAATCTGACATTGTTTTCTACAAGCAGAGACTCACAAGATATCCCACTGTGTGAGGAGTACCAAAGGAGTCTCATTCATTTTGGCAGAGTAAATCTGGTAGTATTTTTCCCCATACAAGATATGTTACCCCCATGATAACAGTCAAAGAGGGGAGATAGGGTAGACAGACACATCAAAAGTATCTTACATAATTCCTTACATGCAATTTTCTCTGGATCTAGAGACTAATGTTTTCAATTGCAAACTCTAATACAGTAAAAATCTTAATGCACCATTACTGCCAAAAGACACATCTCTAACTCTATTAAAAGTTGATTTCTGGTACTTTCTTGTTTAAAGTCAAACATTATGTATGCTTAATGAGAGTGCATTATGAAAGCAGCATAAAATAAAATTTAGTATAAATCCTTTTACATGCTCAAGCAATCCAGCTACAGATTTTATCACATACTGTAGAGTTCCGTGCCTTAATTATTATACAAATCTTCCTCTTTCCAAACTGCCAGGAATAAAGCAATCGATGATTTGTACATCTGAGAATTCCATATAAAGCCTATATAGCAGATAATGATTTCTTAAAAAAAAAAACAACAATCTGCTATTTTAATTCACTTTGGCATCCAGGTTTCAGTCAGTTACTGTTATTCATTTTATTTTGCCAAGAAAATTACTTTGGGGTTGGGTTAACCATTAGACAAATTGCATATTGGTGAATTGTCCCCAGCTAGTATGTGTGTATCATCAGAGATTATCAAGCCATTGTGAAGAAAATGTGAACTTGCTTGGAAGAAGTGTGACCTGCATGTTAAACATGCAAGGCATAATAATTAACCTGATACTTTCTTTGATCTTGTGAGTCCCCAACTAACATCTCTGAATTAATATGCTATCCCAAGCATTTATGCCTTCAAGGTTTCAACAAACTATATCATAAAAAGGAAAACTGCTACTGTATTTGTCATATCTCGTTACCAGTTTAAATGCTAATTACAAGAAAAACTGCAAGTCTTTAGATAATTCATCTGCTACCTGAGCATGGTAATCTGTCTCCTGTCTCTGGGCTAGTATGATCTGTTTACAACAACAAAAAACCCTTGATTTTAATGACACACTAGAAGCAATCATAGTGCTGTTTGCAGAAATGAATAAACTAACCTCTGCCCAAATCTTAATTTAATCACAAATTATGAGCGGCGACCTCAAACACACACAAACACAAAACCCCTCACTTCGAACTGAGAGTTTTAAATTGGATCAGAAAGATTTTGTGCACGTGTATTGTTGAACTGACACTATAAAAAACAACACCCCCCTCCCCTGTAACAATGTTGTTAACTTGTCCATTTCCACTATCTCTAACAATTTATGTACAAATTCTTCCTGAATTTATATAAGTGGATTGATAAAATAATGGAAAAATGTAAGTCAATTTGTAGGAATTAAGGTATATGGCTATGTTAATAATGGGAAGATTCCCTTGTATGTAAGAAATGCTTTCAGCACATAGTATGGATTTTGGATATTTGGAAAAATAAAAAAAATGAATGGGGGAAAAAACAACACCAATGTAAACTGCAAAGCAATTGCCCACTGAGAAGAGACACCTGGCTTCATAGCTCGTTTTCTGAGTTTCTTCCCAGATTTCTCCCCTCTAAGGTGAAGGACAACCAAACTGATCTTGATAAGCAAATTCTCTGTTGGGTTTCATGTCCAGGGTTTTTGGTATGTGGACAAGGCCATACCCATGGGCTACTCCATGGCATGCACTGCCTTTGAGGCACTAAGTATCGTCTTGGAATGGGCAGCAAAAGCCATAGCTAATACTCCACAGACCATGCACTATTGAAACAACTTCCTTTTTGTTGGCCCAGCAGGTTCTCCTGTTTGTGGGGAGCAGTTGGCTATATTTCAAACCATGGCGCAGGAGCTGGGAGTCCCACTGACCCATGACAAGACTGAGGGTTCCAGAACACAGTTACCTTACCTGGGCATTCAGTTGGATTCTGTAGTAGGGACATCCCACCTGCTGGAAGACAAGCTTTTAGCACTACAGGCCCTTATTACACTGGCTTTGGCATGCACCAAATGTACATTGAGAGAGCTGTAATTGCTTATGGGGCATCTTAACTTTGCTTGCTGGGTGGTTACACCAGGTAGGGCCTTCTTTGCATACCTGGCAAGGGCCACAGTGGCTGCTTCCCTGCCACATCACCAAATTCGAATAACTAAGGGCATGAAGGTGGACTTCAGAGTTTGGCCAGCCTTTCTTTCTGAGTATAATGGGGTCATCATCTGGCAGCAATCGCTCAATCTGGGCAAAAGTATCCAAATATTGTCTGGCGCAGCAGGTACTGTTGGTTTGGGGGTTTATTACAATGGACATCGGTTTGTCCTCAACGGTGGCCAGCCATTTGGCGGGGGCAGGTTTACAGTCTTTTTAGAACTGTTTCCCATCCTGGTGATGGCAGTCATCTGGCAGAAGGTGTTGGAGAATAGGAGGGTCAGGTTCTGGTGTGATAACCAAGCAGTGATGAGAGTGGTGAGTAAGCAAACTTCCCACTCAGTGTGAGTTATGCATCTGGTACACAGGTTTCTCCTTTCATGTTTGTCTGCTAATATCACATTTTCAGGTCAACATGTAGTGGGTGATGATAACAGCATTGCAAATGCCTTGTTTTGCCTCCAGGAGGAGAGGTTTTGCAACCTAGTGTAACAGGCCAATTGCTACCCAGACCCATTTCCTGAGGACCTCTGGGAATATGCCATAATGCAGGGAGTATTTCACTCAGTTGCCCTTTCTACCTTTAGTTCATGTTTGTCAGTGGGTGCAGCATTTTTGGTCTTTTCCGCAGGTCCTGGGGGCCTGGACTCTTGGCTGGTGTCAGAGGAGTGAGTCACCTGGTACATAGCCCACTTACAGGATAAGGGCTTTGCTCACAGAACCATCCAGGGGGCACATGGCTGCCATTTCATTTTTTTAGCAAGGCTCATGGCTTTGCCAACCCAAGCAACAGCTTTAGGGCTCAGGAGGCAGTGGAAGGGTGGAAGAGGCTATCTCCCATTCAGACTCTTGACATTTCAGACAAAGCTTGTGGAGAAACTTCTGACCTTGTGCTGGTCTGCTTATGTGACCACCCTATCCGAGGCAGCCTTTACCTTGGCCTTTTTGGAGGCCTAGAGGGTTGGAGAACTAGTGGCAAATTCTAGAAGGAACACAACCAACCACCCCAGGGGGCTGAGATGTCTTGGTCAGCACGGCAGGGATGTCCTTGGCCATTAGGAGGTCCATGATCAAGACTGACTTAAAGCTGGGTCTTTTGGTAGGGAGGCCCATGGGCCAGGACCTCTTTCGATTCAAAAGGTAGCTCTCCGCTTATGAGATATCAGTTTGCTGGGGTCCTTTGGGCTGGCATGGCAGCTTTGGGTCTCCCCCTTCAGAGTTTGGGCCCCATTCCTTCTGAATTGGGGCAGTGACCACAGCTGCTGAATTGGGGCTGGGGCTGTCATACAAAGAAGAAGAAGAAGAAGAAGAAGAAGAAGAAGAAGAAGAAGAAGAAGAAGAAGAAGAAGAAGAAGAAGAAGAAGAGGAGGAGGAGGAGGAGGAGGAGGAGGAGGAGGAGGAGGAGGAGGAGGAGGAGGAGGAGGAGGAGGAGAAGGAGGAGGAGGAGGAGGAGGAGGAGGTTTTATACCCCACCTTTCACTCTCCAAAGGAGTCTCCTAGCAGCTTACAATCACCTTCTCATACTCTCCCCACAGCAGACGCCCTGTGAGGTAGCTGAAAGAGTTCTGAGAGACCTGTGACTGATCCGAGGTCACCCAGCTGGCTTCATGTGGAGGAGTGGGGACTCAAACCCAGTTCTCCAGATTAAAGTCCTGTTGCTGTTATTTATTTATTTGTTTATTTGATTTAAACACGGCCCTCCCAAAGATAAAACATAAGAACAATTATGACATAAATAAACCATCTAAAAACAATCCAATAACATGAAATGCTAGCTGGTTGTAAACTAATACATTAAGAATGGTGGCAACAGTTATGTTAATATGGTCTCTGGCCTACTTTTTTATCAGTTCTCAATCTTTATCATATACATGTGGCTGACACAGGCTGTAATGGTGGAGACAAGCACAGGGATCTGTCTTTCTTTAGTGATGGTGGTGGTGGTGGTGGTGGTGGTGGCAGCTGCTTAGCCAAAAGTCTGGTGGAAGAGCTCAGTCTTGCAGGCCCTGCAGAACTGTAAAAGGTCCCACAGGGCCCTGATCTCTTCTGGGAGCTCATTCCACCAGTACGGAGCCACCACCAAGAAATCCCTGGCCCTCGTTGTTGCCAGTTTGACATCTTTGGGGCCTGGGAGGGTCAATCGATTTTGTGTCCCTGAATGCAGTGCTTGCTGGGGTACATATGGGGAAAGGCGATCCCTCAGGTATGTCCGCCCCTGACCATATAGGGCTTTAAAGGTAAGAACCAGCACCTTGAAGTGAACTCAGAATGCTATTGGCAGCCAGCGTAATGCCTTTAACACAGGCTGGATGTGTTCCCACATAGGGAGACACATCAGAAGCCTGGTCGCTGCATTTTGCACTAGCTGCAGTTTCTGGATTTGTGGCAAGGGCAGCCCCCTGTAGAGAGCATTGCAGTAGTCCAGTCTAGAGGTAACCATCATGTGGACCACTGTTGCCAAGTTGTGGTTGAGGAAGGGAAACAACTGCCTAATCAGCTGGAGATGGTAAAAGGCTAACTTGGCAGTGGCTGCTACCTGGGCCTCCATTATTAAGGAGGCATCCAAGAGTACTCCCAAACTCCTAACCTCCAGCACTGGCACCAACAGCACCCCATCGAAGGTCAGGAGTAGGATCCCTACCCTCAGACCATCCCAGCTCAGGCACAGGACCTCTGTCTTCATCAGATTCAGTTTCAGCTGGCTCCATCCAGCCACAGCTTGTAACTCCCGCTCCAGATCTTCTGGTTTAGAGTCATACTGGCCTCCCAACAACAGATAGAGCTGGGTGTCGTCCACATATTGGTGACAACCCAGCCCATGCCTCTGGGCAATCTGAGCAAGGGGGCACATATAGATGTTGAATAGCACCAGGGAAAGCACTGTCCCTTGAGGCACTCCACAATTCAGGGGGAGCCTTCAGGACATCTGTTCCTGTAGTGCCACCCTTTGTACCCAACCTCGGAGAAAGGAGGTAAGCCATTGTAAGGCAGACCTCTGAACTCCCATGTCAGCAAGGTGGTGGATCAGTAACTGATGGTCAACCATGTTGAACACTGCTGACAGGTCCAACAGCAACAGCACTGCTGATCTGCTCCGATCCAGATGCCTCCAGAGGTCATCGTGGGGGTGACCAGTGCTGTCTCCATCCCATGGCCCGGGTGAAAACTGGACTGGAAGGGATCTAAAATGGAAGCATCATCCAAAAAGCCCCTGTAGCTGAATTGCCACATCCCTCTCTATTATTTTGCCCAGATAGGTTAAATTGGAGACCGGCTGGTAATTTGCCAAATTGGCCAGGTCCAATGATTTTTTTTTCAAAACAGGGCAGACTACTGCTTCTTTAAGTGACCTAGGGAAAAGTCCCTCTTAACCACTACACCAAACTGGCTCTCAAGCCATTGGGAGATGGTGATCCGAGGTGTACAGAACCTACATCCAGTTGCACCTGGCTGCTAATTTTTAACAGTGACTTATTTAGTTTCAAGGCATAAGCACAAATCTGTATGGATCTGCACAGCATCATGCACTGGGAGGGAATCTAAATAGGCTTGTCTGCATGGGGTGAGGATCTCTACCTGGAGGGGGTGCTGTGGATCCAATGTCACCTGCAGCATTGACAGCCTGTCACAACGGGCATGGTCTGCCACAGCTTGGCCTCCTTCTGCTGTCCCGCCACCAGTACTAAAGTGCCTGGAGACTTGCTGTCACCCTGGGCTGGAGCGGCTCTAGAGAAGAGGCTCTAGAGAAGCCTCAGAATTGACCCAACCTCTCTCATGACTTCCGTCCAATGTGCGCCCCATCTCCTGCTGGCCCTTCTCAGGCTCCTTGTGTGACTGCGGCCAACAATCCTGCTCCTGCATGGGCCACTGTCCACCTGCTCAATCCCCTCCATGGCTCTCATCCTCATCAAGGGTGGGCTCATCTCTGGGTGCCTAGGTTTGGCCCCATCTGTCCAGGTGGCCGCTGCAGTGCCAGGCCCTTCTGCCTCAGTGAGAAGGGAACAGCTGCTGGCTCCCTTGCTGCCATGTTGCCACCCTCTTCCTGGTCCTCCCTGGCTTCCCAGGTCAGTCAGAAGTGTGGGGTGGATGCAGCTGGGTCTCTCCTCTGTGGGCTGCTTTCCCTGATATGGTCTCCTCCCCCTACTCCTGGTCTCGAAGCTTCCAGTCAGGACTGGGACACAGTCCCCAGAGGAGCTGGTGACATGGCTGGGTGAGAATGACCTGGGGGCTTACATGGAAATAGACCTGGCACATGAGGCCAAGGTTAATTTGTGAGCAATACAGGAAGAACTCTCAACCATGGCCATCTTCTGGTCAGATTGGCTGGAATGGTGAGCTTGGTATGGGGCTAACAGTTCAGAGAGGGTCAACGTGGAAAGGAGAAAGATGAGCAAGAGGCTGGATGAGATTGTGGAGCCAATGGGGAGGTCGCAGAATGGCATCCAAACAACTCATGCTTATTGGAGGCCCTGTTTCACCTGTCTCAGTAGGAGATGGACATCTGGCTACATGAAGTTAGGGATCGCCTACGGACTTAGTTGTAGCTGTAGGAGCTTTGGTGGGAGCCAGGCAGGGATATCTGGCTCTTGTGGTGGTATCAGCATGGGACCAGATCCATTTGTAGGTAAACCGTCCCCCTTTCCCTGTGTATGAGGATCCCCTTAAGGAATCTTGGGGTGAGGACTTTCAAGGGGCATGCTCAGCTGGGGGCTCCCATGGCTTACACTCAAGTGGCAGGGGAGACCACTTAGAGGCAATTGTCCTTGTGGAATCCAACATCCTGTCATCCTGTGAGTCCTCCACCCCAGCAAGCAGGCTGGGAAGGGCTGGGGTTTCATTGACTGGCAGGTAGGTCAGTCAATGCCAGGATCTGGCAGCCCCATTCTGCACCAAGGTTTCTTAGAGCTGTAACCAATTTTATTGCAATTGCTAAGTGTGGTGGTGTTTTGAGGTGTTCCCTGGGGGGAGGGGGTTCTCATCTTCATCGCCCTCTCCCCTTCCCCTAGGTGCTGGGGCCACAAGATCCAGTAAAGCTGAGATCTGTCTTGCTCTGTATTTGCAGTGTATAACCTTACTCAGTGGTATCGTGATACCTGACACTTCATTTTCACTGTGTCTGTGCTTACTTTATTCACGCATTCATTCCCAACACTGCTATTGGAGATGGGGAATCTTAAAGCAGTAGTTTGCAGGAAGAACACATTGTCCACATTCAGGACCACCTAGATAATTTTCACATGCCAGTGGGGTCTCCATGTCACTGCCACTTTGATCACAAAGCTAGCCCCACAGCTCATGTAAAAGAGTGGGACACTCTTCCTTTGTTATTTTCATTGTGCTGTCAGCCAATTGCACTTTCTTAGAGGAGATGGATTGGCCTAAGTGAGAAAGTCAAGCCATCCATCACCCAAGTAAGTGAAATAAAAAGGTACATGGTAATTGCTTGCACCAGATACGTTGTAAAAGATGTTTCTGAAAGTTTGACCTTTATCAGACAGTTGCCTGGTTCAGACACCTTTCTTTTGACTTTCCACTTAATTTATGTGTGAAGTGGAGCAAAGGCATTGCCACTGGATTATGAACAGGTCATCTCCTCTCTTCTGTCTTAGCAAGTGTATTTTGTTTCAGGGTCAAAGCAATAACTGGTGATAAATGGATAACTGTGCTATGGCTGAGGTGCTGTAAATAATAAACAAAATAACAATCTGCTATCCAACATATCTTAGTGTCTCTAATAAAAGTGGATTAATTTTATGTATGGGATAGTTTTGCAAAGGAACAACATATTTAAAAAAAAATGAAGCAAAGAAAAAAACATATCAAGAACTGTATAACTGTCTCTCAATTTATCTTGCATGAAAGCATATGAGATCATACCCTGTGCTCATGGGACAGATCTATATGAAGAACAGTGATGTATGTGAACTGTTTGACATAACTGATGTTTGGTTTTTTTTGCAAATGTTTGACATGAACACTTAAAAACAGCCTTGCTGTCTCAGCATGCATCCACATAGAGACTCACAAAAAGTAAGCACAGATATTCTCTTTCTTGCAGTACTCAAGGATCCTCAACTGACTTCTTCCCAACAAAACCCCATTCAGGCATTCTACAGAATAACATTGTACAGCAGTTCCTTATGTCCATCGCGTTGCTGATGGTTGCAGGAAGGAACAAATGGAGTATATTGGTGGATCTGCTGGCAATTCGAGGCAAAGTGAAGAGCATAGTGAGAGTTCGAGGGGGGGTATAGGAAGAGGGAAAGCTTAGCTGGCCAACTTATTGATTTTAACTCAAGTCTTAGTTCAAGCTAAGACTTGAACTGGCAAGGGCCCATGATCATCTTGCATATTTTTTTTTAGTTGTATTTAGTTGTATTTTTTAGTTGAGAGCTTGTAATTTAAGCTTGTCCAATTTAGGCTGAGTTCAGACTGGCAGTTTGAAGTGCGAAGGACCGGGTATTCCCCAGTCACACTGCACTGACTGATGCGGGAGCATACTGGGGAGGAGGTGCAATGGAGCATTCACACTGTTGGCCCGCCCCTGGTGGAGGTGCGGCTATAAGCAGCTTTTTCCTCACTGTGCGGCAGGAGCATAGGTGCATAGGTGCATAGGTGCATAGGCGCATAGGCACAGCAGCAAATAGGGCAGGATCCCATCTCCCAGGATGCTGCCTGGCCGGAGCTTTAACTCCACAAGGTGGGAGTGTCCCACAGGCACAGTTATGTGCATCCCTGCAGGAACAGCCAGTGCACATTATCAACGCAGGTTGTTCCCGGCTTTTAGTGTTTAGCGTTCACACTTCCGGGAAGCAGGATGAATGCACTCTCCAGGGTTTGCTACCACTTTCACCAGATACTTTTTAAACTCGGGAGGGAAGTGCTACAAGACAGGTTGAGTATGGCTGGGGAACGCCTGTCAGCTGTGCCTGTGTGAACCAGCCCCTTTAAGCATTTGTGAAATGTTCCTGAAATGTGCCTATATTGGGCCAAACTGCCAGTTTGAACTCGGCCTTAAATTTCATCATCACCATCATTATCACTAAAGGTGCAATTCTAAACACAGTTACAGCCTTCTAAGACTTCATTCAATTTAGAAGGGTACTACTCTATTTAGGATTGCACTGGAAGAAACTTTATGTGATCCCAGCTCTACACTTTACTCCAAGTACAAAGATACTGATGCAATCTTTTTGCAAAACACATATCTTTCATCTCCTTTCATGCTCCCACCAGCGAAAGCAGTTGCCATGTATTTAAAATAATGAGAAAAAACAGTCTTAAATACACAGCAACATTTTAAAAGAAAGAGAATGTGAGAATGAAGTTGGGGGGAATTGGTTATGCTTAAATTTACACTATAATCTACTGTATAGCTGCGTGGAGTCATACCTACAGTCACAATGAGACCGCTTTTTTGCAGTGCTTTATCAATATGTATTCTGCATTCTGGTAATCTGGAGAGAGGGAAAGATGTAAAATTAACTAAAGGCAGTGAATTTGGAAGGAAACTAATCATGATCCAATTTTGGAGTTTATTTTATAAATCTTCCTAGTTAATCCAGAATTTAAAAGTAGAGAAAAACCACAAGAAAAATTCCACAGAAGACAAAAATGTGTTTATCCTTAAAGAGACTTTAAATACCTTCACTTTCCTTCCTGATTTGCAGCGTGGCAGTGGCATGCCTCAGCAAGTGAAGGGAAGGCATTTACAGAGTAAGTGCAACTCAGAGAAGGGAGGGAAGATATTTAAAGAGATTTTAAATACCTCCCCTCCCCTCTCTGAGTCACGCCATGGTGGCACACCTCAGCTAGTGAAGAGAAGGCATTTAAACCGATCAGCTGACAGATGGACCGACCCACCACACAGTTTAGTTTAAATAAGAGGAAGCTATTTCAGTGTCCCCTTTCAGTCTGTCCGCTCTAGAGTGGGGGGAGCAAAACAGAGGGGTTTAGTGGCTTCTTGCCATGTAAAGGGAGCTTTACCAAATCAATTTGGCAAAACAGATTATTTCCTGAACCCCAATATCATACCTATTTTGGGATTCAGGAATATCAGTATATACCAATATTTTTGGGGTTTGGTATATCTGAACCCAAAAAATACCAGGTTTTTTTTTTGTGAACACCATGCTATGAGTGGAATCCCATGCTCCTGAATATTGTGCTAATTATAATAATTCAGTCTGAATTGTTTCTGTTTGAAGAGGAGATCACAAGATGTCATAGTCCTGCTGTACACTGCACTGGTCAGACCACACCTGGAGAATTTTGTGCAGTTCTAGAGGCCTTACTTTAAAAAGGATGTGGACGGAATGGAGTGGGTACAGAGGAAAATGACAAAGATCATTAGAAGTCTATGAGGAAAGTCTGAGGGACTTGGGAATATTCAGTCTGGAGGAAAGGAGGTTGAGGGGGAATACGATTGCTCTCTTTGGGTATTTGAAAGGCTGCTATGTAGGGGAGGGCAGGGAACTGTTCCTCTTTACAGACTCCCAATAACAGATATGGGGGGGGGGGTGAGTTTACACAAAGAATAGTTCAGCAGTGGAATCATCTGCCTAGGGAGGTGGTGAGCTCCTCCTCATTGGCAGTCTCCAGGAGCAGCTGGACAAACACTTGTCAGGGATGCTTTAGGCTGATCCTGCACTGAGCAGGGGGTTGAGCTAGATGGCCTGTATGGCCCCTTCCAACTCTATGATTCTATGACAAACCATATGGTGAATGCAGTATCCAACAGCATGTAGATCCTACCACTGTAAATAAACGTCCTCATATCCTAAGTGTCAGTATCAGTTTGAAGTAAATAGCTACATTTTTGAGAAGCATTCTAGAAGGCACCTAAAGAAAAGGATAAACATATTTTTTTCTTGATTTTGTTAAAATGTCATTGTAAAAAGTCCAGGGAGAAAATACTTCCTGGACTAGAGAAATCAGTTTAGGCGAGTATTACATTTTATTGGCACCCCGCCACCTAGCCAAGTGGATCATGAGGTAATAAGCAAAACAAAAAAACAGTCAATACTGAAACCATAAAATAAAACAAATCAATAGATAGCAATTAAAATAGCACCAATCATACATAGCTTTATATGAAAAAAATAAACAACAGCCAGCTCAGGAGGAGACATGTACATCAAACCATACTAACCACATGTAACTGATAACACTGGTGGGCAAATGTAATTGTTCAAATTGAGTGCCCAGTGGAGGGCAGTGGAATGGTGTTCCATAGGTGGACCTTGCAATTGTGGCCAGATTTTAACTGAAAATCTTAGGCTAGGTCTACATGCAGTAGAACAAACTGACAGATGGTTGCTGAAATAGAATGGATCATACCACTTCAGAATAAGGGGGGTATCTTTTTAAAACATTTCCCTTTGTTTTTTTTTAAAAAAATCCAGCAAATCATCATGGTAGAGTTTCTCTGTGCTCTATTAGCTTAAAAAAAACAAGAGGAAGTTAGGTTTTTGTTTTGTTTTTTACATAGAATAAGCCTTCAAAAATGGCATCCCCATAAGCAGTCTTGTCCACACCAGATTTAAGATATGAGACAGAAGGAATGGGGAAGGTGCAATATGATAAGGCATGGTGCAGTCCAGTCAAATAGAGGGAACCATGAACAATCTTGTTTAAATCTTCTATATCTTTTACTGGTATATCATCACATGCTCCCTCCTTTCCTTCTTAGGACAATGGAGGATTCTTTGGGTACCATCTGGGGTTTAGAAGGACATTTTAGATTCATACACTATCATTAGCCTAGAAGGAGATCCTCCTTTTTTGCCTCCTTCCCTCTACAAAAATGCTCAAAGCAGGGCCTCCAAAGATGACTGGAGTGGATGGGTAGGTTCATATGGGAGTAGGCAGTCTTTCAGTTATGCTAGCTTTAAGTTGTTAAGGGCTTTAAAGGTCAATACCAACACCTTGAATAGGTCCCAAGAAGCAAACTGGGAGTCAGATATGGTCCCTATTATCCATTCCAGTCAACATCCCGGCTGCAGCATTCTCTACCAACTCTGCTTTCCATTCCAGGTAATTTTCAAGTGCATCCCCACACAGAACAATTGCACCAATCTAATCTGGATATTACCAGGGCATGCACAGTGGCAAGGTCTTTCCCACTCAAGGGGCCACAGCTGACTCACCAGCTGGTGAAAGGCACCTCTGGCCACCACTGCCACCTGTTTATCCGACAGGAGGCCTAGGTCTTGTCAGCACTGTCAAACTACAACCTGCTTAGGGGAAGTGCAACGTCATCTAGAACAGGAGATATCCCATTTCATAGGTCAAGCCTTCCCCTCCCCACCAGTAGCACATCTGTTTTGTCAGGATGGAATTTTAGTTTGTTATCAAAACTGCCTCCAGGCACCTCATAGTTTCCACAGACTTCTGAGATCCATGGGAAGCATGTGATAGGGCTGTGGGTCATCTGCATATTGGAGGCAACTCAATCCAAATCTCTGGATGACCTCTCCCGGAGGGTTTACATAAATGTTGAAAACAATGGGGGAACAAGATAGAACTTCGCAGGCTTCTATAGGCCAAAGGGCAGAGTGGCTGTTCCCCAGCAGAACACTCTGGAACCTACCTTCAAGGCAGGACTAAAACTACTACAGAAGGGTGCCTCTCAGTTACATCCCAGAAAAGTGATCCAGAAGAATACAATGGTGCCAAAAGTCACCATGAGGTCCAGAAAAGGTAACAGGATGACATTTCCTGGGACTTTAACACTGACCAGGGATATCTTAGCCATTACAGGCATTAACAGTGTGATCCTAAGCAGAGTTACACCCTTCTAAGTCCATTGAGGTAAACAGGTTTAGACAGGTATAACCCTGTTTAGGATTGCGCAGTAAGGCTGACAAAATGAGACTGCATTATCACTAGTTACTTATTTTGTAAATGGTCTCACTTCTTTTTATTGATTGCATTTTATAAAATTCTGTCACAGTTTGTGCTTCCTTCATTCCGTGTCTCTTTAACTCTGTTGTTTACAAATTTTCTTCATAATGTTGTATAGACATGGCCATTAAATATCCCCCACCTCATGGCTCTGCAACCCTAGAAAAAATGGATTCTACTCCACTAACAAAAAGGGTTCATTTTGAAGGTTCAAGGAAGAGAAGAAAAAATTAATGGTGACATGGGAAAAGAAATTTTATTTCACTTGAGGATCTCTATATATTTTGCACATAGAGCAACATCTCAACATCTACAAAAACATTTTTAAAACAGGTATAAATATTACAAAAATAAAAACTGGAGAAATGATTTCTATAAAAATACAAACTGAGGATGATAAAATACATTATTTTATAAGAGCCTTACAAAATACTTTGTCTTATCCAGAGGTAAAGTGGTAGAGGTTATTTTATATAACAGGCCTACATATATTCAATCTGAGCTCCATACTTGCAAAGTCACAGGACATACAATATTGACATAAACATCCAGGTTGAAATAAAGTTACCTAAATTAAAGAAGTTAAGTAGCCTTTATTGGCATGGGAAAAAATTAATACAAGTTAATACAGTTAAAAAGGTAAGTTAAAACCACAACATACATATACATCAGTGTAAATATAAGATTATTTCTGCGAGATCCCTTGGCACACCTCTATAGCAGAGTGAAGAAATTTAGCCACCTTCTCGGTGACATTAGGCGAGAAATCATTCAAAAGTCTATAAACCTTAAATGCATCAGAATAGTCCCTCATCCTAACCAGAACAGAATGTAAATGCATATAACGTAAATCTTTATAAAGGTGACAATAGAGAAGAACATGAGTGATTGACTCAACACATTTTTGATTACAAGGGCAGTATCTGGCTGAGTAGGCTATCTTATTGAATCTGCCATAAAAATATAGCAGAAGGCATGGCATTACATCTGGCAAGGGAAAATGCTCTGCACTGCTGTGGCACCTTCAAAGAGGATAGATATGGGGCCATTTTCCCAGTAATGAGGGGAATCTCAAAACTCAACAGGGAGCAGGTTTTGTTGGACTGACTGAATAACTTCTGGCATTCAGAATCTAGCATTCTGTTTTTAATTTAATGAAATACAGCAGTGAAAGTCAGCATAGAGGGTAATTCTATACATACACCTGTTGTTTTAATTTTTCCTTCAATATATGCTGACCAGTTTGACATATTGGATTTGGAGAGCATTTGAGAGATAAAGCTCCCAGATTCCAGGTTGTAATGCAAGCATAGCCAGAATTTGACAGTCATAAGCCATGCACTAGTTTCAATTAGAGATATGCCAGTTTCCAAGCAGTTAATGGCATATGAAACACATTTCAGCATACCCAAGATTTTTCTCAGGAATTTGGATTGTGTCTGTTCAGTAGCACATTCAAAGGCTCCAATCCAAATTCGGATACCGTATAATAAATGTGAGGTCACTTTGGCCCTGAAAATTTTTATGGTAGCTGGCACCAATTGGTTACCTCTGCCATAAAATAAAAATGTTATAGCCGGTGCACTAATGTTAGCTGATTTCACTGCATATTTACTGTGGGTAGACCAAGTCACATTATGTTGAAAATAAATACCTAAATATTTAAAATGTTTGACTTGCTCTATCTCTTTTCCAGTAATGACCCAATTGTAAGATATCCACTTTTTTTGAAAAGACTAAGATTTTTGACTTCTCATGGTTTAACTGAAGCTTATTATTAGTAAAAAATGCTACACAATAGGTCAATAGACATCTTAGTCCCACTCTGGAGTGGGACAACGACACTGTATCGTCAGCATAAAGTAGCAGGGGTAGGTGTATTGCACCAAGTTTAGGACTATGTCAGTCAGCACCAGACAACTGAGCAGCAAGATCATTGAGAAAAAGATTAAATAAAAAGGGAGCTAAAATACAGCCCTGTTTGACACCCTTATTGGCAGAGATCTTTGGTGTCGAATTGCCTGCTAGTGAGCAATTGATCTGACAAATGTTGGAGGTATATAATTTCTTTAAAAGGATAAGAAGTCTTTTTTCCATATTTAGCTGGTCTAACTTGGTCCAGAGAAGGTTCCTATCATCTGAATCAAATGTACCTTTTAAATCTAGAAAAGTGACAAATAATTTCTGATTATTTCATATGGTGTACTTATTGACTAAATCGGATAAGATAACACAATGATCTAAAGTGGTCTTCCCTTTGCCAAAACCCAGCTGTTCAGGGCCTATAATTTTTTCCTGCAACATCCAAAGATTGAGTATGGTTAATAGGTGTTTAGCGTAAAGCTTTCCAATAATGGAAAGTAGGCTGATCAGCAGGGTTGGTATGATCACCTTTTTTTGTATAATGGGACCACTATTGCATTCAACCATGACAGGGAAATTATGCTGGTTCTGTTTATGATTGTAAACAGGGATGCCTGCCAGTCAGGATCTAATTTTAAAATTTTGGAAGGGATGGCATCAGGTCCAGGAGATTTCAGCTGTGTACAGGTTTTGTTCCCCTCAGAGCCCCAGTCCAGGAGATAAGAGAGGCACAATTCCTGATACTCTGCCAGCATGTGCAGGATCTCACTTCTCTCCCATGCCCCTCCAGGAATGAGCGATACCAAAGACCAACATGGTTCAGGAACACTTAAATCATTAATCTGCCACCAGGACCTCCTTTGAACGTTCCCAACTCAGACAGGAGAAGAGGTCCCAGAGCTGCAGATAAAATCAACTCACAGTGGTAGCCTTCAGCTGAGTCAGCTCCAGGCAACAGAGATTTAGGCTTAGACCCCAGTTACAATACAGGACTCAGACTCAGATAATATTAACCTACATATTATCTTTATTTAGCAAAGCATGCATACAATCAGACTTGCAAAGATTAGAAGGCAATGAACAAGGCCTATAGCTTATCCAGCTCTGACTACATATAGAGGTATTTCATAATTACCAGTCATTCAATGTGCATTATGGAACCAGGGAATCTTCAGGATGAAAAACATGTTTGCTGTGAGCAATTAAGTCCAGCTTCACTGCCCACTAGTAAAATTCCATGTTGCAGGTTTGTAAGCCAAAAGGGAACTAACTCTCAGAAAAGGGCCCTTCTTCCAAGAGAACTATGTCCTTTTTTCCCATAGGGTGAGCACAATCCCCTCCTACTCCTGTCATAACTGAATATGGCCATTTACCCAATCACAACAGGATGGAAAGGCGTGTCTAACTATGTAGATGCAGCCATTGCTGACACCACTAAAAGCACGTCTGCTTGAGCTTTGAAGTGTAAATTCCTTAGGACATCTGTGTCCTCAGTTTGGGAAGACATCTCAATGTCTGGTCTCCCCCTCAAAGGTGCCAAAGTGGCTTTTGAAATGGATATCCAGGCTTGGCATCTGACATGCCATCTGTGCAGGTGACAAAAGTCACAGGGATATGTCAGCGGCCAGACCATTTGGGCCTAGCAGGAATGAACCAGGAAAGTCTTTTCCTATACAAGCTGCACAATTAGTTCTTTGATTTCCTCCGGTGACACAGGAGGCCAGTGTTAGAGATGCTGGAGCTAGGTGGTGTGAATGTGATGTATGTGTGGGCCTTAGGAGAAGTTACATTTGAATTACCTATATGTTTGCCTGTACACTCCAAAGCCTTTAGAACTGACACAGTGCTGTTAAGACCTGGAACTTGTTTACGTCTTAATAAAGCTTTTCTATGCCAAAGACAGTGTGGTTGAGAGTAACTTGCCCAGGAGTCTGACATCTAGCACTGTTGGATACAAGGGAATCAGTTTACTGAAATGCTAAAGTTATACACAAACCCTGAATTGGGCTGTAAATTGGCCCTGCCTCCAAGTTCATTCTTCCATCCTCTCCCAGACATTTCTGGATAAAATGTAGAATATAGTCCTATAGAACACTACAATTACTACATCCTCTCCTACTGGAAATACAAAAGAACCTTGGAGCTTTTGAAATTACTGAATCCTCTGTGAGAAGTGTGCTTCCTCTCATCCCTGCTAGAAGTCTAGCTGGTCTCACAGAAAGAACCATAGAGCAAGCCTTCCTCTGTGTCCTCCAGTTGCTATTCCCCTCCCCCTACACTTCAAACATAATTAGACAGAAGGCAGCACATCCTCCAGCATTTCAAAACTGAGAACAGGGACACACTTATAACACTCCTAACTCCAAAGATCACTGTTTGAGGACTTCATTAAACATCACAGAAGGCTTCATTTTGTCAGTTGTGTGCTGTGTTCATTTGCTCGGCAATAGTCCGTCCTCTGCTAAACAAAAACAAAGGTATGGCTAGTTATTATAGTAAAAGGTACATTACAAACCCAAAATATTCTGTCAGTATTCCATCACAAATTAAGGTGAGATTTCAACTGCTGAAACCAACCCCCCAGGAAAGACATTTATACTATAAAGTGATGCTTTGCAGTGTGGAGGGGGAGTGTCATATGCTGAAATGGAGCCCTAAAATGGGAAGAAAATCCCTGATGTCAAAAAAGCTATGAGGAAAAACAATTCCCATGGACCTCTGCTCCCTTATGTGTGCACATATGTGCTGTTGTGCTAAATGCAGATGTGCAGATGCCCAGCAAACACTGAAGAAATTCTCAGCAGTCATCATGATCTCATCAGCAATCAGTCTGGGGTTTATTCACCACTGACAATTATGACATGAACCAAAACTGCAGAAGTTCGAGCATCCCTAATTCAATCTCTTCCATCAAAACCAAAATGACTTAACAGCAAGGACTGTGGATAGCTGTCAGTTTGGTTCATGTGATTATTGCCAGTTACAATCAAGGATGTGATATATCTTATGAGAATCTTGTCTCTGTGAGACATGCTCATTCCTGTTGTCCAGCTTGTTTTTTTCCAACAAATGATCTAATACAGTGTATTTGGCTTTTCATGGGTGTATGTTTCTCACATACAGGCCAGTGGTGTTCTCCCTGCCACCGTCATCACTGTTACTGCTGCTCCCCAGCAAATCTTATCCTTTTTTTGAATTCACTAGAAATCTCAGTAGCAAATCCACAAATTGCCTCACCCCCCAGTCAGAAGAAAGAGACAGAGTCCAGTTTGGGTTTAACCAAGGGTCACTTTATTGTTGAATGAGGCCAAGGCTGGTGTTGCCCCCCCACCACCTTGCCAGATGTTGGGTGGGACACCATTGCCCCTGCTTTAAGCCATAGTTCTGGCTCCCCACCAGCCAGCCTAGCAGATTGAGAGCCGCCCTTCAGCACCCCACCCCCAAGCTGCAGACCTTGAAGGGTAAGAACCCATTCCAGGCAGTACTGCAGGTGGTACTCATTCCCAGCCCTGGGCCATAAAACCCAAAGTCTGAGTCAAGGAACCCCTTTCTACTTCAAACAGGGTAGGTACTCTATGGTGCTCACCATCTCCACCCTTCCTCATACCGCACTAACCTGCCAAGTGACCGGGTCTAACCAATGGCACCACCTCATCCAGTCATTCCCTGCTCCACTGCCTGCAGTGCAAGATAGGCAAAAAACACCCCTTTCTTCATGCCAATCTAGGAAGGGGTGAAAAAAATCTTACTTGGCCCCCAATGGTGACTGGCAGAAGCCTGCACTGCTTATAGGACAGGAGGGTGGGTTGCACATGTGGATGAAGAGGAAGGTATATTGCAGAGCCCATCTCTAAATAGCCTCCGGCTCCATCCTGCCCCCATCCTGCCTGGCATCCTGATGCTGTGCATCTGGCATCACTTCTTCTCCCCCTCCAGGGAGGCAAAGGTGGCCCCTACCCACAGTTGCTGTCCAGCTCCAAGGGCAGAAGAGCCGGAATGCCTCTGTACTGGTTTATTAAGCAGTATTTTAGCAGTAGTAATCTGAAGTATTTTAAATATTTTACCAACCACTCAAATTCTATATGATGTGATTACATAAATGTTCACTGATTCAAGTATGGCTGTTTTGGAACACCACCAAGTAATGTGTTTTGTTTTTGTTTTAA
Organism: Gekko gecko; assembly: GCA_029375565.1. Classification (NCBI taxonomy): domain Eukaryota; kingdom Metazoa; phylum Chordata; class Lepidosauria; order Squamata; family Gekkonidae; genus Gekko; species Gekko gecko. The sequence goes on along the minus strand of JAPDNY010000005.1, from coordinate 71,554,502 downwards.
AAACAGCTCTACTGCTTGGTTTTGCCTACTGTTATAGCATTTGAATACCTGGTGTGTCTTTAAGAGAGCAATAGTGATATTAATGGCAGCCAATCTGTCTGGATCAACAGTGTTTCACACATCTATGGTTTTGCAAAGCTCTATGGTAGTTGCAGTTCATGCCCCACCCCCTTTTCTGTTATTTTTGGGGTATATTAAAATGTAAACTCAGTGAAAAGCACCCAAACATGGAAAAAAATTTTTTTACAAGCAAGCACCTCTATTGTGCACAAAAATCTGCTGGGTGATCCAAGGTTAATGGGGTTGACTGCCCTGGGAAAGCATTTCCTTGAACTATTTATCCAGCTGATTGCATCATGAGCAGTGGCTGTTGTGACTGGCTGTTTTTTTTACACGCTCTCTCTTTTGATGGGCAAAAATGGAGGAAAGCATGAAGATACTCCAAAGGCACAGATGCCAAGGAACGTGAGGTGACAGATCTTACAAAAACAAAAATAAGCATTCACAAACACTGTAGAGGCACTGATATGGCACTGAGGCAAAGAGACCTGGAGCTTAACTAGGTTTGCCAAGCTGAGCCTGGCAACTAGCAGGAGGGCTGGAAGTGGGGACGAGGTTGGCAACATCACTCTGTTACTTACAGGTACAACTCAGAAATGACAAGGGTAGGTCTAGGAATCATTTGACAATTCCAGTGATGATGATGTTGTTGTTGTTCTTAAGTTTGGCCTGAGTAATAGAACTTCCCAGCAGGAAGTCTGGCAAGCCTTGCCTTGGCATGCCTCGAATTGTACTTTGGCTCTTGCAAATGGTAGAGGTTCACCTGTTAAACACATTGACCACAAACTTCTGAACTTCCCTAATTAAAAATGCTTGATTTCTGTTCATGAAATATTTTTCAGGAACTGTTTTTCCTTTCAAATCAAAGTTTATTTCCACTGACATCCAAAGGCACTTGTCTTAGCAATATTCCTACTGTTGATTTAGCTTTTTAACATTTCAACGTCTCGCAAAAGTAATTTTAAGCTCAGGAAAAGGAACATGAATGTAGAAGTTAAAAAAAAAGAGGCCTCGTGAGGCCTTTCATAGTTGAGAGCCAGTTTGGTGCAGTGGTTAAGTGTGTAAACTCTAATCTAGGAGAACTGTGTTTGATTCCCCACTCCTCCATGTGCAGCTGCTGGATGACCTTGGGCAAGCCATAGTTCTGTCAGAGCTGTCCTTGAAAGGGCAGTTCTCTCAGAGCTCTTTCAGCCTCACCTCCCTTGCAGGGTGTTTGTTGTGGAGAGGGGAAGGGAAAGGAGTTTGTAAGCCGCTCTGATACTAAGTGAATGGCAGGGTATAAATCCAATCTCTTCTCTCTCTCTCTCTCTTTCTTTTTTTTTTAAATATAATTCGCTGGTTTCTGCTCTCTTATTTAACTTCTGTGAATGAAAGGTACAACTACGCTGTCTGAATGCGAGTCCATACCTGGACTCCACCCCCTCCCCACCAATACTCCAGAGCCGGGATACTTGCCTGGTCCATGGCCATCAGAAGGAAAGAAGGGTTCCAGAAAACAGGCTTCTTGCCTAAGGCCAGCAAAGAAACTACAGGAGCCAGCCACTGAAACAGGTGAAGCCAGGCCGGATCCAGGTGTAGGGGCTATTGGGTGAATGGGGACGGGTGCATGATTGGACCCTCAAGGACAGAGGGTTGGGAATAAGACAGAGAGGGAATTAAAGGCAGGATTCACAGAAAGTATGGGGGAGGAAGGAATCATTCCAGTGCCAGAAAGGGAGGCAGAGTGTTGCAGGAGAAGAAAGGAGGGGGCGGCATTGCTCAGCCAGTGTCCTACCTTCCCTAGTTCTGAGGCCTAAGGAGCTCCAACATAGAAGGGATGGTGGCAGAAAGGGGACAAAGGTGACCTCATGGCAGGGGTGCTCACAACCCATATTTTTAAAATAAATCTAGCATTTTCTTCATAAAAGCAAAATCTGACTATTAAACAGTTCTGTATTTAATGCTGCAATTGTCATAAATCTATAAGAACAAAACTTTACCCACTAACAGATTCAGCTCTACTGTTCCATGCTATCTCATTTATCTTGTACAGTTGTTAAAAAACACTTATGATTCAATTAAGTTTCTGTGTTCAGTTATATTATCAAGTATAGTTTTCAAAGCTTAAATCAATCCTTTTCCATTCAGGCTTCTGATTCAGCATTAATATTAATTGATCTGCCACTGGTTCCCAGAACTTCAAGTATAAATGATTAATTTTTTATTGCATTCCAAGTCATTAATCTATATTTCTTTTGCAATAACTAGCATTGTGTGTGATCAAGAGACTGATAACAGCTTCTAAAAATTAATGCATGTGCCCCTATTGCTGAACCTATGGGCTAGAGTTTTCTGCTCACTGATTGTAGTAGAAATTATTTTATCCACAGGGCAACTACAACTAGAGTTAAGAACAGAAACTGGAATTCCATCCAGATATATGTTACTTACAATGCAGTCTTATATTGACTTCAATGGACTTAAGATGGATTGACTCAATCAAGGAAGGCACAGCCCTCAGTTGCAAGACTTGAGCAAGGCTGTTAATGACAGGACATTTTGAAGAATGTTAATTCATAAGGTCACCATAAGTTGGAAGCTAGTTGACGGCACTTCACACACACACAATTCTACCTAGGACTGCACTGTTAGAAGGAAACCTCACTGGTTTGATTCAACTTATTTCTGTGAATTGATCTGAACATCAGTCTATGATGGCTAGTTCCATGTCAGAATGCTTTTAATTGTGAATCATTAAAATTTGCCAGATCGAATATGATTTATCAGACAAAGTCAAGTGCTCTAGCATTTTTTTTTCAATTTATAACCCAAATATCTTCTGTCAGAAATATTTGGTGACTGTGATGAAGAGAGTTTGTATGCATGGTCCATGCAGACATTTGATGCAGTAAATGGGCTTTTTAAAAGTAGGAATGACACGTGTTGGCTGAGTGTTAGTAAATATTCATTACCATCACATGCAGTGAGGCTGCTGCTTGTTGGTTTGTGTGAATGTGATTACATATATATACCTTTCTACTGAATAGGTAAAGGTAAAGGTTCCCTTGCTCGAAAGCCAGTCGAATCCGACTCTAGGGTTGCGGTGCTCATCTCCGTTTCAAAGCTCAAGAGCCAGCGCTGTCCGAAGACTTCTCCGTGGTCATGTGGCCAGCATGACTAAACACCAAGGCGCACGGAACGCTGTTACCTTCCCACCGAAGTGGTACCTATTTATCTACTTGCAATTTCTTGCTTTCGAACTGCTAGGTTGGCAGGAGCTGGGGCCAGAGACAGGAGCTCACTCCGTCATGCGGCACCCGGGTCTCGAACTGCTGAACTACTGACCTTCCACAGCCTGCAGTTCAGCTTGAGCCACCGCAGCTCCTTTCTACTGAATACTCTACATTTATTGTGATCTACTGTCTTCTTTCAAAAAGTGAGAAAAGCTTCCATTGCAGACTACCCCTCTGCTACTCTAACAACTTGTCAGCTGATTCAATTCACATGCACAATGGGCTAAAACTATAAAAGAAATGTTAAGAAAGAGGAGCTGCGGTGGCTCAAATGGTTAAGATGCTGAACTGCAGGCTGTGGAAGGTCAGTAGTTCAGCAGTTCGAGACCCGGGCGCCGCATGACGGGGTGAGCTCCTGTCTCTAGTTCCAGCTCCTGCCAACCTAGCAGTTCGAAAGCAAGAAATTGTAAGTAGATAAATAGGTACCACTTCGGTGGGAAGGTAACAGCGTTCCGTGCACCTTGGTGTTTAGTCATGCTGGCCACATGACCATGGAAACGTCTTCGGACAGCGCTGGCTCTTCGGCTTTGAAACGGAGATGAGCACCACAACCCTAGAGTCGGATTCGACTGGCTTTCGAGCAAGGGAACCTTTACCTTTACCTTTACCTTTATCTTAAGAAAGAGAAGGATACTTCCACAGAACTTGAAAATTTCAAGTAGGTAATGACTTCTTGAGAATGCAAAACAAACGCAAAGCAGAAACAAAACACATTTAGCATATTTCATCCCTTATGGATAATACACAGGCAAGAGTCAGCAGCCCCAGACTTATGAATCTCAAGTGCTGCTCAATCAGTATAGCATTCTAATATCTTTACTATTGTCTTTTTAAAAAAGAAATTTGATTAACAGGATATAATAATATGTTCCATAATTGATAACCAATTCTTGACATATCCTTTTTCACAGTTTCCTATCCCCCCCTCCTCTGGCTTCCAGCCATGTTCCACCCCCATTAATATTTCTATCAACATTTTCTTACATTCAATTCTTATTCCATATTCAAATCATCATTTTCAATATTTTCCTTTTCTATTTCTCACTATCAGGTAACACTTCTAATACAATTCATTTTCTTACTACACTTCTATACTTAATAATTGTCAAAGCAAAGCAACCTATTCTTCACATCCCAGTTGGATTCCAGATAGTCTTTAAAGTCTTTCCAATCTGATAAGAATTCTTCATCTTCTTTTCCGTTAAGTTTTCTTGTCATTTTGTCCATTTCTATCATGAAAATCATTTTCCTTATCCATTCCCATTTATCAGGTATCTGCTCCTGCTTCCAGAGTTGAGCATAAGTCATTCTTGCAGTTGTAATTAAATACCATTACAATGTTCTCTTTGTCACTTTAACTTCTTCCATTTTGAGCCCTAAAAGTAACATTTCTGGTTCTTTTTTCAAAGTACATTTCAAGATTTTCTGAATTTCATTATGGATCTCAGTCCAAAAAGCCACTGCTTTTTCGCATGTCCACCACATATGGTAAAATGAGCCCTCTTTTTTCTTACACTTCCAACATTTGTTAGACATGTTCTCATTTATATTAGCAATTTTTTTAGGCGTCATATACCATCTATACATCATTTTATAACAGTTTTCCTTCACATTAACACATGTTGAAATTTTAATCGACTTTTTCCACAAACATTCCCATTACGACATTTCTATATCTCTATTTATATTTATAGCCCATTTCACCATTTGCTCTTTTACAATCTCATCTTCAGTGTACCATTTTAACAAAATCTTATAAATTCTAGAAATCATTTTTTTACCTTTTTCTACCCACACCATTTCAATTTCACTATTTTCTTTCCTGAAACCATACCTCATTTTATCAGTCTTAAATAAATCATAAATCTGCCTGTAATTTAACCAATCATATTCGAATTCCAGCTCCTCTCTAGCTCTCATCATGAAACTACTCCCCTCAGTCTTCAAAATGTCTCTGTAAGGTAATCAATCTTTCCCTTTGTGCCTTGAAAGTGGTTTGATTACTTCAGCCGGAACAATCCACAATGGTCTTGTTTGAAAAAAGAACCTCTTATATCTCATCCACGTCGTGTATAGTGATCTCCTTATAAAGTGGTGTTTGAAAAGATTGTCCACTTTCGACTTTTCATACCATAGATAGGCGTGCCATCCAAATTTACGATCATGTCCTTCTAACGCCAACAGTTTTCTGTTGTCCAAATTAATCCATTGTTCAAGCCAAGCCAAACATACAGCATCATGATATAGTCTAAAGTTAGGGAGTTGGAAAGTAATATCTTTACTATTGTGAGCAACTAATTTATTATAAGAAATAGATGTCTCTTCAGAAATGTCTAAAGTTTTGTCAATATATTGTCTCGCAAAAACATATGTAGAGTGTTTAGGCATGACTTTTACTGTTAAATTCTCATCAAACATCTTAAGCCAGGGGTGGCCAAACTTGCTTAATGTAAGAGCCACATAGAATAAACGTCAGATGTTTGAGAGCCACAAGACATAAACAAATATCACATGTTTTTACTGGGAAATATGAAAATTTGCTGTTTATTAACATTAAATAAGACTGCCAAAAATAATAACAAAAGTGGGAAAAGTAGATATTGATAATGATATTTGTTTACTAATGATACCTAGCTTCCCCAACCACCCTGCTGGGAGCCGCACAATATGTGTGAAAGAGCCCCATGCAGCTCCTGAGCCACAGTCTGGCCACCCCTATCTTAAGCATTTCTGATGCTTTCAGAAAGCTGCCCATGACAATATTTATGGTATAATTGTTTTTTCTGCCTTCCCAATCCATACATGAAATATACTGAGCAAATACAATTAACCATTATTTTAGTATATATATTCTGATTGAATCTGCTTCATCAAAGGATATCATCATGATATTAAGTGTATCCTTTTGTTTTTAGAACTGTTGATGGAAAATTAAGTAGGATACAGTCTACATGCAAGTGATCAAACTAAAAGTATAAATCAAGGCCCGGTTAACAGTTTCTAAGAAACTGAACAGTTTGCAGGGAAAAAAATATGAAAATATGAACAAGGAGAAAGCCACCTCATTTTTTCAGACTTCCTGAGCCAGCTTGCTTTAACAGATAAAACTGCTTCCGTTAAGAAGTCAGAGTGACAGGCAATACTGTTTATCATAAATGAATTGTCTGCTATGTAATGTGGTTAAATGATATCCAGAGAGAAAAAGAGTGAGATTCTCTCATTTTAAATGTTTGTGGAAGGTGCTATTACAGCTAGATCGAGGTTACTAGGATGGGGACTGTCAATACCACCATTGTTTCCTATATATTAAGTACTGGTATTCCTCACAGTCACCTCATTGCATTGGCAAACATTAACAGGTAAAAGCATTTTTATTCATTTAGCTTTCATTATTGGCACTCCTATTTGGAGTTTTAAAACTGATTTCTGTGGGTTCTATAAATATTGTTTTTATTGTGTCTTTATAATGTTTTATTTCGATTATAAGCCACATTGGGTTCCACAAGGGAGGAAGGCAGCTAATAAATTGTTTAAATAAATAAACACACAATCTACAAAGTATAATTATCCTTTTGCTACCAATTATAGTCAACTTAGAAAATGTTTATAGGACTTACCTGCTTCCCATCCTCTGGTAAGCCTACCTTTCAGGACACATTTTGCCACAGTCATAGAAATTGCCAATCAGGTACTTTTGGTGTAGGGAGGGCTATATTTGCACTGACAGAACTTGCTGTACTGTATTCAAAGTCTGAAGGGCATCCAATTAAAGATGGAATAGGCCATAGTATGAAGGCAGAAATAATGCCCAAAACACCAGAGGGGTTTTCCATTGAACTTGCCAAAACAGAGGGGATTAATTTTGGGGTGTCGTTTTGATAGAACCTGGGATGCCATTGTGCCAGATTCTACACTTCAAATGACACAGGTAGTTATATTGGCAAGTGGGTTGATACCCAGCCAATAGGAGGACTAGAGATAAGTTACTTATAAACTGGGTCCAGTTTCACAATGGCTCTTTCTGCACCTGTCTTTTTCCTCGGTTTCTGAGTGCATCTCAACCTTCCATTCTGCATTCCCTCCTGCTTTTACTGCTGCTTTGTGTTGGGGCTTCTTCTTCGTTCTGCATTGATTTTAGGGATCAGCACTCAGACCGCTTCCTGCATACTGTTGCCCTGCACTTCCCAAAAGTGCTTTTTGCCATGAACCTTGGTTCTGCTCCATTTTGAAACTGATACTACTATTTAAAGTAGAATTCTTTCAGCAAATATTTAAGCACCACCTACTGCCCACCCCTATTTCAGCCTCTTTCACTTTGGTCTATGTTAGGCAGCCAATTTACATGATTACAGGTTTCCTCATGGGTAATTGCTGAACATTTACATTTGTTTAGAGTCCACAGCAGTTCGAGACCAGGGTGCCGCATGATGGGGTGAGCTCCTGTCTCTAGTTCCAGCTCCTGCCAACCTAGCAGTTCAAAAGCAAGAATTTGCAAGTAGATAAATAGGTACCACTTCGGTGGGAAGGTAACAGCGTTCCGTGCGCCTTGGTGTTTAGTCATGCCGGCCACATGACCACGGAAATGTCTTTGGACAGCGCTGGCTCTTCGGCTTGGAAACGGAGATGAGCACCGCAACACTAGAGTCGGATTCGACTGGCTTTCGAGCAAGGGAACCTTTACCTTTACCTAGAGTCCACAGCGGTTTGGAGGATGAGAGAACTACTGGAAAAACCAGTTTTTCAAGAAGCACTTCTAAGGCTGCGGTCACACAAACTAAATAATCCACTTTCAATCCACTTTCAGTGCACTTTCTAACTGGATTTTACTGTATGAACTGGCAAAATCCAGTTGGAAAGTGGATTGAAAGTGGGTTATTTAGTGTGTGTGACTGCAGCCTAAGGCAAACAGACTTCAATCACAAACATTTCCCTCAAAATAAAAACAGACGCATGGATTGATTGTTTCCATTTTGATTTGATACTAAGCATTGATAATTATATATTATCCCTGGGTTATTTCAATTACATAATGTTAACAGGGAGGGTGGGGTACAAATTGAATAACTAACTAACTAACATTGCCCTATTAATACTGAAATGCCTCATCCATTCAATGTCATTCCAATTTTCCTGGAAGAATTCCTCCCACCAGCCAGGGCCCTGTGAAAAGGAAAAGAGAACACAGGGCTTTGAAGTGAAAGGAGAAGTATCATGCTGGTGCCTTGGCTACTCCTTCTCCAAAGGATAAAAGCAATCAGGGCTCAAAACACACTTTCACCCATGTTTATGCAACATGCGCAATCCTTAGAGACTTGAGTTTCCAGCACGAAGTGCTGAAGAATAATTACATATGCAGAATGAAAGGAAATTATTCAAATCAAAGGCATATCACCTCGAGTTCTGGGAAAATTGGGAGTAAAGACTGAATGGATGAAGGCCCAATGTGTTCATTTGTCATGAGCTTTTGACTCTCCCACCCATTTGGAACAGCATAGTACTTGCATAAGGCAGTATCTAGGATCTCCTCAAATTGATATATGTCAGGATCTTTTTTTCGCCTACTCTATGCCAATACTGGATTGTGATGTTATTAATAGTCCTTTCTTTGAGCTATAACTCAGTTAGGCTATAATTAGGAATGGCAACAATAGGTTGATAGAACAGGAATCATGATAATTGGTGAACGTAGTGCATCATTTGCTGGAATGTCTGAGTGGGCTGTGGTGGGGAAGCCCTTGGCCTTGAGCAACATACACTAAGTCCTTAGCTGATGGAACGGCATGTTGGGGTAGTGGGATAAGGTTTGGCATCTCTTGGCACAGCTAATGTGTAGGTTAGCATGAACAATGACAACAGAGGGCTCACTGAGTTTGGACCCAGGGTGGAGTAGCCCAAATAATGATAGCATGCTGACTAAGGAGTTGCCAAAAGATAAGCACATAGTTCATCAGTGGTGTAATTAATAAAATGCATGTGCACATGAATGTGCATTGCACACACACACACACACACTTTCACGGGAGCCATGGAGTCTTGTGAGCAAAAATTCTACTTTGCAAGCTGCTGGCATTAATGTTGTGAACAAGCCATTTGGCTACTGCATCAATTAGTTTGCTCTGGAGCCATCCCTCCTGAGCTGAGGCAAAAATCTGTGAGCCAGAGGCTAAAGAACTGTGAGCTAGCTCACACTAACTCAGCTTAGAGGGAACACTGGTTACAACCAGATAATCCCATAATCGTTCACCATCCTCAATTTCTGCCCTTAATCTAAGTTGCTGAATGAATTAAATGCAACCTGTACAATATTAAATGCACTCAGGAAAGAGACTATCTCCAAAAGAACCAAGAGGCATAATTGAATCACTTCGAATAACTCATTGGGACCATATATTGGATAAGCATAGTATGTATGCATAAAACATAATTAAACTAGATAATGTTCTAAACCTGAAAAGAGCATAGAAGTTCAGTGTATGCCATTGGAAGACTGAAAAGTATGACACTCTCCCTTAGTACATTTTAAAGTGTCTTCATCCATTTGGGTTGCCAACTCTGGGTTGGGAAATATCTGGAGGTTTTGGGGGTGGAGCTTGGGAAGGGAGGGGTCTGAGGAGGGATGGGATCTCAGTGGGGTATAATGCTATAGAGTCTACCCTCCAAATCAGCTATTTCATCCAGGGAAATTGATCTCAGTTGCCTGGAGGTCAGTTCTGATTCTGTGAGACCTTCAGGCCCTACCTGGAGGCTGGCAACAATTTCACCATCCTCACTGACATCCATGCAAAGTTTCAGTGATACATATTAATCATTATATGCTAATATATATGATAGGATGGTATAATAGTCATTCTGCCTCAATGGACAAAGTGTGTTGTTTCTGGAGGAGGGTTTATGTTATGGCTTTCTGTTATGGACCCTGGCCTGAGGTTCTCAGAAATTCCCAAAGAAATAATACAAGAGATCCAAGTTTACTTACAAGGAAATATTTAATAATGCATCAAAGATACAGACTAAGCTTCTGTCAGCTGTCCTTGAGCACGCACACACAGAGCAAAACTTAGCCAGACCTCAAGACCACAAGCATTGCTAAAACCATTCATCTTATATCCTAAATGTTGGCTGTGTGTCAAAGCATGATTAAGCTATCCAAACACTTGGATGAGCCAGGCTGTCTGGCACCTGGCTTCCAGTGAGGAAAGAAGCAACCCAGGCTTTGATGATAAGTGCTGCTCATAAGCATTAGAGAGAGATACACCATCCTCTCACAAGACTCAGGGCAACTAAGCACCAGTAGGTAACAAAGGTGGAGTCATCCAGGCCATACAAGTCCAAGCTTTATTTATTTTCAAACAATACATGAGTCATAATCCTATTCAGTCTATAGGTCCCTGGATTCTCCTTTTTGACAATCAGGACAGCATTTGCCCCTTTCCAGTCTTGGGGTACTTCACCAGGTTTCCATAATTTATCAGAGATAACAGATAGAGGGACTATATCAGGAAATTACTCTAGAATGACATTCATCCAGCCCAGAAAACTTGGACTCATTTAAAGTAGTTAGGTTTTCACTTTCTGACTCCTTATAAATTTTGATAAATTTCCACAATTTACCCTATTTTTGCTTGGTTGCACCCAGTTCCTCTTTGGGAGAAGAATGAGGAAATTTAGGTTGAACACTTCCATCTTTTTCACCTCTAAAAATTTCACCATCCTCACTGACAAGCAACCAACCATCAGAGTTGGAATTTGGGGGAACACATCCAGACGTTTCTTGAATTTCCAAAAGGGTCTGCCCCACATTATGAGAAACTCTAATGAAAACAATCTATTTTTTATTGTTATCACTAATGGTTCACGTTTTTCTTTCCATATAATACCAATGCTCTTATGCATCTGCTGTTTTTTCCATTGTGCTATGTATGGGTACAACAGTAGACTACAATGACCATAATGCAGCCTAAGATATGATACATTCATAAACACTAAGTCCAACACTAAGCATGTTTAATCAGAAGCAAATCACACCAAATTTAGCACTACTCTTAGAAATAGGTGCGTGGGTCATATGCCTATGTCCAGTTACGGTACCTTGGAATGACTTCAATGATGACAGTCAGGCAGTTAGTCACACTAGGTTGCATTTAGTGATTCCCTTCTGCTTAGTGAAGATTCTTCCACTGATGGATGGAGGTGTCATTCAGCAAAGGAAGAATCTTTCCATCATAAAGTCTAACACTAAGAAGAAATAGCCATTAGACACAACTCTTAATTTTGAATATTTTGAACATGGAGAAGGAATTGTATACTATATCAGAATGGGTACTGGGGAGTCAGAAACGTAGCCAGGCAGAGAAGAATGTGGAATGGACTACTTGTGTGAATCATCTTGAACAGGTCATATTATCTTGAAAGATACCATTTTCACAGCAAATATGCTCTCTGATTATAATACATACTGGTAGCTTATCCAAAGACAAAAAGGCATGCTGGTAAATAGATGGTCCTGATCCATACACCAGATGGCTAGAATAAAAAAAGTATTTTGATATATTTCAGTACTTTGAATTTATATTTCACATAGAAGAAATACAGTAGCTTGCTAACGCTCCAGTAGTATAAGTGTACTGCTGGAGCTGCTTTAGTTATATCATAGTTTATAAGAACTAAATATAACTACAACACCAGTAGCGTAGGACTTGCATGGAACTACATACTGGTCCTAGAATAATGCATGGAAGTGTAACTGGCTGAGTTCAGACTGGCAGTTTGCAGTGGGAGCCAGTCATGGCAAAAAAGCCCCGGAATAAACTGTTCTGGGTTTTCCCAGTCACACGGGGCAGACAGATGCGGGAGCATACTGGGAAGAGGTGCATGGGAGCGTTCAGACTGCTGGCCCGGAGGTGTGGCTGTAAATGGCTTTTCCTTGGTAAATTGGCTGGATGCCTATGTGTGTATAGGTGCATGGGTGCATGAGCGCCCATGCGCTCATACACACATAGGCATCCAGCCGATTTGGGGAGGATCCCATTGTGCATTGGGTGGTAGAGCGGAGCACAACCAATCATATGTGCCTTATGTGGTAGAGCGGAGCACAGGCAATCATATGTGCCAATCATATGCACCAGGTGCATTGCAGGTTGCTCCCGGCTTTTCGGCTGAGTGTTCACACTTCTGGGAAGCAGACTGACATGTGATAAAGGCACTCTCCAGGATTTGCTACCACTTGTAACAGGTATCTTTTTAACGCAGGAACGAAGCGGAACAGTATGGGTTGCCTACAGGTGGGGAACGCCAGGCAGATATACCTGTGTGAACGCCCCCTTTAATCCACTTGGGAAACAAGGCTGAAAAGTGGCTATAGCGGAGCAAATTGCCAGTCTGAACTTAGCCACAGTGCCCCACTGGAAGACTAACAGTGCTATCTTAAGCAAAGTTACACCCTTCTAAGTCCACTAAAGTCAATGGGTTCAGAAGGGTGTAATTCTGTTTAGGATTGCACTGTTATTACCAAAAGAACCCGAGAGGAGCACAGCAACCTCATCTCTTGCTTTTCTTGATAAGCAACATGCTTATGACTAGCTGACAAGCAGGGTTTGAAGGTCATATCATCAGTTTTATTTTGGTGCTGATAGACATCGGACCATCTGGGACACAATACAATCACAGTCTTCTTCCTTCAAAAGGAGCAACAACAATAGTGAGTTCAGCTTGACAATGAGGGATATGGCCTGCCCACTGCAGATATGTGGACTGAGTTTGGATGTACATGGAGTACCACAACTGGCACCAAATGTGAAGCCAATAGATATTTTATCAAACAACCACTGGCCATCTTAAGTTTTTTTTTTCTAATAGAAGTAGGACATATCTGCCTCACCACACTGAAAAAACTGGAATCAGGAAAGCAACAAAATAATTACACCAACTGCACATCAAAATTCAGTCCTCATACCCACTTCTTAGCTCACTTTCTCAGCTTGTTGAATTTAAGTTATCGTCCAGGAACACCTTTGGTTTTTGTAACAGAAATAAAGTTCAGTGAAAGAAGTTTTCCCATAATCTAAAGCTCTCTGCAACACTCCCACCATTTTCATTTGAGTGTGGCATTGTTCGGGCATGTATGTACAAAAACAGCTAGATCAAATGTGGTAAGTAGTCGGAGTTGCTGTGAAAGTCAGTCTAAGACAGGGGGAAATACAGGATAGCTAAGAAACCCATCATCTTTTAAGTAACACTTGAGCTCAAGCTACAATATTGCCAAGCTACTGCTTCATTGATACAAATCAAAGAAAGGAAGATGAATGGCAACACAGTTGTAAAAGATGTACACTCATAAAGCTGCAGATGCTTACAAGAAACTTACTGTGCTATCACGGATTACTGAAAAAAGCCAGCTAGCTTTTAAGCAATAGGTATTTAGTGGATTCCAATTGTTCCCATATAAATAATTGTCATCAGCTTTTAAATTAACTTCAGCCTGTTATTTAGCACTTCTCATTATGTACACTATTTGACTACTTAAGCCAGTTATTGGATTGTTCATACAGTAGCCCTTCAACTCCCTCAGTCAATTAAACTCTTTATTGTATCTGATTTGTTGGAGTCAGTGTCACCGCTAATCTTCTAATTCCACATCAGTTCAGGAGCTTTACATGCGCTGAATCTCTTGCAAAACAGACAGAAGGGATATAAGCAGAGCCCCACAAAGGATGATCACAGAAGCTCTGTTCTGTTCTGACCAAAATGGACACAATTATATCAAAGTAATTACTCCTTTTTAAAAACCCAAGAGCAGATTGGTATGCAATTACTAGAATTAGGCTGTGTGCTCTGTGGCTCACCCAGTTTCGTATTCCTTAACAAAAGAAAGAAATGACTGCAACTTATTCAAGAACTGTGAAAATCTGAACATTAGTCTGTATCACTAATGCTCCAACACAAAACTATCACAGAGCATTTTAAAAGTTTTATCTGGTGTAAAATTCTCTGTCTCGGCATACAATCACACACTACTGAAACCTTTCCTCCACATGCTTTTCTTCCCAAAATGCTTAATGTCTACTTGAAGGAGGAGGAAAGTGCAGTAAATTATTGATCAGAGTTATAGCCTTGTCAACCTGCTGCTAAATCTTTAACAAAACACCCATCAGCTAGCTATGCTATTTTATATTGCGAGTAGAATTGGCTCAGTTGCATACACGTGTTTGTTTCCCCCCACACCCCTTTACAGTAACTGCCTTTTCCCCAACAAAGCTACAATTTACATATTAAAGTACCAAAAGCCCTGAATTGTAAAAGCATTTCCCTTCCAATCCAGGTTTGATTTGACATCTTTATTTTTAAAAAAGAAGGAAGGTAAAGCAGAAGATGCTCTTACCACAGGAGGAGAGAAAACAATTCATTCAGCTACATCCAACAGGGCTTCGTGCATGTAGGCAGCATGAGTGATTCTTGGGCCTCACACAAAAGAGAAATAATTGGAGCTCAATGAAGAGATGTAAACATCCATCATAATGGCACTGGTACTGAAGCTGGACGCTACCTCAGCTGTTCTATGTACTCTGACTGTAGGATGATGTCACAAACATCAACTGGGTGTACTCTCATTGGCTTCTGTTACCTGGAATCATATCTTAACCCTAAACTGTCAGCTGCAAATTTGAACGTGGATCACTGTGCACTCGGGGAGAGGGAGGCAGAGACAGGACTCTCCCTTCTGGAAAAGAAGGAACAGCAGGTGCATATTGATTAAAGAAGGAAGGCAGTTTTTTAAAAAAAGAATCCAAAAAGGAATTTGCTTAAATTATTAAATTAGAGCCTCAGGGAATTGCATTTTCAAAATCTGTTTACTAAATGACAATAATCATCAAAATATTGTACAGAATGGATATTAAAGGAAAGGTTAATGAATACAGCATCTGGAGGATTCAGCTTTAATAGGTTTACATTGTATCTTATTATGGCTCAGGTTCGCTGATAAATATGTGTCAAAAGACAGAAGGAGAGATATATAATTACTATAAAGTTTCCTGAAGTAAACATTAGCATTGTATGTTTCAATATTTTTAAGTGCAACAAACAATACACTATCCTCTGAACATAAAGTAGGAAATTCAGACATTCTGCAAACAGGCATTTGATATTGCTATTTGTATGGTATATAATATTGAGTGCCAAAATGACTTATGAAACTAACAATATTACATACAAAATATGAAACATAAAGCAAACCATGAAGGGCTGGGCATTCTTTTTAAGCACTGTGTGGTAATTCTAACCATTGGACTGGATCATGTGGGTCTATTCTCTTAATAGCATTTGTCTGCTTCAGCACCAGGAACTTGTACTGACACAAGATCCTCTCAGGTCAAAGGAAGACTCCTTGGTTTTCAACTCATTACTTTTATTGGTACCACTAGTGATAAATGGGAGGGGGGTAAAAGTTATTTACAGGCCTAAACAGAGTTACACCCTTCTTATCCATTGAAGTCAATGGGCTTAGAACTTTGCTTAGGCTGTGCTATTAGTTGCACAAATTGCTTCATAGGGATGCCAGCCTCCAGGGGGAACTGGGCTTCACTGGAATTACAGCTCATCTCCAGACTACAGAGATCAGTTCCCCTGGAGAAAATGGATGCTTTGGAGGGTGGACTCTATGGCATTGTACTCCATGGAGGTCTTTGTCTTCCCCAGGCTCAATCCCGAAATCTCTAGGAGTTTCCCAACCTGGATCTAGCAACCCTGCCCCCCCTCCCCGGCTGGTGGCCATGGGGAACTTGGCATACATGTTTATCTTCCGTGACCGGTGCTGCTACCAGTTTATTTATCTGAGTAAAATTGAGTCTCTGAGGAATAAAGTCTGCATGCACTCAATCTAGTTTTGAATTCAGAGTTTCTTTTGCAAAAGCTAAGAATAGTTTTTATTCTCTAGGAAAAAAATCCTTGAGTTTAACACAGCATAGGTGGAAAATAGCATTATAGGAGTTTGGGAATAAACTTGATAATCAACTCTGCCTTTGCCTTGTGGTCCTTTCACAAAGTTGCGCAGACTCAAGAGATTAAATTCCATGAACTTAATAAACAGCCGCTCTGTGTGGAAATGCAGACACTAGCCTATTAGTCAAAATGTACTTTAGGCCAAAGTGAAAACTGCTCCTCATTTATTTCTGCCTCAAAACATGGGAGTTCAGATGAAAATGTATATAGGGGGGAAAAAGATTCATTGCCATGCAAAATGACATAAAACTGAATTACAGATCAGAAAGATGAATTTGGACAATGGGAATGCCGACTTTGGTTTCCTATGATTAATGGTAAAGGTAAGGCCCAGTAATTGCTAAGGAGATATGAGTCATGAGTAAAGGAATTATTTATGAAGTAAAATCTGTTTAGGCATATCACATGTATAAATTATATTTCTCTGAAAATTTAATGCTATAAATAGGCAAGATCAAGCAGAGAGGCTCTCTTGATAGAAATCTCAGTGTGTGGCTTGCTTCCCTCAGCAACAGCTTCTTAGTTCCCTTATCAAAGTAGTTTTCACAAGAATAGTCCATGTCCTGTATGTTTTCAGTTCTTTCACATATTGTCATTTGTTTTCTGGTTTCTTTCCTAATATGAAATATTCCAGGAAAAGACTAAGATTGATATCCATAGAATTAATCAGTTTGAGGGAAGGGTTTATGCATCAGGTTGCCAATCCACCAAAAACAAAGAAGGCTATTTTATTTTCCTTTGGGTCCAGTTGCCTGGGAAGCAAGCAGCAAGGTCTTTGGGGGGAAAAAAAGCTGTACAACTCAGGTGATTAGAATGTGGTTGTTTTAGTTGTTTTGGGGTTTACCCATTGGAATTATCAACACAACTAGACACCACCCCAAAGTTCCTCTCCAAACCACTGAACTCTGCCCCAGGTTTCATCACCATACTTCTTTCTGGTCTCCACTGCAAACCCTTGCCAAGTACCTTTAAAAAAAAAAATAGAGCTGGCAATCCTATTTGCTGTCTTTTCCACCCATGGCAACAGCCTCAAAGTCAAGGAGAAATTGGAGGGTGGGTAGTATGTGTGGATGGAGATTGGCAATTCACTATTTTTTTTCTTTAAAAACTTTATAGTTGGGCACTTGATTGTGTTCATATTGTAAGAGCTAATTGCTTTGGAGAATTCTCTGATTAATGGATCTTTAGGATTACTTCAATATTGGTTGGTGCATCCTAACCATTGAATGGGATTGAGCAGGTTGAGAAAGAAGTACTTTTCTCCCTTTCTCACAATACAAGAACTCGTGGGCACTCCATGAAATTGCTGAGCAGTCAGGTTAGAACAGATAAAAGGAAGTACTTCTTCACCCAAAGAGTGATTAACACATGGAATTCACTGCCACAGGAGGTACTTCTTTCTCTACCTGCTCTATCCCATGTATAATCTTATAAACCTCGATCAGGTCACCCCTCAGCTGTTGTTTCTCCAAGCTAAAGAGCCCCAAGTGTTTTAACCTTTTTTCATAGGAAAAGTGTTCCAACCCTTTTATCATCCTAGTTGCACTTCTCCGCACTTTTTCCAATGCTATAACATCCTTTTTGAGGTGTGGTGACCATAACTATACACAGTACTCCAAATGAGGTCGCACCATTGATTTATACAGGGATATTATAATATTGGCTGATTTGTTTTCAGTTCCCTTCCTAATAATCCCCAGCATAACATTGGCTTTTTTCATTGCAGTCGCACACAGTCTTGACATTTTTAGAGAGTTATCTACTATGACTCCAAGATCTCTCTTTTGGTCAGTCTCTGCCAGTCCGGACCCCATCAACGTATATTTATAGTTAGGATTTTTGGTCCCAATGTGCATCACTTTGCACTTGGCCACATTGAACCCCATTTGCCACATTGATGCCCACTCGCCCATCCTCAACAGATCCCTTTGGAGTGCCTCACAATCCTCCCTGGTTTTCACCAGCCTAAACAATTCCATATCATCTGCAAATTTAGCCACTTCACTGCTTATTCCCAACTCCAAATCATTAATGAACAAGTTAAGAAGCATCAGACCCAGTAGAGATCCCTGCAGTACCCCACTGCTTACCACCCTCCACTGAGAAAATTGCACATTTATACTCACTCTCTGTTTCCTATTAATTAGCCTAATTCCTATTAATTTTTGATTCACAAAAGGACTTGTCCTTTTATCCCATAACTATTAAGCTTACTTAGGAGCCTTTGATACATAAACCACTTAGCAAATGTTTACTTTTGTATTAATATTGGCTGGTGTAGCATAAGTTATGTCATCTTACAATCAAAAGAAATCTTAAGTAATGGAATTCCTGACCATTAGGTATGTGCATTCAAGAACTCCTGAGCCAAAGATATACACAAAAAAAATATTGTTTGTGGATGTTACTGTGATCCTCTGGAATGATTAAACAAATCTGGGATTCTCAGGCAGTACAACGCACACATCCTGAAAAATCTGTGTAGCTTTCATGTAGAAGAAGAAGAGAAGAGATTGGATTTATACCCTGTGCCTCACTCAGAGTCTCTGAGTGGCTTACAAACTCCTTTCCCTTCCCCTCCCTACAACAGACACCCTGTGAGGTAGGTGGGGCTGAGAGAGCTCTTTCAAGAACTGCCCTTTCAAGGACACCTCTTGTCAGAACTATGGCTTGCCCAAGGTCACCCAGCAGCTGCAAGTGGAGGAGTGGGGAATCAAACCCGGTTCGAGTCCCAGATTAGAGTCCGCACACTTAACCACTACATCAAACTGGCTTACTGTAGGGTGCTTACCATCAGCAGGAGTAGACATCTTGTTTTTCTTTGAGTTCTGAATTTTCCAGGCAGTGGCCCAGGGAGGGTGGGTCTCAGTTGGTGCAAGCTGGGCATAGGGCCTGGCAGAGCTGCAGTTCTGACAGGGCCCATTTCCCTTCCACAATTGGATAGCAGGAACACCTTGATCAGAGATGCATAGAATTGAACCCCTTGGTCCAAATCACTTGAAATGGGGGGTGGGCTTTAGCGGACAGGCAGAACTAACTTTCTTACTATTTTAGTGTCATTTGGTTGAAAAACAGCCACTGCAGCCCTCCACAGAAAAAGTCCTCCCATAGGGAATAATGGCAGAGCTGTGGTCCTGGCTGGCTCCTTCTTCTTCCTTCCCTCCCACCCTCTGTATGTAGGATGGCTGTTGTTAAGTATGAGACTTAATGAAGAGAGTGATTTCAGCAGTGATTTCAGCTTTATTCAACTCAAGAAAATGATCAGACAACACGCACAAAACAGTGGAGCACAGCTCCCTTTTTAAACCGTGTGGGCTAACAAAACCATGCCCCTTTATAAGTTAACAGCCAATAACATTAGAGGGATAAAGACCAATGAGGTTTTTTCCCTCCATAACTATTTATACAGTTCTGATTGGTTACAAATAGTGCAGGTTTACAACAACCAATAGGATTGTCAAGGCTTACAATCCTGGTCCTGACTTGAAGCTTAACATAGAAAAGAATACAGTCAGTTCACCAGTCAGGACATAACAGCTGTATGTGTCATTATGTGCAGTACTGGCTAGCACTGAGGGGCCCATAAGGGAGTAAGAGTATCCAAAGGAAGACTGGATTCTACAGCTTCAGTGCAAATACTATGGACAATTTATTTACACCAAGCCTCCACCAACATCCAGTTCACAGTGACAAAGTGCTCCGCTGCGACCATACATTAAGAGAGAGATACATACACTTTACAAGCAATACATTTATACAACCACTGACCAATCAGTACAGTGCTGAATCATGGTGATGCAGGTTACTCACTGCTGGACTGGACTGCCCTAAACTGGCTGGAACCAGCCACCCTTACAGCTCCTAGCTGTCAACTGCACTGACATAGATTAGACTCATCTAGGCCAGCCTTACTGTAGACATGTATATCACAACAGTATGACCTATTCAGGGGCCCATAGAATTGGACCCCTTGGCCCAATTCACTTGAAACATGAGGGATAGTTAGATTAGAGCAGGGCTATTTTTGGGCAGGAACGCACAGGAACAGAGTTCCGGCTGGCTCCCGAGTTGGCCATGCCCAGCAGGAACTCATTAGCATAATAGGCCACACCCAACAGCAGAAACTCATTAGGATTGGCTACATTAGGGGTGTCTGGCCTAACATGCAAAGGAGTTCCGTCATGGGGAGGGTGGATTATAAATCAAAATAAATAAATAAATAAATAAATAAATAAATAAATAAATAAATAATAAATAAAGCAAGCCCTGGGTTTTGACAACAAACAAAGTAAACAGAATAAGAAGCAAAAAGTGGGTGTGGCTGGATCACACTTCTGGTAACATGGGGGTGTGGCTTAATTCACTAATGAGCTGTGCTATCAGGGATGTGGTCTAATATGCAAATGAGTTTCTGCTATTGGGTGCGCCCTATTATGCTAATGAGTTGCTGCTGGGCTTTTTCTACAAAAAAAGCCCTGGATTAGAGGGAGGACTATGCCCTGTGCAAATTTGGTGCCTTTATCTTAAAAAAAAGAAAAGAAACAGCTGTCCCAGATTGTCGGATTGGTTCCCGCATTGAAAGTAATGCCGCCCAAAATCTGGAGCACTCCCTCAAAACAAACAGATTCATACTAGTAATGCCTACCCCAAACCCTACAATCATGGTTAAGTCCACACCACAAATCTGAAATTATAATATTTTTTCCCCTTGGTGTACATTTCCTACTGACCATTGCTTAAAAATGTTTATGAAATTGAATCACAAGATCATACATGCCACATAAGATTTTAAAAAGTAGCACTGTATGTTCAAGGTGGTGGAAATATCAGTGGTTACCAAGAGATCTGGTTAACCTAAGTCAGGTGGTCATCTCATGATTATAATCAATGCATGGAGTAATCACACACCACAAGATTTTGTGGCATATGAGGGAATTAGCAACTTTTCAATTGCCTGAACTGGAAAAAATAAAAAAAATATATGGCTGTTGAAGCTGTATGTCTTCCATATACCACAACTTTAAACTATATTACAGAAATTGCTGGCAGCTATTTTCTTCAATTGACCGCTTGAATGGAAAGCACATGTAGGAAAACATTTAATGCAGTTCTGTGATGTTTACCCATATTATCCAGCTTTTCACAATTGTTAGAAAAATTAGAGAGACTTGATATTTTGAATTAAATAAAGATAATTTACACACCTCAGTGTCTTCAGGCTACACAATAAACAATGCCATCTAAAGTACAACAAAAAGAAATACATTATTTTCTACTTTCTGTCATTAAGTGTTCTACATCCTTCTACAGAAAACTCATAACCAGATTTAAAACCTTTTTGTGTTTATTTATTTGTTTAAAAGGTCTACATCCTGCCTCTGAACCAATGGTTAAAAGGAGGATTACAAATTATAATTACAATATATGTACATATAGTAATAGTTCAGTATTAGGAATGGGCATGAATCCAATTCACAAGCCAAAATTCAGCATGAACTTGGGCTGGTTCAGAGCCCTTGAACCAATGTTTGGGGAAAGCGCCTTCCCTGAACATTTACTGGACTATTGTCCCATTCAGCTGTTCAGGCCATTTAAATCTGAGAACTAAGTGGTGCGGGCAGGGGTCTTTTCGTAGAAAAAGAGCTGCAGGAGCTCATTAGCATATGGTATGTTAATGAGCTATTAGGCTATTAGCATATGCCACACCCCCTGACATCACCGGAAGTGATGTCAGAAGGGGAAGCAAAAGAGAGGGAGGATTCTTCAAAAGCCTCCCCTTCCCTTCCCCAGCTGGTCTGGGGGGGGAGCTAAGAGAGAAGGGGTTTAAAGTTTAAACTCCTTCTTGTGAGAGTTGGGCCACAGAAGGAGGAAAGAGAGAGAGTAGAGAGAAGGAAAGAAGGAAGGAAAGAGGGAAAGAAAGAGAAGGAAAGGGGAGGGAAAGAGAAGGAAGAAGGAGGGAAGCAGGGAAGGGAGGAAAAAAACATAAGAGAAGAAGGTGGGAAAGAAAGAAAGAGAGAAGAGAAGAAGAAGGGAAAGAGGAAAAAGAGAGAAGGAAAGGACGGCAATTCGGCCCCATTATATCCTATGGGCCATTGAAGTCAATGGTGAAAACATAGGGTATATTCTGGGGGCTAGAGGAGAGGGGGTTTGAGGGAGGGACTCCAAACTCACAGGATAGCTGGTGGAGCCTCTCCCTAAGATACCCAACAAGTTTCAAGAACATTGGATCAGGGGGTCCAATTCTATGGGCCCCTAAACAGGTTGCCCCTATTCGCTCCATTGTTCTCTATGGTGGGGAAAAAGTAACTTTTTCCCACCATAGAGAACAATGGAGGGAATACGGGCAACCTGTTTGGGGGCCCATAGAATTGGACCCCCTGGTCCGATGTTTTTGAAACTTGGTGGGTATCTTGGGAAGAGGCTACATAAGCTACCCTGTGAGTTTGGAGCCCCTCCCTCAAACCCCCTCCCCTTCAGTCCCCAGAATATACCCTATGTTTTCACCATTGACTTCAATGGCCCATAGGATATAATGGAGCTGAAATTGACATTCAGCTGCCTGAAAGACTCCCCGGGACGCCAGCTGGGAGTGGGGCTTGGCTCCTGAGCCCCCGGAGCTGTGCTCCCGTGTGCTCCTCCCAAAAAAAAGACCCCTGGGTGCGGGTCTGCACTTAACCTATTAGGTTTAACTGGCTGCCATCCATTTCAGCCTAACAACTGAGGGGCACACCCACCCTATTGTTAGGCTGGAATGGATGCCAGCCATTTAAACCTAACAGTGGGACGGGCCTGCCCATCAACTGTTAGGCTGAAATGGATGGCAGCCATTAAACCTGTTGATTTTGCTCCCTCTGCTTTGCCAGACATTTGACTTGTCCCAGCTGACCCCCCACCCCTTATCCCAGCCACAGCTTGCCACAGCTGGGAGAAAGGGGTAACCAAAGTTACTGGTTTGGGGCCTTTTGGCTTGGTTTGGTTTGGGGTTTGGTTCAGGGGCTGCCTTGAACTCCGAACTGGATTTTTTAGGTTGATGCCCATCCCTATTCAGTATACAAATACTATACAAATGACTGAAAACTTATGGTGCGGTTCAGTTAAAGTTCATTACTTGAATTTAATCATCTAGTTAAGGACATGCCTGAACCTCATCTACTGAAATCAAAGGAACTTCAAAATGGCCAGTCATATCTACAACTTTTAGCCATCCATATGCCACATGAATTAAAATATTTTTTGCATTTCTTCAATCACAAAAACATAATAGTTAAGACTGCAATTACATATACTGGGGTTGCCAACCTCCAGGTGAAGCCTGGGATTCTCTTGGAATTACAACTGATCTTCAGACTACAGAGATCAGCTTCCGGGGGTGGACTGTATGGACTGCTGAACTCTCTCCTCAAACTCCACCCTCCCCAAACACTGCTCTCAAATCTCCAGGAATTTCCAAAGGTGGAGTTAGCAACCCTGGACTGGGTGAGACTGTGGAATGGGGGACAAAATTCCTGGGCCCCAAGTTAGCCTGGGTGTCACATGGAGATGGAATGTTGGTAGGGTTTCAATAGTGGACAACTTGCCTGTTGTTTCCTTGCAATACTGACTAGAAAAGGTCATAGCTCAGTGTACGCATGGGAAAGCAAATTTCCAGCCCCCCAAAAGAAACAGCAGCAAAAAAGCCATTTCTCTACAAGATAAAAGGCTATAAGGAGTTATTTTCTGTTTTCCAAGAATGGCCATGTTGACATACGAGCATAGCCTACTTGTCGCTGGAGGGAATCCTTCCTACCCTGATGTAGACAGATGCAGACCTTTGTGAAGGATGGGAAGGAAAGGAGATCCAGCTTCAAATGACATCCAGCTAAGCAGCCTGAGGACTGCACTTTCCTAAACAGTGAAGGGCTGTTAAATTACAAAGCAATTACAAATGACTTTTTCAAACATGCAAAGTAAATAATATGTAGTAATGTAATAGCTATAATTATTTTTTCATTCTTTCTTTATTAGGATTTTATATCACCCTCCCTGCAAAGCATGCTCAGGGCAGTGTATAACAGTTGAAAACAAAAGAATACATTAAAACACAATCTACTAATATACAGAAGTCATGTATTGTCTTAAAACCAGGGCTCTTTTTGTAGCAGGAACTCCTTTGCATATTAGGTGAAACATCCCTAATGTAGCCAATCCTCCAAGGGCTTACAGAGCTCTTCTTACAGGGGCTACTGTAAGCTCTTGGCGGATTGGCTACATTAGGAGTGTGTCACCCAATATGCAAAGGAGTTCCTGCTACAAAAAAGCCCTGCATAAAACCTATATGGTGTCACAGTACATAAATTTTTAACCCCCATTAGCAGAGGGGGGAAGAGAGAGAAGACAAACTAATGGCACTGATGGCTGTTAAAGAGTGTTGCTGTCCTCAACCATATGCTTGGCAGAACATCTCTGCCTTGCAGGCCCTGCAGAACTGTAACAAGTCCCGCAGAGCCCTGATGTAATAGAGTTCCACTGTTGGAACCAGGGCCAAAAAAGCCCTGGCTCTGGTTGAGAACAGCTACACGCTCTTTGGGCCAGGGACTTCCAGCAGATTTTGTTCTCCTGAGCACAGCACTCTCCAGGGAACAGAGGCTCTCTTGCAGGTGCATTGGTCCCTGACCATTTAGGGCCTTAGATACTGGGACTAATTTAAACAAAGCAAAATAATAAACAAGCTTTTGAATTCATCAGAATTCTTCTCCAGGCTGTATGCTAATCAAGAAAAAAATGGGAGGGGGATATTGCATAGCATGATGTGAAAGCAAGAGCCAGTACAGTGTAGTGGTTAGTGTTGGACTATGGGTAGATAGAAAGGAGCTGCGGTGGCTCAAGTGGTTAAGACACTGAACTGCAGGCTGTGGAAGGTCAGTAGTTCAGCAGTTCGAGACCCGGGTGCCGCAAGACGGAGTGAGCTCCCGTCTCTAGTTCCAGCTCCTGCCAACCTAGCAGTTCGAAAGCAAGAAATTGCAAGTAGATAAATAGGTACCACTTCGGTGGGAAGGTAACAGCGTTCCGTGCGCCTTGGTGTTTAGTCATGCCGGCCACATGACCACGGAAACGTCTTCGGACAGCGCTGGCTCTTCGGCTTTGAAACGGAGATGAGCACCGCAACCCTAGAGTCGGATTCGACTGGTTGTCGAGCAAGGGAACCTTTACCTTTACTTATGGGTAGATAGACCCAGGTTTGGATCCCCATTCAGCCATGAAAGCTTGCTAGGTGACCCTGGGCCAATCATACACATACAGCCTACCTCACAGGTTGTTGTGAGGGAAAATGGAGGACAGGAAGATGATGTAAGCCCCTTTGGGTCTCCATTGGGGAGAAAGGCAGGCTTTAAATGAAGTAAGTAAATAAACTGCCAGTCTATGCCTGCAATTTGTAACATTTGCAGATAGAATGCAGAAGTTATATACAGCACTTACAGGTATATTTGCTCAGAAGTAAGCCTTGCTGTGTTCACTGTGGCTTACTCCCTGGGAGGACTGCATAGAACTGCAGCCTGAATTAGTTACACTTACTGCAAAAAGATGTAGCCCACAGAATACTGATACTCAGTGGCTTAGGAGCCACATGTGGCTATCTTGAGCACTGTTCCCCATGGTACCTCTACCATGTTCCAGGAAAGTGGGCAATTGATTTAGAAACTGGGGTTATTTCATCACAGCATTGGCCCAAGACTAAACTTTTATTTCTCTTATTCCCTCATTCCAAATATGCAAGTCCTGGTTAGAATTCAGCAATGGCAATGGGGACAACCCTACATGCTCAAGGTAACTTGTTATTAAAGGGGTTATATTATAGCTATATATTATTGATTGGGTGTGTTTTTGGGGTTGTGTGCAGGTACACAAAAATAGGTGAACTAGAAATGGCAACTTAGCAAACAAAAACACAGTGCATATAAATATATCCGTAAATCCTGGTTAATGATCACTAGAAACAAATGAAATGCTTCTTTTGATTTAATGAACTTCCAATGATATTCTAAGTGTGCCAGATAGATGCATCATTTCCAGAGACACTTTGCAGCATCTAGTTGTACACTGTAACATTTGTTGAGGAGCATGGATAGCAGCCAGATGGATCTATTCAAATTATGTTTGCAAAACTGGCTCCCAGTCTCAGTTCCTTGAATCTTGTGTATGGAGAAGAGGGAATGTTCCCTATTTCCTTTATTTTTATATTTGTTTCTACATTTGTCAAAGGTTTCAATTTTCCACTTTTCACTGTTGGTTTTCTAGACGTATTTATATTTTATATACATATTATTTTCACATAGTTTACATGGTATTTATGCCTACAATGTAAATTGTTTAGATATATAATGTATGAACAACATGTAATGATAATTTATTGAAGTTTTTTTATGGAAAATGTGCAAGGAAATAACTGGTGTAAAAATAAATAGCAATGAATTCAGTTTGAGAAATGGAGCAACAAATTTGAAGTGGGGATTTTCAGAGGGGGGGGGGGCTGAGTTCAGACTGGCAGTTTGAAGTGGGAGCCAGTCGTGGCAAAAAAGCCCCGGAACAAAAAAGCCCCTGTTCCTGGTTTCCCCGATCACACTGCGCCGACTGATGCAGGAGCATATCGGGAGGAGGTGCGTGGGAGCGTTCAGACTGCTGGCCTGGAGGCGTGACTGTAAATGATTTTTTTTCCTGGCAAATCGGCTATGTGTGTATGAGCATATGAGCGCATGTGTGCTCATGCATTCATATACACATGCATACATAGCCGATTTGGATCCCATTGTGCCGGCACTGCATTGGGCAGTAGAGCAGAACACAGCCAATCATATCTCTGCTGCCTTATGAGCAACACAGTTTGCTCCTGGCTTTTCAGGTTGGCGTTCACACTTCCCGGAAGTGGAATGAAGTAGGATAAATGGGCTCTCAGGGATTTGCTACCACTTTCACCAGGTATTTTTTAAATGTGGAAGCAAAGCAGAACAGCATGGGTTGACTATGGGTGGGGAACGCCAGGCAGATGTGCCTGTGTGAACGCCCCCTTTAATCCGCTTGTAAAATGTAGCTGAAACGTGGTTATAGCAGGGCAAACTGCCAGTCTGAACTCAGCCAGAGAGAGAGAAATGCCGTCAAGTCATAGCCAACTCATGACAACCCCTTAGGGTTTTCAAGGCAAGTAATTAAGCAGAAGTGGTTTGCCATCGCTTTCCACTTCCTTGATGGTTACCCATCCGAATTCTGACCCTGCTTAGCTTCCAAGATCTGAGGAAAGTACACGATTCCACATCCCTTCAAGACAATAGAAATGAGAAATTAAAATAATGCTTTTTTATGAGAAATACATGTGGTATAATGAGCAAAGATATTGAACACAATGATTGTAATCAACATCTTAGAACTGGTATAAAATGTTCTTCTGTCCTGCCCTAGAACTTGGGAAATAGAGTCTGAAAGCTGAAGAATATTGCTCATTCACAAGACAGGATAGATTGCCAGGTTGTCTTGGCAATTTTGAGTACTACTAGTATAACCTTAGCGTTTTCCTCATCATTGCTTCACAACAGATTTTTCCACTGTCTCCCTTTTAGATATCTTCTTTTTAAGTCATGCAACCTTTTACTATTAAAACTCTGTCATCTTGGAATTAGCATTTTATTTCATTCTTCTCATTTACTTGGCTGCAAGGGTTTGACCCTATCACTTCAGCCTAGGCTTTTCTTTTTCTAATTTGATTCCCCCCCCAGCAAGTCTTATTAATTCCCTTTATAACATATGCTACATGACCCTAACAATCTTTTCTTTTCCTGTGGTGCTTTGTGCTGGCTTTTCCTAATTCTTCAAGAACAGAAAAGGTTATATTTTATTCTATATGAATATGTTCCTTTCTTCAAATGCAAATGAGTAAACGTGTGTAAATAGACAAAAGTGCTGCCATCATCTCTTCATTCAATTCATTTAAGAAGTTGTCTGTCTTTTCCTTCCTAAGGGGGAGGAGGAGGAGGAGAGTTGATTTTATATCCCACCCTTCACTCCTCAAATGAGTCTCAGAGTGACTTACAATCCCCTTCCCTTCCTCTCCCCACAACAGACACCCTGTGAGGTAGGTGGGGCTCAGAGAGTTCTGAGAGAACTGTGACTGATCCAAGG
The DNA here is from genome assembly GCA_029375565.1 of Gekko gecko. Lineage (NCBI taxonomy): Eukaryota > Metazoa > Chordata > Lepidosauria > Squamata > Gekkonidae > Gekko > Gekko gecko. Next base: position 71,526,027 of record JAPDNY010000005.1, on the reverse strand, counting down.
TCACACAACTGGCGTCATATGGAGGAGTGGGGAATCAAACCCAGTTCTCCAGATTAGTGTCTGCTGCTCTTAACTACTACACCAAACTATTAGCAGCAAGGGTGGTAATCTTTATTGTGAAAATTGTGCCAGGAAAGGGTTCACCTCCCCAAACTGGGCTCCTCCTTGACACAGAGAGTACTCCATCTTTCTGTGTTATACCTCTGAGGATGCCAGTCACAGCTACTGGCAAAACATCAGGTCCTACAATGCCAAGACCACGGCCATACAACCCAGAAAATCTGCAACAGCTCCTCCAAAATTATTTATGCAAAACTAAATAAAAAGTCCCCAGATTTTCATAACTGTTCTGATTAGGGATGGGCATGAACTGGCTGATGAGCTACAGTTTGTCAATAATTTTGGCCAGTTTGTGGTTCATGAAGGGATGTTCATGAATTGAAGAACCACCACGAACTTCCATGAATTTTGTTATAGTTCATGAAGCAGGGATTTACAGCTGAGCTGCAGGGAGCTCCCTGCCACTCAGCTGTTGGGTTTAAACCAAACAGCTCAGTGGCGGTCCTCACCACTCAGCTGTTTGTAAACCTCTTTCTGCTTCCCATGGCTTTTTCCATGCAAAAATTTGCAAAAATATGGTTTGTGCCCATTCCTAGTTCTGATGCATCTCATTGTTTTGGCCTAGTGTCTGTCTGTTGTACAGGGCTCCCCAACCTTGTTGAGCCAGTGAACAGTATTAGATTTTTAAGAATAGGTTACTGACACCTCCACAAAATGGCTGCAGTAAATGGCAGAGATCAATGGCAAAATGTTGGAATGTTCCAAACCAGGTGTATTTCTATAATGGACATAGCCATTTCTTAATGGGGTTAATGAAGATGGAAGTTGAAGCTTCCTGGGCTCTCTGAAGCACCTCCTGCTCCAGTCAGGTGGTAGAAAGTCATGCTTGGGTCTTTGCTTTGGGGAAGAAATTCTTCAGGGAAAAAGGATGTGAACTTCAAGAAATACATCAGCAGACACCATGGCACCCATCAATTGGGCAACCTAGTGGGGAAGCACAGCCGTGGCAAAATATGACCCAACAGTCTTTGAGCTAGCCTGGTAAAGGGGGCTACAGAGAGACAAGCCATGGAATTCATGCCCCCCCAAATGCAATTAAACACCTCTTCTGTATGACGAAGATGATAGATGAAGGGCTGGGAAAAGGAATGTGAAAATATAAATGTGCAGGACATTTTCAGTCCAAATGTTTGAAAGTTAATTTTTCAAGGTTTGAGAATTCTGACAACAATTTGCAACAAATCCAAACAAAAGGTTGATTGAGTATCTCCAGTTTTTTTTAATAAATGGGATTTGGGGTTACATTTTGATAAGTCAATTTCTGAATGACCACATAGCACATCTCAGTTGCTCTAAATTAGGCACTATGACATGAATGCTATCAAAATTCTCATCCCAGCTGCCTTCAGAACTCCATATTTTCATTTACTCCTCTCCCTTGTGAAAATCAACCTATGAGCCTTTATTGTTACTCCATTTTTTGGTTTCTTGTGACAAATTTGTAATGCATATCTCAGTGCTACTTTTGTGCCAACTGCATCTAAAGGGTTTTAGAATGGTGTAAAAGAAACAAAAACTGGGAACACAAGCAATGAAGCTGCGTAGGGTTAGAAAGTTTACAATATGAACATACAGAATGAAAAAGGAATTTAAAAGGTATATTTGTATGGTCCTTTATGCCACTAGCTAAGAACACTCCACAAGAATTCTCATCTGTACTGATAGGCACACCTGACTATTTGAAAAGTTTCATAATTGTTTCATGGTGATCCAACATTTTGAATACATTATTGTATTTCATTGATTTTTTTAAAGCAGTCTTCCCAGGGCTATGACACCATCTCTAGCATGCAGCCGAACCAGGAATTAGTGGTAAGTGCATTTAATTACTATGCCTACCTAGTCTTAATAATTTAGGAACAATGTGTTTTGCATGCTGTGACTGCTCTAATGGGTCACAGACATTGCTTTTGCTGGTTCTCAAGCAGCCCTTTCCAGAACCCTGCTGTTTCTTTTCTGCACTGCATTATTCAATACCTGGTGGCAATAGTTCAAAGTCACTACTATGCAAAAAGGATAACATGCCAAAAATTGTAAGAATTATTCCAAAGCATCTTCATTTTTTCTATTAAAAAATCATAGAATGATCTCAGAATCAGTGAATTTCCCCTGTTTGGTTTCTTTGTATATTGTACATCCATTTATAGTTTTGTCAGTCATTTCCACTTTCCACTTGAGGCTGTGTTAGTTTCAGAGATTTGTTTGTATTGTGTAGACATGTTGCAATTTATAAAGTATATGAAGGATGTACTCTGTTTACATGTGTAATGTTGATTTACCAATGAAGAAATAACACTGAGCAATGACTTGGATCTCACTGTAGTTTACCACAGTTGGTAGGATCACCCAGAAATAACAATAATGAGATCTGCAGAAGCTGTCCTATGTACATGTGATGCCTTTCAATTAATAGTGGCTCACCTTAGCTTTTTTAATGCAAAGAATGTTGTTACATTCTATTTGATCTTTATTAATATAATTCCTAGTAGCTTTAGAACAGCATGCCATTTTAATCATGTAGTTACATCTTTCCTGACAGAATAAAAATGAAACTACCGTTGGGAGTTATCTATTAATAGCAACATAACAGAAAGGTAGATCCAAAGCTCTTCTCTGCTAGGAGTTAGGTGCTTCACAAGATAAGTAATAAAAGACTAATGTGTTTTTAAAAGTGATCTCTCCAAGGATGTTCTGAAGGACAACAGGAGTAAGGATCAATGTGAAGTGGGAATCTGATATCATTCAAGAGGCAGGTGGCTACAAATTGGTCCATGCGAGCCCACCTGTACGCTAAAAGATAATTCACACCACAAAGTTCTTGTCATCCCCCCTCAAGATTTCAATGCTTTGCACATGTAACTCCTAATAGATTTTAAGGTCTCTATAAACCACTAAGATCAATCAGCCTGCAATATTAAGGATAACATATTCCCTAGAGTGATTTTTATAGTGGAGCCAGTAATTTATAGCTAACAAAAGGATATTATTTCAGAATGGTTTCACTGTATAATAAAATAAAAAGTTATCAACATATCTATATTTATTTGGAGACAGTCTTTTAGTCTGAAATTCAGAGAAATCATGGCCCTAGGTGGGGGAAAGAAAGTATGAAACTTTCTGAACATAGAACAAAAATGTCACATTTAAGTGCCCAGCATTCTTTTTAAACATTATCTTCTTGAAGGTTTCTCCATTGACTTTAAATGCTACTCTCTCTGGGCTCCCAGAGCTGCAGATCTTTTGCAACAAAGGAAAGCTCTGGCTCACCAGGTGAGTTTTATCCATCTCTGACTGATCTAGCAAAAAGAATAGCCTGCCCATGGCACTTTCCTCACACCATACTGGGAGAAAAAAAGATGTCCTCTTTACTGCCAATTATGGGTAAAAATATTATGCTCCACTGTGTTTCTTTATGATAGAATAGCACAGAAAGCCAGTGTTTCCTGTTTTTAAAAGAAGTAATTCTATTAACTCTTTTGAAACAATATTTCTTAACTTGGGTACACACAAAAAAAGCCTAATCACTGGCTCTTATTTTTGCTACAAGGCAAAATGCTTTGCTGGAAACATTTTTTTTTTATTTTTTTTTTGGTAGATGCATATGACAGTTTTAATTTACAAGATCAAAGGGAGAACTACTACATCAACTTGTTGCAAAACCCCAACAAATCTGAGGGGGTGTTACAGAACAGTGATGTGAATTGTCAGAGGATAAATATTACCTTACTGGATTTACATATGGGGGGGAACTAAGCAGAAGAGTGGGCTGGAGCTATATGGCATGCTTTTATTGATGGAGCTGAACAGATGTGCCTCTATAACGTGAAGGAATGTGAAACTGCCAGGAATCCAGGGACCTCAGAGGAATAGCATGTTTTAAGAGCAATAAATAACAACACCAAACAAAACAAAAACAGAGGCATGATGAGGGAATCCATGGCCCTTCAAAGGAATATATGCATATGAAGGCTTCTTATATCAACCAATACCATTGATCCCCAGCATTATCTACTCAGACTGGTGGTGGCTCTCAGTAGCTTGGACAGAGAAATATTGTTGTGAATGCCTGCTGCTTCAGATCCCTTATCTGAGAATGCCAAGCATGGAACCCCAGGGCAAGGATTCTACCACAGAAGAATGACTTCCCCAAAAGTTGCATTTGTTTACCCCCAAAACATTCTTAACTTTTGGAGCATATTTTTAACACTTCTCAATGACCATTAAATTGTTATTCTATTTATAATTCCTCAGCTGCAAAACAAGATATCTTTAGTGCTCCTGTAGTATTGCCCTTAATATCTCACCTTGCTGATACATTTTCAGCTTGCCCCAAAAACCCTGACTTGAAGCCAAAAATGTAAAGTCCCCCCCCAGTTCCCAGGTACAGTGCTTTACAACATGTATACTAACTTTAGGTTTGATCCAAAGAACAGTAAGCAGAAGGAAAAGGGCTGCTAGCACTTGTCCACAGATCCTTGTGAAGGATTGTACCACAGTAGAAAAGAGCAAGAGTCCAGTAGCACCTTAAAAACTAACAAATTTTACACTGCTCACTTCTTCAGATACTGTAGAGCATAAGAGAAGCCAATGTAGGATCAGGCCAATGGCCCATTCAGTCCAGCACTCTGTCACAGAGTGGCCAAAAATACCAGGTGCCACCAGGATGCCCACCAGTGAGGCCAGGACACTAGAAGCCCTCCCACTGTTGACCCCCCCCCCCCAAGCACCAAGAATACAGAGCATCACTTGCTCCAGACCGAGAGTTCCTACTTGTACCTTGTGGCTAATAGCCACTGATGGACCTCTGCTCCATATGTTTATCCAATTCCCTCTTGAAGCCATCCATGCTTGTAGCCGCCACCACCTCCTGTGGCAGTGGATTACATGTGTTAATCACTCTTTGGGTGAAGAAGTGCTTCCTTTTATCTGTTCTAACCCAACTGCTCAGCAATTTCATTGAGCTCCCATGAGTCCTTGTATTGTGAGAAAGGGAGAAAAGTACTCCTTTCTCTACCTGCTCTACCCCATGCATAATCTTATAAACCTTTATCATGTCAACCTTCAGTCATCGTTTCTTCAAGCTAAAGAGCGCCAAATGCTTTAACCTTTCCTCATAGGGAAAGTGTTCCAACCCTTTTATCATTCTAGTTGTCCTTTTCTTCACTTTTTCCAATGCTGTAATACCCTTTTTGAGGTGTGGTGACCAGAATTGTACACAGTATTCCAAATGAGGTTGCACCATTGATTTATACAGTGGCATTATGATACTGGCTGATTTGTTTTCAATTCCCTTCCTAATAATCTCCAGCGTAGCGTTGGCCTTTTTTATTGCTGTCACACACTGTCTCGAAATTTTCAGTTAGTTATCTACTACGACTTCAAGATCTCTCTCTTGGTCAGTCTCTGCCAGTTCAGACCCCATCAACATGTATTTATAGTTAGGATTTTTGGTTCCAATGTGCATCACTTTGCACTTGGCCACATTGAACCCCATTTGCCACATTGATGCCCACTCGCCCATCCTTGACAGATCCCTTTGGAGTGCCCCACAATCCTCCCTGGTTTTCACCACCCTGAACAATTTAGTGTCAACCGCAGATTTAGCCACTTCACTGCATACTCCCAACTCCAAATCACTGTACCACAGTGTTATACAACGCTTTTGTTCTGCTATTGCTGCTGGTGGTACATGAGGATGCACATCCCCCCCCACTAAAAGAACAGCTTTGGGTTAGTATCACTTTTCCAGTGGTGGATCACTGCACAAGCAACAGAAGTGGCCACTTGAAAACCAACCAAACAAACAAATAATAGAAGTGGCAAACAAAACTGTCCTTCAGATTGTTATTTCTACTAAGTTTCCCTGATCCTTCTCCCATCTGGAGTTGCCTATCTGGACAGTTGTGGAAGACTCCTCTATAAATGTATATATCTTTTTTCTCAAGTGTGGCACCCATCTACAGATATCTGAATCTGTGGATTGGGGCCACACAGATTTTAAACAGCTGTTTCTGCAAACTTGGCAGGCCTCCCAGGTTTGCAAAAAAACAAACATCTTCAAAAATGCATTTTTTTTTAATTCCCTCCAAAATAAAAAGCATTGTCTATGCATGTACAGATGGACAATTGTCTATGCATTTGCAGATGGCTGATGAATTTGGGAGGTTAACAAATTTAAATTAGCAAACTTAGGCATTATGGATTGAGGAGCCATTTTTCCTAACCCTACAAAGGTCCACAGGATTTGCATTTTATTTACAGCCTTCTTTTCATAACTTGAAATGGGGAGGAAAGGGAGTTGTCATTGTCTACTCTGTTTTAGTTAATAATTGTATCATTTCAGTGAGATTTAGAAATTTTTAAAAAAATTAAGAAAGGTAATCCTTCTCAATCTACGTAGACAAGGTCACCCAGCAAGCTTTCATGGCACAGAGAAGATTTGAACCTGTCTAATCACCCAGGTCTTAGACCAACAACTACACCACCCTGGCTCCTTCACAAGGCCACCAAAACACTATGTCTCCTGAGGTGTAGTTACCACCTAGCACATCATGGTGATTTTAACCAGTCTTCTTTCAAGTTGAATTCATGGTTTGTTTGTTTGTTTTTTGAAAGGTTCATGAACCTCTACATTGCAGCAGCATACGATTTGCAGATTTCTCACAGAATTCTCTGGAATTCTTTGAGAGAAATCATTTCAATGTGCTTGAAAACTAATTTGTGTCTCATTAGATATATCTTAACTAGTTTCCTTGACTTCCTCAGAGAGTCACCCTAGCTTTCCCTTGACTTTCCTTGACTTACATTACCCCAGAGATAGAAAGAAAGGGCTGAGCTTTGTCATATTATGTCAGGTATACATCAGATGCTTGGCAACAGATGTGACTGACAATTACATTAGCTCCTATAGGTGGGAAAAGGTACTTAATGTCTGAATTTAGTCTTGTTCATTGCTGTTCTGGCCAATCACCTTTTCTTATGGCTCTTGACAGAGCAACCAAGGATATTCTTTATAGAACTACAAGTGCACTATTTATGTATTGGGGTTGTGAAATATTCTGTGTTGAATACTGAAATGCTATAAAAGTGTTTTCTGACTTAAGAGTGTATAATGGAATAAACTGTGCTTTGTTTAAGAAGAAGAGATTGGATTTATACCTCACCCTTCACTACCCAAAGGAGTCCCAGAGTGGCTTTCCCTTCCTCTCCCCACAACAGACACCCTGTGAGGTAGGTGGGGCTGAGAGAGCTCTTTTGAGAACTGCTCATGAGAGAACAGCTCTGAAATAAATTGTAACTGACCCAAGGTCACACCAGCAGCTGTATGTGGAGAAGTGGGGGATCAAACCCAGTTCTCCCAGATTAGAGTCTGAGCTTCTAACCACTAAATCAAACTGGCTCTTTCTTTAAGAGCGGTTCTCTCTATATATACTAGATTCAGTACCTTGCTAGTTTCCACCCAACCAATAAAAAAACTCAGAGGAACTGGGGTGGGGGTGGCCCAGGAAAAGGACCTGGCACCCAGAATCCATCAACATCAGCAAGATCTGGCCACTCCCCTTCCCTAACATGGGAAGGGTCATCCTTACTGGACTCAAGTTCTTATTGATGGCAGCATTTCTCCTTTCTTTCTCAGTGCCAATTTGGCTTCTAAAAACTGGGTACCATTTTATCCCTTGATAAAAAGGAACCGATTATATTCATCACTAACATGGCAAATTGAATTTACCTAAAAAACTGAAAACAGCCTCATTCTTCCTCTCTGAGCCCTCCTATGACAATCACTCAGTATAGGAACTTGCAATATTCTTCATGCTCCAGGTCTCTGTCTGCCTGAATATATTATGGATGGATGATTTTCTACCTTCCCTTTCATTTGAACTCATTTGTGCCATGTGGATTTAGAAACAGTTTACAAAAGTTGTCTATCTGATTCTTGAATTCCATAAAGAGATGATAGGAAGCAAATGAATGAAAGTAGATTGTTAATGTTGCAAATACCACTTGAATTTGGGTTCAATTACCCAGAAGCAGCTCATAGTTATAGCTTTCATTGTACAAGTACAACAAGTAGGATGTGGGATGGCTGGAACAGCAGTATCACTAGAAATAACAGTAACAACATCAGAACGGCCATTTACAGTCCTTAGGGAAAGAAATGCAACTGAAGTGTTCATGAAAAAAGATATGCTCTATTCTATGTATGTAAAGATGAAGTAAATTGTTGAACTTTCACTTGGAGTCAGCCATGCCAGGCTTACAAAAATGATATTTTGATTGTTACAGATTAATCTAGTTAGATTAATTATCAATTAATCTTGTTAGAGACCTGAAGCCAAATATCTGGCAAATTATTTTGGATCATACATCAATTTCAGCCTTTGTATCTGAAGTTTTCTTGGCTCACCACAGCATCCAATCTAAAGCAAATCCTTGCTTGCTGTTTTCCTCCTTTTTTCTTAGCTTGCTATTTGCTATAGTTTTATTTTAACCATGGTTAGATCCAGCCCTGTAGCCAGAAAATTCACTGGGGGGGGCCTTTGGACTTTGGGGGCTGTTGTGCCCCCACACATGGTGACATCACTAGTGACATCACTACAAATGACTCTCCTCCTCCCTCTCCATTTGAAGAGTAGGCAGCCAGTCTCGACTTGAGCCATTCAAGCTTTCCTCCTCCTCCCATTTTTGCCAGCTAGCAAGATGGGCTGTCGGCTCTCCGAAAGTCTCAGAGAGCCAACAGCCTGACTCGCTGGCTGGCAAAGATAGGGTGAGGTGCCTGGGCAGGCCATTAGGGAATGACCCACCCAGGCACCTCACAGCATCTGCACCATCCAGTGGGTTGAGCTGTTTGCTCTCGGAGGCTCTCAGCCAACAGCCTGTCTTGCTGGCTGATGAAGTGTGGGGGTGGGGCAGGAAAGTTTGTGCCATGCTGGGGCTTTGTGCTAATTGTGGGGGGTCTCAGACCCTAAAGACCCACCGCTGGCTACGGCCCTGATTAGACTGTGAAACCAGTATTTAACTTGTGAGATGGCACTCATCACTGGTTTGCTTTGACAAATGCTGATTTCATTGTAATTGCTCTGTAGTGGGGAACAGAATGTGGACAAAATGGGGGAATGAACTAGAATTAAGCCAGGATGCCTGAAGCCATCTATCATGAAGAATGATACTGTAGACTAACTGTGGTTAATAAATCAGATCCAGGTTTGATGGACCATAACTAACCCAAATAATTGGAGTGGTGTGCATTCAGTCATATTTACCACAGCCAGTTAAATTGAAACATGGTTTCAAATCATGTCTGAACTGAGATTATGTTTATTCCTTGAGCTACCAAGTCTTCATCTCAATGGCCCTTAATTCCCTTCTTTTGTCAGCCTCTTTCCTCCATCTCATGCAGTTTTAAATAACATATCTAGCTACACATTTTTATCTTACTGTTTATTCAAAGAGTACCATACACGGTTCTTCTCCCCCTTCTCTGCATTTTGTCCTCACAGCAACCCTATGAGATAGGTTAATTGGAGAGAGAGTGACTGGTAGAAAGTCCCTCAGTAATCTTCATGGCTGAGTGGAGTTCTGAAACTCAGTTCTTACCAGTTTTTGTGTGACATTCTAACCAGTATACCACAATATCTCTTATCCTAACTTACCTCACTGAATTTTTGTGAGGAGTAAAGAGGAGAAATAATGTCAACCATCCTAAATGCTACATTGGAAGGGTGGAACACAATAGACAGATGGCAACATGGAAGAAGATAGTGCAACAAAAATAGAGAAGTACTTATTAGGATGATGGTTTAAATACTTCTGCAGTAGAAATGATATTATTCCTCACACTTCACTTGGGGAGCAATCCTAAGCAAGTCTACTAGGAAGTAAGTCCCATGTTATCAGTTGGGTTTATTCTCAGGAAAATGTCTTTAGTACTGAAGCCTTAATCATCACTCCTCCCATATAATCTACTAAAATACAAACCATACCTTATACAGGCAAGGTGCTTCTGGATGCTGGTGTCTGAAAGTTGTTCTAGATGGCAAAGGAGGATAAAGCTACTTGACGTCAGGCACCACCCCAGTCTAATTAATAAAATCTGCCCAGGTTTCAGCCTGACATGATATATTGTATACACATGATAACTTAGGAAATCTAATTGTTAAAGCATGCTTTTTATATACTAGAATGCACTAGAGAAGAGCTGACAACTCCTAATTATCGCAATAAGTTTGATTATAATTAATCTCAATTAAATCTGAACAGGGCAACGTATGTCAGCATGGTGCTTGAGCAGAAATTTGACAAGCACAATGAGCAAAAACCATGTGGCCTTGAATAACAACAACAAGATATAGAACAAAAAAGAATTGAACTTAATCCACTAAGAAAGTATGTGGCTTATTCATATTCTCAAACTGCTGATATATATGCAGTTTTAAAGTTTATATCCTGCTTTTGCTTCCAAATATTTATTGGCATTCATCTTCATCATCATCATCATCATTGTCGTCATCTTCATCATAGTCATCATCATCATCATCCAGACAACCAGTAGCTGTTGCTGGTGTTGATTAGTAGACCTGTTCCTGAATGGATGTAGCTGTTTCTGGTATTGATCAGAAAACCTATTCCTGCATGGATGTTTTCAAGAGGTGAGGATGTGGAGCTTAGACAAGGGAGGAAGTTCTAGAACTTATAGACAAACCGCAAACTAACAAATCACCAGGACAAGATAGTATTTATTCTAGAGTTCTTAAAGAACTCAAATGTGAAATTGCTGGTTGTCTAACTAAGATATGCAACATGTCCCTAAAATCAGCCTCTGTACCAGAGGACTGGAGAGCGGCTAGTGTGACACCCATTTTTTAAAAAGGATACAGGGGGATACAGGAAATTACAGGCTAGTTAGTGTAACATCTGTTCCAGGTAAATTGATGGAAAGCATTATTAAAGATGAAAATGTCAAGCATGAAGAAGGATAAGCCTTGTTGAAGAAAAACCACCCTGGCTTCTGTAAAAGTAAGTCTTATCTCACTAACCTTTTAGTGTTCTTTCAAAGTGTCAATAAACATGTGCATGTAATGAGCAAGTAGACATTGTTTATTTGGATTTCCACAAGGCTTTTGACAAAGTCCCTCAACAAAGACTCCTGAGAAAACTTCAGAGTCATGGGATAAGAGGACTCCTCCTCTTCTGTATTGGAAACTATCTAATCTAAATCACAGGAAGAGGAGAGTAGAAATAAATGGTCACTTTTCACAATGTGAGCAGTGGGGTCCCTCAGGGATCTTCACTGGGACTAGTGCTTTTCATATTGTTACAAATCTGACAGATCATGCTATACAGCTCATTGTAAGACCTATGAAGCAGTGGTGATGGTGGCAAAGAAAGATTACTTATCTACTATCATAGCATCAGCTCTTTCATGTCAACCTATCCTAATTGTTCAAGATAGCTTAGTATCCGCTAATGCCTAAATCTCAGCCTTTACTGTCCCAGGCACAATGAGCAGTGATACATTTGCCAAGGTTTTTTTGCTGATAAAATATTGAGAATACGTTCTGATCTGCATACCAGCTGTAACATAGGTACACCAGAAGAAAAGCCTAATAGGCCACCTAGCTTATTTATACATCATTTTAACCCAGTATCCATGATGGATGTTGACGAGATGCTGAGAACTGTGAGGGCCACTACTTGTACCATGGATCCCTGCCCAACCCGGCTGCTAAAATTATGTAAGAATCACATAAGTAAACCCTTCACATCGATTATAAATCAGTCAGTAAGGGTGCCTTACCTCAGCTACTGAAAGAGGCTATCCATTCACTACTTAAGAAACCATCCTTACAGAAAAAAGATGTGGCCAATTATCACCCAGTCACTAATCTATCCCTTCTGGAAAAAGTGACTGAGAGAGCAGTAGCAGACCAACTCCAAGTCTTCTTGGATAACTCATCTGTGCTAGACCCTTTCCAGTCTGGTTTCAGGCCAAGTATGGGACAGTGACAGCACTGCTCGCTTTAACTGATGACCTTTGTCTCAGTGTAGACAAAGACCTTGCCTCTCTGTTGCTCCTATTGGATTTATCTGCAACCTTTGATACAGTAGATCACCCCATCTTGTTGAGATACTTGGAGACAGAAGTAGGTATCAGGGATATGCCTTGAACTGTTTCAAATCATTCCTCATGGATCGGACTCAAAGAGTTGCTATTAGAAACCAGTTGTCATCTCTGTGGGGCTTGTCTGGCTGAGTTCACACTAGCAGTTTGCCCCACTATAGCCATGTTCCAGCCACGTTTTACAAGCGGATTAAAGGGGGCATTCACACAAGCACATCTGCCTGGTGTTCCCCATCCATAGTCAACCCATGCTGTTCCGCTTTGCTCCCGTGTTTAAAAGATACCTGGTAAAAGCGGTAGCAAATCTCTGAGAGCCCATTTATCCCACTTCATTCTGCTTCCAGGAAGTGTGAATGCCAAACTTTAAAAGCTGGGAGCAACCCGCATTGTGCATAAGGCAGCAGCGATATGATTGGCTGTGCTCTGCTCTTCTGCCCAACGTGGTGCTGGTGCAACAGGATCCTCCCAAATCGGCCAGATGTGCACAGAACTGAATTACCAGGGAAAAGCCGTTTACAGCTGTGCCTCTGGGCCAGCAGTCTGAACGCTCCCGTGCGCCTCCTCCTGGTATACTTCCACATCAGTCACTGCAGTGTGACCGGGAAAACCCGGAACAGTTTGTTCCGGGGCTTTTTTGCCATGACTGGCTCCTGCTTCAAACTGCCAGTCTGAACTTAGCCTCTGTTTCTCTGTTGTGGCTCCTGCTCTCCTGACTTTCTGCAAACTATGCAAAACTGAAATATTCAAGAGGGCCTTTTTGCACAGGTAATAGGGTTGTGCCATATAAAATGGTTTTCAAAGTTACTTGGATAAATTATTAGGGACAGTGGTGTACACTGCTGTGTACAGTTTACTTAATATGAACTTCACATATACACTGATGGGATCTGAATTTATAGCAAAAGACCAAGAAAGGGACTGTGGGGTGGTAGTGGATTGTTAGACCTAATATGCAGTTGCTGTGAAAAAAAGGCAAATTCCATACTGGCCATAATTAGAACAGGAATAGGAATCACCCATGGATCACTGCCTTGTCATGGCGAGGGGGCTTGCGTGGTTCAATGAGGCTGTGGGCTATGCCATGGAGGGCCACCCAGGACGGACAGGCCACAGCAGAGAACTCAGACCAAGCGTGATCCCCTGGAGAAGGAAATGGCAACCCACTCCAGTATCTTTGCCAAGAAAACCCCATGGACAGTAACAAAAGGCTAAAAGATATGACGTCGGAAGATGAGCCCCTCAGGTCGGAAGGTGTCCAATATGATACTGGGGAAGAGCAGAGGGCAAGTACTAGTAACCCCAGAAAGAGTGAAGCAGCTGGGCCAAAGCCAAAAGGATGCTCAGTTGTCTGACGTGTGTCTGACGGTGAAAGGAAAGTCCGATGCTTCAAAGAACAATACTGCATAGGAACCTGTAATGTAAGATCTATGAATCAAGGTAAGCTTGACGTGGTCAAAAATGAGATGGCAAAAATGAACATCGACATCTTGGGAATCAGTGAACTAAAGTGGACAGGAATGGGCGAATTTAACTCAGAAGACCCTTATATCTACTACTGTGGCCAGGAATCCTGTAGAAAAAATGGTGTGGCCTTTATAGTCAACAAGAGAGTGAGAAAGGCAGTATTGGGATACAATCTCAAAAATGACAGGATGATCTCGGTCCAAATCCAAGGCAAACCATTCAACATCACAGTAATCCAAGTCTATGCCCCAACCACTGCTGCAGAAGAGGCTGAAGTAGACCAGTTCTATGAAGACCTACAACAGCTCATAGAACTAACACCAAAAAATGATGTCCTCATCATCATAGGGGACTGGAATGCTAAAGTAGGAAATCAAAAGGTAACCGGAATAACAGACAAATTTGGCCTAGGAGAACAAAATGAAGCAGGGCAAAGGCTAACAGAGTTTTGTCAAGAGAACACGCTGGTCATAGCAAACACCCTTTTCCAACAACCTAAGAGGCGTCTCTACACATGGACATCAACAGATGGGCAACACCGAAATCAGATTGACTATATAATTTGCAGTTAAAGATGGAGAAGTTCTATCCAGTCAGTAAAAACAAGACCTGGAGCTGACTGTGGCTCAGATCATGAGCTACTCATTGCAAAATTCAGACTTAAATTGAAGAAAGTTGGGAAAACCACTAGGCCAATCAGATTTGACCAAGATCGCATCCCTGATGAATATACAGTAGAGGTGAAGAATAGGTTTAAGGGACTAGATTTGATAGACAGAGTGCCTGAAGAACTATGGACAGAGGTCTGTGACATTGTAAAGGAGGCAGCAATCACCACCATCCCAAAGAAAAAGAAATGTAAGAAAGCAAAGTGGTTGTCTGATGAGATTTTACACATAGCAGAGGAAAGAAGGAAAGCTAAAGGCAACAGTGAAAAGGAAAGATTTGCCCAACTGAATGCAGATTTCCAGAGAACAGCAAGGAGAAATAAGGAGGCTTTCCTGAATGAACAATGCAAAGTAATAGAGGAAAACAATAGATTGGGAAGGACTAGAGATCTCTTCAAGAAAATTGGAGAAATCAAGGGAACATTCCATGCAAAGCTGGCCATGATAAAGGACAAAAATGGTAGGGACCTAACAGAAGCAGAAGAGATTAGGAAAGGATGGCAAGAATACACAGAAGAACTATACAAGAAGGATCTTGATGTCCTTGACAACCACGACGGTATAATCACTGACCTCGAGCCAGACATCCTGGAAAGTGAAATTAAATGGGCCTTAGAAAGCATTACTAACAACAGAGCTAGTGGAGGTGATGGTATCCCAGCTGAGTTATTCAAAGTCTTAAAAGAAGATGCTGTTAAAGTGCTGCACTCAATTTTGCCAACAAATTTGGAAAACAGAACAGTGGCCACAGGATTGGAAAAGGTCAGTTTACATTCCAATCCCAAAGAAGGGCAATGTCAAGGAATGTTCAAACTATTGCACAATTGCACTCATTTCACATGTTAGCAAGGTCATGCTCAAGATCCTACAAGCTAGGTTCCAAAAGTACGTGGATAGAGAACTGCCAGAAGTACAAGCTGGGTTTCAAAGAGGAAGAGAAACTAGAGATCAAATTGCCAACATTCGCTGGATTATGGAGAAAGCAAGAGAGTACCAGAAAACCTCTACTTCTGCTTCATTGACTATGCTAAAGCCTTTGATTGTGTGGATTACAATAAACTATGGCAGGTTCTTAAAGAGATGGGAGTACCAGACCACCTCACATGTCTCCTGAGAAACCTGTATAAGGGTCAAGAAGCAACAGTTAGAACTGGATATGGAACAACTGATTGGTTTAGCATAGGAAAAGGAGTACGACAAGGATGTATATTGTCACCTTGCTTATTTAATTTATATGCTGAGTACATCATGCGAAATGCTGGCATGGATGAATCACAAGCTGGAGTTAAGATTGCTGGGGAAAAGATCAATAACCTCAGATATGTAGACGACACCACTCTGATGGCAGAAAGTGAAGAGGACCTCAAGAGCCTCTTGCTCAGGGTGAAAGAGGAGAGTGCAAAAGTGGGCTTGAAGCTCAACATCAAAAAAACTAAGATCATGGCATCTGGCCCCATCACTCCTTGGCAAATAGAAGGGGAAGTTGTAGAAGTAGTGACAGACTTCACGTTTCTGGGATCCCAGATCACTGCAGATGGTGACTGCAGCCATGAAATTAAAAGACGCCTGCTCCTTGGGAGGAAAGCAATGGCAAACCTAAACAGCATGATAAAAAGCAGAGACATCACCCTGCCAAGAAAAGTCCTCATGGTCAAAGCAATGGTATTCCCCGTAGTAATGTATGGCTGCGAGAGTTGGACTATAAGGAAGGCCGAACGCCGAAGAATAGATTCTTTTGAACTATGGTGCTGGAGAAGACTCTTGAGAGTCCCTTGGACTGCAAGGAGATCAAATCATTCAATCCTAAAAGAAATCAACCCTGACTGTTCCCTGGAAGGCCAAATCCTGAAGTTGAAGCTCAAATGCTTTGGCCACCAAATGAGAAGGGAGCATTCACTGGAGAAGACCCTGATGCTGGGAAAGATTGAAGGTCAAAGAAGAAGGGGACGGCAAAGGATGAAATGGTTAGACAGTGTCACCGATGCAACAAACATGAAATTTAGCAAACTTCAATGGACAGCGGAAGACAGGGCCTGGCGTGATCTGGTCCATGGGTTCACGAGGAGTCGGACTCGACTGTGCGACTGAACAAGGAAATAAAACTGCCACTATCATATCATCTTTATACAAATTCATGGTGAGACCAGACTTGGAACATTGTGTTCAGATGTGGTCACTGCACCTGAAAAAGGATATTGTGGAACTTGAAAAGGTGTGGGAAAGAGCAGCCAAAATGATCAGGGGTCTAGACCAGCTTCCCTATGAAGATCAGTTAAAATGCTTGTTGCTGTTTAGCCTAGAAAAAAAAGGTGAGTAAGGGGAGACATGACAGAGGTTTATAAAATTATACATGGTGTGGAGAAAGTGGACAGGGACATTCTCCCTCTCCCATAACACTAGAACCTGTGGACATCCACTGAAGCAGAGGAGTGGTAGATTCAGGACAGACAAGAGGAAATATTTCTTTATGCAGTGCATAGTTAATTTGTAGAACTCACTGCCACAGGATCTGGTCATGGCCGCCAACTTGGTAGGTTTTAAAAGGGGAGTGGACCAAATCATGGAGGACTGGGCTATCAATGGCTACTTATCATGATGGATATGTACTCCCTGCAGTAGCAGAGTCAGCATGCCTTCTCAAATCAGTTGCTACAGGGCACAGGCAGGATGATGCTGTTGCAATCCTGTTTGTGGGATTCCTAGAGGTAGTTACTTGGACACTTAGGTCTGACCCATCATGGCTCTTCTTATGTTCATATAGTGGATTTCTGGAAAAGTTGTGTGTGGCTCAAAGTCATTTAAATGCATGGTCTTACAAAATCAAATGTGTGAGGACCACTGAAAAACCAAAGTGACTGTTTTGTCCAGCTACTTTTACTAAAAAGGGGCAGGGGATGTCCTGAATCTGATCATCATTGACAAAACAAATTGATAAATAGCACTGCACAGCTGCCTAGGAAATGCAATGTCCTCCTTATATATCCCAATGGTAGCGAGAGACAGAGTATTTGTGATCCAATTTAGAACATTTGACAGAAACAAGGATGCTGCTCATAACCTGCTGTTGACTAATAATCCATAAGGAAAGGATCATGTCTGTGGCTAGAAAGAAGTCTCAAGAGGCTGCAATCTTTAGTCAAGAATGGAGCAGATCAATCCCTTTGTTACTAGCTATTTTCCCACTCAAAATCACTTTCTCATGGAGATATTGGGTGTGGGAAGATTGTTATTTGTGGTTAAGCAAGTCTCCTCTAACAATTTATCCAGAGTCACAGGCTACATTAGAAGTTTTTCATTTATTCAAAAAAAAAAAAAAAAAAGGACTAGGAGGAGGAGGAAGATAAGGATCATCATCATCATCCTGTCAGGACTTCGTATACCACATGTAGTTTGCTCCTAAACAGGAGAGTTTTAGCTCCAAAAAAACAATGTTTTCATACACCCACACAGATTTACTGAAGAAAAAACATTACAGAATCACCCTAACATACATTTGAGACAGATAGCACTTTAGACTTTTGTGGTTAAGGAATTATTTCCCTGTTTCCCAGTGGGCAGAAGTCATTGTGCCCATTCCATTTTCAAATGAAACATGAATCTCCTATTAGCCAGAGGCTAGGGCTGCTAGTCCCTGTGGAGCCCAGCTGACCAAGTGAGGAGTTTGAGCCGGTATTTGTACTAGTCCCATTTCAGCAAAGCAGGCATTTGCCATGAGCTGGCCCAACTTTAAATAATGTAGGATTAATGGGTCAGCTGAAGGAGTGAGCTCCTCTCCAATTGTTCAGGAAGGGGGCACTGCACTGTCTGTGGGATGAATTACAACTAGGTCTGGAATTTGACTAGTGGGCAAGAATAGTGTGGGTTGCTAGGTCATAGGCAAGATTACTTGGAGAATACTCTGAAACATCTGAGGATAGATGGCCAGCACATAAATGCCTAGATTTCTCAGATAGGCTGGGAAGAGTGTTGAACCCTTAGCCACTTGAGTAGCACACCTGAGGGAAGGGAGAGAAAACTGAATAACTTTTGGTATAATTTGGGTATGTAGCTGGGATAAATGAAGGTGAGCATAATGCTGGCCAAGGATGGAACAAGGATGGCTTTGCCTCAGGCCTGTAGCCAGGATTTTGTAATTTGGGGGGGCCTTTAAATATGTTGGGAGGCACTGATGTCACAAAAAATAGAATTAAAAAAAACTGGTGCTCATTACTGGCTTGCTCAGCTCTCTGGGGGATCAAGCAACCTGTGATCACTTGGCTGCAGAACACCTCACACTTGCCTTCCTGGGCTTTCCAGATCCTGGGAGGTCCCCCCACCAGTCACCAGTCAAATCTGTGCTTCCCCCCTGCAGCCTTCAGATCCTGAGCCCTGCTCCCGGTCCACACTCAGAGTGATTATGTGGGGAGGGAGAGAGAGGGCTGCAGCAGCGGCCAGCATGAGGAATAAGTCAGGGGCCTGTCCAGGGTAGTATGTTGGGGGGTCCTTTCAGAAAGTCGGGGGGCTGGGCCCCAAAATGATCCAATGTAGCTATGGGCCTGCTTTGCCTACAATGATAGTATTCATTAGAATAATGTTTGAGTCCAGTGGAACCTTTAAGACCAACAAAGTTTAATTCTGGGTATAAGCTTTCATGTGCACGCACACTTCTTCAGTATTCATTAGAGGTTACCATTTAGCGGCAACCCATGCTTAATCAATGGATCAGCTAAGAATAAAAGCTTAGGTCAACCTGCCTACTGTTTGTGTTTTTGGAAATACAGGTACATCTGTTGCATTTTAAAGCCTATAGAGAAACATGTAATTCTTGCAGTCACTGTTTTTAAAAAATAATTCAGCATAAATACCATAACATAAATGTGGATGCAAAGTAAAGGGCATAGATCCTAATATCAACATTTATATATAAGATGTATGTTACCCTTTACAGAAATTCCATTATACTCAAAATAACTTGACTTAATACAGAAAAAAAATCATAATAAGATCTGAGTACACTTATCTGCAGCTTAACCAGGTTTAGACCCAATTAATCAAAAAATGTAACATTGATGGATTATGGTCAATAGCTTTCCTGGTGAACCAGAGGACAAAATTCAAACTCAAGCACAAACAGAAAACGGGTGGTAGTTTAAAAAAAAACACCTTTTTTAAAAAAAACATCCATCTTGATATAGTATATCCCATTCCAAAACTCATTAAGATATTATGCTGCCATCTCTTTTTTTTCTGGTGTCCTCCCCCCCTTTTTACAAACACACAGGGTGGTAAGGAAGTCTTATTTTTAATTCAAGTTCTATTGATTATAAAGTTGGATTCAACTTCTATTTAAAGTTAGAAAATGTGACAGGCTTCCAACCACTAATTGATTCATCCTTGAGAAGGTCCAAAATAATAACAACAACAATACCAAGACCTACAAATAGAGTCAGAGAGTGTAATGAACTCATCACAGAACGTGTGTCCAGGCCAGCCATGTGCTTGTACCAGTTCCAGCCAGTCTGACACGTGGTTGGGCGAAGTGCCTGAGCTTCATTCCTGAGGACAATGGATGGTCGGATGTGAGAATATGTGCCGATTATAAGTGCACTGTAAACAAGGCCTTACAGGACCACGCTTATCCGGTCCCAGTGGTGAGCCACGTCCTAGCCTCCCTGGTGGGGGCCAAGGTCTTCGGTAAGCTAGATTTGGCACAAGCTTACCAGCAGCTGCTGGTGGGTGCCGACACCGCCGAGGCACAAACCATTGCAACTCATAAAGGGGCGTTTAGACTAACGAGGCTGCAGTTTGGGGTTTGTGTGGCTCCTGGGATTTTCCAGTCATTCATGGTTTCCCTCCTCAAAGGCATCCCAGGAGTACAACCTTTTTTTAGACAACGTGATTATCGTGGCGCCGGACTCTGCCTCCTTCGCCGACTGGCTCCAGATGGTACTCCAGAGGTTTGATGCTGCCAGCCTCAAAGTAAAAAAGGAAAAATGCCTCCTTGGGGTGCCCCGCATCAAATTCCTGGAGTTTGCGGTGGACACACAGGGGATTCACCCCATGGATGATAAAGTTCGGGCAATTACGCACATCCCCCTCCCTCGTCCAAGGCAAACTGTAGGCTTTCCTAGGCCTGTTCAATTTTTATCACACCTTTCTGCCCTTAAGGCTGCCGTGGCAGAACCACTCCATCATCTTATGGATAAAGACGTGCCTTGGGTCTGGGGGCCGATGCACGTGGCAGCATTCCAGGGAGTCAAGGACTTACTGATTTCTAATTCTGTCCTGCACCATTTTACTGAATCCCTTCCAGTGGTCCTCGCGTGTGACACCTCTCACTATGGGGTTGGAGCAGCGTTAGATCACCGGCTGCTGGATGGCCAGGAGCTCCCGGTCACCTACTATTCAAGGATCTTGTCTTCTGCAGAGCGCAACTACGTGCAGATAGACAAGGAGGTGTTAGCGATAGTGGCTGGTGTGAAAAAAATTCACCACTATCTCTATGGCCATCCCTTCACAGTGATGACAGACCACAAACCTCTCCTGGGTCTCCTCACCCCCGACCGTCAGACACCACAGATGGTTTCTTCCCGTGTCCTGAGATGGTCTATCTTTCTGGCGGGTTACTCTTATGCCCTTGTTCCTCGCCCCAGGAAAGCCATGGGCCCGCAGATGCCCTCAGCCGTCTGCCTCTGCCTGTCATGGACCCCAATCCAGCACCCCCACACATGGTCATCCTCTTGGAAATGCTTCCTGACTGCCCGGTCCATGTGCAGGAGGTGGCCCGCCTCTCGGCCTGGGATAAGGTCTTCTGCTGTGTCCTGAATTGAGTGGGGAGGGGGTGGCCTATGGCCAAGGAGGACCCCGAGTTTACTCCATTTGTCACTAGGAAAGATGAACTGTCAACTTACAAAGGGTACTTGATGTGGGGAGGTCGGTTGGTGATTCCTACCCCCCTCCAACAGCACATCTTAGAGGCTCTGCATGAACATCACCAAGGGGCCATAAGGATGAAGGTTTTAGCGAGAAGCTATGTCTGGTGGCTGGGCCTCGATTGGGACATCGAGGACAAGGTAAAAAGATGTCAGCTCTGTCAGGTCTCTCGCCCCAACCTGCCGCGGGCTCAAGAGAGAGCCTGGGAGTCCTCCCACCAGCCCTGGTCTCAGGTTCACCTGGACTTCGCAGGGCCATTCCAGAGGCAACTATTTTTTTATTCTGGTTGACTCTTACAGCAAATGGTTAGAGGTCATTCCAGTGCCATCCACTTGCTCGAGATCCGCCATTAAAGCCATGTGGCGGATCTTCAGTGCTCAAGGACTCCCGGACACCCTCGTGACTGACAATGGCACCATGTTCACGTCTGGGGAGTTCCAGGACTTTACTACTTACTATGGGATCTGGCATGTGCATTCAGCTCCATTCCACCCTGCCACTAATGGCCAAGCAGAATGGATGGTCCAAACCACCAAGAATGTACTTTGCTGGCCCAACTCCCCAGACTGGGACTACAAACTGGCCTCCTTCCTCTTTGGGCAATGCATCACTCCACACACCACAACGGCACAAAGTCCAGCTGAACTACTCCTAGGCCACCAGTTCACGACACACATGGGCCGGCTACACCCAGACCGGGCCCCAGAGTGTGAGCCAGGCACCAAGGACCAGGAAGCTGCATGAGGGTTCTTCCTGAAAGACCCCTATGCACAGAACTACACCAAAGGTCCTCATTGCATCCTGGCGCAGGTGGTAAGGGTTAAGGGCCCTCATTTGTATGAGGTCTCCTGTGAAGATGGAACCGTGCTCCACCGACACATCGACCAACTCCATCGACTCGTGTTGCCTCTGGAACTGGCCTATCCCGAGGAATCTGAAGCTTTTGAGGCCCAGGAGCAACAGCCTCCCCCAGTGTCCACCAGCCCAGTGGAGACCACTGCCGCGACACCCCTCAACCCATCCCTGGGATTCCTGACTGCCTCAAATGAGCCCTCGGAAGCAATGCCACCTCCGCCGGTGCTGGACAGCTCTCCACCAAGAGCATTGGCACCGACTTCACCACCAGCCCCTGCAACATGCCACTCTACAAGGAAAAGAAAGCCCCCAGCCTATTTGAAGGACTATGTATGCAGGTGTCTTTTGGACCAAGGGGGGAGGGGTGTAATGTATCCACCACAGAACATGTGTCCAGGCCAGCCATGTGCTCGTACCAGTTCCAGCTGATCCGACACACAGCTGGGCGAAATGCCTGAGCTTCATTCCTGAGGACAATGGACGGTTGGATCCTAGCTTCCTTCCAATCAGGGAACTGGGATCCAAGGAGATAATGCAATCCGTGGATATAGGCCAATCACGGGTGTTGTGTGTTTGGGGTGTGGGTTTTCTTTGGAAATATAAGCCGGCCTGCGAACTGGCTAAAGTTGTCTTGTTCCTGATCTTCAACAAAAGTATGAGCTGATTTCACTCTACGGACTCGTCAGACTCAGTACTTTTCAGAGTGCCTCTAGGAGAAGAAGGTTATTATCATGCCAGTTGTCACTGAACCCTTGGAGTAGTGCCTAGAAGTTTCAAGAAACACCTGGACATTCTGGGCATTGAGCAAATAACACCAGCTCAGCTCCAGAAGAAGTGTTGCTTGAAACAGCAAGAATCTTGTGAAGATACATCTGCAATTCCCAAGAACTTGGCTAGATCTTGAACTGCAGAACACCATCTACCAGTCAAATATGTGACTATGACAATTCTTCTTCTTCTTTTTCTTCTTCTTCATCATCATCAAGGATGAAACAGTCAACTATGTAGTCAGTGCCTGTAGTTAAATTGCTCAAACTGAGTATACAGAATGTCACAATAGAGTTGCAGCTATGTTATACTTTAATTTTTTCAAGAAGTATGGCTTACCATCAGCCAAAAATTCATGGGACTAGACAAGATCATAGAGAAAGATGAAACAAAGATTCCTTGGGACATCCAATTGCAAATAGACAAACACCTGGAGGATAACACCCCTGATATTACAATTGCAAAAAAATAAAATAAAAGTGAAATAGCGTTTGGATCACTGACATTGCAATCCCAAGAGACAGCAGACTAGAAAAGAAAGAACAGGAGAAGATAATGAAATACCAAGACCTAAGAACAGAGTTAGAGCGTCTCTGGGAGAAGAAGCTTACCATTGTGTGATTTGTCATTGGAGCCCTTGGAGCAATGCCTAGAAGTCTCAAGAAACACTTAGACATTCTGGGTATTGAACAAATAAAACCAGCTCAGCTGTAGAAGACAGTGTTGCTTGGAGCAGCAAGAATCCTGCAAAGATACCTTTGTAATTCCCAAGAACCCCTAACTGCAGAACACCATCTACCAGTCAAATATGTGACTATGACAATTCATAATAATATAAAAACTATTCAATATCAAAAACTCAGACATCATTAGAAAGCAAGTATCTTCTTGACTGGGGAAGAGGGGTAAAAGGGGACCTTACTTTTAATTATATCCAGGGCTCTTTTTGTAGCAGGAACTCCTTTGCATATTAGGTGACACACCCCTAATGTAGCCAATCTTCCAAAAGCTTTGTCGTAGCATGCGTAACGCTTGGTGGCACGTCAGTGCCCAAAGGGAGTTAGAGTACCCAAAGAAGACTGGAGTCCAGAACTTAGGTGTAAATGCAAAGTGAATTTTATTTACACTCTGCCACCACCTATATACAGTTCTCAGTGTCAAAGTGCTCCGCTGCAATCAAACCAAGTAAAGAGCTAAATCCACTGTACACTCTGTACATATATACAGCCTCTGGCCAATCAGCACACAGCTGATGCAATCCAGATGCAATACTCAGTGTCAGGCTGGACTGCCTCAGAGCCTCTTTGCAGTCACATGCTGGCATTAGCTGTCATTCTCTCTGACACTAGATCAAACTCATCTAGGCCAGCCTTACCAAAACCAAGTGAATCACAACACTCCCCCTTAAGGCTGAGCCTTGATGTACAGTTTGTCTTTCAATTTACAAAACTGGTTTACATCCAAACATTTTGGTAAAAGCATCTGCTACGTTTACATTAGAGGTACATCATACTTTATGTTGAAAACAGTTAACAATTACAGAAACCATTTACCTCTACACAGCATTAGCTTTTCTTCTAGCACTGCCATCTGGCATACATTTCATTTTAAATACCCATTTGCACCCTATTACATTTTTGTTACTTGGTGCCTCAGTTTTCTCAAACACTTGGTGTTCCACCAGTGAACTGTATTCCCTTTCCATAGCTTGAAACCATGCCTCCTTTTCTGCATTAGGCATTTGCAAAACTTCATTGTAGCTTTGAGGCTCTTTGATATATACATGATTTATATCAAAACCATACCTCACCGGTGGTATGCCCTTAGTGCTACATGTAGACACTCTTTGTGGCACACACTCACTTTCACCTTTTGCAGGAATTTGTTCACCAGACACATCAACATTTTGTTCTTGTTTTACCTCAGGTTCTACTTTAACCACGGTTTTGTTACTTGCACCTTCAGTGACACTTGTACCAGGTAACTCAACTACCTCAGGAACCTTATTGGCATGAATTCTTTCCCAGTTCTCATCTTCACAAAAATTAGCAGAACTACTGAATGTTATTTTGTGATTATTATCAGCAAACCTGTAACTCTTCATGCCTGACTGGTATCCAAGAAGGATTAACTTTCTTGCTTTGGGCCCTCCTTTCCTTCTATGTTCCAAAGGTATATTAACCCATGCCTTTGAACCAAAAACCCTTAAGTAATCCAAACATGAAACTCTTTGGTATAACAACCTATATGGGATGTCATCCACAGAACGAGAATAGATGCAGTTACTCAGGTAACATGTGTTCTTAATAGCTTCAGCCCAGTAAGCAATACCAAGATTTGTGTCTTTTAACATGGAAAACATCATGGTTTGCAACACTCCCCCTTTCCTTTCTGCAAGGCCATTTTCAGCAGGGGTGCAAGGATTTGAGACCCTGTGTTTGATTCCTTTCTGTTGCATCCAAACCTTGAAAACATTAGATGTAAATTCCCCCCCCATATCAGACTGTATGGCAACAACATTTCCTATTTGGTTTGTTATCTTTTTGTGCCAATACTTAACAGTGGGGAACAAATCCGACTTGTGCTTCATTACATAAAGCCAGGAAAAATGGGAGTGGTCATCAGTAATAATTAACACAAACCTGTTAGCGGAATGACTGTTTGGGTAAGGCCCCACCACATCCATATGAACCAGATCTAAAGGTCTTTCAGATTGTCTCAAACTCTGTTTTGCAAAAGGGCATGCCTTTGACTTTGTCATCTTACATATTTCACAATCTAAGAACAATTTACATTTGTTTACATCCTCCTTTCCTATTATTTCCAATGTTTTCTGAATTGTTTTATAAGAAATATGTGCAAGTCTTCTATGGAGAACATGTTGGCAATTGTTGTGGGGTTTTACATTGCTAACCACCTGTGCAATTTTGTTACAACTGTTCAGCATATAAACATTGTGTTTCAGCCTGCCTATTGCACACACTTTGTTAGCCTTAATCACTTTACATACATTATTTGCAAACACTACCTCAAAACCAGTTTTGTCAAGGCACACCACACTAAGCAAGTTTTGTTTAAGAGCAGGGATACAGAGAACCCCATTTAACATACAGCCCAAGCTAGAAATATATACATCTCCCTCAGCAGTTACTTTGGACAGTGTCCCATCTGCCAAACATACAGAGGACAGAGAAGGTTTTTGTTTATTTAACAGCATACTTTCCTTTTTGCAATAGGTTAAAGTTGCTCCTGAATCCACTAGCCATTCAGTGGTATCTGCCATTTCCTGCAGCACCACTGAAGCCTGGTGACGATTTCCAGGCTGTTGCTCTTTTTTCTTGTGTTTCTCTAGACAAAACCGTAACAAATGGTCAAAAGACCCACATCCAAAACACCAACGTCTTTTTCTCTGTTTGTTGTCCTCCTTACTGCTCTTCCAGTTGCTTGATAACGTGGTTACACAGCTGCTGGCAATCTCCTGCGTCTCCTTAGTAACCTCCTTGGCTTTCTGCCCGGAATGGTTGGCACAGTTCCTAGATAAACTTATGTGCTCTTTGAAATCAGCCCTGCGCATAGACTCCTGAAAAATCTTGCCATTCACATACTCCACAGTTAGATAAGCAGCATCCATCGCCTCGAGCATTGTAATCAATGTTTGATAATCATCTGATAAGGAACTTAATATCACATACACCTTATCCAGATCAGTAAAAGTTTTACCTCGTTCCTGTAGTTGCCGGAAATAATCCATTAAAGTGGCCAAATGTTTCTTAATGGGCTCATTAGGCAGCTGCACCGTCCTATACAGGCGCCTAGTGAGAGAAATAACTGAGCCCATATCAGCTTGCTGATAAACTGCCTTGAGAGCGTCCCAGGCATCCTTACTGCTCTCCTTATCAGCAACATAAATTAAGTTATCATCACTCACGCTCAAGATGATGAGGGCTAGAGCTCTTTCATCATTCCTCTCTTCCAGAGGTGTCGGCTCTTCTGGGGGGTCAGACACACAAGTCCAAAGACCCTCTTTCACCAGAAAATACTTCATTTTTTAAAGCCCAGTTATTGTAGTTAGTTGCAGTAAGCTTCTCCACAAGTTGAGATGTCAGTACCTGTGCCATGCTGGTCTCTGCCGCTGGTAACTGGCTGTCTGCCTCTGCAGCTGGACATCTGTGTAAGCACATGACTCTCCCTCACCACTGCCGGCCTCAGACTCCTCCAGCACTTTCAGCACCTCCGAACACTCTGTCTGCACCAGCTTCTCCACAGCTCTGCTGGAACACTGCTTTCAGTTCAGCACACGAAAGCCTCTGTTAGCTGACACAATTCAACTCCACTGGTACTCACTTCCAAACTCCACTTTACTGCCAGCCACGGCCTGGGCCCATAACCCTGTCATGGCGTGCACAACGCTGGCTGGCACGTCAGTGCCCAAAGGGAGTTAGAGTACCCAAAGAAGACTGGAGTCCAGAACTTAGGTGCAAATGCAAAGTGAATTTTATTTACACTCTGCCACCACCTATATACAGTTCTCAGTGTCAAAGTGCTCCGCTGCAATCAAACCAAGTAAAGAGCTAAATCCACTGTACACTCTGTACATATATACAGCCTCTGGCCAATCAGCACACAGCTGATGCAATCCAGATGCAATACTCAGTGTCAGGCTGGACTGCCTCAGACCGGTTATGGCCAGCCTCTTTGCAGTCACATGCTGGCACTAGCTGTCATTCTCTCTGACACTAGATCAAACTCATCTAGGCCAGCCTTACCAAAACCAGTGAATCACAACGGTAGCCCCTGTAAGAAGAGCTCTGTAAGCTCTTGGAGGATTGGCTACATTGGGGTGTGCCACCTAATATGCAAAGAAGTTCCTGCTACAAAAATAGCCCTGATTATATGCAGTGTTAATCCTCAAGAGATGGGAAGGCTAGATGATATAACCCAATCTTGTCAAAGCTCAGAAGCTAAGCAGGGCTGGTACTTAAATGGAAAACCACCAAGAGAAGCTCTGCATAAGAAGGCACTAGCAAATAGCCTCTGCTTCTCACATGCCTTGAAAACCTCTTGCTGGGATCACCATAACTCAGTTGCAACTTGATGACACTTAGGTACTTAATCTTCAAGAACCTGTGGAATATCAAGGATGATTTTTCTGTTCCACCAGATTTGTTTGTACTGGGTGTCTTGCAATTAGGAAGTAGGGTTCTTCCCTCTTCCCCACAGCAATGTGGTGCATTCCTGTACTTACTGGGCTACCTCCAGATTGCCCATCTGCTTATCTGTACAGTTTTTAGAAAGACTGCAGCAAAGCCTGAGTTGGAATCTTTGTATTTTCCAGGTCCTGCCCACATGGAAGCTATTTTCCCTGTCCCTATGCAGCCATCCCTTCCCCATCTGCCCAGGGAGCTTTTTCAAGGATTTCCCCCCCCCCCATGATAATTGACATAACAATAGATATAGCAATAGAAAGGGATATTGCTTTTTTCAGTGTTTGTGGGAAAAGCCATTCTGATAGTCCGGGGCAATGGCCAACATGGGGACTTGTACAGGGAAAATTCAAGGGAAACTGCTATTTAGGAGCCCCATTGCTGCTGCACAGGGTTGGCAGCTGCAGCAACCACAAGGCTTCCAAAGGAACATATTGCTGTGGAACTCCCCCAGCAAGAAGCCATCATATACTTGAAGTGGATGACTCCTACTGATGCTAGCAGAATTAGTCAGGCAGAGGAATCTTACTTTCTATGATCCAGTAAATATTAGAAAGGGACTCCTTAAACTGTGTGGAAAGAATCCCTTGAAATCCTGGTTGTGTGGGTGGGTTGAAGAGATAGGTTGGCAATGACATTCCAAGAACTGATCTTTAAGCTTCACCTTAATTCATAGTTCTAATTCTGTTGACAAAGGTTGGACAATATGTTCTTACCATGGTTCATTATTGGGCCAAAGAGGCTCACCAAATACTTTATGGGGCTTGGTAGTTATAGTCACAATATAGAGAGGATACCAGCTTCCTTTCTCCCCAAATGAGTTTCTTCCCAATTACAAGTTTTCAGGACTGCAGCCATAAAGTTTTGGTTATTCCTCATAGAAACCTAGCCTTGAATTATCCCTTTTTTACTATTAGCAATACATATATGACTAGATTAGTTTGTAGTCTTGGAGATTAGCTTTCCTCACAGACTTTCTGAGTGTCTTTTTTATATAGCCTTTTCCTAATGCACTTCAGAATATTTTCTCCATCCATTGCAGCAGAAGAGTTCTGAAGCACTGCCAGATGAAAAGCGGGGCGGGGGGGGATACAGGGAAAGCTTTATGGGGCAACCTATCATGTACCCAGATACAGATTTAGACTGGCTGACAGCCAGATTTAGGTAGATAATCTAAAAAGAAAGGTCAGGAATACAGAGAAAAGGAAAGAAAAGGGATAATGAAAATTTAAAAATGAGAAACTGAAGCAAGCTGAAATAATATAATAAGATGGCAAAAAAAACCCACCCAGTCAGTTGTGAAACTGAAGTCATTTCATCATTGAGTTCACATATGATGAATACCAAACCAAGAAAATGTGGAATTTGCATACCTGTAGAACATATAATATAGGAAATTAAATCTGGGCTATAGTTTAAAAAGGAAAAATATACCCATTGGTGCTTGCTCAGTGAAATAAAATGAAGTATACTGCAACAGGAAAATGCAACTGGGAGGAAAATCTTGTAACTAAAGCTAGATTTTACTGAATTTTCTGGAACAAAAATATGCCAAGAAAAATGTATGACTTCTTATCAAAGAGAACAATAATCAAATGTATTCCATCATACTCATGATTTTCAGTGCCTTTGGGCACCTTCAGCCTACAGTGTAAAAAATGAAAGGTCAGCATTAGAAACAGTAGCCAGGAGACCTGGCCCAGAATACCTCTCAGCACCAGGGATACTGAGAATATGAACATCAGCTGAATTTATCTTAAAAGACCTTCATGTTTATACAGCAGTCAAGCTTTCTTGTTACATCATATTGATGATGGATGATGTTGTATTATATTCCACTTGAACACAGTACAAAACAACTCTGTGCATCAGCTGCTTGTGAACCATGATCGTGGCCAGGTCACACTTGGGTAAATAATCTATATTTGCAATGTATATGTTGTATATGGAGCTGCGGTGGCTCAAGTGGTTAAGATGCTGAACTGCAGGCTGTGGAAGGTCAGTAGTTCAGCAGTTCGAGACCCAAGTGTGCTGCAAGACGGAGTGAGCTCCCGTCTCTGGTTCCAGCTCCTGCCAACCTAGCAGTTCGAAAGCAAGAAATTGCAAGTAGATAAATAGGGACCACTTCAGTGGGAAGGTAACAGCATTCCGTGCGCCTTGGTGTTTAGTCATGCCGGCCACATGACCACGGAGACGTCTTCGGACAGCGCTGGCTCTTCGGCTTTGAAACGGAGATGAGCACTGCAACCCTAGAGTCGGATTCGACTGGCTTTTGAGCAAGGGAACCTTTACCTTTACCTATGTTGCAACTTTTTAGCCATTTTGCTCCTGAGTAACAGGCACAAATCTCCCCCTAGCTGGTGAATGTTAGGTCATTAATGTGATGTTTTTGTCAAACAGACAATCACATGCACTTCACCCCTTCCTTTGCAATTGTGAAGTCATACACATTGATTAGATGACCAGCATGGGATATACTGTGTGCTGTTTTGCTTGCAAGATTCATCACCTAAGTTACCTGAGCAACTTTGAATATCCTTCACCAGAAAAGTAACTACAACCCACAAGGCAGAAAAAAGTGCTCATGCGCAAATTTATCCCAAGTTGGAATAATATGACAGCCTTTCTTTTTTGCTGTAAATGTAGGCACCATAGGTTAAGATTGGGAAACTGTACTGCAAGTGCAAACAGCCTCAAGACACATCTTTTTTAGTCATGTAAACATTTTAAAACAGCTTTTTTACAGATGTGCAGAGATGGGGACCTGTGATTCCTAAGGTGCCATATGTGAATCGATTAGGATGGCTTGGCTGCTACTGATGGACACTGAGGCTGAGTTCAGACTGGCAGTTTGAAGTGAGAGGGAGTTGTTGCAAAAAAGACCCGGAACAAAATGTTCTGGGTTTTCCCAGTCATACTGTGCTGACTGATGTGGGAGCATACTGGGAGGAGGTGCAAGGGAGTGTTCAGACTGCTGACCTGGCGGTGCGGCCATAAATGGCTTTTCCCTGGTAATTTGGCTATGTGTGCATGTGCGCATATGCGCTCATGCACATAAGCACATCAGGGCAATTTGGGGGGATCCCATTGCGCCGGCACCACATTGGGCGGTAGAGCAGAGCACATTGAATCATATCGCTGCTTCCTCTCCAGGGTAATCAAGTGCACCTTATGCGCGGAAACACCCAACGGACATTATTACCACGGCTTGTTCCCTGCTTTTCGAGTTAGCGTTCACACTTTCCTGAAGCAGAATGAAGCGGGATAAAGGTGCTCTCTGGGATTTGCTACCACTTTCACCAGGCATCTTTTAAATACGGGAGCGAAGTGGTACATGACGGGTTGACTATGGATGGGGAACGCCAGACAGATATGCCTGTGTGAATGGCCCCATTAATCTGCTTGTGAAATGTTGCTCACACGGGGCTATAGCGGGGCAAACTGCCAGTTTGAACTCAGCCTGAGTTCTGCTGTCATAATGCATACAGCCACACCAAAGTAGTAAGCCTCAACTCAAAATGTCTTATCTTGTCGATCTTTGAGCATACAAAATCTGATGTCTAAGAACAACACATTTCAAATCACCATCTGGATAAAAGGCAACCATTTCAAGGGGCATGAATAGTTTATTCACATTTTGTGTACTGTACATTATTGTCATGCATATCACAAGTGGTTGTAATCAGTTTAAAAAAAGATTATGTCTAACACCTAAATATATATATATATCATAGCACATCTCTCCTTATAATAACTGAATTTTGGTTCCATAATGTTTGATGCGTGCCAACAGTGTTTGGACACATGAACTGTCAGTCAGAAGATGCTGGCTGGGTTGGCTGGCTGCTTTGCATGTCAGGCCTGGCCAGCATCTTCCACTCACTCTGCTCTGGGCCTCGGACATGAGAGGACCAGAGTGCAGGGACAGGGCTTCGCTGCCGGATTTTGCGCCCCCAAGAGGCAGGCCTTCCAAGGAAGCCCTCAGAGGGCCCTGGCGGTGGTGATGGTAGTGGCGACTGAGCTGCCGCACCCTGCTTCATCCCCCTACCTCCCCACCTGCCCAGGACACAGCTGGCGATGGCCACTGAGCCGCTGCACCCGGCTTTGGCCCTCTCCCCCCCACCCGCCAAGGAGACAGCCAGCGGTGGTGACTGAGCTGCCGCGCCAAGCTTTGGCCCTCTCATCCCCACCCACCCAGGAGATGGCTGGCGGTGGCCACTGAGCTGCCGTGCCCAGCTCCGGCCTGCTCCCTCCCACCCACCCAGGAGATAGCTGCCAGTGGCCACTGAGCTGCCACACCCAGCTTTGGCCCTCTCCCCCCACCCAGGAGATGGCAGTGGCAGCCAGTGAGCCGCCGCACCCGGCTTTGGCCCTCTCCCCCCACCCACCCAGGAGACGGCCAGCGGTGGCCACTGAGCTGCCGTGCCCGGCTTCAGACTGCTCACCCCCACCTGCCCGCCCAGGAGACGGGTGGTGGCAGTGGCGACTGAGCTGCTGCGCACCCAGCTCCAGTCCTCCCCCCCCGCGCCCCAGTAGAAAGCTGGGGACAGCGAACGGCCCACTGCCTTGCATAGCCCCTACCCACCCCCACACCTCCCGGCTTTTCCTGGCCCCTGGCAAGCCAGGCAGACGTGAAAAGCCTTAACCAGGACCTCCCCCTTCACAATCTGGGCACACGGGAGAAGCTCGCACAGGCATCCGTTTCACCCACCCTGTGCCTCCCCCTCATCGCTTTCTTTCTTCCTTTCTCCCTCTCCTCCCCTCCCCACTTTATCTCTCTCTCTCACTCTGTTCCCCCCTCTTTCTTTTCTCCCATTCTTCCCTCCCTTCTTCCCTTCCTTCCACTCTCTCTCTCTCAATCTCTCTCTTTCTACCCTTCTTCCTTCCTTCCTGGCTTTCATTCTTTCTCCTTCCTTCCTTCCTTCCTTCCTTCCTACCTCCCTTCCTTTCTTTCTTTCCAACTTACTATCATTACTCCACGATCTGTCTCTGTCTCCCCCTCTTTCCCTTTCTCTCCCCCCCCTTTTTCTCTCTCCCCCCACTCTAACTCTCTCTCTACCTCCACTTCTCGCTTTCTCCCTACCTTCCTTCCACTTGCCTTTTCTTCCTATCTAGGGCCTGTTGTCTAAGGCCACAACGGGCTTTGCACACTAGTTATAAATAAAGAAACATGAAGACAGCATACTTAGCCCCAAATATGAATCTGCAAATGAAAACAGAGTCCATTCTATAATATCAGTCTGGAAGCTGCTGTCAAACACAGATCTTTATCGCATGTACATTTTAGTAAAGACCTTGAGCTCATCTAGGTTGTAACTGCCTGAGAACTGATACTTAAGTGGGTGGGGG
Organism: Gekko gecko; assembly: GCA_029375565.1. Taxonomy (NCBI): domain Eukaryota; kingdom Metazoa; phylum Chordata; class Lepidosauria; order Squamata; family Gekkonidae; genus Gekko; species Gekko gecko. Next base: position 71,492,566 of record JAPDNY010000005.1, on the reverse strand, counting down.
AAAGTATTCCTTCTTTAGAAAGCAACAAGCCATTATTCAGACTTTGTATACAATCAAATAATTAACTGCAAATTGGGTAATTTGCATAAACTACTCTACCAGCTCAATAAAAGGAGCTTAGAGTACTAAATTGTGATACCAACTTTTATTTAACAACTTTGAAAACCACAAAGTAAGTAATGTACCTAGTAAATCTATATTTTTGGCTTAAAAGCAAATAAACCAAAAGCAAACAAATTAATTGTACACCCCCAAATTTGCCTTCTCAGGGCCAAACATAAGAACATAAGTGGAACCTACTAGATCAGACCAGTAGTCCATCTAGTTTAGTGTACTGTTTCACACAGCAGTCAAATGAATGTTATACTGTACCTTCTAAAGTTAAAACAGCAGTACATTTACCAACCCTCATTTGAATGAAGACCCTGCAGCTTAATCCTCCCACTATCTTTTTCTTCCTGGAGCTGCTGTCTTCAGGAGCTGCTATTTGCTCCACTGGGACATATGATCAACCATGAAGTACCTGTATGTCTGCAAGACAAATAGCATCTCCAACAGATCAACTGAAGATAGGAAAGTGGTACTGGGAAAAAGGCCTTTCTCCTTGCCACATACCATGGCCCAAATCTTAAGCTGGGAGACCCAGTCATTCATATAGTCATTTTTTAGAAGTGTGCAAGCTTAATTGACACTGTTTTCTCTAGAGCCATATGTGGCTTGGAACAGAAGCAAATATTGCTCTTTTTAAAAGAAAATGAAATCTTTAAGATAAGGCATATAGGGGGGATAGTGTAGATGCTTAAATAGTCAGTATGTGGAGGCAAGCAAAGATTTTTAAGGGACCAAAAGGTTTCTTAAAGATGTTTACAGAAACCGAAGTGACAGAGGTGAACAGTCACCAGTAATCCAAATGGAAACTAATCAGGGCTCTTCTTGTAGCAGGAACTCTTTTGCATATTAGGCAACACACCCCTAATGTAGCCAATCCTCCAAGAGCTTACAGTAGCCCCTGTAAGAAGAGCTCTGTAAACTCTGTAAATGAGCTCCCAGAGGAGATCCAGGCCTGCAGGACCTTATGCAGTTCTGCAAGGCCTGTAAGACAGAGCTCTTCCACCAGGCTTTCACATAGGAACCGCCACCGCTACTGTACCACCACTGAGTTGCCATCTTTGGTGGCAGATTCTATCAGGATGTGAGCTGGCCCTGGAAGGACGATCAGATGACCTGATAAACTGGTCATGAAGGGGATAGTACTATTCGGAATTTATGATGATGGATCATGCTAGTTTATGGAACCCCATCTTGGATCGATGAGAGTTTATTATTCAGAGCACCGGCACTTTGTGGTTTACTGCTTTAAACTGATAAGAGCTGTTTTAATCTGTTTTAGCTGTTGAATTGTGGCATATGCCTCTTTGTTAGTCGCCTTGAGCCCGTTGGGGGAGGGCGGGATATAAATCTAATAAATAAATAAATAAACTCTTGGAGGGTTGGCTACATTAGGGGTGTGTTGCCTAATACGCAAAGGAGTTCCTGCTACAAAAAGAGCCCTGGCAAACTTAATGAGATCTCATGTGTGCCACCTCCTAATAAAGGATTTGTAGCAACCAGTGCTTGGGTTGGAAAAACATTGTGGTTTATTAATCAACATGTCAATTGTCAGGAATGTTAAGGTCTATATTTTCAGTTATGCAAATGGAGTCCCTTGTACTAGCTCTTTGCTGATCTCTTGCTCTTAATGTTGTCCTTGAAAGGGCAGTTCTTGAAAGAGCTCTATCAGCCCCACCCATCTCACAGGGTGTCTGTTGTGGGGAGGGGAAGGGGAAGAAGTTTGTAAACAGCTCTGAGACTCCAAGTGAAGGGCAGGGTATAAATCCAATCTCCTCCTCCTCCTCCTCCTCCTCCTCCTCCTCCTCCTCCTCCTCCTTCTCTTTAATTGTAAACGTTCCTGACTCTTGTGTTAACACATTTCACATCTTTACTTTTTTGGGTGCTCACCAGGGCACTGGAAATGTTGCCTCTTCCAAATCCTCACTTTCAGTTCTGCAAAACCTTTTTATTATCCTGCCCACTTTCACTGCACATATGTGAGGGATGTATGCCTACTATTCTTCTGCACAAAGGCATGGCTAATTGTCCTAGAATATCTGGGTCACAAAAGTGCTGATTGGAACTGCATACCCCTCATTCAGGTGGTGACTGTTTATCACAACATATATGCCTACTCAACCTAATATCATTTGTTAAGCAGAGTCTACATTTTGTTCAAAAACAGGAAAAAAGTGCATGGACAGATAAAGACAGAGGTGCAAGCCACAGTAACCATGGGAAAGGAGAGACCAACACTGGAAAACACAGGGAAAATCTTGTGTGCATGTGGCACAATGCATCTTCCAAATGTGCCTTCTTAAACACAAACAATCTGGAAACCCAAAGATGCATACTATAAACACAGAATCACTGGAAATGTATGATTTACCAGCCTCCTCTCAAATGGGTGCAGTTATGAAGCTAGTAAATAACTGCACTTTTCCGCTGGAGCTCCTGGTTTGTAAAGCTGTCACTATTCGCATTTGGTTGATAGCACCTGGGAAATGACCGCTCACAGCACAACAAGAATGCAGATGGAATTGCTTTGACTATAGGTGCCTGGGGAGCTTGCTAAACATTTTATATGGCAACCACATCCTGTCACTTTTCACAACAGCTAGGGAAAAAGCTGCTCGATCATATAGATTGCATACCGCCCATTTTTTCTTTCAAACTGCTAATCTTGGGTGCAGTCAGCCAAAACAATTCATGAAGGCTAGGCAGCCCTCCCCCTCGTCTTTTACAAGATTACAATGTAAAAGTCTTCTATATTCCTGGCAATTCACTAATTTAAAAAAATAGTGATTAAATATGGATTTATAGCTAAAAATATAATTCCAGATCATTTGTGTACATTTTGTTTTATATCCTAATACTGTACATCAAAATGAAGGCTTGTTGGTGATTAAGGGCACAATTTAGCAAATTAGTACAAAGCTGAGAAGCTAGAGAATGTGTCTAACTTTAGCTCATACAATTATGCTATTAGTAATAGCTTAGTTTTCTGGCATGTTACACCTGTTCCTTTAAGCAGATGTATCATAAAATAAAGATAGCCATTGTTTTCTCAAGTGCAACACATCCTAGTTCTGTTAGAGTAAGACATGGCTATTTATTAGAAACCAGCCCTCATTCTGCTAAAGAAATCTTTGTGCTGACACTTTGCATTTAATATTTTCTTCTGAAGCTAGAATGCTTAGACATGTGCACACAGAAAGGTGTTTTCATTTCCTTTAAAATTCCTTGTACCTTTCACCCAAGGCAAAATCCAGTGACAACCTATGGACAGCCTATGCTACCATTTTTTCTTCCTACTGGTTTGACAAGAAAATCTACATTTCGAGTTTGCTTCTTTTTTTTGGGGGGGGGGAACCCTCTAACTTTTCATTTTCATGCTGTGTTCTATTTCCTCGTCCCATTTTTTCCCTATGAAAATTAATACACGTTAATGTTCTTTTTGCATCTGTTGTATATGAATGGTAATAAATGGTAAATAATGTGCATATGGCAAAGAGGTCATAAAATAAATAAACCAATCAGAAATGCCAGCAATGAAAAGGGTAAACTGCAAGACTCACAGCAACAATATATGAATACAAAAATAAACGCTTCAATATTCCAGTACTACACTTATAAGACCCCTGAGTAACTGCATTAATACTATAAACAGTCTCATTGCTTCCCTCTCAAACTTCCTCAGATGATACATTCAAGAAGGAGCTGCCAAATTGCCACTAATTGAAACACAAATGGCAACTTTTATTGAGTGAGCTTAAAAGAAAAATATCAGAGATCAAAAGAGTGTCTGCGTGCAAGGGGATTTGTTACGCACCCAGTGGATTTTGAGTTCTTTTCTTTCAACATCAGGCCCTCCATATCATACAATAACTCGTGTTATGTTTCTAATGTTTTTATGTGGCAAGAATAGCTGATGTTCAGTAACCCCAATTTCTTTGGACTATGAAGCAAAAGTCTTTGGTTCCTAACCACAATTCCATATGATTCAACCACATCCCCCAGTAAATCCAAAAAGAAATTTAATATAAGTTCTGATGTTGTTTTTATAGAAATATGCTACTTCCTGTTGTCTTGGATGATGGATTTAACTTTAAAAAATGATCAAAAGTTTAAGTCATAGCATTTTAAAACATAGTGTTAAATAGTGTAGAGTAGTGTCTAGCATGCTGGATCAGGAACAGGAAGGCTTTGTTTCATATCCACCCACAAACAGGATGTTCCTTGGATGACTTGGGGCCAGTTTCTCTCTCTCTCTCTCTCTCTGCATAACCTACATCACTTAACCTACATTAGAGGTTTGATGTAAAGTAACAGGAGAATCAAAGAGTTACTGACCTGGGAAATTGCTGATGATTTGGGGACAGTGCCTAAGGAGGCAGGAGTTTTGAGACAGGAGAGATGATGCTATAGAGTCTATCATCTGTGGTTGCCATTTCCTTCAGGGAATTTATCTTTTCGGTCTAGAGATCAATTGATATTTTGGGGAAACCCCAGACTCTATCCAAAGGCTGGCAGTTTTACCAGTCCCATAAATCTTTGGAAAAAATGGCTCCTCCACACGTGGAGCCAACTGGCACCTGCAGGTGGGGGCCACCTTTGCCCCACCAGAAGGAGGAGGCCATGATGTGGGACGTAAGTGTCCTAGTGTTGGGTCGCAAAGAGGGGAGAGAAGCCAACAGTGTGTGTATGTGTGTGTGTGTATATATATACATATATATATATATGGCTCCTCCCTCCACACATTCTCTTGCCTAGTGTGTGGCCAGGTGGGTCGAGCTCCGAGGCAGCAACTGTGTGCAGCTGCCTTGGGCTGCCCAGTGGGGCAAGTTCCTAAGCAGAAGCTTTGCTTTGGCAGTGGTGGATTGGTGAAAAGAGTAAAGAGGACATAGCAGACACCAGAGAACCCCTACCCTGTTTGGGGAGAAGAAGGGGCTATCAGAATCTGCTTGCAGGGGGATCTGCAGGGGAATAGAGGCTGCCTTCAGAGCTCCTCTGGCAGGGCTTGAGCCTTTTGTGGGCTTCATAGCCCAGGAAGGGTGAGTCTTTACAGGATAGCTGCTAGTGGCATTGCCAGCTGCAGGTGAACCAGGTGCCATGGCTCATGTCCATGGCAGGGGTGCTCGCCCAACATAGGGCAAAGGGGGCTGTTAGAGGGCTGATGCCTGCCTTGCCTGAACTGCACATCCAGAGTATGGCTTTGTTGCAGTAATTGTAAATAATTAATAAAGTAACCTTTAGTTAATCCCAGCTCTTATGTCTGCCTCCTTATTTCCAAATTGGGGGGGGGGGCAAAGTAGAATCAGTTTTCTTTTAAAGATTAAAAAAGCTGTGTTTGTTGGGTGAGATTATGTTGATAGAAAGGATCATTATATGATTTATTTGCTTAGAACATTTATAATTCAGCTTTCTAACAGTATTCACATCCAAGACAGTTTAACAATTTCATAAAGCAAAAAAGAAAAGAATTACGATAGAAACTTTTAAAAATGAGAATGTTGTGTTTGAGTCCCTCTCTTTTCTGTTGTGCTGCTAAACCACAGAATATACAAAACTGGGGGGAAATCCTCACCATCCCTCAGCTTTCGGCTTCTTACCGGCCATGGAGCCTACCGTTCATGCAGGCAGGGGCTGCTTTACCTCCCTCAGAAGGAGGAAGAGGCAGGGACATATGATGCCCAGCGTCATGGCATCGTGGCAGAGAGGCAGAGCTAGCTGGCATTTAATGATGGCTCCACCTGTGCACTTCCTCTTTCCACCATGTACTTGGCCCACCCTCCCGTCCTGTATTCAGTGCAGGCTTTGGCTGGTTGCCTTTTGGGGCTGGGTAGGAATTTTTCTCCCCTCCTTTGATTGGTAAGTGTATGGGTGTGTGTGTTTTTGTCTACCTTACACTGTTGTCATAGCTGGTGCCTCCCAAAGGGGTATAGCGATATGGGGTATACAGCCCTCCCAAAAATCAATACCAAGTAACCTTCATATGTTATTTTAATAAAGAAGCAGCAAATATCTGAAGCAAGAAAGCTCTTTAGGCTGTTTTTGGAACTAAAACCAAGTAAAGTATTATGAAAGGGTTCATCATTTTATTAGAAGACCATTGATGGAACAGATTATTGCATATGCATACTTTCCTCCACAAACCCTTTATAATTAGAATCTCTAAAACACAGTGGAGCTTTAAAACATTTAATGCTGCAAATAATAGCACTGAGCTAGGACACAATCTGAAAGATTTGGGAGGTAAACATATTCCCCCCCCAAATTATAGTACCATTATTTTCCAATCTCTAGTACCAGTATTTATATCTCTAGTGCCATTTTCTTCTTCTGCACTCAAAATGTAAACAGAATACAAAGACAATGTGGGTTTCTGATACTGTGATATATCTACACTCACTGACTCCAGATTGTATTTCTGAGGAAAACCTTTGCCACCAGTATCAAAAGCATTACAATCATTCATGGCTAAATCCTATCTTCAGGCTTCTGTAGAGGTAAGTGATTCTGTCATGAAAGCAGGATCTTCATGCTGTTATCAGCTCAAATATGAAATTGAGACCTCTAACTAGCCCCATACCTACTTTTTGTTTTAGTCCTAAACACAGTGTAGCTTCTATTTCTTGATCACAGTCATACTCAATTGTCTTCTCCACTCATTATCCCTAGTTCTGGTTTACTTCCTTCTTAGGTTAATGTTTTGACTCTGTGCTCCACCCCACCCCCCAAAGCTGGCAATTGTTTTCATCTTTTGAATTAACTTACTGTTGCCTATTACAAAGGTTGGATTCAGACACTTCACTTATATTACTTGACTGAAAAGTATTATTACATCAAGTGATTTTTTAAAAAAATGAATGGCTACAGAAGACAACACAAAACAAAATACTTTGTGAATTGCTAAAAATAAGTATTTTTTACAAGCAGTAACAATGCAGAAATTATAATCTACTGTTTATATGGATTCATACATAAGAAAACTCAAAAATCAATTTTAAATGATCCATGAATTTTCTGTTCTATTAAATGTTCACTTAAATGGTAAATTGGAACTGTAAATATACTTCAATAGTCTCATTAACTTCTGTTTGTTTCTCTTTTTTATATATTGATAACTAAAATTGGCCAGCAGTTAAATATTCTTAATTAATATTTCTTTGTTCTGTATGTTCTATAAATAAATATGATAGTGGAAAATGACTAGATAATTGATATTAAATATGTTAATGTATCAAAAGTAATATAAATCAGATAATAGAGAGCAACTTTCTATATACACTGTGGACCATTATGTCAGTTTGTGTATCATAATTAGTTTGGATGTAATTGAAAGAATTATTACATTAGTGTGCCTGAAAGGAAACCTTCTGGTCTCACTTGCCCATTTCAATTGTTCTAAGCAATGGATCTGTACAACACAAGGGGACTGTACAACACAAAACACTGTACTTTTCATATTGTTGCATCAAAAGGGTAAGCATTAGAGAAAGTACTACATGCCTTTTGGATTCATCCAGATCACCTAATGTCATCTTCCTGATGCCACCACTGAATTAATATTTTGTCTGTTTTGCTATTATTTTTGGCACTAACCAAGAATACAGAAACATGGTGCAATCTTTACCTACTCCAAAAGGAATCTGCAGAAACCCATAGCTCAGGTTCTGTTCAGACTGACACCAAATATTATGAAGCTGAAACAGAGGACCAGCATCTATACATGTTCATGTGTCAACAATAAATATCATGTGACAGTTAAGTGATGTGAAATTGTTGTACATCTCTACCACATAACTCATTTTGACAGATTCTAAGGGACAAAATATTGCACTAAATGTTCAAAGGAATGTAAACATTTTCCTAATTGTTTACACATGACAAAATTATCATCTTAAGTACCTCTTGGAGACATCCTTCCTCTAAGAAGTGCTTAGTGGCATACATTTCCCATTTTATCTCACAATAACATTTTGAAGGAGGTAAGGCGAGGGATGGGCATGAACCATAAAAATAGAGGTTCATACCAGTTCATGGTCTGTGCCACAAATGACAAACCAGGACAAACCTCCCCTACTTCACAAATTGGTTTGGTTCGTGGATCTTCCCTCCCTCCTTGCTACTGGCAGCGGCTCCCTGAGGCTAGCAGAATGGAAGGAGGGGGGGAGATCAACTTTGGTCAAACCATGGTTTTGATGGAATGTTAACCTTGGCCAATTTTCCTTTTGGAGAGCAGACCAAAACCGGTGTGGGGAGATCTTGCAAAATCCATTTAAAGGGAATGTCCCTGTTAGGCTGAAATAGATGAAAGCCATTTCAGCAATCCCTTTCTCCCCTCCTCCACTTCCAAACAGCGGTAGCGAAATGGATCACTGAAATCACTTCCAACTGAGAAGGCACTTAAATGCCTTTTCAGTTCACTTGTGAGTCATGCTGCTGCCACAGCGTGGCTTGCAAAAACCTTTTAAAGGTCTCTTTAAATGTCTTCTCCAAGCCCACCCCGGGTGTCAGCGTGACTGCTGACATGAACTGCACAAACCCACTTTGGAGTTTCGTGGGAGGTTTGTGTGGCTCATGAGGGCAGGATGGCACAAACAGAGGTTTGCGAACCATGTACCAGGCCAAGTTCACAATGAACTTAGGTATGTAATTCAGTTTGTGCCCATCTCTAGGTAAAACTGAGATAGTGTGACTAACCCAGGGTCACCCAGTGAGCCTTATGACAGAATGGGATTTAAACCTGTGAACTGGATCCCCATTTTATGTTCATAGTATATCAAAGCCAGGTATAATTAGATCAGAGAGGCATAGTTCTTACAGAAACATAGAATATCCATTTTGTAATATAACTGAAGCCTATAATATTATATAGCAAAATGCTAATTATAAGAAGTGGTACAAAAAGTTACAGCTGATAAAAACAATCTTGCATATTTCTCTACATTAAATTACCATGCAGCATTGCTGCAATCTGCAAAAAAGGACAGTCATCTAACATAGACTGGACTGACTTCTTGGCATTAACTACTTTTCATTTTTAACCAATAGTCAATTAATTCATTAATTCAGAAGGAAAAAAAAATGTTTAAATGTAGGTTTCAAATACATCTGAAAGTGTTAATGAACTAATTATCTTACTCCCATAAATGGCAGTACTATAATTCATAAGGACTACATCTATAAGTTTTCAAAAGAAGAAGAAGAAGAAGAAGTAGGAGTAGGAGTTTAGTTATAATAATAAGCTCTGCTGTATTGATTCAAAGCAAGGAAAATTTAGAACTGCACAGAGGTGGCTGATGAATTACATAGTTTATGGGGCTGTAGTGGAAATACAAATGTTTCTCATTTGCATAAATAGCATGCCTAAACTTAATATGTGCATTTTCCTTGTGCATGCACATGGCTTGAGACATAGTCTTATCTTCTGTCCCCAGTGAATAATTGTAACATGATCTAAGGTTGCCAAATCTGGCTTGGGAATTCCTGGCGATTTGAGGTGGTGCCTGTGGAGGGGGGAATTTGGGGAAAGATTTCAGATAGAACCTATGGTAAACCATACTCTTTGCTCTCTAAAGCTGCCATTTTCTCCAGAGGAACTGATCTTTGCAGTCTGGAGATTAGGAATTCTGGGAGAACTCAAGACATGGTGATTTGGCAACCTTAAGTTAATTCTACCCCAAATTCATCAAACTCTGAATTTCATTAAGATTGTCTGGAATGTTCTAGCAAGAAAGTCTCTCTCTGCACATACTGAAAGAACAGATCCAGGATCTAAGCATGAGTAAGATGAAGATCAAGACACTGAGGGTTACACTAGTACAATAACAAATGATGATGTATGTTAAATAAAGAATAAAGGTTATTTTTTATTTATCTTTGACTATTGATTTAGAACTGTAAATCTCTCTTATTAGAATTGTAGAAATATGAGTTATAATTATATATGTTGTATACAACCATATTTTAGGCAACCCCTCTGTTAATAGAAGAGTATAATTAATGCAGTGTAATAGGAAATTGGAATACTGATGGTTAATGGGGAATTTGAAACAAGAAGTCTAAATAATTTTTGATTAGAAATCAGTAAGGGACAAGCCTTTCAATGGTTAGCTGGAAGAAAGTCCTGACCTGGATGACCCAGGCTAGCCCAATCTCACCAGATCTCAGAATCCAAGCAGGGTTGGCCTTGGTTCGTATTTGGATGGGAGATCACCAAAGAACTCCAGGGTCACTATGCAGAGGAAGACACTAGCAAAACACCTCTGGTAGTCTCTTTCCTTGAAAACACTATGGGGTCACCATAATTTGATGGCACTTTACACACACGCAACTGGAAGAGTATTCATGTTCTACATATTTTCTTGCATTGCCTTCCCAATCACTGCAGAAAGAGAATTATTCAAAATAAGAAAAAAATACAAGGACCATTTGTTCAAATTACATAATCTATATTTAGTTGTAAAAATTGCTTTTTAAAACTTTCGGGCCAATTTTTTATCAGGTCAGAGAGAAACATTCTTACAATATGGGCAACACACAAATTCAACAAGGCTGGGATGCCGAGCCGACTTGGGTGGGGCGGAAGTCGCCTGACGGCAGCTTGGGCAGCCTCAGGGCCACGACACCAGTGCCGCCCTGCAACTGCCCCATCCCAGAGGGGCCTTCCCGCAGCCTGCTGTTGTCCCCGGCATTTCCCCGAGGGGCCTGGATCCGGCAGTGAGCTCGTCCCACGTCGCTGCCGTCCTAGGGGTCATCACTGGTGGTCTCCGTTCCCTCGCCACACCCAGTCTGGGCTGCCTGAGTGACTGTCACCTCCCCCCCAACTGGGGTCTTTCAGGTGTGTGGGGGCGTTGGGTCATCGGTGGGTAGTTTCCCATTGGGGGGGTCAGGACGAGTCCTGAGTCGGCAGGAACGAGACAGGGTGAAATGTGCTTTAATACATATCCTTGCAAAAATATTGGGAGGGGGAGTTTTCCAATAAAGGACATTATGATGAAACGGGTATTAGAAACAAAGTTTCCAAAGGAAAAAAAATCTGGATATCATTTCTTCTTTCAATATGTTCTCAGAGCCAAACGTGGGGAGTGGAGCAAATGGGCAGACTTTACTGGGGCTTCACTGTACGTGTGGGGTGGCTTGAGCTGAAAGTCCATTACCATAATCATGAGACTGCATGAATTGAGAGTATCAGGTCCAAAGAAATATTGTACAAGACTTGTACATGCCATTCTCCTTCATTTTACTATTGAAGTCTCAAAAATCATGCCACAGAGTTATGGTAGCTGAGGCAATATATTTGTGGCCTAAATATGTTTTAAACACCTCTCTGTACATACAAGATGTGAGAAAAATAGTCATGTCTGTTTCTACATGATTGGTAATAAACTAGGTTAAGAATCCAGGAGGCCAAAAACTATAAACACAGCTGTGGACTATGCAGCACATCAGCGTTCAGTAGCACAGCTCACATCTCTCCAAAATAATGATGCCTGCTATAAATTGAAGACTTTATGCTATTCCACCCCAACTGCGCTTGTTGAATTTGTCTGTTACCATGTGATAAGATTGTTTCTCTCAGACCCTTTAAAGGGCTGGCCCAGAAAAGACAAACAGGCATCCATGTTGCAGGCCAAAGAGAAGTCTCGTAGGACCAAACATTAAACACAATAAACTTCAGTCTAGCAACAAAATATACCCAACTAATGAGATCTGGCTTCAACATCCATTGCATTGAATTATATTTTGGGTTACAGAACAAATCTGTTCTGTTATACCTCCATTTGTTTCACTGTTTATACATAAAGATTTCATAAGCTGGTATTTAGTGAATCTTTAGCAGGCTGAACAAAGACAGTGTTCCAGCTGGATGAAAATCAGTAGATCTGTCTGATGGAAAAACTCATATTTCAACCAGTTTCTAGAATGAAAAAAGGATAACGAAATATTTAAGCTTCTGGTGGGTGGGGGGAATGCCTTAAAGGATTTTAGAAAGACTGCAACAACTATTGTGCTTAGCTGAACATATTACCATATTGTCCAACAAGTAGATGGACCAATATGAGGCACACTTTCAGCCAGAGTAGTCTATTTATCAGTATTGTTGGCTACATTGCTTTATAACAGCCAAGGGTCCAAGCAATCAAAAGCATTGCTGCTGCTGTATGAAATTCATTACATTTTATGCTAAAATGTTGCCACTAAAATGGCTGCTACTACTTGTACCTGTACAGCCATTACTACTTTTAATCAACAGTAGCCCAGTAACACATTTGCAAAAATAGAAGAATAATAAATGCCCCAAACATCAGCTGAAGAGTGTGACTCCATCAATCATATTCTCCAAGGACAACAATCTTAGCAACTACACCACTGAACACTCACTAGCATCACAGACAGCTGACAGTGCTCAGTGGAGCAATGGCAGAACACATGCTGTGCATGCTCAAAGTCCCAGGTTTGATTAGGAATGTATAAACAAGCTTCTTTTTTCAGTTGTTTTACAATTGCTAACATGGTTGCAAAGATCATTATCATCTTGCCCATATTCTTTCACAACATTTCCCATTGTCTTTTACATTGTTTTATGCCAACTGTGGCCCAGAGAGAAATGTAAAAATAGGAAATATAAGTTTTCCCCTTTGCATCTTCCCAGGCCAGGACAATCAGCTGTAGCACAATAGGCCCCCATCCAACAGTCTTGCCCCCAGCACCTGTCCTGATGAAGTCACCCCTCACAGGAGCAGACTACAGAGCAAAATCATCACCGGAAACAAAGGGAAGGGAGGAGAACAGCCTCCAATGGGACTGGGACCATGGTGGCTACTCACATCTGCCCACTCACTCATGGCAACAACAGCAGCTCATGCCTGCCCACCTGCCCAATGCAGTGGCAGCTGAGGCAGCTCCTGTGCCCAATAGCTGCTGTGGTTGCTTCTGCAGAAGCAGCAGGAATAGTTGCCTGTGTCCTCCCACCCACAGACATGATGAAAGGCTGTGTGATCACCACACTAGCTACTTATGGCAGCTGCTCATGCCTGCCCACCCTGTCACAATCCAGGGCTCAGCTAGCTTCTGGCTTGCAGTGACAGCTCCTGCCCACCATGCACTGGACATGGGCTACCTCTTACTTAGGGCCAGGGTGCTCCCATTGTGGTAGTGGGCAGTAATTCTGTGGCCCCCACCCTGGCCTTTTGTCTAGGGCCACAGAATGACTAAGCCTCAGTTTACAATAAGAGCACTGAAGTGCAACAGCAAACAAGAGGGAATATGCACATCTGGATTTGACTCCCATGCTTATCTACGGGAGTCCTGTGGGCTGAACCTGTGGGCACTTTTGGAATTATGAGAACAGATAGTTTCCAAGGTTGCAGAATGAATCACAAAACATTTGGAGAGACACCATTATCTTAAGAGTTTTCAAGCTAAGCATCTTCCAATGATGAAGATAACTGCTTCCGAATGGATGCTGCCTGCTGACAAAAGGGTCTGGGATAAAGCTTCGCTTGTACCAATGGCAGACGGATAAGGAAGGGTGCACATACTGGGGGCTGGGACTATATGCCAGTCACAACTCACTGTGCAAATAAGAATTTTAATTGCGTTTAAAATGAATATTCCTTCTTCTATCACTCTGAAATTTGGCTTGAGGGATCCAGTGTATAAGGGATATAATTCCTCTTAATTGAATGGAAAACAAGATATAAAGCTGAAAATACGCTTTACATTCAAATCCATGGAACCAGCAACAAACTGAGGGGGGTCCAAATGAATGCACTCAGTGTAATACAGAAAATATATAAACTATATTTAAGAACCAGGGGAGGGGGAGAGGAAGAGAAAACAGTAATGTTTCAGTGCACATCCCTACACCCAAGCATCTGGTATCAACATAAGGCTATAAATGGTGGGATTAATTTTGTCATGGGTGGGAGAAGATATTGAATGATATGAATCAGTAAATACAATGGTGATGGGAGCTGGTGGAGATCATGAAGATGTGTGAACATCTAATAGAATCTGATATTGCAAGGTATAGTGCATAAGAACACTGTTATCACTATCACTGGCTGAGTTCAGACTGGCAGTTTGCTCCGGTAGCCAGTCGTAGCAAAAAAGCCCCGGAATAAACTGTTCCGGGTTTTCCCGTTCAGACAGCCCGGGCTGCTGCCGGAAGATGCGGGGCGGAGCAGGGCGGGAGCGTTCAGACTGCCGCGCATGGGGGCGCGCTGTATTCGGTGTTTCCCCATTAATTTGGCTGTGGGTGTATGGGTGTATGTGCACATGAGCGCTCATGTGCTTATGCACATAAGCGCATTTTGCCGATTGGGGGAGGACCCCGCAGCGCCGGCACCGCATTGGGCAGTAGAGCGGAGCATGGCCAATCATACCGCTGCTGCCTTCTGCCCAATGCAGGTTGCTCCCAGCTTTTCGGCTTCAGACTTCCCAGAAGCAGAGAAACGCGCGACACATGCGGGCTTTCAGATTTGCTACCAGTTTTATGAGGTATCTTTTTAATCCGGCAGTGAAGCACAACAGCACGGGTTGGCCATGGGTGGGGGACGCCAGGCAGATGTGCCTGTGTGAACGCCCAATTTACTCTGGGATTGAATCGTCACTGGCCTGGATCCCTACCGGGGCAAATTGCCAGTCTGAACTCAACCACTGTATATGTAGCATGTTGAAAAGTACTGTGTGTACTAACCATGACCTACCCAATGAATTGAACACATGACATGTTACCCATTATTGAGAGAGAGTGCACCTCTAATTCAATTATAACTCTGTTTCTTCATTACACAAAATTAATGAAGGATTAAAATGTATTAGGAAATACTATTATCCAACACATTATTGTAATGAAGGCTTTTGGCAATTTGGATTGTTAAACAATAAGTCTAAGTAGCTAATTTTAGTAATCAACATAGTATATTTGCAAGTCTATACTGTAAATGACATCTTGGAGGAGAAAGCTATGATGCAAACAATGATAGCAGACATGATAAATCTACACATTCAAAAGAATTGAAAACAATAAATAGAACCAGGTTGGCATACAAATGACAGTTGTCAGATTCAGGCTGAGACTCTCCTGGTGATTTAGGAATGGTGCTTGGGGAGAACAGGGACCTCAGTGGGGTCCAGTGCCATAGAGTCCACCCTCCAAAGCATCCATTTTCTCCAGGCAACTAATCTTTGTAGTATGGAGATGAGCCGTAATTAGGGACTTTTTTCCAGGTCTCAATTGGAGGCTGGCATCTCTAATATAAACAGAGTGGAAGGATCTTCTGAAACACTTTTTATGTATATTGCCAGCCTTTCATTCATGCATTGCAATTATTCTTTGACCTTAACTCTCTATATTTCTTTTTCATTATGAATGAATTCTATAGTATATAAAAGTTACTACCTACTTATGAAGTTCATTGACAATGTAGATAAATTTGTTGAAAGAGATGACTAGCAAGATCTATGCAGCTTGGCTAGCCTCAGTATTAGCATTTTTAATATTAATTCAGCTTTTACACAATAACTCAGCAATAAGGTTTCAGCAGACAGATCAACTTTCTGAGGCTGTGTGGTTAAAAATGTAGTTCTAATCTTTGTGACGCCTGCTCCCTAGAAGGAAAAGTATGGCAAACCTAGACAGCATAATAAAAAGTAGAGACATTACCCTGCCAACAAAAGTATGTATGGCCAAAGCAATAGTATTTCCAATAGTAATGTATGGCTGCGAGAGTTGGACCATAAGGAAGGCCGAGAGCTGAAGAATAGATGATTTCAAATTATGGTGCTGGAGAAGACTCTTGAGAACCCCTTGGACTGCAAGGAGATCAGATCAATCAATCCTAAAGGAAATCAACCCTGACTGTTCCCTAGAAGGCCAGATACTGAAGCTGAAGCTCAAATACTTTGGCCAACAAATAAGAAGGGAGATAATGGCAGCTTCAGGGGGTGGACAAAGGCATCACACTCCCAAACTCCCCTCCCCATGCACGACCCCAAATCTCCAGGAATTTCCAAAACCATAGTTGACAACCTTCATTTCTAACAAAGTATACTAGTGATTATGATCAGTTTACTTCTCCCTTACAGCTCATCAGTCCAATTGATACTACTGGGTCCTCCCCCTGTGACTGGGAAAAAAGTGCTAATTGCCAGACACCTGAAATGGAATCCATTATGCAGTAGTCCCTATCTAAAGCAGATAGCAAGAGCAACATCAAGATGATTGACAGTGCAAACCTAAGAACAATGTCCTGGGGGAAAACTCTACTGAGCAGACTTCAGTAGGATCTGAGTAGACCTGTGTAGGACTGCACTGTGAATGAGCAGCAAGGGAAAAGACTGACATATAAGCATCTCTGCAGAACAGGGAGGTTTAAAAAAATCTCTCTAAGTAACATTCTCAAAAAGTGTCCCATAATTTATACCCTCCCATTGCTCCTGAGTGTGAACATCTCTTTGTGCTGAGAGGAGGAAAGTGGGTGTGATGCGTGCTCATTGTGGGGGGAAAAGTCCTCCACCCCTTACATACCACAGGCCCCTATCCCTAGGCACCAAACCTGTCCTTCCAGGCCACTGGAGCCCAGCCCTAGCACTTCAACAGCAGGGGGCTTGGAGCCTCCTTCCACTGATCTGTTCCTGGGGCTCTCCACAGAGGCAGAAGAGTTGTTAGACACCAGAAGTTGCTGCTAACACTCTTTGGAGAAGAGGACTCTTACAACAGTGATTCAGAGGGTGGGGGACAATCCCACAGTTAGAAAACATTTCTGCACCCTCCACAGTGACCCCTGTGTGGCAGAGTGCCTGGAGTGCCACACCCATGTCCAGATGGGTGCAAACCCCCAACACTTGTCCTCCTCAATCCTCTGCAGGCACTTGCAAAGGGTGCACCCAGTTATGTTGCCACTGGTGTTACCACCAATGGCCTGCCTTTTTGTTTGGGGGAATTAGCTAGGCAGCAAGGGTACAAGAATTGCACACCACTTGTATACTGAGGTCTGGCACAGTAGGAAAACTCCAGATTTAAAGAGTAAATTAAATAGTTTTTATTAAATTATTTCCCTAACTACAAGCATACTAAACGTTAAAAAAGAGCAAGCAATACAGAACTAAGAAAGTAGAAGTGATTGATAGCAAATAGAGTGTCAGTTACGGGATGATACAATCTGTCCAGATGTGCAGGGGTCTACTGGTAATTTGTGAAATTTGTGATTTTTTTGATGGTCTACCCTTGCGTTTTGCATTTCATATACACTTGGGGTCCCTATTGTTTGGCTTACGGTGGAGAATTTGGCAGAGGTGATGGTGAGGGAGTACCTCACTGAAGCCCCTGAGTCCACCAATGTCAATCCCCTGGTCATGCAATCCTGTGATCTAGCCTGACCTTTCTTGTGTGGCCTTGAGCCCTCAGTCCACCCAAACCCCTGCAGGGGAGGAGAGAGGAGTTCACAATCAGGAGGGTATAAAATATGGGTTCTCACCCAAGGCACCCAGTAGCTAAGTCCCACCGGTCAGCATGAGCAGAAAGATGGAGTGGTTCAGAGCCCTGAGTCCACCAAATACCCATAACCCAACAGGGGAGAAGAGAGGAGTTCATAGTCAGGAGGGTGTGAAATGTGGGTTCTCAGTTAAGGCACTCAGTAGTCCACCTAACACCCTGAAACCCCAGCAGAGGAGGGCAATTCAGAATCAAAATATGGGTACTCAGCTGAGGAACCCACTACCTAAGCCCCACTGCTCAGCTTGAGCAGAGAGACAGGGTGGCTCAGAGCCCTGAGTCCACCTAACTCCCAAACCCAAGCAAAGAGGAAGAGAGGAGTTCACATTCAGGAGGGTATGAAATGTAGGTTCTAAAAAAACCAAGGCACCCAGTAGCTAACCCCCACCGCTTGGCATGAGCTGAGAGACTGGGTGGCTCAGATTCCACCTAACACCAAAACCCAAGCAGGGAAGAAAAGTTCCTGATCACAAGGGAATGTGCTCAGCTAGTCTGCTTTTAACAAGTTCCCTGCCTCTCTGTGTAACTGCAAACAAGTGACAGACAAGAGGGTGTGGAGCTGAGCTGAGCATATAAATAGCTTTTTGATCCCATAGAGTAGAATAGGAGCTTTGTTATTGGCAGCCAGGAATGCCTGTTAAACTTTGGAGGGCTTCTATTGGTGCTTCCAAGGCTAGAGAATTCTACCCCGTTGCCTTGGAGTTTTGTAAACAGTTTAATTCAGTGGAAACTGTCTGAAAATGTATCCATTCATGAATCACACCAAAGTTCATGGAATATTTGTGCCAGGTACCCTTCAACGAGCATCACTTCACAAACCACGAACTGGCCAAAATTTGTGACAAACTTTACTTTGTGAACCAGTTCGTGTCCATCCTTATGAACTATACTGATAGCCTACTGCAGTGATAGAACAGAATGACATATTTCAATGTCTGGAAAGTGTCCACTTCTATTTGATCAGTATACGAAGGTGTTTGTAGCTTGAATACCACCTTGAGCTCTCAGACTCAGCATCTTGTTGACTTTCTGTGCTTTTCATATGTAACATGAATGTTATTATATTGCTAATCACCTCCCAGATGTGCTGTGGCCTGCAGCAATACTGTGTGTTTGTGTTAGATTTATCATATGAAGTTTCCCTTGGGGGAGAGGCTCACATATTCCTCACCTGATGCATTCTGTGTTTGAAACAATGGTTATTAGCATTGTGGTCACTCTCCTTTGGCTGAGTGTTTTA
The DNA here is from genome assembly GCA_029375565.1 of Gekko gecko. Classification (NCBI taxonomy): domain Eukaryota; kingdom Metazoa; phylum Chordata; class Lepidosauria; order Squamata; family Gekkonidae; genus Gekko; species Gekko gecko. Next base: position 71,473,727 of record JAPDNY010000005.1, on the reverse strand, counting down.
TCATTCCTTCTTTAATCGCTAAACCCTTTTTCCCATTTGTATGTGTGCAAAATGGAAAACATCATCTTAGAGATTAAGAAAATAAAAACCTCTGTTCCTAACCCACCAATCATTCCTTCTGCCATAGCACTATTCCTTTTAATTTACAACCCATAGTTGCTAAGTTACTTTACTAACCACTCTCTTGTTCTCTTCTATTACAAATTTAATTTTAAAAAATCATGTCATGTAAAAGAAGAGATGGTGGATGACATTCCCCCCCTTTTATTGTAAAATAAATAAAACATAAGCAAAATGTAAAACAATTTTAATTTAATTATTCTTTTGACATGAAGAGAGACCCTTCATATTTACTTAAATACAAATAATGAAATATTGTACATTAAAAATAAGATTCTCATTTTACCTTTGGTGGGTATGAAAAACATGCTTCAGAGTAACAGTCCAATTTTATGCATGCATTTTACAAAGTCCCACCAAACTAAGTAGGATTTACTTCCAGGTAAGCATTGAAGGACGGGCTGCGGTGGCTCAGTGGTTAAGACACTGAAATACAGACCAGAAGGTTGGTAGTTCAACAGTTTGAGACCTGAGTGCCTCATGACAGAGTGAACTCTCATCTCTGGTCCGAGCTCCTGCCAACCTAGCAGTTCAAAAGCAAGAAATTGCAAGTAGATAAATACTGGTGGGAAGGTAACAGCATTCCATGCACCTTGGCATCTAGTCATGCTGGCTACATGACCATGGAAAAATCTTTGGACAGCGCTGGCTCTTCGGATTGGAAACAGATATGAGCACTGCAACCTAGAGTTGGATTCGACTGGCTTTTGAGCAAGGGAAACCTTAACATTTACCTTTAAGCATTGAAGGAGTAAGGCCCACTGAACAGAATGAGATTTACTTCTGCATAGCATACTGGTTCACATTCCAAGTCTATTAAGAAAAGATTTTAGAGAAATGTGTGCTTGTATGTGTGGCGAGGGTATAGATTTCACTGCTTTGGTTCCCAGACAATACTACTACTGTTAATTATTAAGAATTTATCTATATACTAATAGTCAAGGATCTCTGCATGTGGATACTTATTCCTGCAGATCTGGGTCACATGGGGGGCAAAGAGATCGTTCAGCACACTTGGAGTGCTCCCCAGGTGTGCAGAAAAATCTTACATGTTTAAAAAAAGTATACAGGGATAGTTAACCCCCCACCCCCCAAAAAAGTCAAATGGCATACTCTACTTACAGATCCCTAGTAGAACACTCAGGGGCACAAGGGAAGCCACATGGCTGCACACACAACTGCTAAGAAGGACAGGAGCAGCTGTTGGAGCCACGGGGACAAGTGCTTGTCACTCCAGCCATCCACCCGGCAGCACAAACCAGCTCCTCAGAAACCTCTGATTGCATACGGTGGACTCGACTCAGGCCGAGGCTGCAATTAGCTTTATTGTGTTCCCGCGGAGATCCCCATCCCTCTCAGGAGTCGATGGATGGGAGTGAGAAGCAAGTGAGTGTGTGCAGGGAAAGAAATGTGGAACACAGGCCTGAGAAGGGGAAAGGGGGGGAGAATCTGGGTTGGAGGGACAATGGGAGGGGTTGTCCCCTATGATTTTAGAGTGCCCACACACTCTGCGACCCCAACTCCAGTCCAGCTGCACTCTGGGACTGCAGAGCAAAAGCAGAGATGGTGGGGAGCAGAGACTCAAAGCTGCCTTCCTCAGTCCAGCGCCGGCTGCCTGTCTGCTCCTCCTGACAAGAAATTGCCTAATACAGTTACTGTTGCAGCTTGCGCTCTCTCTCTCTCTCTCCTGTGCCCAGCCTCACTCACTCAGCCAGCTTGCCTACTCCATCTGCTCTGCTTTGCACTCTCACCTGAGGCTCAGCTCTTCCAGATCACCAGAACACGCCTTACAGGAGAAGCAGGGAGGTGGAGAAGCCTGGGCAGTAACTACAGCAACTTCTGCAAGCCCCCTTCCTTCCCACTATATCACACTTAACTTCTTAAATGCCGGGGTGGAGATACCAGCTGTAGTGGTCTCTGATGTACAGACTCACTTTGAACATTTTACTGCTGTGCCCAGTAATTCCCATCCTCTGCAGTATGAGGGAGATGCTCTGTGATGCCCCCTTAATGTCTTCCCTATCTCTTAGCCTTATCTCTCCTTATATATAACTAGGAATAAGGCCCGTTGTGGAAATAAATACAACGGGCTCTAGAAAGAGGCTCTGGGAGAGTGCCCTGGCTTTGGGCACTCAGTGACAATTTGCTGTGGCAATCTCAGCAGGGTATAATGACAGAGTCCACCATATTCTCCAGAGGAACTGATCTTTGCTACCTGAAGAACAGTAGTAATTTTGAGTGATCTCCAGCTCACCCCCAATATTGGTAACAGTGGTTCCCCAGGAGGGAGTGGCTGGTTTAGAGGGTGGAGTCTATGGCATTGTACCTGTCTGAGGTCCCACTCCTCCTCAATACTCACCTTCTCCAGGTTCGACTCCTCAAATCTCCAGGAATTTCCCAACCTGGAGTTGACAACCCTATCTCCCTCCCAGCCAACCATCAACCTACCTTTAGTTTTCCATCTCCTCCCCCATCCCTCCTAGAGAGCAGTTGTAATTTTGAGTGATCTCCAGCCCCCACCTGGAGATTGGCAACAATGGTTCCCCATCAGGGAATGGCTGGATTGGAGGGTGGAGTCTATGGCATTGTACCTGTCTGAGGTGCCACCCCTCCTCAAACCTCACCCTCTCCAGGCTCCATCCCTCAAATCTCCAGTAATTGCCCACCTGGAGTTGGCAACCTGATCAGGACTGGGCCCAATGAGTTTTCTCCCAAAGGCCAACATAGGTGTGGAAAGGGCCTTTTACTGAGAGAGGAGAAAGTACAGGTGCCCACTCTGATTAGGGAAATACCTGGAGATTTGGGGGGGTGGATCCTGTGGAGGGCAGCATTTGGGGGGGGGGTGGAAGGACTCAGCAGGGTATAATGCCATAGAGTCTACCCTCCAAAGCAACCATTTTCTCCCAGGGAACTGATCTCTGTCATCTGGAGGTCAATTGTAACAGTGGGAGATCTCCAGGTCCCACCTGGAGATTGGCAGCCCTAGGGGAAAGTCAGCCGCACAGCGGGGAGTTGAAGAAAAAGGTCTGATGGTCGCTGGCCCACCTCGTTAGCCAGCCAGCCATGCTGAAGCTAAGCAGGAGAAAGAGCCTTTTTCCATTTATTCTGACAGGAAAGCGGCCATTGGGGAGGGGGTTATGGGCAGGGGAGGGGTTTATGCTGAAAGTCCTTTGTTTTTTTACTCACAGAACCAAGCTTGGCTGCCTACCAACAGCCACTGAGGGGACAGTCCCTCACAGGAGTCAAGAGAACTGTCTTCCTCAGGAGACAGAGCTGTCTGCCAGGGGGAGTGGGTGGGGAAGAGAAGCAGACCCAGCACCCGGCCAATGGCACGCAAGTACTCTTGAGTGGCGGCTGATGGGCCAATGGCTGAGGGAGGGCATTTTACAGCCAATGGGAGCGCATGGAATCTTGTGAAACCAAAAGATAAATATTTATAAGGAGAGATTCTGTTTTGGTCATGGACTCCCCTGAACATTCCAACATGCTCCGAAATCAGTCGGCTGAATGATCTGTCATTCAGAGGGTCTCCTTATTCACTTGCTGAGTTGCTTGAGTCCTGCCTCCAACATTCTAAACAGTTTCCTGTTCCTCTCCCTCCCATTGCCAGTCAGAACACAGAGGTCATTTGCAAATGTGGCCTGATTGGCCTTTGCCTCTAACATTCTAAACAGTCTGCTGTTGCTGTTGGGAGTCCTGAAGTAAAATATATATCCCAGTGTCCCTGTGGGGCCTGGAGATCTCCCAGAAACCACCGTGTTCCCCAGCCACAGCACATCATTTCCCCTACAGAAAATTTCCCAGCTATCACAATTGATGTCCAGATGACCAAGATCAATTCTCCTGGAGACAATGGCTGCTTTGGCCAGTGGACTCTATGGCATTATACCCTGCTGAGGTCCCTCCACACCCCAAACCCTGCCTTCCTCAGCCTCTACCCCTCAAATCTACAGATACTTCCCAACCCAGAGTAGGCAACCCTGTAACTGGCTATGGAACTGTTTTCCAGACTCTTGGAACTGAGAAGACATGGCATAGGAGGAGGTGCTTTTCTGCCTTAGCTGCCACTGCATAGACCCAAATTAACATAAGCCAAACTCCAGGCAGCACCTGGAGATCTCCAGCTATTACAACTGATATCCAGATGACCAAGATCAGTTCTCTTGGAGACAATGGCTGATTCAGCCAGTAGACTCTATGGCATTATACCCTGCTGAGGGCCCTCCCCACCCCAAACCCTGCCCTATCCAGGCTCAACCCCTCAAATCTACAGGTATTTCCCAACCCAGAGTTGACAACCCTGTAACTGGCTATGAAACTGTTTTCCAAACTCTTGGAACTGAGAAGACATGGCATAGGAGGAGGTGCTTTTCTACCTTAGCTGCCACTGCATAGACTCAAATTAACATAAACCAAACTCCAGGTGGCACCTGGAGATCTCCAGCTATTAAAACTGATGTCCATATGATCAAGATCAGTTCTCCTGGAGACAATGGCTGCTTCGGCCAGTGGACTCTATGGCATTATACCCTGCTGAGGTCCCTCCCCACCCCAAACCCTGCCCTCCTCAGGCTCAGCCCCTCAAATCTACAGGTTTTTCCCAACCCAGAGTTAGCAACCCTGTAATTGGCTATGGAACTGTTTTCCAGACTCTTGGAACTGAGAAGACATGGCATAGGAGGAAGTGCTTTTCTACCTCTGCTGCCACTGTATAGCCCCAAATCAATATAAGTCATGGGTGGAGGGAACCATACCTGTTACCATGAGGCTGTACTCCCATACTACCCACTTGGGGCAGCAAAATGACTTGAGACAGCCCTGCCTTATAGCTAAGCAGAAGGAAATAAAAATGGCTTGCCTCCCTCTATTTCCCCCTTCCCTCTGCCGCCCCACCAGCCACAGCTGGGACACTCACCTGGCACTTCCTTCTAGAGCTCGTTGTATTTCTTTGCACAACGGGCCTTACTCCTAGTAGGGATATAAAACAAAACACAACACAATACGCAAAATTTCATTGCAGGTCTCCTCTTGCCTATATTCTAATTCCCAGAGGGGCTTTTTGTGTGGATACTTATTTCCACCAACAGAGGGCTCACTCTCCCCTAACAGCTTTTCCTACATAGTCAGGAAACTTCTTGGGTCTGCAGAAAAATCAAAAAAGTAAAAAAAATCCCTTCAGGGACAGTTGAATTCCCCCCAATACCTTTTGAAATGACCTCTGAAGGGATCTAACTCCAGGTGAGAGATTAGAATGTTCGGGGGGAGGGGCTTCTAACTGGCTCTGTCAGTAAAAGGGTAGGGGAAGGGCCCTTTCCTGGCCTATTTTGGCCTTTGAGGGAGGGGGCCAGGCCTGACAAGGCTTGCCAGTGCCAGGCTGGGTAATTCCTAGAGGTTTTGAGGTGGACTGTAAGGACAGCTGGGCTTGGGGAAGGGAGAGGCCTCAGCTGGGTATAATGCCACAGAGTCCACCCTCCAAAGCAGCCGTTTTCTCCAGGGAGACAGATCTCTGCTGTCTTGAATTCAGTTGTCATTCTGGGGGGGGGGGTCCTCCAGGCCTCAGTTAGAGGTTGGCAACCCTAGGCCTGGCAGCAGTCTAGGGTTGCCAGGTTCCCCCCCCAGCCACTGGCAGGGGATGGGGGGGGGTAAGGTTGCCAGATCCAGGCTGGGAAACTCCTAGAGATTTGGGGATGGACCCTGGGGAGGACAGGGACCTCAGTGAGGTACAATGCCATAGAGTCCACCCTCCAAAGCATCCATTTTCTCCATGGGAAGTTATCTCTGTAGTCTGGAGCTGAGCAGTAATTCCAGGGGATACCCAGGTCCCACCTGGAGGCTGGCATCCCTAGGCAGAACCCTCTGGGTGACTTCATACCACCTGGCTTGCATGACTCAACTAGGCCCAGTTGCTTACTACTGTTCATCAGCAGCCACCCTATGAAAGCCAGTATGATGTAACAGTTAGAGCTTCAAATTAGGGTCTGCGAGACCCAGGTTCAGATCCCCATCTTGCAGTGGAAGCTGACTGGGTGATTTTGGTCCTGTCACATACTTTCAGCCTAACCAACCTCACAGGGTTGTTGTGCAGATAAAAAAGAGGAGAGAATAATGTAAGCTGCTTTAGTCCCCACTGTGGAGAAAGACTGTAATTTTCCTAGGTAGAGGCTGTGAGGGAGGGGTGTGGAGATGGAAAGCTGAAGACAGAGAGGCAGAGAAAGCGTGAGAAGGAAATTGTGTTGCAAACTTCAGGTTGGGAAATTCCTGGACATTTGAGGAGTGGAGCCTGGGGAGGGTGGGATTTGAGGAGGGGAGGAACTACAGACCAGTATAATGCCATAGACTCCACCTCCAAACCAGCCATTTCCTCCACAAGAACTATCATTGTCAGCCTCCAGTGGAGGGCAGGAGATCACCTAGAATTACAACTATTGTCCAGGTGACAGTTTCCCTGGATAAAACGACTCCTTTGGAGGGTTTACTCTATGGCATTATACCCTGCTGAGGCTGCTTGCCTCCCCAATCCTCACTGTCTCAAGGCTCCACCCCCAAATCTCCTAGGATTTCCCAACTTGGAGCTGGCATCCCTAAGGTGAATTGATCTCTGTAGCTGGGAGATCTGTTGTGATTCCCAGAAAGCTGCCACTGCTGCTGTGAGGGGAGAGGAAGCAGGCAGGAGTCTGGGAGACTGATGGGGGCAGAAAGAGAGAGTGATAGGGGCAGAAAGAGAGAGAAAGAGTGATGAGGTGGGGAGGCAGAAAAACAAAGAATGATGATGGGTCATAAAGAGACAGGAAGTAACATACATGGAGAAGAGAGAGAAAGAAAGCAGGGCAGAAGGGGAAAAGAGTGTGAAAGAGGTAGGGGGAGGAAGCAAAGGTTGAAGAATGGGATAACCATCCCACAAATTTCTTGCGGGTCTCCACTTGTTATTTCTAACAGTAAATAAAGGTTGCAATCACACACAGAATTAGCCGCACCACAGGCACAAATGCTGGGTGGATTTTAAGGGTGCGATCAGACACAAACATCTGGGAAGTGCCCCACACCTGTGGGCAACCCATTTTGCTCTGCTGCAGAAGCAGTGTAAAAAAACACTACGGAAAGTCTGGTAGCAAACGGGTTTGCCATGGGTTAGAAATGGACTTTCCCTGTGTGATTGCACCAGCATACTCTCATGACGTCGGGATGGTCTGATCAGGCCATCCTGACTCCATGCCATTTTCCCCTCATTTCAGTATGCACATCATCGTATAGGGAGCACTCAATGCAGAAATGTGAATTTTCGATCCCCTGTTGAAGCGCACTGGAAACACGCGGCAACCCCACCATTCACCCATGGGTGCATCTGATCACGCAGTGGCGGGCTGCCCCCGCAGCTCCCAGGGACTGTGTGATTGTGCAACTACGGGCCAAATTACTCCAGAGCAAATAGCCTTACTTCCCCCCCGCGTTATCTCACATGTGTGATCACCACCAAAGATAATTAATCACTGGAACTGATAATATAAAGCCCCTGCTCTGGTGGAGGCTTCCAACAGTGGGTTCAATAATATACCAAAGGTATAGTACTAAAGCAAGCTAAATCTCAGTGCACTGTTTTTCAAATTGCTTTGACATATTGCAATCATACAGTGAAACATGCGTATATAGCTTCAAACAGACAACTTAATCAACCATGAATATTGCAATAAAACCAGTAATTCAAAAATTTCCATATTTTGCCTATATAATAAACACCTACCAATCTGCCTTATATAGCAGAGCTTGGATAATGAACTCAGAAATTGCTTCAAAGACTTAGAATGTCTGTCAGGTATATGTGGATGACAGTACGACTGGAATTTGGCCTTATGCAGAAGAACCGGTTTTCTGGTTTCAGTTGCTGAGTTCTTACTGTCCTTCGCTGTGTGATAGTCACTGACTGCACTGTATACAACGGTGGAAGCTTTGATAGTGTTCTTCATTAACCTAGCCCAGCAGAAAGAAATAATTCAGTACAATACAGAGCTAAACAAGAAAAATTCACCTGGGATTAAAAGCACAAACAGTAGGGTAGTTTCACTGGATTACTAGGCAGAATATTTTTTTTCTTCATTAGACCTTCATCCAGGTTCCCATAAGACCATGCAAGATAAATTCCATAGGACTAAGAATTATATTTGGGGGGATTGTGATCTGGAAGGGATACCATTTTAATTATACATACATAGAATTAATAATCAGGTCCATGCTTAACATACCCATGACACATTCCTGTGTATGTATATGCCTGACTACTCTGTGGACACACATTAATTCGTCTCTCTTTTATTGGCAAATTTTATTACCAAGACAGAAAATATGAACCACTGAGAAATTCATCTATGGCTCTAATGGAGGCCAGCCAATAGGAAGGCAGGAAGGAGATGCCTGAAAGCAGGTTCCAGCTTCCCTACATAGGCAATTGCCCCATGCTGCTGATCCAACCAGTCTGTAGTATTTCTGGATCCACAGAAAAAGACTACTGGAATGAGGAATGTCTTAAAACAACTTTAACATTACAGTTGTCTTCTTGCGGCAGTGGGCACACAAGCTAGACTAGGCTAAACAAAGTAAGAAGCAGTGCTGACCAAGTCTGGAGCATGAGTGGAATGGTCTAATGTTCTGGTAGCCAGTGAGCTGCCCTTAGTTGCAACTTACTATTTAAAGGAAAGGAAATGGTTTAATGGTGTAATATTGGGCATTCAAGTTAACAAACAGACCTAGTTAAACCTATGCATGTTGTTGTCCTGCATCTTTATTTTGGGTGTGCTGGTACAAGGGAACAGAAGGGGTGGCTGGAGATTGAGACATAATACAAATGGCTTGGTACCACAGGGCAACCACAGACTTGATTGACAAAACATAACCAAGGAAGGAGTGACAGCACAGAAATGAAGAATAGGATTGCACAGACATAAAACAGGATTCAGTGAAGGGTTTTTATTTCACAGATGGAAGAAAAGCATGAATGGGGTCAGATTTTATGGTATCAGGCTCTGGGAACTAATTTAACCCTTTTTCAAAAACTCATGTATAAGTTCTGCCCATTATCTTTAAAATAAGTTACTGATCAGTAGAAATTGCTCATGAAGAAATTATCTGCAGCTCTTTTTGAGGCTTGCCAGGTGTTCCATATCTGCATTGATCAAGTCCATTTATATTACAACAGTCCTTCAAATGGCAGAGATAATTGTGCATATGTGCAGAAATCTTCAACAAACTGTCATCCACTACAGCTTTGAAACATTTATTCTGAAATGGTAGGATTGTTATTACCTTTTCCAGCTGAAGATTTTTATTGCTTCTGCAAAAAGAAGCAAGGCAATAAAGACACAAGACAACAGCATATGAGTTAGAGAAGTTTACTGATTTCCTTCCCCTTTAGAGTGGGTTACCACTTCTGGGAAGACTTCTATGTGTGCCAGCATTTGGGCAATGCCATCCTGGTTCCAAACTTAGCTGTTGGCAGACCTGTAGCTACAGTGGGGCATCTCAGGGGACCCTGACTTACTGCCAAGGCCCCCTGACTTCCCATCCAGCCCAGGTGCTCCCTTGGGTGTGCGTGCAGGGGTGTGCTGACTTATTTAAAGGCCCCTGAATTTAAAAATCCTGGCTACGGGGCCTGGCTGTTGGTCCTTTTTAATCCTGGTTTACTCACAAACCTGTGCCAAGTGTGCTAGGCCTCATGCCTTCCCTTGACCTTGATTAATTGAGACCCAACACTAAAGGAGTCCCTTATCAACATCAAAATCCAAATAAAAACCAAAAACATAAACAACCCCCTCCCCCAAAAAAACCCCAATGGTTGGGGACGAATAGCTGGATTTAACAGCTGCACCCTGGTTCTGCTGGCTGACTGACTGTCTGAAGCTTTCCACTCAGTTCCACCTCCACAGAGCCTTGTTTTCCATTCCTAATAATGATGGGTGACGGGATATCCCTCATCCATTCAGGTAGGGAACAGCCCTTATGATTTCAGTTGATAGTCCAGAGTAAGTGCCATATATGTTGGCATATGAATATTCACACTGTTGCAGAATAAATTTATAAAGTGGTTCTTTTGAATGTGATATAGTTTGGCATCCCCAGTGCCAAATCAAAATGTACGTAAACACTTGTAACCTGAAACAAAATCTTCTCAAAGAATCCATTTCTCTTAGCAGTTTCAATATAAAAAGGATCTTAGAGTCTGATCAGACAGGCACTTCAATCCACTGTTGCCCTGCCTCTAATTGAGCCAGATTATTTTGTGCCGGAAGAATCATGACCAGACTCACCTCTTTTATTGTACTTCAAGGTGCTTCTACTGTCCCTGGAGTAACCAGATGGCAGCAGGCACGGAGTCAGCCCATCTGCCATTTTTTCAAAATGGAGCATGGCCACAAGCACTTATCAGCCTGCTGGGATATGTAGTTCATGGGGCTGTCAGCCATTTCTTTTTTTAAAAAATTATCTTCTAAGTATGCACACAAATGCTTGCTAAGACTACTGGGATATATAGTTCACTGCCATCCTCCTTCTAATCTTTTAAACTTACCCCTTCCTCAAAAGACAGAAAAAAGCTGAAGAACAGAGGCATCTTTCTTTTAGGCTTTTTAAAAAGAAAACAGAGGTTTGAGCAGCCCCTGTGGGGGATGAATAAGCAGTTGTGCGCACCTCGCTAAACTACTTTTTAAAAATGGCGGGTGGAAAACAGGAGACCTGCCTGATAGCTCGGCTGCACGATTGCAACCAGACAGCAGGAAATCTGCTTGGGAACCAGCTCAGACAAAAAGACCAGACTTTCTCAGGTATCAAATAAATTTGCAACAAGGGGAGGGGAGAAAGAGACTCCTACGATTGGGGACAGACAAGCAGATGTAGCTGTCTGATCATGCATTTTAAATCCACTATGGAACAGCAAGGACAGCGGATCAAACTGCCCGTGTGAACGGACCCTAAGAAAGGCAGCAACTGTAGTTTCTATAGCACTATATCTTAAGATCATGGAAGTAGTAATGACTTCTTCTTAAGCATGATATCTACACTCAAAATGCTCCTAGCAGATGCTTGTTAAATATCACCTTGAAGGGTTCCACAGAATCATGTTCTATAATCTCTCCAAAACTTTTAAAGTTACAATATTTTCTTAACTATTTCTATCCCCAATGTTTCTAATTTACAGTATTCCCTATTAAAATGTTAACTTGACTGAGTAATTCAGACATAAAATAATTACATGCTGCTTCAGTTGCAAGATTATTATTAAAAAGCACTTTTATAATATACAACAATTATATTAAAAGGACACAAAATCTGCCCATGGGCTCTCAGTCTAAAATAATGTTGCTACATTTTTATTTCTCACCAAAATAATGTTGCTGTGTTTTTATTTTAAACACAATTACAATGTATCAGTATCCATTATTTGCCATAATTCTTTTGGAATCAGTAATACAATTTGTATATTATTATTATTGTTGTTGTTATTATTATTATTATTATTATCCCCCCCATCCTCCTTTAAGCATAATGGTTATCGGTTTGAAACCAAGTTTGCAGCTATTTTTGAAAAACTGGATACTATTATTTAATCAATAGCTGGTTGGCCATCACTGCTCAAATACCAATGAATCATTAACACCTAGTGTGTCTTTTATGGATCTGAAAGGGTAAAATAAACAGAATGCCATATACAGTTTATGCACTGTTGACTTGTGTGCTTGATTAAACAATGATATAGTTCAATGACAGATGGAACCTTTAATCCTTAAAACTGGTGATGTGCAATCACTCCGTATGCCAAATCACAATTTGATTGCAGTTTGCAACCATTACTCTCAAACAATTGTTCATTCTTATACTGAGTATTCAAACTTTGTTCATGTATTTTCTTCAACTACAATAGTCCTCCTCCTTGCCTGCAATCTGTATGCTCTACCAAAAAGGGGGGGGAGTTACAGAAAAGGTTCTTCTCTTTTGGTAGATCCAGTTGGTTAGCTGTGTTGGTCTGAAGCAGTACAACAAATTTAGAATCCAATGGTACCTTTAAGACCAACAAAGGTTTATTCAAGGTATGAGCTTTTGTGTGCACACACAGTTTATCAAATGGTATAGTTGCTGCCACATACACCCAGACAACACAATCACTGGACCTAACACCGTCAACTACACCATCAGAGGCTCATTGACTTGCTCATCTTCTAATATTATATATGCCATTAAATGTCAACAATGCCCTTCAGTTCTCTACATAGGACAAACAGGACAAACCCTACACTAGAGGATAAATGGACACAAATCTGACATCAAGAATCATGAGATTGAGAAACTTGTAGGAGAACACTTCAACCTTCCAAGACATTCAATGGGTGACCTCAAAGTAGCTGTTTTATTATAAAGGAACTTCAGAAACAGACTGGAAAGGGAAATTGCTGAATTACAAGTTATTACAACACTTGGAACAAAAACCTCCCCAGGATTCAACAGGGATATTGTTTTTTTTAAATCTTATTACATACACTAACCCATTCAGTCCTCAAATATGTATTCTCAACAAGAAGGACTATAAATCCTCTGTATTTTAATGTATTTTAGTGTATTTCTTTTTCAGAATAGTATATTAGAACACTGAATGTATGTGAGGGATATTAGTATGTCTGCTGACAAAACAGCATTTTTTTGGAGGGGGGAGTAGTGTTAAATGCCTTCCATACCCGACAGGAGACAATGAAGATTCCCAGACACTTCCCACAATTAGAAACTAGCGTCACTTTGGATATCTTGATCATCATCATGTTTAGAATTTAGTGTCACTTTGGATATCTTGATCATCATTATGTTGCATGTTAATTCTCTGGCTATAAGTTTGAACCTTGCATGCCATTCTAATGTATTTGATAAAGTGTGCATGCACACGAAAGCCCATACCTTGAATAAACCTTTGTTGGTCTTAAAGGTGCCATTGGACTCTAAATTTGTTGTGCTTCTTTTTAGGTGTTATTGATATTAATCAGGAAGGGGGAGTGGCTTGTTTTTCAAGCATTCCAGCTTTGTCCATTTGCCTGTCTGACTCCCCAAGCCAAGTATGTTCACTAAATGTTCTAAGTTGGATCACAAACCATTCTGTCACAACCATCTGGGAACTTAACATGCAATAACTTTTGAGTATACACCAGTGTGATGAACTCATCAATACTGCTGACAAAGGCAAAAAAGGAGAATTTACAGCCACAATGTTCTTGTTGTTTTTAAATTATTCATGAACTGCCCTCAATGGACCTTGGGGCAAATGTAATTTCAGCAATCCAGTAAATTGTGAGTATACATCAAGAGTGCCTACCCAAATGACTGGCAAACCTCTCAAAATTCCACTTGTTGTGAACTGAGAACAAAGCCTCAATGCAGTGAGTAATATGGAGTGACTATCAGGGGCTACTAGTCATAGTGACTAAAGAGAACCTCCACATTAGGGTTGCCATATGCCTACTGGGGCAAGATCTTAGAAGAAACCACAGAATTCCTAGAGAGGACTGATATGACTTCTGGGGTTTTTTTCCCCCCTGGATGTGACATCACACTGTTCCTGACAGTGCCTCCCATGTCCCTGCTTCCTCTGGATTCCTGCCAGTTCCCAGGCATGGCCTGGTAATTCACATCCAGCAGCAGTGAACCTCTGGATACCAACAGGCAACAGCCTCAGCTACTCAGGGCCAGTGCCAGGTTTTTTTGCACACTAGGCGAGGCTACCTTCTGGCATCTGCTCCCCGTGCACCCATTGTTCCATGCCCAGAAGATGACAAAAACCTCCAAAATCTCCAGCCAAACTGGCCTGGAGAAAAAATTGCTTCCTAACCCTAAAGTGGCAATCAGCATTTCCCTGGGTGTGTGGGAAAGGGCCACAAGAGCTGAGCATTGGCTTATCCCTTCCTGCCCTCTCTCTCACGATCTGCCTAAATTTATAGAATCAGCATTGCTGTCAGATGGCCATCTAGCCTCCACTTCAAAACCTCCAAAGAAGGAGAGCTCGCCACCTCTCAAGGAAGCCTGTTCCACTGAGAAATCGCTCTGTCAGGAAGTTCTTCCTAATGTTTAGTCAAAAACTCTTCTGTTTTAATTTCAAGCCACTGGGTCTGGTCTGACCTTATGGGGCAACAGAAAATAACTCCACACCATCCTCTATGACAGTCCTTCAAGTACTTGAAGATGATTATCATATCACCTTGCAGTCATCTCCTCCCCAGGCTAAACATACCCAGCTCCTTCAACGTTTCCTTATAGGACTTGGTCTCCAGACCCCTCACCATCTTTATTGCCCTCCTCTGGACATATTTTAGCTCGTCTATATCTTTCTTAAATTGTGGCACCCAAAACTGAACAAAATACTCTAGGTGCAGTCTTAGCAGAGCAGAGTAAAGTGATACCATCACTTCACGTGATCTGGACACTATACTTCTGTTGATACAGCCCAAAATCACATTTACCTTTTTAGCTACCACATCACACTGCTGACTCATGTTCAGTGTATGGTCTACTAAGACCCCTAGATCCTTTTCACACATAGTACTGCCACGACAAGTCTTCCCCATCCTATAATTATGCACATGCTTCTTCCGTACCAGTGAGCCACAGCTCCTCCTTTTTTGGCTTTCTTGTAGGTGCATTAACTGATGTTAGTGCAAACTTCAGGACATGTTTTGGCATCCAATGGCCTTGATTAGGTATGTATCTAAGATCAAGCTGCTGAGGTGCAAGCTTGCCTTTAATGCACAATACAGTTCCATGAAGAACAAATTTGAACTACAATTTTGATTGGCATCACCACTGACAAACCCACAATCAAGGTCATTGGATGCCAAAGCATGTCCTGAAGTTTGCACTAACATCAGCTATTGCAGCTACAAGAAAGAGCCACAAAGGAGGGGCTGTAACTCAGTGGTAGAGCATCTGCTTGGCATGCAGGAGGTCCCAGGTTCAATCCCCGGCAACCCCAGCACAAAGGAGCAAGTAGTAGGTGATGTGAAAGACATCTACTTGAGACCTTGGAGAGCCGCTGCCAGTTTGAGTAGACAAGACTGACCTTGGTGGACCAAAGGTCTGATTCAGTACAAGGTAGTTTCATGTGAATGTGATGATATCCCAGAGCACTGCCAGCAACAAAGAGGAGATGCAAGGTGGTAAAACACAGAAAAGGCTCCGTAGGGTGTGAAGGCAGACCTCAAAGAACAGGTGGAGAGAACTCTACGTCAGACAACACTGAGTCACATAATTCAAGGGTAGATTTGTATTTCACTATGTTCAGGGATACCTCCATTGCCTGGATATTTTCCCCACAATATGTACACAAATGATCCATCATTAAATCATCTCTCTCACAGAACAATGTGTCTGACCCTAGATTAGGACACAGTCTGAGATTTACCACAGAGGAGGGGATTATTTCAGCCTTCCCAGCCCATCTAAATTCTCATGAAAACAAATGAACTCTGGGAAGGGTGATATTTTGTGAGCTGCCAAGTGGATGTGAGATGGTCTAACAAAGCCACCTAACATACTCACCAGGAGGACTCACAGCCTCAGTGCTCTGTGGGCCTTGGGTAAGACTAAGCAGCACTATCTGTAAAACCCATCAGTTTTATAAACAAAATATTTGAGTACCTACCTATTGATCTCTCTCCTTCATTAACTGTGTGGAGCAATGGATCTTTCTCTGCTTCTAACCAGGAGATCAGATCCAGTTTGGGAACTCCTTTCAACAAAAATAAATACGCCAATTTCTTACGACTATATTTATTTATTTATTTATTTAGAGATTTATACCCCGCCCTCCCCATGAGGCAGGTTCAGGGTGGCTTCCAGTCGACATAAAATACATAAATAAAACATTTTTAAAATACAACATTTAACAATACATTACAAATGCAAAATGTAAAAAACAAATTACAAAATACAGAATATAAAATACAAAATACAAAATACTGGCGGTGGTTAAAACCATTAAACCGATGTTTCAGCAATATCTGGAGAAGCTAGTGTTCCTTGCTTGCCAACTCCGATGGCCCCTGCTCGGTAATAAATGATGGATGTTCCCGGTCTATGGCTGCTCAACGGCATTCAGGCAATTGCTCGATTGTAGTATTATGGGCTGGGCACTCTAGTGGCAGCGGCCCCTAATTGAATGCCTGGCAGAAGAGCTCTGTCTTACAGGCCCTGCAGAACTGAGAGAGGTTCTGCAGGGCCCTGATCTCCTCTGGGAGCTCGTTCCACCAGGTAGGGGCTGTCACCGAAAATGCCCCAGCTCTTGTGGCAGCTAGCTTGGCCTTCCTTGGGCCAGGGAGGGTCAAACGATTCTGCAACCCAGATCATAGTGCTCTCTGGGGTATATACGGGGAAAGGCGGTCCTGTAGATATGTTGGACCCCGGCCATATAGGGCTTTAAAGATAAGAACCAGCACTTTGAAGCGGACTCAGTATGCTATTGGCAGCCAGTGCAGTGACCTTAGTACAGGCTGGATGTGCTCCCATCTAGGGAAGCCCATCAGCAGCCTGAGTGTGGTATTCTGCACCAGCTGCAGCTTCTGGATTCACAACAGAGGCAGCCCCATGTAGAGAGCGTTACAGTAGTCTAGTCTCGAAATGACCATCACATAGATCACTGTAGCCAGGTCAGCGTGGTCGAGGAAGGGAACCAGCTGCCTAATCAGCCTAAGGTGATAGAAGGCCGACTTGGCAGTGGCCGCTACCTGGGCATCCATGATAAGGGAGGAATCCAGGAGGACTCCCAGGCTCTGAACCTCTGGCGCCGGGACCAATAAGGCCCCACCGAAGGATGGAAGTGGAAAGCCCACCCCTGAACTGACCCGACCCAGGCACAGGACCTCCGTCTATAAAATATTTAGGTATCCCTGATGGGTTTTTTTCCAGTGCTACTGAGTCCAGCTGGAATCTCAGTGAGAAAGGTGGGCTATAAATAAAATAAATAGAAATATTATTCCAAACAGTGGTGGAAAGTGCCATCAAGTTGCAGCTGACTTATGGTTTTTAAGGCAACAGCCATTCAGAAGTGGAGAAAAATGTTAGTAATAAATATTTATGCCCCTAATCAAAGCCAAAATCAAAAAATATTCTTTCAGGAATTAGGAACAGTCTTAAGTTCAATAGAGATAGATAATATTTGTATTGTTGGAGATTATAATTCAGTGGTTGATTCAGAGATGGATAGAAAGACAAATAGGAAAAGGCGGGAAAATGGAAACATAATACCAGATACTTTCTTGCAAATAGTGGAAGAATACAGTTTAATGGATGCCTGGAGAGTTAGAAATATAGGGAAAAAAGATTATACTTATTATTCGACCAGACACGACTCCTGGTCAAGGATAGATATGGTTTGGAAATTAGAAAACTGAAATTAGAAAAAGAGGAAGAGATTGAATTTATACCCCGCCCTTGACTAACCCAAGGGAGTCTCAGAGCATCTTACAAACTCCTTTCCCTTCCCCTCCCCACAACAGACACCCTGTGAGGTAGGTGGGGCTGAGAGAACTCTGACAGAAACTGCTCTTTTTCAAGAACAGCTGTGCCAGAACTATGGCTTGCCCAAGGTCATCCAGCAGGTGCAACTGGAAGAATGGGGAAACCCAGATTAGAGTTCGCACACTTAACCACTACACCAAACTGGCTCTCGGCTTAAATATAATTTAAAAAAACCCTTTCTTTGAACAAAAATTAAGAAGGCAGATTAAAAAATGTTGGTTAATACATGTACAAAATTGCTGGAAATGAACTCATTTTAATATTAAAAATAGTAGTACTATAGTTCTACATTTCCAAGCAATGTTACCAAATTGTTTTTACTTCTAAAGGTTTTTACTTCTGAGGAAAATGAAATAGGTAAGATAGGTACTTATTTGAGGACTGTAGATTTTCAAATTTTCCCCTAAACTATGCCAAATGGTCCTCTAACAATTTCAGAGTTCCATGAAAAAAAATGAGAAATAAGAATACAGTACTTTTATGGGAACTTACAGATGGTGTCTTGTTTCTGTGCAGTGCTTTTACAGGTATTTGTCATATATGGTAGATTTATATTTCTAAAACATTCTGGTTACAGGTCATTGATATAACAAAAAGTTCATTCATTCAGATATCATATAATCCACAAGTTAATCTTCCAGGATGTTATGTTATAGCTTTGCAGAACATTTGGGAGAAATAATGATCACCTCCATATTTGTTGTTAAATTAATCACTCTCAGATGCTGGTGTCCATTGATTTTTTTTAACAGTGATGTGAGAAGCAGCAAAGATAATTAAATTGACATTTTATGTGGAACAGACAAACCTTTCATAGGAATGGAAAGTGTGAGCTTAATTGGACTCCTTTTGTCTCTGGTGATGAAGTCTACAGAATCACGTCTCACCTTTTATTTGATAACACTGTGTATTAAGTATATACATTATTTTGATATGAAATTTGTATATATATATATATATATATACTTGTTCACTTAAACGGCTAGGGAATTCATTTGACTGAAGAAGTAACAGGTTTAATTTACTGGGGCCTGGAGCCCAGGGTGAAGAAACCACCCTAAACTGTAAGCTCATTATTCTGAGACAGTCTCTCTCTGCTATTTCAGAAATAAGAAGAGGCTATATATTATTACCAGGCACAGACACATGATGCTTGGGCCCTGGATGCAGCAAATACTCAGACTCCATTTTGAGACCCAGCAATGACTGTCAAGTATACAGTCCTACTGATATGTTCAGTCAGAAGAAGGTTGCAGTCACACACACCAGATAAAACGGAGGGAAAGCAAGGCTATTCCCTCTGGAGGAATTTGACGCACAGTTGCACGATCACACAGTCCTTTGGAGTTGCGTGATCAGATGCAACCGTGGGTGAGTCGGGGGTTTTTTGCTGTTTGTTTCTGATGCACTTAAACAAGGAATCGGTGAATCGCACCTCCACATTGAATGCTCCCTATCAATGCTCCCTCTAAACTGTGGAGTCTTGTGAGCAAAAATGCTAATTTGTGAGCTAGTGGCATTAAAGCTGTGAGCAAGCAATTTGCTACTGCATAAATTTATTTGCTCTGGAGCCATCCTTCCTGAGCTCAGACAAAAATGTGTGAGCTGGAGGCTAAAAACCTGTGAGCTAGCTCACACTACCTCAGAGGAAACACTGTTCCCTATGGAGTATGCAATGATGCACATACTGAGAAGGGGGGGGGAGAGAATGGCACAGAGTTGGGAAGGCCTGAGCAACACAGGTTGCTGATGGCTGCGGGATGCTTCCCAGATGTTCGTGCCCTTTAAATCTACCCGGGATTCACGCCTATGTCAGGGCTATTTGTGTGTATGATCGAAGCTGAAGTTTATGCATTCTGTTGTAAGCCTTTCCTCATAGGATTTTCAATGTAAATAATAATGTTTAGAGCTAAGAATTAATCCACCATCATGCATTATATCAATAATAATTCACCTTACTGTGATTGGCTTGGGGAACTGGAAGCATCACTATATGGCCTAGGTGTACACTTTAGGTTTAAAAGAGTTGGGGCAAGTAGCTGTTTTTTGTTAGTGTCATCGAGTTCAGTTTTAGTGCATAAGGGACAAACGAAAAGTTCCTGGACCTGAGAGCCTAGGCTTGCTACACCCCCTCTGGTCCACTTGCAGTAGCAAATGGCCCACCATATTGAATGCTGTGTACTGATCAAACAAAACCAGTCAGGATGCATTCCCTCTGTAGACACAAATAGTAACCCAGAACTACGGAACCTGTCTCAGTCTCAGCCTCATTGTCTTTTCCAGTGACTCTTGTCTTCGCACAATGGGACCAAAGTATGATAGCCTCAGTTTAGTCATTTTAGCTTCTAGGGAGAGTTCACGCTTGATTTGATCTGGAACCCATTTGCATTCTACATATCGACTGAACAGATAAGGAGATAAAAACCATCCTTTTATGACACCCTTGCCAATTGGACAACATTCTGCTTCTCCATATTCTGTCCCAACAGTAGAACAGTTAGGTTCAAGTCCAGTAGCACCTTACAAACCAACAAGATTTTCAGTACAAAGCTTTTGAAAGTCAAACCTTCCTTTATCAGACATGAGTAGGAATGGAGGGTTGAGTCTTTTTATACCAGTCAGAATGTGGGTGTTGAAAATAATGCCTATAAAGGATGCAAATGTACAATGACCATTGTAATCAGATTGATTAGATCAGAGGGGAAATGCTTGGGGCAGAAAATTAGCATTTATAGTGGTTAAAACACTGAACTGCAGGCTGTGGAAGGTCAGTAGTTCAGCAGTTCGAGACCCAGGTGCCGCATGACGGAGTGAGCTCCCGTCTCTAGTTCCAGCTCCTGCCAACCTAGCAGTTCGAAAGCAAGACATTGCAAGTAGATAAATAGGTACCACTTCAGTGTGAAGGTAACAGCGTTCCGTGCGCCTTGGTGTTTAGTCATGCCGGCCACATGACCACGGAAATATCTTTGGACAGCGCTGGCTCTTTGGCTTTGAAACGGAGATGAGCACCGCAACCCTAGAGTAGGATTTGACTGGCTTTCGAGCAAGGGAACCTTTACTCCTATGTCTCTATTCAGTAGCCTCTTGTGCAGAGTACAGATTGCACACCAAAATAATCTGATTTGTGGCATACCCATTTCTTGAGATGAATGGCTGCCCATTCATTTCAATTAGATTTCAGTTAAAGACACACACACAGCCCCAGAGTAACTGCATGCTGGATTGCTTTTGTTACCTTAATACACTTGATTCTTTATGCAGGTGGTTTAACTAGAAAATGATATTTGAAGATCTCTCTCTCTCTCTCTCTCTCTCTCTCTCTCTCTCTCTCTCTCTCTCTCTGGATGTGTTATATTGTCAATTAAACACTGTGAAATGTACTCACTGTGTTTGGTGCCACTGTTCATTAGACAGCCTCACAAGGTTTTAAGGTCACTGCCTAATTTACAGATTACAAACTGTGAAGCTTCAACTCTTTTAAATGCTGTGAATTCTGCATAATTGCTCTAACATTCCTTTTCATTATCTATTAGTCTATATTGTGTATCCAGAAGACGGCCATTTTATTTTGGATCTCAAGCAGCGTTACCCATAAAAATGGCATAGAGCCAAGAGCCACCCTGTGCAAAACATAAGCAAACACTTTCAATGAATTGCAGTGTTGGCTGAACCCAGGCAATGCCATGCTCAGTGATTTTGCACTGGGATCACTAGCCAGTTTACACTGATTCAAGATGGGAAAGATCATTTTGTGCTTGCTAAAGCCACTACTCCCAAATATATTAAACTACTGTGCAGCACAGATGGACTTGGGGAGAGGAAGAGGCCACAAGATTGTGAATGACCCACATGCACCCTGAAGCATTTTCTCTCTCCATAAATGTAACCTTTGTACAAATCTATACAGAGTGGGAGTGCCCAGAAAAGAAAAAGTCTCAGGAGTCCGTTTCAGTCGTGCATTTGGCAGAATAGTTCCTTTCCTAGTTCATGATGCACAGCTGTAATCTGCAGGAAGCTACAACCAGAATCCAAAATGCATGTGACAGAGGAGAATTTATACCTTTCCCTGTGGATAGTCTTTTTCTTACCCAAACAACTCCAGCTGGACAGCTTCTTGCCCCACAGTGGAACAGTCAGGGTTACTAACACTTCCCCCCCCCGGGGGGGGGGGCAAAAAAGCAGTTTGGATGAGACAGTTTTGAGGGCTGAAAATAGAAAAGGATAAGCCTCTCTCCTCCTGCTTCTATGCAAGCTTCTGATCCAGGTTTCAACTTCCTGTAATCGCTTTGGGTAAACAAACATTGAAGAAAACATTTATGCTACTGAGCATCCTGTGTAAGTTGACTCTGAAACTCTTCCCTTGTTGGAGAGTACTCAGTGTACACATCCTTCTTTCCCATTTCCAAAATAGCAGACTCGTTTTTTATTGAAAACAACCATTGTACTGCAAATCTCATTTGCTGCTATGAAGAGTCTAGTCAGCACCCATGTTCCTATTATTCACATTTACCAAACCTTTTGTCTTTATTGTGTTAATTTTCTATCTAATTTCTAATTTACAGCAAGTTAAGAATAAAAAAGATCAGAGATAATGGTTTCTTTAACAGTGTTCAACAGTATATGTGGTGCAGGACAAGGTGTTTACTGACAACATCCTGATAAAAGCTGCAAAAGAGTTATCAAACAGGGAAAGTCTGTGCTATAGTGGGAAAAAATACTACTCAGGCAGCTTGAAAGATATTTGACCAGTTCACAATATCTGGGACCAGGAAGGAAATTCCTACTAGGGAAAGAGAGGCCAGTTAGTGATTCTGACCCTATTTATCTACTACATCTAGTATATCTAAATGGACTAACATTGTTCAAAAGATTAAACACAAGAGTTTTCAGGTTCACATAAGCTTTTTAAAGTGGAGCTCAGTGTTCATAGCTATGTCTCCTGGGTTACTATTCTCATTTTCAATTTAGTTGCAGACCTCCTTCTTCTGGCTCAACTCACAACTCATAATAGGGATCCCTCAGTATATGTAGCCTGCCCTGTACCTACTAGCCCGTACTCAAACTATGTGCTGTGAACCTTGCACACGAACAGGATATATAAGGACACAAGCTGGTGCCTATTCACATACAATTTGTTTGCATAAATCCACCTTTATGTGGAAAGATCAGGAGAAAAAAAATATATGATCGTTTTAAGTTCCTGTCCCATTTCAGGTTCCAGCCATGCTCATCCTGGATTATACATTTTCTGAGATTTGATTTGAGCCACGGGCAATTGATCCCTGTTTTTTTTTTTTATGTCCAGACATATAAAATGACATACTTGCTTGTACTACTTTTTTTTTTGTAAAGCATTACTTGTTGAGCAGGTGCCTATTAATCCTTAATATATGGACTCTAAAGATTTTTGCTTAATGAGGATTTTTTTCAGTTAAATTTTCTAGTGATAATCTCCATGTCTTTTGTGCAGGTGTAACTCTAGGACTCTATAATGTATTTATTTATTTACTCCTTTTCTGGCATACTGGGAAAGCTGCTACAAAGCAAAATACACATAAAATACCAGCTGAGACAAAATATGCAACTGAACAAGCCCTTAGTCTGAACTTTAAAAGGTGATGAACGATGAGGATGCCCTGTGATTGGGCTGTTTCAGCCAACAGAGCCACATTCTGCAAGCCATGGGCTATGGACTAAGAGGCCTTTGGCGTGTGCCTCTGGCCAAGCACAAGGAGAGAGGTAGATGTGCAGATCAGGGTTTATTCGGCTGGCTCAGATGTTTCCAGTTACCTCCTCTCTAGATGTGTCTGGTCAAGCCCAGACTCTAAGGTACGTGGAAAAGAGGGAGGGGCAGATGATCATATTCCTCTAAAGGTAAGAAAATTTTCCCTGTCTGTCATATACTGAATCTAGTATTTCAGCTGACTGCAGCTGATTCCAAATGGGGGAACATACTGATTTAAATAGCATGAAATAAAATAAAGACTAGCTGAAAATCCAGAAGAAGAATCCAGCCGAAAGACAAGCACTTCCTGAATTCATCTAGTCTTCATTTTGCAGTGGTAAAAGCTATGCTGTTTAAATTATCATGCCCCACTATTTGGAATCATCTAAAACTGTAGGATTCAGGTGGTCCATTAATCACATTTTAGGATTTGCAAACAGAGCTCAGCATTACAAAAGGTGCATGGGAAAGAAGTTGGATATGATTAATTTTTCCCCTTTTCAAAAAATCCATGGCACGCTCATATACACCAGCCACTCATTCGGCTTTGCAAGACATAACATAAATGCGACACAGCATAAAAATAGCCTTAATGCTTATCTACATTATATTAAAAAGTTATCAGCTTTTCCAGGAAGAGGCGAGAGCAACATCTCTAATTAGACTGGGAATTCAGCTGCCAAGATCTCACACAGAAACAGTGTGTCTGAATCTAGTATGCTCCATCCAGTACCATGGCTCTGCTGACCCACAGGAGCAACCTGTTCCCAGTGGAAAGCAATTTAATGCTTCACCACACAAAGAGCCATACAGATGAATGCAAAATAATGCCCAGATAAATTCGTGAAGGGTCCATTTGAATAGGGCAGATTCTGATTGCTTATCTGGGGCCGGACAAACTTGTTCCACCTCCATCTACGATCAAAGCCAAATGGCAAGCTGCCTCGGCAAGTTCTCATCAGGCAAGCAGCCTCCCTTGTCCATTAACTGAGAAACCTTCCTATTATTTAAGGAAACGTGACAGCAGTAAAGGCAAAGGCAAAGCTGTCTGCTGGTAAGAAATTCAACTGCTCATTAGAAATCCATGTGCCTTCTGGAGTTTTTGCAAGCTCTTTCTGTCGTTCTCTCCTCCGCCTGACAGTTCAGATACCCCAGGGTTATACTCATGGCAAAGTTCAGAAACAGAACAGCAGGGCTTTACAATAAGGCACTTTGGAAGGAGGAAACTGTCAAATATTAGCAAGTGTACCAAGAGGCAAATAATGCAAGGCCATGATTTCAGCAATCTTATCTCCACAGCACAGTGGTGGCTGCTGTTTCCTGGCTAGCATAGTAAAATGTTCAGTGCCGTTTGCAGTTTTTCTCCCAGATTCACTGCCATCAGAATAAATATTAAGGCTGAATTCCATCACCACAGTGTTGATAGGGAATTGCCTGGTGTGATGAGAGGGAACATGCTCTCTATTTTTTTTTTAAAAAAAATCCTTTTTAAAAAGCTGAGAGACCATGCCACAATGCAGGAAGTAGGGGACAATTTGTAACTCCCTTCCCACCAAAATTTCCACTCCAGGATTGTCTAAACTCTTGGTGGCTTGTCATCCTGCTGTTTTTGTTTAACTGACCCTCAGGTGTGGGGTCGCAAACCTCTGAATGGGGCCTGGAGATCTCCTGAAATTACAACTACAGACTACAGAGCTCAGTTCCCCTGGAGAAAACGACTGCTCTCTATGCCATCAGAACCTACTGAGGTCCCTCCCCTCCCAGCCTTCCCAGGTCCCACCCCTCAATTGCCAAGAATTTCCCATCCTGGAGCTGGCAACCCTACCAAGTGCTATCAACATGTTCTTTCTTCTGAGGGATTTTCAGCCCTCATCAGGCTGGATTTTTTCCATTTCTCTTTGGTAACTTACAGTAATTTTCCTACATATTTGAAAGTCCCACTGACTACGTAAAGAACTTTTCCTTACTTGAGAGTAGCCTAGTTTTGTGACCTCTGTTGTCATAATGGGGGGCCAACAATGGCAGGGCTCAATGCCCATGAGGAATCATGGGAAGGGGATAACATTTGAACATTCCATCCCACCCTTCAAAATCGCCCCTCCAGAATTCCCTATGCTTTCAAGGACTCAAAGAAGCAGATTCACCCCCTACCTATTCCTTCTTTCCGGAGCATTTTCAGTCCTCACCAAGGTATTTTAAGGAGATTTTATCTTTTGAGCAATGTACTAAGTTATATATTCCTGGGGAGTCCTCCAAATAGGCAGAGACCCCTTTCTCACATTTATTTATTTATTTATTTGACTTTTACCCTGCCCTCCTGCCAAGGCGGCTCAGGGCAGCTTAAATAAAACCATAAAATTCATATAAAATACAATAAAATACATAAATACAATTCATATAAATACAGTTTAAAACCATTTATGTATGTCAGTGACAAAGTGCAGAGTGCAGCTGACAGAGTGGCATGTAGTGCCGCTGCTACTGGAACACCCGGCGAAAAAGCTCTGTTTTCACAGCCCTGCGGAACTGCTGGAGGTCCCGCAGGGCCCTGATCTCGCTGGGGAACTCATTCTAGAGTGTTGGCACCACCAGGGAGAACGCCCTGGTCCTGGTCAACACCAGCCTGGCATCCTTAGGACCAGGGAGGGCCAGGCAGTTTTGTGTTCCTGATCGCAGTGCTTTCTGGGAAATATGCAGGGAAAGGCAGTCCCTCAGGTAGACAAGGCCCTGACCATAAAGGGCTTTAAAGGTCAAAAACAGCACCTTGAAGCAGATCCAGAATGCTATTGGCAGCCAGTGCAGCGACTTTAGTACAGGCTAGATGTGCTCCTGCATAAGGAGACACATTAACAGCCTAGCTGCAGCTTCTGGAGTTACCCCAAGGGCAGCCCCATGTAGAGAGTGTTACAGTAGTCCAACCTCGAGGTGACCATTGCATGGATCACTGAAGCCAGATCCTTGCGTTTGAGGAAGGGAACCAACTGCCTGATCAGCCGAAGATGGTAAAAGGCTGTTTTGGCAGCTACCTGGGCCTCCATTGTCAGGGAAGCATCCAGGAGCACTCCCAGACTCCCGACCCTTGGCGCTGGCACCAACGGCACCCCACCAAAGACCGGTAATGGGATCCCTACCCCTGGACTGCTCCAATTCAGGCACAGGACCTCCGTCTTC
This sequence comes from Gekko gecko, assembly GCA_029375565.1. Taxonomy (NCBI): domain Eukaryota; kingdom Metazoa; phylum Chordata; class Lepidosauria; order Squamata; family Gekkonidae; genus Gekko; species Gekko gecko. The sequence continues at coordinate 71,447,179 of JAPDNY010000005.1, read as the reverse complement.
ACCAGATTCAATTTCAATTGGCTCAGTCTAAGCCATCCTGCCACATCCTGCAGCACCCGGTCCAGGTCTTCCGGGGCAGAGGCAGACTGACCACCCGACAACAGATAGAGCTGGGTGTCATCCACATATTGGTGACACCCCAGCCCATGCCTCCAGGCAATCTGGGCAAGGGGGCACATGTAGATGTTAAATAGCATCGGGGAGAATACCGCTCCTTGAGGCACCCCACAGATTAGTGGGTACCTTTGGGACAGCTGCTCCCCAAGTGCCACCCTTTGTCCCTGACCCTGGAGAAAGGAGACAAGCCATTGCAAGGCAAGCCCCTGAATCCCCTGAATTGGCGAGGCGGTGGGTGAGCTGACAGGTCCAACAACAACAGCACCGCCATCCCGCCCCAATCCAGATGCCTCCAGAGGTCATCTGTGAGGACAACCAGTGCTGTCTCTGTCCTGTGGCCTGGGCGGAAGACAGGTTTGCCTGGTTTGGCAGCTTTCATTAGCCATCTATGCTAAGTTGACTAGCAGAAATAATGATTACTAGTGACAGCTCCTGAACGGATACGTCATGGTGAGACTGCTTTTCATACTTTCTAAACAAAGGTATGTGGGCCTAAGTTATAAGAGCGACTCAGTGATGTGACAGAAAGAAGAGGAATGAAGAGCTACTAAGAACATTTTTAAAAAATATATGGGTGGAATTTAGAAGAGCTGTTATGATTGCCATTAGTGATGTCACAGGCACTTCTATAATCCACAAACACACTTTGTAAAGAAGCTGGTGGGTAAACCACATTGTTGTTGTTTACCATTGTTTGAGTTTTAACAAAATAAAAGAGATCATTGCTATAAAAAACAAAACAAGCAAACCCACAAAATCTTTGGATCCAGCACAACACAGAATGCACAGTGCTTAAACAAGCCATTGGGAACACCAATTATGTACTTTTGGTAAATATGTTTATACATTCACACTTATTTTTTACTTTTTAGAATGTTATGAAACTACATCTAAAATGAGAGCAACAGTACAGCACAGTAATCAAAAGGAAGTGGTGCAGGAAATTCAGGTAAGGTTGTCATCAACATACAATGCTAAGCAAAACAAAAGAGCCACAAGAAGAGTAGCTACAAGAAGAGTAGCAAGAACACAGCAGTTTTCTTTTTTCTGACAGAATGGATTAAGAGTGTGATAACTGATAATGCACTGAGAATTCAAACTCCATCTCAGGCTCAACATACCACATGGTTAAAAACCCAAAAGGTATCACCTTTGTTCAGTGGGGAATTCATTTAAAAACAGATTGTAAACCTTGCCACTTGCTGTTAAATAGACATGGAAACATTTGTGAACAAGGGAGCTGTATTGCAGGCAATAAAATCTAAAGCTGCTCAAGCACACTGAAAGGAATGTAGTGAATTATGGGACATACCTGGTAGTTGTTTCAGTCCTGTGGACACATGGAAGTGCTATAGAACCTGTGTTCACTCATTCCCACTTTACCTGGTATTCTGCTAGTTGTCAGGCCAGGCCTAGCTTTAGTAATGTGTGACTTATATTTATAGTGTGGATATTATCTGTGTGATGTGTTCTAACAAATACTGTTATAGTCACACAGTACATACATAGTATGCACACACTTATTTGTCTTCTTTTTGCTGTTCACTGAAGTCACTACCTATAATAAAGATGCTAGATGCTAATATATACAAACATGACAAGTAGGAAGGGGCATTTTGGAGATAATCAGAAAAAAACACCCACAGTTGTATATTTGATTGGATAGCCACAAAATATAACTCACATGCAAGCCAACCTGGTTCAATACTCCAGTCATAAAAGTGATGACAACAGGCCTTATTAACTAGTGCTGCCATATTTACTAATTGTACAGTTTGTGAATACACATGGGCTGATATACTACAGGATGCTGGCAGCCACTGGAGAAAAAGAAAGGTAGCTGTTTCAGTGTGTGCAGTCAGATATTGCCAGCCCTACAAGATGTCTGACTTACTTGCCACTGGCTGTATCCAAGGCAGTCAAAGTCTTCCTGAAATTACTCTTGGATATCTTGCCATTGTAAATTGTTGAGAATTTATTTTAATCTGCCCTTTTTAAAAAAAATGTTTCTCCCCATTCGTCACATAACAGTAGTTCTCTCAGCCAATCTGTGACTGACCAGATGAGTTCCCTTGGCCAATCACATAGTCTTTCTTAGAGGGCAGGGAAATTTTAAATAGAAACCATCCATTGCATTGGTCAGGTGCCTTCTGCTCCTTGCATGTTGGGAGATAGCTTTGCTTAGATAATGCTAGACTTCATCCAGATGGATCCTGCTTGGATGGTGCTTCTCAACAGACTGATCTAATTAATTTATTATTACTACCACCAGCCTTTCCTCTGTCTTTTTCCCCAGCAGAAGGTTAGTGGGGGCATATCTGGTCGCTGGAGGGGAGTTAGTAAATGTATTGTTTTGTTGTAGTTTTGGGTTCAGTGCAGTTTAATATTTGGTTTGGTTTGAACATCTGGCTTCCTTTTTGTGCTTCTAAGGAGGGTTTTTTCATGGTTTGTTGGCTTTTCTGGTTGCCTTCAGTTAGTGAGTTACCCTGTTTTCCACCTTTTTTGCAGATTAATTAGTGATTTCACTAATTACCAGGTTGCCAGGTCTTACCTGTCTGCTGGCAAGGGGATCCTGGCTGGCTTCCTAGGTCTTAAGGCATGCACGCATAGTTCGGAAGTGATGTCATCACACTGGGCATGTTCTACAGGGGATGCTCTAGTGTTCAACTAAAAACTCTATGGTTATCATAGAGTTTTTAGCTGAATGCTATAGCGTCCCCCGTGTGACATGCCCAGAGTGATGACATCACCTCCAGGTGATATCATTGCACCAGGCATGGTAGGCATGGTGGGGCTTTTGGGGGGTGGGGCTCCCCCACCAGCAAGCTTGCTGGTGGTGAATTGGGGCCCCCAAAATTGGGGGGAAACCTGCCCCCATCAGGAGGTTGGCAACCCTACTGCTTAGGTTTGTATAGTTAGTCTTCTTTTCCTCTGCAATATGATCTGTTTGGCATTCTGGAAGGACTACTTTTACTCACAGTTACTTAAAGGTGCCACTGGACTCAAACTTTGTTTCACAATTACTAAGTTTGGTTTTTTAAAAAAATGCTATTCCAGAAAACCAGTGAACGTTTTTGCACCTTTCCCACTATACAGCAAAAAATAGTTGAGGGCACCTTATTCAAGGGCCTTTAAAAATCACTTGAAACTTGGACGTCTTTAGAAGAGAGGGTAAAGAAGATTCCCTAATATTTTGATAATATTTGGTGAAAAATAGATCAAGGTGGGCAGCCGGGTTGGTCTGAAGCAACAGAACAAAGTTAGAGTCCAGTGGTACTTTTAAGACCAACAAAGTTTTATTCAAGGTGTGAGCTCTTGTGTGCACACACACTTTGTCAGACAATGAAATGGAATTACATATCATAGTTGTATACATAAGGGTGTCTTTAGCAGGCAAAATAGTGAAGATATTTTTAACAGATCAAAAGAGTGACAAGCTTGGGTTTCTGGTTATCATCTGTTTGGGTTCAACTGGGGGAAAAACAACATAGGTAATAAATATGTCAGAACTGGAGATTGATGTGTCCTAGTGGGAGTATCACAATTTAGAGCACATCAATCTCCAGTTTTGACATATTTATTACCTATGCCCACCCACCCCCAGTTTAACCCAAACAGATGATAGCCAGAAACCCAGATTGTCACCCATTTGATCTGTTAAAAAAAAAATCTCCACCGTTTTGCATGCTAATTTAACAATACACCCCTATATATACACAACTGTGAGATGTAATATCATTTCATCATCTGACAAAGTGTGCGTGCACACAAAAGCTCACACCTTGAATAACTCTTATTTGGTGAAAAACGTCAGCTTAGAAAGATCAGCCATTTTCTGCACATGGAAAACAATGGACGAACATACTACCCAGTCTTAATGAAAATGGAAACTGAACCCAACAAATTTTCACCATACTACAACATTTCTGATACACCTTTTCTTTCTTAAATTACAATATGGAATTAAAACAATAATTTTCCAGTGCATATCCCTATGTAGAATACCAATGAGATACTGAAGAGAGGACCAGAAGCTTGGAGGACAACAGAATAACACAACACAGCACACACACACATACACCCAATATAGTCTGTATTCTACTTATGTCAAAACAGCATATTGAAAACAGGATCAGAATTTTTGGAAGAGAACACCTGTGACTTATTTTGAGGACACTGAACGAATGTATGATTGGGTTTATCTACATTACACAAAGGCTAATAAACAGACTATTATTATTTTGATCAGCAAAAACATTGAAACTGTAACAATTTTTTTTTACCTTTCATTCCTTTCAGTTGTCACCTTGACATATCAAGTTAGGCTCGTCTGATGCTTCAAATCACTGTTAAACCAAAAGTAGACAAAGAAAATAGATGAGATCTCCAAAGTATGAGCTGAATTTAGATATAATAAAAACCCATTTATATAAATCATTATTTAACTATTCTCTATTAAGTGTGATGTCTGAAAGCTGTAGTTTGTTGGTGGGTGCTAAACTGGAATTATAAGCCATTGTTTGGTTAAATCTAATGCATGTGAACAGCACAGGGGAAGGGAAGCCAGGAAGGGTGCAGAGAATGACCCTTACCTCTCATACCCTCCAATGTAGGACAAACATACAACACTTATTTTTTTTCCATCTGAATATTTACATGGTCACATTTTCTGTATCAGTTTTGTTAAATGTGGCTTTTTGTTATTTTACCCCTTGCAGTGACATAGCTTGTATACCAATCTGAATTTTCTGTTTACACTATAATATACTTCCCTCTAAAAAGAATTTTTTTGTATTAAATGTCTGTAAACAAAAACATTTTGGAACTTAATAACAAGACGGGTTATATCCAGAGTAAACTGCCAATTTTCACCAATTCCCTCTTCCTGCTCCAGATCCCACTCTTGGACCTCAGAAGCAGCATTTCCTGGAGGTCACTGGGTTACAGTGGGAAGAACGAGGCAGAAAAATCCCATTCTGCCATTGGAAAATACTGTCTGGATCCAACCCAGTATCTAAATGGCTAAAACATATGTAATGTTTTAATACAGAAAAAATGAAGAGCATAAATTTGCTTTCTATTTTCTTTAAGATAAAATCAGAAGGTATATTTTATGTCCTTGTCACCAGTTTTCTTTTTACCTTCTGTGCTAATGTGTGTAATTATACTAATTCAAATAAATTATAACAGTTCATACTGTTATTATAGTCAGTTCCGATATAAAATTGAACAGGTTTTTACTCTATTTTCCAATGCAATGGACTTCACAGGGAAGAGAGAGAGAGAGAGAGAGAGCACTCTGCTCCCATAGAAAATAATAGCCAATGGCAGTTTTCTGTACTGAAAATCCAGGCTGTGTATGGTACTGGTCCTTTTCTATTTCTATGACCAGTTCTGAAAAATTTTAAAAGATCTTCCCAGTCTTGTCCAGCCTGTGTTTGGGTAGAAGTTATTCACCAATAAGGAAGCTTCTTATGGAGTCCTGCTCAAAGTTCCTTACTAGGCTTGCCAGTCCCCCGATGGGGGCAGGTTTCTGGGCTGCTGCTGGCCAATTGGCCTGTGGGGGGAGCCCCACCCCTGAAAAGTCCCAGTGCACCCAATGTGCCTGGCACAATTATGTCATCCAGAGGGTGTGCAGGGTATGTTCTAAGATTTTGGTAAAAACTCTATGGTGACCAAGTAGCTTTATGAATTTCATATGTAAAGGAAGTAAGCAAAGAGCAGGTATGAACCCCAAGGGCTGAGGTATTAAAAGAAGCATCAATGTGCACCTTTACTGCAGGATTATTCTCTGAGGTAACTATGCCTTCCTTGGCCCTAAGCAACCAGCACTTCTCCCTTTTTTCTGACCAGGAACGTTCAGACTTCCCAAACACCTTGGGGGCATGATGGACTGATCAGACTTCCAGAGGTGCAGGGTGAGACTGCTAACACCAGGAAAGACCAGACTTTCCCCAGTGTCAAATAACTCCAGTTCAAAGAAAGGTGAGAATGGGGGTGCCAATGACCAGGGTACAGAAGACAGATGTTGCCATCTGGACTTGCATTTTAAATCTGGAAGGAAACAGCAACAACACCAGAACCAACAGCACATCTGACCACAGCCTAAGATTCTGTGATCCTCTCTTTTAAATCTACAAAGCAGCTTTTCTTCTTTTTTTTTCATGTGAAGGAGAAAGAGGCACAAACACGCATTCATTCTGGAAGACAAAATGAAAGCAACAGCACTCTTTCTCATCCACTTCTCCTCCTCCTCTTCCTCCTCTTCCATGCATTTTCATATGCACCCTTATTCTGTATGGGAAAGAAGCATGCTATTGAGTCTTCCCCCTTGTACTGATGCTGCTATATGCTTCTTCCATGGAAAATTTTAACTATATTTTAACTAAATTTTAACTATAGAGCCAGTTTGGTATAGTGGTTAAGTAATCTGGGAGAACTGGGTTTGATTCCCCACTCCTCCACTTGTATCTGCTGGATGACCTTGGGCAAACCATAGTTCTGGCACAGCTGTTCTTGAGAAAAAGCAATGTCTGTCAGAGCTCTCTCAGCCCCACCTACCTCACAGGGTGTCTGTTGTGGGGAGGGGAGGGGAAAGGAGATTGTAAGATGCTCTGAGACACCTTTGGGTAGTGAAGGGCGGGGTATAAATCCAATCTCTTCTCTTCTTCTTCTTCTATTTTCCACTGCAGGGCCAGTTACAATCTGGGATGAGGGTAATGGTTCAGTTTGGGAAAACTGCAAAGAAAAGATTTCCCCTGCTTGTAACATTATAATTTTTATACAAGGAGCCATTTTGCAACTGGATCCATCCACCAAGCTGCCTTTTATTAGCTCCTGAAGTCCCTGAAAAAAAATTAAGTAGATCTAATAAGCATAGTCTGAAGTAAGTAATGGCATCAATAAGTTTTGAGAACAGTAACTTATCTCAGATTTTAATTACTTTTATTTGTTATATTTTGCATCCTGTTTTTTTAGCCAAAGAATCTCAGGAGGGTTGCCTGGTTCCTGCCCTCCCTTCTGATGACCTCCTTAATGGCAGTGAGTTCTCAGTACGAATGGAAATGAGCCACAATGGATGACAGGCTGTTCTGGTTATGTTGTCAAAGGCTTTCATGGCCGGAGTTCATTAGTTGCTGTAGATTTTCCGGGTTGTGTCGCTGTGGTCTTGGCATAATGCCAAGACCACGGCCACACAACCCAGAAAATCTACAGCAACTAATGTTCTGGTTATATCTCCATTGTTGTACTACAGTGAAATCATTTGGATTAGACTGGCATTTAATAGTTAAAAATAAAAGGAAAAAAATACAGATAGGCCCAAACACAGTGAAAGATAGCTCTATTCAAATCCCATTGAATGTTCTGTTAGCTGTAACTATTTTGTTCCATTGGTTTCAATGGAATTTAGTCATTGGATCAGATCCATCCTACTTTCTCAAACTATGCCAGAAGCACAAATGAGCCAGCTAAGCATTTCTTTAGTGTTAAGACTAAGCCAACAAAGGTGCAAGTCTCACTGAATTCAATAGGCTACATTTAATCATATACCTAGCTCTCCCATTGTTTACAATGAGACTTATGAACTTTGGCTACAGCACAACTTGTTTAACTAGAGAATCCATAGGGTCAATGTTTTATGGAATGCTTCACTAACAGCTACAGTTTCCCTAAAAGTGGTGTTAATTTTTTAAATTGTTGATATTATTAAATCCTTGAGTTCAAGCACACATCATTTTGTAACTTAAATAATTTCCCTTGCCTTTTTTTGTCACAGTTCATCAAATTGGTGAAGGTATGACCTCTCAGAGGGTAGATAGGAAAATGATAGTGCATTCTAGATGCCTGAGGTGGAAAGATGATACAAAAGCTTATACCTTGAATAAAACTTTGCTGGTCTTAATGGACTCAAACTTTGTTCTGCTGCTTCAGACCAACATGGCTACCCACCTGAACCATATTTCTGTCATTCCACCCAAAGCCATGATTATTCTAGTCAATTCACTTATTGTTACTCTGACAGGGACAGAGACAAGCATTCTGACATCACCCCTATTATCTGTGTGCATGACCTAGCTCAAAGTATGCATTTTTAAGCTCCATTGAATTGAATGAGATCAATTTAACTGTAAACTGCAGTGTTAAGCACAATTAATTGGAAGTAAGCAGAATCAATGTGAGTAAACATGTTCAGGATCATGCTGAAGTTTTCTATTGAAATCAATGGGGTTGTGAAGTTCAAAAGAGACAAAAGACACCCTTTTACATTTTTTTTTCTATTTTGCTGTCTTCTCAGATCCCTTTTATTTCTTCCTATGAGTGCTGCTGTAGGAATGAGGCCAAATGATTTTATCTTATTCTCCTGTCCCTGAGGAATACCTGGGAGGAAAGATCAGCCCACAGTGACATTTCAGTCCATACTACTATTGTTCTTAGCAAGGTAGACCCGATTACCTGCAGCTGGAATTAGACATACACTCACTTGGTGGTGAGGTATGATAAGGTACTAATATCTTTGACATATTGGCAAGCTTATTATCATATATCTAACATGACAAGATCAAAACTCATGACATACTGAATCTTTTCTGTCCATTGTGAATTGTGATTTTAACTGCGCAATGGAACATTCAAAACAACATTGTCACATCAAATCTACACAGAAAGTCAATGCGTAGTTGACTTTATTGTATCAGAAAGGAATATGAATCAACACTATTTCTTCTTTGTCAAGTGAGGATGACAGATTTCTGGTCAGTTAATTATAATGCAAACTCCCAACCTGTAAAGCTTCCCTCACTTCTAAATCAGACATAGACTCTTTCCAGCTCCAAATGGGGTCCAAGTCCATCCTACAATACCTACACCAGCCTTTTGGCTTTCCTTCCTTTCCAACCTTCCTTTTGTAAAGGGAGGGATTAACCAGCAGTATACGGGACAGTGGATTAAATGTTTTGCAATTAAATTTTCCAGTCTTCCTCAATCATAATTGCATATAGGGATTTCATTTCCTTGTGACATCCAGAGTCAGTTCAGATGGGTGACAATGACAGTTCCTATCAAACCTGGAAAGAAATGATGGCCAGGAAAGACTGGAATTCTTACTTTCAAAAGCCTTCTGCCACTAGTTATTAATCCACTCTGTTAAGTATGAGACTCAACAAAGGATTCAGCTTCAAGTGATTTCAGCTTTATTAAACAGCAACTGTAAGTCAGGAACACAGACAACAAGGGGAGCACAGCTCCTTCTTTTAAACTCTCCCGGGCTGTCAAAGCCACACCCATTACAAGTTAAAGACCAATCAGAATACAGGGATAAAGGCCAATCAGGACCATTCCCTCTTTGCAACAATATCACTCAGTGACTGGGTAATTACACAGGTTTCGCAGAAACCAACCAATAGCAATGCGACATCTGAAGAGCCACATTCAGACTCAAGCTTAACATGTGAATAGATAGGAGCGATTCACATTCAGTACATAACACACTCCTTTGCAAATGAGTTTGCTGCTCAGGAAAGGAAGAACAGGTGAGATATGGCAGGTACCCATTTTTATAAGAATATGTTTAATTGCACTTTCTTAAGTGTTTGAAGGTGATAATCAAAAAAGTTATCTTTGGAGCTGAGTGTTGCTCTTCTTCCTAATTTCAGTTTAACTAGCAGAATTCTGGAATGAGAGGATGTACAATTTTGCCACAGTGATGAGTTCATTCAATTCATCCCAGGTTGAAACAGATTTTTTTAAGACCTAAAAACTCCAAGAAAGCATATCCCATGACTATTGAGCTTACTTAGGAGCCTTTGTTGAGGAACTTTATCAAAAGCTTTCTGGAAGTCAAGGTAAACAATATATATTGGGTCCCCCTTATCCACGTGTTTGTTCACTCCCTCAAAGAATACTAACAGGTTAGTGAGACAAGATCTTCTCTTACAGAACCCATGCTGAGTCAGTCTCAATCGTTTTTGTTCATCAATGTACCTACTCATTCTCTTTTTAATAACAGTTTCCACCAATTTACTCGGTATTGGCATCAGACTGACTGTCCTGTAATTTCCTGGATCTCCTCTGGAACCCTTTATAAAGATGGGAGTGACATTAGCTACCTTCCAGTCCCCAGGAATGGAGGCAGATTTTAGTGAAAGATTACATATTTTTGTCAAGAGATCCACATGTTCACATTTGAATTCTTTCAGAATTCTTGGATGTATGCCTTCCAGGCCTGGTGATTTATCGGTTTTTAAATTGCCTATCAATCATAGGACCTCCTCTCTCATTACCTCAATCTGACTCAGGTCTTTCAACACCCCTCTCGAAATCAGTGGTTCTGGAGTGGGCAAGCAGTTCTCATCTTCCACAGTGAAAACAGAGGCAAAAAATGCATTCAGTTTCTCAGCCATTTCCCTATCATCCTCCAGTACTCCTTTTACCCCTTGGTCATCCATGGGCCCCACTGCCTCCCTGGCTGATTTCCTGCTTCTACTGTATTTGAAGAAAGTTTTATTGCTGGTCTTTTTTTTGCTATATGCTGCTCATATTCCCTTTTTGCCTGCCAGATCACAGCCTTGCATTGCATTTGCCACAGCCTGTGTTTCCTTTTATCAACCTCACTGAGACTAGCTTTCTACTGCTTAAAGGAATCCTCCTTACCTTTTGCAGCTTCCATTACTTTGTTTGTTAACCAATAATGTAGGCCTTTCTTTATATACCTTTTTGTACCTTTCCTAACCTGTGGAATATTTTTCTGAGCTTCTAGGATTGTAGTTTTAAACAGTCTCCAAGCTTCCCCAAAGGTTTTGACCCTTTCTACTTTTCCTTTCATTGTGTGGATCACAATAAATTATGGCAGGTTCTTAAAGAGATGGGAGTACCAGACCACCTCATATGTCTCCTGAGAAACCTGTATAAGGGTCAAGAAGCAACAGTTAGAACCGGATATGGAACAACTGATTGGTTTAGCATAGGAAAAGGAGTTCGACAAGGATGTATATTGTCACCTTGCTTATTTAATTTATATGCAGAGTACATCATGCGAAATGCTGGCCTGGATGAATCACAAGCTGGAGTTAAGATTGCTGGGGAAAAGATCAATAACCTCAGATATGCAGACAACACCACTCTGATGGCAGAAAGTGAAGAGGACCTAAAGAGTCTCTTGCTCAGGGTGAAAGAGGAGAGTGCAAAAGTGGGCTTGAAGCTCAACATCAAAAAAACTAAGATCATGGCATCTGGCCCCATCACTCCTTGGCAAATAGAAGGGGAAGTCGTAGAAGTAGTGACAGACTTCACGTTCCTAGGATCCCAGATCACCGTAGATGGTGACTGCAGCCATGAAATTAAAAGACGCCTGCTCCTTGGGAGGAAAGCGATGGCAAACCTAAACAGCATGATAAAAAGCAGAGACATCACCTTGCCAACAAAAGTCCGCATGGTCAAAGCAATGGTATTCCCCGTAGTAATGTATGGCTGTGAGAGTTGGACTATAAGGAAGGCCGAGCGACCGAAGAATAGATTCTTTTGAACTATGGTGCTGGAGAAGACTCTTGAGAGTCCCTTGGACTGCAAGGAGATCAAATCAGTCAATCCTAAAAGAAATCAACCCTGACTGTTCCCTGGAAGGCCAGATCCTGAAGCTGAAGCTCAAATACTTTGGCCACCAAATGAGAAGGGAGCATTCACTGGAGAAGACCCTGATGCTGGGAAAGATTGAAGGTCAAAGAAGAAGGGGACGGCAAAGGATGAGATGGTTAGACAGTGTCATCGATGCAACGAACATGAAATTGAGCAAACTTCAGCGGACAGCGGAAGACAGGAGGGCCTGGCGTAATCTGGTCCATGGGGTCGCGAAGAGTCAGACTCGACTGTGCGACTGAACAACAACAACAACAACTTTTCCTTTCAGTTTCTTCCTCACATGTCCCCTCATATCAGAGAAGTTACCCCTTTTAAAGTTAAAAGTGGTTGTGTTGGTCTTTTTGGGCAACTCCCTATTTAAACAAATGTTGAACTCAATGACATTATGGTCACTGTTCCCACGCGGTGCAATCACTTTTACATCTCTCATCAGGTCTTGAGCATTACTTTGGACCAAATCCAGGGTCACCTTTCCCCTGTTAGGTTCTGTGACCATCTGCTCCATAGCACAGTCCTTGAGAGTGACTAGAAAGTCAATCTCCTTTTTCCTACTTGAACACATATTGACCCAATCAATGTGGGTAGTTAAAATCACCTATTATGACACAGTTATTTCATCAAGCCACTATCTTTAACTCATTCATCATTTTATAATCCTCCTCTGTCTTGTGATCTAGTGGGCGATAACAAACTCCTAGTGTTAAGCTTCCTTTTGGGCCCACTGTTTCAACACATAGCATTTCCAGAAGCGAATCCAATTCTCTCACCCTCTCAGTCTTACTGGACTAATTAATAGGAAACAGAGAGTGAGTATAAATGGAAAATTTTCTCAGTGGAGGGTGGTAAGCAGTCGGGTACCGCAGGGATCAGTACTCGGTCCAATACTTTTTAACTTGTTCATTAATGATTCAGAATTGGGAGTAAGCAGTGAAGTGGCTAAATTTGCAGATGACACGAAGTTGTTCAGGGTGGTGAGAACCAGGGAGGACTGTGAGGCACCCAAAAGGGATGTGTTGAGGATGGGCCAGTGGGCATCAACGTGGCAAATGAGGTTCAGTGTAGCCAAGTACAAAGTGATGCACATTGGATCCAAAAATCCTAACTATAAATGAACGTTAATGGGGTCCGAACTGGCAGATACTGACCAAGAGAGAGATCTTGGAGACGTGGTAGATAACTCAGTGAAAATGTTGAGACAGTGTGTGACTGCAATGAAAAAGGCCAATGTTATGCTGGGGATTATTAGGAAGGGAATTGAAAACAAATCAGCCTGTATTATAATGCCCCTGTATAAATCAATGGTGTGACCTCATTTGGAGTACTGTGTACAGTTATGGTCACCACACCTCAAAAGGATATTATACCATTTGAAAAAGTGCAGAAAAGAGCAACTAGAATGATAAAAGGGTTGGGACACTTTCCCTATGAAGAAAGGTTAAAGCGTTTGGGGCTCTTTAGCTTGGAGAAACAACAGCTGAGGGGTGACATGATTGAGGTTTATAAGATTATGCATGGGATAGAGCAGGTAGAGAAAGAAGTACTTTTCTCCCTTTTTCACAATATAAGAACTTGTGGGCTGAGCAGTCAGGTTAGAATGGATAAAAGGAAGTCCTTCTTCACCCAAAGAGTGATTAACACGTGGAATTAACACAGGAGGTGGTGGCAGCTACAAGCATGGATGGGCAAGTGATGCACGATATTCTTGGTGCTTGGGGGGGCAACAGTGGGAGGGCTTCTAGTGTCCTAGCTCCACTGTTGGACCTCCTGATGGCACCTGGTATTTTTGGCCACTGTGTGACAGAGTGTTGGACTGGATGGGCCTTTGGCCTGATCCAACATTGGCTTCTCTTATGTTCTTATGACTGTATACCCTCTCTGACATGCAGAGTCCCCCTCCTCCAACTATTCGTCCCCATCCTTCTGATATAATTTATAACCAGGAATCACCATATGCCACTGATTTTCCTTATCCCACCAAGTTTCTGAAATACTCATAATGTCTATTTCCCCCCCAACACCAAGCATTCCAACTCCCCAATTTTACCTCAGACACTTGTACCATTTGGATATAAAAACCTATAGTTTCCCATGCATGTTAAGCCCACAACCTTCCTCTTGCTGCCTCAAGACCTTGCCAGGCAGTCCATATTGTTAGCCACAGTCTCAGTGGACAATTATAATTCATTTCCTTGTAGAAAAGTAACAGCTACCCCTTCATGTCTTGGAGATGAGCCATTCTGAACCAGAGACTTTTCATCTCCTGTCAGCTTTCCCGCAATATTCAGTTTAAAAACTCCTCTGCCACCTTTTTTATTTTAAGTGCCAGCAGCCTGGTTCCTTCTCAGGACAAGTGGGGACCATCCCTTTTGTATAGCTCCCTCTGGTTCCAAAACGCATCCCAGTACCTAACAAACTTGAACTCTTCCCCTCTACACCATCGTCTTATCCACGCATTGAGACTTCTGATCTGTGCCTGTCTCTCCAGCCCTGTGCGTGGATCAGGTAGCACTTCTGAAAAGGCTACCTTGGAGGTCCTGGTCTTGAGTTTCCTGCTTAGCAGCCTAAATTTTTCCTCCAGGACCTCATGACTGCATTTCCCCACATCATTGGTGCCAACATATACCACAACCACTGGCTCCTCCCCAGCACTATCTACCAGCCTATCTAGAACATACGTATTGTCCACTACCTTCGCACCAGGCAGGCAAGTCACCATATGGTCAGTACATGGGTTCGCCACCTGGCTGTCTACCTGTCTAAGGATTGAATTACCAACTACCAAGAACCCCTCTCCCTCCCTCCCTCCCTCCCTGCCCAGGGATTGTTCCTTGGTGTGAAAAGATACCTGTTCACCAGCTGAAGAAGAGGTCCCTTCTGAGGGCACATTCCCCTTGTCCTCAGCACAGTGTCCTATTTCCTCTTGACCCTCATGCTCCCTGACAGCAGAGTTGTCAGGAGTACAGAAACAGTCAGCCTTGTCAGGAGTACAGAAACATGGGAAGTGTTTTCTGCCTTATAATGTTTCTGGTTACAGAGCAACAAGACAGAAAGGCTACCACATCCCTTCCTGAGCAGCAGTGAACAGCTGGGGGAGAAGCTGGTGATAAATGGAAATTCAGGGCCAGCAGTATCTGAGAATCTCAGGAGAGCCCTACAAAAGGAAAAGCAGAGAGGAATGTGCCCTTGGGGAACAAGGAGATCTAGCATCTCCTCAGAGACCTTACTCCTCCTTTATTTCTGCCCCTTTTCTCCTTTGTTTCCCTTTTCATCATTAGTAAAGAACAGCTGCTATTCTGCCAAAGGGGAGACAAAAACCACTGCTCCTCTGAAAATCTTCATAGTTTCTGTGGAAAGGAGTCACAGCAGCCTCACGACAACTCCCTTTTCTATTTTAACAGGCTGTATGTAGAAAGACAACCTTTGCATAGTTGTCCCATCTCAATTAAAAGACACATTCCTCCATTTTAAAAAAAAATATATTTAGGTTCCTTTTTCAACACTTTCATTTAACATTGAATCATCATTTTAGAGTACAGTAGAAAAACCTATGGAATTTATGATACTCAGGAAAAAGGAGGGGGGCAGGTGAAATTGTTTACATTACAAATGACAATTATTTGGCTATATTTCAGCTTTGTTAATGATGCTGACTCTTTCTTCCAGGTGCTATTCAGCCTTTCTGTCTTAGGAGTTTGGAAGCCCAAGAGTTTTATTAATTATGCATAAGAGTTTATAATTATAGTAAAATTGCAAAATAACCTAATTCCTAACTGTATTTAGCTGCTAGATTGTAAATTCAGGTGCCGTGACTGTTATGCATGACCTAAGAGGTGCTTTATAGGCTGGCATAACAGGGCTGCTTCATGCCATTATATAAAAAATAGCCATTGTTGGAAACTATGTAGAGGCATTGCACAATGCTGTTTCATTGCACGAAACTGGTTAGAGACAGGATATGATGTTGGCAGTCTGGGTGCTGGGTTGGGAGGATTCGCGTATGCCCAACCCTAAAAGGATTGTGACCAACATAGATACAGCTCTATTGGCATAGCTATGCATACTTGGTAGTGATGTGTTACACGGGGACTTAAATTTTTGCATTCAATGGTAGTGTTAGCAGTCAGGCCCCTCCTCTAGCAGAGGGGCAGTTTATAGCTAGAATAACCATAAATACCCTTCTTAAAATCACCTCAAAAATCATAAGTGCAAAACATTGCCTGGTCCAAAAGGACACAAAATGGATGCCAATCAGGAACAAGCCTGGACAAGTAGTTTACAAGTGTCAGTAAGAGTGGCTGACTGCCTATAGCCCCCTCCACACCCTGGAGACATGCATAATTTAGGACAATGGGTCTCCCAAAACCTATTGACTCACCCATGGACTAATCCCATCAACACCCAGCCTTACTTTCCTGCATCCACTTACCCTAATTAAGCAATACTTTAATCAATACTTAATTCTATTCAGCTAACTGATTAGCACTTCCAGCCCGGTTCTTGCAGGGTCGTCAAGCCTCTCCCATACCTTTGTCCACCTCAGAAAAGCCCATTAAGCTATTGTTTTTCTGGCAAATGTGTCAACCATTTTGTCCATTTTGTATTATATCTGGAGCACCCTGCTTTCCAACAGTCTCTCTGTGTTGTGCAACCACATACACCCCCACTTTGTGCAACCACATATACCCCCACTTACTTTTTCTCTCCTGCCCAGAACAAAACATTGACTGTTTTGCTCTTCAACTTGCTGCTTCTGTGGACATCTTCAAGACTGGTAATTATCATGAAAGGAAAGTAAGAATTAATGCTGTACACCAACATTTTTATCTTCTAGTACTGATCTTTGGGACGTGCTGCCTGCTCTGGAATCTTTGGTTCCCCAAAGGAGTCCCTTAAAGAGACTCACCATTGGCAGGCTGGGGATCTTCCCCATACAGTCTTACCCACGTTGTGCAATATCCCAACTTGAATTTAAACAAAAGTTTCTACTCCAGCACTGCCTATTTCACATCCTTATCAAGTCTAGTCCTATGAGCCACTGGCAGCCTGCATAATAGCCGTAATCATTTCCTCTCCTGAAGATACATCATGGGCTGTCCAAGTCCTTCCCCCTTGGGTAACTGTGAGATGACCCAGAGGTAACCATTGATATGGTATTTTTAGTCCTATTAGTCTCTGTACCACTGAACGGATATTTCTTTGAGCAGTCAAGATTTCATATGGGAGATCTGGAAATATTTGGGTAATAACATCATCTAGTTTCAAACCATTTTGGCTATGAGCAGTTTCTAAAATTAATTTCTTTGTTTAAACATCCACATTCTCTGCAATAACATCCGGAATTATGGCTGGTGACTCAGATCTGCTAGTGTTTAGTCTGTATGCTGTCATAACCACAGTAACCGGAAGTTTCAGCTCCCCACTCAGCCAAGAATTTAAAGCTGTGGTCAGGTTGGTATTCAGTTCAAAGTTTGGTGCAATCTCACAAATTTTAATTTTATGTTCACGCACTCTAATTCTAATAACATTAACTTACTTTTGGACCAGGCTTCATAATCACATAGCTCCAAGATAGCTTGTTTATTATTTTTTCACTTCTGCTGCTGCTGAGTCTGCAACTGCTTTAATTTCTTCCATGCTCTTTGTCTATTTTTGTTGTCATTGGAATGATAAGATTCTTGATTTCTTCATTTATTTCTTGTTTCAGTTCTGTAAAAGATTCTTGCATGTATTTTTTTTTTAATCAAGTCTTTTAGTTTCCTTTTGCTGGCCAAAGCCTCCTCTCCTTCTGATTCCAGCTGTGAGGGAGAGTCTTTGTTTGGCAATTCTGTTTCTTCCTCAGCTGGTAGAGGTCTGTGTGGTTTCTTCTTTTGACCCTTGGATTGTCCCATCTCAGCCTTCAAGATTAGAAGTTATATTATTATTTATGGTAGTCGTTTTAAATCCTTTTAGTTTGAAACAATGCGGAGACAGCGTCTGGTGCGAGCGTTTGAATCAACGTCCACCGGAAGTCTCGTTGTATGTATTTTTAGTGTGTTTCATTGGATCCTCCACATACACCCCCTCTTTGTTGGGCTGTCTTGTCTCATGAAATGCTGGCTGTTTTGCTGCTTCCATGGACCTTTTCTTGAGACTGCTAATTATAACCCTTCCCCGAGATCTTTCTCCACTCTCCTCCTTGTGTTTCTCTTAGCTAACCCTGAATGTATGTTTATTGTGTGCATTTTGTTTCATTCTGTCTCTTTTTAATAAAAATACCTTTCATGTTGAACATCTGCCTGGTTTATTTTGAGAGTTCTCTTAAAGGAAAAGCCCCATATACATAGGTGGAGAATCCTAGTTACCCCCTTTTAAGCTAATTCCCCCAACTAATTAGAAGTCCACTTATTTGTGTAACAGTAGGATCAACCAATGATCTGGTTACCATAGATGAAACCAGGATATGCAGCTTGTTGGAGCACATATATTTCAATTCACTCTATATGCCTAGATCTGTATCAACTGCATATAGGCAGGTTTCATCCATGTTAAATGGATGATTGGATCAACCATGTGCCCCCCCCCCAAAAAAAAGCCATTCTAGAGCATCAACAATTGTTGTAACTTGATGGCAATGCAATAAAACTAAAAGTTGATTTCTGTTAACACAAGCCACTTTTGTCAATGGGACAGAACTTTCCTACCTCTCCCCTCCTGCCACAGTCCACTGAACTCCCTAAACGGATGCTCCTGAAGGACAGGAAACCCTTAGAAACCCTAAAACAGCCTCCCAGAACAGGATGAGGGTTAATTAGGAGTCTTCAATGAAAGAGGAAATCAGAAAACATCTCTTCCAGTCACCTGCTGACAGAAGCTGAACTTGGGTCCAACCCATAACACACAAAAGAAAAGGCCTATCTGCTAGCCCTTCTACAATTCTGCTTTTACACACTTAAAGCATAATGATTAATAAAAATAATGGCAATGATTAATGTCAACTCACACTCTACTTTTTAAAATAATTACTGGTTACATCTAAATGGATACTCCAGAAATAAGTCATCACTAAAGCTACAAAGAATGACAAATTAAGGAACAATAATTTCCAAGGGTAGTGAAAAGGAGGCTGTAAAACCTTTCCCTGAACTGCTTAAGAATATTATTTCTAGTGCTGTGACTAACAGGAATTGAGACACAATCCCATAATTCACCATGATAATTGTGCTGCACTTGAAGACATCATAAAGTTTGTGGGTCAAATTAAATGGCTACACGCTGTTAGGTCCTTCTCACTTGAAAAAGAATAACCACTTTTTATCCCGATAACAAAAATACACAGCAAATCTTTATTAACAGATTAAGTCTTCACTATGATGTTATTAATCATAATGATTTAGTTTAGTAGTCATGCAAATGAAATATAACATTCATGGCCCTTATTTTCAATTATTGGATAAGGAGATTAATTTCAGTTAAGCACTGCTGGGAAAATGGTTTATATCTGTGTATAAACTTGATGAAGCTATTGATGAGCTGAATTGGGAGGAGTATGGGAGCCTCTCTTTTTTAAAAAAAATAATCCAAGTTGACCTTGAGTCCATGAAGAATAAATTTCTTTTAGCACTGACTTTCCCCCAATTTCTTCCACTATATATAGTCTGGGATAATATATGGCAAATGTATTTCAAGGAGAAAGAGCAACCAATAATCTTGTTCTACATAGCTGGGGCCATGACAACCCAATGAGTGAAAATACCCTGGGGAGAAAGCAGAGCAACAATTGCAGATAAAGAAGGTACAGTTTTCAAAGCTCCTTGGGTTTCCATCAGCATACGGTGTCTTTGTGCCAACTTCCATGCTGCCCTTTCTTGCTCCTCACATTAAGATGTAATCTAGAAGGATTTTCTCTGCAGAGACATTGTCTTTTTCCTGTATTCTTTGTGTAATTCTATGACCTTTCTGGGAGACTCAAACTGTTGAGTGCCAGTGCCACTAACTATGGGGCGAATGCAACTGTAGAAGATGGAAAAAAAAATTATGCTCTGGTTTCACAGCATGTGGGTTGCAAGTGGGCTGCATATCCAAGAACAGCAGCCTTGCATTTTCTAAGCCTTGTAAATATTATACTTGCCATCACTAAACACAATGCTCCAATTGTTCAGGTATTATGGAAGGCAAAGTTATCTCCAGAGACAACAAGCAAATTTTATCTTCATCAGAGTGTCAGAATTTCCTCCAATACCAGGCATTTTATGGTAGTATTTGTAATGTAAATTGGAGAAACAAAGATCCATGACATTGATTTTTCTGCCCGTCAGCATCTAGTTAGGAAGTTGGCTCCCTATTTGCAGACACCTGATCTGCCCATTCTGATCCGTGCTTCAGTAACCTCCAGGTTACTGCAATATATCCTACATGGGGTTGCACTTGAAGACAACTCAGAAACTGAAGCTGGTGCAAAATGTGGCAGCTCATCTGTTGTCTGGGGCTAGCTGACAGAGTCATATCATTCTTATGCTGAGCTTTCTTTATTGACAGTCCAATTCAAGGTGTTGGGGCTTAAAGCCCTGTATGACCTGGGCCCCACATACTTGAAGGACCACTTCTCCCTGCATGTTTTTATATGGCAGTTTCATTTTTATCCACAGGGTCTACTTTCAGTACCCCCCCCCATGTCCAAGCATGTTCTTCAATGGTTCAGGTTCAAGTCTTTTCAGTGACTACTACATGACTCTGAAACAGCCTCCCAGAAGAGGTCAGTGGGATCCTGCCCTCCTTTCTTTTATGCCAAGGCTGCAAAACAGCTGTCTTGGAGATCATTTGGGTGGTCTGTGCCTAGGCAGGGTGGGAATACCCTACTGGTTGGGGTATAACTTGCAGTTAAGTTTTTGTTTTAATGTGTTGTTCTAAGGGTTGTTTCACTCAATTGTTTTATATTTTTATATTGTTGTGTCCTGAGATGCCCAGAAAAAGATGGGTATATAGGTATTTTAAATAAATATATTTGATAAATACATACTAATGTAAAAAAAGACTTGAATGTGTGCTCTGGAATCATTGTGCTTTTTCAGAACAGGAAACAATCTAGTTAAAGTTCCCAGTCAGTAGTGGTGGCTAGTTCTTCCCAGTCCTCAATAAACAAACGCAAAGTGCTCCAAAGCCTCCCTAGCTGATCTGCCCAGCTCTGCCCATCTAGGATCCCCTTGAAATCCTGAAAATGTTCCCTTCCACTACCATGTCTGTGAGCATGGAAGGATGCTAAAACAAGAAAATTCAGGAAACTGCTGTTTTAATTGAGGTAGATGCAAGCTTCTGAACTTTAAAATACCACTTTTTTCAATATGAAACAATTCATAAATGCAAATATACATAGGTACTTGGACTTCATGGCAGAATTGTTGATGTTCTTGGTTAATCAGTGGTGTCCCGGTCATTTCTCTGAAGCCATTATGAAAATGTGGCAGCTGCTCCCAGCAAAAGAGATTGGCTACTTGTTATGTATTAGGTTTGGAACATTCCAGGACTATCTACCAAAGACTGGCTGAGCCTGGAGTTCTAGAACAATAGCCCACCAGGACACTGGAAACAACCAAGGAGAAACTAATGTTATGTAAATAGTCTATCATTGGGAGTTGGGTGTGTTTGGGTGTGGTTTCGGCATGCTATTTAAACAGGGCCGTTGCCCTGGACTCTTAGTCTTGTTCCTGAAATCACTAAATAAAGTAGAGCTAAATAAAGAATTTAACGCTGCTGCTCAGATTTCATCACCTAATTTACATTAGTTAAAACTAAGGCAAAGAACATTACAAAGACAAACTGAAAATGGGAACAAAGTTTAATTTGGAAGAGTGTGAGTAGATTTTACATTCAACAACAAATGAACTAACATTACTAAAGAAGCAACCTTCAGCAGGTCCATTCAGCGTTAAATCCCATGATATTCAATATTTCCCCCCAGGAAAGTGGCTTTAGGATTGCAGGCTAAATATAGTAAGTATTTTACTTGATCAGCACTATGATCCATTAAGTTTGTCCTGTTCCTGTGAAACTGGCACAAGTTTCAGAGATGTGTAAAAAAAAATCATACAATATAAGGAATATATTCATTCATCCTATCCTTCATTGCTGCTCCATATTTCAACCATATTTTACATTTCTTTTTTAATGTGGGCTGAGTAGATGTCCAAGCAATTTTACGAATAGCAACAAAAGTTCATAGAAAAGTTATATATACCCCTTCTTACAGAATCATCCTTACAAAACCATTGTTCTAGCAAATTTCTATTAAATTGCACTGTATGCCAGCAGCAAAAGAAAAAGAAAGGACAGGTGTCTGAGGGAGAAAGCTACTAAATCATCATGACCTTTTTCTTTCCTTTTCCTAGTAGTAAGTAGGTTAGTCTCTAGAGAGTCAATCAAATCAGGTTCTGTTCAGCTTGCAATAAGATGTCAGCCTTTAGCAACCATTCCATCATTGACAGTTCAAATTAGCTACAAAGTGATAAAATTTTACACACGTCAACAACTGTAGCCCTATTTCCATTTTGTGTGTATATACTGAACACAGGAAGAAGGAGCAGGATTGTGATATCCAGTTCCACTCTAACCTTAATTATCAATTGTGGGCTCGCAGGCTGGGTAGAAGTGCTTTTACTGAAATACTGCCCAGATTCCACATGTATGTTGTTCCTCTTTCTCAGCACAAACTTCAAAGGAATTTTGAATGACAGTTTTTAATAAAAATACATAAATGTTTTGTTAGCCAAATTGCTCTATTTCTTAATAATAGATTGGGGAATTATGATATTAATGAGCAATTGGCATAACTATAGGATCAGACCTGTGTATACCAGAATTAGAATTCCCAAGAACCCAGGAATAGACACAGAGACTGGGTAGCTAAAATAATGATTTCTTTACTAAATATTCTCAAGTACACAAACAATATTCAAACATTCACACACACAAAACAGAGGAGACAGTTATGGGGTGATACTACCTGTCCTGATGTGCAAAGGTCCATGAAGAAGGGATTATGGCCTAAACCCAGAGGTTTAGGGGTGGATTGCCAGTTGGCATAAGGGCAGAGGCACACCGTCTGAGGCCATGTGCCTGATGGATATAGACATTGGAAAACAATGCAGACCAATGGAAGGCCTTGGGGGCTGGTCTCAGGTGAAGACAATAGATTACCTGGGCCAATCAGGTGTCCCAAGGGGTGTGGTTATCAGGAGGGGTATGGCCTGATGTGACCAATGAGATTCCAGAGAGGCAGAGTCTGGATATAATGAGATTAAGCCAGGTGTTAGATGGTTGGGCTGGGAGTGTCCATTGTGTAACAATAGAGTGGTCTGGAGTTTCCCTGGTGCCAGACAAAAGAAGTAATGTTTCTTAATGTGTGGTAGGATGAACCTGAATGGGTGACCATTCATAGACATGGAAAGTTAATGTTTACCTTGATAGGTCTGGCATAGGTGTAAGAATGCAGATATCTTAGACAAATATATGGAGACAGGAATGAGCGGATTATTCCAAAGGTATTCCCTGACATAGAGGTAAAAGAGGAGAGGGGGATGGAAACATGCAGCATACTTCATTCATGACAATAGCACAGACCAGCGGCTCTTTGTCCCTACCTGCCTGTACATTTGACAGACAAAAGACTGGCCATTTGGTCAGTAGAAGATGCTTGAGGCAAGCGCAGAGACTTGCCCATTCTAGTCCTTTTTGGACTGAGCTGACAGGATAAATGTGTTTGGGGGGGGTTGCTTGCATGGCCGATGCTTGGCAGTGCAGCCAGACTGGAGATTCTTCACTTGGCCTGAGTTTTCCCAGCCAAGATGTGGTTCTTCTAGCCTCCTAGCAAAAGCCAAGCCTGGCTTCATGTGGACACTGCTTGTGGAGGTTCAGAGGTCATTTTCAGGTCTCTCTCTCTCTCTCTCTCTCTCTCTCTCTCTCTCTCTCTCTCTCTCTCTCTCTCTCTCTCTCTCTCTCTCTCTCTCGGAAAGACCACCCTGGGTTCAGGGCTGAGGATGCTGGCAACAGTTTATAGATGGTTTCACACAAATACAAGTAATTTAAATATACACTTAACTCACTAGCACTTTTGTAATGATGGGACTTGACATCAACTTTCACCTAAAGCAAAATTTGAGGCACATTTGGAGGTTCTAACTCAGAAGAAGGATTTCATTGGATAGGGAGTTAAAGAGGTGTTTTTTTTTGTTTTTTTTTTAAAAGCTTGGAATTCAGAGATCATTAAAATGTTAGTGTCCATGTTCACAATGGCGATTACGTTTGCTAGTTTGGCATGAAAGCCAGTTTGGTGTAGTGGTTAGGAGCATGGACTCTAGTCTGGGAGAACTAGGTTTGATTCTCCACTCCTCCTCATGCAGCTGCTGGGGTGACCTTGGGTCAGTTACAAGTTCTCTCAGGAGCAGTTCATGAAAAAGCTCTCTCAGCCCCACCTGCCTCGCAGGGTGTCTGTTGTGGGAAGAGAAAGGGAAGGGAAATTGTAAGCCACTATGAGACTCCTTTGGGTAGTGAAGGGCAGGGTATAAATCCAATCTCTTATTATTATTTTCTTCTTTTTAAAAAATGCCTTCTGGTGGCACAGCGGTGGGGGGAATGCAGGGAGAAGGGTGGCTCACTTTCTTGGATGCAGCCACAGCCAGTTACAAATCATATAAATCAGCTATAAATGCAGCACTTTTGTTTTTTGTTTTTTTGTTTTTAAAAGGTGCATATATAATGATGCACTCATTTATAAGGATGCACTGATTTCTACCAATCAACCCCCCGCCCAAGGACTTGGGAGACCGCTGAAAAAGGTGCTACTATTCAGAACCAGTGAGTTCTCTCTCTCTCTAACACACACAGCATATTTTTTAAAGAAATCATACTGTTCAGTATTCAGCTGAGCAGTCCTTAGTAATTCTGGTGGCTGCCAATCTGTTTGGGTGAGCTATGTTTTGGCATATGCCAAAGTTTGAAAAGGAGAAGCAACCCTGTTCACCAAGTGTTCATGGCTGTTTGGCATGAAAAGAGCAGACCAGGTGATTGGCTCGTATCTAGTCAAAAACCTTTGAACATGTTAAGTTTGACTGCCAAACACTTTCAGAATGAAATACAATGGTCTACCGATATGTAGTAAATCTCCCCTTACCAGTTAACAGGATAATTGGGCTCACAATGGAGCACTTTGGGCCTCTGGATAAGAGGGCTCATTGATTTGAAATAACCAGCCACCTAGGAAGGTGGAAGGAGAGGAAAATACTGAATGAGATTGCTTCAGGCAGGATGTCTCACTGTGAAATTAAAATGCTGCATGGTACTAGTGGGCCAAACTTTGTGCCCCCCCCCATTGGCACTGAAAGTTTTGAAAAGGTACAGATGTTACCAGATGGTGGCCAGGTCTCACTTCCTTTCATCAAGAAGAACACTACAACGGCCTTAGACCTCTGTTTTATTTTGTTTCCTTTTAATAAAAGGTAGGTTTCAAAATATAAAGCTTAGTAATAAATAATATGAACAGTTAATTCTTCTAAGATGTATTAATATAGAAATATTATAATATTACATCACTGCTAATTCTAAACTTAAGGGGAGAGACCTTTGTAATTCTTGTGTAGAAAACAATATAACAATTAGATGAAACATAATATCAGGGGCCAGACTGTTCTTTCCCCCCAAAAAAGACAGAGAATTGAGCTGCTCTACTTTTAGACTTGTTTCATCTGAAGTGCCATACAACTCACAGTTTTATGAAAATTAAATGGGTTAACAATAGTTTCACATTAACAGATTCACATTAGGTGTCATCACTCATTTTTTCTATAATTAGTTAATCTCACCTCAAATGTTCTACTGCAAAATGAAATCTCTAAAACTGTTTTTAGCTTAACATCCTTCTGTCATCTCAACATGTTGTGAAATGCTCCAAGCATCACATTTACAAACTTTAGGAATCATTCAGATTTTCTAATAGGAAGAACTTTTGGATACTGGACTTCTTCAGCTGAGCTCCTGAATAATGGCATGGCACTCACTATTTGTTCAAATAATACTAATAATACTAATACTGATATCTATCTATGTATTTCTCAAGAATGGGCAGATCTGTAGATAACTCAATCTGCAGATTGGGCCCACATTGAGAGAAAGGAGATTTTTCTCCAAAGTTGAGGTCCACCCAGATGTGCAGAAAAAAATCTGGAAAATGTAAAATAAATAAATAAAGTGTGTGTGTGTTTAAATCTCCACCTAAACAATAGTGGTTTTTGTGCATGCACAGTCATCACACCTACTTTCTCTGTTGGTGGCTGGGCCTGTTGGTTAAGGTGGGGAGCCATGCTGGGACCCATGGCGGAAGCTGGGAGGCCAGGATCTGTGCTGCAAGCACGTGGGTAAGGAGGAAGGAGCCTCTGCCAACCCCTGTTGCTGAAAATGCTGCTGAAGCGGCCAGGCCAGGCAGCTACAGCCATGCCTCCATGGCCAGCATGGTGACAAAGCCCTTGAAGCGCAGGCTGCTGCTGGCCAAGTGGGTATGCACCTTTTTCTGGGCCAGCTGTGCTGGCATGCTCTGAGCAATCTCCTCAGCAAAAAGCAGAAGGGACAGTGGTGTGCCCAAGCTTTTCTATCCCAATGCCCCAGCTGTCTGGGTTCAGTCAGTCACAGGAGAGGCACAGGGGGAGGGGGTGCACAGGACTGCCCAGCATAGACAAGTAATTTGCTCTCAGCCCCAGTGCATTGACTGCTGCCAAGCTGCCTACAAACCATCTGCAAACACTCTTTCCCTCCCCTCTACCCCCACCTGGATCAACTTGATGACACATTTCCTTTGTTTCCTAGAAGCAGCCTGAGAGAGCAGCCACTTAAGGACTAGGGACTCTTGTTGGTCTTTAAACTACCTCTTGCCTGTCAGGGAGGCTGAGCAGAGGTGTCTACTAATACATTTTTGCTCTACCTTAGTGCTTGTGTGGGGGAAGGGTATCTGTTAGGTCAGCCGGTTATGGCTGTCTGGGAGTCATCACTCCCCACCCTACCCCCACCGCTGCCTCTGAGGCAGCAATGCTTTAGGAGGGCCGGGGGAAGAGGAGCAGCCTGAACTACAGGAGCAACCTGTTGAGTAGCATGGGGGATGACAGTGAAGGTTGGAGGAAAAAAAGGGGGGAGAGAAAAAGAGAAGCCATGGGTGACATAAGGGGTAGGAGGAGAGAAGAGGAAGCAAAGGAATGGGATTCCCCCTCCCTGAAATTTTTTGTGGGTCTTCACTTGTTATTACTAATAAGAACAACAAATACAAACACCATGAGTGTAAATCTGCCTTAAGGACTTACCAAGACAAATATAGACATGTCCCAATTTCCAAGGACCTCACAATTGAAAGCAAACAATGGAAACAATGGGCAAGAAAGGATACACAGTGATAAGGAGGGAGGAATGTGATTACATTTTTCTGTAGAGTAATACATGAGTTCATCTGAAGTGAAATGCTTCCTGTTTTACATATGGAAATTTCTTCCAAAACTGATGCTGTGCATAAGAGATAGAAACCCCAACACAAATGTGATGGATAAAACAGAGTTTAGATGCAACACCCAATAAGTTTAGATTCATGATCATGCTATTAGAGTTATGCGAGCCCCAACTCCCGCCGAGCCTGCGCTGGCGGGAGGGGGCTGATTTGCCTCCTTGTGAGGCAGGAAGATGAAAGGACACCTGGCAGGGGGCGGAGCCAGCCTATTCAGGCTCGGCTCCTGCCCTCTGCCCCACACAGTTCCTTGGAGTGCTCAGAGCCAGCAGGAGCTCCGAGCACAATCTGTTGCTGGGGAGCTGGGGCCTTTTAGGCTTCTGGCCCAGCACTTCTACTTCGGGCCGCGTTTGTAGCGGCCAGAAGGGTCGGGCTGCGGCAGCGGCCGGGAGGCACGGGCTGCGGCGGCTGCCCAGGCGGAGCCAGCGGCGGAAGGCCGAGCCGCCAGCGGCCTGGAAAGGCGGGCCGAGCCGCTGGCAGCTTGGGGAGGTGGGCCGCGGCAACGGCGGCCTGGAGAGGTGGGCCGAGCCATCGCCGGCATGGTGGCGTGGGCCGCGGCGGCAGCGGCATGGTGGCGTGGGCCGCGGCGGCAGCATGAAGGCGCGGGCCGCGGCATGGAAGCGGGCGCGGCGGCGGCTTGGAGGCACGGGCCGCGGCGGTTTGGAGGCGCGGGCCGCGGCGGTTTGGAGGCGTGGGCTGCGGCGGTTTGAGGCGCGGGCGGCGGCCACAGGAAGATCTGGTGGGGGAGTGTATTCGGGCGGTACTATGAGCGCGGCAGCGGCTTCTTGATGGAGGCGCTGCTCTGCTCGGCCTGGATGAGCACTTCTGTTAAGGGGGAGCTTGATCCTAGCATAGGGGCCTAGTTCTCTGGGGGAAGCCTCAGGTTCTCTCTCCCCCCCCCGCTTTGGGTAGTGTGTGGTAGCAGGGTTAGGCTGCCTCACCCCTGCAGTTTTTATCACCCGCCCTATTTTCTGGCCTTTTCTCTCTTAGGTGCCTATGTTATGCAGTGGAGGCCAGGGGTACAGTAGCTGTTTTAGATTGAGAAGCTGCAGCCATAGTGGGGTGTTAACATTGGTGGCCATTTTAGGGCAAAGTTAGCAGGGGCCATTTTAGGTTCTCCTCTTGTAGCCTTTTTGGGGCAGTGAGGAACGGCGGCCATCTTAGGCTACATAAAAACATAGGAGGGGCCAGAGTTGGATCAGGCCTGGGGCTCATCTAGTTCAGCACTCTGTCACATGTGGTCAAGGAGGCCGGGTGCCATCAGGAGGTTCACCAGTGGGGCTGGGACAATAGAAGCCCTTCCACTTTTGCCCTCCCAAGCACCAAGAATATAGTGCATCACTTGCCCAGACTGAGAGTTCCTAGCTGTGCCTTGTGGCTGGTAGCCACTGATGGACTTCTGCTCCATATGCTTATCTAATTCCCTCTTGAAGTTCTCCATGCTTGGGGCTGCACCACCTCCGGTGCCAGTGAATTCCATGTGTTAATCATTCTTTGGGTGAAGAAGTACTTCCTTTTATATGTTCTAATAGGATTGCTCAGCAAGTCAGGGTGTGTCCATGAGTTTTAGTATTGATAGAAAGGGAGAAATTACTTCTTTTTCAGCTTGCTGTCCCATTCATGATCTTATAAACTTTAAGTAAGAAAGGGGATGCAAGCATTTTAGGCATCTGCCTCTGGAGACCAGTTCTATTAAGAACAGCTGGCTCCAAATAAAAGCTTGGGTACCCTAAATGGTAAGTGGTCTGCTCCTAAGCGGCTGGCCAGGTTTTTACAGCAGGTCAGCAGCCCCTACCAAAGGGTAGTGGGTGATATGAAAGAGCTCCGCCTGGGACCCGCTGAGCTTTTTGCCATTTTGAGTAGGCTATACTCCTTTTAGCAAGCTCGAATAGATACAGTGCTATCGAAGGGGTTATTCCTTCCGAAATATCAAAATGGCTTAACTACTTATTGCAGATGGGCTTATTTATTTTTGAGACTGTAGATCAGGATCTTTATTCAAAATAGCATTTTTGCATCGTGTTATTCAGTGAAAGACAGTATTAATTGCCATCTTCCAATTACAATATTGGGCCCTAAGGCAATATAGAGGTATTTCTGGTGCAGCAGTTTCAGAGTGAGACAAGTACAATCTGGACGGAAAACGGCAGAACCCTAAGGGTTTCCTTCTGTGAAGGAATCTTTGTCAGCAGCACATGCGTGCATTCTGAGTTTGTGAATTAGCTTAGTTTTTGTCATGTGTTAGGATTTGACATGATCATTGCAATATGTCATTTGTGCTTTCTGTTTTTTGTTCTGGCAGGAATACAGTGTAACTTCCAATTTGATGCTGTGATTTGGGATTTGACAGCCAGCACGTCCTCGCATGTCATCGGTCGGTCCTCATGAACATACTTCACAGTTTTAATAGCGCATTTGTCTGTAAGGGGAGGTCCAGTGAGTAGCCACACCCTGCCAGAGTGGTGTTGGTCATGGTGGGTTGTGGATGGTGCTGGCTGGGATACAGTGGCGCTGCCACAGCAACAGTAATGAGGCATGTGGCTTCCGGTGGTTCTGTGGGTGCTGTTCTGCCCAAGCACTTGGCCAGGATTGAACTATTTTCTGGCCTGGCAATCCAGCTTACTCATGTATATATGGTAGTAGGGTTCCCTGAACATAGGTTCCCATTACGGTGAATGAACATATAGCCTGCAGGTAGGTATACACCTGTTTGTACAGGGGCCAGTGCACTTTATTGCGCGCTTGTCCTTGGTTTTTAGGATAGGAACACAGTTTTTATAGGAAATTATAGGTACTGTGCAATCATCAGGATAGGTTGTTTTTTCAAAACAGACACACAAACAAATTAATTAATATAACAATTTTACAGTGACAATACTGATGATTGGCACTTACGTTTCGAAAGCCACTAACTTTTTGTTATGATGGATCTCAGTGGTTAGTAGAACCAGGAAAGATTATATACCAAGAAGTGTTCCAGAATGCCTTATAGGGGCAGTCTCTTGAGTTATAAATATTGAATGCCTGCATAAAGTCCTTCAGGGAACTCCATGGCTGAGAGAATGTTTCCACTGTCTGCCAATCCAGTGGATTTGGAATTGAATCTGAGACGCTCTCTTCTGGTATAGACCTTGGACATGATAATTCTTGGCCTCAAGTTCCTATCCTTCAGGGTGCAGGATTGCCAAACAATCCACAGACTTAAGTCTTGTCTGTCTTTTAGAGACTGAATATGTGGAGTTGCATAGCTGTGGTTTTTTCATGGCATGGAGGTAAACAACGGCACTGGACAATTAACCCCCCTTTAAAAGGGGTGGGCTTCATGTGCACCCAGGAATATCATAAGTCAATTCAATTGATCAGTGTTGACAACAGCCCTTTGATGTTGGGCAGTGCCTTGCAAATCGCAATGACTGAGCAAAATTAAGCATTGCTGTGTAAATGCCTTTGCTACCCAGGAATATCATTATGTAATTTCTTGATTAGGGCAAACATGAGCCTTATGATTATTGGGCAGTGCCTTGCAAAGCAATGACTGTGCAATGCAAACATATTCTACTGCATTCTATGTTGGCTTGCGAAACGGAAGCTCTAAAGGTCTGGAGGCAACCCATTTCCCTGGCTGTGGGAAACGGGTCATTTGGCAAACTGGGTGTTACTGCACTTCCCGTTATGAAGATGGTTACTGCTTTGGCATGCGGATGGATGTCTGATGACCAGGCACCAGGTTGCGGCAGTAGGCCTGGGCTTTGGGCAAGTTTGACATTTCCTGGGCGTGAAGTTTGGAACTCATTCTCTTGGCTCAGTGCTGCTTCCACTACAGTTGCCCGGGGCTACGTATTCCCTTGCCCGAGTGGTAGTGTCAGTGGGACCTTGTTAGGTCAGGACATTTTCCAGTCACTGCACTCCTTTTGTGGGGAGGTGCTGTGGATCATGAGCTATGGTGGGTTTTTGCCTAGCATTCAGAGACTGGAATTGCAATGTTTTAAGTTATTAATGAAGTTTGTCCTTCAGGTGCTGCTGGCTGCAGGGCAAGATGAGGAATCAACGTCTGTGGCCACAGCATGGTTCTTTGGGCCTCCCACTGGGCCAAGAGGACTCCCTTGCCAGGAAGGCCCTTATGTTACAGGCTGCAGCAGACCTTTGGAAGATAAGAGCACATGGCCCAGAGTGCAGATAGTCTGGCCAGCTATTCTGCTTCGCCGTGAAGGACAAGGCCCTTGTGATTAAGCGGAAGCTGGCCTTGTGATGATAGGAGCTAGGTGGCCTGGCGTGCACGTGGTCTGGTGGCCATGCTGCATCATCATGAAGGACAAGGCCCTTGTGATAAAGTGGAGACTGGCCTTGCGATGATAAGAGCAAGGTGGCCTGGCATGCACATGGTCTGGTGGCCATGCTGCATCATCATGAAGGGCGAGGCCTTGGTACCACAATTGGACCAGTTGCCTGGGGTGCAACCTCATCGGAGGGGCCTGTGGCCTGGCGTGCACGTGGTCTGGTGGCCATGCTGCATCGTCATGAAGGGCGAGGCCCTTGTGATAATATGGAGACTGACCTTGTGATGATAGGAGCAAGGTAGTCTGGAGTGCACGTGGTCTGGTGGCCATGCTGCATCGTCATGAAGGGTGAGACCCTTGTGACAAAGTGGAGACTGGCTTTGTGATGATAAGAGCAAGGTAGTCTGGAGTGCACATGGTTTGATGGCCATGCTGCATCATCATGAAGGGCGAGGCCCTTGTGATAAAGAGGAGACTGGCCTTGTGATGATAAGAGCAAGGTGGCATTGAGTGCACATGGTCTGGTGGCCATGCTGCATCGTCATGAAGGGCGAGGCCCCTGTGATAAAGTGAAGACTGGCCTTGTGATGATAAGAGCAAGGTGTCATGGAGTGCACATGGTCTGGTGGCTATGCTGCATTGCATGAAGGGCGAGGCCCTGATGTCACAACTGGACCGGTTGCCTGGGGTGCAGCCTCATCTTGATGGGCCGGTGGCTCAGAGTGCACATGGTCTGGTGGCTATTCTGCCCCATCATGAAGGGCAAGGCCCTGGTGCTACAAGTGAACCGGTTGCCTGGGGGCAACCTCACCATGGCATAGATGGCCCGGAGTGCACATGGTCTGGTGGCTATGCTGCATCATCTGTAAGGGTATTGGCCCTGGCTTACAGGCAGAGGCTGACCTTGCGATGATAAGAGTAAGGTGGCCCGGAGTATGGATAGTCTTAGACTATTCTGCCCTGCCAGGTTGACACAATTTTGGGGAACCCACTAGATGTTAAGGCAGCCAGTTGCCTAGGGTGCAGCTGGTCTTGTCTGCAATAGCGCTGTGCCAGGTGTGGCATGGCCTGGGGTTTTCTAGGTCCTTGTGCTGGATGAGATTAGGCGCCACTTGGCAGCTTTAAATTGCCATGGAAGGAGGTTTGGACCTCTTCTTGTTGCACCCTGATATACGGGTCGGGTTAATGGACCTGTATAGGGAAGACAAGGTGCACCTCCTTAACAAGGGCAACGCTATATTTCTGGCAGATTTGAGGCGAGGGTGCTGTTGGCACTGGATCGCTTGGTGGGGGCGAAGGCCTAAGCAGAGGCTTGGCCTTTGCTATGGCGGGGTAGCGCGATCAGGAAGTTGAAATCGGTGAGCACCTGGGCATTGTTATAAAGGAATTAAAGGGTCCTCCATGAACGGCTTTCGGGCCTTTGCGGCTCAAGGCCGGGAAGGGGTGATCTTCCTTAGAACAATCTGGCCCAGCCTATCTTAGCAGGCCTTTGCGGCTTCTGGGGTGGTGGGCCAGGGGGTTCTCTGAAACATGCCAAACCGCTGGTCGAGAGCCACATTGGGTGGCTCAAGATTGGGGAAGGTGCATCGCCCAGAAGGTGATGAAGGTGGTCAGGAGTTTGACACCTGTCATATTCCTCAGTACATTTTAGCAGCCCCTCGCCAGTTGTTTGATTATAAATAATTAATAAAGTGGCCCTTGTTAAATCCATATTGGTGTCCGTCTCTTCATTCCGATTGTGGGGGCAATTCATTTCTACTACAGTCATTCTGCACAGATTTGGACATAGTGAATATTTCTCACATTTTGTAAAATAGTTGATGTTATTCCCCAGGGTATCCTTAGACAGCAGGTGTAGGAATGTACCCTTCTATATACTCAGCAAGATGCCAGAATTGCTATAGTTCCATACAAACAAGCATGCTGAATTCCACATGTACCTAGTTAATGAGATACCACAGGTATTTAAAACACTGGAGAATATCATATCACATCTTTTCATGGTAGACCAAAGCTATGCCACTTCTTTTTAAATGGATAATACTATCCCAGAGTGGGGCTGGGTCATACCAGTATTTCAAGAATTCATTAAAAATGTCTCATGCTTACAATTGTCTGGGCCCCAGACTAGCTGGAAGTAGGGCCTGATAAAGGTTTCAGCAGTTGGAGGAAGATGGCTGTCTTTGGACAATAGGGTACAGCATGGGTCCTATCCCATCTAGGCTTCCCCAGCCCATAAGTATTTATGGAACTGCACTCTTTCCTTTCCTTTTCAGAGTTCCTCTGATCATTAGATCTTGAACAATGACTAAAAGAGTACTCCATTAGTTTCTGAAGGAAAATATGATAAGACAGGAATTTAGCAACCAATAAGGTTATATTCACGTTCCTGGGATCCCAGATCACTGCAGATGGTGACTGCAGCCATGAAATTAAAAGACGCCTGCTCCTTGGGAGGAAAGCGATGGCAAACCTAAACAGCATGATAAAAAGCAGAGACATCACCCTGCCAACAAAAGTCCGCATGGTCAAAGCAATGGTATTCCCCGTAGTAAGGTATGGCTGCGAGAGTTGGACTATAAGGAAGGCCGAGCACCGAATAATAGATTCTTTTGAACTATGGTGCTGGAGAAGACTCTTGAGAGTCCCTTGGACTGCAAATCAGTCAGTCCTCAAAGAAATCAACCCTGACTGTTCCCTGGAAGGCCAGATCCTGAAGTTGAAGCTCAAATACTTTGGCCACCAAATGAGAAGGGAGCATTCGCTGGAGAAGACCCTGATGCTGGGAAAGATTGAAGGTCAAAGAAGAAGGGGACGGCAAAGGAGGAGATGGCTAGACAGTGTCATCGATGCAACAAACATGAAATTGAGCAAACTTTAGCGGACAGCGGAAGACAGGAGGGCCTGGCGTGGTCTGGTCCATGGGGTCATGAAGAGTCGGACTCGACTGTGCGACTGAACAACAATAACAAGGTTATATTCAGATCGCTGTCTAGCATCAGACAGAAAATAACATCCTTTTGAGTCTTATTGAATGATAAATGAGATAAAGGAGGTAAAATCTATCAATTCCTAAAAACAGTATAAAAGGAACAATTCATAATTTTATGAGATAAAGTATCAATTATACAAAAGAAACAATATAAAATACAGGTCCATGGAGCTAAAAAAAGAATACTCTAGAGACCAGTGGAAGTTTCTGTTGCAAGCAGCCAAAGGTTAAAAAAAACTCCCAGCCAATTTTCTGGCGTATCATTACTAGCAAGCTGTCAAATAATTTGCCACCCTTGTGTTTTTCTGTCTCTCCAGGGACCAGTCAGGGTTGATTTCTTTTAGGATTGAATGATTTGATCTCCTTGCAGTCAAAGGGACTCTCAAGAGTCTTCTCCAGCACAATAGTTCAAAAGAATCTATTCTTTGATGCTCGGCCTTCCTTATGTCTTTCTGTGTTTCTGATGATTTCTATCAGATCAATACTTTACCAGATCCAGATACCTTCCAAGTTGGCCTCCAGTTTCGGAACAAGAAGTTAAATCTCATATACATCATCTCAAAAACAGCAAAGCCCCCAGCTTGGATGGTATTCTCCCAGAGCTATTGAAGGAAAATGCTGATTGCTGGGCTCCCTTTCTTCCATCACTTATTACATATATTGATGTGTTTGGTCATATTCCCAAAAGCTGGGACACAGCATTGGTGGTTCCCTTTTTTCAGAAAGGCAGGAAAGACGACCCTTTCAACTACAGGCCCATCAGCCTATTAAGCATTGTTAGCAAACTTTATGCTAGGCATCTTCTTGATAAATTTTTATCCTGGCTGGATCAGGAGGATATCATTGCAATAGAGCAAGCAGCTTTAGGGAGGGCAGGTCTACTTCAAATCACCACCTAGTTCTCCAGCATCTTATTGAAAAGTATCACTCTAAAAGGACATCTTCATTGTATGCAGCCTTCATGGATTTGAAGGCTTCATTCAACTCTATTTCTCAAGTCAAACTATGGGATAAACTGGAGGCATCTTCCATAGATAAAAGGCTCTCTTTCCTAATTCACTCTCTCCATGTCCACAGCTCCCTTAGAGTCAAATGTAGTAAATCGGTCATTTCACAGAAACAAATAATACTTTAAAGGGAGTCAGACAGAGTTGCCTGCTTGCACCTCTGCTTTTCACTTTTACATAAATGACATGGTAAGCATTTTCAAAGTAACAGATCATCACCCCCCAAAATTGTCTCATTGATACATTCCAATTCTACTGTATGCAGATGATGTTGTTATCCTTTCCAGGACCCCTACAGTGCTAAGAAGTCTTGTCCTCTACTGCAATACTCAACAGCTTCTGATTAACCATCATAAAACTAAGGTCATGTCCTTTGGCGAACGTCCTAAACAAAGAATCTGGTCTATAAAGGGGCAGAGGCTAGAACAAGTCAACTCTTTCAGATATTTAGGAATGTTTGTGCAGGCTGCTGGCTCTAGAGCATTCCATAGTGATTATGTTGCAGCCAAGAGAGGAAGGTCAGCTCCTAATATCATTAAATTTCTCCAGCTGCCCTTAAGCTCTTTCAAGCAAAGTCACTCTCTCAGTTATTATATGGGACATTTCTAGGTTCTCCCATTTCATGTTTTACTCCTCTTGAATGGGTGCAAGCAAAGTTTCTGAGAGCAGTCTTGCAAGTTCCCAGATGTATCTCAAATTCTACAATCTGTCTGGAGACAGGGTCGCTAAAGGTATCTGCCAGAATTTCACTGACTTCGCTTTTTGTGGCTTAAGATAAACTCTAACCTTCATGGCTACCTCCCGCTTATCTTACAGGATGGCTTTCAATCCAGCTGGTTCAAGGCTATCCAAGTGAAAATCACTCAACTTGGATTTTCCTCTTCAGTTCTCCTTCAGATGGGTGGAGATATAGCCAGACAAGTTTTGAGGCAGAGAGTCGAAGTTATTGAATACCAGTCCAACACTGCAAGATCTCCTCACTATATTGCAGCACCTGATAGATGCTACCTCTGTACTCCGGCTACTTATTTATGCACTCTGGAAAATAATAACCAAAGAACTCGGTTTCCCAGCCATTGGCACTCAGGCCGTTCGGCTGGGGGGCCGCCTTTGCCTCCCAGTGAGGAGAGGAGGCAGCATTGATGCGGCATTCCCACATCCGGGGCTAAGGGGGTGGAACCTGAGCTTATTTAGGCGACTCATGGCTCCAGCCCTCAGTCCTTGCCCAGCGCTCAAATAGAAAGGAGCTCTGCGAGCTCTGTCCCTGTGCCGTTAGTTTTGGTTTCGGCCAGGGGAAGGCGTAGATCGAGTGGCGTTGGAGCAGGGAGGGCAAACAGCTCCGAGGCGGAGCAGTGCGCGCGGCAGCAAACAGTGAAGGCTGAGGCTGCTTCCTTGAGATGAGCGGCGGCACCTCTTTCTTTGTCAGCAGTGTTCATTGTTTGGCCTCGTTGGAGCGGGGTTGTTAGTCCTAGGGGCCTGGTTGGTGAGGCCGGCCCATGGGCTGCATATCTTGGGCAGTCCTTGAATTGGGATAGGGGGCTGGGTTCCCTTCGGCAATTGCGCCCCCTTTTTCCTTGGTTTCCTAGTTGGAGAAGCTGCCCATTTTTTGCCACTGTTTAATTTCAATTATCCCCCATATCTTCACTAGCTCGGTCGTTACCAAAGTGCCCCTGACTGTTGGGAGTGATGGGGTTTGACAAGTGGTTAGTTGGGTACTTTTACCTGGTCACTGGGCTGCTCAGCAGTTGCTTGGCACTCCACAGATAGTCGGTTGGCTGGCAGCCATTTTGTGGGGTTGGTGGCCATTTTAGGTCTTTGATCACCGAGTGCACAGCAGCCATTTTGTAGTTTGGCAGCTATTTGTAAGATAGGCAGCCATTTTGTGGGCTTGGGTGCCCCCCTTTTCTTCTTTCCCTCCCAGGTTTGGTGTACTGGTTAAGTGCACAGACTCCTTTTTAGCTGGGTGGATCTCCTATCTGACAACAGGTTTTTTTGGGGGAAGAGTGAGGAATTTATTTATTTATTTATTTATTTAGATGCTCTGATACCCTTGGTTAAGGGTGGGGGTATAACTCAGTTTTCTTCCTCTTTGCCTTCTTAATTATGGCACCTAAAAAAGGCACTGGTCACTCCAAAGGTAAGCAACCTGCTCCTAAGGCTCCTCCAAAGAGGCCAGCCTCCACCCTCCCTTCTTCAGATGAGGAGGAGGTTCAGCAGGCCATATTGGCTTGCCTGAAGGCAGTAGAGCAGGCTTCTGGGTTGGCTGCCCCCCGTCCCCCTTTACTTCCTGAGCAGGTTGGGCGGAAAGAAACTCATGTGTCAGCTAGCAAACGTTTCCAGGCTGAGGTGTTGACCCGTCTTTCATTGAGGGTAGGATTTCTGCAGGTGCTGGGTCCGGTACAGGAGATGTGGGCCGACAGGACGATGCTCAGGTGGGCCCTCCTGGAGAGTGGCCTTCTTCAGGAACAGAGGTGCCTAGCTTGCCGGCTGCTCCAGTGAACATCGCAGTGGGTAAGTCAGCTTCGGGTTCTCCTCCAGGGGCGGCATGGCCCTGGGGGCATTGTGGGGCCCCGCTCGCCCCAGGTCCAGGTTCCGCTCCTGCTTTACATGATCAGGGCATGGGACCGCAGTGGGGTGCACAGCCAGTTCATTTGCCTATGCAGTGGCATGGTATGGTTTGCCCCTAGCAGGACCTGGCCAGTGTTTGGGTTCCCCGTCTTATGGGGTTGCATCCTATGCTGCCACGCCTGCTTCTGAGTTACCTTTTGAAGATGTGGCTCTGCCATTAGGTGATCATTTGTTGCCGGCCACCAGAGAGAAGATTTATAGAGGGGAATATGTTGATTTCTTTTCCCTTCTTTTTCAAGAGTTGGAAAAGAAAGACAAAAATGACCTGGATGATAAGGACAAAGAAAAGCTTCGAAAAATGAGAGCAGATTGGACTTGGACTAATTGGGTGGCTGGTTTTGTGGTTTATGCAGGGGTGCTGGCAAGGGCGCAGCCTTGGTGAGCTGCAGCTTTATTTTAGTATTTCGACATTATCTACAAAGGGTATACAGGTTTCACTGGACTGGCATGGCTCCAGTATGATGAGGAATTCCACATGCGGGCAGCCCTGAACCCTTCACTGCGGTGGGACCAGATACACCCACACCTGTGGTTACAGATCATGTCCCCGGCTCGTCCTAATGTGGGTGACCGGTCGCACAGTGGAAACTTAGTGCAGCGCCTGCCTGTGTCATCTACCACCCGCGGTGCCACGGGTCAGGCGGTTCAACCCGCCAGCTATGTTGGGAGCTTGGGTCACAAGGTGTTTGCAGCCAGAAGGCCTACCAATATAGGCATGAGTGCCCACTGTGCAGTGGACCGCACCCTTTCTCAGCTTGCTTCCAGGGTAAATCCCGCAGGGGCCGTAAGCGATTCGAACCAGGGAGTTCTGGAGCAGCTGCTGGTAATGGGCCGCAGTCCCATAAAACTGAAAGTGCTTGAGGATTGGTTACGCCTATACCCCAGGTGGGAGGATAGTTTCTATCTGTTAAATGGTTTTTGGTTTGGTTTTCGTATTCCCTGCCAGGGCCCTAGGGTCTCTTTTATTGCACCTAATTTGGCATCCATCAAGGGTTTGGAGCACATAGTTAGGCGCAAGATTGAGAAGGAGAGGGCGGAAGGAAGGGTACTGGGCCCGTTTCCTTATCCGCCAGTGGTGAACTTGAGGGTTTCCCCATTGGGCATTGTCCCAAAAAAGGCCCCTGGTGAGTATCGGTTGATACACCATCTGTCCTATCCCCATGGGGCGTCGGTTAACGATGCCATTCCAGAGTTTTTATGCTCTGTGCGGTACATTTCATAAGAACATAAGAACATAAGAACATAAGAGAAGCCAATGTTGAATCAGGCCAATGGCCCATCCAGTCCAACACTCTGTCACACAGCGGCCAAAATATACCAGGTGCCATCAGGAGGTCCAGCAGTGGGGCCAGGGCACCAGAAGCCCTCCCACTGCTGCCCCCTCCAGCACCAAGAATAGAGTGCATCACCTGCCCCAGACTGAGAGTTCTCATTCTATACCCTGTGGCTAATAGCCACTGGTGGACTTCTGCTCCATATGTTTATCTAATTTCCTCTTGAAACTGTCCATGCTTGCAGCTGCCACGACCTCCTGTGGCAGTGAATTCCATATGTTAATCACTCTTTGGGTGAAGAAGTATTTCCTTTTATCTGTTCTAACCCGACTGCTCAGCAATTTCATAGAGTGCCCACGAGTTCTTGTATTGTGAGAAAGGGAGAAAAGTACTTCTTTCTCAACCTGCTCAATCCCATTCATAATCTTATAAACCTCGATCACGTCACCCCTCAGCCGTCGTTTCTCCAAGCTAAAGAGCCCCAAGCATTTTAACCTTTCTTCATAGGGAAGGTGTTCCAACCCTTTTATCATTCTAGTTGCCCTTCTCTGCACTTTTTCCAATGCTATAATATCCTTTTTGAGATGTGGTGACCAGAACTGTACACAGTATTCCAAATGAGGTCGCACCAATGATTTATACAGGGGCATGATGATACTGGCTGATTTGTTATCAATTCCCTTCCTAATAATCCCCAGCATAGCGTTGGCCTTCTTTATTGCAGCTACACATTGTGTAGACATTTTCAGCGAGTTATCCACTACGACTCCAAGATCTCTCTCTTGGTCAGTCTCTGCCAGATCAGACCCCATCAACGTGTATTTATATTTAGGATTTTTGGCTCCAATGTGCATCACTTTGCACTTGGCCACATTGAACCCCATTTGCCACGTTGACGCCCACTCACCCATCCTCAACAGATCCCTTTGGAGTGCCTCACAATCCTCCCTGGTTTTCACCACCCTGAACAACTTCGTGTCATCTGCAAATTTAGCCACATCACTGCTTACTCCCAATTCCAAATCGTTAATAAACAAGTTAAAAAGCATGGGACCGAGTACTGATCCCTGTGGTACCCCACTGCTTACCACCCTCCACTGAGAGAGTTTCCCATTTATACTCACTCTCTGTTTCCTATTTATAAGCCAGTTTTTGATCCACAAGAGGACTTGTCCTTTTATCCCATGACTATTGAGCTTACTTAGGAGCCTTTGATGAGGAACTGTATCAAAAGCTTTCCGGAAGTCAAGGTAAATAATATCTATTGGGTCCCCCTTGTCCACATGTTTGTTCACTCCCTCAAAAAACACTAACAGGTTAGTGAGACAAGATCTTCCCTTACAGAACCCATGCTGAGTCTGCCTCAATAGTTTTTGTTCATCAATGTGCCTACTAATTCTTTCCTTAATAACAGCTTCCACCAA
Source organism: Gekko gecko (assembly GCA_029375565.1). NCBI lineage: Eukaryota > Metazoa > Chordata > Lepidosauria > Squamata > Gekkonidae > Gekko > Gekko gecko. The sequence goes on along the minus strand of JAPDNY010000005.1, from coordinate 71,406,318 downwards.
CTTACCCGGTATCGATGTCAGACTGACTGGCCTGTAATTTCCTGGATCTCCCCTGGAGCCCTTTTTAAAGATGGGAGTGACATTAGCTACCTTCCAGTCATCAGGAATGGAGGCAGATTTTAAAGAAAGATTACATATTTTTGTCAGGAGATCCACAAGTTCACATTTGAGTTCTTTCAGAACTCTCGGATGAATGCCATCCGGGCCTGGTGATTTATTAGTTTTTAAATTGTCCATCAGTCGGAGGACTTCCTCTCTTGTCACCGCAATCTGATTCAGGTCTTTCAAACCCCCTCCCGAAATCAGTGCTTCTGGAGTGGGCAAACACTTCTCCTCTTCCACAGTGAAGACAGAGGCAAAAAATGCATTCAGCTTCTCAGCCATTTCCCTATCATCCTTCACTACTCCTTTTACCCCTTGGTCATCCAAGGGCCCCACTGCCTCCCTGGCTGGCTTCCTACTTCTAATGTATTTGAAGAAAGTTTTATTGTTGGTCTTTATGTTTTTTGCGATATGCTCCTCATATTCCCTTTTTGCTTGCCTGATCACAGACTTGCATTTTATTTGCCATAGTCTGTGTTCCCTTTTATCAACCTCACTAAGACTAGCTTTCCACCGCTTAAAGGAATCCTTCTTACCTTTTACAGCTTCCATTACTTTATTTGTTAACCATGCAGGCTTTTTTCTATACCTATTTGTACCTTTCCTAACCTGCGGTATATATTTTTTCTGAGCTTCTAGGATTGTCTTTTTAAATAGTCTCCAAGCTTCCCCAATGGTTTTGACCTTCTCCACTCTTCCTTTCAATTTCTTCCTCACATGTCCCCTCATACCAGAGAAGTTACCCCTTTTAAAGTTAAAAGTGGTTGCGTCAGTCTTTTTGGGCAACTCCCTATCTGTACAAATGTTAAACTCAATGACATTATGGTCACTGTTTCCAAGTGGTGCAGTCACTTTTACATCTCTCACCAGGTCTTGGGTGTTACTTAGGACCAAATCCAGGATCGCCTCTCCCCTGGTAGGATCTGTGACCATCTGTTCCACAGCACAGTCATTGAGAGTGTCTAAGAACGCAATCTCTTTTTCCCGACTAGAACTCATATTGACCCAATCAATGTGTGGGTAGTTAAAGTCGCCTATTATAACACAGTTATTTCGTCTAGCCGCTATCTTTAATTCATTCATCATTTTATAATCCTCCTCTATCTTTTGATCTGGTGGGCGATAACAAACTCCCACTGTTAAGCCTCCTTTTGGACCCACTATTTCAACCCATAGCATTTCCAGAAGGGAATCCAATTCTCTTACCCTCTCAATCTCCTTTGACCATGCGGTCAGGGTGGTCCGCCGCTGTGGGATAGGGGCTGAAATGGCCAAATGCGACATAAAATCAGTGTTTTGGCTCCTTCCGGTTCACCCTAGTGACTTCGAGCTATTGGGGTTTTCCTTTGAAGGACAGTTCTACATGGACTAGGCGTTGCCTATGGGCTGCTCTGTTTTGTGTGCAGCATTTGAACGTTTTAGCACATTTTTGGAATGGGCCCTTTGTTGCCGCTCAGGGATTACCACAGTGGTTCAATATTTGGATGATTTTTTATTTGTAGCATCTGTGAGCTCCAGCCAATGTTGGGTATTATTGCAGAACTTTTTGGAGCTGACTGAGGAGCTGGGTGTTCCTTTGGCTCATGAAAAGACTGAAGGTCCTTCGCAGGTCTTGACCTTTTTGGGCATCGAGTTGGATACCCTGGCTCAGGCTTCTCAGTTGCTTCCAATTAGGGTCGCCGAGTTGTGGGAGAGATTAGCCACTTTCTTGGTGCGCAGGAAGGCCACGCTTCGTGAGTTTCAGCAGCTAGTGGGGCACCTCAACTTTGCCTGCAAGGTGGTTGCCCCGGGCGGGCTTTCTTGCGCAGGTTGTGTGACGCTTTGAAGGGTCTTCAGTTGCCACACCATAGGGCTAGGATTACAGCTGGTATGAAGGCTGACCTCAGAGTGTGGCTGGAGTTCCTCGACTCTTTTAATGGAGTCCCTTTTTGGAGGACTGAGCTACAGTTGGGGGCCGGCCTCCAGATTTGTTCTGATGCGTCGGGGTCCCTGGGTTTTGGTGTCTATTTTCAAGGGCATTGGTTTGCCGAGGAATGGCCAGTGGAGTGGGTGCAAGATGGTATTTCCAGGGACCTCACCTTTCTGGAATTTTTTTCCATTCTGGTGATGGTTTGGTTGTGGGGAGAGACACACTGGCTAATCACACAGTACATTTTTGGTGTGATAATTTGGCTGTTGTCCAGATCATCAACTCCCTCACGTCCAGATCGCCTCAAGTAATGGCCTTGGTGTGAGCATTCACACTCCGCTGCCTTCGTCTCAATATTCTGTTTTTTGCCCGACAATGGGGTGGCTGATGATCTCTCTCACAAACAGATGGGGAGGTTTCGTCAGCTGGCCCCGGAAGCCAACCTGCATCTGGCGCGCATGCCAATGGAGCTGTGGCAGGTTGGAAGGCAGAAGTGAACAGGGCAATTGGACTGGCTGTTGCGCCAGGAACGAAGCAGGCGTATGACCGTGTGATCTGCCAGTTTTCCAAATTTAGGAAGGAGGTAGGGTATCCTGACCTATGGCCAGTACCAGTGGATAATTTGCTACATTCTGTGTAGTTTCCCGAGGTAAGGGGATGACGGTTAGCTCAATAAAGGGATTGCTGTTGGCCATTGCCTTTGCTAGCAAAGCGAAAGGGCTATCGGATGTCATAGGTGATTTTAGGATTCGCAGGATGCTGGAAGGGTGGTTACGGGAAGCGGGCACCCACCAGGATGACAGGCAGCCTATTTCCCCTGTTGTGCTAAGAGGTTTAAATGCCGTTTGGGGGGACATTTGTACATCGGAGTATGAGGCCTGCCTTTTTCATGTGGCTTCGCTAATTGCCTTTTTTGGTGCGTTCCACATTGGTGAACTTGTTGTGCAATCAAAGTTAGATAGGTCTGGCCATGCTTTTGAGGTACGGGATGTTCGTTTGTATGGAGATCGGGTTAATCTCACCTTGAGGCAGTCTAAAACAGATCAATGTGGACGAGGTACGGTTGTCTCCATCAGTGTGTGCGCAGAGAAGGAGTTGTGTCCAGTGTCCGCATTGGCGGCTTATTTGGCGGTTCGAGGGTTAGAGGCTGGTATCTTGTTTCGGATGAAACAAGGGATGAAAGCCCTTTAACGAGGCACCAATTTTGGTCCGTTACTTCTATGGCCTTGGCTAGGATAGGTTTAGCAGGGGTTCAATTTTGCACCCATTCTTTTAGGATTGGGGCAGTGTCCATGACGGTGGCTATGGGATATCAGCCTAGGGATATACAGCAGGTGGAGGTCCTCGGCTTATAAGGCCTATGTTTGCCCTGTGGCAGGTTTGTAATTGTATTCTGATGTTTTAGTTTGGTTCTGCTTTTCATTGTTCTCTTGTTGCAGGTCCTGTTGGCTGGCTGGAATGGAAGAGGGTCCTCATCTGCGGGCATAGTTATGTTTTTTGGGCCGCACATTGAGCGAAGAGGTCGTCCATTGGCTCTCAGTTGGGGCTCAGCCAACGGGCCTTGGTTGAATGGCTGGGTCGCCGTGGTTTGTGGTGGCCTGGCTTGTTGCACTTGTTGTTTGAGGAGAGGGTTGGTTCTCCTCCTCATATTTTGGTTCTTCATTTAGGGGGCAATGATTTGGGCTTTATGAAAGGAAAAGCCTTGATTATTCAGGCTCAAATTGATTTTCGTGAAATTAAGCAGCGATGGCCTGAAACCTTAATTGTATGGTCAGCTATGACGCCACGGTTGGTTTGGCGTGGGACCTGCAACCCGTTGGCCATTGATAAAGCTCATCAAAAAGCCAACCAGGAAATCCAAATTGCTCTCGAAAAGAGCCTTGGTCGGATTTTGCCTCACCTGAGCATACATGTGGGCGATGGGAGCTTGTATAGAAGTGATGGTGTGCATCTGTCAGAGGCTGGGATGGAACTCTTTTTGAAGAACTTATGGCAAGGGCTTTGTGATGCATTAGCATCTTTAGTGGGTGTAAAGGCCTAAGCTTAGGCTTGACCTTTTCAGTGGCAGGAATTCGTTCCATACAGATTGTGGCATGGTGAGCACCGGGTATAACCCCTTTTGGGGGCATAGGGGTCTTGCCAGTACAGTCCTTGGGCCATGCGACCCGGGATGGGGAAAGCGGATCGCCTATGGCATTGCAGTGATTTGCCTCCCTTTGAGCCTTGCGGCTTGGGGGTGGTTTCCTGGCAATTGGCCGATTACCAGGCTGACCGGACGTGAGCCATAGGTACTTGGCTGTCGTCTGGGTGGGGTGGCTTGCCCTAGTATAATGGCAAGGGAGGGGTCTTCAGACCCCTGGCCTCGGCCATGCTGCAATTTGTCTGCCCGTGTCATTGGTTATTGTTCAGTTTAATAAAAGTGGCCCATTAATACTCAATTGTTTTCTGTCTCCTTATTCCGGCTTGGGGGGCAACTCAGTTTCCCAGCCGTCGGCACTCGGGCCGTTCGGCTGGGGGGCCGCCTTTGCCTCCCAGAGAGGAGAGGAGGCAGCATTGATGCGGCATTCCCGCATCCGGGGCTAAGGGAGTGGAGCCTGAGCTTATTTAGGCAACCCGTGGCTCCAGCCCTCAGTCCTTGCCCTGTGCTCGGCCCACCCTCCCATCCTTTAGGCAGTGCAGGTTTTTGCTGGTTGCCCTGTTGGGGGCCAGGTAGGAATTTTTCGCCTCCTCTCTGATTGGCTTTGGGGAGGAGGAGTTTTTGCCTACCTTGTACTGCTGTTTGGTGGAAATTGGTTTGGTGTGACCGAGTTAATTAGGTTGTCACTTTTAGTTGGCAGGAATTCGTTCCATACAGATTGTGGCATGGTGAGCACCGGGTATAACCCCTTTTGGGGGCATAGGGGTCTTGCCAGTACAGTCCTTGGGCCATGCGACCCGGGATGGGGAAAGCAGATCGCATACGACATTGCAGGGATTTGCCTCCCTTTGAGCCTTGCGGCTTGGGGGCGGTTTCCCGGCAATTGGCCGATTACCAAGCTGACCAGACGTGAGCCATAGGTACTTGGCTGTCATCTGGGGTGGGGTGGCTTGCCCTAGTATAATGGTGAGGGAGGGGTCTTCAGACCCCTGCCCGCAGCCATGCTGCAATCTGTCTGCCCGTGCCATTGGTTATTGTTCAGTTTAATAAAAGTGGCCCATTAATACTCAATTGTTGTCTGTCTCCTTATTCTGGCTTGGAGGGCAAGAGCCTTCATTCTTCTACAATGGGATTCATTCTCTCTATATTTTCCCATTAGTCCAATGATCTACAAATACTTCTGACTCAGCTAGCATTAATTTGCTTCTGTCTGACGTGTATACTGAGACAACTCAGCAAGTAGCCAAGTTTTGCTCTCAAGAGATTAAACTTCATTCTATTCAGATCTTGCCAGGCAATGAAGATGGAAATACTGATTGTAACATCTAGTACTTTAATACAGACTTATTTTATCGGGGATTGGGCAGCCTTTCTTCTACATCTGCTGTTAGTTATATATGTTAGAAGACAAACATTGGCCTGATATATAAACATATAAAGAGAATTTATACTTTGTTATTAGCTATGAAAATGCAGGATGAAGTAAAGGAATCAATGATTAAGTGGGCACAAAATTTAGGCCACAATATACAAATGGAGGAATGGTCTAGGGTGTAGAAGGTAAATATAAAATGTACAAAAGCTGTTTCATACAAAGAAAAAAATATATATATATATATATATATATATATATATATATATATATATATATATATATAAATAAATATAAATGTTTTATAGATGGTATATGACTCATGAAAATCTAGCTAAATGGTACCCTAATATGTCAAGTTTATGTTGGAAATGTAAAAACAAAACTGGTTCTTTTTACCATATGTTGTGGTCTTGTAAGATAGCAAAAACATATTGGATATGGATACATGAAATATTGCAAAAATATTAGATACAAACATACCATTTAATCCTGAATTGTTTTTATTAAAGATTATTCTACAAAAGTTTTACAAAACAGTATATTTATATGATTGTACATTTTGGGATGTCTGCTATGCAAAATACTGGAAAAAAGAAGAAACACCTATGAAAGAAGAAATAATATGCAAATTGCTCGAAGCAGCAGAAATGGATAAACTAATCTTACAGCTACAAGGAAAAACAGACGAAACTTTTGAAAATAACTGGTCGAGACTTTATAGATGGATTGAGGACTATACTCAGAAATCATGAAAATTGCTTAATAAGTAAATGCTATCTTTTAAAATTGACTGTACAATTAGGTATAGGTGTATAAGATAAGATTCAATTCTATTTCTTATGTTAACCAGGGACAAAGTATGAGCTCCACTATTGTAGTAGTAGTTGTTGTTATTTGTTGTCTTTGTTCTCTTATTCCTTGCAGTATCTTTTTTTTTCTTTCTTTCTGAAAAATAAAAAGTATGTCCTAGCTTTGGCTGAATCATAATTGATTTTTTTTTTTTAAAGTACTGTACCATGATATCCCTTGACTTGACTGGACTAGGATGTTTTACTTTAATATTGTAAATTAGTGTTCACATTGCCAGGTACTAGTGACAAGATTTGTTATATCTCATATACTGGTTGTTTTTATAGTTTATTTTATTTTTCTGATTTATACCTCACCCTCCCCAACAAGGAAGGCTCAGGGACTGTTCCAGTAATAGGCTTAATCTTATTCACAAACTTAAGCTGGGGAGACCTAGAAAGGTTTGAAGATAAAAAAAAAGTTACCAAGAAACAAAACTTCCTAACTTGTTCAATATGAAAGTTTGCTACGATCCATTTAGAAAGCGTTAAATTGCTATTTTTGAGAAAACCAGTATTTTAGATTTATTGTGGTTTATTTGCAACTCCTCTTATAAACAGGAATTTGAGAAACACCTCAGAAGTCTCTTCAGACCAAATTTAGTATGAGAAATAAGAACAGAATCATTGGCCTAAAACAGCAACGATAATTCCTTTGAAGCTATTCTGAGGGCATGGAATTCCGCAGATGTGAGACTCAACATCAGATCATTTAAATATAAATTTAAAAGGAGGGGAGCAAGCAAACAGCCTTGTCTAGCCCCCCTGTCTAAACTAAAACTGTCCAGAGCTGCCTCTCCTCACCACATCGAGTCTTTTATCAATTGATAAGTCCTCTAGTTTCTCCCATAGCTTTGTACAGCTGACTGAATCAAATACACTTTTGAGGTCCATAAAAGCCACATACAGCTTCCCCTTTGGCATAGCTGTGTACTTTTCTGCCAAGTGGAGAAGAATTAAGCAGTGGTCAATGGTGGAGAATCCTCTCCTTAAATCAATTTGTTCCAATCCCAAAATATTACTGGGCTCCATCCATTCCATTAACCTTTGATACAGAGGGGAAGAATATGATTTCTCAACAGGTGATAAAAGGCTGATCAGTTGATAATTAGCAGGGTCAAACCTATTATCCTTTTTGAAAACTGGAATGATTATAGAATGCTTCCAAATGGGGAATTTCACCAGTCAAATTTATTTGAGGAAAAACTGGTGCTAATATGCTGTTCCACCAGGAAGGATCTTTCTTAAATAAGTCATTTGGGACCCTATCTGAGCCTGAGCCTTATCAGATCACATATGACAAATCATACTACATAAATCCTTCTCCAGTACAGGAACTGGACTGTTCTGAAATAGGTACTGCAGAGGCAGGCACTTTAATAGACAGTTCCCATTCCTCAAGCACAAAACATGAACACTTCAAGTGCCTGCCTACCAGTCCTAGCTCCACAAATAGCTCTGATTTGGGAAAGGCTAGAAAACGGAAATAGGCTTTGCTGGCCAAAGAAAAGTACAAGCAAATGGTGCACAATTTAGAAGTTTAGATACAACTTATCAATTTGTTTGGAGGCAAGCAGATTCATTACACCTGGGCAGACACTTCAGTACAGGCAATTTGGAAATAGGAGATGAGTGCTGATTAAGACAAGATATCAAGTAACCTTCAGCAACTTAATATAGCTTTTAATTATTTACATGTCAACATCAGAATGTGACTGAGGATTCTGTATGAAATAGGGATCCTTGAACACCCCCCAGTTCCTGCTTGCCAGTCATAAACAGGGAGCTGATTTTTCAGTGATTGGCTCAAATGTCCATCAACCTGGCTGGGGCTGTTCAGCTGATTGCTTTACTGTATCCCTTCTTAATCATTCAGTGCAGTGCACTGTGTGTTCTCACACAGCCTGATTGAGTTCTAGTACTTCCCTGTACTTGATCTGTAACTGCTCTGTTGAGCAAGCAATTGTTTCAAGTAGTCATAAATCATATAAACATAAATAAATTATGTGTTTTAATAAAATCCTCTGTTCATTTAAATAGCCCCTAGTGACATTAATGGCTGCTGATCAGTTTGAATTGGCATTGTCTTTGCAAAAAAAAAAATCAATGCAAACCTTTTTGCCAGGCATTTGCAGCTGTTCAGCATGAGCCAAACAGGCTGAGTGATCAGCTTACATCTAACTGACAGCTTCAGATATGGCATGTTTGACTGTTGAATATGCATCATCATTAGTATGATGTACTTAGTACAACTGCACCCAGGTAGATGTTCTTCAGCATGGTTGATCCACCACTAAATGTCTAAGTTAAAAGATTATGTATAACTATGACTGGGAAAGGACATAGTCATGATGATAACACTTTTTGTGACTCCCCTAAAATAACAAGATATTATTTTCATGGGAGGATCACAGTGACATTTTACTGAATAATTGCTGGTATGGCTAATAGTTTCCTTGATCCTAAAGAGGAGAGGAGCTGAACATTTGACAAACTATCTGTTTGTGTCTGTACTGTTCTCAGCATCTGAAAGTAAGTATTGAAAATCTGAGTTCAAAAGAGCAGTTGATAAATATGCTTAGTAGACACACTACCGATAGCTTTTTTAAAAAGTAATTCTGTGTGTGTTTGATCAAATTAAGACCAAATATAAAGAATGGTTTAGTTATTCTCAATAGCCAAATATTGGAAATAAATTTACAGCACAATCCTGAGGGGAGGGGGCAAAAGCATTCTCGGAGCCAACTTAGAAGAAGAGAAGAGATTGAATTTATACCCCGTCCTTCACTACCCAAAGGAGCAGCTTACAAACTGCTTTCCCATCCCCTCCCCACAACAGACACCCTGTGAGGTAGGTGGGGCTGAGAGAGCTCTGACAGAAACTACTCTTTTTCAAGAACATCTGTGCCAGAACTATGGCTTGCCCAAGGTCATCCAGCAGGTGCAAGTGAAGGAGTGGGGAATCAAACCCGGTTCTCCCAGATTAGAGTCCATGCACTTAACCACTACACCAAATGCTGGCATAAGTTGCATTGGCATAAGTTGTATTAGCATAAGTCCAGTTATGTCAGTGTAACCACCACTTATGACAGCATAGGGCCACTGCAGCACCTTGTTGCTTGTGGACACTGATGGCGGGGTGCTGCAGCCAGCCATTGGTGCAACTGAAACATAGGCCCCTGTGCTGGTGTGGTTGTGGATGGTGTTGGGGGGGGTGGCCCATGTTAGTTGGCTCCCTGAGCCCTGTCACCCTGGGAATGCCCCCCACCAGGAGTGGAAAGTTACACCAATAAAAAACATGGTGTAGTCCATAGATAACCATGGATTGCAAAAATAAAGTCTTCCCCTGCTGCTGTATCCCTGCCTATTAGCCTTGGAGGATGTTGACTTCAGCCTTGGCCAATCCTCTTCCTCCATGTGGTGGCCAAGGCCCCTCTCCAGCACCCAATCATGGCCCCTTCCATCCTACAAAAACTTCTACCAGGACCTTGAACAGCTCAGTAGTTAGGACGCGAGGCATGGGACTCTGTCTTGGAACTCTCTGCTGTGTGGTCTTAGACCAGAGGCATCAAACTCATTTGTTATGAGGGCTGGATCTGACATAAATTTCACTTTGCTAGGCTGGACCGTGTGTGTCATAAAATGCAACATGAGGTACCAGAGATATAAATTTTATAAAGATGATTTCAGATGCCGAATGGCAATAGGCTTAATTGGATTAGGTGTGATATGCAGAAGGGTAGTCAGCTTGGAGATATCATCCCTGGTAATGAAACAGGAAACCTAGGTCTCAGTTTTGTCCAGGAGGATTTAGTCCATGAAGATGCAAAGAAGAAATGGACGTAAGTCTGAAGAAGTGAGAAGTGACTCACAAAAGCTCATATCTTGCCACAAATTTTGCTACTGGACTTTACTCTTTCTACAATTATAAGAAACCACAACATTCAAAAACCAGTGTGGGGACATTTTAACCTTCCAGGACATTCAGTTGCTGACCTAAGAATAGTCATTCTCTTACAAAGAAATTTCAAAGGAAGTTTAGAGAGACTGATGAGTTGCAACTGATAATGAAGCTCAATGCATCCTCCTGGTCTGAACTGAGACCGAGCTCTCTTTTTTCATTACCAATGGCTGCTATTGTTATTTGGCATCTGAAATCACTTCACTCTCCAAGATATGAGAATAAATGGATTCACTAGCTGTATCTGAAGAAGTGAGCAGTGATTCATGAAAGCTCATGCCGGAAGGGCGGGGGGCTGCAGAGCTTCCAGCTGGCTGCATCCTCCCCTCTCTCCTGGTATTCCCTCTGGATAAACTAGAATTGCTCTGAAAATACTGTATGGATTTAAATGTACAGTACAAGGTCTATGATGGAAAGAGTCAGGGGTAAGAAAGGCAGTAAAAAAAACCCCATATAGATCACCACAGAGAAGAGAATCCAAATCAGAAGAAGAGCTGGAGCCAGGACTGCTCTTGCTAGAGGAAATGGTGACAGGAGGAGCTGAACCTGATTCCAGCTTTCAAACAATGATTATGCACATCCTCATGGAAATGAAAAACAAATTTAGCAAAGGAATTGATTAAATAAAAACAGAAGTAGGACAATTTAAAAATAGAACCAATGAACAAGAAAATAGAAGAACTGACATCAGCAATGAAAGAAATGGAGAAGAAAGTGGAAATGACTTTGCAAGCAACAACAAAGACAGCAAACAAAATGAAAGCCGTTAAAGACTTTGAGATGTGGGCAAAGGCATTAAACTAAGAGACCGGAGAGCTAAAATCAGAGGAGTTTCAATTAATTATTCACCAAAGAAGACTTGCATACCTCTTTAATTCTCTGGCTTTCATCTCTGTTGGGACTGGCAGATGTGAATTCAAATGTGATTGCAACATCTTATGTTTGGCTGTGTTGAAGGCAGTTCCATTGGAAGCACCTCCGGACATTCTAGTTGAATTTGTGGCTATCCAGCACAAAAAGTGGCTGTTTCAACTTACCAGAGAAAAAGAGGGTCTGAATTGGGTGATACTATTGTGTTTTTTGTATGCAGATTTGCCTTCACAAATCCTTGCAGCAAGGAGAAGGATGCGGGAGGTGGCAGTAAAACTAAAAAACAATGGTGTTAGGTTTTGCTGGCTGCCTCTAGGTCATATTATCGTTCATCTTGATGGTAAAATTTACATGGCTTTTGATGAGATATCTGGTAAAAAGCTATTAGCTGCATGTGTAAAATCATAAGAGATCAGAAAATACACTGGAATTCAGTCTGTTTAGAAATGGTAATTTGAAAACCCATAAAGACATGAGGTCTCCAGGAACTAATTCAAGGAGCAACTCAAAGATAGAAGTGCTACATTTCATTTATTTAATCATTTTGTAATTATATGAAATGCTTACTATGAATTGTAATTTAGTTTATAATAAAATTGTGCCTTTTAAAAATGGTATATAATCAAAAGGGTTTATAGAACTATGGGGTTAGAAGGCAATTAATTATAATTTCAAACAGTGGGCATAATGAGGAGGGAGGGGGTGTGCCCCCCGTAAGTCCTCTCACAGGAGGTGGGGAGGCAAGTTCCTTCCCACCAAGTTTCTCAACCCTAGGATTAAGAGGCAGCCCCATTTGGTTTTCTTTTTTATGTGAAGCTGGCTTCTCTGAAGAAGAAATTAGATTGGAAGTATGTAATAATAAACAGTAAACAGAAGAATGTCCAAAGTAAGCTATTATGTTGATATATGTATTGTAACCAATGTAAATATGGAAAAAGAACTCAGGAAAGTGAATGGAATTATATTTAATGGGTGTTACAAGATAATAGGACTCGGAATAGGAAGTGATTCTTGGTTAGTAGCTAGGTATAACAGGAGTTAATGGATTAGTTTGAGAACACTTCCTATTAAGTAATAATTTGGGGGGTGAATAATATAATAGATTGATGGAAAATAAGGTCACAGGGTATAGAATGAGAACTCTCAGTCTGGGGCAGGTGATGCACTCTATTCTTGGTGCTGGAGGGGGCAGCAGTGGGAGGGCTTCTGGTGCCCTGGCCCCACTGCTGGACCTCCTGATGGCACCTGGTATATTTTGGCCGCTGTGTGACAGAGTGTTGGACTAGATGGGCCATTGGCCTGATTCAACATTGGCTTCTCTTATGTTCTTATGTTCTTATGTTCTTAAGGTCAACAGTCTGTATTATTGTTCATTACAGAAAATAATAAACTGTGAAATACATACACACACACACACACACACACACACACACACACACATATATATAAAAGCTCATGCCCTGCCACAAATTTTGTTAGTCATTAAGGTGCTACTGGACTCTTGTTTCCTTCCACTAATAAAGATTACAAGCTGTGATATTGGGTTCCTTTTATTTATTTTTCATCTGTTAGAACTGGAAAGGGAATCGCTCCAAGTGAAATATGCTGCTTTCAGACTGGACAAAATCCACTCACTGCTAGTGATGATAAAAAAAGTTTAAAAAGCGGAGGGGGGAGGTAATGTGAAGAAAGACAGCCAATGAGGTAGGAAGAGAGAGAGGGAGACCACGTGTTGAACTGGAACATATGGAACTATAAATGTATCTTTAAATACTTGGCCATCCACTTCCATGGAATCCAATCCAAGTGTTGTAATTCCCAACCAGGGTCTTTTTTTAAAGAAAATCCCAGATAGGCAAAGAGAAACCTGGTTCTTTTTTTTTTTAACTTTTCAGAATGGGCCAAAATAATTCCCCCTAATTTCCATTATTCCAGATGCATTTCTTTTCTGCCCCCACTTCCTTTTCTAGTGTGTGTGGGGGGATGCGTTTAGACACTGCATTTGAACCACTTTTGGCACACTTCAGTAACAGATTTATTTGCACGTTCACACACCCAACATCTGTGCACCATCCCCAGCCATCGCTTTCCAGATCAAACCGTTTTTAAAATGGAGTATTTTGATACCAGGTCCCCAAGTGGTGTTTTCCTAATTCTCCGGTTCTAGTCGCACTTTTTTGACATCTGATCGCTCCTGCAGTGTCGAGCCACTTCTGGGTGCTTCAACCCCCTCCCCTCTGGAAAGCTGCTGTGGAAGTCCGAGGCTTCCACTTTTTGTCCGTCATTTTTTTTATGCCTTGGCGGTGTGCGCAAATGCGGAGCTCTGCTCCTAAGTTGATAAAACCAAAGTTTAAATGGTGCCTAGTTTTAGCATTTAGATGAGATTGGGATCTCACGGAGGCCAGTTTCGGGGTAAAAGTTTAAAGGGAAGTGTGGAAATCGCTGTTCTGTGCGTGTGCAAAAAATTTAGTTCTACAGTTTTCCGCCTATGTGCATGCTCAAACTGAGAGGGAAAAAAACACTGATGCACGCTCCTGCGTGTGGATGGCGGGGAGCAATGTGACTGCACAGCGATTTGGAACAAGGAGGTGAGTGTGATCATTAGTCTCCGGGTTAAAAAAAAAATGCATCAGGACTGGAGCAATTTAAACCACTCATAGCACGCCGTCTGACCGCACCCTGTGTGTGTCTGATCAGGTCTCACAGTAAAAGGCAGAGCAAGCTTGTCAGAATAATCTCTCTCTCCCCCTGCCCCCCTCTCCCTCCCTCCCTCTCCCCCTCTCCCTCTTACTATGCATACACAGGAAAGCTTATACCTGGAATAAAACTTTGTTGAAGGTGCCATAGGACTCCCTCTCCAAACAAGGGAAGACAGGTTAGGCAACACAGACAGGTTAGAGCAGCCCCAGAAGTGGAAGCAGGAGGGAGCTTTTCCCTGTTGAGCAAACGTGCACTTTCTTTTTCCTTCTCCCTTGCTTCCCTAAGGAGGAAGAGAGGCTTTGGCGATGCAGCAGCAGTAATGGCTGGGAAATGAACGCACTTCCTCGTGGGCTGTATACCAGCCCTGCAGGGGCCAGATGCAGCCCATGGGCTGCATGATTGACACTCCTATCTTAGACTGAGGGACAAGGCACTTTGGTGGTGGGTGATGCATAGAGTGGGCACTTTAGCATTTTATAGCAGTTACTTGGCACTGACACCCAAGGAGGAGAGTGAAGACTTTACTCTGTGGCTAACCTGTCCCATTTCAGAACCCTAACAGGTACCTAGGGCCGGTGCCAGGGTTTTTTGCACACTAGGCAAGGCTACCTCCTGACGCCTCCCCCCTGTGCACCCACCAATTTTCAAACATAAATGCATTTTAGGAAGAATGTCTGGAAAGGGGGAGTTATTTCTGTGGACAGTTTAGTTTTAAATAAATTACTAGTTTAGAGATTTAGGGAAGAGTTTAAAATGTAATTTTCTGTAGCACAAAAACATTACAACCTTAATAAGAAGGAACTTTTGTTTTTAAAAAATTAAATGGGCCATTGGCCTGATTCAACATTGGCTTCTCTTATGTTCTTATGCTCTTAAGAATGTTTCCATTTTTTCCTTTCTTACCCTTAAGTAGTGATACTGGCTTAAAAATAAAAGTGATACACAAACTAAAACTCATCTCTGACATCAACTGTCATGGAAATAGGTGGTGAGGAGGAAGGACACAAAGTGTCAAGTTCTCCAGATAGTCAAACACCAGGCTACATAAGTGTCAGAAGTCTTAACCTAGTCAGCAAAACACCATGCCTTGCGGTTCAAGCAAGAATAGCATTTATTATAGAGCTGCAATAGAAAGGTCACTGTAGCAGATACATTGTTCAGAATGACTTGGTTACAGAAAGCAAGCGGTTATACCGAGAAGGGGGTGAATGGGGACCCCCCCTTCTACCAATCAGGGAATAACATGCGACTGGGAATCGAAAGTTACCACGCTAATGAAGTTCCCAACGCCCCCATTATTCTCAGGAAAGCCGGAGCTTTGAAAGCGATAGTAAAGCTCGCAGCTTGACTCCTCAAGGTCAGAATGTTCAGTCTGCGAGAGATAGGGGTTACCAGATGCACATTCCACTCTCACACCCTAGACATAAATCAACACCCCTCGGATTCCAACCTCCCGCCTGTCACGCCACTATGGCACCCATTGCCATCCTCCCCTCCCCTCCATCCATCATGGCAGGGCTACCTGACAATAAGAAGATAGTATTTATTAAAGACCAGTCCTAGAGATGCATGAACCAGTTCTTTGTCAGTGATGCCAGAGAATACATAGCACGGTCAATTATAGCCCATTTGAACTACCCCCCTCCACCTACAAGCCAATGAGTACATTTCGTGCATGCGCTAAACTAGGAAAGAAAAACACCTAGGCCCTGGTCACACTGCAAAGGTAATTGCACTTTGTTCCCACTTTATTTAAATCGGGAACATTTTTCTTCGAATTGGGTTGACTAGATGCAGCCAGACCCACTCTTACAGCACCCACTCGCCTGCTGCTGCGCCGTCCCTCCAGGCGATCCTGCTGGCCACGGGGGAGACTCGGGTGGCTGCTGCTTCTGCCGACACTTTGGGGGGGGGGTGCTGCCACCGCCGCTGCTGCCATTGCCCCATGAAAACAGGCTCCGCCGTGTCTGCCATCTCCGCCATCCTCCTTGCCAGCCCCGTCCAGGCTGCCGGAGCCCCCGCCTCTCGTTCCCGCCTCCAGGGCCGACTTTGTGCATTTCTTTTTGTTTTTTAGAGCTTCCGGTTTGCGCACTTGACTAAACATGCGCTTAATAAACCCATTATTAAATGTTAAATGGATTTATTAAGTGCATGTTTGCTCAAGCACTCAAACCGGAAGCTTTTTTTAAAAAAAAAAAACTGCACAAAGAGCGGTCAGATGGCCCTAATCGCAATCATTGCAAAAGATGGGCTGTCCAGATGGGCGAAATTGCGCATTCAAACCGTAAGTGCCAGGAAAACACCTGATTTTCCAGGGGTCAGGAAAACCTGGCAGCATTGCGCGAGTGAGCCTGCTTCGGGGCGGGAGGCGGATTGGCACGTGTGAATGTGAAACTGACATGCGTGAGGGAACAGCAGCGAACTTTGATCAAACCATCAGTGTGACCAGGCCCCTAGACCAGTATATCTCACACGCCAAAGCAGCATGGGACCCAAGGTCAGGCGAATTGATAAGACACACAGCAGAGACACTAATTTACAGAAACTGGAGACTCTGAGTTCCTCCTGCATTCCAGAACAGTGAAAGTTGTCTCTCTACCCCCCCCCCACTCACAGCTATGGCATGGTTACCTGACACAAAGTGATGGAAATAATGACATTAAAATCCCAGCATGAATTCTGACAACATTTTAAACAATAGTTTAAATTCTGCCTTGAAGAGCTTGTTTATATTTTCCTTGGGTTCTGGTGATGGTGTGGGTAGAAGCAAGTGCCATAGTCCCATTTTCTGCAAGTCGTTAGGCAAGAAAACGTTGGAGGAAACTGCAGGTCAGAGTCTGGCAGCAGAAGGAAAACAAACTGCTTTTAAAGACCAGTTTGTCTCTAGCCACTTCTCTATTGATTCCATTCCCTTTCCTGCTCACTCTCCTCGCTGATCTTCCAGACAGTCAGAGCCTCCACCCCATCAAATGCCAGACCTCGGCTTTTAGTGGAGAGGTTTGGGTATGGGGGGTGGCAGATAGCCTGCCTCTTAGTCTTTCTCAGAAGTAAGGAGAGTTTCTGCTACTGGGGGCTTATGGAGCAGGAGACCTCGAGAACCCCTACCTCAGAAGCAAGCTCTCTGGGCAGACCCCGCTCCCTCCCCAGCCATCCCAATGGAAATCTCCAGCAAACTCAGCGTGATTCTCCCAGCGCAGATCTGCCAGCAGGCTTGGCTTTGCCCAGTCACATCCAGGACTCTTGGAAGCAGCGCCTCATGGGGGGGTGCCGGTTGTGACTTATCAGAGGGAACTTTGTAAGCAAAAAGACATGCATCGGAGGCTTGCCTTCCTCTGAGACACAGGAGCATCTGAACTTGGGGCTGTGGTCACACACGCTAAATAATTCACTTCCAAAGCACTTTCCAACTGGATCTTTTAGTGTACTGGCAAAATCCAGTTGGAAAGTTGATTGAAAGTGGATTATTTAGCCTGTGTGACTGCAGCCTCAGTTGATCTCTGGCCCTTCGGGGAGCATTGAGAGAGCACCCAGGCAAAGGAAAGGAGACCTCTCACCACCAATCCCATGTGAAGAGGAGCCAGAACACAGAGAGAAAGAGGCCCAGGCTGGCTTCTGCTTCTCCTCCCACGCCCTCCTTGAGAATGGAGAAGTGGTAGAGCTCCCCCAGCTTGGACTGGGTGGACTACTGCAAAGGGAAAGAACCTCACATTATCTAGGATAAGGAAGAAGGGCCCTCACACTCCCCCCACCTGGAACTGGGCTCATTTTCTCCACCAGCAGAACAGTATGCCCCAGAAGGAACTGGGAGGCAGGAGAGGAGGCTGCATGTCTGTTACAGTTGCAATCCATTCCCTGCCATTGGCAATGAGCCTGCCAAGATGGAGGGGGAGGGTCCCAGTTGGCCCTCCCTCCTTGTGGGTGGCACCAGGGGGCTCCTCGTGGGGCAGAGGTCAAAGCTGAGGGATCCAATCCCTTCCTGCTCTTTCCCCAGTGCTCTCCTCCCTCACAGATGCCCAGGCTGCTGCTGCTGGCACTCCCAAGAGCCGGCCGCTTGCTGAGGAGCCGAGGAGGATGCTAGTGCCCTGCCTTGCAGAATCTGTTCATAGGCTTCATGGCTAATGCTGACGATTGTCAGTTCTGCGCCCTCTGATGTCTGCTCTCATAGGCAGTCACCTAACTTGGCCTAATGGTAGAACCGGGCCTGCAGGTACCCCACCTTCAGAGGCTCAGCTCACAGGGGCACCTGTGCATTGACAGGTAAGTGCAGGCAAGCATCCCAAACCTGCTCCTCCTCTCCCCTCACTTGAAGTGAGGTGCCATGATAGTGTTTCCTGCACTCAAGCCCAGCATTGGGTTCGGGCACGGGGTGGTGCAAGCCACAGCCTTGCAGTGTCATGGCTCCCAACATGCCATGGAATAATTTCCCTGGAAAGTTTTCCATGAGACTTGGCAGGGTACAGGGTGTGTCTGTGGTGGTGGTGGGGGCTGGCAGCTGCTCTGTTGCTTGTGGTTAACCAGCTTGGCAAATGTCTCTTTAAACCATTCTCTTACCAATTCACAGCCTTCAACTGAAGCTCCTGCAAGGGATGGATTGCAAGCAATCCAGGAGCACTTTGATACAGGACAGGTTAGTATGAGTTGGCAGGTTCCATCACGCACCTCAGGGTGTGTGTGGTGAGCCCCTCCCCTTGGGGCTGTTTTTGCAGACCCTGTCAAGACAAGACATCCATGGTTGAGGCTGCCATGGCACTCACACCTGGTTGCCATGGCTGTTTTTACTGTCTTTGTTATGTATCAAGATGGCTGTGACAGCTTGAGCCTGGCCATGCGGTCAAGCAGACCCTCAGACCTTCGGTCCTAGAACAATAGACACCACAGATCCTAGCATGGACCAATGAGAGTGCCCAGATCCTGAAGGGAATCTATGGTTACTGGGGCCTTGTAAATAGGACCTATCACGGGTATTAGGGGTGTGTTGGGTGTCAGTGCTGACATGAATATAAGCTGACCATCTGGTCAGCACAGGCTGGCAGACGGCTGTGAGGTCCCAGGAGCCTATTACTTACGTACCTTGTCTTCAGTGGAGTGGAACTACTCTCAGATAGACAAGGAGGTGCTGGCGATTGTGGCAGGGGTGTGTAAATTCCGTGACTACCTATGCAGTTGGCCTTTCACCATTCTCATTGATCACAAGCCACTGTTGGGCCTCCTAGCCCCTGACCGCCAGACAGCCCAGATGCTGTCTCCCTGGGTGTTGTAGTGGTCAATCTTTCTTACAGGCTACCAATACACCTTGCTTCACCAGCCTGGCAAGGCGATGGGCCATGCCGATGCCCTCAGTCACCCTCCGCGGCCTGTCTGTGACATGGACCCAGCTCCAGCACACCAGATCCTGCTGATAGAGGACCTCCCTGACTGGCTAGTATAGGTGCCTAAAGTCTCCAGGCACTCCAGTAAGGACCGCGTCCTCTGCCTTGTTTGGGATTGAGTGGGGAGGGGCTGGCCCACAGAGAGTGTGGGCCGAGTTCGCAGCATTTTTGTCCTGAAAGGAAGAACTGTCCACACACAAAGGCTGTCTCTTGTGGGGAAGCTGGGTAGTCATCCCAAACCCCTTGCACAAACGCATACCTGCTGCCCTGCACAAGACCCATCCGGAAATCGTGCACATGAAAACCTTAGCGCACAGCTATGTGTGGTGGCCAGGCATGGATGGGGAGATAGAAGACCTGGTCAAACTCTGCCAGACATGCCAGGAAAAATGGCCAGTCCCTCCCAGGGCCCCAGTGCGACAGTGGGAATCCTCGCACAAGCCCTGGGCTTGCCTCCACTTGGACTTTGCAGGCCCATTCCAGGGACAGACATTTTTATTCTAGTAGATTCCTACTCGAAGTGGCTAGAGGTAGTCCCCGGCCCTTCTATGTCATCGAGAGCAGCGATCAGAGCCATGTGGAAAATTTTCAGCACCCATGGCATCCCCGACATCTTAGTGTCGGACAATGGTACTGCATTTACATCAGCCAAATTCCCAGAGTTTGTGCTGTACTATGGGATTTGGCCCATCTGCTCCATGCCCTTCCACCCAGCAACCAACAGACAGGAGGAACAGATGGTGCACACAACCAAGGAAGCGCTGTGCTGGATCGTCCAGGGTGAATGGGACTACAAGCTAGCCGCCTTCTTGTTCAGCCAACAGATGACCTTGCACACATCTACAGGATGGAGTTGTCACCCCTTGCCATGGATTCCAGTGCAATAAAGACTATATTGTGGCCGAACTTTGTCTCTGCTGTTTGGTTTCTGCTACATGGCCAGAGCTCCATATCCCTCCCTGCCCCACTCCCTCCCCAGTCCATCTGTCACTCCCCGTGTGGGCTTCCCAAGGGAATGTCTAAGAGGGAGGCCTTGCTTGCCTCGCAGGCTTCTGTGTGAAGGGGGGAGAGGCCAGAGGGTGGTCTGGGTGATTGAGCATGAGGCTGGAGCCGGAGGTCCCAGATTCCATTCCTCATACACAGAAGCTGGGTGGTGGCCTTGGAGCAGATGTCAGATGTACGCTCTCAGCCTTCCCAACATCATAGGGTTGTTGTGAGTATGAAGCAGAGAAGAGGGGAATGATGCAACCTACCAGGAGGGGAATCGCTAATGGAATTTATTTTTTAATTTAATTTAATTTGGCTTATATCCCACCCTCCCCACATGATAGGCTCAGGGCGGGTTACATCAAATTTGATAAAAATACATTATACAAAATTAACACAATTAAAACACTAGTAAAATACATCAATAACTTTAATCCAGTGTCGTTGTCATTGAAATTAAAACCTCACAGATGCCATCTCTAGTATGCAGTTCTGACCCACTGAAGAGAGCTCCAGTAAAGAGGGAGGGACGTCTGTCACCTAGTTAAAAGCCTGGTGGAAGAGCTCCATCTTGCAGGTCCTGCGGCCCTGGCCCTAGTCGAATGTGTGGATGGAATGACTGTATGGATGAGGCTTCTGTGTGTCTTCTCCAGGTTTTTCTGGCATCCAGGGGGAAGGCATCTGTGCAAATAGCACTGGGGGGGGCACTGGGTCACAGGGTAGGGGGAGCCCCTGCAGCAGGTGAACTTGAAGTATTCATGGGAGAGGGCTTGCTCATGGTACATGCTGGCATGCAAGGCAAATAACTGATAGTGATGATGTGCCTTTCATTGGCAGGAGTCTCTGTCAGGGGGCAGGATGGGAGAGGAGAATAGGGCCCTCTCAAGCTGCTATTCCCTGCCCCCAACATGCAACAGCATCAGCCCTGAGACTGGTCACTCCCATTGACCTGAAGTGCCCTTCCTCTCATGTTGCCTCTGCCTCAACAGTATGCCACAAGGCCATGCTGCAGCGGAATCACCATGGACACAGCCTCACAAGCAGCCTACTACACTTCCTCCCCTCCACTGCAGCATTACTTGTCCCTTAGGGAGCCAACTAGCAGCGCCAAGGTTGCACGGTGGCTGGCTGCTGCAATGCAGGCACAGCTCAGGATTGCTCTGCCCGTCTCCTAGATGCCTGTGGTTTGCAAAAATGTAGGATATATGCAGGACACATATGATCATATTTTGCATATTATGGATGTATTAAGATATAGAAAGAGACTGTTATATTTTTCACCAGCTCTAAATATTATTAACCTAATATTCCTGAAAGCTAATTTAAATGTTATTATATTAATATTATATTATATTTTTGGTGTTACATATATAAAAATTTTAAAAACCTAGGCAACCATAAATGAGTTAGGTTAATTTTAAAGTCAAGCACGGTCCTTTTTGAGCTGCTAAAGTAAAGAATAATTTTACAAGTGTGGAAGAAAAAAAACTAATGGGATAGAACATGTATTTACTTAAGGTAGATCATGCCTCACTAACAGGGTACAGTAACATTCTGAAACCTAGATGAGCTACAAAACTGAGAAAACAGAGGCACCAATCTAACCGGAAGGTTTAATTTGCATTTACTAAAATGGGGACTTTCATTCTGGAGAGGAGCAAAACAGTGAAATCCTTCAAAGATTGGTCCCAGAACCGAGTACGTTCAGTATATTCAAAAGTACTCTGGAAAGAATAGGAAAAGTGTTTTGATCAAATCAGAAATGACACCAAGTTGGATTCATGGTTTACACAGAGAAGAGCCATACAAATTATGCAGGAAGAATTGGATGAGCCAATGTATTACTGAGCAGTCGAAAAGTCATTAAACAGAAAAGGGACCCTTTGTGTCCACAGATGTTGGAGGAGTTGTTTTCAGCAATAAGTCTTAAAAATATTTAGAACATATCAGGATTTTCATGAATTTATTTTACCATGGAAATGTCTTATTTCTCAAGTTCTTTGGGACTGATTATAGTTAGTGGTGATAGAAGGCTAAACTTCAGAGTAGTCTGAAGAATACGATTTTGCATTCACCTTTCAATATGAGTGCCATCAGGTTAATGCATGAATAGCAGGAAAATAGGTTGGAGAGCTTGCTAATGTTAATGATGCCACAAGCACAGGGTTGACAGTATTTTCTTCTTCCCAGTGCAGTGTAGTGAAGCATCAAATGTATGGTAAGCAGATATCCAATGGTCACAGGAAAGTTGACAGCTTGAATTACTTAGTTATAATGAAGATAAATAGTGTTCCAGACATGGACATTTATTGCACCCTGAAGAAAAATTGACAATGAGCTTGTTGCCAAGCAACCCCTTTTCAGCACATAAGACATATATTTCCTGTGACGATCACTATCAGTATTTAAAAAGGGGGGTATGGTATGTTCTCTCAACTTATGTTGCATGAGTATGTCTCCAGATAAACATTTGAATGCATCACTGACATAACATAAAATGAAGACTTCTCATTTGAGCAAACTCTTACCCCCACCCTTACGAAAGACTCATTCTACCACTATATTTAAAAGAGAAAAGCTGTTAATTTTCAAACAGTATCTGCTGTAGGAAATTTTATTTATTTAAATGCTTGTGTCCTGTTTTTCTTACATAAAGGTCTTAAAACAACATGTCAACAAAAATATAAATAAACCAACCAGTGAACAAAAGTATTATCTCTTGAGCTGGCCCATCAGTAGATGGCCTGACAAAGGGCACCAAGTTCAAGCCATGGACTAAGAGCCAAAGGGGCAGAGAACTTGGACTGTTGCCCTCCAGCTTGAACCTCTGGCTAAGACTTTTATAGTACCTTGAAGAGGAAAAGCAAAGCATATTCTCTGAAAGTTGTTACCTTTGGCCAAAATGTTCTTCCCTCTCTTATAGG
Organism: Gekko gecko; assembly: GCA_029375565.1. Classification (NCBI taxonomy): domain Eukaryota; kingdom Metazoa; phylum Chordata; class Lepidosauria; order Squamata; family Gekkonidae; genus Gekko; species Gekko gecko. Next base: position 71,383,136 of record JAPDNY010000005.1, on the reverse strand, counting down.
GTAAATTGAACACTATCTAAAAAGAAAATTTAGCAGAGTTTTTGCCACACTGTTTACAGAGAACAAGCAATAAGCAAATCCAAAAGAGGGGTGGGGGTGAGCTGGAGATAGTTCAGTGCATAATCTATCAAATACAGAAGTTCATACTACTGTGGACTCCACAAGGACCATTTTAAAAACATTTATAATAACAGTAGTTTACACTTTGGTTTTGCATTGATTCATCTATCTGTATGGCAACAGAGTGTTAGAGGTTTGAATCAATCTCTTGACACCTGTGGTGCTCTGGTATTGGTTGAAACTTTGGTTAAAATCCTGAACCAATGCCTGGAGGCAGTTTTGGAATGGATGCAGGCTAATAACCCTGACAAGATTTAAAGTGCTACTGGTGGGTGGAAGGTTTGATCTAGGATTCAAGATGTCACCTATTCTGGATGGGGCTGCATTTCCCTTGAAGGAACAGGTCTGTAGTCTGGGCGTGCTCTTGGACTCAGGCTTACTCCTGAATAAACATGTAGCAGCTGGAGCCAAAACTGCCTTTTACCAGATTTGACTAGTTAGCCAGCTGTAGCCTTTCCTAGGCAAAGATCTGGTCACTGTGGTGTGTGCTCTCATTACAGCAATGCATTCTACATGGGGCTGCCCTTGACAAGTGTTCAAAAACTTCAGTTACTATAGAACACTGCAACCAGGATGCTGACTGGAGAGGGGCTGCAGGGACTATATCACTCCTGTTTTGGACCATCTACACTGACTTCCAATTTTCCCCCAAGCACAATTTCAGGTGCTGCTATTGACCTTCAGAGCCCTATATGGTTTGGGACCAACATACCTGAAGGACTACTAATCCCTTATGAACCTGCCTGAGAGTTGTGGTAATCTTTAGAGGCCCTGCTTTGGGTACTCCCACCTTCTGAGATTAAGCAGGAGATAATCCATGAGAAGTTCTTCTCGGTCATGGCACCAAAGCTCTTGAACTCCCTCCCAGACAGATTTCTGTGTGCCCTTTTGTTGCTCTCTTCTGCTAGTGGGTAAAAACTGTTTTGTTTCGTTTGACATTTCTTCAATTATCCTGTTATGTATTGGGACTGGAACAATCCAGGACTTTTCTACCAGAGACAGGCTGAGCTTAGAGCCTTAGAACAATAGCCCACCAGTACCCTGTAAGTAATCAGTCAAGAAGTAATGTTATGTAAATAGCCTATCATTGGGAGTGGAGTATGTTTCGGTGTGTCAATTGCATGCTATTTAAACAGGGCTGCAGCCCTGGATTTTTGTCTTGTTCTTGCTGAAATCACTAATAAAGTAGAGCTGATCACTAGACTTGGGGTCTGCTCATCCATGGAACCCACTATTTAACAGAAACCTTCTCCCTAACCAATACTTTGTATGTATTTTAACTCTGTTTTAAAACTCTTTTAAAATTGTTTTAATGATGCGTATTTGGGAGAGGGTTGATTTTAATAGTTTCATAATGCCTGAGTTCAGACTGGCAGTTTGCCCCAAGATACACATGTTCTAGCAATGTTTCACAACTGGATTAAAAGGGGCATTCACACAGGTACATCTGTCCGGCATTCCCCACCCGTAGCCAACCCATCGTGTACCACTTCCCTCCTGTGTTTAAAAGATACCTGGTAAAAGTGGTAGCAAATCCTGGAGAGTGCGTTTATCTCACTTCTTTCTGCTTCCCGGAAGTGTGAACGCTAACCTGAAAAGTGGGGAGGAAAACACCGCTTACAGGCCAGCCTCCAAGGGTGGGCCAACAGTGAGAACACTCCCTCACACCTCCTCCCTGGTATGCTCTGGCATCAGTCTGTGCAGTGTGACCAGGAAAACCTGGAACAGTTTGTTCCAGGGCTTTTTTGCCACAACTCACTCCTACCAGTCTGAACTCAGCCAATGTAATTTTATCCTGTGTTTTTAAAATTGTTAGCCACCCTGTAAGCGTAGAAAAGTGGGATAAAAACTTTGTAAATAAATAATAAATAAATCTCCCTCTCCCCAACCCTTTATAAGACTGGTAAATGCTGGATCAGTATCTGTATCTGCTAGTGCCAGAAGTATTCTAGTTCAGTTTCAGGGGATTAATGCTGCCATTGAGAATTAATGACTTCAGGGAATTTTAAGTTAAGATAGATTTTTTTTTTTTTGAAACATAAATTTTATTTAAAGTTTTGCAAGAACAACAACAAGAGGGGAAAATAGGCATATAACACTAAGATTGCGAAGAAACATGGTTTGGTGAGTACAGGGTCACATGCAAAGGTTAAAGGTGGATTAAAACACAACAATTTTGAAACGTGTCTGGATTCAGAGACATTAGGGTAAAACTTTAGAATACAAACTAGTTATATAACAAGAGTTGGAATTTAACATTTCTAAGTGTTTCCCAATCAAACTTGTCGACATTGATTTTATCAAGAATAGGATACCAGATATTCAGAGGATTAGTTAATTCACATTCTATTTGGTTTTCAGTATGGTGAATATTAAAATTTTCTAACATAAACAGGTCCCAGACTTTATATAACCATTGTTGTATAGTGGGTGGGTTTTTGTCTTTCCAGTGTTTGGCTATTAAGATTTTCGCTGCAGTAAATAAAATATTTATCAGTTTCCTATCGGATTCAGGAAGACCATCGTCATACCAGATGTTGAGGAGCATCAGCGCAGGATCAAGAGGTAAGTTAAGATTTGTACATTTTCTTATCTGTTGAGCTACTTGTAGCCAAAACTTGTTGATAACAGCACAAGACCACCAATTATGGAGGAAAGTGGCTTTCTCCCCGCATTCTTTCCAGCATAGTGGGGACAGTCGGGGAATCATGTGCGTTAGTTTGGCTGGTGTCAAGTACCATCGTAGTAAAACTTTCATGTTGGCTTCATAAATGTAAAGAGATTTAGCCATCTTGCTGTATGACTTCCAAATTTGGGTCCATTGACTGTCAGAAATCGTCTGTTGTAGATCCACGGCCCAGGCTTGTTGATAATTAAGTCTATTGGTCTTTTGTGGATTAAGTAAAATTTGGTATATTTTAGATATTAGCCCACGTTTTTTATAATCATTGTGTAGTAATTGCTCAAAGTCAGTAAGTGGTAAAGATAGTGCAGGTTTAAAATTTGGGGATTCTAACAAGTGTCTGAGTTGGAGATATTCAAACCAATTTATTTTAGTGTTGAATTTGTTCTCCAGTACAGACTTATCAAGTATTTTATTTTTTCGTAGTACATCTATTATCCTTGTTATTCCAGCATGTTTCCATGAAGTAAAAAGTAAAGGGTCCTTGGCTGGCGGGAACCATGATTGACCACAAAAGGTGCTGAGTTTTGAAAAAGGTGTGGTTAGTTTTTTCTTGGACAGGTACCAAGTGTTGAGTGAAGCTTGCAAGAAGGGAGAAAAGTTTGTAGTAGTAATTTTGTTGAGTCGAGATTTCCATAATAACTCTTGGAAAGTATGACCATTTGCGGTTGCTTCTTCAATCCATTTCCAGTCCAAAAGAGTTTCAGTTTTATATTGTCTAACCAACGCTGCCAGAGTAGACGCTTGTTGATACAAAGAAATGTCTGGTACTGCTAGGCCTCCATTGCGGTGAGGCCTTCTCATAGTATCAAAACGAACTCGTGGTGATTTGAATTTCCACAAGAATTTGCCAATGTCTCTCTGCCATTTACTAAGAAGGTTACTAGGAACGTGAATAGGTAGAGAACGAAACAAATACATGTATTTGGGTAAGACATAGGACTGTAGAATGGATATACGATCCATCCAGGAGAAAGAGTGATTATTCCAATTAGATAGATGAGTCATAATTTCTTTGTGTGTTGAAAGGTGGTTCAACTTAATAATATGCGTCCAAGTTAGTGGTATTTTGATTCCATGATAGGGTAAATATTCATCTACCCAATGGTACTTAAACTGGGTTGAAATAGCAGACTTGACTTTAGAGTCAATGTTGATAGGATATAACAAAGATTTGGAGGGGTTTATCTTGAGGCCTGCTATTAACCTGAAATCATCAAGAACAGTTTGAATTTCAGCCAGTGATTGAGAAGGGGAGGATACATAAAGTAAAACGTCATCTGCGAACATGCTAAGTTTGAACTCTCTTCCTTTAATTGCAATGCCTTTGATTTTAGTGTTTGATCTTAACGCACAAGCAAGAGGTTCCATGGCGAGAATGAAGAGGAGGGGTGACAAAGGGCATCCTTGTCTTGTGCCTCGTTGGAGCGTGATATGATTAGATGCTCCCCCATTTGCTAGGATACAGGTTTTGGGGTCTTTATAAAGAGCTTGAATAGACCTACAGAAGGAAGGACCAAATTCAAGGTGGTGAAGCAATAAATCTAAGTAAGAAGGTTCAAGTGAGTCAAAGGCTTTTTGAATGTCTATGGAAAATAATAAAGTGTCAGAGAGTTTATTGTGCTTACCATAGTGAATGATATTGAGAGTTTTTCTTATATTGTCAGAGATATCTCTGGAGGAAATAAAACCTGTTTGGTCAGTATTAACGTAATGGCTAATGATGCTTTGCAGTCTTGTAGCGATCATACCTGTAAAAATCTTGTAGTCAATATTAAGCAAAGAAATTGGTCGGAATGAAGTGGGGTCTTCGTTGTTTTTATCCTTCTTAGGGATTAAGATTACATTGGCCAGTTTCCACGAGTCCGGAAGCTGACCTGTAGACATAACAAGGTTACAAGTATTTAGCAAGGAGTCCCGTAGAATAGGCAAAAAAGTCTTGTAATACTCAGATGTGAAGCCGTCTGGTCCAGGCGCTTTATTATTCTTCAGGGATTTAACTACTAAATCGATTTCTGAGAGAGTGAAGGGGGACTCAAGAGCTTCTCGATGTTGCACAGAAATTTTTTGCAGTGAAGTTAAAGAATTCAGATAGGTTTTAATATTAGAGGGATTAGGTTTCGTAGAGGCATATAAATTGCTATAGAAGGTTTCAAGGATTTGTATAATGTCTTTAGTTGAATGTTTTAGCAGGTTATGATTGTCTTTCAAGCCAGTAATGTAGCGTTCTGATTGTTTTTTCTTCAGTCTCCAGGAGAGAAATCTCAACCTCAAGGGAGTCTTGGATGTAGTATTTTTAAAATAGTTGAAATCTTTTTTAAGAATTAAGTTTGTTTCCAACATCTCCAATTGTTTGCGAGTCTCTAGCAAGCGTTTATAAATTTTCCTGCTGCCCGACTGTTTGTGCTTATATTCTAGGGTTTGAATAATTTTTAAAAGTTCAGTTTTGAATGCTCTTTTTTCTTTTTTGCAGGATGCTAGCAGAGAGATGCAATGACCGCGTATATAAGCCTTTGAAGCCTCCCATATAGAAGATGGAGAAATTTCTTCAGAAGTGTTTAATAGGAAAAATTCACGTAGATGTTGTTGCAATTTGTTTTTGATTTCTGGCTCATGAAGGAGAATCTTATTAAACTTCCAATTATGCCTAAATGCATCTTTTTGTCCTTCTTGCAATATGCATTGAACTGGGGCATGGTCAGACCATTGTTGTATACCAATATCAGAGGAAATAATTTTATCAATCAAGGGGGTGGATATTAGCAAATAATCCAGCCTTGTGTGAACTTTAAAACGTTGGGAGTAGTAAGTGTAGTCCCTTTCGGTAGAATGTTGTAGTCTCCATATGTCATGGAGATTGTGTTTCTGGATTAATTGCTGTAAAGGAGTTTTATGCACAGGCTTATCGGTGAAAGTTTTTGGGGATGTGGAGTTTGACGATTTGTCTAAACTAGGACACATTAAGTAGTTTAGATCTCCTCCCAAAATAATAGGATCTGAGGAAAAATTCTGTAATTGGGCCAAGGTGGTTGATAAAAAGTGTAGTTGGTTTGTATTGGGGGTATAAACAGTGGCCAAGGTCAGCTTTTTCTCATTGAGAGAACCATTGACAAAAACAAATCTTCCTTCTGAATCAATTAAGGTTTTTTCAATTTTAAAATTAGTGTCCTTAGAAATTGCAATCGCTACGCCACGTGATTTGGAAGAACCAAAAGATAGGATTTGAGTGGAAAACCAACCGGAAGGAAAAGCTTGAAGGCCTTTTTTTATGTATGTCTCTTGTAGAAAAGCAATGTGCACTTTTTGATGTTGTAAACACCTTGCTATACGCTTAGCTTTAATAATGTTGTTTAAGCCACGGCAATTCAGAGTGATGATTTTTAACTCAGCCATTTGGGACCGTGAAGGTAAGTTTAAGTAGTAGCCAGTATTGAGATCTGGTCATGAGTGCAAAATCCATTAACACTGAACAGAGGTATCCAACCAAACACACTATTAACATTAAGAACAAATTATAACCAAACCCTGTGGGTAGAGATAAGTTATTGTTTCTAAAATGTAAGCCTTTTACCCCATTTAACCCTCTAACATTATTAATACAATAAAATCCCTGAGTTCGAAACCCACCCCCTCCCCCTCCCAAGATCCCAGTGTGAGAGACCAAAGTCCTCACTGAGCTTTAAGAGCTCAATAATTGGGATCATCCATAACAAAACGTGGAACCAAAAAACCATGAACAAAGTTATAAGGGGAACCATGAGAGAAACCAGAGAGATTCCCTTACCCCAAACTCCCGTGAATACACTTACTTGAGGGTTCAGAAATCACTTATTCTAACAATAAGAAGCAGATATTGCAGATGCATAAAATATAGACTAGTCAAAAGACTGAGATATGGAACTAAGCCTTAAGAAACATAAGACCTGTGACGACAGATGACAATTAAAAGTTCATTCTTCTGCGCGTTGGGATCTTGCTCCAGCGATGTGGAGTAGAATTTTCATGACGCTTGCGTTTGCGGAAAGAAGTTGAGTCAGTGTCCATGTTTTCACAGGGTTGTACTCCTAAAGCTTTCAGCATTGCAGAGCCAGATTCAAGGTCAATGGCTTGGAATAAGGACCCTTGTCTTTGGACTTGGAGGTACCCAGACGTAGCCCAGCGATATTGGATTCCTTCTTCGTTAAGACGGGTGGTTATGGGTTTGAGGTTTCTTCTTATCTGGAGGGCCTCCGGTGGGACATCAGGAAAGATGTGAATGTCTTCGTTGTTGAATTTGAAGCCGCCAGCAACTTTGGTTTCACGCAACACTCGGGTCTTGATTTTGAGATCTAAGAACTCCACTATTATGTCTCTCGGACCACGACGTTTATCAGGAGCTTGAGAGCCAATTCTATATGCACGAATCAGCATAGGTTCAATGCCATCGTCAAAGTTAATAACAGAGCTTAGCCACCCTGCTAGAAATGAGGTGAGTTCAGTTTGACCTTCTGCCTGTTCAGGGAAGCCGCGGAATTTTAAAAATCTCTCTCTGGACCTATGTTCAAGTATAAGAATGCGTTCTTTGGCCCAGGATTCATGGTCCTGAAGGGATTTTATGTCTTCCTGGTTGGAGGCAGAGGCCTCCATAGCTGCTTCAGCAGATTGTGCAATCTGGTGAACTGAGGTTTGGAGTTCTTCGATTTTTTCGGCTAGGGGTTTCATAATTGCGTTAATGTTTTCTAAAATTTCAGTTTTGAAGGATTTCAAGGTATCAGTTAAGTCTCTTTTAGTCAATACCTGATCTTGAATAGGTTGAGATGATCCGGATGCCATTTTGTCTGTCGCGTTTATAGGCTTCTTAGAGCCGTCGTTTGTTTTTTCGGCTGGGAAAAAATGCTTCAGCTGCGAGTCTGCAGGCTTAGAGGTGAGTAGTTTGCCTTTAGAGGACTTTCCCATGCCTTGCTTTCCTCAAGAGTTTAGTAAGACTTGCTTTTTGTGACGGGAATTGGGGAAGGTCTCTGGAGCTCGCTCAGAAAGCGCCCGCCATTTCTCGCGCTGACGCCCCGCCCCCAAGTTAAGATAGAAATGGTAAAAAGTTAAATGCTCCATAACATGGAAGTTAATGTTTATTTGTTTGCTTTTCTGTTAAAATGGGAAAAGGCAAAAAAGAAGAGGATTTTGTCTCAAACATTCTAAAGTGCTTTAAAACTGTTTAAGCGTAGCATACAATTCAAGTTCATTATCAGTGTTTCCTGGCTTTTTATATATAGTATATAAGGTTTCTTGGTCAAGATATTCAAAGAACATCTGTTATATATTTAATTCCATTCCCTTTGCTACAATTGTCTTTACATAGAAAGGTTCTGGGCATTGATAATTGAGGAAAATGAGCTAATGGGTGAAGTTCTGGTTCTGCAGTTCTGCAGTATTACAGCTATAGTATAGAAACCATGCTTTTAAATGGTACTTTATTTCTACTGGCATTTTTGGACAGGTGGGATACAATTATACAGAAGAAACCAATGAATAAACAGAAGGAATAAAAGTCCATTTTAAAAACTTCTCTGATTTGAGGGGGGTGAGGTTCATCAAGAAGTAAAAGACTCCTGCAGCACAAGGAAAAGTTTTTTGTATAGACCTTTGGATCAGTACCATATAATTAAAAACATGCATTCCATCCATCTGCCAGTAAGTACTGTAGGCAGATGTCTAAAAATATAAACATGTAAATCACAGACAACATTAAAATGCCACAAAATGAATTTCCTATTGAAATGAGGAAGCAATCAAATATCTAAAACAGTAAGTACAAACATGCTAATATTGTACAGCTAATTAAAAGCCTGGTAAATAAAAAAGTTCTGTATCTCCTCCAAATAAATGGACAGAAGGCAGATCTCTCTAGAGAATACCTCCAAAAGAACCAGTAATCTTAGTTGCATCAAACTGAATTACCATTGAATTGTTAATAATTGCGGGGTTAAAACCCTAGCACCTTGGCCATGATGACATTCATTTTTTTCATCATTGACATCTAATGGCATCTAAACTGACTCAATGTCTTTTTAAGTGAGCTCTCAACATACAAATAATTGGGATGAGAGAATTAATGACTCTTTTATGATAAGAAAATACCTGGAGTATGAAGTAGCACAGCTTGAATGGGGTTGCATTTGTTTTCCCTTAGGGAAGCAGTTAGGCAAGGTTACCAACTTTAAGGTGGAGCTTGGAGTTCTCCTAGAATGACAGCTGAACTCCAGAGATCAGTTCCCCTAGAGGAAATAGCAGCTCTGGAGGATGGAATTTACAGCATCATCTCCCTGGTGAGCATTCTCTCCTCCCCAGACTCTATCCTCCATATACGCACAGACACACAGACACATACACACCCATCTTCAGGAATTTCCCAAACTGGAGCTGGCAACTGTAGGAAGATCCTCAAGGGCAAAGGGCTAAGGACCTCTGGTGTCATCACATCTTGACTGAAATAAGTTTGTTCTCACATTTCAAATTCACTTCGGTAATCATAAAATGTCCAGAATGTAATCTACATCAAAAAGATGGTATCCCCTGTTTACTTAACACATTATCAGACAGAATGACAAAAGAGGCCAGGTTATTCTTTCCACAATAAAATTCTCCTAGCTTGTTATCTAAATTGAACTTCTTGCAGTAGTTTCTAGAAAACTATTATTTTATGACAGAAGTCTTGGAGGGGGGTGATTTTGTGCTCAAGTGTCTCAGAAAGACAGCATTGGAGCTCACAATAATATTTGGAGTGCAGCCATAATTCAAATATAGTCAAGAATACTAGACTATAGTATGCTGCATTCATAGGTTTTGTCCTTGATGCTTTATAAGGACAATTCATGTCATGTTCCATCCATTTTGCCAAGTTCATTTCTCCACATTTTGAGACTGCAATGAAGAGAAGTTGCAAAATTAACTCCTGCATCCTCAGCAGTGTCTCCTGAATAGTAAGTCAGAATTTGTGGAATGTTAACCATAAAATGAAGTATTAATTGACTATTAAGAAATATTATTTTTTAGATATATTTATCAGCAGTAGTTCATGGTACAATCCAAAACAGAGCTATGTCACTTAAAATCTCTTGAAGTAAATGTTTTTAGTAGGGTGTGACTCTGTTTAGGTTTGCACTGTTCCTGTCCACATTGGTTGGATGAAATTCTACTGGTATGAATGTCTGGATATGTGAATAATAAAAAGGTTTATTTTTTCTCTTTTCTCTTTCCCCTCCATCTAACTCCTCTAATATTCTGTAGGTTAAATGTAATGATTTTTTTAAAATGAAGTGGTGGGAATAATATGCAAGATAGGCAGTTACTGACAAACAAGGGGTATCAATTTTCACTGGAATTAGTCCTTTCTGTATTACATGTTATTGTACAGTTAGTGGATGGTGCTCTTAAAGGAGATCTTTTGTCAAAACAGTACTTTTTGCACTGAACTGCATACACATATTTCCCAGTACAGATCATCAATGACCTTGGGTTGCAGACCTCAAGATGAAGCAGTTGTGACATCTGAGCCATGTTGCCTGGCCTAAGATCAGCCCTAACCACACAGAGCTGCCTTTCAGCTTCTGTAGCAATATGCCATTCAGTGAAGTCACCACAAGATAATCTCCACTTAACTGAATCTTACAGAAAGTCTGTTGGAGTGGAGATGTCTCCAACAGAGCTCTTTAAATCTGAAGTGCTAATTGCTTAGTAATGAAAAATTCAATCACAGGGCTATTAAAACGTTAAGTGCTAAGCAGATGGATGAAATCCAAGCTATTCTAGCTGAGACAGATAGCAACTTTTACTTGAAAAAATGTATAGGAGAGTATGTGTGCCAGAATCCCCCTTCCCCATCCAAGTTTTGAAGGTTAGAAAAGATTCAACACTAAATTTGTTTTAAGGGTCCAAGTTGCTCCCAACATATTTTTCAAAACTGAGTGCTGGTCTCCTGAAAGATGTTTCACCAGGCCTTTCACCTCTGAGCCGCTATTATATACATGATGAGGGATGCCAGAGTATTTGTGATTTTATGCATTCAGTGTGAAAGTGGGATGTTCTCCATCCTGGTCACACACAAGAAGTAAATTTGAAATGATGATCATTAAACAAAAAGTGGTTACTGAACACTCAAGTAAGTTTAGTGCAAATTTAATAAGTATGTGCCCACACTAGCCTGATACTTATGTGCCCACACTAGCACATACTTATTAAATTTGCACTAAACTTACTTGTGCATGAACTTGAGTGTTCAGTAACCACTTTTTGTTAGCCGCCCTGAGCCTTCGGGGAGGGCGGGATACAAATCGAAACAAATAAATATTGTCAGATTTCAGAACCTAAGCAAGGTCGTCCCTGGTGAGTATTTGGATGGGAGACTACTAAGGAAGTCCAGAGTCACAAAATGGAGAGAGGCAATGGCAAAAATGGTCTTTATTCATATCGTGCCTTGAAAACTCTTGGGGGTTGTCATAAGTTAGCTGTGACTTGACAGCACTTATCACCACCAATAAGTATGCACTACTTTTTTTTTCAGAGAAGCCAATGTTGAATCAGGCCAATGGCCCATCTAGTCCAACACTCTGTCACACAGCGGCCATCAGGAGGTCCAGCAGTGGGGCCTGGGCACCAGAAGCCCTCCCACTGCTGCCCCCTCCAGCACCAAGAATAGAGTGCATCACCTGCTCCAGACTGAGAGTTCCCATCTATACCCTGTGGCTAATAGCCACTGATGGACTTCTGCTCCATATGTTTATCTAATTCCCTCTTGAAACTGTCCATGCTTGCAGCTGCCACGACCTCCTGTGGCAATGAATTCCATATGTTAATCACTCTTTGGGTGAAGAAGTATTTCCTTTTATCTGTTCTAACCCGACTGCTCAGCAATTTCATGGAGTGTCCACGAGTTCTTGTATTGTGAGAAAGGGAGAAAAGTACTTCTTTCTCAACCTGCTCAATCCCATTCATAATCTTATAAACCTCACACATCAGTGTGTGAAATAACTATTCCCAGAGAAACAGGGAGAAATTTTACCCATTCTTTCTTTGTAATTTATATCCCTCTTTACCAAATTGCTCCAAAATAATGTTCATTTTTTTTTAAAAAAAGAACAAAGATATCCCAATGATATGGAATTTCTTTCTGGAAAGTATGTAGTGTTGTGCAAACCCCCTTCTTCCCATGGCTAGTAACTATAGCTGATATGCGCTGTTTTGACCATAGGGTAACTGACCAACAGAGTTCCAATGAGAAGGAAGGAAGAAACAGGCTCATAGCAGATTCTGAACCTTTTGCCAGTCCTGGATGATCTTCCTTTTGATGATATTTTGGTTGGGAGGGAGAGAGATGAGTCAACACATAAAGCTGCCTTGTACTGAGTGAGGCCATTGGGCCATCAAGGTCAGTGGCATCAGTTGTCCAAGGTCTCAGTTGGAGGTCTTTTGTATCATCTACAACCTGATCCTTTTAACTGGAGATGCTGAGGATTGAACTTGGAACCTTTGGCCAGATGCTCTACCAACTTAGCCACAGCCAACTTAAACATCATCCCATCTTCCTCTAACCAAGGGTGCCAGGATGTCCCTGCATTTGTTTCTGTTGCTGTAAAGCAACAGATTAATTATTGCAGGCTAGTTCTTTGTGGCAGAGAACCAAGAGCAAGAAAAAGCTTAACTATATACTTAGTTCTGCTTTATGCAGTAGCAGACTGAGAAGTGCAGTGACTTCCTTGATTGTGGATGTACATTTTTAACCATCTCAGATTTATACATTGAGTATTCATGGTACCTGAGCTGAAAAAAGAAAGGACATATGCCCAAAGGATATATGGTCTTTAAATCATGGTCAAGAGCAAGAATTGGAAAACTCAGGTTACCTATGATTCTATTTGGATCCTATTTTAAGTGAAATTATGTATAAAGACTGCTATTGCCCTTTTACAGCTGTTTACATTTAGACATTCCATTTAAATCCCCATTGAAAAATTGCCTGAGGATGTACCATGAGAAATCAATCCATTAACTTTCCCAATACTTTGGGTAGACAGCTGCCAAGACTCCTCTGTTTTAAGAATAAAAACTTTCTTCCTTGTTTTTAGCAGGTTCTGGAATCATATTTTATCAAACACAAGGAACAGATGAAACTTTAAAAGTTAACAGCTCATCTACACCAAACAGTAGTCAATCCAATTTTTCTGAAAACTTACAGGAAGTTATCTTGTCCTCTACACTTGGGAACTAAATCTTAGGAGGTGACTTTAATGTCATAATGTGTAATACAGTAGACAGATCAGTGAAGTGGGACATCATTAGCTCATACTTTTAAAAAGATCTTTATGTCTTATGAACTGACAGATATCTGGCAAGCATGGTACCCTTATTTTGAGACACTATACCCCCCTCAAGTTCATAATTCTTACTCTTGGACTGATCTATTCCTAGTCTTAAATGCATTGTTAATTTTTTTTCAGAGTACAGAGATAGAAACAATGAGATATGCTGACCATGAACTTCTTTCACTGAAGCTTGACTTACAATGTAATTTGAACACCAATTGAAAAGAGTAAGAGTCCAGTAGACCTTAAAGACTAACAAAAATTGCGGTAGAGTATGAGTTATGAAAAGCTCATGACCTATCACAAACTTTGTTAGTCTTTAAGGTGCTACTGGACTCATACTCTTTTCTACTGCTACAGACAGACTAACATGGCCACCAATCCTGAACACCAGTTGGCATTTTACCAATACTTTATTAAATAATAGATAAGGATGACATTCGAAGCTGATCTTGGTGAATTTTTTTCTCTCAATATAGACTCAAGATTTAAAGCTTCATTATTATTATTATTATTATTATTATTATTAGCATTAGCTTTATTATTGGTTTATCAGCCTTTTTGAAGAAGAAAAGATTAAAGGAATAGGCTCAATAAAAAACTTGAAGAAGACTAAAACATCAGGCCTTGATGACTTAACTGTAGAGTTTTGTCAACTTTTTCTCTAGTCCTTGCCCAGCTGCTTCAGCATGCAAGAAATGCAGACTCTCAAAGGAATTGCCTTCCAGGGCCTTAGGCAGAAGTCATAATTACACTCATACTTAAAGAAGGAAAAGATCCTTAAAATGTTAATTATTAGCATCAGATCTCTCTTCTAAATTACAACTATAAAATCTTGACTTTGATATTATCAAAAATTATCAAAATAATTGCAATACATTTCTTGAGACAAACAAGTTTTATTCCTTGAGGCTCTGTAATCACTAACATAAGGAATGTATTACATTTGATAGGGGCAGCTACACCCCAACATATTAAATCTCCTTTTCTCTTCCTTGATGCAGAAAAAGCATTTGATATGGTAGAAAATCAGTGTTTATTTGAAATATTTGGCTGCATTTCGTTCATAGATTGAGACATGATTATGTATTCAGATTCCACTGCCAAAATATCACTCCATAATATACTTTCTTAAACATTTAAAATTTGCAGTTTTCTGTCCTTTTATTTGATATATCACCCTTTTGCCCTAGGGTTTGTGCATCTATCATTATAAAAAAGATGGATATTTGTCAATATCATTGCTGTCAATGATCACAGCTTGCAATGCTAGTGGGTTCTACCGTGCATTCTATACACTCAACATGTTTCGCCATATTATGAGATTGTGTGACTCTCCCATTTTCACAGTGGCTGATAACACAGCAGAGAATTCCCTAGTGCTTGGCATTATGGAAAACAGGGCTTTGCGACTGCTTGTAAGTGGGGGAAAAAAAGTCTGGTCAGTTTCAACTTTGGGTTTTCCCCCTTTACCTTTGTTCCTTTCTTTTCCCTTTCATTCAATGCACTAACACTAAAATGCATGTGTAAAACCTGAACCATGAAGATTTAAATGGAAGGTACCTGCTGCACACTACTGCATGACTGCAATAGGGCAATTTTTTTTTTTTAAACACCTTTGGACACCACCCCAACATGTCACAAGTGATGTTCCACCCCAATTTAGAAAAGTGCAGGTTTTTAAAATTGTAGCTACACCAGAGGAATACACCAGAGGAATAAGAATGGTGCATAAGGTAGGCACAGAATCTGAAGTCAAGATTAAAGGCTTACTGCTCTGAAAATCTGCAGTAAGATGTGCATGTGTAATGGGCCATATTCATCAATAAAAACCCATATCCAGTCCTGATGACTAATATTTCAGTTTAAAAACCATTCCTTAAATCATATGTGTTTGTGTGTATGTGTCCATTTGAAATACAAACAGGTGAGCCAACATAGTTTAATGGTTAGAGCATCTGACTACAACCTTGGAGACCAAGGTTCAAACCACCACTCTGCCATGGAAGCTTGCTGGGTGACCTTGGACCAGTCACACACACTCAGCCTAACCTACCTCACAGGGTTGCTGTGCGGATAAAATGGAGAAGGCAAGAACAATGTAATCCACTTTGTGGAGAAAGGCAGGATATAAATGAAGCATATGCAAGGAATAACTATGTGGAAGGCATCTCTGTGTGGTAAATGGCTCCCATATGATTCAGAAATTTCAAACCCACCATTACAAATCATGTTTAAGCAATTCACACACATTGTAATTCAGAGAAGTCCCTATATGCTTGTCAAGTATGCATTCACCTAGATGGCTGTGTACATGAGCTGGGCGTAACTTCCTGTTTAAAGAGCAGTCTTTTTGTATCAGAAAATTACCACAAGTATTTAATAGTATCTGTTCAATAACTAAAATATATTGGTCTGGGTAATCAAAAAGCACTATAAAAAGCAATTAAACTAAATGTTCAGCTTACACCAGCTACCCTTATGCAAGTTATATAATGAAGGTAAAGTTGTGTCCCCAAAAAATGTACCCACAGGAAACAAAAATATGTGACCCTTCATATCTTTTTCTAAAAAAGAAGAAGAAGAAAGATTTCCATCTTCTGTTCTTGCTGAGGTGTTCAGGAAAAACAACAATAGCCTGATCTTCTAGAGATTATTTTCCTCCAACTGTACATCTTCCTCTCCACACTGCACTGCAGAATGAATAGATGATAGCTTTCCGAGTTTGACACTGGCCAAAAGGATTAGGAACAGTGTTGACATTGATAAATTAGATATATTAAACCTTTGCTACAGAGATCTCTGCATGGTGGATGAATCATCTGAAAGTAAGGCACCACACTTACAAGTCTGTTGAGAAATACTGGCATTTATATATAAAGTATATGGGCATCCTCATCTTGTAGACAGGGGTGTGTGTGTAGCTGTAGCAGTATGCTGTGTGATTCAAGATGATATGCCTTCAGAAATGTTCTATGCATGGCAAAAAAGACTGTCTGCTAACAGTTACAGGACTATTAATATTCTTCTGCCACTGACTGGTGTTCTAGAGGGGGAGGGGGTACACTGGTAGCCAGATCAGAATGGGGGTTCACTATCCCAGCTGCAACAAAGTTAGTAATACTGCAATCCTAATCAAAATTATACCCTTCTAAACCTGAGTCTGCTTGGTACCAAACTTTTAATCAGTGACAAAATACTATAAATTGGTAGCTGCCACCACCTGTGGATTATGTTATATATCATGTAGTAAGGTAACTGAGGGTCATGTTGGATGCTCAGACAAAGCAGCAAGAGAAGAAGTATCTCTTTCTTCCCACACTTATGTGAATAGAGAGGGAGAAGATGTACATTAAATTATGTGCCATCTGGTTAGAAGTGCATTACATGGGTAAAGCAATTTAAGGAGGAAAAAACTATGCAGACTTATTAAAACAAATCCAACATTGTCAAGTTATCTAGTATAAACTCATTACGGATGAGCTATATCGGGGCAAAGATATTACGATAATTTACTATCGCCTACTCCGGAACATTTTAAAAGATTAAGTAAAATAATTCAACTGCTACAAGTTAAATACAGCTATATGTATAGAAGAAGAGCCAGTTATAATTCCACATTCACAGTTCCCCATTGTAACTTGATGCAATACAAGGCTGCTGCATGGAAGTTGAAAGAAAAGTGGAGGTGGTGGAGAACATGAAAACTGCCTGCTGGAACAGACTACACAACTAGTCTGTCTTCAACAATGGCCAGACAGAAGTTTCTGAGACACCAACATGATGCAATAGACAGAGTAATCCCCTGCTGTTTGTCCTCAATAACCTGGGGACATCATTTCTATGCAGACTGAGATAAAACAAAGTGACAGAAAGTCCAGAGTCAGTGGGTCCCCAAGAGATAGGAAGTCATTTTGCCTACTTTTGCCCAATGAAAAGCAAGGCAGTGCCTACTATTTCCTCTGTACTCAGACCAATGGGAAGTTTAGAAAATGGATTCAGGTGGGTAGCCATATTGTTCTGCAGCAAAAGAGCCAGATTTGAACCATTGATAGGTCTGCCCTTCATAACCACCAACTTGGCATGATGTAGCAATATATTCCACAAGTTAATTATAAGTTGCATTGAAAAAAAAATCCTTGTTTTTCTTTAACTTTAAAGTCAGTTATACAAGATGACTTCAGAGTCTGGGAATTTTTATTTTGGAGAGAAGACGTTCTATCCATACTACCATCAATAGTGATGGAAACTGGAAATTTGCTTTTGGAAAGGTAGAAAGCAGTGCTTAATTCTTCCTTAATGGTGAAGAGCAAAGAGTAGGCACAGCCTTGTTTTTCACTGGAGGTTAGGTTAACCCACCTTGCTTTTCACACAGCCATTTCAAGAAGGAAGACAAAAGTGTGATGTGGAAGCAGAGAAAAGTTGGGCACAGCCAACCTGTTTTTCACAGGAAGTTGGCTAAAACTACTGAGTCTTTCATGGGGGCCCAAGAAATTGTGGCTGGTCTGTCCTTCTGTACCCTGTATGCCAGAGGTCCACAATCTTGTTGAGCCAGTGGAAACTTTTGGAATTTTGAGATTAGAAAACAGGTATCATGACAAAACTGCTCTCAGAGGCAATCCAAAAATGGTTGTTATGGGACATTAGGGCCAATCACAAAATGTTGAAAGGTTATAAGCCAGATGCAGCTGCTGTTTATGAACAAATGCCGTCTGCAGACATGAAGACTGAGTTCAGACGGGCAGTTTGAAGTGGGAGCGAGTCGTGGCAAAAAAGCACCGGAACAAACTATTTGGGTTTTCCCAGTCACACTGTGCCAACTGATGTGGGAGCATACTGGGAGGAGGCACGTGGGAGCATTCAGACTCCTGGCCCAGAGGCATGGCTGTAAATGGCTTTTCCCTGGTAATTCAGCTATGTGCATATGTGCACATGAGCTCATATGTGCTCATGTGCATAAGCGCATACGGCCGATTTGGGGAGGATCCCATTGTGCCAGCACTGCATTGGGCAGTAGAGTGGAGCACAGCCAATCATACCGCTGCTGTCTTATGCACAACGCGGGTTGCTCTTGGCTTTTCAGGTTGGCGTTCACACTTCCCGGAAGCAGAATGAAGTGGGATAAATGGGCTTTCAAGGATTTGCTACCACTTTTACCGGGTATCTTTTAAATGCAGGAGCGAAGGGGAACAGCACAGGTTGATTACGGGTGGGGAATGCCAGGCAGATGTGCCTTAATCCACTTGTAAAATGTGGCTGAAACATGGCTATAGCGGGGCAAACTGCCAGTCTGAACTTCAGCAAGGTAGAGGAAAACTATGACTGGCTGTTTTATTTATTTGTTTTATTTACACCACAGCTTTCTTCCACACATCTCTTCCATTTTAACCTCAGAACAACCTTGTAGGGTAGGTTATTTGCTTTGAGAAAGGAAAAATGTATACTCGGCAACTCTGCAGTGGTTGCCACAGTGCCTATGGGTGCCACTTTGGGATCATTGCTGCAGGTACTTCACATATGTTAGCATTTTTAGGGAACCAATAAAATGCATGCATGTCCCCATTTATTCTTCTATCCATCCAAAGAGTATCCTTTTTGCTTGCCCACATATTGGGGGAACAAGTTCAAAATAAGATAAGAACTGCCAGTTTTAGTTTGATCAGAAGATATAAATGATGTAGAAAATGATAACCATAATGCAGAGAACAGGGGACCTGGCTGCAAACAGGAGACCTTTTTGCTGCAAACCAAAACACTGTAAGAGGGAATTATTTCTAATGCTGTTTCCTCTCTCAAAAATAAAAAACACCCACACTGCTGTGGGAAATAAATATGAAAATACACATTTCAAAGGGTTACAGGAATGTATTTCCTCTTATTTTTTTCTTCTCCTCTATTTCGTATCATAATAACCATATTAAAGGATTTCCATGTTGGAATTTACTACATAAGCTTAACAGATAAAACTTTTTTTTGTATCAAAGTGGCACTGAAAGGTTCAGAAATGACTTAAATAAGACAGAATTGAGAATTTTTGAGCTGATCTCCAGGGACTATACAAAATGGGGTTGGGGGGGTGCTCAAAATTTTTCTGCAAACATATTCTGTGGTCAAATTTACACCATTTGAAAGTGGGAATAAAATGTTAGCAAATCATCCAGTCTGTTCAGTTCATTCCATGCAGCCACAATTGGGTTTCCCAAAACTGCCCATATGCAAAGATGCTGCCAATTCAAACTGGTTGGTGGCCATTATCATCACTAAGGACTACTGACATGAACACAGAAGGGTAGGAAAAGCCAACTGCCTTGCACTGAATGTTTAGTAAGGAATACAGTGAAACAACCTGCCAAATCCACAAGACAAACCATCAAATTCTAAGTATCTGTTCACAGCCAGCAAATAGGGTGCAAGCCAAAGCAGCAGGTGTTTACGCATCCTTATTAAAGAGGGTTTTTTTTAAAAAAAGTTATAAATATTAATATTTATTAATACTATAATATTTTAAAGTTGAGCAACAGAAAAGTATTTGATTCACTCTGTATATGTAATTTATGCTCTCATTGTTACTGCATCTCATTCTATATTCAAATATATACTTGCAAACAGTATCAACCTTGTATGCATTGTATGTCATGAAATTTTCTCACTTGCACTGCAGAAATTGTAGAATCATATTCATCTGGTTAGAGAAGGTTTCCTAAAGAGCCATTTTAGATTCCACAGCCTAACTGTGCCTAAAAAGAAGTGACTTCTTAGGAGGAAAGAGCCAGAACAGCAACAGGAGCTTCAAGAAAAGCTAGAAAAACTTCTGTAAGGACTACAAAATGCCTTACACTGAAAATCAAATTATGAAGTGCCTACTGCTGTATTCCACAGCAAACTTTAAACACCATGAACATGATTTCTTACTCAGCCAATAATATACAACTATTATTTTTGTATCATCATCATTGTATGGACATCAATTGATATGTTTCTTTAAGCATATGCATGGTGTATTCATTTCCCATTAAAAGGAGAAGGCAGGGGAAGATCACTCTGCCATCCAATTGGGATTGTATTGCTTTTCTAAGCTTATGAAATAGGCACAATGAAACCTAAGCTACACATTAAATAGTATTTAGAATTTCAGTGGAAGTATGACAAAGAGGTGAGCCAAACTATAAATAGTACATTTGTGAAGTACCCCTCCTTTTCATAGAATCACAGAGCTGGAAGGGACCTCCAGGGTCATCTAGTCCAACCCCCTGCACAATGCAGGAAATTCACAAATATCTCCCCCTCCATATCCTCAGTGACCCCTGTTCCACACCCAGATGATGAAAAAAACCTCCAGGATCCCTGGCCAAAGTGGCCAGGAGAAAAATTGCTTCCTGACCCCAAAGCAGCAATCAGCATTTCCCTGGGTGTGTAAAAAAGGGCCACAAGAACTAAGCATTGAGGCAACTCTTCTTACCCTCCCTCTCAAGATCTGCCTAAGATCACAGAATCCGCACTGCTGTCAGATGCCTCTGTTTGAAACCTCCAAAGACGGAGACCTGCCATCTCCCGAGGAAGCCTGTTCCATTGAGGAACTGCTCTGACTGTCAAGAAGTTATTTGATTAATATCAAACCTGAGACTTTAAAAGCGGACATTGACATGATATACAGGACATTCTCAGCATTTGTAAAAAAAAAAATAATAACCTCCCAGGAGAAATTTATGTAATATTCGCAAAAAGAAGCACAAGGGTCTTAATTCTTAAAGTGACAAAGATTAAAATCCAAGAGGAGGAGATAAAAGTTCTGAAAGACATTCTATATGAAATTCGAAAAACAAGATGCCAATGTAAAAACATTACAGAATTTCTACTAAAGAACAATGTCCAATACAGATGGCTAATCCCAGAAGGACTCATTTTTAATTTCCAGGGAAAGAAAGAAAAGATTGACTCTTTAATGAAAGCAGAAATATTCTTGAAGCATCATACATTGTCGACAAAGAAAAAGGCTGGACCAGAAGGCGAGAAGGCATCGGAGACAACAGAGGATATCAACGAGTGCCAAAAGACTGGCTCAGATAACTCTTCTTCCTCAGATACCTCAGATACTTCGGTATCTCTGGGAGAAATTTTTGTCTCTGACTTTGATTCTGATTTAGGTAATGCTGCGCCCAAAACTATGAAAGTCAAACTGCCGTGGCAAAAGAAGAAGCACAAGGATAAGAAGTCATCTAAATAAAGTTCTCAGATTTTCTACTTGTATAATTAAACAGTAAGTTTTGAAGTCATAGTATTTTTAGTTAAGGCTTTTTGGACTTTTTTTCTTTTTTAAAGTAGCGTAGAAAGGAACCTCACTGTGTACTGGGCAGAAAAGGCTGAAATTACATAGTTAATATATAATAGAGCCTTGTTACTCTCATTAGTGTTTTAGTGTTTGTATGTAGAGTGTTAGTCTATGAAGTGTTGTAGTATGTGTAGTTTATAGAAGAAAAGCAATAAAAACTTTTATATATAAAAATAAGTTACTCCTAATGGTTAGCCAAAAACTCTTCTGATTTCATTTCAACCCACTGGTTCTGGCCCAACCTTCTGGGGCAACAGAAAACAACTCCACACCATCCTCTAAATGACAGCCCTTAAGTACTTGAAGATGGTGATCATATCACCTCTTTATTAATAAGAGGTATTATGGGCCTTTAACATGCCATTACTAGATGACTTCTCTCTGCCCCCTTGTTTTTGATTCAGTCTTGATATTAAAATTCTGTGACCATCCCAGGGGAAACTGCCAAAAATGTTCCTGTGTAGCAACAGCTGCACAAAGAAGCCATCATATGGGGCAGCTACAATCATAGCGTTTGGTCCTTGTTTGGGAGTGTCCGTGTAACAATGTCAGCTGCTGCCAGAACATGAGAGAAGCCATATTGGATCAGGCCAATGGTCCACCCAGCCAAATATTCTGTGTCACAGAGTGGCCAAAACCCAGATGCCATCAGGAGGTCCACCAGTAGGACCAGAACTCCAAAAGCCCTCCCACTGCTGCCCCGCCAAGCACCAAGAATACAGAGCATCACTGCCCCAGACATAGTGTTCGATCTATACCATATGGTTAATAGTTACTGATGGATCTCTGCTCCATATGTTTATTAATTCCCTCCCAAAGCTGTCTATGCTTGTAGCCCCCACCACTTCCTGTGGCAAGGAATTCCACATGTTAATTACTCTTTGCGTGAACTACTTCCTTCATCTGTTCTAAACTTACTACTCATTAATTTCATTGAGTGCCCACGAGTTCTTGGACTGTGAGAAAGGGAGAAAAGTACTTCTCTCTCTGCCTTCTCTATCCCATGCATAATTTTGTGAACCTCTGTCATGTCACCCCTCAGTCATTGTTTCTCCAGGCACTTTTCCTAATGCTATAATTTCTTTTTTGAGGTGTGGTGACCAGAACTACATTCAACAAACTGATCAAGACAAACCCTCAAAGTGTACTTAGAGCATCCTGCAAACAATGAAATAGCCCTAATAAGCAAGTTTCAGAAAGTCCATCTTACACTAAGGCTGAACAGGCAACTATGCTGTGCTTTGTTTTTAAACATTCAGGAAATCACTTATCAGCTTCACCTCATTTCATCTTTTGATATCATTGATATATTACCAGTTATTATTTCATCATATACTTCTCAGAAAGTCTGACATTCCTACTGTTAAGAAAAAGTTTAGCTTCCCATTTATTCACAACTTCACTTAAACTAAGTAAGAAAATGCCTTTGATGGGTGGATAAAATTACTTCTGGTTAATTGCTGTCCATACAATTTTGGGCCATGCTCAGGAGAATAAGCTGTCTCTATATTTCGAACACTTGAGTTCCTTTCAATCATAGTTAGCTAGACTTCTGCCTGGGCTTCAAAGAAAAAGAAAATAGTATGTTAATTTATTCTGTAACAGAGACTTCTGGACAGAGTTTTCAAGCTCCAGAGGCGATTGCTGGTGATGAAGCTGTCAGAAATTGCTACACTCTCTCCACCCCTGAAGGAATTATCTCTGGTCTCTGGTAAAATCAAAAACATATTGCTGCCATTGAAACCTTGTTAAGAGTACAAAGAACTCATAGGTATTCTTTCCCTCACACTGGTAAATATGCAATTATATTTTTGAATATTTATACAACCAAGAAAGTCCAAAAGTCACAGTCAAGTCTGGAGTCCAAATACTTCCATAAAAGCCATATATCAGGTGGGAATAAAAATATTTATATTTAAGTTATATCAAGAATGGCTAGTTATGGATTTTTTTACTCCTGGATACTCACCAGTGAGCATATTTTCATATAATGAGATCTGCACATTTATTTTCTCAAGGACCCACTGGCTTACAGTTCTGTGCATGTTCCAGGCATACTTCAGACACTGACAAAACAGTGCTTCATGAGGCAAGGTATGTGAGGCAAAGCCAAATTTCATCATACACTCAAGGGTTCATGTTACTGTTGTCTCATTTGCAGGTGTGTTAGCCAAATTGCCTTAAATTATTATTTAATCTGGGGAGTTATGATCTTAAATCAGGCAATAGGCAATGTAGGGGCAAGCATCTATGTATACAGGGCTGCAGTTCCCTCCAGACCCACCAAATAGACACTGAGACTGACATCAGTATAAGAAGATTTTGTTTACTGAATGTATTTCAAGCATACAATAACACAAGCACACACACAATTGTACAGTACCTAGGAAATATAGATAGATAATCAGCAAATTTGCATGAGCAGGATATTCATTGTTTGGGTTATATTTACCTGTCTGATGAGATGAAGGCTTCCAAATGGAAAAATAAGGGAATTATAGAAAAATGGGACCTATGCTAGAAAAATGGAGAGTGCAAACTGAACCAGAAGGAAGCATATGGAAGACTCTGGTGGCCGTCCAAGAGCCTCAGGGTAAGGTGTGGCAAGATAGCCACAAGTTCAAGAGTAAGAGAGTATAAAGGTTGTTGGGGGGGAGTAGAGAGAGAGAGAGCATGTGGTCAGGTAGCCCCTTTTATAATGTGGTGTGGGGAGGTTGGGTCAGGCTGGACACATGTCCTAGTCACATGCCTCTTTGGGGTGGCCCAAGCTGGTCACATGTCTTGGTCCACCTACTAGTCCATCCCCAAAACATGCTGATTGGTGCTGGGTTCAAGGGGGAAAGGTCTATGGGAGTGGGCAATATTGAGAACTAGCAACTTAGACTGGAGTCTGGCACCTGGGTGTAGGTGAGATGAGTCACTGGGCCAAGGCCATTGTTCCTTGATGGCCTTAGATGGGTCCTTGATGGGCGAGTGATTAGTCTCTAGGCAACCATGAATGGATTCTCTGGGGCTACGTGTAGCTTCGCAGGTGATGGGGGGAGAAAGAGGTTTCCTGCGTGTGTTGGAGTGGTCTCTCCTAATGGCATTTTGGAGTCCTTTGTCCTCATGCCTCAGCATGGCATGGCATTTGGTGCTTTGTGCACACTCATGGAACTGAACCATTTTCCATCAGGTAAAGAGGGCTGGTAACCTTGCAGGGCCCCTGGAGCAGCAATAAAGAAGGGAAGGTGTCTTCCTCTCAGGGTGCAGTCTCAGTCTGGCATCATAGTGGGCTACCATGCTGTACAGTTCCTTGCACATGCTTTGCACAATTCATACTTTATTTCAGTTCATAAAAGGCATAAAAAGCCTTGCAGGGTGGTGCTTTGCAGGTGGTGTTGTCTCCTTTGCAGGTGGTGCTTTGGCTGCACTGGCCTGCTTCTTTATCATCTCTCAAGGTCAGAACACCATGGCTGAAAATTAGTTTCACGTGAGAACAGTACCTTGAGATGGGAGAGGTAAGAGCAGGAGATGACATGCCCGGAAGATGACAAAAAACCTCCAGGATCCCTGGCCATACTGGCCTAGAGAAAAATTGCTTCCTGACTCCAACATAGCAATCAGCATTTCCCTGGGCATGTAAAAAAGGGCCACAAGAACGAAACACTGAGGCAATCCTTCCTGCCCTCCTTCTCATGACCTGCCTAAGTTCACACAATCAGCATTGCTGTCAGATGACCATCTAGCCTCTGTTTGAAAATCCCCACCTCCCAAGGAAGACTGTTCCACTGAGGAACTGCTCTAACTGTCAAGAAGTTCCTCCTAATGTTTAGCTGAAAACTCTTCTGATTTAATTTCAATCTGTTGGTTCTGGCCTGACCTTCTGGGGCAACTGAAAACAACTCTGCACCATCCTCTATATGACAGCCCTTTAAGTACTTGAAGATGGTGATCATATCACCTCTCAGTTGTCTCCTCTCGAGGCTAAACATACCTATCTCCTTCAACCATTCCTCATAGGACTTGGTCTCCAGACCCCTCACCATCTTCTTTGCCCTCCTCTGGACACATTCCAGCTTGTCTATATCCTTCTTAAATTATAGTGCCCAAAACTGAACATAATACTCTGGGTGAGGTCTAACCAGAGCAAAGTGGTACCATCACTTTGCGTGACCTGGACACTATACTTCTGTTGATACAGCCCCAAATCACTTTTGCCTTTTTAGCAACCACATCACACTGCTGACTCATGTTCAGTGTATGGTCTACTAAGACTCCTAGATCCTTTTCACACATAGTACTGCCAAGACAAGGCCCCTCCGATCTATAATTATGCATTTGATTTTTCCTACCAAAATGCAGAACTTTACATTTATGATATGAAATTCAATGTATTTGTTTTAGCCCAGTTTCCCAGAAAATTTAATAAGCATTCCCTCTATCCCTTCATCCAAATAATTGATAAAGATGTTGAACAAAACAGGTCCCAGGACAGATCCTTGAGGCACTCCACTTGTCACTCCTCTCCAAGAAGATGAGAAACCATTAACTCTTTGGGTGTGATCTGTCAACCAGTTACAGATCCACCTGACAGTCATAGGATCCAAACCACATTTTACCAATTTGTCAACAAGAATATTGTGTGGAACTTTATCGAAGGCCTTATTGAAATCAAGATAATCTATGTCTACAGCATTCCTCTGATCCAACAAAGAGCAACTTTCTCACAAAAAAAGAGATAAGGTTAGTCTGACATGACTTGTTCTGGAGAAACCCGTGCTGGTTCTTAGTAATCACAGCCATCCTTTCTAAATGCTCAAGTACTGTCTGTTTGATGATTTGTTCTAAAATTTTCCCAGGTATAGACGTCAAGCTGATGGGTCGGTAGTTACCCAGATCCTCCTTTTTCCTCTTCTTGAAGATGGGGATAACATTTGCCCATCTCCAATCTTCTGGCACCTCACCTATTCTCCAAGAATTCTCAAAAATAATGGACAGAGGCTCAGAAATTACATCCATGGGTTCATTTAGTACCCTTGGATGCATTTCATCTAGCCCTGAAGACTTAGTTTCATTTAAAGAAACTAGGTACTTAGATACTACCCCTATGCTGATCCTAGGCTGCAACTCCCCTCATCATGTGTTCTGCCATACTGAGCACTGTTTCCCTTGCAAGAGAAGACTGAGGAAAAGTAAGAACTGAGTAGTTCTGCCCTCTCTTCATTACCTCTTACAATTTCACTTTCTGTCCCCACAATGGGCCTACCATGTCCTTGTTCTTTTTCTTACTTTGAACATAAAAGAACCCTTTTTTGCTGTTTTTAGCATCTTTCACTAGCCTAAGCTTATACTGAGCTTTAGCTTTCCTAACACACTCTCTACAATCACTGGTTATTTGTTTATATGCATCCTTGGTTATAGGGCCCTCCTTCCACTTTCTGAACGAGTCTTTTTTATTTTTCAAGTCTTTAGAAAGCTGTTTATGGAGCCACCTTTGCTTTTTTAGGCTCCTCCCATTTTTCCTTCTCATAGAAATCATTTGTGATTGTGCGTTCAGTATTTCACTTTCAAGAAATTCCCATCCCTCTTGAACTCCCTTCTCCTTAAGTATTTCTGACCATGGGATTCTACCCAGCATAACTTTAAGTTTGTCAAAATTTGTTTTCCTGAAGTCAAACCTATATGTCTGACTAAGTATAGCTTTTACCTTCCCCAAGACTGTAAATTCCAAAATTACGTGGTCACTACTACCCAGGGTGCCCACTACTTTCACCTCATCAACCAGTCCTTCCCGATTGGTAAGAATTGAGTCCAAGATAGCAGATCCCCTTGTTTCCCTCTTCACTTTCTGGAAAATGAAGTTTTCAGCAGGACAAGTCAGGAATTTATTGGACCTTTCATTTTTAGCAGAGTTGGACTTCCAACAGATATCCAGGTAATTGAAGTCTCCAATGACCAGCATGTCCTGTCTCTTTGAGAACTTTGTAATCTGTTCTAGGAGTGTCTCATCCAAACCCTCTGCCTGGTTTGGTGGTCTATAGCAGACCCCCACCATAATATCACTATCATTTCTTACTCTTTTTATTTTTACCCAGAGATACTCAACTCAACTTTCATGCTCAGATTCACATATTTCCTCACAAGTATATACCTCCTTTACATATAATGCAACTCCTTTGCCCTTCCTTATTTGTTTGTTCCTTTTAAATAAGTTATACCCCTCAGTCCTGATATTCCAATTGTGAGTGTCATCCCACCAAATTTCAGTAATGCTTATTAGATCATAGTCCCCTTCCTGTATTAGGACTTCAAGTTCCTCCTGCTTGTTTTCCATGCTCTGAGCATTAGTGTAGAGACATCAGAATCCATGTTTTATGTACCCTGAAGTTTTTGTTTCGGTACTTACATGTGAGTTAATGTTATCTAGTATAAGTGCTACTAACTGCAAAACTTTAGAGTTCTTACCTCCAGTTATTGGATTTGCATTTGTGTCTCACTCCCCCACAAGATTAGTTTAAAGCACTCCTTATTAGGTTTGCAAGGCTGTTTCCGAAGACATTTTTTCCTACCCTCATGAGGTGCAAACCATTACCCAATAGAAGAGCTTAATCTCAAAAGTGTAAGCCACGGTCCAAAAATCCAAACCTTTTCTGAAAACACCATCTACATGGCCAGTCATTGATCTGCAGTATTCTTCTTTCCCTTCCTCAACAGGAAGAACTGACAAGAATACAACCTGCACTCCCAGTTCCTTCACCTTTTTACCCAGAGTCACATAGTCCCTTTTAACATGTTCTGGGCTATACTGACCCAGCTGAGCTCTGAAAAGCAGCAGGAGACAAAACTGCTAGAAGAGTGAGTTTTTTATTTGCTTTCAGCTGAGGTGATTTAGCTAGGGATATTGTGTGGGAAGACCGTGTTAGAGTTGTTGCAGAGTCCTGGCTGCTTAAGATAGGGTGAGAGAGAGTCATTGTTTGACTGTAATTGGATTGCCTGAGTAAATGTGAATAGCTGCTGGCCCCACCCTCTGCTGGGTGAGGCTTTTATTTAAGAGAGCCTGTGGCTCTCGGTTAAATAGAACCTCCTGGTTCTATTTAAGGCAGCACCTTGTTGCCTGTGGCTCTAAGCCTAGAGACTCTTAGATTAGGGGCTCTGTAAAAAACCTAGAAAGAGCCAGAAAGCGAGGGCCCTAGTCTCCTTGTGTTCCAGTAAGGTAAGTAGACTTCTACAAGAAGAACCACATAAATACAAAGGGTTTTAAATGGGGGATTATATATAATTATTATTTTAAAAACAAGTATGAAGCCAGAATGCTAGCAGGGGGGTTGAGGTTATCCAGTGTTTTGCATGGAGTGTCACATATATGACTATCTGCCCACTGGACAGAATTCTTTGGTGTGTACCTGGTGCAAGGAGCTCTTGGTTCTCAGGGAATGAATTTGCTCCCTTGAGGCCATGGTGGCTGACCTGGAGAAGCAAAGACAGTCAGGCACATGGAGAAAACTCTCAGGGACTTGTTAGATATGTCTCACTGTGAATATGGCAGCCCTGTTGCTGTCAGGGGGCATGAGGGTCAATAGGAAACAGGGCACCATGCTGAGGACAAGAGGAATGTGCCCTCAGAAGGGATCTCTTCTTCAGCTGGTGAATGGGTATCTTTTCGCAACAAGGAACCATCCCTGGGCAGGAAGGGGGGCTCTTGGTAGTTGGTAATTCAGTCCTTAGGCAGGTAGACAGCTGGGTGGCGAACTCATGTATTGACTGTATGGTGACTTGCCTGCCTGATGTGAAGGTAGCGGACATTATGCATGTACTAGATAGGCTGGTAGATAGTGCTGGGAAGGAGCCAGTGGTCATGGTATATGATGGCACCAACGATGTGGGGAAATGCTGCCGTGAGGTCCTGGAGGAAAAATTTAGGCTGCTAGGCAGGAAAATCAAGGCCAGGACCTCCAAGGTAGCCTTCTCAGAAGTGCTACCTGTTCCACGCACAGGGTCGAAGAGACAAGCACAGATCAGAAGTCTCAATGCATGGATAAGACGATGGTGTAGGGGGGAAGGGTTCAAGTTTGTTAGGCATTGGGATGCTTTTTGGAACAAGAAGGAGCTGTACAAAAGGGACTGTCTCCACTTGTCCTGAGAAGGAACCAGGCTGCTGGTGCTTAAAATCAAAAAGGTGGCAGAGCAGTTTTTAAAATGAATATTGGGGGAAAGCCGACAGGAGATGAAAAGTTTCTGGTCCAGGATGGCTCATCTCAAAGAGATGAAGGGGTAGCTGTTACTATTCTGCAAGGAAATGGATTAGAATTGTCCACGGAGACTGTGGTTAATGATATGGACTGCCTGGCAAGGTCTCAAGGCAGCAAGAGGAAGCTTGCAAGCTTAACATGTACGGGAAATTATAGGTTTTTTTATCCAAATGCTAGAAATGTCCATGGTAAAATCGAGGAGTTGGAATGCTTGGTGTTGAGGGGGGCGGGTAGACATTGTGAGTATTTCAGAAACTTGGTGGGATGAGGAAAATCAGTAGGATACAGTGATTCCTGGTTATAAACTATATCGGAAAGAGAGGGGGGGAAGGGTTGGAGGTGGGGTAGCTCTGTATGTCAGAGAGGGTATACCGTCCAGTAAGACTGAGAGGGTAAGAGAAATGGATTTGCTTCTGGAAATGCTATGGGTTGAAATAGTGGGCCCAAAAGTAAGCTTAACACTGGGATCAAAAGATAGAGGAGGATTATGAAATGATGAATGAATTAAAAATAGTGAGGGAGACAAAAAATGTTTTGTAATAGGTGATTTTAACTACCCACACATTGATTGGGTCAATATGTGTTTGTCAGGAAAAAGAGATTGAGTTTCTAGACACTCTCAATGACTGTGCTATGGAGCAGATGGTCACAGAACCTACCAGAGAAGAGGCAATCCTTGACTTGGCCTTAAGTAATGCCCAAGACCTGGTAAAAGAAGTAAAAGTGACTGCACTGCTGGGGAACAGTGATCATAATGTTATTGAGTTTGACATTTGAACAAATAGGAAGTTACCCAAAAAGACTGATACAACCACTTTTAACTTTATAAGGGGTAACTTCTCTGATATGAGGGGACACGTGAGGAAGAAACTGAAAGGAAAAGTAGAAAGGGTCAAAACCATTGGGGAAGCTTGGAGACTATTTAAAACTACAATCCTAGAAGTTCAGAAAAAATATATTCTGCAGGTTAGGAAAGGCACAAATCAGTATAGATAAAGGCCTGCATGGCTAACAAACAAAGTAATGGAAGCTTCAAAAGGTAAGAAGGATTCCTTTAAGCAGTGGGAAGCTAGTCTCAGTGAGGATAAAAGGGAACACAGGCTGTGGTGAATACGATGCAAGTCTGTGATCAGGCAGGCAAACAGAGAATATTAGGAGCATATTGCAAAAAACATAAAGACCAACAATGAAACTTTCTTCAAATACAGTGGAAGCAGGAAACCAACCAGAGAGGCAGAGGGGCCCTTGGATGACCAAGGGGTAAAAGGACTACTGGAGGATGATAGGGAAATGGCTGAGAAGCTGAATGCATTTTTTGCCTCTGTCTTCACTGTGGAAGATGAGAAGTGCTTGCCCACTCCAGAACCGCTGATTTTGGGAAGAGTGTTGAAAGACCTGAGTAAGATTGAGGTGGTGAGAGAGGAGGTCCTACAACTGATAGACAACTTAAAAACTGATGAATCACCAGGCCCGGATGGCATACATCCAAGTTCTGAAAGAACTCAAATGTGAACTTGTGGATCTCTTGACAAAAATATGCAATCTTTCACTAAAATCTGCCTCCATTCCTGGGGACTGGAAGGTAACATTACTCCCATCTTTAAAAAGGGTTCCAGGGGAGATCCGGGAAATTACAGGCCAGTCAGTCTGACATCAATACCGGGAAAGTTGGTGGAAACTGTTATTAAGGAAAGAATTAGTAGGCACATTGATGAACAAAAACTATTGAGGCAGACTCAGCATGGGTTCTGTAAGGGAAGGTAATCTGTTAGTGTTCTTTGAGGGGGCGAACAAACATGTGGACAAAGGGGACCCAATAGATGTTGTTTACCTTGACTTCCAGAAAGCTTTCGATAAAGTGCCTCATCACAGGCTCCTAAGTGAGCTCAATAGTCTTTTTGTGGATCAAAAACTGGCTAATTAATAAGAAACAAAGTGAGGATAAATGGGCAATTTTCTCAGTGGAGGGTGGTAAGCAGTGGGGTACCACAGGGATCAGTACTCAGTCCAATGCTTTTTAACTTGTTCATTAATGATTTGGAGCTGGGAGTAAGCTGTGAAGTGGCTAAATTGGTGGAGGACACAAAGTTGTTCGGGGTGGTGAGAACCAGGGAGGATTGTGAGGCACTCCAAAGGGATCTGTCGAGGATGGGTGAGTAGGTATCAACATGGCCAATGGGGTTCATTGTGGCCAAGTGCAAAGTGATGCACATTGGGGCCAAAAATCCTAACTATAATTACACCTTGATGGGGTACGAACTCGCAGAGACTGACCAAGAGAGAGATCTTGGAACCGTAGTAGATAACTCAATGAAAATGTCAAGACAGTGTGTGATTGCAATTAAAAAAGGCCAACACTATGCTGGGGATTATTAGGAAGGGAATTGAAAACAGATCAGCCAGTATCATAATGTCCCTGTATAAAAAGATGGTGCGACCTCATTTGGAGTACTGTGTACAGTTCTGGTCACCACACCTCAGAAAGGATATTATAGCATTGGAAAAAGTGCAGTAAAGGGCAACTAGAATAATAAAAGGGTTGGAATACTTTCCCTATGAAGAAAGGTTAAAGTGTGTGGGGCTCTTTAGCTTGGAGAAACAATGGCTTTGAGATTTATATTATGCATGGGATAGAGCAGGTAGAGAAAGAAGTACTTTTCTCCCTTTCTCACAATACAAGAACTCGTGGGCACTCAATGAAATTGGCAAGCAGTTGAGTTAGGACAGATAAAAGGAAGTACTTCTTTACCCAAAGAGTGATTAACACATGAAATTCACTGCCACAGGAGGTGGTGGCGGCTGCAAGTGTGGAGGGCTTCAAGCAGGAATTAAATAAACATATGGAGCAGAAGTCCATCAGTGGCTATTAGCCACAAGGTAGAGATAGGAACTCTCAGTCTGGGGCAAGTGATGCACTGTATTCTTGGTGCCTGGGGAGCCAACAGTGGGAGGGCTTCTAGTGCCCTGGCCCCACTGATAGACCTCTTGGTAGCACCTGGTATTTTTGGCTACTGGGTGACAGAGTGTTGGACTAGATGGGCCATTGGTCTGATTCAAGATTGGCTTCTCTTATGTTCTTTGTAATGTATCCACTCGGGAACATGGGCTCAGGGCAACCATGTGCTCGGACCAGGAGGCCACTCGTGGGTTCTTCCCCAAGGACCCCGTGTATGCCTGGAGCTACACAGCGGGCCCACCGTGGGTCCTGGCATGGGTGGTTTGTGTAAGGGGCCCCCGTTTGTATGAGGTCTCCTGTGAGGATGGTACCATGCTCCACCATCACATCGACCAACTCCGCTGCAGGGTGGCGCCATGAGAGCCAGATGACTTCGAGGACCCAGAACCCCTAGAAGCAGAGGGCTATGACCTTCCCCATGGGGGCCTAGCCCAGCAGAGAGCACAGCCCCAGCAACCATCGCCCCGTCTACTGAAACCCTGACTGCCACGAACAATGCCTCGGCCACTCCCCTTGTACCAGTACCAGTAGGCTCCCCGACCAGGATCCAGGCGCCTGTGTCTCCACCTGCCCCGGCTCCCCAGCGCTCAACAAGGGACAGAAAGCGTACAGCTTATTTGAAGGACTTTGTTTGTGGGTGCATCTCAGACCAAGGGGGGAGGGGTGTAATGTATCCACTTGGGAACATGGGCTCAGGGCAGCCATGTGCTCGGACCGGTTCTAACCAATCTGCCATGCGGCCAGGCGAAGGGCCTGAGCTTCGCTTCGAAAGACAATGGACTGTAGGATCCTAGCTCCCCTCCAATCGAGGAGCAGGAGATAACTCAATCACTGTAAATAGTGAATCACAGGGTGTGATGTGTGTTGAGGTGTGGTGTGTGTTGGGGTGTGGGTTCTGTTGGGGATAAAAACTGGCCTGCGAGCCAGCTTCTCTTGTCTTGTTCTTGATCTAATAAAGTATGTGAGAGCTGAAATCACTCGTCAGTCTCAGTACTTTTCATTCTTATTGGCTTCTCTTATGTTCTTATCATTTGTTCCCATGTGGATGAGCAAGAAGGGATAATAATCTGTGGACTTGAGGAGTCTTCCTACCCTTTCCATCACATCCTGGATGTGTGCACCCAGTAGACAGCATACTTTTCAAGACTACAAGTTCGGTTCGCACATTTTAGCTTTTACACCTCTCAGTAGGGAATCCCCAGTTACCAACACATGCCTTCTCCTATACTGGGGAGCAGAAACTTGAGTCCTCTCATCCACAGGGGTCTGAGAAATTTTCTTCAAGCTTCGTGGAAGCTCAGGAAAGAGCCCTTGTTCCAGTGGTTCAGAATCACAATATTTGGGGATATCCAGGAACCGATTGCTTAGTAACAGAGACTCAGAATGTCTCTTGATCTTCCTGCTTCTGTGGGTTACATTCTTCCATGTGCCCTCCTCTTGTGTCAGGTGCTCCTCCACTTGCTGAGATCCCTTTCCTTCCTCCTCCTGTTGCCCTTTCAGGAGTGCTTCATATGTTCTGTCCATGAACTCTTCACCTTCCCTTATAAACTGGAGTGTGGACAGATGTGTCTCAAGGCCCTTGTTGCCCTGCAAGGCTTTTTGAGCCTCTTTTTGGACTGTAATAAAATAATAAACTGTTCCAGTGCGTGTATAAGGAACTGAACCACATGGTACCCTTCCCAGATGCCAGCAGAGACTGCACCCAGGCAAGAGACGCTTCTCCTGACCTTTCCAGCAGCTCTAGTGCCCAGCAGAGGTTACCAGCCTGCTCCTCATGAAGGGAAAATGGAACAGAACCAGTATACACTAAAGCACAGCACCATGCCTTGATAAAATACACGGACTAGGAACTCCAAAAACGCCATTATGAGTTCCTTCTACATCAGGCAGGCAGCCTCTTTCCCTCCCCCCTCACCTGCAAGACCTCACGTAGCCCTGGCAGAGTCTATTCATCGTTGCCTAGTAACTGATTGAGGGCCATCAACAGCCGGGCTAATGCCATCAAGAAGACAATAGAATCGGCCAGGTGACTCATCCTGGCTGCTACCTGGTGTCAGACACAAGCAAGTTTCTAGCTCTCAGTATTGACCATCCCTCAGGCACACCTCCACACACCTCCCCTACATCTTCCAACCAATAGGGTGTTTTCAGGGATGGACTTACCAGGAGGCGGGAATCAGGGGTGGTAACCAGCCCCCACCCTCCTGCTTATAAGGAGATACCTGACCACCGGCGCTCTCTCTGCTCTTCGACCCCTATCGAATCTTTGACCCTCTTATGTCCAGCTTGCTATCCCCAACCCCTGCCTCCATCTTTAAACTCTGGTCTGCAGGCTGAGTTCCCACGTGTTTCCTGCTGGTCAGGCCGCGTGGTTCCCGATTTTCTTAGTTTCTTTCCCCTCCATTTTTCCTGAGGAACGTTCTACACGACGAGACTGGTAAATATGACCCACCAACGATTTACCTGCTAATGCAAATGTGCTTGCCTCTCTCTGTATTTCTTAGGCCTGGAATAATTGTGTGTGAGCTTGTGAAATTGTTTGTATGTGCAAAACTTCAGTAAAAGACTTTATTTTCAACTATAAAAAGTCTCCTGGTCTGTTACCAACTCCTCCCGGCGGGGCTGACCTCTGTATACACAGGTGTTCGCTCTTGCAGCCGATTGCTTATTAATAATTAATACAATTCCCCTCGTTATTACTCATAATAACGTGCAATCAGGCTAACACCCTGTATCTTCTCCTCCAGTAGGGCTAACGCTTGCTGTGAGTGTAATTGCTGTTACCCTCAGTAAGAATATGAACATGCCACAGACTTTGCACATCACTGCCTCAGCTCCCTCATCAGCCATGCTGCCACAATCCATTTCAAAATTAGTTCAGTTTAACTGACACTTTCTTGATAACTGCCTTTCAAGAATACTTGTGAAAGGTTTCCAGAAGCAAAAACTAACTTAACAATTATAGAATGTAAGAGCTACTCAGCCTTCTATGGGGCACCTAGGCCAGACCCCCAGGCTAAGAGCCACAGGGCAAGAGCCCTTTAGCTCTCACCCTTCAGCTTGTGCCTCTGACAAGGAGGAGCCTAATACAATTAAAGGCTTACCCAGCAGAGGGCATGGCCAGCAGTCAGCCCCAGGCAAAATGGCTAAAAGCTGCAGTCAGTTACACCCAGACAAAACAGACAAACAGAAGGCACATTCCCTCAAACAAGCACCACTCTCCAACAGTTTATACACACCTACACACCCTCAAACACTGTCCTCCCACACAGTAACCTCAGCTACTCAGCTACTCCAGAAGCTACCTGAGATTCTACGTGATTGAAGGCCTGTCTTGCTGCTTCATGATTGCCAGCAATATAGAGCATGCTACTTAAGGGTCTGTACTGCTGAACAAAATTTTGTACCGCCTGATCAAGAGTACAGTAAGTTAGGCAGTTAAGGCAGCTTTTGTTATTTTCTTTGTGTAACTTTTAGAATCATGTTTGCTTGAATTTGCCTTTCTTTGTATTTCTTAATACATTCTACATATATATATTTGTAATAAATTTGAGTTTGGGGCTTCTTATCTGCACTTGCCCTGAGAAAACCCATTGGCCAAGCTACCTGGTATCTGCACAGGGTAGGACATAGAAGCAAAGAGAGAAAGCAAGAAAGAGAATGCACCATCAGATGCAATAGACACTACCAGTGAAATATCACTGGGAAGGAAGTTATTTGAATCCTCCTCTAGCTTGAAATACAATCCAGTTTCAACAATCTGAACACAAGATTCGCATTTTATACTGACAGTGAGTGTTATGATTTGCAAAATTGTCTACCTGGAGCACAGGTTGCTGTGAGCAGATCTCTGGAGGGATAACATATGCATTTTCTGAATAAGTAATATTGTTCTACTTTGAAAACCTTTTTTTAAAACTTCACACATAGCAATGTTTAAAAGGGTATTACATAGCTTAAATACAGACAGGTATAAAAATAAAATAATTTCAAATCTATAAATAAAACAAATGGAAAACGAAGTATGTTTCAGAGGTAACAAAATCAGTGGCATTCCTGTAAATGATACATTATGGACCAAAGATTAGTTTGTTCACCCTTCTAATCTTCCCCTACATTGCACCACAATAGGGGATTGCTTAATATATTGTAAATTGATTCTCCATTCATACCTTTTGATTTTTTTTTTTACTATGATGGCGAAGCCCAACAAGAGTCCTCCCCTTTGAAAGCCTTGGCAACACACTAGGGAAAATGAACAGGTTATCCTCAGCATTGTTCTAGAAAGAGGTCCCTAAAAAGGTAGGAGGTTTGAAAATCATGATCCTATACTAAAAACAAACAAACAACAACAAAAATCCACAGAGTGCTTAATGCAACATTGCACCCTGAACATACAGCTGTATTTAAATCATTTATATCTTCTTTTTATGACAGTAATAAGGAAATCTGTTCTTCTGCATTTAGAATAAGGAAACAGAACAGATGGCAAAGAGCTCAGTTTAAACTAATACAGGCTTTAAGATAACTTACATTTTCTACATTTTCCAGTGTAGCAGACATTTAGTTCACTATAAAAGCAGTTTGAGCTACAGTGGAATGGACTAGCAGATGCATATAGTTTAGCAAGTGTTTGCATCAGAAAATGCATGCAGTATTTTCCTGCAGGCTCAAAGCTCAACACGCATATTAAATGGCTGTTGATAGTTTATAAAGATCAAACAAGTAGTCTAAATTTCTAATATTTGTAACAGTTAAAGACTTAAAGAAACAGGATTAATTTTTATACATGACAATGTACCATTTAGCTGCTGTTGATGTAATATGACTACAGCATGTTGTATAATGTAAGAGGTGATCAATCAAATCAATGGAGCTAAATACAGAAAATACTCAGGACTAGTCCACTTCTCAGGTTTGTCTATACAACACTAAAGCAGCTAAGAAATAGGTTTCTTGGGCTCTTAATAAAGTGTCCTATATTACAAGTAGGCTGAGTTTGGCTTGATGTGTTACATTAGGGAGAGGTTGTGGTTAAATGGTACCACCGGTCAATAGCAGGTATTGCGAATGTACAATCCATCCAGACTCATTCCCTGGCATCAGTAATTAAAGAATCACAGGTATTACTTAGTGGAGGGAAATCTCTCTTTGCCTGATACCCTAGAGAGACGCAGTCAGTATATAATAGTGACCTACCTGGGGCAACAGTGTTCACACAGCATAAGCCAGCCAGTCAGTCTTTATTAACAGCCCACGGCCAGTATATAAATAAATACTATCACATATAAGAAAAACAATAACATGCTTTAAAAAATATTCTAAAATTGAATGTACACATTTAAAATTCTGATAGGACAATTATGCAAATCAAGTTCCCACCATTCCTTTAGAAACATAGATGGACTGTAATTTTATCACTTGACCACAACATTTTGCTATTTTCTTAGGAATCTCAGTGTTCTCATCAGAAATGAGTTTATTAACAAGCTCTTCCTCAGAGATTTCAGGACCTCTCCACAGTATTGGTGAAACAAAAGTTAAGCGAATTTCACTGTAGATCGAGCAGTGAAGTAAGAGGTGTGTTCTTGTCTCTGTCACAAGGACATACTGTCTCAGCTTGAGGGATTTTATTATATCTGCCCTCAACAACTGCTGATGGCAATACTGCTAGCCTTGCAAGAGAAAAGGCTTTTCCTTCGTTAAAATTTTCCAGCTTATATAAGTAAGAGGCCGGTTGGAGAAGGTAGAGTCTTTGAGGGGCAACAATAAAATTGGAAATGTCAGATTGACATTCTATGTCTTCCACTCTCTGTCTGAGGATCTGGCTAACTGTATCACAACCCAGATGAAGAACTGAATCAGGGGAAAACCCAAACTGAGCTAACTTGGGCTGAGTTCAGACTGGCAGTTTGAAGCGGGAGCGAGTCGTGGCAAAAAAGCCCGAGCAAAATGTTCCGGGTTTTCCTGGTCACGCTGAGCAGACTGATGATGGAGCATACTGGGGAGGAGGCCTGAGGCAGCGTTCACACTGTTGGCCCGAAGGCATGGCTGTAAGGCGCGACTTTCTTTTTTGCTAATCTGGAGATATGCGCTTAAGCGCATGAGCGGATTTTAGCATTCATACTTGGTTGGTGTGGGCAGGGTTGGCTCGCCTGCTAGGTGAGCTAGGTGCTTGCCTAGAGCGCGCTGGCCACAGGGGTGCCAAAAGGTGCCCCACACCCCCCGTGAAAAGCCTGGGAGGGAAGGGGCGGGGGTTAAAACCTCCACCCCTTCCCTGGCTTGTGGCTTGCCCACCCTCCCCCTGGGGGGGAGAGGAGGTGGGGGCAGCATGGTGGGTGTCTCCAGGCCCCACCAGGAGGTTGGCATCTGCACCCACCTAGGGCACAGAGCCACCTCGAGCCGGCCCTGGGTGCGGGATATACACACAGTAAACATGCTTTCTAGGGTTTGATACCATTTTTACCAGGTATCTTTTAATCTCGGGAGGGAAGCGTTTCAGGACGGGTTGAGTATGGCTGAGGAATGCCGGACAGATGTGCCTGTGTGAACGGCCCCTTTAATCTGGTTGTGAAACGTTGCTGAAATGCGCCTATCTTGGGGCAAACTGCCAGTCTGAACTCAGCCTTGGTTTGAACTGCTTTTTTTAAACTGCCCCAAAAGGCAGACTTTTATTTATTTTATAACAAACTACAACTAAACAGAATAATACAATACAACACAATACAGTACAATACAGTATCACAACAACACTAAAAACATAACACACAAAACTAAACCACACACATAAAACACAAATGAGGGTTATTTAGTTTCATTTGTATATCATATTTAAAGCACTTTATCATTCAACATAATGTTATCTTTTACGTGAGTATCTCTTATATCAAACCATCTGTTTCATCTCTGTTTTTATCTTTTTTAAAATCAGTTCTTTACCCTCTCATCCATTTAGTTTGTACCAGTCATAGAAACATTTCCAAGTGTTCTGAAAAGTGGAATCTGAATGTCCTTTCATACTCAGAGACAGCTTGTCCATCTCCACCACCTCGAATATCTTCACAATAAATTCTTGTCTTGTTGTTATTTGGGTGGTTCTCCAGTATTTTGCAAAATTCTGGCAGCAGTTGCCAAGTATATTAACAAGTAGTGGTCATCTCTATTTACCTCCTTAGATAAGATACCTAACAACAATACTTCTGGCTTAAAAGGAATTGTACTCCCTAGGATCTTCTGTATCAGTCTGTGCACCCATATCTAATAGCTTTTAATAACGCTACACGACCACCACATGTGATAAAATGAGCCCACCTTATTCTCACATTTCCAACACTGCTTTGAGCCAACTTGATTGAAAACTGTCCTGTAAAAGTACCTACGGAAGTAATATTACAGGGCATATAGCACTCATCATAAAGACTCTGGAAATTAGTGATCCAGGAGTCTGGAGGCACTTGTGAATTCAAAGCTGCTTTTTTAACTTTACCTGACACGATTCGCCAAAAAGTTGATGTATTTTTCTCTTTAGTGGCTTGAATAAGAAGCATTCAGAGTACTCCATTTTGGCTTTATGAATCTGTGTTTTGTAGAGTCTCTTTTGAGTAAGGAGATACTCATGGTTGTTCTTATGCTTATCAGGCCTTGAGTAGATACACCTACTATATGCTGTAGCCAAAAGGAATTTAGCCTTGATACAAGGTTTGGTAAACAAGGTTTAGAAATCTTAGCATGTTTGAAATTTGGCTTTCTGTGAGAATTTAACAGAGTGCTTCCAAGCTGTTAGATAACTTTGTCATACTCCAGCAAGGGGTCTTGCGAAAAAGACCAGATTAGACAGACACACAGAAAAACAGGAAAGAAGCTCAGGTGACAACTTCAATATAAGGTTTAGGTGCATAGACCTTTTAGGGTGGCAGAACAGCATATCAGAGTTTAGAGGTTCAGTCACTAAAAAGAGTGAAGAATAATCTTTTATGGAATATATTTCTGCCATAAGGGAAATAGGAAAATGATCTGCTTCCAGGTATGGGATCACCTGAAACTTATAAACCTTTTCCCTAAGTAGATGGCATACCATCATATAATCTAAAGTGCTGGCCCTGATTCTGGGCATAAATGTATATTCGCCAGTGTAATCCCTGGAGACAGAACCATTTAACACAAAAAAATCCTAGCCTATATGCAGCCTTAATCAGACATAGGCCTGCAAAATTAGATTGTTAATAGGAGGGGATCTCTTGATTCACTTTAATCTTAACCAAAATATAGTAGTATTTAGACTCTATATGGTCATCATTAGGGCCCAATCTGGCATTTAGATCTCCCAGTAATAAAACCATAGCTTCTGGGTGGTCAGAAATTAGAAAGGCTATATACTGGCCGAGGACAGACTGGCAATTTGCCGCGGGATGGGACCCGGGCTGACAACGACTCAATATCGGATTAAATGGAATGTTCACACAGGCACATCTGCCTGGCGTCCCCCACCCGTAGCCTACCGGTGCTCTCGCGCTTCACTGCCGGATTAAAAAAACACCTGATAAAAGCCGACGCAAATCTTGAAAGCCTGCGTTTGTCGCGCGTTTCTCCGCTTCCGGGGAGTCTGAACGCGCAGCCGAAAAGCCGGGAGCAACCCGCGTTGGGCATGAGGCAGCAGCGGTGTGATTGGCTGCGCTCCGCTCCACTGCCCAATGCGGTGCCGGCGTTGCAGGGCAAAAAAAAAAAATCGCCAAAATGCGCTTATGCGCATGAGCGCATGAGCGCTCATGTGCTCATGCGCACATACGCCCACAGCCGAAATAATGGAGAAACAGCTAATATAGCGCGCCTCTGGCGCGGCAGTCTGAACGCTCCCGCACGCCTCCGTCCCGTATCTTCCGGCAGAGGCCCCCGCTGTGTGGACGGGAAAACCCGGTATCGTTTACTCCGGGTTTTTTTTGCTGCGACTCGATACCGGGGCAAATTGCCAGTCTGTCCTGGGCCACAGTTCAAGCGGGCCCCAAGTTTCCTCAATATCTGATTTTCTAGTCTGAGGAGGTAGATAAGCATTTATAATGATCGGGCTACCACCCTCCCATATGCACACTGCCATTGCTAGCACAGCATAAGCCAGCTCATCCATTCACAAAGTTGTGCAGATCTACTTTAGAATAATCTTCTTAGAGCATAGCATACAGCATCTTTAACACATTACAACCAATTAGCCAAGGCTATCCTCATGGCTTTTTTTCTTTCAGTGCGCAGCATAAATCTGATACCCCTGCATTCCCTCCCCTTCCCTCCTAAACAATTTTTTCCCAATTCACTGATGGGTAGATGGCAATAATTAAATCTGTTTCTTTGGTAAATGGAAATAGGGAAGGGAGATGGAGTCATTCCCCTATTGGATAGAATTAATTAAGTGCCTAAGTTTACAGATACACACACATTTATCCAGGGAGATTAAATTGATTTCCTAGTTGCATAAAAGACAAAGGACGGCACAGAGGATGAATCCACTGATTGCCCAGATTAGCTCATGTCAGAAGGTTTATTGTTTTATATTAAAGAGAATTTTTAGATCACAGCTGTTAAGAGGGAGGGCAGACTGTGCTAAATCCTGAGGATTTGCATACTTGAACATAGTGTACTCCAGATGACAAAAGTAAACTTTCTGAATCAACTGGCACTAAGAGCATAGACAGTCACTTCCTTTGTAATGTTAATTAGTAGTTTTGCAGACTCCAGATTCCAAAGCTAAGACTTGAACGTGCAGCCTTGAAAGCAAGCACAATATTTGTAACAGTATGGTGTCTTTGAGCCAGAGGAAAGTCCATGATTTCAATGCAGTTAAAACTCAAATGTAAAATGACAGACCCATCCCAAGAAAAATAAAAACTAAATAGTTTTTTTTTTTTGCCATTATCTGTGTGGCTTTGTGTTGCTGCATGAAGGTATCAATGATATCTATGTTCATTCATTTCTTT
The DNA here is from genome assembly GCA_029375565.1 of Gekko gecko. Taxonomy (NCBI): domain Eukaryota; kingdom Metazoa; phylum Chordata; class Lepidosauria; order Squamata; family Gekkonidae; genus Gekko; species Gekko gecko. The sequence continues at coordinate 71,340,518 of JAPDNY010000005.1, read as the reverse complement.
GGATTAGTTTTAAATTGCCCCAGGGCAGCAAGGCATTACAGGCAGTGGACAAGAATAAAATGACATAATGAACTGGTTGATTAAAAGCAATACAATAAGCAGTAAGAACAGTATTAATCAGTGACAACAATAAATTGATAAGCAATTAAAAATTGTTTCACAGGCATATGTCCACATATGTACCTAGTATTTCTGATCCTCATTTTTGGTTTAGTAAAAATATTTCAATAAATACCTGAATACACAAAAGTACCTACAAGAAAAACAATTGTGATGTGGCTATTTCAGAATAGTTTCCTTGCTTCCAGAGGCTTGACTGAAAAAACCCCCTGCAAGCATTCATGTTCCAGACAGTACATCTGCATTGAGAGGTTCTCATTAGTGGCAAGCACTGTCCCTTGTCTTCTTGGGGTCTTCCTGAAGATGTTTTTTTTTGCTTCTGGGGCTCTTCAAAATCAGCAAGTTACTAAGAGCTTGCAAATGATCCAGAGCTCTCCTGCACAGGAACAAGTGCATCAACAAACAAAGATGCTGCTTATGTGCAAAAGGAAAGATTTGATTAGTTCTGAAGTTTGTATGTGGAAGCTCTAGACAATAGCAGCTGCACTATGTTTTGCAAAGGAATGTGACAAATGTTATGTCATGCAATTTGTTTGGTATCCAATGTATACCATATGGTTGCTGTATTCACATTAAAGCAAGAAAATATGCCTGTGCATAATTCTAGTGCCAGGGTGTTGTCACACATCTGCACAAAATGAGCCAAACTAATTTGATGAGCATGAAATATCACAGTCCTACAACAAGCCAGTATTGAAATGGCTCCAGCTGACCTTGGATGTCAATCTAATGACCTTGGATGTCAACAAACAATGGAGTTCTGCTTAAACTTGAGTGGCTGGAGGTAGTATGTCTATTATGCTGTGAAAAAACACTATGACATAAAAGAGCCTCCCTTGTTATAACAAAGGTTCTTCTTAATTTGAAGGAACAGGCAGTAGTGCTCTACATGAAATAAAATGATTTTCCCCACAAGATATATCTTATAAATGTCAAGGGCTACCTAAAACAATGACATTTCTTGTGCTTTAATCAAGTCAAATGAAATATAAATTTAAAAATGCATTGCAGATTTCAGAAAAATTTGGACAGTTTCCCTGGAATTTTAAACCTTACTTTCAATGAAGAGGTGATATTTTTTGTATTGGTAACTGTTGTTGTTGTTCAGTCAGACAGTCGAGTCTGACTTTTTGCAACCCCATGGACCACATCACACCAGGCCCTCCTTTCTTTCGTCGTGATTGGTAACTGTAGCTACAGCCATAGCAAATGAAAAGAAAGACAACCGGCAAGTCTCACATATCTGAATTGTGTCTTCTGGAAAATGCATAAGGAAAATTAACTATCAGATCTAACCATCACAAGGAAAGAATAATTTTACTATGAACAGGGTTTTTTAAAATAAAACCTCCTGAGGTACATTTTCATTTCAGGTCATTTAGAGGGGATTAGGTTTTAAGCCTGAAGAACAATTTTATACCATTAGTGCTCTTTACATGTTTATAAGAGCATCATAAATTGGAAATGATTAACATCCTGGGAGTTTGCAGTTAAAGAAAATGTGTCTTCAAATTATTGGGACTAAAAAAAGTTTGTTGGCAATTAGGTGTTCTTTCCTTCCCTGTAGAAATTATGAAGTTGAGATCTGAAATGTAGCACCCCTAATGTGATTATATAATTTAATATTCACTTTGTGAATCCTTAATAGTTTTTTAATGCAGAGGAAGCAATAATCAGTTCCCCCTTTAAGCAAAAACTAAGGCACAAAAGACCCTGATTAAACTCATAAAATTACTACCCATCCTTATTATACTATTTTCTGTTGTGGAGGATGGGGGGGATTACAATTGCATGTGGTATTGTCACTTCAATAGACTACAGATTACAGAATGAGAAAACCACATAAACGTTTCCCAAGAAGGTATTTAAGAGCCTTTGACATTTCAAAGTGAAGGTAGAGAATCACTTATAAACATGGGCATACCAACCACCCAGATTTGTATGGCATTTGGTTAATTGTGCATATATGTGTTTCTGTGCTATTAAACTGGATTCTAGTCTTGTGTCTGCTCCAACTGGGCTATTTCCCCAAATAATACTTGTTAACAGTAATACTGAGAATGTTCAGTTCCTGAGGACTTACAAGCCCTGTTTTAGTTTAGAATACAATCCCACGTTTCCTGTATGTTAACCTGGAGCAACAGAGGATCTGGCGGTGTGAGTATGTCAAATGTGTGTTATGTTAACAAGGAAACTAAACATTTTGGTGAAGCAAGCTGTCCTTCCCTGCTTGAGAAAGTGGAGCAGATCACTAGCAGATGAGATGACTTAACTAAATGCAAAGCCAATGCTCCTTGTTGGCCTCTGGAAATAATAAACCTGAACATATTCTAATATCTCTTCTAGAGACAGTAGTGTATATCCAATCATCCATTGATTTCCCACTTCTTCCTCATAATGTAGCTATCAGCCCACCCCCTTTATTGTTTATAAAATATCAGCCTTCAGGCAGCTCTTAAACAAGTGATTCAGCTTTATTAACCAGATCAATCAACAACAACACAGAAGCTAGCTCAATTTATACTCTTTTGGCCTATACAACCATGCCCCCTAGGATGTTAAACACCAATCATAACTTGTAGATAACAACCAATGGTTGTTGCTCCCTCCAAAACCATCCCTAAGCTCTGATTGGCCCACTGTGCAAAGCAGCCAATCAGAATGTGCATTTTAGGATACCAGGCCTCTATGGAGCTATGACTGAAGCTCAGGCAACTTAACTGTAAGTATTAACACAATACATAACATTGTTCATGGGAATCAGCTCAGAAAAAGACTAGAGACAAAGTGGAGGATCTGTAATGAAAGGGAGGGATTGTCAGAAGTTGTTAGGGTTGCCAACGGGGAGACTTTTGGGACAAGGAGCATTTGGAATAGATTCTCTGTTTTTTAACAATACAGACTGGAGGAATTTCTAGAGTGCTGCACAATGTCACTTCTGGGTGAGTACCCAGATATTATGGTATTGTGCAACATTACTTTCCCCAATTTTGCTCCTGCTGCTCCACTGAGCAACGATGGGGAAGAAAACTGTGAGGGCAATGGAACTGCCATTCTGTTGGAGGAACTGCAAAACTGGATACATGTTACTGAGATTGTAGTTTTACCATGACTGAATTAAAAGGCAAAACTACAGTCCCATTACCACTTTCACTCTGCATTTAAGTAATTATTCCTCTTTCACACATAAGTATACATAGTTAATGAACTCAAGGAAAACAAAGGTTTGAGACTGATACTCAAAGAGTTTGCAGTCTAGTTTATCCAATGCAGTGTTCAGCAGTACAATTTAAGGACTCTGTTACTAAGAGACTATTTGGTATTATCTACTCCAATTGGTTTTCTGTAACAGCACTGGTAATAACTGCAGAACCCAAAGAGCAACTGAATGAAACAAAAAGGCCTGAATCATTTTGATACTGAAGAGATTTAAATACAACTGCACACAGGAGTTCAGTTCATGTAGGGGGGGAAATAACCTCAGGAGTGAAATAAAGTAGATTTTAAAATCCTGCTGTTTTGGAATAACAGTCAAATCACACAAACACCTTAGAAGGAAGCAACAGTTAGAGATATAAAGCCCTAGAGAAGCATCACTATTGGCAGCTCCAAAAATAATTTGTGAAGAAAATCACGTCAGTTGCTAAGAAGGGCTTACTGGTGTCAGCAATAAAATATGAGGTGGCAGAAGGAAAATTCAGAAAACACACACACACACACACTACATCTCCTAGCACTCAGAAGTCCCCCCCACACACACACATACTACATCTCCTAGCACTCAGAAGTCCCAGAGGTATAGCTGCCTGGGGTTCAGTTCCTTTGGGTAAAGATCACTGAAGACATATGTTGCCTTTGAAAAAAACCTTGCTTTGTTTCAGATTTTCAGAGAGAGATCTTTCAACCCAAGGTGCTTCACCTTGCAGCCAGCTCGGGCTCACCCTCTTTACTTCACCCTCTAGCTTTCAAACAGTTGTTTCCACATGCACCCTTCCTTGCTGCTCCCCTCAGTTGGGAAGGTTCACCACCTATCAACTATCACTTAAGAACAAAGCTGTTGGGATGCAGTTTCCTAACAATTTTGGCTCCTGTTGAGGAAACATCCCCAGCCATTAAGGAACATTAACTTTTTTGGTTATAGTCCTTGGCTCAAACGATCCACTTACAAAGTGTCGATTTCACAACAGCTATTACTAACATTCAAAAATACATTGGCAGCATTTATCACAAGAATAAACGTAATAAAATGTATTCATTATAATATATAAAAATATTGTCATAAGTCTGGCTTGAGACTCAGAACTGTGCCCACAGGGGCATGACAGTGTGTGTATGAGAAAGACAGAGAATGTATATATGTGACACAGGGAGGGCCTGAGAACAGAGACAGTCAATGGCAGAAGGAATGAGCTGAAAAGTTTGTTTGTTTTTAAATTCCTTCCTTTCAGGAGTTCAGGACAGCATCCGTATTTCAGTCCCTGACATTTTATCTTTACAATAGGTCTTCAAGGTAGGTAGACAGAGAATTTCTGGCAAGAATAAATAATATTAGGTTCTGTAAAAGAAGAGAAATCTAGGAGGAAGTGGTGTCACTGTCATTTTATTGTTTGTGTTAAAGAACTGAACATGAACATGAAATTGAACAAACTCCAGAGGATGGTGGAAGATGGGTGGAAGACAGGAGGGCCTGGCATGTTGTGGTCCATGGAGTCGCAAAGAGTCAGACTCGACTGTGTGACTAAACAACAACAACAAACTCTTAATAGATGATAAGATCATTATGAGGATTGGTATTCATGACTGTGATTAATTTCCCCATCCTTATACACATATCATCTATTAGAATTTACTGGAGAAGTCAGAACTGTCATATAGGGAGTTCCCTCATCTGAAATCTTTCCATTTACCTATGGATACATGAATATCTACAGTCAAACTATGCATTATGGTTTTTTTTATCAACTGGATCCACATTCCCAATAGTCAAACAGCAGTTGCAGGAAAATGCTCGAGATCCCAGGAGATTGAATGGGTTTGGAACAATGGTGCAGGGGGAGGAGGAGCCTCTGCCCCCCGGATCCATTTTCCTGAGTCAAAATGACCAGGGGAAGGGGATTTACCCATCTTTGGAGCTGTAGGTGCACTATTCTGTCCATGTGCAGCTCCAAAGATGGGTATATTACCCTCCCCCAGCCATTTCAACCCCCATGTAATCACAAGTCAAATCAGACTCCTGGAGTTTTTTTTAAAATGTCTTTTCCTTCAGCTCCTGTGTGACAACGGGGAAAACTCATCAAAAATATAATGTGTAGTTTGGCCCTTGATTGGTAAGTTTTAATAAATGGTAAAGCCTGAAAAATAAAATTATTAATGCAAAAGTGTTAAAACAGATTTCCATGGTTATTGTGGCAGTACTATAAGCAAGACTGGGCATTCCTGCATAGCAGCCTGAATTGGCTTGTGCCTCTGTTTGGTTCTCTCTCTTCCTCATAAGGCTTTGCATAATTAGCTATTGTTATATGCCTCTCTCAGGCCTGACAATGCCCTCTGTTCTGACAATGCACTCTGCTCTGAAAGAACTGTTTACGTTTCTGAGTTTCAGTGTCAAAGCCAAAACATCTTAGATATCAGGGTATGTGACTCCAGAATCCTGCCTTGACATGGGGAGGGAGTCGGATGTTTCTAACCAAATAGATTATGCATCGACTCGGAATAGAGTTCATCTGGTCAGGAAGGGGATGGATTTGGGTTTCGTAATTTCTTAATTGACAGTTACTCTGGATTTTTCTCCTATATAATATCAGAGCCTGCCATTGTTTGGGGCCTTTTGCCAGCACCTCCCTTGTAGGTTTTGACAAAGGCCAGGATGCATATTCCTAAATAGATATGTGCACTTGCTGTTTATAAGTGTTGTTTTTTATGTCTTCTCATGTGATGCATACTGAAATTACTATTTGGTTGAATATTTTTGCATTATGGTTTTGTACTTCAATAAATAAGACTTACTTTGGAACAGTTCTCTCTCTCTCCCTCCCTCCCCTGTCTCTGAAACTATAGGGTCCTTGTTACTTTCATCCTCCTCCCTTATCAAGCTGGGTGGGGTTGGGAGTCCTGCACTCCTATTTCCCCCAACAGTTATGCATACTTGTGTAGCCTAGGATGTAAACTGAGTGAGAGGGGAGCCATGCTTCTCTTTAATTTGTTCTTGTTGCTGTCAAATCACAGCTGACTTCTGGTGACCTTGTAGGGTTTTAAGGCAAGAGATATTCAGATGTGGTTTGCCATTGCCTGGCACTGCATCATGACCCTAGAATTCCTTGGTTGTCTCCCATCCAAATACTAGCCAGGGCCAATCCAACTTAGCTTCTGAAATCGAATGAGATCAGGCTAGCCTGGGCTATCCAGGTCAGGCCACTGTATTATAAACTAGGAAAAAGGCCTGTTGTGGAAATAAATACAACGAGCTCTAGAAAGAGGCTCTGGGAGAGTGCCAAGGCCTTGGAGACTCAGTGTCAATCTGCTGTGGCAACCTCAGCAGGGTATAATGACACAGAGTCCACCATTTTCTCCAGAGGAACTGATCTCTGCTACCTGAAGAGCAGTTGTAATTTTGAGTGATCTCCAGTTCTCACCTGGAGATTGACAACAATGGTTCCCCGGGAGGAAATGGCTGGTTGGGAGGGTGGAGTCTATGGCATTGCACCTGTCTGAAGTCCAACCCCTCCAAGGAAGTCCAGGGTTGCTACACAGAAGCAAGCAATGGCAAACCAACCACAAGGCTGCCATAGTCAGCTGTGACTTGGCAACACTTTCTACCACCGCCATTAATGTTATCCTTAATGTTATTAGAACACACAGGCTGGTGTTGAGAATTTAACCCTTCTGAGTCCCTGCAACTTATTAAACTCTGTTCAGGTCTAAGGCACCAGGCTATTTACATAGATTAATATTTCTCATTTAGTGCTAAAGATTGCTAGTTGCCCTTCTGTAGCGGAAGACCTTGTGTAAACCCAGTGATTGCCTGCTGGCACCTGAAAGACCAGCAGGAGGAAACTGGAAGGGAATGGGTGCTGGCATTGTGCTCTTCTGCATGACTCAAGGGAACACTCAAGGATTTGCCATCAATTAATAAATATTGTTTTAAAAAACCCTTAGAGCAAATCTTATGTTTTTTGCAAATCCTAGAGGCATCATGATGTCACTTCTGCTTGTTACCAGAAGTGATGTCCACATGCCAGCATCATGCTTGTGTGCCATTCCCTACTTCCAAAATGCTCCTGGGGTTTGCAGGCTGTAGCCTGGCAACAATATTTTTGGCATTAGTTCAAGTAAGTGCCCAATCCAGAAAAAGTGAGTCACATCTAACAAGGGCACTGTTTTTATGAAACAATTGTAGAACAAACTGTTATAAAACACCAGAAGCAATTAATTACTACCATTCAGCACTGTAAGTGCCTGCTTCCTTGTAATTGCTTTTAAATTATTCAATTCATACATTATTTATGAGGCATTACCAAATCCAAAAAGCGCTTTAAAAAAAAAGAAATGCCAAAAGAGCCTAGAAAATCACTTTTATAAATACATTTCATACATGTAGACAGAAAACACCACAATACACTTCATCTAATGCATTTGAAATAACTTCAGCATCCATTTATAAAAGCATTAGTAAGCTATAGTGGTATTCTTTTGCACATTGATATGAATCATTATGTTTCTTTAATTGAATTCCCCGATGGATTGAGTTCCATGATATTTCAGGTTCTATGTTTGTTTTTATAGTTTTATACTTATATTGGATATGCAATAATTTCTTTTTTTAAAAAAAAATTATAATTATGTATAGAGGCCATAAGAAACCATGCCAAAGTAGCTTGAAAAAATAGTACTTTGTTTATTTGTGGCTGTGTAAAGCCAATAATACTTTAACAGGACTTTTTAAAATCTGTGTCCATATTTGAGAAAATATAAGAAAAACTAATCTGTGCATACAGTCAAAGTACTATTCTTCATACAATGATCTCAGAAAGAGGTTTATTTCCATTCTCTGAAGTGAAATCACTGTGTGTGTGTTAAGTGCCATCAAATCATTTCTGAGTTATGGTCACACTATGAATTAATGACCTCAAAAATGTCCTATCATTAACAACCTTGCTTGGCTCTTGCAAACTGAGGACCGTGGCTTCCTTGATCATGTTGGGTCTTCCTCTTTTCTTGCCCTCAACTTTTCCTAGCATTATTGTATTTTCTAGTGACTCTTGTCTTCCCATAATGTGAGCAATTTATGATAGCCAATCGTATTTGTCTTTTTGGTAGTCCACAGTATCTGTAGAACTTCTCCAATCCTACATTTTGAATATATCAACTTTCTGTTTGCTTTCTTCATTGAATAGCATTGTTTCACACCCATACATAGTAATGAGGAATACTATGGTATGAATTATCTTGATCTTGTTCACCAGTGACATGTCCTTACCTTTAAGAATCTTTTCTAGTTCCTTCATGGTTACCCTTCCTGGTCTCAATCTTCTTTTGTGTGGTGGCAAGTAAAAGCAAGGTTAAAGCACTTTATCAAGCTTTAAGCCAAGGCTCAAATCTTTAAAGGTGATAGCCCCCATCAGTCTGTTTAGCATAAAATATGTTTGGTGCTTATATTTTTCAGCTGTTCAACCACTGGCATGTTTTGGAAAGAAGCATTATCCAATAACAACATACTTTGGAAGTACTAAAGAAAATTGGGCTCCGGCAGTATGATGATAGATATGAGTGTGCATTATCAAAGGGATGAACATTACAATCTTGCAGTGGTTTAAATGATAAAAAATTGGCATGCACTCCATCATAAGAAGATAAACACACTACATTTCAGAACCAAGGCTGAAAAGCCATTAGGAATTTTGCATAAAGGCACAACAGTATTCATGGCCTTTGTGTGTTAACAGTTTAAGAATCTTATATTTTTTTTCCAAAGCTCGGTAAATGACGAAAATTTTAAAATTTCTTCCTCTTCTAAACCATCTATATTTGTATCTAGAAAGCATAATGTGTTTTTCTTTTATATTACAAATATATTAAAACATATATGATCTCCAAAACATCTCAGGTTGAATAAAACAAAACAAAATAGAACTGTGTACAAGCTATGGAATGCTACATTACAAGACATAAAAACAATATGAATAATAGGCTTCCTTGATCAAATCTTAGATCTGAAACAAAGTAAGACACTGTCTAAAATCATCAATATAATTCAATGAAGATTTGTTCAATATAGGCATGAGCATTTCCCCCCATTTTATTTCATTATTTTGGAAATTTGCTCTGTGTTACATTTCTCTCCTCCTTTAACTAGGGAAATTTCTGAAGTGAAACCCAAATGAGAACATACACAGTTTGACCCTGCTTTCAGATTTTTTGGTTCCTTTGTACCTTCCCCCGTCTATATTTTTGCTGTATCTGTGCATTGATAAAACACTACAAAAAATCTGAGATTGTGCTTGTTTGCACCAAGATTAGCATTGTATGGTGCTTTAGTGATACACAGTGTGGTCCTGTATATTGCTAAACCAGTATGGGAAATTAATCATGATACAAACTTTATGCACCATAATATTAGAACTGGAATACTTGTGACATTTTTCATTGCCCAAGTATATACAAACTGAGATATGGGTAGCCTTGTGTCAGTGCAATAGTATGGAACTACTCTAGTCTAAACAATGAATTTAAATCAGAGTAACTTCTGCATAGCATTGCAGTGTCAGTAATTGATCAGTGTAAATGGATTAGACAACATTAAGCGACACAAAGCTCTTGTTAAATACTGCATACCATATTTGGCCCTGACAAGGCTAGAATTGATAGTTTGATTAAGGAAGCATGGATCCCTCCATTCTGTTTTTATTCAGTGGTTTGAGTACGCCCTATGTTCCACTCCACCTGCCTTCCAGTTTAACCTGGAGAATTTCTAAAGTTAATTTCAGTATGTTGTGTAGGTGAACATCAACACATCATTGAAGCACCTCACAAGAAGGACTTTTTGTAAGACAATACTCTCAGGCTTCCTTTTTGTGTTATGATTTAATGCAGATGTGCTGGTGCTTGTTGGTAACCTGTTAGGAAAAATAATGAATCAAAACAGCAGCAAATGTTACATGTATTTTCAACCATGTCCAGAAACCAAACACAGGAGAATCAGCACAGTGATGATGCCTCAGTGCCACTTAAATCAATTTTAAAGCAATAAGTGGAGAAATTCAAATAAGGACAATTTTGCAAATTCCTAATATAGAAAAGAGCAAGAGTCCAGTGGCACCGTAAAGACTAACAAAATGTGTGGCAAGGTATGAGGAGGGTTTTTTGGCCCCCGAAGGGGATTTTTTTTAATTTGCATTTTCTAAACACTACAAACTACAACAGAAAAGGGGAAGGGAAACATCTACATCTAGGGAGAAAGCAAAGATAACCACAACTAACTAAAACTCCAAGAGATGGAGATCTTCAACAATGCTTATATCCATGATAGTCCATAAAAAGCTTTAAAAAGCATTGAGCATGATGTAATGATCCCAATTCTGCATCAGCTTAACTATTTTCCCAATTCCAGAACCTTCCCCCAGTCATCTCACTTAAGGCTTTATACGGGCTTTCAAAGTCTCAGTCCTTATTTTTGCTTCTCCTTGCGGTCTCTCAGTCAGTAGCTTTGTTTGGGAGCAGCCACCCCCTTTTCTGAATCCGAGTCCCCATCAGAAGATACAGAGTACAACTCGCCAGTAGATTTGCTGCCTTCTTCTTTCATCTCCTCTTCTGGATCTCCCAGTTGCAGCCGCAAAAACTCTTGAGCTTTGAAAACAGAGTCAATTTTTTCTCTTCTTTCCTTTATTTTGAAAGTGACGCCTTCAGGAATTAACCACCTGTATGAAATGCTATTTGTTTGTAAAAAAAAGGATTAGTTCCTTATACTTCTGTCTCTTTTTTTCTTATCTCAAATGGAATGTCTTTTAGGATCCTTATGTTGTTGCCTCCGACTTTGTGGTCGCTTTTAAAATTAAGTCCCTTAAACGTCTCTTTGAGACTCTCACAACAATCTCCCCAGGCAGATTATTCTTCTTGATATACATGGAGTAAGCTCTATAGGCCACATCCATTTCATTGAAGATATCTTCTGATTTCAAATCCATCATTGGGGCCAGTGCATCACTTAGTAGTTGCTTTAGATTCTCATTGGGGGCTTCTGCCACCCCTTGGAACCGGAGTACCATATTTGCTCTTTCCATTTGTAGCTGTAACAATTGTGTTTCCGTTGGAGCTTGCTTCTGTTCTAGCACTTGCATCTTTTTCCCTGCTTTTATAGAGCTGGCATCAAATTCCTTTACCTTTTCAACCACCTGCTCTGTTTTCTTTGTGGTTTCTGCAAGTTGCAATTGCTGTGCTGTAAAATTCTGGTTCAGAGTTGTAAATTGCTGGTTGATGTTGGTCATCTGGTCCAGTAGAGGGCATAGAGAGTCTGCTAGTAGCCTAGGAAACTCTATGGTCTCTTCCGGCCTCGGACTCATGCCTCCTGGTGGTTTTGATTTCTGTCCTTTGTCGGGTCACCTCCCCACCATCTTTCTGTATTGTTTACTTTAACTAAAAGTTTGCAAAGTCTCTGAATGCCTCTAATACGCTTTTACTTTGACTGGTAAGGTTCATTAAGTTGGTTTCTATGCTTGTTCTTCCACTCGCCCCTTGCTCGTCTGCTTTAAAGTCTCTGTGTGTGGGAGGGGCCCCTCCCCCGCTCACTTCCCACGCTTCTACCAAGGGGGGTGCTTTCCTTTTAAACCGCCGATTCTCTGCTTTTAAATTACTCACTGTTCCTTGCTTGTCTTACGACATCGCTTGTAATCGTCTGGTCACACGATCTCCTCCACTTGTCCCAGCCAGCGTCTCTAGGTCCATTCGGATACATAGCAGTTGGACCACTGGAGTGAGGGAGTGCCTCGATTCTCCAGCATCTTGCTGGAGAAGAGGCAGCCCCCTCAGAAGCCCCTTGGCTGGGAGCCTTTTCCTCAAGGCTCCTGGGGAGTAACGATTACTCACCCCCCCCTCCAGTCCGCTGGCGCGCAGATCGTGTCCTGGGGAGCGTCCCGGAGACATGTCTGCTTTCAAGCCACCATTAACTGGAAGTCTGCAAGGTATGAGTTTTTGTGAGTCACTGCTCACTTCTTCAGATACCTGAACATATCTGAAGTGAGAAGTAACTCACAAGTTCATAACTGCCACAAATGTTGTTGTCTTTAAGGTGCTACTGGGCTCTTGCTCTTTTCTACTGCCACAGAAAGACTAACATGGCTACCCCTTTTGATCAATTCCTAATATAGATTTATTCCTTGGTTCACAGAGTGGTGGTGCATATAGAGTTGCTAACTCTTGCTTGGAAAATTCATGGAGATTTGGGGCATTGTCTAGGGAGGGAAATGTAGTGAAGAGTAGGGAGTTCAGCAGGCGAATGATGCCCTCTGAAGCTGCAGTTTCCTCTAGGGGCACTGGTCTTAGAATCATAGAATCATAGAATGTTAGAGTTGGAAGGGACCTTGCAGGCCATCTAGTCCAACCCCCTGCACTCTGCAGGAACACAGCCGAAACCCCTACATACCTACAACATACCCAAAAGATGGTTGTCCAGTCTCCTCTTGAAAACGTCCAGTGAAGGAGCATCCACCACCTCCCAAGGCAGTCTGTTCCACTGCTCAACCACTCTTACAGTCAGGAAGTTTCTCCTGATATTAAGCCAGTAACGACTCCCTTGTAATTTCCACCCGTTAGTCTTTGTGATGTGGAGATCAATTGTAATTCCAGGAGAATGCCAGGCCCCAGTTTGAGGTTGGTACATGACTGACCAGTTTGATTTATCAATACATTAACAAAATATAACAGGCAGCCCCCCTTCCAAAGGCAAATACAAAATAAAAAGTTTTTGTTTTTTCATACTATGATGCAGTAGATATTTTTTACTTGCAATGAAAGCATATTTAAAGAGCTGGAATTATGTGACAAATTCATATACTCCCTGGGGTTTTGTGTGGGAAACTGTTGGTCCTGAAAACTAGATTCATAATAGATTATTTTATTGTGTTGTATTTTAGCAATTTCTAGCAATATATTTACATATCAGTTAAACACCACAATGAAGTAATCTTGAAACAGTTATATGAATAATCACATTTTATTTTCTGGGTTTTTTTTGGGGGGGGTGGTATGATATGTATGAACACATGTGTATTGGTAACTTAGATGAGAAAATTCCAAGGTAGTGAAAAGGAGGGGTCATTTCCCAGAAAAAGAGCTGCAGAAGGTCATTTGCATCACTCATTTGCATATACCACACCCCCTGACAAAGGACAGGCATGTTTAAAATGAGTTATGCAAATGAATTTAAATCCCCCCCCGAATCTCTCCACAAAAGCAGAGAGGCTCGGGGGAAAGGCAGGCATGTCTGCCTCAGTGCCCGGTGGGTTGGCTAGAGACAGGGAGGGCAGAGAGGCAGTCATGCCTGGGTTCTCTGCCTGATCTTCTCCAGGTGCCCTGCAGCTGCGGGGCACCTGGAGAAGACCAGGCAGGGAACCCAGGCATTTAAATCCCCCTCCCTGAGTGTCTCTGTGGGTGGGGGGTGGGGCCTGGGCTCCTTACTGCTGGAGCACTGCTCTGGGGTGCTCTGACAGGAAATAACCTCTGGTGAAAAGTATATCTTCACAATCAAATTCCAGCATTAATTTAGAGTTACATTTTAAAATTAAGTTTAGATACTCTTTTTGTTAAGAAGGACCAAAATGTTACCCAGAATTCTTGAACAATACATTTTGGGATACTAAAGAAACTGTCAGAAAGGAATCTGTTCATACATAGACATAGATGTATTTGTTGTTCAAGACGATGACACACATGAACTACATAGATTTACCTGTATCATTTTGATGGAATCTTATCAGAAGGCTATGTTGAACACTCTATCCATTGGTTATACTGGAACCTGGATATTTAAGTTTTTCACAGCTATGGGCAGAGCACTACCATACTTGGAGGGAAGTCTTTAGCCTACGGTTACATTCAAGGAAAGGGGCAAGTTTCATGGGGCTGGAGAGTTTCCAGTTGCTGCCAACCTCATTGTTTCTTCCTTCTCCTTTTCTCCTTCCTTTACACAGCCCTTATTACCTTCCCTTTTTCTTGCCTTACTGCCTCTCCCGCTCCCCCCCCCCCAGCAGTGTTCCCTATCCCTGTAGCATTATGCCCACAGCCCTGTTCCCACTTCCTGGACTCTGCACCATGTCCTTTTTCTTGGTCACCTTATACCTTGACAAATTAGGTCATGCTTGCTGGCAGTCACCACCCAGCTTATTGCAGTGCAAGCTGTACTACTCAGCTGAAGCTGGCAGGGGCCACAGTGTCACTTTCTTAGGTGAATTGCTGCTGTGTAACTTGTATTACTTGGCTGGGCCTCGCAGCAAGGCACTGCCTCAGAACTTGGCCCGGCCCAATAGTGGTCACCAAGTAATTTGGCCAGATCCAGCAGTGGCCAGCAGACAACCCACCCAAGTGATTAACTACTAACCAACTTGCATATCATGGCAGGCCCAGTGGTGACCAGTGAGCTAGTCAGCTGGGTAACTCACTACCAGGGCCAGCAGCACATATCAAGCAACTACCACAGGATTATGACTTTCACAGATTAGCCAGACTTTCCCTGTAAAAAAGCTGCAGGGGAGAGGAAGCAGGGAAAGCTGAAGACTGGTGGAAAGGAGATAGAAATAAGTTGCATGGTAGGTGAGAAGGAAAGATGAGAACAAGAAAAGGGGAGAGGTTATGGGGTCTACCAAGGGGAAAGAGGAAATAAAGTAGAGGGAGTAATACAGAGGAAACTGAGGTGTTTCCCATAATTCCTTGTAGGCCCCCACTTTCACCAGCATAATAAAATCAGATGAATTTGGATTTTTTGGGGAAATAACAGGGCAGAGAATTAAAAAAAACCTCTTCAAACCAAAAAGCAAAAGCTTCATGTATGTCTTTAAAGGTGATACTAAGCAAAGCTTCTGCCCTCTGCAACAAGCAATCTTTGCTAGCAAAGATGACAACTTTGATTATGAGAGAAATCCATGCAGCCACTGTTACTAGAGTAGGGGGTAGATTTTTTTTAAAAAATGGCTTGGCTTCACTACCAGTCTTCCCTTGTGATTTGTTGTGGAAATGGTCTTCCTATATGGAGCACGCTCCCATCATGAGAGACACATTTTACATTTTCAGAAGATACCGGTTTTTCATGAGTGGAAGTGCTTAGCCTGTCCATTGCAAAGGACTGCTTCTACACTGAGTAAAGAGGAATTCAAGGAGAAAGAAAGCATAGGACCTGAGTCACTGTTAGCTTTTTTCTTTGTGTACATTAAATACTTTACAAATGAGTGCTAATGAAATTGATAGACATTCCTGTCTGTTCATGGAACTAAATAAAAGAAACATTCATGGTGTATGCTTTAATCAATTATGTATTCAGGCAGTTGTCCAGGGCTGGTTGCCCTGACTGGGACAGTCCTCACCTTACCGCCCAAGGGGAGAATGGGGAACATCACTGGGGGCTGGGCTGTTTTGAGCATGGAGCCAGTGGATGCGGTGCGGCCAGGCTGGGAGATGATGGAGTTGGGGAGGAATGGAGGTGGAACAGCAGGGGAGCAGGACGAGGCCCCCTCAGAGGTGGGACAGCAGGGTTGCCCTGCTGGGACAATCCTCACCTTACCGCCCAAGGGAGAAACAGAGAACATCACCGGAGGCTGGGCTGTTTTGAGCACTGAGCCAGTGGATGAGGTGCAGTCAGGCTGGGAGATGATGGAGTCGGGGAGGAATGGAGGTGGGTCAGATGGGGAGCAGGACAAGGCCCCTCAGGGGTGGTCAGAAGGAGACCCAGCCAGGGAGAGGAGAGGGAGCATGCTGGAGTTGGGAGGCAGACAACTAGAGGGTAGCAAAGGAAGGCAAGGCTGGGTGTGGCACTAGCCACTAATTTTTTTTTTTAAAAAAAGCTTTCTTCCAGATTTGGCCTCCCAAAGTTCTCTGGAATTCCTCTAAAACACAGGTTATTAGATCTGCATTGCATTTTCAGGATTTAAATTCTCTGTTCTGCCGTCTCAATTTGAAGATCCTAAATGTATATCATTATTTTTATACTTCTCTTTGAGTTTTATAATGTCTTGTGTTTGTTCTTGTAATTTTAAATTAGTTTCTGATAGTTTAGCTGATATCTCTTGGCATGTTTCTTGAATTTTCTTCTGTGTTCTTTCCTCAGATCCTTGAATATCTATTTGAATATTCTCAATATTCTTTAAGGTTCTTTTCTCTGAATCATGAATGGTCTTTTGAGATCTTTCTTCAAATTGTTGCATTTGGTGCACCAATGTTCGCTATATTTTTTCCACCATTTCTTCAATTCTCTGTTCCTCATCTATTTCATTGTTACTTCTTTTAACTCTTCTTTTCATTGTTACTTCTTTTAACTCTTCTTTTTTAAAAAATATTGTGCACACTTTTCTTATATTATTTCCATATACTGTTTTCTATGAATATATCAAATGGACAACAATCAAAATATATAGTTTTTAAATAACTCAGAGTGTATGTCCATTAAAATAAAGAATGGTATTATCCACAATTGTTTTAAAAATGCTAAATGTAGCAAGTGATGAATATTCTGAATGATTGCAATATAAATGAAGGTAGCTTATCTCCTAATCATTAAGTCACAAACATCAATATATCACCAACAATTTTCCTATTAAAATTTGCCCCCCAAGCCGAAATAACGAGGCAGACACAAATGTTGGGTTTAATTATAGGGCCACTTTATTAATTGACAATCTTAACTGGAACCAAAGACAAGGCAACACAGCATTGCGGTATGGTCAGGGCCAGAGGTCAAAGACCCCTCCCTTACCTCTTCAATAGAGTGAGCCACCCTGCCCCAGATGCAAGCCCACTGCAGGGGCTCCCATCAGCTGGCTAGCCATTGCAGGACAGCCCTGTAGCCCCATCCCCCAAGCTGCAAGGTTCAAAGAGAGGACTTAAACAGGGCCGTCCTGAAGGCAGTCCATTGTCCCCACCCCATGCCACAAGGCACAAAGACTGTACTTACAGGACCCCTTCAATCTCAAATGAGGGGTGTCAGCTGGTGCTCACCGGACCGTTATGAATGCCAGCAGGGGGTTGGGGGCTATCCAGTGTTTTGCATGAAGTGTCACATGTATAACTATCTGCCCACTGGTCAGAAGTCTTGGGTGTGTGCTCGGTGCAAGGAGCTCTTGGTTCTCAGGGAGCGAGTTTGCTCCCTTGAGGCCAAGGTGGCTGACCTGGAGAAGCAGAGACAGTCAGTTAGGTGCACAAAGAAGACTCTCGGGGACTTGTTAGATATGTCCCACTCTGGATCTGGCAGCCCGGCTGCTGCCAGGGAGCATGAGGGACAAGGGGAAACGGCGCACCATGCTGAGGATAAGGGGAATGTGCCCTCAGAAGGGACCTCTTCTTCAGCTGGTGAACGGGTATCCTTTCGTACCAAGGAATCGTCCTTGGGAAGGGTGGGAGGGGGGCTCTTGGTAGTTGGTGATTCAATCCTTAGGCAGGCAGGCAGCTGGGTGGCAAACCCACGTACTGACTGTATGGTGACTTGCCTGCCTGGTGCAAAGGTAGTGGACATTACGTGTGTTTTAGATAGGCTGGTAGATAGTGCTGGGGAGGAGCCAGTGGTCGTGGTGCACGTCGGCACCAACGATGTAGGGAAATGCAGTCGTGAGGTCCTGGAGGAGAAATTTAGGGTGCTGGGCAGGAAACTCAAGGCCAGGACCTCCAAGGTAGCCTTCTCGGAAGTGCTACCTGTTCCACGCGCAGGGCCGGACAGATAGGCACAGATCAGGAGTCTCAATGCATGGATGAGACGGTGGTGTAGGGGGGAAGGGTTCAAGTTTGTTAGGCACTGGGATGCTTTTTGGGACAAGAGGGAGCTGTACAAAAGGGACAGTCTCCACTTGTCCCGAGAAGGAACCAGACTGCTGGTGCTCAAAATCAAAAAGGTGGCAGAGCGGTTTTTAAACTGAATAATGGGGGAAAGCCGACAGGAGATGAAAAGTCTCTGGTTCGGGATGGCTCATCTCAAAGAGATGAAGGGGTAGCTATTACTTTTGTACAAGGAAATGGATTACAATTGTCCACTGAGACTGTAGCTAATGATAGGAACTGTCTGGCAAGGTCTCGAGGCAGCAAGAGGAAGGCTGTGGGCTTAACAAATGTGGGAAACTATAAGTGTTTATACACAAATGCTAGAAGTCTCCGAGGTAAAATCGGGGAGTTGGAATGCTTGGTGTTGGTGGGGGGAATAGACATTGTGGGTATTTCAGAAACTTGGTGGGATGAGGAAAATCAGTGGGATACGGTGATTCCTGGTTATAAATTATATCGGAAGGATAGGGGGGGTAGGGTTGGAGGTGGGGTGGCTCTGTATGTCAGAGAGGGTATACCGTCCAGTAAGATTGAGAGGGTAAGAGAATTGGATTCGCTTCTGGAAATGCTATGGGTTGAAATAGTGGGTCCAAAAGGAAGCTTAACAGTGGGAGTTTGTTATCGCCCACCAGATCAAAAGATAGAGGAGGATTATAAAATGATGAATGAATTAAAGATAGCGGCTAGATGAAATAACTGTGTCGTAATAGGTGACTTAACTACCCACACATTGATTGGGTCAATATGAGTTCTAGTCGGGAAAAAGAGATTTGAGTTTTTAGACACTCTCAATGACTGTGCTATGGAACAGATGGTCACAGATCCTACCAGGGGAGAGGCGATCCTGGATTTGATCCTAAGTAACACCCAAGACCTGGTGACAGATGTAAAAGTGATTGCACCACTTGGGAACAGTGACCATAATGTCATTGAGTTTAACATTTGTACAGATAGGGAGTTGCCCAAAAAGACTGACGCAACCACTTTTAACTTTAAAAGGGGTAACTTCTTTGGTATGAGGGGACATGTGAGGAAGAAATTGAAAGGAAGAGTGGAGAAGGTCAAAACCATTGGGGAAGCTTGGAGACTATTTAGAAATACAGTCCTAGAAGCTCAGAAAAAATATATACCGCAGGTTAGAAAAGGTACAAATAGGTATAGAAAAAAGCCTGCATGGTTAACAAATAAAGTAATGGAAGCTGTAAAAGGTAAGAAGGATTCCTTTAAGTGGTGGAAAGCTAGTGTCAGTGAGGTTGATAAAAGGGAACACAGACTATGGCAAATAAAATGCAAGTCTGTGATCAGGCAAGCAAAAAGGGAATATGAGGAGCATATCGCAAAAAACATAAAGGCCAACAATAAAACTTTCTTCAAATACATTAGAAGTAGGAAGCCAGCCAGGGAGGCAGTGGGGCCCTTGGATGACCAAGGGGTAAAAGGAGTAGTGAAGGATGATAGGGAAATGGCTGAGAAATTGAATGCATTTTTTATCTCTGTCTTCACTGTGGAAGAGGAGAAGTGCTTGCCCACTCCAGAAGCACCGATTTCGGGACGGGGGTTGAAAGACCTGAATCAGATTGCAGTGACAAGAGAGGAAGTCCTCCGACTGATGGACAATTTAAAAACTAATAAATCACCAAGCCCGGATGGCATTCATCCGAGAGTTCTGAAAGAACTCAAATGTGAACGTGTGGATCTCCTGACAAAAATATGTAATCTTTCTTTAAAATCTGCCTCCATTCCTGAGGACTGGAAGATAGTTAATGTCACTCCCATCTTTAAAAAGGGCTCCAGGGGAGATCTGGGAAATTACAGGCCAGTCAGTCTGACATCGATACTGGGTAAATCGGTGGAAACTGTTATTAAGGAAAGAATTACTTCTTCACCCAAAGAGTGATTAACATATGGAATTCACTGCCACAGGAGGTGGTGGCAGCTGCAAGCATGGACAGTTTCAAGAGGGAATTAGATAAACATATGGAGCAGAAGTCCATCAGTGGCTATTAGCCACAGGGTATAGATGGGAACTCTCAGTCTGGGGCAGGTGATGCACTCTATTCTTGGTGCTGGAGGGGGCAGCAGTGGGAGGGCTTCTAGTGTCCTGGCCCCACTGCTGGACCTCCTGATGGCACCTGGTATATTTTGGTCGCTATGTGACAGAGTGTTGGACTAGATGGGCCATTGGCCTGATTCAACATTGGCTTCTCTTATGTTCTTAAGACCGCAATCTATATACCACATAGCAACCTGCCAGAACAAAACCGACCTAACTAACCGACACACCCTCATAAACACCTGCATCACTGCTGCAATATAGGGTAGGCGAAAACACCCCTCCCGTGTAACAATCAGGAAGGGATGAAAAATTCCTACCTGCCCCCCAAAAACTGGGCGACCAGCAAATGCCTGCACTACAAACAGGGCGGGAGGGTGGGCCAACAACTGTGTGGGACTGCTGAGGAGGATAGGCAGGGCCTGGCTTTAAGCCTTCTTGGCCCCGCCACCTCCTGATGCCCGTATGTGGTGCTTTTGGCGCCAAATCCCAGCCTGCCTCATTCTGGCTGGGAGGCAAAGTCGCCCCCCCCAGCCCAACAGTCAGAATGGCCATGGGCTGTTGAATCATGTTAGTAAAGCAGGGGAGAATGGTGATAAATGAGAGGTGAAAGGAGATGGGGGGAAAGGAGGGGGAGCAACAAGGAAATAGAGGGAAAAGAAACAAACAAAACCCTGACATCTTAGCTTTGTTTCCCAGTATGCTGATTCATCTAAGGTCCTTTTCTTGGGTTTTTTTTTTTCTCTTCATTCTGGGGGATTTCAAAGAAGGTGTCCAAAAAGAAAAATATACAACAGAGAAAAATAAATAAATCTTGTCTTTCTGATGAGCAGACAAAATGGAGGTTTTCCCCCCTCTACTATATCACATCATAGCTGAAACTAAATGCATCAAACAAATGTCTTTCATCAAATATAGGGAAAAAATAAAAAGGTAAGAAAAAGTAAAAGTAAAAATGAAAATAACCAATTATATATTCTACAGAGTAGATAATAAAAAAAGAGTTTCACTTAGACACTTAGTATTTTTGCTCTGTTATTGAAGCTCAATTTTTTTTGGATAGCACCCAAATGCAGTTCAGCCAAAATAAAGTTCTTTAAAACTGGCTACATAAATCTCTTGCTAAATAGCTGTAGTTAAAGATCAAAGTTTATCAGAAACCTTGTTCCAAAAGCCATAAATTTTTGATGGGGGTTCT
Source organism: Gekko gecko (assembly GCA_029375565.1). Taxonomy (NCBI): domain Eukaryota; kingdom Metazoa; phylum Chordata; class Lepidosauria; order Squamata; family Gekkonidae; genus Gekko; species Gekko gecko. The sequence continues at coordinate 71,319,141 of JAPDNY010000005.1, read as the reverse complement.
TCTTGCCACTATATATTGGAAGCTGATATCAAATGCTGGTGGTGGTCTGCCACTCTTCCCAATTATGATCGCAGTCCTGAGAGTCCAAAATATTGCAAAGATTGCTGAATCCAGATTGATTTTTAAAAAGGGTAAGTGGAAATGGGACAAGGATTCATTGGGGTTGGTTGACCTTATTAGCAAAATGTCCTCCTTGTCTCAGCTGCCCTTGATATTTCCAGAACCCACATGGAAACCCGATAAATCAAGCCCTCTCTCTATGGGTTCACTTGTCAGTTGGGTCTCCCCCTTGGGGGAGAGGCAAGAATAGAGAAGTAAATGCCCTCCTTCCCTGAGACTGTTCATAGTGAGAAAGGACTTGGAAAGTGCTTCTTATCAAGCCACCCTGTTCCCTGCAAGCCTTCCGGTGGTTGTATGTATGTGTGCAAAACATGTGTACTCCTATGTTCATAGGGAACCAGTTTTCATGAACACCATGTATCATTGAATTGTATATATTGTTTTTTTATTGAAGTGTTTGTTAAAGTACATGTTTGCTAATATTTTAATTTCAAGCTGTAATGGCTTTTGAATAAATGCACTGATTTTTTTCCTTTAAAAATTAAATGGCTACTTACTATTGCAGGCTAAGGAAAAGTCTTTGGGCTTCCCTTGAAATCCCTCAGATGTTTTTTCCAGTCAGGCACCCTAAATTTGCCTCTCTTTTTTGCAACTACAGTTGCAGCTTTTTAATTGCTTATTCAGCTTCTAACAAATGTTGCAAAAGAAGTCTTTCCTGCTTTTTTATCGTATCCTTCGTACAGAGCTAAGTAGAAAATTTAAGTCCTGATCTTCGGTACTCTGCCTTTGTGTCCTTCTGTGTCTTGAGACCAACAAATTGGAAATGATTGCTAGAATCCAGCCATGTAATTAGACAGCAAAACATCTAATATACTCCTTTTGTCAGTGGGGCAGAAAGAAAATTCCTGTAAGTGACACATTATACCATAAAAAACCACTTTCAACAGCCCTGTTAATGATGATAAATAAAGATATCATGGAAAATCAAGCAATTAATCTATTGGAAGCCTTCCACTGAAGTCACTAATAAGGCATCAGAAAATGCAAATGCATACATAAAGAATACCCTTTGTGAATATACTGCTTTAGATTATTGCATTTTTTTGCAATAAGTACCTCTAACCTCAGCAATAGTTAATGTCTTTTATGGCATTACACAAAATCAAATTATTCATTTAAGAAAGATGTGCAAAGCTAGGTCTTTTTTTAATTAGAAGTTATTAGTCATGCAGATATATAATTTTATTTTGTGGACAAACCAGATAAGGCAGTCACATTGTGTTTTTGCTTATAACCATCAAATAATGCATTGTAATTGTATAATACTAGTAATAAATGCTGAAATTCAGAATGTAGAGGAAATGGAGTAATTTAAACGGAGGCTATGTTAAGTAGGACACAGTGAAATGAAGAACAGAAGGTCCTGGCATGATAGCAGGCATAATATTGGATCCATTAGCACTGTAAATGTCCTTTGGGGGATTGGCAGTCTGTCACTTTGGCAGGTGCAACCATTATTTAACAAAATGTCCTAACATTTCTTACATGGCTCATATTGGCATTTTCCTCAACCACTTTCTCCAAAGTAGTACCAATAAAATGAAAATAAGTTTTGCTTTAGCTATTACTTTTCACTTGACTCTAATTTTACTACTATGAGCTACCATCAGATCAGCCAGAATATGGAGAAATAATGGATGAACAAATGTTAGAATATGAAAGATCAAGAATGACAGTTCTAAAGAAGTTACAGGACATACACACAGAGAGCAAAGAAATCTTCACCATAAAAGATATTTGAGATTCTGGTGATTTCTGTATTCTTTATGAATTTCATAATATGTAGCAGTGCTTCCTAAGTAGGTTGTTGTTGTTGTTGTTGTTCAGTCGCACAGTCGAGTCCGACTCTTCGCGACCCCATGGACCAGATCACGCCAGGCCTTCCTGTCTTCCGCTGTCCACTGAAATTTGCTCAATTTCATGTTCGTAAGTAGGTAATAACAACAACAATAATACAGTCCACAGTAAATAATGATCAAGAGAAAACAAAAAATAAAAACTGTGCACTGCAGAAACCTGCACAAAAGCTTACAATAAGAGACTTCAATACAATAAGTAATTCAACACATGTAATCAATCATAGGAAAATATACAAGTCCACTATATCCCAAAGGGAAAGAACAAAGTCCAGAATAGAAATCTCTCAGAAGGAAGCAATGAAGTCTGGAATAGATGCCCAACACTTTTCCTAGGTATTGATCAGTGTTTCGGACTTCAGGTCCTTCCTCAGGAACTAGAAGCTATAAGAATATAGAATACAATCATGCTAATAAAATCCAAACATTTTTTGGCCATTTTAACCACATGATGTTTCACACAGTACAAACTTTTTTTTTTAACAACCATTTTTTATCAACATTAAACACATTTTATAAAGTCTCATGCAATCTTACCCATTATAGGAAGTCTTATTGCAATTTTTAACAGGTCAAAATTATTCAGTTTCACTGTAAGAGAGAATATCTTCTTAGAATTAATCATATGATTTACAAAGCAGAAAATATGGACCACTACATAATCTACTTACATATGGGCTAGGTCTCCTAAGCTCTAAAAAGCACTTGTAAAGGTTGCTACTATGTAAGTTGGACCAAACATGCCTCAGAGTAACTAACCTATTGTTTCTATTTTATGAATCCACATTGACTATTCCTGTTGAATATTAAAGTCACAGCCACCCTGTTAACGCGTATACTTGAAGTTGCTATCTCCAGGCAGCTCAGTAGCCAGGGTACAGCAAATTGATAGGAAGAAAATTTTACTAGAAAAAAATAAACGTCTAAGACAGAACATTTTTTCTGCATTTGATTTTACACCTAAGGCTTTGGAAATCAAAAGGATCATTCTGAAACACTGGCATGTATTACACAATATTCCGGACTGCCAAGATAAGCCAAATATTGGTTTCTGAAGGACAAGAAATTTCAGGGATCTGCTTATTAGAGCAGACCCTTTGAAACACAGGTCTAATGAAAGGACCCTTTGAAACACAGGTCTAATGAAAGGAAGGGTACAGCTAAGCCTAGTAGAGGGCACTATAGATGTGCACATTGCGCAGTTTGCAAATTGACTTGGCGAACTAATAAAATAGAGTTGCCTTTATATAATTATGAGAGGATACTATATCATTATAGCACCTGTGCATCGAAAAATTTAATTTATGCCTTAATCTGCAAATGTTCTCTAGTTTACATAGGGATAACAACTCGGCCTATATGCTCTAGAATTTCAGAACACAAATCTAGATTTAAATTGAAGAAGGGGGACACGTATCTAATCCAACGTTTTGTTGAAAAAAACCATAAATATGATGATTTTAAATATACTGTTCTAGAAACTATAGAGGATAATGGCAAGAAAGATGTACAGAAAATACTGCTGCAAAGGGAGGCACATTATATATATTCTATTGGAACTTTACAACCCAAAGGATTAAATTCTGAATTGGATTTGTCTTGCTTCTTATGATTTAGACATTACTGACCAGTCTCCAGTAATTCTATCTTCTGGGTGACAAGGTAAACATCTGCTTGAAGGACATGTAACTGTTTTTGGACTCCTATATCTAACCTAGCAGGTTACTTTAAGAGTTCCAATGTTACACCAATTTGCCAGTTCTATACAATAGATTTATTTGATGAACAACTCCAGAAATTGGCTGCCTGGAGATGGCAACTTCAAGTATACGAGTTAACAGGGTGGCTGTGACTAAAATTCAACAGGATAGTACCAGCTGTAGTCAATGTGGATTCATAAAATAGAAACAATAGGTTACTTACTCTGAGGCATGTTTGGTCCAACTTACATAGTAGCAACCTTTGCAGGTGCTTTTTAGAGCTTAGGAGACCTGGCCCATATGTAAGTAGATTATGTAGTGGTCCATATTTTCTGCTTTGTAAATCATACGATTAATTCTAAGAAGATATTCTCTCTTACAGTGAAACTGAATAATGTTGACCTGTTAAGAAATTGCAGTAAGACTTCCTATAATGGGTAAGATTGCATGAGACTTTATAAAATGTGTTTAATGGTGATAAAAAATGGTTGTAAAAAAAAAAGTTTGTAATGTGTGAAACGTTATGTGGTTAAAATGGCCAAAAAATGTTTGGATTTTATTAGCATGATTGTATTCTATATTCTTATAGCTTCTAGTTCCTGAGGAAGGACCTGAAGTCCAAAACACTGATCAATACCTAGGAAAAGTGTTGGACATCTATTCCAGACTTCATTGCTTCCATCTGAGAGATTTCTATTCTGGACTTTGTTCTTTCCCTTTGGGATATAGTGGACTTGTATATTTTCCTATGATTGATTACATGTGTTGAATTATTTATTGTATTGAAGTCTCTTATTGTAAGCTTTTGTGCGGGTATCTGCAGTGCACAGTCGTAAGTAGGTAATGGCATCAATATGAATGACAGAAATAACGATAGTTTGTTTAATATGTTGTCGAAGGCTTTCACGGCTGGAGTTCATTCATTGTTGTAGATTTTCCAGTTGTGTGGCCATGGTCTTGGCATTGTAGGACCTGACGTTTCGCCAGTTGCTGTGACTGGCATCCTCAGAGGTATAACACAGAAAGATGGAGTACTCTCTGTGTCAAGGTGAGAAGAAAAATGGTAGGTAGGTAATTTATATCTACCCCAGAAGGTAAATAGACAAAACAACCTCCTCAGGAAAGCTCCTCCATTAGCATATTCATAGCCTGGAGAACTCCTACAAGATAATGACTCAGTCCTACCCCACCTTCCTGGGTAGTTATAAATTACCTGCCTACCATTTTTTTCTTCTCACCTTGACACAGAGAGTACTCCATCTTTCTGTGTTATACCTCTGAGGATGCCAATCACAGCTACTGGTGAAACGTCAGGTCCTCCAATGCCAAGACCACAGTCACACAGCATGGAAAATCTACAGAACTAATAGTTTGTTTACTTGATCAATCAATCTTTACTTTAGCCAGAAGACAGGAAGGTCAAAGGAAAAAGCAGAAAAAGCTACAATTGCCTTGACCTTAATTTAAGGTCATGAGGAGCACTTATGGATATGGAAAATATTGCAACAATTTTACTGTGCCTTCTCTGGTAACCGGGTCAAAGGCGGAGCCTACCTCCATGCTGCCCTGATAGCTGTGCATAAGGTGTACAGTGTAAGCTCAGGTGACTTTCCCTTCTCGCCAGCCATGGGCAAATCCTAAGCCTTCCCCCCACAACTTAGCCAAGGGAGTGGGTGCTGGAATAGTCTTCTCCAACAGTTTCTAGCATTGACCATGTAGGACAAAGTTGTATATGTTTTTTTTTTTGTCTAGAAGGGTAACAGCATAATTTCTTCAGTTCCTTTTCTTTGGGTGGGTCAGAGTGGCTGAGAAAAGGCCCTTCCATCCCAAGGAATTCCTCCCTTCCCCCCAGCCCTTTTTTCATTTGCTATCTCAGTTCAGCTCCTTCCACTTTCTCTCAAAACTCAGAACGGTCTCTGCTACCTACATTTTTTTAGCCATACTGATTCTCAACTATCTTTCAACTCAGTTTTTGCAACTATTGGCCTCTTGGCTTGCCCAGCACTACTCTCTTGTGTGTGTAAAGTGCTGTTGCATTGCAGCTGTCTTATGGTGACCCCATAGGGTTTTCAAAGCCTATGATTAAGCAGAGGTGGTTTGCTGTTGCCTTCCTCTGCAAAGTCTTCCTTGGTGGTCTCCCATCCAAGGACCAACCTGCTTACCTTTGGAAATTCAATGAGATTGGGCTCTAGTATTCCAGTCCACATCCCAATACTACTCTTTTACCTTCTCCTTTTCAGTGGTGTCTCTTGTCACTGAATCACAATAAAAATGTTCTTAAAATGTTTAACAAAACTAGTTGTTACATAGCCAATTCTAATAATGGTAATTTGTTGCCAAGAGTCACAGTGACCCCTAAATCTCTTTGAACAAGTAAGTGAACTTTTGTATCCATAAACCTTAGTTCTCATTAAACCCAATGATCACGGTGATCTTCAAGATGAGTCTTCTTCTCCAAGCACAATGCAGGATAATCAGCTTTTCTACAGGTAAAGAGACAGAAAAAGACCTAGCTGACTTGGGAAGTGAAAATGAAAATTCTATTTTGGGAGATGATGCTGTTTTTGTTTTTTCAAGTCTTTAATTTTTTTTTTCCTCCCAAACTTTTCTGCCATATTCCACCCCAAAACTTCATTTCACAGAGAATCTCTTTTCAAGGGCATATGTATTCTCAGAAGATCCCTTTTTAAAACATTTAAGCAGACATAAGAAATATGTTTACAAGATGAATAAGTGAACCAGGAGCAAATCTAGAAAATAATGAATTGTCAAAAGTATAGTTTTTTCACTACAGCAAGCAGTAATGGATGCTACATGCTCGATTACAAGAATGCATATGAGGCTGAATGCCAAATAGCTTCTTGTTAATTTCAAATTTGCAGATTTATTAAGGAAGGGCAGATTTGTTCAAGCAAAGATTTTTCATGACAAAAGACTCTAGGCATAAGAATTTATTTATTTATTTATTACATTTATACCCCACCCTCCCAGCCATGGTCAGCTCAGGGCGGCTTACAACAGCATAAAAACAACAATAAATAGTATCCTGTTCTTATATATATTTGAATTCTGGTTCCACCGCATTCTATGCTTGCCATAATTGATTTGGCTCAAGAACTGGCAGTCAGAAAACACAGGCTAGGGCTGACTGGCTGCTTCGCAAAGTCCCGCCCACGTCAGCCCCGATCAGTGTTTTCAGCTCAGTCTGCTCCAGTCCTCCGACAGGAGAGGACCGTCTGGAGTGTGAGCGCAGGGACAGGCCCTCAAGGCTGAGGCAAGTGAGAGAAGCCCTTTTCTGTCCCCCCACACCATCCCCTGGGCCTTCTATGAGGGGACTAGGCCCAGAGAAGCCCTTTTCCGTCCCCCACACGCCATCCCCTGGGCCTTCTATGAGGGGACTAGGCCCAGAGAAGGCCTTTTCCGTGCCCCACACTCCATCCCCTGGGCCTTCTATGAAGGGACTAGGCCCAGAGAAGCCCTTTTCCGCCCCCCACGCCATCCCCTGAGCCTTCTATGGGGCACTAGGCCCAGAGAAGCCCTTTTCCACCCCCCACACACCATCCCCTGAGCCTTCTATGGGGCACTAGGCCCAGAGAAGGCCTTTTCCACCCCCCCACATGCCATCCCCTGAGCCTTCTATGGGGCACTAGGCCCAGAGAAGCCCTTTTCCGCCCCCATACGCCATCCCCTGGGCCTTCTATGGGGGCAGTAGGCCCAGAGAAGCCCTTTTCCCCCACACACTGCCTACTGCCCCCATAGAAGGCCCAGGGGATGGTGTGTGGGGGACAGAAAGGCCTTCTCTGGGCCCAGAGAAACCCTTTTCTGCTCCTCTTCCCTTCCTCTTCCCCCTTTCCTTTCTTCCTCTCTCCTTTCTTTCACTCTTCCCCCCTTCCTTCCTTCCTTCCTTCCTTCCTTCCTTCCTTCCTTCCTTCCTTCCTTCCTTCCTTCCTTCCTTCCTTCCTTCCTTCCTTCCTTCCTTTCTCCAACCCTCTCTCCCTTCCACCTCCCTCTCTTCCTTTCTAGGGCCCATTGTCTTCCACCACAATGGGCTTTGCTCCCTAGTAATGATCATAAAACCATATAACAATTACAATATTAAAAGATGTTAACAATAACAATCCAATTACCATTAAACACATAACAGTTCAGCATTACATTTAGGATAGCACTCAGACTTCCATTCCACTGTAGTGGTCAATCCCGATCAAATATTGTGCAGGTGGCTCAGGCTGCTTAAAAAATTCAGGGTACAGGATGTTTTCCCCCGGGGCAGCTCCTAACTGAATGCCTGGCAGAACAGCTTTGTCTTACAGGCCCTGTGGAACTGCATAAGGTCCTGCTGGGCCCTGATCTCATCTGGGAGTGTGTTCCACCCGAGAGGAGCCACCACTGAGAAAGCCCTGGCCCTGGTTGTAGCTAGCCTGGTATCCTTTGGTCCGGGGAGGGTGAGTTGGTGTTGAGACCCTGATCACAGGGCTCTCTGGGAAACATGTGGAGAAAGGTGGTCCCTCAGGTATGTAGGTCCCTGACCATAAAGGGCTTTAAAGGTAAGAACCAGCACCTTAAAGCAAATTTGGTATGCTATTGGTAGCCAGTGCAATGCCTTCAGCACAGGCTGAATGTGCTCCTGTATTGGAAGGACCATCAACAGCCTGGCTGCAGCATTTTGCACCAGCTGTAGCTTCTGAATTTGCGATAAGGGCAGCCCTATGTAGAGAGCATTACAATAGTCCAACCTCGAGGTGACCATCGCATGGATCACCATTGCCAAGTCATTGCATTCAAAGAAGGGAACCAGCTGCCTAATCAGCCAAAGATGATAAAAGGCCGACTTGGCAGTGGCTGCTACCTGGGCTTCCATTGTTAAGGAGGCATCCAGGAGCATTCCCAAACTCCTAACCTCCAGCGCTAGCACCAACGGAGCCCCATAGAAGGTCGGGAGTGGGATCCCTGCCCTTGGTCCGCCCCAACACAGGCATAGGACCTCTGTCTTCATTGGGTATTAGTTTCAACCAGCTTAGCCTAAGCCAATTAGCCACATCTTGTAACACCCAGAGTACTCCATCTTTCTGTGTTATACCCCTAAGGATGCCAGTCACAGCTGCTGGCAAAACATCAGGTCCTACAATGCCAAGACCATGGCCACACAACACGGAAAATCTACAGCAACTAAAGTCAGTGTAGAGGTTCAGGATTTTACTATGCTGTCCCCAACACTATGATACAGCCTCCCCACAAGTGTCAGAATGTCTTCTAAGACTCTTGGACTGCAGAAAGATATGTAAAATAGAATCTGAAGGTGGCTAAATCATAATCTGGTAACAATTTTTTGTCATGGCTCTCCCTCTCTCTCTATTTAGATATTATTTCTACCATTGCTTTCAGTTCTTGTTGTGCATTGTACCAGTCCCTGGACTTAAATATCCAAAAATTTGGCCATGTTGAGAATTAGATGTATGCATGAAGTACATAGAACATATAAACATATACAAAAGTATGCATACTTGGCACAAACAAATCTGCAAACGCTACAGCAAAAACTGAAATATTAAGTAATGGATTCAAAGAAAAAAGGAATTCAAAGAAAAATAAGGACAACTGGCTCATCCCTACTATCTGCATCTTAGAAGGATAAAACATGCATACAAGTAAAGAAAAATGATGTTAAGTCCCATGTTTCAGCTGCTGGTGGTGGGCCTTGGATCTAAAATGTTAAAGGCTGCTGCCATTGGATACAACACAAGATAACATCACTTGCAAGAGAATGGAATGGAGAAGGGAATGACCCAAAGAATAAGGATCACACGCAACACACAAGGTGTACCACAATAAACTATTTTCCTAGCACTTCTTGAGGATTTATTCTTTCCCGTTTTCCCTCTGCTTTTTGTATTGCCTTGCATTCCTCCTCTAGATTACTTCAGCATTTTACTCTCTCCATCTAATCCTGCAACAGTGTGGGAATCCTTTCCTTGTGATGAAATCTTACTTCCCTCTGGGAACTTTATTCCTTGGCAGCATGAGGATTCAATTGGTTATATGTTTACAGTTAGCAACTAGGCATGTACAAATACAATTGGGTTCTATGTATTGATTAAATTAAAAGTTGCATACCTTTTAAAAAATACTGGGCCCTGTCCAGTTAAAGATGAATAAGTTCTTGAGTCCTGCTCATTACAGTGGAAAAGACTGACGCTTGTGCTTAGCTCTTCTGCTGAAATCTGTGGAACTTAAAAATGCTTTAAAAGGATAAATCTTCTTATGTTAAATCTGGAATTCCATTATTGAATCTTGATGCATTCCCTTATATTTTTTATATCAATTTTGGGATCAGATGATATGAAACAGGATACTAAAAACTTTGGTGAAAAGAGTTATAATTTTGTTTGAGTCTCAAACATCAACTTTTTCCATCTGAAAAAAAAGTTAATAGTTTTAGGAAGCATGTTTAAATTTATCTCTGCTTCCAAGAAGACAGATTTTATAGATATAAACAGTTTTGTGTGAGAAAATCTTATATGCATTCCTTTTATTTTAGATGAACTTGTGAAAATCTTTATTTCAATATCTAAGCTTTCAATTTTTTGAAGACTTAATTTCTCTGTCTAAATTGATGAAACCTTAATGATTTCCATATTACTTTTTCCCCATTGGCACTGGAAAAAAAACAATACTGTAGATATAATTCAAGATGGTTAGCCATGTTAGGCTGTCTGTAGCAGTAGAAAAGACTAATAAAATAAAGACTAATAAAATATGTGGCACAGTATGAGTTTTCATAAGTCTGAAGATGTGAGCAGTGACTTACGAAAGTTCATACCCTACCACATATTTTGTTAGTCTTAAAGGCACTACTGAACTCTTGCTCTTTTCTACTCCTGTAGATACATACTTCCCTGCCCAAATAGGAATTAGTTGCTTAATATATAAAATCCAGCACACAAGGTATTTAATCTTTTGTGTATCAGTGTGTATGAGACTCTACATGTCAACAAGATTTATGTCTTAATACACATTTAGACAATAGGAATTCTTTTGATTAATCACTTTGCTAATTAACTGTGTACTGAATGTACAACTGTGAATACCCTCCAATTATTTCACCAAGGATAATCACTAAATATATAGTGACCGATTTCACACGTTACTTACCCCTGTTTACCGGCAGGGCAGTTTCCCCTGGACCATTTAAACTGATTTCTCATTAGAACTCTTGGCATGTGGCTGTTTTTAATCTGCTCCCAGAGTTTGATTTCCTTGGCGAGGTTTCCTGTGGCTTCCTGCATCCTCCCTCCTCCTGCTCCCCTGTCTTTGCCCTCTTAATCCCTCCCCTTCCCCCTCCCACTTTTTCTCCATGCAGCAACAGGAAACTTCTTGGAAATCAAGGATTGAGCTGAGCTGGAGCAAAACGGGGGAAGCTGCGGGTCAAAAGGCAGCTGTGGGACAAATGGTGTGAAATTGACCAGAAGAAGCAGAGGGAAAGGAGGAGCAAGCTTGGGACAAAGGCTAGTGTGAAATCAGCAGTGTTTACAGATACCTACCCTTCATAAATAATGTTTCAGTTCAAGTACATAAATAATTATCTGAAAATGGCACTGGAATCTATAAGCCCTGATATCCAGATCAATGGAAATCTGTACATCTGCTGTGGCAGACAATGTTCTTCTTTGCAGAACAGATGATTCTCTCACTGACAAACATTGCTTAGTTGGGAGACAGGGTAGGAATGCCTTGTTTCACAGTATTTGTTGAATGGATCAGTGATCTATTGTTGAAGGCTTTCATGGCCGGAGTTCATTAGTTGCTGTAGATTTTCCGTGTTGTGTGGCCATGGTCTTGGCATTGTAGGACCTGACATTTCGCCAATAGCTGTGACTGGCATCCTCAGAGGTATAACACAGGAAGATGGAGTACTCTCTGTTTCAAGGTGAGCAGAAAAATGGTAGGCAGGTAATTTATATCTACCCTGGAAGGTGGGGTAGGGCTGAGTCATTATCTTGTAGGAGTTCTCCAGGCTATGAACATGCTAATGGAGGAGCTTTCCTGAGGAAGTTCTTTTGTCTATGGATTGTTTCCTGAGGAGGTTTCCTGTTTCTTGAGGAGGTTCATTTCTGTGTGGAATGGCTATTGAAACTCTAATCTTATCTGTAGTGCTATTGTCAGCTGTAGAGCATTTTGTGTTTTTCAGGACAGGAAAATTCTTTTTTTTTTTGACAACCAGTTACTCACAATGGGATAATGAATTGTATGAACAGATGGATGGGGTTGCCATGGGAAGCCCTCTCAGCCCAGTTATAGCAAACTTCTGCATGGAACATTTGAAAAAAACAGCTTTAGAATCTGCACCCTACAAACCAACAGTCTGGTTCCAGTACGTAGATTATACCTTTATCATTTGGAGCCATGGAGAAGTAGAATTGATAGAGTTTTTAGACCACCTCAACAACATCCACCCAACATAAGCTTCACCATGGAAAATGAAGTCGAGGCTTCCGGTCGGAGTAAAATGGCGAATTGACACACTTTGCGAGTTGTGCAGAGTGTACTGCGGCATCTGACGACAGTCTGGGCTTTATCTGGCCCAGCGCAGCACTCTCCAGGCGGGGGAGTGGCAAGCAAGCAGTGAAGCCTGAGGGGGAGTTGAGATCGGTGTGGATAAGCTTCGGAGGAAGCTTGTTTACACTTTGATCTCCTTCCGTGAAGAGGGCAGTTGCAAATCAACTCTACAGATGCCAGCTGGGCTGAGTATTCAGCATAAATTCGCCATCTACCGATCTCTTTATCATCAAGATTAACACCGTTTACAGAAGAAGCACCGCGAAACCCCGAGATTACAAGCAAGGTAACAAACGAATAAGCGCTTACCGGTTTAAAGAAGAATGAGAAATTGAAACGTACGGATAAGCGTTGAAACTTTTAAGGAACTATTCCGCTTGAATTAAAAGTAAAACAAAAGCTTTCCTTTAGAGAAAAAGGCTGAAAAGTGACTTTGTTTTGCATTCCTGTGGTCAGTCAAGTCTAAACTTTACGTAGCAGAAACGAAACTAACTGTGACTCTATGATACAGGAAGTGGGCTAGAGTGGAGGTTTTAGAGGCTGTTGTACTGGAAACGGATGGACATTTTATTGTGTGACACCACCCTTACCGGAAGTTGGATTACAGAGACGGACAGATGAACAGGAAGTTTGGAAGGAGCCTACTCTAGCCAGAAAATCATAGAGAAATTGCGCCCGACATTTTGGGGAGGACTAAATTTTAAAAGTTATTTTCAAGCCGAAAAAGCGTTTAAACAAGTTTTAAAGGTGGCGATTTGGCTTGAGGACTGCTAATATAAAGACTGACTAGTATTGAAGTTGCCTCCAAGACGGATTTGAGGTCAAGACCCAGAGCTGCTTCATCACCTAGCCCAAGAATGACTGCAAAGGAAAAAAAGAGTGGCAAGCAGCTATGGAAGCGATGGAAAAACGGATGACCGAAGTGGTGCAGAATTTTGGAAAACAAATAGAATCACAGCTGCAACAACAACTGCAACAACAGCTGCAAATTCAATTGGAGCAAATAGAACAAGTGCAAGTCCAAGTACAGAAAAAAAATATGGAAGAACTGAAAGAACTGGTACTTACAGAAGTGTCAGGGATAAAAAAAGATACAGAAGAACTCAAAAAGGAAGTCAAAAGTCTGGTGACAAAATCTGAAGATATGGAACAAAAGGTTAAAAAAACCCTGTCAGAAAATACAAGGCTGGAGACCATGATGGAATATAGGGCTACTCAGAATCATCTGAGATTGAGAGGGATAGAAGAGGAGGAAGATCAGGATCTACAGGCTCTAGTAATTAAGACATTGACAACTTATGTAGGGGAAGATGAGGGAGATTTGGATGCAGACTTTGACTTGATTTATAGAGTGAATTCAGCCTATGCCAAAAGAAAGCAATTACCCAGAGATGTGATTGTTCAATTCGTGACAACAAAGATGAAGGAAGACGTTTTCAAGAAACAATTTACACAACCGTTGGAAATTAATGGAAAGAAAATAATAATTCTGAGAGAAATTCCGAGATCGATTTTACAAGACAGAAAGAAATTCAAGAAATTGACAGATAGACTAAAAGAAATGAACATTAGGTTCAGATGGGAGATTCCATATGGACTTACATTTATGTACAACTCGGTGAGATCTACTCTTAAATCTGAAGGAGATTTATACAGATTTAAAGAGAGCAATCTGGATGATTTTAAAGATATTTAACTCAACACCATTATGGATTACAAATTTTTATCTTGGAACGTAAATGGACTAAATTCACCAAGTAAAAGAAGATTAGTGAATCATTGGCTGGAGAAACAAAAATGTAATATAATCTGTTTACAAGAAACACATATTAGAAAACAAGACAACAAATATTTGACTAATAAAAAATTGGGAGAAGAATTTCATTCCTCAGCAATTAATAAGAAAAAAGGAACAGTGATTTATATTTCAAAAGAATTGGATCCTAAACAAATCTTCTCAGATAAAGAAGGAAGGTATGTTGGCGTGGAAATATGGATGAACAGAAAAAAGACATTGCTTGTAAACATATATGCACCCAATGGTGCAAAAGAGACTTTCTTTAATGATTTGACCAAAGAGTTGGAGTGTTTAAATTATGACCAAATTGTTCTTGCTGGAGACTTTAATGGTACAGTGAACAACACATTGGATAGAAAGTCCAAGGCAAGTGGAGAGACAGTTGGAAAGTTACCAAAAAATTTCTTTCAATTGATGAAGCAAGAGAAACTGGAAGACGTTTGGAGGAAGTGGAATCCTAAGACTAAGGACTATACGTTTTATTCGAATAGACACAACTCCTTTTCTCGAATTGACATGATTTGGATGTCAGAGGAGATGACGCAAAAAACTTATAAAATACAAATTTTACCGAAAACTAACTCTGATCATAATCCCCTACTTTGGATATCTAAAGCAAAACCTAAACAGTTATATTGGAGAATTAATGAAGATTTATTGGATCAAAAACAAATTAATGAAATCTTAAAAAGGAAACGAAAAGTTTTTTTGAACTGAATTTGAATAAAGGTACGGATATACAAGTTGTATGGGATGCGTACAAAGCGGTAATGAGAGGTATGCTTATCTCTCTGAACTCCAAGGACAAAAAGCAAAAGATTCAACAACAGAAAGACCTTCATGAAAAAATTCGACAAAAAGAAAAGGAATTAAAGAAAAGACCAGGGAAGAAGAAGATTATTAAAGAGATCCACTTTCTGCAAGATCAGCTGAATGTTTTATTAAACAGAGAATTATATTGGAATTTGAAGAAATTACAGCAAAAAGCATTTGAGGGTGCAAATAAACCAGGAAAGTTTTTAGCATGGCAACTGAAAAATAGAAAAGAAAGGAATTTTATATCTAAGATTACTGAAGATGGAAAGGATGTTATGAGCTTGAATGGTATAAAAAGAGCTTTCTTTAAATATTACGCCAAATTATTCAAAAAGAAAGGAATTGATCAACAGAGAATTAAGAATTATTTGGAGACTATTGAAGTTCCAGAGCTGGGAAAACAAATTAAGGAATTATTAAATGGTTTAGTAAAGAAAGAAGAAGTGACAATGGCGATAGAAGATGCAAAGTTGGGCAAAGCTCCAGGACCAGATGGCTTTACAGCAAAGTTTTATAAGAAATTTAAAGAGGAGCTAACCCCTATTTTAGTACTTCTGTCAAATGAGATAAGAAAGACCAAACAGATCCCAGATTCATGGAAAGAAGCAAATATTTCATTGATACCTAAAGAAGGTTTGGATTTGACTCAAGTAAAGAATTATAGGCCAATATCGCTATTAAATAACGACTACAAATTATTTGCAAAAATAATTTCGGAGAGACTGAAAAAATATTTGAAAGATACAATAGCGGAAGAACAAGCTGGATTTTTACCAAACAGACAAATCAGAGACAATTTAAGAGTGGTGATAGATGCAATTGAATACTATGACAAACATCCGGAAAAAGAAGTTGGATTCCTCTTCTTAGATGCGGAAAAAGCTTTTGACAATTTAAATTGGGAGTTCATGCTGCAAGTTATTGAAAAAATGGACATTGGACAGTCTTTTTAAACATGATTGTGGCAATATATTCAGAGCAAAAAGCGGCTTTGAATATAAATAAAGAAAAGACGGACTTCTTCCAAGTCCAAAAGGGAACACGTCAAGGCTGCCCGTTATCCCCGTTGTTGTTTATTTGGATATTGGAAATATTACTGACAGCGATAAGAAAAGATAACAATATTGAAGGACTTACAGTGAAAGGTTTTGCCTATAAATACAGGGCATTTGCAGATGATGTAATGTTTATGATCCAAGACCCAATTGAGAAAATACCACAACTGATGGAAAAAATTGAAGAATTTGGTTCAGTTGCGGGATTTTATGTTAATAAAAGTAAAACCAAAGTGATGTGCAAAAATATGACGAAACAAAGACAAACAGAACTTCAAGAGAAAATACAATGCGAAGTAGTCACAAAGACTAAATATCTTGGAATTGAATTAACCATGAAAAATATTGACTTGTTTAAAAACAATTATGAAAAGGTGTGGCACAAGATTCAGCAAGATATAAAGAAATGGGACACTTTGAATTTATCATTGATGGGAAGAATCGCGACTGTAAAAATGAATATCTTGCCGCGTTTGATGTTTCTATTTCAGACTATTCCAATACTAAAACAAAGGAAAGTACTGGATTCGTGGTAGAAAGAATTATCCAAATTTGTATGGGCAGGAAGAAAGCCAAGGATTAAAATGAAAATTTTATGTGATGCAAAAGAGAGAGGAGGCCTACAACTACCAAATCTAAGACTGTATTATGATGCCATCTGTTTAACATGGTTGGAACAGTGGATTAATCTGGAGAACAAGAAGTTATTGGCCCTGGAAGGGCATGATAACAAATTCGGATGGCATGCATATTTATGGTATGGAAAAGTAAAAATGGATAAATTTTTTAAACACCACTTTGTAAGACAATCACTGTTCGAGACATGGATGAGATATAGAAAATTCTTCTCAGAAGAAAGACCACTTTGGATTGTACCAGCTGAAGTGATCAATCCATATTCAAGAAACCAAGGGCTAGACTGGCTACCTTATAAAAATCTTCTAAAATCTGAAGGGAAAAATTTTGTGTTAAAAGACAGATTTGATGTTGAATTTGAATATGATTGGTTGAAGTATAGACAGATTTATGATTTATTTAAGACCGATAAAAGAGAATATGGTTTTAGAGAAAAGAATATTGAAATTGAAACTGTATGGCTTGAGAAAGGAAAAAAAATGATTTCTAAACTGTATAAGGTTCTATTGAAATGGTATACTGAAGATGAAGTTGTAAAAGAGCAAATGATAAAATGGGCTGTAAATGTTAATACAGAGATATTAATGACATCTTGGGAATACTTGTGGAAAAAGTCAATGAAAATTTCAACTTGTGTAAATGTTAAAGAGAATTGTTATAAAATGATGTACAGATGGTATATGACGCCCAAAAAAATTGCTATTATAAATGAAAGTATGTCTAACAAATGTTGGAAATGTAAGAAACATGAAGGGTCTTTTTACCATATGTGGTGGACATGTGATAAAGCAGTAAAGTATTGGACAGAGATCCACAATGAGATACAAAAAATTTTGAATTGTACTTTTAAGAAAGACCCACAGATGTTATTGTTAGGTCTTAAAATGGAAGAAATAAATGTAGCCAAGAGAACACTATTATGGTACTTGACTACAGCAGCAAGACTGACTTTTGCTCAATGTTGGAAACAAGATAAAGTACCTGAAACATGGGAATGGATTAAAAAAACGCTATTTTTGGCGGAAATGGACAAGTTAACAAGAAAGTTAAACAACGAAGAAGATGAAACTTTTTTTAAAGATTGGAAAGACTTTCAAAAATATTTGTTGAAAAATTGGGACATTAAAAGTGGTTTGATTAGCTTTGACAGTTATTAAGAAGAAATGGAAAGAGAATTAGACTTTTGTATTGTTACCGTTAGTAAGAGAAAATAAGTTTAGAAGCAATTGTAATGGAATAAGAGAGATATTAATGGGGTTGGAGCAGTGCTAGAAGCCTGATGTGGGGGGGAGAAAGGGAAAAAAGAAAAATGGGTATGTATTGGTATGCTTAAATTGTATGAACTTGTGATATATCCAATAATAAATTGTATTTACAAAAAAAAAGAAAATGAAGTCGAGGGAAAACTCCCATTTCTAGATATCATGGTCATCCACAAAGCAAACCTTCAATTAGGTCACAAGGTCTACAGAAAACCAACTCACATGGACTGTTATTTACACAAAAACTCCAATCACCACCCTCGGCAAAAAAGAGGCATAATCAAAACATTAGTAGACCATGCAAGACGGATATATGAACCACACTTTCTCAATGACAAACTAAATCATCTTAACCACGCACTTCAAGCAAATGGCTACTCTAAGAATGAAATCAGAAGAGCGATTAAACCAAAGGTAAAACAAACAACTGAGGAAAAACAGTCTCCCATAGGAAAAGTGTTTTTGCCTTATATCAAAGGAATCACGGATAAGATGGGAAAACTTATGAAAAAACATAACTTACAAACAGTATTCAGACCCACCAGAAAAATACAACAGATGCTACGATCAGCAAAAGACAGAAGAGACTCCCCTCACTTCTGCACAGTTGTGGACAAGTTTAGATCGGGACCACACAGCATAGCATTCAAACAAGAATAAAAGAACATGAAAGATACTGCAGACTTGGCCAACCTGAAAAATCAGCAGTGGCTGAACATAGCCTAACCCAAACAGGACACAGCATTTTGTTCCAAGACACTGAAAGACTGGACAACACTTCGAAATATGATGTCAGATTACACAGGGAAGCCATTGAAATTCATAAACATGAACACAATTTCAACAGGAAAGAAGAGAGTTTAAAAATAAATAGGGCATGGCTTCCTGTCCTGAACAACACAAAATGCTCTACAGCTGGCAATAGCACTACAGATAAGATTAGAGTTTCAATAGCCATTCCACACAGAAATGAACCTCCTCAAGAAACAGGAAACCTCCTCAGGAAACAATCCATAGACAGAAGAACCTCCTCAGGAAAGCTCCTCCATTAGCATGTTCATAACCTGGAGAACTCCTACAAGATAATGACTCAGCCCTACCCCACCTTCCAGGGTAGATATAAATTACCTGCCTACCATTTTTCTGCTCACCTTGAAACAGAGAGTACTCCATCTTCCTGTGTTATACCTCTGAGGATGCCAGTCACAGCTATTGGCGAAACGTCAGGTCCTACAATGCCAAGACCATGGCCACACAACACGGAAAATCTACAGCAACTAATGAACTCCGGCCATGAAAGCCTTCAACAATAGATCACTGATCCATTCAACAAATACTGTGAAACAAGGCATTCCTACCCTGTCTCCCAACTAAGCAATGTTTGTCAGTGAGAGAATCATCTGTTCTGCAAAGAAGAACTTTGACCATACCGCAATGCTGGTTTGCCCCTGCCTTTGGTTCCAGTTAAAGTTGTCAGTTCATAAAGTGGCCCTATATTTAAACCCAACATTTGTGTCTGCCTCATTATTTCAGCTTGGGGGGCAAACAGCTTTAACTATAGAACAAGATCAATCACTTGACTGCCATGGTCTAAAGCAGCTGGGTTTAATTTGTGCAGATTTTCTTCTGTGTCATTGAAGGCAGAGAATTATTTACCTACAGAGAAGCATAAATGGAGGTCTGTATGGATCAGATTCTGTATATGAAAATACCTGTAGCTTTTTTGAATTAAAAATGTGATCCATAAAGATTTCTGCATGCGTCAGTCTGCTGCTACCTGACTTCTGGTTGTAGCAACACAAATAGAAATTAACACAGAGAGATCAAAAGCAAAGCTATGATGGTTTATAGCAGCTGTGTGTTTGGTTCCTTACTATCTGAAACATAATTGTGCAATACAAATTCACTTGAATTAATGGAATACATATGTAAAGGATTAAAGCATATAGAATGTGGGGAAATGGACGGATAAATAGGGAATCTTCATTGCCTAGTCAATATTTATCTTCTCTGTGAAGTCATTCAGATGAAGTCACGTTCTCCCACATCGTTTGAAGTAGTCATGAATGCTAAATGGATGATGAACACAATTACCTCTTTATACAACTTTCCTTCCAAGACATCAGCTATAGGTACATCAATACAGATGCTTTGTTTTATTATCCGTAAAAGGAACAAAACAATGTAGCTGTTCCATGGAGAATGCAGTTATTACCATCCTTTGCACTTGTATTACATCCTGCCTCTCAGCCAACAACTTCCAAGTCCCTTCCACATAAAAGGAACAATTATAACAAGTCAATGCATCATCATCTGTAATAATAGCAGCAAAAACAGCAGGAGGGAGGGGAACCAAGTCTGAATGATCAATAATTTCTTAACCTGGCACCTGGGTAAGGGGTTAAACACTCATCTCACCCATGAAGGTAGCCTAGCCTTCAGATAGAAGATTTTAATTGCTGGGCAAGCTCATATAGGAGCAAGCAGTCTTTTTAAAATTTGAGAAAGATTATACTGATATCAGTGTCTCCTAGCAATGTTGCCACAACATTTTGTATGTATTGTGTCTTCAGAGGCAGTCCTGTGTCGGTTGTATTGCAGCTGTTCAGTCTGAATGGAGTTAACACATGGATAATCCTGTACCTCAAGAAACCCAGCAGCAGATGAACCAACAAGATTTAAAGAATGGATCTATAAGCCACTGCCAGGATCTAAAATTTCATTTGTAGACATGGATCTAGGAGCAACCCCAAGCTGTGAATTTAATCTTACACCTGGTGCTATGCTGAGAACATTTAAAACCGCTACTGATATTTGAACTTCCCTTATTCAAAATATCCATCTTTTGTTGAGGTGAGTTTCTTGTTTGATCATCTAAAGATCTGCTCCCAAGCAGTACTGTGAAGAGTTTGCATTTGCACAGTGACTGCAGTGATATGGCAGTCTGATCAGATACCTGTAATGACTATGCTCTGGGTCATACTGGGATATCTCTTTTAACAGCAGCTAATTTAGACTGTACATACTGTTTTTAGGCTTGTGCAAAACAGCAGCATCCCTCCTTCTCTTCCTCTTCTTTTGTTACTCATAGTTTCTCCTTTTAGTGTGTGTGTTCTACGTATCCTGAAGGTGCACTCCTGTGTGGCTAAGCAATCCTGGGTTCAAATTCCACTTTGCCATGGAAGCCTGCTTGTTGAGCTTGGGCTAGTCATATGCTCTTAGCCTAACCTATCATACATGTTTCTTGTGAGCATAAAATGAAGGAGAGGAGAACTATATAAAATGGAAAAGTGGAGAATGATATAAGCTACTTGGGTGCCCATTGGGTGCCCATGTAAATAAATGATTTCATTTCTGGGCCCTATACACTTCCAAACTAGTAAACTAAGGGTGCTCATCCAGTAAATTGATGATGATATTAACCAAGTTTAAGGTGGCATTGGTCAATTTCAGCACAATAGGTGAGCATTTTTACAGAAACAGCCTCAGTACAGTTACATCCTTCTAAGGCTGTTCACTTCAATGGTGAAAAGTACTGAGACTTACTAGTGATTTCAGCTCTCATATTTTTATTAGGTGAAGAACAAGTCAAACTTCCCAGCTTGCAGGCTGGTTTATATGTGCAAAATAACCCCACACCCAAGCACACCCCACGCTCATGATAGGCTCTAAAAAGTAGCTGAGAGTTCTGTAGGCTCGGGCTAGGATCCATTTGGTCATTGTCTCTAGCAGCGAAGCTTGGGTGCTTCGCCTGACCATGTGGGGACCTCACCTTGCACATGGTCAGAGCTGAATGCATTACACCCCTCCCCCCTTGGTCCAAAAGAGACCCACATACAAAGTCCTGGAGATAAGTGGGCGCTTTTCATGCTCTCATGGAGCAATGCAGGACGGGTGCACTGATGGGAGCTGATGCCGATTCACTCGGCTGTGGGCTGGCCGGTGTTGGCTGAGGTGGAACGTTCTGCATTGTCCTTCTAGGTTCAACCAGGCTGTCTGTTGGCAGGGAGGGTGGCAACAGGTCAGGCACCGTGTTGGGAGGAGCCAGAGTTTCTGGTAGCGGAGGGGACAATGCAGCCTCTGGGAGGCCTGGTTCCTTGAAGTCCTCAGGATCATATGGCAGCACCCACCTATCCAGATGGTTAATGTGGTGATGGAGGATCTGGCCATCCTTACTGGAAACCTCATACGATCGGGGCCCCATGACTCACCAGGCTAGAATCCATGGTGGGCCTCGCGCATAATTCCTGGCATAGACAGGATCCTCAGGGAAGAATCCTCTGGCTGCCTCCAATGACTCGGTGTCCGGTTCCTCTTCCGGTGCATGACTGGGGTGAAGACGATCCAGCCGGGTCATCAGGCATCTGCCCAGGAGGAACTCCGCTGGGCTGTGTCCCATCATGGTGTGGGGCATTGTTCGCTGGCCGAAGAGAAAGGCAGCCAGTTTGTAGTCCCAGTCCTTACTATCCAGGTGGCGGATCACTTCCTTGGTTGTCCAGATCATGCGTTCAGCTTGGCCGTTGGTTGCAGGGTGGAAGGGAGCCGACCTGATGTGGCTGACTCCATAGTACTGGGTGAAGTCCTGGAACTTGCTGGATGTGAAGGCTGTTCCATTGTCAGTGACCAGGGTGTTGGGAATGCCCTGGGCACTGAAAATTATCCACATGGCCCGTGTTGCTGCTTGTGAGGAGGTGGACAGCACTGGGACCACTTCCAGCCACTTGCTGTATGCATCCACCAGGATGAAGAACAGCTGACCCTGGAACGGGCTCACAAAGTTCAAGTGTAGCCTGGGCCAGGGTCTGTGGGATGACTTCCAGGGGGCCCTGAGAGGTTTGGGTCTGGAAGCCTGGCAGGGCTGGCATCTCTTGACCATGTCCTCGATGTCCTGATCTAGCCCCGGCCACTAGACATAGCTCCTGGCCAGAGCTTTCATCCGGACCACACCCGGGTGTGGCTCATGGAGATCTGCAAGAATCCGCTTCCTCAAGGGGGTTGGGATTACCACCCTGCCTCCCCACATCAAGCAGCCTTTGTGGGCTGACAGCTCGTCTTTGCGGGAGGTGAATGCTGTGAAGTCTGCCTCCCCCTGACCTGAGGGCCACCCCCTTCTCACCCAGTCCAAGACGCAGCAGAGGATCTGGTCCTTGGCAGTGCAGTGCACCACCTCACGAATGTGTATGGGCTGGCCTGGGAGAGCCTCCAGGAGCACCACCTGATGGGCTGGTGCTGGGTCCAGATCTGAAGTTGGCAGCAGAAGATGGCTCAAAGAGTCCGCGTGGCCCATTGCCTTCCCAGGTCGGTGGATGAGCAAATACATGTACCATGCCAAAAAATAGACCACCGAAGCACCCAGGGTGACGTCATCTGTTGGGTCTGGTGGTCAGGGGCCAGGAGGCCGAGAAGCAGTTTATGGTCAGTGAGGATCATAAAGGGCCTCCCATACAGATAATGGTGAAATTTCTTCACCCCTGCCACTATAGCCAGTGTCTCCTTGTCGATCTGCACGTAGTTGTGCTCCACAGATGACAAGTTCATTGAATAATAAGTGACCGGGACCTCCCGGCCGTCTGGAAGCTGGTGGCCCAGGACCACCCTGACCCCATACGGAGACACATCACTGATGAGGACCACTGGCAGGTCCTCGTCAAAGTGCGAGAGGACGGAGTTCGAAACCAGGAGGTCCTTCACAGCCTGGAACGTGGCAGCATGCTCCGGTTCCCAGACCCAAGGGGCGTTCTTGTTGAGCAGGCAGTGAAGGGGTTCTGCCACAGCTGCCTTGAGAAGGAGGAAAGAATGATAGCAGTTTAATAGGCCAAGGAAGGCCTGCAGTTCGGACTTTGAAGAGGGTGGGGAAGCCTGAGTGATCACCTTCGTCTTGTCATCGGTGGGGTGTATGCCTGCGCTGTCCACAGTGAAACCCAGGAACTCCACCCGAGGCACTCCCAGAAGGCATTTTTCTCATTTGACTTTCAGGCCCACTGAGTCAAACCATTGAAGCACCACCCGGAGACATTTGGCGAAGGTCAAGGCATCTGGAGCCACGATGAGCACATCATCTAGAAATGGCTGAACTCTGGGGATTCTTTTCAGGAGAGAATCCATAAAATAAATGCCTGGCATGACTGACACCCCAAACTGAAGTCGGTGAACTTTAAAGGCCCCCTTATGTGTCATTATAGTTTGAGGTTCGGCAGTGGCAGCAGTTGTTGATACGCCTGGGCCAAGTCCAATTTGCTGAAGACCCGGGTCCCTGCCAGGGCGGCGAGCACATGGCTGACCACTGGTACCAGGTATGCATGGTCTGGAGGGCCTTATTCAGTGTGCACTTATAGTTGGCGCAGACACGCACATCCCCATTGGGTTTAATCAGGGTGACTATTGGGGTCTCCCACTGTGCGGAAGTGACCAGCTCCAGCACCACCTGTTCCACCAGGTGATCGAGCTCCACCTTGATCTTTGGCCTCATCGCGATTGGGGGGGTGCCTGGCTTTTATCCAAATGGGGCAGACTGCCGGGTCAAGATCGAGGGAGATGGGCGCCCTGTGTAGCAGCTGAGCGTGCCATCAAAAACCCTGGGAAACTCATTGCACACTGCTGCAAAGTCCATGGTTCAGACCTGGTGAATCCATGTGATTGTCAAACCCAGGGGCCCGAGCCACAAGAGTCCCAGCAAGCTTGTGAGCCTCCCCTCCACCACCAGCAAGTCCAGGAACCCACAGAAGTCCTTATATTGCACCTTAAATTTGCCCCAATCCCGAATAGCCACAGGGTTTTTGTTAAAGTCCCACAACATGAGTCCCTGTGGGTTTTGCAGGAGGGGTCCCCTCCATGGGCAGAGCGAGCACAGCATCTCCTCCAAAATGATGGAGAAGGATGACCCAGAGTCAATTTCCATGCAGTATGGGGACCCCTCAATTAACACCATTAGGTGCATTTTATGTGGGCTGTTGGGGGGCAAGTTACATACCAGGTGCTGGTGCTGGGTTGAGAGGGTGTGGAGGTTGGAGTGGAGATCCGTCTGGTGGGCTGATGTCTGCAGGTGCAGACCTCAAGAGCAGCAGACCCGGGCAATGTGGCCCAATTTGTTACACATCCGGCAGATGGCATCTCTGACACGGCACGACCAGCGTTCGTGCGCATCCCTGCAGCTGGTGCAGGACGATGACGACGATGGTGTCTTGGCAGAGGAACGGCCTGCTGACTGATGCTGCTGTTGGGACGTGCAGCGGCGTACCTGAAGCACCTCTTCAGCTTCTGAGTTGTCCGATGTGATGGTAGCTTCGGTATAATGGATCTCCTTTCTGCAGCGGTCCTGGTGTGCCTTTTCATAGGCTGTGGCCTCCCAGAGCACCTTATCCAGGTCTAGGTTGTCCTGACTAACCAATTTCCTCTGAAGTTTAGGCTTCCGGAGACCCAGGAGGAATTGGTTAATCAAAGCGTTCACCAGATTGGGGAAGGAGCACTTGGTGGCCGCCCACCTGAGTCTGACCAAGAATTCGGAAGCCATTTCATCCAGACCCTGAACTCGCGCAAAGAAGTCCATGCGCTCGGCAAACTTTGTGGGCTTCGGTGAGAGGTGGTTGGAAAGTGCCTTCACCAGCTCCCCATAGGTCTCATCCTTGGTCTGCTTAGGTGCAGTCAGGTCCTTTAGCAGGAGCACAGTGTCCATACCACAGGCCCAGAGGAGGTGGGCCTTCTTCTTACCCAGGTCCATGATATCGTGGCAAGAGAAGTAGCTCTCCAGAATCTCAAGCCACGTCTCCCACTGTGCTGGGCGGGAGATACCGAAAGCGGCGATGCTCTCCTGGGAAACAGCCATCTTTGCAACTCCACATGATGGTGGTAGCTCAGGAGTGGTGTCGGCAGCATGGTGTGGTGCGGTGCCGTGTTTGGATTCAGCGGGGTGGTGAGCAGTGGCCGGCAGCACAAGGCTCGATGTGATGCTCGAATCTTCTTCCTGGTCGTTGTTCATAGGAGATAAAATCCCATCCTCATTGCCAGTGAAAAGTACTGAGACTTACTAGTGATTTCAGCTCTCATACTTTTATTAGGTGAAGAACAAGACAAACTTCCCGGCTTGCAGGCCGGTTTATATGTGCAAAATAACCCCACACCCAAACACACCCCACACTCGTGATAGGCTCTAAAAAGTGGCCGAGAGTTCTATAGGCTTACGGCTGGGAGCTTAGCCCTCTGAGTGGCTCAGGCTAGGATCCGCTTGGCCATTGTCTCTGGCAGTGAAGCTTGGGCGTTTCGCCTGACTGCGTGGGGATCTCGCCTTGCATGTGGTCGGAGCTGAATACATTACAAATGGATTTAGAAAAGTGTAACTCTGCTTAAGATGTATTTTGGCCCTACCTGAAGCAGCCAATGGCGTGCTTCAGGAGGGTTGCCTTTGCCTCCTTTTGAGGCGGAACAGAGAATGGGCTGCAGTTGCAGTGAGGCTTCTGGAAGGGGGCAGAGCTGGTGCCTCAACAGCCAGCTGCATGCTGCCTCATCAGTTGCCTCCTCTTGCTCAGGTGAGGCAGGTCCTCCGAGCATGAAGGGATAATAAGACCAGCCTACCTTCAACCCTTGGGCCTCTTTCTCAGGCTGAAGGCTTTGGTGGCTGGGCTCAGGCTATGGCAGCTGGCTGCTGTGCCTCGGCGATGTGCTGGGCTTGTGACATAGATCTGTCAGGCCGCATCAGCAGTGGCCAGGATCATCGGGCCTCAGGGGCCAGGATCGTCAGGCCATGGCAGCCAGGGGCACCAGGCTGCAGCAGTGGCCAGGGTTGTTGGGTCGTGGTGGTGGCAGCTGAGGGCATTGGGCCATGTTAGTGGTGGCCCAGGACATCAGGCCATATCAGCGGCAGCCTTAAGTGTTGGGCTGCATCAGTCATAAGACTGGCTGCAGCTTCAAAGGCCTGTGGCAGCAGCAGTAGCAGTGGCCTTTTTGGCAGGTGGTCCCCCCCTTATTGGATCCCCCAGCCTTTAACTCTGCTCCCCCGCCCTGTAACTTTAGCCACCCTTACCTGGGAGCGGGGTGTTTGTAGATCTGTGTGTGGGGGGGAATCCAGGCCCTGACCTAGTGTGACTGAGGGGCAGCAGCAGGGTAAGGCTGCCTCACCCCCCCCATCCAATTAATTGCAGGCTGCTATGAGGCCTGCTGGGTCTTTTTATTTTCCTTCAGGGTTTAAACATTTTAAATAATAATTTAATATATAGAGAGAGAGGGTGGTGTGGAAGTATTTGCCCCCCTTTCCAATCCTTCAGGACAGCCATTTTAGGTTTGGTGGACAGCCATTTGGACAGTGCAGAGGCAGCCATTTTAGAGGAGCTAATCCAGTGGCCATTTTAGGTTGCTGCAGCAGTGGCCATTTTAGAGTTGTTACTCTGGTGGCCATTTTGGATGGATACAGAGGCTGCCAGGTTTGAATTAAAATAAATAATAAAAACAGAATGGCATTTAGGAAAGTTCAAGGGCGGTCAAAGGGCACCAAAAATTCCTAGGCAGGAAGCAGGGGCAGTCTCTTCTTCATCTGAGGATGAGAAAGAAAGGTCAGAGCAGCAGGCTATATTAGCCAGGTTGGCTGCCCTGGAGCAAGCTAAGGGGGCAGCTGCTGGTTCTGGCCATAGAAAGAAGAGCCAGGCGGAGAGAAAGAAGTTTAGGGAGGAAGTGCTTAAGTGTCTCTCTTCTCTTGAGTACTGGCCTGGTGATGATAGGCACAATGCTGAGGCAGATACTGGAGCAGCTGGAGCAGCAGTCATTGAGAAGGATGCAGCACCAGTTGAAGTTGTGGATGCTGAACAGCTGGGTCCCAGTGGTAAGTGGGATCCTGCACTACAGTGCAGTATGATGTGGTTGTGGGGACCTTGGGGTCAGGGAACTGGCTCTGGGGCTCCATCTGCTTTGCAATCAGGCACAACACCCAGTTCTGAGAGTGCAGGGCAGCCATGGGCCTGGGGACCTCCCTCATTGGCCATGCAGGCATCTTGGGGAATGTTTCTGCCTCAAACTCCAGGTATGCCAGCAAATCATTGGGGTTGCTGGGGTTATTCACTTCCTTGGGCAACACCTTATGCTACCGTGTCAGCCAAGGCAATGCCCTTTGGGAACACTGCTTTACTTCTGGGTGACCACCTGTTACCAGCTACCCGAGAAAAGATCTGTAAAGTGGATTACATTGACCTTTTCAGCCTTCTATATCCGGATTTGGAAAAGAAAGATAAAGAGGAGCTGGATGACAAAAATAAGGAGATTTTGAAAAGGAGGAAGGTAGACCAGACCTGGGCAAATTGGTTGCCTGGTTTTGTAATCTATGCTGGAGTGTTCTCATGATCGCAGCCATGGAGGGCCGCAGCACTGTTCCAGTATTTGGATATTATCTATAAGGCCTATACAGGCTTCCCTGGCCCAGCATGACTACAATACAATGAAGAATTCAGAATGTGAGCAGCCATGAATCCTGCGCTTCCATGGGATCAAATACATCCTCATCTCCTTTTAGGTCCAATTTTGGTGACCACTCACATAGTGGGCATATGGTGCATTGGTCACAAGTGACTGCTATTTCCCGTGGGTCTATGGGGCAGGTGGTTCAACCCCGCTTGCTCTGTTGGAAATTTGGCTCCCAGGGGATCTGTAATAGGAAGACTTGCCTCTACAGATATGAGTGCCCTTTGTGTATCCTAGAGGGAAGCCCTATAGGAGTCAGGGACAGAGGGGGGGAGTCAGTTCATTCTCTTTGGCTGGGAAAGGGTCCCAGCCCAGTAAAGCTGAAGGCACTTGAAGCTTGGCTGTAACTGTATCCTAGGAAATAAGATGGAGCTTATTTGTTAGATGGTTTCAAAGTTGGGTTTCACATTCCTTTTCATGGCCTGAGGGCCCCATTTATGGCCTCTAATCTTCAGTCAGTTAAGGGCATGGAGTTGGTGATACAGAAAAGATTGCAAAGGAATTGGATGAGGGACACATTTTGGGCCCATTGTCTTCCTCATCGCTTCCTAATTTGAGAGTTTCACCTCTTGGGATTGTGCCTAAGAAGGCCACTGGTAAATTTCACACCTTTCATACCCTCAAGGTGCATGGTGAGGTACACCAGGCGGTTCGTGTTGTGTGATGTTGTGGTCATGGGACAGAGTTGGCGAAATGTGATATTAAGTCTGCGCTTCACCTCCTCCCCGTGCAGCCAGATGGAGAAGTTAGGCTTTTCTTTTGATGGCCAGTTCTTTATGGACAGGTCTTTGTCCATGGGATGTTCTGTGTCGTGAGCTGCGTTTGAGCACTTCAGTTCATTCCTGGAATGGGCATTGCAGGCTAAAACAGGTCTTCGGGATGTCACACACTATCTGGATGATTTTCTTTTTGTGGGTCCGCAAGGAACAGGCAGATGCACTCAGTGTCATGGGTGCGGAGGAAGGGCTGTTGCCAGCTCCAGCTGAATCCACAGCTGGCCCCTCTGAAGCTGCAGAAATCAGCAATTTATCATCACAGTCTGCACTGGCACCTGGCTCAGAGTCGGCTGACGAGCAGCAGACACAGATAGACAGCCCTCCCTATTTGCCCCCAAGGATGGCTCACTTGCAAAATAAACTCCAGCAAGACTTAGCAGCAAGGCGACACTCAGCTCGGCTGAAAAACAGGTGAGCTGTCAGTCTTGAGTATTAACAGACGCTGAGCTGCTGGTACTGCTGCGCTAATTGGAAGTAGCAGCAGAGGGCTATTTAGTTTCAGGCGAAGCCAGCTTCGTTCAGGGATGCAAACTAGTCATTACTCTGTAACACCTTGCTGCTCTCCATGCCCTGGTTTCAAGACCTCGTTCCTACTATCTACTGCCGGCTTCTGACCCTGGCTTGATCGACCCTGCTCCTGGTTTGTGATTTGGACTGTTGCTCTCGGCTCCTGCTAACTTCCTCCGCCTTCTGACTCTGGCTTGAAAGACCTTGCTTCTGGCTTGCACTCTGGACTTTCATTCTCGGCTCCTGCTTCACCCTTTTAGCTCCAGACCCAGGACTGAACTCGGACTTTCCTCTGCCTGCGCTCCAGACCTTGACACTCAGCTCTTAGTAGGGTTTCAGCAGTTAGCAGAGGAGGGGGTTCCTTTGGCCCATGAAAAGACTGAAGGCCTTGTGCAGAGGTTAGTTTTTCTAGGGGTGGAGCTGGATACGGTGGCTCAGACATCTCGCTTGCCACTTGATAAGATGGAGCACCTGCAAGCCCATCTTAGTTCATTTTTGACACAGAGGAAGGCCACCTTAAGAGAAATACAACAGCTTGTGGGGCATCTCAACTTTGCGTACAAAGTGGTTGCCTCAGGGTGGGCCTTTTTGCAGAGACTATGTGATGCCACGACTGGCTTCCTTTAATGGAGTATCCTTTTGGAGGGAAGATTTGAAGCTCAAGGCTGAGCTCCAGGTCACTTCTGATGCAGCAGGGTCACAGGGCTTTGGGGTTTATTTCCGTGGACATTGGTGCACAGAGGAATGGCCTGGGGATTGAGTTTCAGCTGGGTTGACTAGGGATTTGACATTTCTAGAGTTTACTACATCTGCTGGCACAGATGCCCCTGGACCTATGGCAGGTTGGAGGGCTAAGGCTTGCAGGGCAATAGGACTCACCATTGTACCTAGCACACAAAGAGGGTATGAACATGCAGTTTGCCAGTTTGAAGAATTTAGATCAAAGGAAGGTTATCCTAAGTTCTGGCCCATTATGGTGAAGCAATTGCTCCATTATTCTGTTTCCTTAAAGGAGGCAGTTTGGCTGTGCACTCCATCCAGGGGCATCTTTCTGTTCTTACATTTGCAAGCATGGCTCTAGGTTTCCCGGAAGTCACTAGTGACTTTGGAATTAAGAAGATGCTAGAGGGGTGGACTTGGGAGAAGGGGGCTTTGAAGGACCAGAGGCATCCTATTTTACTGGCAGTGCTAAAAGGCAGTGCAAACAACCTGGACCACCATCTGCAATTCCGGTAATGAAGCCTGCCTTTTCCACACAGCCTCACTATTTGTGTTTTTTGGAGCACTCAGGGTAAGTGAGCTGGTTACTCTATCTAAGACTGGCCAGTCTGGCAGGGCTTTGCATAGTAGGATCCTCCAATTTATAGGTAAGGAGGTACATGTCACAATTAGGGGCTCTAAGACTGACCAGCAGCATAAAGGGTTTGTGGTTAAGTTGGGTATCTGCTCTGACACGGAACTCTGCCCGGTATTGGCTTTGTCTCAATACGTGTAGGGTGGGCTTTAAGGAGTAGGGTGGACGGATACCGCTTTATACATGCAGACGGGAGCCCATTGGCAAAGCACCAGTTTGGGGCAGTGTTCCCTCTAAGCTGAGTTAGTGTAAGCTAGCTCACAGTTTTTTAGCCTCCAGCTCACACATTTTTATCTTAGCTCAGGAAGGATGGCTCCAGAGCAAACTAATTCATGCAGTAGCCACATTGCTCACTCACAACTTTAATGCTGGTAACCCACAAAGTAGAACTTTTGCTCACAAGATTCCACAGCTTAGAGGGAGCACTGGTTTGGGGCCATTATGACCTGGGCTTTGGGATTCTAAGGCCTTTCTGGAGTGAAGTTTGGCACTCATTCATAATTGGTTTAGCATTCACGGCAGCAGCTTTAGGCTATCCTACTGCTGACATTAAACGTGTGGGCAGGTGGCAGTCAGCCACTTATATGAGTTATGTGCACCCCCTTGCTATACTGTGAGGTTGTTGTTGTTGTTCCATTGTTGTGTTTGGTAGTTCATTTTTTTTTCTTCTGAGGTGCTGTGTTCTGTGGCAGGAGGAGACAGATTATCATCTGCGGACACAGCTACATCTTTTGGGTGGCTCATCAGGCCAATAGATCAGCCATTGGCTCTCAGCTTGGCCTTAGCCAATGGGCCATGGTTGAGTGGAGGGGCACCAGGGCCTATGCTGGATGGGCCTCCTCCCCCTTCTGCTTGGAGGCAGCTCTGGCTCGCATCCCCAGGTTATGGTCATTCATTTGGGAGGTAATGACTTGGGATTCCTTTTTTTTTATATAAAAACCCTCCTAAAAATGAGATGGATTAAGAAAAGAGTTGAGTGAATTTTTCTGTTAAAGGATTAGTTTCAGTTAGTAAAAATACCGTTTTTGGCAACCACCATGGTTAGAAGATCTTCTTTTCACCTTTCAAAAGTCCAAGATAACTCTGTTAGTAAGTTAGTAAAGTCCCTTGGGGTTAATTGTTAATCAGCTCCTTTCTGACGTTTCACGAACAGTTATTTCTTAGGTTGTCTTCTTTTTGTGTCTCTCAAATTATAAGATGGGCCCTCTTTAGCCTTCACGTCTCCCGCTCCAGCACCTCCCTCCTCTGGGTCGCTGTCTTCTTCACTACTTGATTCTGACCAGATTGCGAGTGCTGCATCTTCCTCTGTACTGGCGTGTCTCTTCAGAAATTCTTGTGCTTTGAAGACGGAGTCAATCTTCTCTCTTTTATCCTTATATTTAAATACCAGCCCTTTGGGGAAGCTCCATCTGTAAACAGTCTGATGTCTTTGTAAGAATGTGGTCAACCCTTTATATGCTTTCCTTTTCTGGTTGCCCAGACCGGAAGTTCCTCCTCCCTTCTTTTCCGGCTTTTGTGGGACCTTTTTGAATGCCGACATTTTCCCTGTTTGTTTACTTTATCAAAGTTCGTGCCGCGTCTCTCAGGAGACCAGCCTGCTCTGGATCTTCAATGAAACCCCAAAGGTACTTTCACCAACACTTTTTCCCCTTTACCCCCCTTCGCTTTTCCTTTGTAAGTCCCGTTTCCCAAAGGGGGTGGGGATTCCTCCCTCCTCCCAGCCGCTTATGCGCTTACAGGGGGGGTTCGCATTTTTTCGCTTCAAAGTAAACTTCCAACTCATGATTCGATGCCAGTTCTTCTTTTTATTTTAATTCATGTCGCTTATCTTCACTCCTGGAAGTCGGTGGCATTGCTAAGTCCCATATGGGCACAACGCAGCGGGGCCGATTGGGGCGGGGAGAAAGCCTCAATTTCCCGGCTATCTGCCGGCAAAGAGGCTACTCCCCAAGCGCCCCCAGTTCGGAGCCTTTACCTAAGGCTCACTAGGATCTTTCGCATGTGCGAAGACCCCCCCCAACCGTGCGTGGGCTAACCATCTCTGGGAGCGTCCCAAGAGGTGGCCGCCATTCGCTCCGCCGAAACCAAAAGTGGGAGGTAATGACTTGGGATTCCTGAAGGGGAAGGCCCTAGTACTGAAAGCCCAGGATGACACAGTAATTATGTGGTCTGCCATGATTCCACACCTAGGCCCAGGACAGACTGGCAATTTGCCCCGGTATCGAGTCGGGGCAAAAAAAACCCGGAGTAAACGATACCGGGTTTTCCCATCCACACAGCGGGGGCCTCTGCCGGAAGAAACGGGACGGAGGCGCGCGGGACCGTTCAGACTGCCGCGCCAGAGGCACGCTATATTCTCTGTTCCCCCATTATTTCGGCTGTGGGCGTATGTGCGCATGAGCGCATGAGCGCTCATGCGGTCATGCGCATAAGCACATTTCAGCGATTTTTTTTTTTTTTTGCCCTGCAATGCCGGCACCGCATTGGGCAGTGGAGCGGAGCTCAGCCAATCACGCCGCTGCTGCCTCATGCCCAACGCGGGTTGCTCCCGGCTTTTCGGCTGCGCGTTCAGACTCCCCGGAAGCGGGGAAACGCGCGACGAACGCAGGCTTTCACGATTTGCGACGGCTTTTATCAGGTGTTTTTTTAAACCGGCTCTGAAGCGCGCGAGGGCTCCGGTAAGCTCCGGGTGGGGGACGCCAGGCAGATGTGCCTGTGTGAACGTTCCATTTACTCCGATATTGAGTCGCTGTCAGCCCGGGTCCCATCCCGCGGCAAATTGCCAGTCTGTCCTCGGCCCTAGTATGGCATAGTGCTTTGGATTCCAAGAGGACTGAGAGAGCTTGGTGCAAGGCCAATGGGGAGCTCTGGAATATTTTGAAGGTTGGGTTGGGCCACTATTTGCCTCACCCCCAGAGTCAACTTGATTGCCCGGAGCTGTACAGGGGTGATGGCGTTCTCCTTTCTGAAAAGGGAAATGACATTTTCCTGCAGGACTTGCGGCAAGTGCTTAAGTTAGTTTTAGGTATCTAAGTGGTCACAGGGGCTTAAGCAGAGGCTTGGACCTTGCGGTGGCACAAAGATCTTAGAAAGAGTTTATGCAGCTTGTAAGCACCAAGGATAAGAGCTCCAAAGCTAGGAAACTGAAAAAATTTAAATACTTCTTAGCCACAGAGGTGCACATATTCAGCAACCAGAGGCAAACATAAATTAAAAAAATAAAAAGAGGAAACGTTTGTGTTTCTAGAGAGGTCATCTAGTAGACAACCTGCTTTGTATGCAGATCTTTTTTTTTCAGGGTTTTGGGGAGGCAACAGCTGTGGATAATCAAGTATAAAAGCAAAGCATTCAAATCCTAACAGTTTGTCAAATGTTCAACTTACTGATTGCAACTTGCAGACAGCTTGTGAACCAAACTATTCAGAGATCAACAAACATCTTTGTTCTGTACATTGATTCACCATGGCAAGAAACAAAATTGTTATCTTCAAGAGAACTAATATAGAATGGAAAGCCAATATTTTCTTCTTTAATATCAGATGAGATTCTATCACTAAACTTTACAGTTTCTTCACTGTATACTCTCTTTCTCTAGTGGCATATGATCACATTATTTCCCGTCAGATATTCTCAACAATCAGTTACTTTTTTTAAAAAAAAGTGTATATTTGTAAGAATATGCCAATTATTGCAAAATCAGCTCTTTTTTTGAGTTGACATTATAATGTTAAGCAAAGCAATGATGAACTCTAGGGAGAAAGGAATGAAGTATAGGGATGGGCATGAACCATGGTTTGCAGCAGGGAGCAGAAAGCAGGGGTTTAAACCTCTGCTTTCTGCTCCCTACAAAAAGTGATGGGAGCCGAAACC
Source organism: Gekko gecko (assembly GCA_029375565.1). Taxonomy (NCBI): domain Eukaryota; kingdom Metazoa; phylum Chordata; class Lepidosauria; order Squamata; family Gekkonidae; genus Gekko; species Gekko gecko. The sequence continues at coordinate 71,284,395 of JAPDNY010000005.1, read as the reverse complement.
AGGGATTTCTCAACAAAAAGCAACAGGGAGCAAAAACAGGGGGATTAAATGGCTCAGAGCCATTTAAACCCCTGCTTTCTGCTCTTCATGAACCACCATGAACTGTCTTAACATTTGTGGGAGTTTGTGGCACCTCTTCAGTTCATGAATTTCAGTTCATGAACCATGAACCGGTCAAAATTTCTCAAAATTTGTCATGAACATTTGTTTGTGAAACAGTTCATGCCCATCCCTAATGAAGAATCTAGTCAATAATGTATTTATCAGACCTTTGTTACAGATATACATTTCCAGGATATGAGTTCACCATACAGCAGCACTGAGACTTTCAAAACATCAACAAAGAAAGGATACTGAATGAAATATTCAATGGTTTTTCTCAATAAGAAAGCTAATAAAGAAAGCTACTGCTGGCAGTCACCCATTTCAAAAACTAATACTGCTGTTTGCAAGCTGAACAGAAGATTTTTTCTCCATTGACCAAAATTCCCTGCCATTGAGTAACTGAACTTAATTTCTCAATGTCAACACCTCTGCTAATCCCAAACCTGCTTTTCAAGGTTGACTGTATTTAGTTTTACATGGAATGATATTAGTGCTTAACTTGAGTGGGGGGTGGGGGACACCAATATTGAAACAAGGAGATTTCACTCTCATACTTTCCAGACCAGGAAGGAAAATCAGAAATTGACATCCTCACTACTTACATCACAGTTAAGTGGGAAATTGCTCTTTTATTCATCTCAGTCTAGCAGGAACACTGTAGGTAGAACACAAGTATAAAGCTGAGTACCATGGCCATTTGTCCCCAGTACTATTGGGTTTTGAAATAATTGTTTCAGGAGATATCTTGGCTTTCTTTTCATTCCTTATTTATAAGTTCCTGTTCTCAACACTTAATACTCTGTTTTCCCATAGTTTCAGCGTAACAAGTACTCAGTCACCAAAATTCACAACCAACTGCACATGTATTTCATCCAAAGATACACAAACTGAAGTCCCACTGAAATTGACTAATGATAATCAATCAACCATCAGTAGGATGGCAGTGATAAGTAGAAACACAAAATCAAATACTTATCATTCAAAGACACTGGGTGCATTTCTCTCCAGAGTCTACTGTTCTATAGCAATTGATTTCTACAGCACTTTTCAGTATACAAAGCAATTTATACTATTCACAACTACCTCTGAGTCATGGACTATGCAAATTCCAGTGTACTGTTGTTCATGATGGGCAAACATCCAGTCACAAACAATAAATTGGACACAGTGCAAAACTTAAACCACCACCATAGCCAGAGTTTAGTGCAATGTCTACTGTAAAACAGTGAGCTTATGGAAATGAATTCTGAATCCAAATTAAATTTACTTGTAGCATAACAAATTCTTTCCAGCTTCACACCTGAAGCAGATGGAAGCCAACTGCATCAAGTAAATCAGCCCTTTCAAATTACAGTGGTTTATGATGCTCATCTGCATTTTAATTAGACGTACAGGGTTTATTTCTGGAAAACCTCAAGAATGAAAGTATTTACCACCTGGAAATACATGGGAGAGCTCCCAGTAAATCAAGTAAAATATATAAATATACAAAATTTGATTTTGTAGATGATTTCATTTCCAAGTGCAGACTCTGTAGTTATAGATATCAATACTTTATACTAGCAGTGATATATAATACTGACATAACTAGATCAAAGCTGATCAACTAATCTTAAACCAAGCCTCCTTGAGGCAAGAGAAAAGATGAGATATAAATATTTAAATAAATAAATAAGTTGCACCCTTCTAAATCCATGGGGATCAACAGGCTTAGAGGGGTAAAGCTCTGTTTAGGATTGTATTTTTGATACCCTAAATTCATCTTGGTAGAGAATTAAAGCTCTCTGTGGCAGGGTGGGTTAAAAGTCAAATAAATAATAAATACAATAACATTTCATCACAGATCTTTTTGGGAAATACCTGTTGGAAAACTCTAAGCATAGTATAACACCTTCCTGTAACGTCATCATCTGAGATAAGATTTAGTGCATTTCTTGGGAAGAGAACAGGTTTCCTTTTTATTCTATCCTCCTTTCTATATATTGGGATTATTTATTATTGTGTCAGAAAATGTTAAACCAAACTGTTATATTATCTTTAGAACTATGCTGTAAAAAGAAGGAACACTCAGTAAAATATTCATGGGTATCCATGATGTGCTTTCAAACCCAACTGTACACACAAGAGTTTACATTGTCTGAGTTTTATTTTACATCCAAAATCAGAATGTGAATGGCAGTCAGATTTGAAAAACGCAGCAGAACCCATTATACTGTGTGATCCAAATTCTTAAGAGTCCAGCTTTTCACCACCAATTGGTCGTCCTAAGATTTAGGTCTATTCAGTGGGACTTACTCCCAAGAAAGTGTTCTTAGTACTGCACAATGAACCCCTTTAACAGGGAAGTATCTTTTTTACCCATGTACATTTAATTCACAGAAGACCATCACATTATAAAAAGGACTCCATTTTACAATTTAACAAAATACACTAGATATTAAGTGTTGGTAGATGTTTAACCACTTACTTTTTTTGCTTTTGCTTTTGCAGAGACCATGGTGGAAGTGCTGCAACTTCATGGTGTTGCAGTAGGAATCTCAGCTGTTGTTGCTTTCCTAACCAGCATCTAGGGAGGAAAAAGGAGAATCATTGTATAAAATAACAAACTTCCAAAAACAACAAGACAAAAACAAAACAGCTTTTTGAGTTTTGTTTTCACTTCTGCTGTTGTAAAAAACACTTCAGTGTTTCAATAGGGATGGGCACAGGCTGGCTCATGAACAAAAATCTGTGACAAATTCTGGCTGGTTCATGGTTCATGAACTGGCATTCATGGCAGATCAAACAGTGCAAACTTTCCACAAACTTTTAAGCCATTGATGGAAGTTTGTGCCAGTTTGTGAATGGTTACATTGCCAGACAGATCATCTCTATTCAAACAAAATGCTTACCACACTTCAAAGCAGTGTGTGTGTGCATGTGTGTTAAGTATGAGACTCAACAAAGAGAGAGTGATTTCAGCTTTATTCAGCTCAACAAGACGATCAGACAACACACAACAAACAGTGGAGCACAGCTACCTTTTTAAACAGTGTGGGCTAACACAGCCACGCCCCTTCTTAAGTTAACAGCCAATAACAGTACAGAGATAAAGACCAATGAGGTTTGTTCCCTCCATTATACAGTTTCTGATTGGTTACATATTTACAACAACCAATAGGATTGTCGAGGCTTACAATCCTGTCCTGACTTGAAGCTTAACCTAAGAAAGTCAGTTCACCAGTCAGGATATAACAGCGTGTGTGTATGGTATTCTTCAGTGTGTGTGTGTATGGTATACCCCTGTCAGTTTCAAGAGCTCCCCACTTTTGACAGCATTTTTTTGTGTTCACTTCCCATTTTCTTGCACAGAGCTTGCAAAATTTCACCCCTTGCTTGGATTTCTTGTGACTCTGTACTTTGAGATCAGTCCTTTTAAGCTTGCAGTGTCAGTGGCACTGGGTTCTGCTGGGCATTCTGCACATTTAACTGGTTGTGCTGAGCTTGCAATCCTCCCCAATTTGGATTGTGATTCTGTCTTTCACATCAGTCCTCTACAGCTGGCATTGCCACAATGGCATTGGGTTTTGCTGGGCACTCTTTCATTGTACTGGTATTGCTGAGCACTCTGTATATTGCACTGGTTCTACTGGGCACATTGCACTGGTTTGGTTGGGCTTGCAACCCCCCCTCACATACCTTTAGTTTCTTTTGGAGTCTCAAGCACACCGGGGGGGGGGCATTCTACTGCATCACAAATCTTACAAACCAAATTGGTTTGTTTAGCCTCTAAAAGTTCATGATGCTTCGTGGTTCATTAATCAGACATGCCACAAACCACAAATTATCACAAACCACATTTTCCTGGGTTATGCCCATCCCTACTCTCAAAGTTCAGGCAGTTATGACTGATCAGGCAGAATTCTGCTCATATAGCCATTCATGGTTTTCAAGACTCTAGGGAATGGTGGAGTTTTTGAACTATCAGGCCATAGACACAACTTAGAGACTCTCCCAAGCCTCTTGGAACAAAGGAGCAGAGAGATTTGTTCAGCTGTTTCCAAGCTGAATGTGTGAGATCACTGGCAGAATTGGTTTAATAAATTCTTTCTATGAGCCCTAGTCTTTAAAACTAGTAAGACCCACAGTAGTCCCAGTTCACACTGAAGTCTTATAGGAAACGTATAAGGAACTCTGCCTAAACTTCAGTTCATTCAAGTTGGGGTGTTTTCCCAAGTTTGATCAGATGATAAGTCAATTAAGGACTTTGTGGCAGAATGGTCCTGCTCCAGCCTTCAGGTCCTATTCCACCCTGCCCTCCAAGGTTTTCCCAACACCTGGAGAGGCTTTTCTTTCTCTCTTGGATAACCTGCCACCACCACCTGACCTTTGTAAGGAATTGCCCACTGGGATGGTCAGGACTTCCAGCTTTCCTTCCAAGATCTGAGGCTTTGCATCTGTGTCTCCTGCTGCCCAGCAACTTGTGACCATGGGTACAGTTTACTACCTTTTGTGCCCTTGGAGGAATAGCCACTTGTTAACTGTCTGCCTTCCCCCTGGTGCTCCTTTTAAAATAGTGTCCAAGATGGTAGAGGTCTATGTAGTACAGAGAACCACTACCAGTATCCAAAGTTATAAAGTATTTATTAAAGAGAAAATGTTCACAAGCATACTTTTAGCACAGCACCAGATTGAGCAAGGGATTCAAAAGAAATTGGTAAAACACAAGTCCCCTGTCCCTCTCTCTATACATGCTCTATCAGATGTTAAAATACGGGACAGGCTCCTTAGCTTAGGAAGTTACAGATCTCTACAGAGTTTTCATTGCCTTGAAGCTTTTTGTAGCTCTCTGGGCTAGCACATGGTCAATGTCCACCTCCTCCAGACCTCAGCTAAGAGTTCTCTCTACTTTGATGGACCCAGCACCAAAAAAGACCTCCCTCCTTGCTCCCAGGGGTTTTATCTTCTCCCTTTCCCCTCCCACTGACCAGGTCAGGCCAGGTCAGAGAGGCTTTTCCTGAAGTTTCCAGAAATTTTCTTCCTGAAGTCTCTCTAGTTTTTAATTCTTCCAAATCTCTGTTCCCTGCTTGATGGGGAGGGGAGGAAGCTTGACCATCCCATTGTCTAGGTCATAGGTTCCCAAACTTATTTAGCCTACTGCCAAAGGGCTTTAAATAGGTTCTGGACTCTTCTTTCTTTATGCTTCCACCACCCCCTTATTTGTGTTCAACACCCCTCAATTGCACCCAATGCTCCGACTGCCTACCTGGATCATTCCAGCTCCCTCAGGGGGCAGTATTGTCCACTTTGGGAACCAGTGGTCTAGAACTATTAGCATTTGTGTGAAAGTGTGCTGAAGTAAGTCTGGAAAACAATTGAACTGACTTCCTTCTCTTCCTGCCTGTTCTCTGCCCAGAGAGAAAAAAATAAATTGAAACTCAAAGTTGAGGTTTTGCTCATTTCAAACCTTCAAAGAAAAATGTGTTTCTTCACAGACTGCATGGATCCTTTATTTACTGTATTCAGGAGCTTCCCCCTGAGTTCCATCTGTGGGCTAGCACAAGGACTACACAGTCCTCTGGAGCCTGAATAGTAGCTTTGGGGGACTTCTGTACAGACAGTCTGAACTGAAATTAGCATCCAGGATGAAAAGCACAGCCACCGTTTTGACAATAGCAAATTTCAGCATAAAAAGGAAAACTCAGTAAAGTTCAGTTTAACATAGTTGCCAACTTCCAGGTGAAGACGGGGGATTATCTGGAACTACAACTGATTTCTGTACTTCATAAAATCAGTTCCACTGAAGTCTGATTTCCAGACTTCAGAAATCAGTTACTCTGGATAAAATGGATGCTTTCTAGAATATGGCATTATACCCCACTGAGGTCCTTTCCCACCCTAAATCTCAACCACCCAAGGCTAGACCCCCAGATCTCCAGGAATTTCCCAACCTGGAGGTGGTAAACCTAGTTCACCTCTTAAAACATCCTTCTTCCCTAATACAACGTTATATCAGATAGAAATTTTAGTGACTATTGCTGCACCATTGTAAAATAATTGAAATGCAGTGTACATAATTGTGTATGGAATAAAATGAGAGCCAACTGTTTTATACATCAATAATTGCTGTTTGTCCTACCACTTCATTACTGAACCTTTCAAAGCTGTTTGCTTCAGGTACTTAGTTGTGAATGCTTCTAATCAAACAATCATAGAAAATTAGAGCTTTTTCATGAAGCAAGAGTGACGTCTGCATTTATAGTAGCAGAAAACAGTAATACTCTCCTTATGATCTTTGCAGCTTCTGCCCTTCTATATTGTTCCATGCATATGTACTGAATGCTTTGGATCAGACATGGGGGTTCATGTATGCATGAATCATCATCCTACTTAACAACAGAAGATTCCATGAACTAGAATTAGTTATGCTTTGTCATATACAGAAGAGACTTTAAACCGATTCATGTAGTTATTATTTAATGTGTTAAGACATTTAAAAACACTACTAGCTTGTCACAGGAACCAGGATATTTTCCTCACATCACTATGAACTTCTTGTTTGTTTAAGCTAGATAAGACAAAATATCTTTATACCCAAACAGCTTGTCATGTGGTAGTAGAAACCATTATAGAACACCTTCCACATAGTAGAATATTTTGATATATAAAAATATTTATGCATAAGAGTTTGATACATAAAACTATTTAGGACTGAGATAAAATACATAGGATTCCTTAAGAGGAATTATAGATGCAGATTTCATAGCAAGTGGTCTTTGTGCATAAAGCATAATAATGGATGTTGAGATGGGCAGACATCATTAGACTTCTGGATCCCACTCCAGTTAATCTTGGGTACAACACTTGCACTTGGGGGGGGGGTGTCCCATAGGGTTCAGTTAGATAACCTTGCATAATAGAATCTTCGCTATGCTCAGTTACACAACTAAAGTTATCTGCAGCTTAGGACAACTCAGCAATAGTCAAGTTTCCTGTTATGGGTGGATACTGAAAGAATGCATAGAAATACCCCTTTTCCAATTTGTTTGGTTTTCATGTGTTATCATTGTAGATCTTTGCCTTTGCCCTTTTTTGTTGCTGGGTTTTCCAATCCATTTATTTCTTTCAGGCCATGTTTACATTTTTTATACCATTCTTATGTAATTGATACAAAGGTAATGTTGACGGTTAAAAAGATTTAAATAATGTTTATATTTAATGGGGAAAATAGTGACAGGAAACAGAGCTGTACAAATATATGGTCTTAATAGTTTGATTTGCATAAGGGAGAAGCTGATTTTCAAGGATGCAATTTTTGAAACCAGTTCTAAACTAAATGCAAGTGTGGCTTAGAACAGGGGAAGTGTAAGTATAATTGCTACTTGGTATACAGGAGTGTTAAGAAAAACTTGCTGTGTGCTCTAATCCAAACTCTGCTTGAAAACCCTCCTTGAGAATTGTTTCTGAAAGCTTCAAAGGAAAGAAATTCAGTAGTATTCTGAGGCTGCTTGTGTTTTAGTTATTAAATAATACATTTTTACATTTAGAGTCCAATGCACCATCATAACAGTTTAATACAGAACTCAAGTGTGAAAGCTAAACTTGAACAGGGTGAATAGAACTTAAATATGATTACTAAATTATTGACCATTTAGAGGCCAGTTGCCAAGCACCTGCTACAGAAATACACGGGCATAATACTTAATAAAGAACATAGCCCAGGCAACATTTTTTCCCAGCTTGAAAATTGCTTGATAACTATTGATTTAATAAATGCAAATAAGCATCTGTGCCAATGGAAATCCCAGCTCTGTCAAGAGGCCTCACATTATGGATAGATTTGGGATCTGAAGAGCAGTGCAAGTAATAATTTCAGACACGCATCTATTCATTTTTCACCATCATCAAGAATGAGAATAACTAGATTGGAAATGTATACCTAAACACAACACAGTTATCTTTATTTTGTTGTGATAATTCTGCACTGTCTCAAAAAAAAAATCAACCAAAAAACACCCCTCTTACAGGAATTCCTGAAACTTGCTCAATTTGAGCAGAGTATAAGAGTCCCACTGAAAGGGGGGGGACCTCTGATGAAGGGAGCCTTGACTTTCGAAAGCTTATCCCTAGGAGAGTGCATTTGGATATACCCAAACCGAAAATATACTTGAAAAATATTTTGTTGTTGTTGTTGTTTTTCTGGGTATATTTGGCATTTCAAATATATCCTGGATTTTTTTCAGGATACCAAGAATTGGTCCTGAAAAGTCCTGGAAACATTTAGGATTAACTGGAAAGATCCAGTGTTTGCGAGCTCCCGAGAATGGCTCCCCCCATATTTCCCTTTGATTCCGTGCCTCCTAGGGGGTTCTGTGGGCTGGCCTGGGGTGATATGTTCCTTAAAGAAGAATGTAAACTTCGTTTGCAAACTTCTCACCACCTTGCTGTCCTTAAGCAGGAAAGAATTCAGTGTCCATCTGCCCCTGTGGTTTATTTCCTGTAGTTCCACAGTTATCGGATTGTGATCAGCAAATGTGCCTGCCTCGATTTCCACCTCCTGTAAATCCCTTGCCATTGAGATGACATCCAACACATGTCCAATCTAGACCAGGAATCATGTCTCGCCGAGTAAAATGTATATTGCTGCTTTTTAGGGTTTCTTATTCTCCAGACATCCACTAATCGCCACTTCTCTATGATCTGCAAAAGTGAGTTAGTAAATTCATTACCTTTTAACTTCTTCTTCTGAATGTTCGCCTTCCGATCCAATTTATTATCAAAAACTGCATTGAAGTCACCGATCAAACAGATCTCCTGGAAATCCTGTTTAGCTATCAAGGTTGAGAGCTTTCCATAAAACTTTTCCTGATTTTGGTTTGGGGCATAAATATTCACAATTAGAACCTTTTTATTTTGTCTCTGAATTGCCACCATCAATAATCTCCCATCCTCTGAAGCAAATATGAGTTCCGGCTGCATATGTTCCTTGATGTAGGTGGCCACTCCACGTTTCTTCTTTTCTTTATCCGTTGCCACAAATACCTTGCCTAATCCTTTATAATTCAGATGTTTTTCGTCATTCCTCCTAATATGGGTTTCTTGAATACACGTTATGTCCGCCTTGTGTTTCTTCAATTGATGAAATATCCTTCTTCTTTTCTGGGGTCCATTTAATCCGTTCACATTAACCGAAATTATTTTTAACTTCTTTTTATCCATCTAAGTTCTGTGTCTGTCTATGTTCCTTTTCACCTTTTGTTTTTTGTCGTGTGACAATTGGAGATCTCAATCTAAATCTTCTTGATCTTTGGGGTTTAGCAGAGGAAGCTGATGCTGTTGCTCCCTGGGTTTGAGGTTCCAATTCCCTTTCCACTTCTCCCTCTTCTCTCTCCTCTTTTTCTTCTTGATCATCCGACATCTCCACACCATAGGCCTCTAGGAAGTCTTTAGCTTTGAAAACTGAGGTGATTCTGAATCTCTTTCCTTCAAAATTAAAGAAGACCCCTTCTGGAAAAATCCACCTGTAGGTGATGTTATTGGCTCTCAACAGTGCTGTTAACTCTGAATACGGCCTTCTTTTCTCCCTCACTCTCCAGGGTATCTCTTTCAATACCTTAATTTCTTTTTGTCCCATCCTCAGTGGTACAGCGTTTACTTCTCTCAATATCTTGTCTCTGACTGCCCGTTTGTGGAATCGCACCTGAACCTCCCTGGGCACCTTGAATCTTCTTGCATAGGCTGAATTCATTCTAAAAGCCACATCAATCTCTTTTGCCACTTCGCTTATATCCTCAAGCTGTAAGTGATTTGCCAGAAGTTCCGACATCTTCAGGGTCAAATCTTCCTCCTTTTCCTCTGGGATATTTTGGAACCTCAGAACAAATGCCGCTCTCTCCACTTGCAGTCCCATCACATCTTGCTCCAATAACAATTGTTTCTCTTCATTTTCTTGAACCTTCCTTTCCACCTGTCTCGTCTTCGTCTCCACTTCCTCTACTGTATTGCTTAATGTCACAATTTTTGTAGTATTATCAGCTATTTGTTTCTGCAACAACTGTAGACGCTTGGTAAATTGTTCAGTGATGTCCTTCATCACGTTCTGTATCAGAACTGCCACTTGGGGGATCATATCTCTAACCTCCTGGATAGCTTGATTGACAGGGACAATCGCTTGTGGAACAGAGTTTCGAATTTCTTCCATGCTGACTTTAATCGGCTCTATAACATTGTTAATTGTACTCAAGATAGTGGCTTGGACCAAAACTTGCATTTCTTTTTGGGGTTCTTTCTGGCTTACGCCCCCTAGCTTCCCTGTTGCGGAGCCAGGAGCCCCTGGCGAAACCAGGGACAGTTTTCTTCCTCCTCCGCTAGCCATATTTGCCTATTCCAAATTACAATCTTAACGTGCACAGAGGATATTCACGGTTTATTATTTATTCTTGTCCCTTATCCAATGTTTGGGAACAACACAGGCCTCCTGGCCCCATTCCCAGAACTTCTATCTCCACAAGTTTAAACAGGTAGCAATGTTTAGACTATCTTATTCGTTGGCAAAATCCCCAGAAGTTGTTTCCACTATCCTCCCATTTATTTACCAAAACAATCCCTCTATTGGCAATTCTCCCAGACTAGCTGTCTTACCCACCTTCCCCCTCCTTTATTCTCCCCCTATAGCCAACCACTAATCCAAAAACCAAGAAGAATAACAAACCAGAACACTGCCAATCAGTAATCAAACACCTTATTATCAATCCCAATTCCTTCACCAACCAGACTTTGACATCTTTATTTGAACGTAGTCTGTCCTTCTCTCCCGCCTCAGTTACCATAGACAGTTGCAGCAAAAATTGAGAATGCAGTAAACACTCTCTCTTCCCTCGCCCTCTTGCTCTTCCACCCTGGCCCTCAAGAGTTAAAAAATAGTGTGCGATGAAACAGGCCTCCTCTTCTCCGCTTCTCCGATTTTTCTACCCTACCCCTTTTAGGGTGAAAATTTGAGCGCACTGCAAAGGGGTCTCCCACCAGCCGTCTTCTTCTCAAAACTTTTTACTTTCACCAGGCAGCTCTCTCACTGGACGGGTCCCCTCAAGCTCTCACTGCCACCATCAGATCCCTGTCCCGATCTTCAGTTTTTTAGAACAAGCCTAAGAGAAGCCCAAGTTCCTTCCTGAACCACTGAGAGACAGCTTAAATAGTTCTATAGCCAAATCGCTTCACTCTCAGCCTCCACCGCTCCATTGCTTTCAGATGGCATTCACTCTCACTCTCGCCCTTTCCACTCCAACCTCGCCAAGCTGACTTTAGTTTACTAGCCGTTTATTCTTCGGGGGGGGGAGCCCTCCCCTTGTGCTACTTCTTAGGGCTAATTATATTAAAATGCCCTTTTCGAACCACATAGTTTATTTCACGGATACTCACAGAAGCACTCTGTCGGTAAGGTTTCTCTTCCCCCCCTCCTGGTGCAGGAGCATTGGCTTTGCTCAGACGAACTGAGCCCGGACTTTGATCCCATGTTGGGGGTGATCCAGTCCACCCCATGAGTTGCAACTCACACAGGGTTTTGGATCAAGCCCCTTGCAACTGCCTGTCCCTGCTCGGGACAGCAGGGGGTCCTTTTGATGGTCAAAGGACCCCTTTAAAGATTGAAAAATCGCCACTGCGCTCAAGCACGTGTGTCTTGCCACGCCACGCCTGCGCACTCCAAAAGTCTCATATCTTCTAAAGTGATCCATTCTTTCATCCATATAAGGACTGCTGCTTTCTAATACAATCTCCAGTCTCGAAATGCAAGTCCTCCTCTCTCTTTAACATCCTGTAGTAATTTTAATTTGATTCTTGGTTTCTTGCCTTCCCATATAAATTGACTTAACATTTTTTCTAAATCTTTAAAAAAGTCCTGGTTTTTAATCATATGGATTGTCTGAAAAAGAAAAGGCAATCTTGGTAAGATGTTCATCTTCACTGTTGCTATTCTTCCCAAAAATGATAGTTATAGATGTTTCCAGTTGGTGATATCCTTTTGTATTTCCTTTAAAAGTTTCATATAATTATTCTTGTACAATGAGCTGCATCTGTTAGTTAATGTTATTCCCAGGTATTTAATTTTTTTCTGGATTACTATTCCTGAAAGATTTTGTATATACTGTTTTTGCTCTTGTGTGCAGTCTTTATCATTATTTAAAGTTTTTTAAAGTTTATTCTTAGTCCCACATGCTGTCCATACTTCTGTATTACTTGCAGAAGTTGTACTATCGAGCTTTGAGGTTCTTCTAATATAAACACCAGATCATTCGCAAAAGCTTGAAGTTTATCTTCCTCTCCTTTAACTTTTAAACCCTTAATTAGTTCACCTTGTCTAATCATATTATTTAATATTTCCAGTGCAAAGATAAATAGTAGTGGTGATAGAGGACATCCTTGTCTTGTTCCTTTATTAATTTAATATTTTGTGTCAGATCACCTTTTATTATGAGCACAAAAGGATTCTACAACAGTGGATATAAGAATAAAGATTAAAAACCTGCAACATCAACTAAATTGTATGTTACCACAAGAAATTGCAAAGAAAATAATGTATACAAAATAAAACTTTTTTGAAAATGCTAATAAACCCACTAGATGGTTGGCATACAAATTATGTAAACAAGCAGACAAAAAGCACCAAAAAAATTGAGAAATGAACAAGATGGAGAGGAGAATACGCACAGAGAAATAAAAAAGGTAGTTGAAAGATTTTACAGTAGACTATACCATCAACATAATTCCAAACAAGAGCAGATTAAAAGAATTTCTACAACAATATAGTCGAGAAGAATTTACTGAAGAACAAAAGAAAATGTTAGATGATCCAGTGACATTTGCAGAGACAATAGAATCCATTAAAAATCAAAAGCAAAAGAAAACTTCAGGACCAGATGGGTTACCAGCAGAATTCTACCAGATATTTGAGGATCAAATTTCATTACCATTGAAGATAACTATTCAAAATATATAGGAACAGAAGATACCAGAGTCATGAAGCCAAGCATTGATTACGTTAATCCATAAACCAGATACAGAGGAAAAGAAATTTAAAATTATTGGCCAATCTCTTTACTTAATGTGGATTACAAGATTTATGCTTCGATTTTAGCAAGCAGATTCAAGAAGGTGTTGAATACAGTAATTCATCAAGCTCAATCAGGCTTTTTACCAAAAAGACAAATGAGAAATAACATCAGAAATATATTGAATGTATTAGAATTTTTTGAAGTGCATCCAGAAAAGCAAATGGCACTTTTATTTTTAGATGCAGAAAAGGCATTTGGTAATTTAAACTGGACTTTTATCCTGGAACAAGTGTTGGCATGGAAATGTGGAGATTATTTTTATAGTATGGTCAAAGCAATTTACACAACACAAACAGCAGCCAACATCTTTAGACAAAAAAACAACAACCACTGTCTCATAGTTGCAGCATCCATCCTTGGTAGGTGGCATCACTTACTGCTTTACTTTCCACAGACAACACTTCAGATTCTGAGACCCACAAACATCACAGGAGACTGAGACCACTGTGAACAGACACACTGTACATGTTACAGGACCATGTAAGTGGACCAGACATGGGGACAATGTACCAGTACCAGAATGTTCTCCTACACTTTTCTGTGCATGGTTTTCCAAAGGCCACGAGGTATTTAGACCATCCATCCTTAGTGACTAACAACACTTCTTTACTTTCTAGAGACAACACTTCACATTCAGAGAACCATAAAAAACCACGGGAGACTGAGACAACTGTGAAAAGACACACTGTACATGTTACAGGACCAGATAAGTGGAGATGACATACATCCTTGGTGGATGATATCACTTAATGCTTTCCTTTCTACAGACAACACTTCAGACTCAGAGAACCATGACAACCACACGAGATTCAGACAGCTGTGAACAGACACACCGTACACGTTACAGGACCAGGTAAGTGGACACGGCATGGGGAAAGTATTCCAGTACAAGAATGCCCTCCTGCACATTTCTTTGCATAGTTTGCAGAATGATGGGTCTGTGGGCATGAGATCCTTAGACAAAAAACCCCCAATGTCTCATAGATGCTGCGTCCATCCTTGGTGGCTAACATCACTTAATTCTATACTTTCTACAGACAACAATTCACATTCAGAGATCCACAAAAAACCAAGGGAGACTGAGACAACTGTGAAAAGACACACTGTACATGTTACAGGACCAGGTAAGTGGACACGACATGGGGAAAGTGTTCCAGTACAAGAATGCCCACCTGCACATTTCTGTGCATGGTTTGCAGGAAGATGGTCCTGTGGGCATGATTTATTATTCAGTCACACCGTCGAGTCCGACTCTTCGCGACCCCATGGACCAGATCACGCCAGGCCCTCTTGTCTTCCACTATCCTCTGAAGTTTGCTTAATTTCCTGTTCATTGCATCGATGACACTGTCTAACCATCACATCCTTTGCCGTCCCCTTCTTCTTTGACCTTCAATCTTTCCCAGTATCAGGGTCTTTTCCAGTGAGTGCTCCCTTCTCATTTGGTTGCCAAAGTATTTGACCTTCAATTTCATGATCTGGCCTTCCAGGGAACAGTCAGGGTTGATTTCTTTTAGGATTGAATGATTTGATCTCCTTGCAGTCCAAGGGACTCTCAAGAGTCTTCTCCAGCACAATATTCAAAAGAATCTATTCTTCGGAGCTCGGCCTTCCTTATAGTCCAACTCTCGCAGCCATACATTACTACTGGGAATACCATTGCTTGTACCATGCGGACTTTTGTTGGCAAGGTGATGTCTCTGCTTTTTATCATGCTGTTTAGGTTTGCCATTGCTTTCCTCCCAAGGAGCAGGCATCTTTTAATTTCATGGCTGCAGTCACCATTTGCAGTGATCTGGGATCCCAGGAACCTGAAGTCTGTCACTACTTCTATGACTTCCCCTTCTATTTGCCAAGGAGTGATGGGGCCGGATGCCATGATCTTAGTTTTTTTGATGTTGAGCTTCAAGCCCACTTTTGCGCTCTCCTCTTTCACCCTGAGCAAGAGGCTCTTAGGTCCTCTTCACTTTCTGCCATCAGAGTGGTATCGTCTGCATATCTGAGGTTATTGATCTTTTCCCCAGCAATCTTAACTCCAGCTTGTGATTCATCCAGGCCAGCATTTTGCATGATGTACTCTGCATATAAATTAAATAAGCAAGGTGACAATATACATCCTTGTCATACTCCTTTTCCTATGCTAAACCAATCAGTTGTTCCATATCCGGTTCTAACTGTTGCTTCTTGACCCTTATACAGGTTTCTCAGGAGACATGTGAGGTGGTCTGGTACTCCCATCTCTTTAAGAACCTGCCATAGTTTATTGTGATCCACACAATCAAAGGCTTTAGCATAGTCAGTGAAGCAGAAATAGATATTTTTCTGGTACTCTCTTGCTTTCTCCATAATCCAGCGAATGTTGGCAATTTGATCTCTAGTTCCTCTACCTCTTCGAAACCCAGCTTGTACTTCTGGTAGTTCTCTATCCACGTACTGTTGGAGCCTAGCTTGTAGGATCTTGAGCATGTGAAATGAGTGCAATTGTGTGATAGTTTGAACATTCCTTGGCATTGCCCTTCTTTGGGATTGGAATGTATACTGACCATTTCCAATCCTGTATCCACTGTTGTGTTTTCCAAATTTGTTGGCAAATTGAGTGCAGCACTTTAACAGCATCATCTTTTAAGACTTTGAATAGCTCAGCTGGGGTATCATCACCTTCACTAGCTTTGTTGTTAGTAATGCTTTCTAAGGCCCATTTAACTTCACATTCCAGGATGTCTGGCTCAAGGTCAGTGATTATACCGTCATGGTTGTCAGGGACATCGAGGTCCTTCTTGTATAGTTCTTCTGTGTATTCTTGCCATCTTTTCTTAATCTCTTCTGCTTCTGTTAGGTCCCTATCGTTTTTGTCCTTGATCATGGCCAGCTTTGCATGGAACGTTCCCTTGATTTCTCCAATTTTCTTGAAGAGATCTCTAGTCCTTCCCAATCTATTGTTTTCCTCTATTACTTTGCATTGTTCATTCAGGAAAGCCTCCTTATCTCTCCTTGCTGTTCTCTGGAAATCTGCATTCAGTTGGGCAAATCTTTCCTTTTCACCTTTCCTTCTTTCCTCTGCTATTTGTAAAGCCTCATCAGGCAGCCACTTTGCTTTCTTGCATTTCTTTTTCTTTGGGATGGCGGTGATTGCTGCCTCCTGTACAATGTCACGGACCTCTGTCCATAGTTCTTCAGGCATTCTGTCTATCAAATCTAGTCCCTTAAACCTATTCTTCATCTCTACTGTATATTCAGCGGGGATGAGATCTAGGTCAAATCTGAATGGCCTAGTGGTTTTCCCAACTTTCTTCAGTTTAAGTCTGAATTTTGCAATAAGTAGCTCATGATCTGAGCCACAGTCAGCTCCAGGTCTTGTTTTTACTGACTGGATAGAGCTTCTCCATCTTTGACTGCAAATTATATAGTCAATCTGATTTCAGTGTTGTCTATCTGGTGATGTCCATGTGTAGAGTCGCCTCTTAGGTTGTTGGAAAAGGGTGTTCGCTATCACTAACATGTTCTCTTGACAAAACTCTGTTAGCCTTTGCCCTGCTTCATTTTGTTCTCCAAGGCCAAACTTGTCTGTTATTCCGGTTACCTTTTGATTTCCTACTTTAGCATTCCAGTCCCCTATGATGATGAGGACATCATTTTTTGGTGTTAGTTCTATGAGCTGTTGTAGATCTTCATAGAACTGGTCCACTTCAGCCTCTTCTGCAGCAGCAGTTGGGGCATAAACTAGGATTACTGTGATGTTGAATGGTTTACCTTGGATTCAGACTGAGATCATTCTGTCATTTTTGAGATTGTATCCCAATACTGCCTTTCTCACTCTCTTGTTGACTATAAAGGCCACACCATTTTTTTCTATGGGATTCCTGGCCACAGTAGTAGATATAATGATCTTCTGAGTTAAATTTGCCCATTCCTGTCCACTTTAGTTCACTGATTCCCAAGATGTCGATGTTCATTCTTGCCATCTCATTTTTGGCCATGTCAAGCTTACCTTAATTCATAGATCTTACATTCCAGGTTCCTATGCAGTATTGTTCTTTGCAGCAGTTGTAATTCTAAGTGATCTCCAGCTCCCACCTGGAGATTGGCAACAATGGTTCTCTAGAAGGGAATGGCTTGTTTGGAAAGTGGAGTCTATGGCATTGCAGCTGTCTGAGGTCCCACCCCTCCTCAAACCCCACCCTTTCCAGGCTCCACCCCTCAAATCTCCAGGAATTTCCCAGCCTGGATTTGGCAAGCCTATCTCCTTCCCAGTCAACCATCAACTTACCTTTACCTCCCCTTCTGACTTCAGCTTTTCATCTCCTCCCCCCTCCCTCCTGGAGAGCAGTTGTATTTCTAAGTGATCTCCAGCCCTCTCCTGAAGATTGGCAACAATAGTTCCCCAGGAGGAGATGGTTGGTTGGGAGGGTGGAATCTACTGCACTGTACCTGTCTGAGGTCCCACCCCTCCTCAAACCTCACCCTGTCCAGGCTGCACCCCTCAAATCTCCAGGAATTTCTATACCTAAAGTTGGCGACTTTATCTCCTCCCCTCTCAGCTGTCAGCTGTCTTTCTTGTTAGTGGGGAGCAAAGCAGCTTACTTCATTCTCCTCTTCTGCTTTGTGATCTGTACAGCAACCCTGCAAGATAGGTTAGGCAGAAAGTCTGTGGCTGGTCCAAAATTACCCAGGCAGCTTCAATAGGGAGGCTCCTGCTGAACAGGAGCATGCAGCCGGGGCTAGTGAATTAATGCCAGCCAGGAGGCATGAAGTCTCCCTGAGAGTGCTGGCAGTCCTAGGGTTGCCAACAAAGACAGATTGATGCAAAGGAGGATGGGAAAGTCTCCATATCTCTATTTTGCCTTAAATTGGTTTTGATGCCAGCAGAGTGAGAAAATGTCAGATGCTCTGTATGGGTGCCTCATGGTAAATTGATAATTCCTAAAGATTTTACAAAACACTACTCTGTCCACATTCATTTTCTACACTCACAGCATCCCCTGCTAGAATGCAACACATCCCCAGCACTTTGAATTTGGGAGCCCCAACTCCCACCAAGCCTGAGCTGGCAGGAGGGGGCTGATTTGCCTCCTCGTGAGGCAGGAAGAGAAAGGGCACTGGTGCTGTGAGAAACATGGCTCCAGGTAGGGAGCAGAGCCAGCGTATTAGGCTCAGATCCCGCCACCTGCCTCAGCAGTTCTTTGGTGTGCTCAGAGAGAAGTGAGCATGAGGACTGGGCTGCTGGCTTCGGGAGGCCTTCGGCCTGAGAAGCAATAGCAACAGCAGCAGCAGCACCGCGACAGTGCTCTCATCTTCTACGGGGCCTCTGCAGTGGGCCCAGGAAGCAGTGGGCCACAGCAGTGGCCAGGGCAGCGGCCAGAGCATTGAGTCCACGGCAGCAGCCGGAGTGGCGGGGGCCACAACTGTGGTCCAGTCTCTAGGCTGGTCTGCTGGCTTTGGGAGGCCTTCAGCCTGGGAAGCAGCAGCAGTGTGGTGCTCTTAGTCATCTGAGCAGCAAAGCAGCCCGTTTGCGCGCCGGCGGCCCATTTGCACACTGGCGGTCCATATCAGTGATGCCCGGCGGCAAGACTCCTGGCGGCGGCGGTAGTGTGGCCCTGGATGAAAGGGGTCAGGGGACCTGAGGCAGCGCATAAGCCCTGAAGCAGCTGCGGCGCCTTTGACTCACTTCAAGGTGATGGTGGTGCTCCTGGTGGTTGTCTAGCTGCGCACTGCGACCAGGCAGGCTCATGGCGACTGAGTGACTGGGTGTCGACCATCGAGCCCACGGGTGGCTTGGTCCCTTTAGTGGCCTTTCTTGTACGGGGGGGCGGGGTTTATAGGGCCCCAACTGACAGGGAGTTAGGCCCAGGAGCAGTGGGTTGGCAGCTTAGTGAGGGACTCCAAATCAAAGCATCGTGGCAATTAGGGATGGCAGCTGGGTAAGGCTGCTTCACCTCCCCGTCCCTCCCTTCCCCCACAGACTTGAAAGCCTGCTTGTTGGTGGGACGGGGTTTTTTCCTTGCATTTAGCCCCCTCCCCTCCCCTCTATATCTGCATTGGGGTACTGGAGGTTGGGTTGCTGATATCTATCCCCCCTCCTGTTCGATGGGTGGGTTTTTTCCGATTATTAGGCCAGGGCTCCTAGGTCTTCCTTGAAACCTGCCTTTTCAGTGGCGGCCGTTTTGTGGTGGAGCCAAATGGTGAGGGGTGGCAGCCATTTTGTTCCGTGATGGCCATTTTATATTGTATTTAAAATGAATGAATATGGGTAGAAGGTGTTATGTACTGAATGTGAATCGCTCCTATCTATTCACATGTTTAGCTTGAGTCTCAATGTGGCTCTTCAGATGTCGCATTGCTATTGGTCGGTTTCTGCGAAACCTGTGTAATTACCCAATCACTGAGTGATATTGTTGCAAAGAGGGAACGGTCCTGATTGGCCTTTATCCCTGTATTCTGATTGGTCTTTAACTTGTAATGGGTGTGGCTTTGACAGCCTGGGAGAGTTTAAAAGAAGGAGCTGTGCTCCCCTTGTTGTTGTGTGTTCCTGACTTACAGTTGCTGTTTAATAAAGCTGAAATCACTTGAAGCTGAATCCTTTGTTGAGTCTCATACTTAACAGAAGGAGCAGGGGAAAGCACTGTACCTCTTGCCATTGGTATAGAAGTGCTGCTGGTTCCAGTCAAGTGTTCACGGTCGGGAGACTGGCAGCAAGGTACGGCTGCCTCGCTCATTCCATGTTTTCTATGGTGGGCAGCTAGGCCCCTGACTTTCTGAAGACCAGTGTGGTTCAGTTGTTAACGTGTAGTCTCTAATTTGAGTGGATCGGGATTGATTCCCTGCTCCTCCACTTGCAGCTGCTGGATGACCATGGGCAAGCCATAGTTCTGTCAGAGCTGTTCTTTAAAGAGCAGTTCACGAGGGAGCTCTCTCAGCCCCACCTACATCACAGGCAATGCCCCCTCACAGGGCAGGGTGTCTGTTGTGGTGAGAAGGGCAGGTAGGGGTGTTTGTTGGCCACTCTGAGGCTCTGAGTGAGGGACAGAGTATAAATCCTAGCTCCCCCTCCCTCCCTCCCTCCCTCCCTCCATCTGCTGTTGCTGGCGTGGTTTTTAAGGAAGGATTTATTAGGGAACTAATCTCTGCAATAACTGGAAGATGATTTCACTTTAAAACTCACAAGGCTGGGGTTAGTGATCAGTGTTCCCTCTAAGCTGAATTAATGTGAACTAGCTCACGTTTTTTGGCCTTTGGATTACACATTTTTGTTTTGGCTTGGGATGGATGGCTTCAGAGCAAACTGGTTTATGCAGTAGTCAAATCACTCAGTTATAACTTTGGTGCCAGTGGCTCTCAAGGTAGAATTTTGCTCACAAGACTCCACAGCTTGGAGGGAGTATTTGGAAGCAATGTCTCAGTGACAGACCATCTGCTTGGCATGCATATGGTCCCGGGTTCCATCCTGGCATCTTTAGTTGAAGGATTTTGAGATGGGTGATGTGACAGACCTCTGCCTGAGACCTGAAGAGCCTTTGCCAGTCTGAGTAGGCAATACTCATTAAGCTTTAAACCATACAGCACTATCGAAGGGGCTATTCCTTATGAAGGATCAGGGCTATTTTTGGGCAGGAACGCACAGGAACGGAGTTCTGGCTGACTCCCAAGTTGGCCACACCCAGCAGGAACTCATTAGAATAATAGGCCACACCCAACAGCAGAAACTCATTAGGACTGGCTACATTACGGATGTGTGGCCTAACATGCAAAGGAGTTCCTCCTACAAAAAAAAGCCCTGGGTTTTGACAAAAAAACAAGGTAAACAGAATAAGAAGCAAAAGGTGGGTGTGGCTGGATGACCACACTTCTGATAACATGGGGATGTGGCCTAAAATGCTAATGTGCTGCACTGTCAGGGGTGTGGCCTAATATGCTAATGAGTTTCTGCTGTTGGGCGTGGCCTGTTATGCTAATGAGTTCCTGCTGAGCTTTTTCTACAAAAAAAGCCCTGTGAAGGATAACAGTGTTTACCTGCTTATTGCAGCAGGGCTCATTTATTTGTGACTGTTGACAGGGTTTTTTATTCAAATAGCATATTTACATGGTTTTATTCTGAGAAAGACAATATAAATGGCCAATCTTCCAGTTACACTATTTGGCCCTAATGCAATAAGGATGTATTTTCGGTGCTGTAGTTAAAAGTGGAATCAAGTGTAATCTGAACGGAAAACAGCTGAACTTCTAAGGGTTTCCTTCTGTGAAGGAATCCTTGTCAACAACATGCGAATTTGATAGTGTGAATGCACTTTTGAGTTGGTGAATGGGCTTAGTCTTTGTCATCTGTTAGGATTCGAAAATATTCATTGCAATACATCATTTGTACCTTCTGTTTTTCTGTTTTAGAAGGAATACAGTGTGACTTCCAATCTGATGCTGAGATCCGGGAATGTGACAGCTGGCACATCATTACATGTCATTGGTTGGTCCTAATGAACATATTTCACAGGTTTAATAGTGCATTTGTCTTTAAGGGGAGGCCCAGGGAGTCGCCACAACTTGCGAGAGTGGCGTTGGTCATAACAGGCTGTGGATGGTGCTAGCTGGGATGCAGTGACGTTGCCACAGCAACAGAAATGAGGCAGGTGGCTTCCAGGGAGGTTCTGGGGGGGCTGTTCTGCCCACTCATTTGGCCAAGAAAGAACTACTTTCATACATAGCAGCCTAGCCTTACTCATGTATATATGGAATAAAGTCCACTGAATACATGTTCCCATTACAGTGAATGAACATATAGCCTGTATGTAGGTATTCACCTGTTTGTAAGGGGTCTAGTGCACTTTACTGTGTGCTTGTCCTTGGTCTTTAGGATAGGAACCCAGTTTCTATAAGAAATTATAGGTATTGTGTACTCTTCAGGGTAGGGTGTTTTTTAAAACAAATGAACAAATAAATAAATAAATATACAGGTTTTACAGTGACAATATTGTAGATTGGCACTTATCATGTTTTGAAAGCCAAACTAACTTTTTGTTATGTTGGGTCTCAGTGGCTAGTGGAACTGGGAAAGATTAAATACCAAGATGTATTTCAGAATGCCTTATGGGGACAGCCTCTTGAGTTTTAAACAATGAATACCTGCGAACAGTTGTTTAAGGAACTCCAAGGCTGAGAGAATGTTTCCACAGTCTGCCAATCCAGCGGATTTGGAATTGAATCAGAGACGCTGTCTTCTGGTATAGACCTTAGACAATGATAATTCTAGGCCTCAATTTCCTATCTTTGAGGGTGCAGGATTGCCAAACAATCCAAAGAATTAAGTCTTGTCTGCTTCATTTAGACTTAATGTGTGGAAATGCACAGCTGTAGTTTTTCATGGCATGGAGGTAAAGAACGTCACCAGACAATTAACATCCCTTTAAAGGGGGTGGGCTTTCTTTGCTACTCAGGAATATCAATGAGTCATTTCACTTGGTCAGTGATTACATAAGCCCTATGAATATTGGGCAGTGCCTTGCAAATTGCAATGACTGCGCAAAAGCAAACATTGCTGTGTACATGTAGTGGAATTCTACAGCATTCTATGAAGGTCTTGGGAAATGGAAGCTCTAGAGGACCAGAGGCAACCCATTTCCCTGGCAGTGAAAAAGGGTCAATTTTTGCAACCTGGGGTGTTATTGCACTTCACGTTATGAAGATGGTTACTGCTTTGGGCATGTGGATGGAACTCTGATGATCAGGCACCAGTTTGTGGCAGCAGTGCCTGGGCTTTGAGCAAATTGGGCCTTTCCCAGGGTGAAGTTTAGAACTCACTCTTCTCGGTTAAGTGCCACTTCCACTACAGCTGCCCTGGGCTATACGTTCCCTTGTCATGTGGTAGTGTCGGTGGGACCTTGTTCAGGTCAGGATCTCAGTCCAGTCACTGCACTCCTTTTTTGGGGGGTGGCACTGTGGAACAGTGAGCTCTGGCACGCTTTTGCATAGCATTAGCAGAATTGCAAAGTCTTAAGTCTTTGATGAAGTTTGTCCTTCAGGTGCTGCTGGTTGTGGGGCGAGACAAGGAATCAACGTCTGCAGCCACAGCATGGTCTCTTGGGCCACCCTCTGGGCCAAGAGGACTTCCTGGCTGGGAAGGCCCTTGTGTTACAAGCTGAGGCAGACCTTGTGAAGATGAGAGCAAGATGGCCCAGAGTGCGGATAGTCTGGTTGGCTATTCTGTTTCGCCATGAAGGACAAGGCCCTTGTGATAAAGCAGAGGCTGGCCTTGTGATGATAAGAGCAAAGTGGCCTGGAGTGCAGATAGGCTGGTGGCTATTCTGCCTCACCATAAAGGGCAAGGCCCTGGTGCTACAAGTGGATTGGTTGCCTGGGGTGCAGCCTCACCATGATGGGCAAGGTGGCCCGAAGTGCACATGGTCTGGTGGCTATGCTGCATCATCATGAAGGGCAAGGCCCTGGTGTTACAAGCAGACTGGTTGCCTGGGGTGCAGCCTCACCATGATGGACAGGTGGCCCGGAGTGCACATGGTCTGGTGGCTATGCTGCATTGTCATGAAGGGCAAGGCCCTGGAGTTACAAACGGACCAGTTTCCTGGGGTACAGCTGGTCTTGTCAGCAATGTTACCATGCCAGGTGTAGCATAGCCTGCGGGATCCCAGGTGCTGGGACCAGGCAAGACAAAAAGCAAATCAGCAGCTCAAAAATGCCATGGAAGGTGGCTCTTCTCGTTGCACCTTGATATACAGACCTGCATAGGGGGGATGGGGTGCACCGTTCTAACAAGGGCAACAACATATGTTTAGCAGATTTGAGGTGAGGGGTGCTGTTGAGGCTAGATCACTTGGTGGGGGCAAAGGCCTTTGCTATGGCAGGATAGCGCGATCAGCAAGTTGAAATTGGTGAGCACCTGGGCATTGTTATAAAGGAATTAAAGGGTCCTCCAAGAATGGCTTTCGGGCCTTTGCAGCTCAAGGTGGGGCAGGGGTGATCTTCCTTAGAACAATCTGGCCCAGCCTATCTTAGCAGGACTTGTGGCTTCTGGAGTGATGGGCCAGGCTGTTCTCCTAAACATGCCAAGCCGCTGGTCGAGAGCCACATTGAGTGGCTCAAGATCGGGGAAGGTGCATCGCCTGGAAGGAGATGAAGGTGGTCAGGAGTTTGACACCTGTCATATTACTCAGTACATTTTAGCAGCCTTTCACCAGTTGTTTGATTATAAATAATTACTAAAATGGCCCTTGTTAAATCTATATTGGTGTTCATCTCTTCATTCCGATTGTGATGCAAAGCACCAGAGCTTTAAGAGCTCTTCTACTGTCACCTGGAGAATGGCAATAGCTTGTTTGGAGGGTGGGGTCTATGACATTGTATCTGTCTGAGGTGCCCCTCTTCCTCCTCCTCAGACCCCATCCTTAGCAGGCTTCATCCCTAAAATATCCTGGAAGTTTCCAACCTAGCAACCCTGTGTCCTTTCCAGGAAATCATAAGCCTACCTTTATCTGCCTGTCTATCTTCAGGTTTATATCTCCCCCCCCACACACACACACACAGCCTCTGCCTAGGGAAAGGGCAGTCTTTCCCTACATTGCGAACCAAAGCAGCTGACATCATTCTCCTCTCCCCTGTATGATCTGCATAACAACCCTGTGAGGTATGTTAAGGTAGAAAGTCTGTGAGTGGTCCATAATCCCCCAGGCAGCTTTTATAACATGGACCTGGGATCTGCACATCATCCTCTGAAGCACTCTCAGGTACATATCTGTGGCAGTAATGGCATGACTGCTGACACCTTTTCCTATCATTTTTTGCCTTGTGGTATTCTGCTTGTGGTGTGATCTGTCTTTTTTATGGTGTGGCATGGTTGTGTTATTGGGTTTGTTTCTTTTGAAGGGGAAGTGATATGTTGTGGGTGAGGACACATTTTACATCAGAATACACCAGGTTGCATGTGCAAATGGGGGGGAGAGTTTGAGGTGCAGAATGGAGTGAAGTCTAATCAGCTTCCATATGCAAATGACCTTGAAACACTGGCCCAATCAGAGAAGATTGGCCTAGGCTGCAGTGAGTGGGAGAGAACTCAGGCAATGCAGCCAGCGGATAGAGATACCTTGTGATTGACATATCACAGAGCCAACTGATTTTGGCGGGCATAGAATGTTGCCATATGAAAATGCTTTTATATATAAGGACAGGATATCTCCCCTCAAGTAGACCAGAGGGGAGGACATTAAGCCAAGCTAAGGTGAAAGCTCTTTGGTACTTCAGGAATTCCAATGAGGAAAAATAATTAGAGGTCATAAAATTTTGTAATCTACTTCCCATTTTCAGGGAGTATAAGACTCTAGAATAGTCTATTTGTAAGGAGGTATCCCATAACCTCTGTTTGACAGTTTCTTTAGCATCTTTATATCCATGTTGTAAAAGAGCTGTATTAGAAAAGCCCAATAATGATAATTGGTTTTCAACTGTTGAACCCCAGTCTGATTGAAGATTATCTAAAGTAATTAAATGAGCTAGACCGGGGGGGGGATTAATTTAAACTGTACATTTAGTGTAGAACCAGGCTCGAGTTTCCAATGAAACTTTTCCTACCTCTAGCCTTAGGAGACCATTAGGGACACATCTTGGTACACTGAAAGGGGATCTGAGAAATTTCAATTGAATGGCCTCTGATTTAGAGTAATTCTTATAAAGGGCTACCTATACACCATATAGAAGCTGTGGTATCATCTTTACCTTAAAAATCTTCAGGGCATAAGGAATGTGGGCTCCTCCTTTGGTGCAGAAGAATCTCGGCACGGCTAAAATTGTTTTTTGTGCTGATTCCTTAGCCTGGGACACATGGGCAGTCCAATAGCATGAAGACTAAAAAATAATTCCCAGGTATCTGAACACTTTAACTTGTTCTATTGAGTGGCCATCTATTTGCCATCTATGGATCTTAGGTCTATTTGTGATAAGTATTTTAGTTTTATTAACATTAATAGAAAGGTGTTCCTCAGTGCATTAGGGTGAAAGTGCTCGGAGGGCCCTTCTTCAGGCCTACCTCAGTACGTGACAGAATAACTGTGTTGCTGGCATATAGAAGCATCAGGATGGATCTGTTCACTGTGTTTGGAGACTGAAACTCTGGATTATGTAAAGATTCAACCACAGAATTTATATAAAAATTAAATAACAAAAGAGCAAGTATGCATCCTTGTTTAACTCCTGTTTTAGCTGTAACTGTATGACAGAGATATCCTTGTGGAGTGTATCTCACTAATAGGTGGTTGTCATCATGGAAAGCATGTATAAAAGCCAAAAGCCTTCAATCTATAGAGGACTTCTCAAGTTTTAACTAGAGTCTAATACATGAAATACTGTAAAACACAATTTTATAATCTGTGAATGCTAAATATAATGCTTCAGATGGTCTGGCAATGTGCTTTTCTGCTATGTGCTGTAGATTCAAACACTGGTCAATTGTAGATCAGTCTCTTCTAAATCCAACTTGCTCATCTGGAAGAGTGTCTGTATTGATCGCTACGCATTGTGTTTGAATTGTCTGAGCATGATAAAGTGCTAGGAAGTGGTCTTCCCAAATTATTGCAGGAATCTCGTAAGAAAGATTAGAACTCATCAAAATAAGGCCTCCAGAGACTATTTTCCAGAAAAGCTTGAACAAGATCTGTTGCAGTCATTTTGACAGGCACAGGTTTAGGAGTGCACAGAATGGATCCTGTGCAAGCTAGTTTAATTAATGTTTCAATTAAACCATTTTAGCAATGTCTGAATAGCAGTGGGTATTCAGCAGCAAAAAAACAAGAAAATATTCCATTAGATGCATTAAGATGGCTGTGCTTTCACTATCTTCTTCATGCATCTGGAGTGTCCCAACTATTGACATTTATCATAAGTAAAGTTAGATTAGATTTATATGAAAGTGGAGTGAAAGTTGATGGAAGGAATATTGACAATGTGAGACAAAGTGAAAACAACTAAGGAATCAAAGGAAGAAGTGCCAAACACGGATTATAGCTGAACCTCAAGAACTCAAAAGTAATGACCATTGAAAAGAGACGACCCAGCATAAGTTTGCAAGACTTGAACAAGGCTGTTAATGAGAGAACAAATTTAGAGTCCAGAGGCACCTTTAAGACCAACGAAGGTTTATTCAAGGTATGAGCTTTTGTGTGACTGCACACTTTTTCATATTGGTTAGGATGTTTTGGAGATCATTAATTCATCAGGTCTCTATAAACTAGAAGTGACTCTATAGCACATAACACAGAGAGAAGTTGGAACTTTTATTGTAGCATGAGTTTTCACAGGCAAAAACTTCAAAGCTCATCTCAGTAATTTTGCCTATTTGAGACACTGTCTAAATAACAGCACTTACTGTTCTCTTACTTCAGTATTTGTAGTGAAAATTTCTGTGATAAAAGTGGCCTGGGTAGATTTTTCTATCCATAGTGGTTTTAATATGATGCCTTGTGTATGGTCTTGTGTAACAACAACATGAACTCTGATAGGGTCGGTGAAACTGATCCCCTGACTGTAATATTTGATTGTGCCCTAATAGAATCTTCCTATTTCACCAAAGAGAAATCTAGATCTCACTTAGAACTGATATTTATCAGTGATCTCCCCCCATGGCCTTGCTTTCCAGAGGCTGGACATGTAATAAGCTGTGATTAATAGTATTAGTAGCTATCCTCTACATCACTCCTTTTTAGTAGAGAAGTCACTCATAAGACTTCATTTCAAGAAAAGTTCAGATGCCAGCAAACCCTTCAGACTTTAATGACACTCCAAGAAAAGAGACTGATTTAATACCAGTGTAGGGTCTAGTGTGCACAAGGGAACTCTCAAAAGTCTTTCATGTGGATTGCTCATGCGCTTCTAGAGGATTTAGAGGCAGTATATTGATGTCTCTACGGATTGCAAGATAAGTGGTCTCCTTCACCAGTCATCAACATACTTCAAAAGATGAGAGCTCTGGTGTTTTCTTATTAACTATGAAAATACATGTACCTCTTTATTGTTACTAGTGGGATGGATGAGGAGTGCAACACACTATCGTAGCAATAAATTACTCTCCAATACTCTGAGGCTTGCATTAATTTATGCAATCAATTTATATCAGCATATATTATCAATGTATGTTTCCCTAATTTATTTTTTAAAAATATATCTAGAATCCATCTCTAGAATGCTATGACACTTTATGGTCCCCCTTTTCTGCATGTGTGTATATATATCCTCTTATTTTTATTGTTTTGTATGAATGCACAACTATTTTTTTAAAAAAATACATGAATCAATTATGCCAAGAGAGCTACTACTCTATGGGGAAAAGGTGAATATCACCTGGAAATATACAAATGTTATAAATGGACTTTATAAAGGGTAGAAAACAGATGAGAGGTTGCTTTGTAAAAGTGTTGTAGGAGAGAAATTTTTTATGGCAAGACAGATCCTGTATATTCTAAGATAATTTGATGTATTTGGTTTCTATTAACAGGTAATAAATAGACTCAGAACAGGTCTACCAGAAACTTACTGGTGGGAGAATGAATATGATTGAGTCAGCCAGTGTTCTGGGTTTGGCCTCTTACTGGCAAAAACAATTCAAAGTTCTTTGAAGTGATACTGCCTGTCTAGCAGTTGCATTATATCTGCCTGAGACTGAAGGGGTACTGTATTAAATGAGGCTTCACTAATTAATTTTGGGGAGCATACTTCAAAATCTAAAAGGTCCTAATGAGCTGCTTAAATTAAGCACTTTAATTATATGGGTTAATTAATATTGTTCCAGTGCTCTAAAAATACCGAATACTTCATGAGGTCTAACAAACTCAGCTAATTTGCCAAAGGAAGCACTTGATTTTGGAATACAGAACTAAAAGGATACTGTTGTTAATGTTATAGCCAGCCCACTCCACCCTTATTTCCCTTTGCAGTAGCTGAGCATTGTCTCATGGCAGACCTGCATAGCTTATCTCTTGACAGCAATAACTGCCTTTAAAAGTGCATTATTAAGTAGATCTTGAGGGAGTTTTTTTAGTTCATCTTTTAAATATGTTGTCCTGCACTAACCCATTCCTTGTTTGCAAACTATATTAAGAAATACACATTCTTGACAATGTGTTAAATTGTTACTCTATCTAGCTGTGAAAACTACAACACAATTATCAACATATATTAGAAATAAAGGCTGAGCGCAGAGGGGAATACTTTGATTCAGATGTCTTTGACTTGCATTAGTATTCAGGCAAAATAAATAGAAATAGTAATATGTGCCCCATCCACCCACTATCATCAGAATAATCCTACATACAGCCATGCTTGCTTACTTATTAGAGCCATTTTGAAACTGGGCCATTTCTTTTAATCCAAGAGTTTGGACCACAAGTGCCATCTGGATTATCTGCATTTGCTGTCCTAGAAAATACAGACTCTTTGTGCTGATTTAGTACAAAACAGATTCCCATTTTAGAGATAATACTGTCATTTTAGAAAACCCAGGGAAAACAGCAGTTATTTCTGCTACAACACAAACCAAAATGGCAGCTAGAATTGTACACCAAAATCCATAATCGGTGCATAGTTTTCTCAGTGTCACCTGTTGTCAAGCCAACTCACATCAGCAAATTTAATAAAAGGCAAATGTAATAAAAAGGTTTTCATAGGGATGCTAGAACTGGGTCTAAAAAAAACCCTGTTCTCTTATATTTTCCAAACATTTTCTCAAGACCGTTAATATAATAGAGAAAATCTAAAAATATTTTAATTCACTGAGATGATAGGGTCAAGGCCATTGATAAAAAAAACATTTGAACAAAGAAAAGAGACAACAGGCTCATGGAAGCAAGAATTAGAGTTGCTAAGGGATAATCAATCAAAAAGAACTCTCCCTAAAGCAGCAGTAATGCTTCAAAGACCAAGATGGTAGACCTATTCAAACTGACTTCCTAAACAGTAACAGCTATGCAGTAAATATTTCATATACCAAAACATGTTATCTTCAAAAAGAAACTGAAGTTAGTTTCTTCATCCCATTCAATAAAGTATCACAGTTCTCCAAGGACAAGAAACAGCTAGAACATTGCATTGAAATCTACAAGAAGAATTGTTTTATACTCTCTTTAAGCAGGGCATCATCATCATCATCATCATCATCATCATCATCATCATCATTTAGAAAGGAATGAAAAGCTAATTGTGTTCAACCTCCTGTCTAAAGTATCATTGATGCAGCATTGACCTGTCCAGCCATTCAGAATACAACATGTCATAAAACAAAGAGTACTTGAATAGCAAATAAAACAGGATCATCTAAGAGTAGGTTGTCAGACTTTGAAGACCAGAGTTCAAGCCCTACAAAAGCTATGGACTTGGAGTAATGGTAAACAAGAGATTGCAGCTGTTGAATGCTGTACATTTCCACAGATCTGTTTGCCAGGTAATTTGCCATGTAACACTCCTAATTAAACCCATTCCTTAGGGAGTGGTTAGGACCTATTTAGGTACGATGGAATAGTGTGGTTTCTTATGACAAATAAAGGAATAATTGTCAAGAACCCCAAACACCTAAAAAAGGATGGAGGTTTTTATTGGTTGCACAACTGGAGGCTGGGAAGAAACTCCCTTGCTGCTGAGTAGTAGTGGCTGAATCCTTAACTGCAATATGGCATGGAAGCAAATGAGATGAGGGTAAGCTCTATGGCAAAGTCCTTCAACAAACTTGCCCCCCTAAGTATTGCCAACCTCCAGGTGGCACCTGGAGATCTCCAGCTATTACAACTGATCCCCAGATGAACATGACAGTTCTCCTGGAGAAAATGGCTGCTTTGGGCAGTGGAGTCCATGGCATTATACCCTGCTGAGGACCCTCCCCACCCCAAACCCTGCCGTCCCCAATCTCTACCCCTCAAATCTGCAGGTATTTTTCAACCCAGAGTTGGCAAACCTGTACCTGGCTACAGAAATGCTTTCCAGACCCTTGGAACCCAGAAAACAAGGTATAAAAGGAGATGGTTTTCTACCTTAGCTGCCACTGCATAGCCCCAAATCAACATAAGTCAGGGGTGGGGGGAACCATACCTCTTACCATGTGGCTCTCCTCCCATACTACCCACTTGGGGCAGCAAAATGACTTGAGACAGCCCTGCCTTATAGCTATGTAGAAGGAAATAAGCATGGCTAGTCTCCCTCTATTTCCCCCTTCCCTTCACCGTCCCACTAGCCACAGCCAGGACACTCACTTGCAGCCTCTTTCTAGAGTCTGTTGTATTTCTTCCCACAATGGACCTTCTTCCTAGTTGCTTATAATTTTGCAACAGGGTCTGTGGGTCTATGCCTAGCAGCAATTTACTGGTCTGTGGGCAGAGGCAACCTAGGAAGTGGTTCTGATGCTAGTGTTGCATTGGGTTATCACCATGGCTATTTAAATGGCTGTAGCCGGGTGCCTTGTCTTGCCTAATCTTGCTTGCTCTTCAGCTCTCCCACCTACCCACCCTAATTTCTTTTACAGGATATTTTGTATTATGGTTCTGTGTTCAGTAATTTGTCACAGCTTCGGCAGTTTGGCATTGTGACAGATCCATTTTGCTGAAGCTGGGCCTGTGTGTCCACCTCCTCAGGTTGGGGACTCCCTTAAGGGGTCTTGGGAGTGGAGCCAGATTGTGGGTTATCATCTGGTTCTCATTACCAGGTGGCAAGGGAGCCAAGCAGTGGCTGGTGCCCACAAGGGCCCCACTGCAATTGCCACTCTACGCCTCCCCAGCAGGCAGGATGGGGGGATGGGTTCATTGGGCAACAGATAGGTTGTCTGGTGCTGGATCCATCCCCATGCTGTACCAATGCTCATTGGTTTATTCCCACTAAAGCTGTGGCCAGTTCTTCCATGAAATGTCTGGTTGTGTTTTCTTCCGCACGCTCTCTCCTTAATAGATCATGAGCCTGCAACCTAGGTGTCTCATGCTGTCAGTCTGCTGCACAGTGGCAATATCTGGGTGCCCCCATCATCCATTGTTTTCAATGGAGGGGGAAAAGGCATTTAAAAGGAATTCTGTCCCTTTAAATGCCTTTTGCAAGCCGTGCCATGAGTCCAAAGTCCAAAGTGGTGAGTTCACCTCACCAAGTACAACTTAAAGGTGCCACTAGACTCAAACTTTGTTTCACTGCTTCAGATTTCTCCTGTTCCTGAACTTGTTCTGGATCCACCGAGCTAGATCACTTGCTCATGTTAAAAATAATTCATGCATTTGAAGAAACAATCTAATTCTAGCTGTCCTCAGTCAAGGAGAGAGCAGCTTGAATAAAGGGGCAGTTTTTATCAGAACTTTAATCTGGTGTAAAAAGCATCCCTCCTTTAGAAATATTTCAAGGTGATTTGAAAAAGGAATTAACGTGTCCTTTTATCTAGAATACAAGCAGGAAGCACTCTAGATTTAGTTTTCACATTTGGATTTTCTGCCTCTGTGATGATATCAGATCCACTACATGATCCATAATTGGCTTGTTATTAAAGGGGAAAACTACAAATCAACTTTGCTAGATTGAACAGGCCACCTTTTCACTATTCCTAGTAATCCTGTTTTGTCATTTCCTTACTTTCAAATACATTTTTTCACCACCTGCTCCCCCAATCCTTTATCCCCACTGTCTAAGTAGAGAATGTACTTTTTGAAGGCCAAAGTTTACCAGTTCACACATCTTTTACACCTTTCAGCATAAAATTGAAGGCAGATCCCTTGAAAAACAAATATTGTGAGCCTGGTTTTTTTTCACAACCGGCCATTCTGAAAGATGCCAAAGTCACCACTTCTCTGTTTAATGATGAAAGGTCATTTATTAGTTTCTGGTCTCTACTGGATTCGAAGATATTTTGCATTGGATTAGCCATTCAGTCAATGCCATTGTATTGTACAAAGCAAACCTTAATGATTTCATGCTTTTGTATTTCAAGCGCTGAGCCACTGGATTTCTGCCAAGCAAATGTTAAGTCTTTGCTGTGCAATAATTATTTTTCATTTGTGCAGCTGTCATTAATCAGTACAGTCTTGTCACCCATTTGCTTGGCATTTGAGCCTTGGTAACCATATTTGTTCCAGTGGCTGAAACAGTGCAGAAACTCAAAGGTATATTGTTTATCTGTTAACTGTGCTCAATATAGATTTTCGTTTGGAGCTTCAAAGAAATGCCTTATAGTCCCCACATGCAATTATTCTTCCACACTATTTGTGTCTGCCATTTATATGAAGATTAGAATTGAAAAGCCCAGAGAAAAGGTTGGTTGTCAAAGCTCAGTATGTATACATAAGGGACTTGTCATGAAAGAGAGTTGGTTATTTTATCTGAAACTGAATGTAACCAGTTTAGGGTGAAACTGAGAAAAGGCAATTCAGTTAACACACTAATCAATAAAAAAACATTAGTTTCTCAAAGCAAGATTTTAATTTGTTTCCAGCAACCCAACCATCACAATCAAATACCCCCATGCTTTCTTAAATTTTCTTGGGGGGGAGGCTTTGTAGTTCATTCATTTAAGACTGAAACACTGATATTTCAGCTGTATGTCCATAATAAGAGCATGAGCTGTAGACATATTGATTGCTGTTTGAGAAGAGAAAGATTAGAGAAAAAGTCACCCAGATACTGGGCAATTTTCTGACCAACAAGGCAGTGAATGCTACAGAGACTTTTAAAAATAGGGCTGAAAAGTTGATAGTGTTGTAGACAATGCTTTGTTATAATGGTATAATCAATTTCTAAGATAATTATAATTATTTTGAAGATAATGTTTCAACGATCTATGCAAAAATAGACAATAATAATCCAGAGAACTCTCACACTGATTTTCTGGTACCATGTCCATATTTTTTAAAAAACCCTTTGATCTTGATCCCAGTTATAGCTACAAAAACAGTACCATGTACCTTTCACTACAATAGAATCCTGGGTGAGGGACATGACATAATTAGCACAATTTTAAGTGTTTGATCACATATAGATTTGTTTCCCCAGACATGTACCGTGTCCTCTATTCTCCTGTGGCCACACATTTCTAAGCACAATTACAGCCATGTCATCTATCCAATGATGATAGTGATGGGCAAACTCCCCACAGCTGAATCATAACTGAGTTGCCAATTACAACTAGCATCTAATACTTTGTGGAAAGTTTGCCTTTTCTAATAAGTTCTCAAAGTGGCTTGGTTTGAGGGGGGTGCATTCTCTTTGCACATTGGGAATTATGGTAAGGTTTGGGGAACGGTATGTTTCAAAGATGCAAAAGCTGATTAAAAAAAAAAAAAAAGATTGCTCTGGATGGAATGCAGAAGTCTTAAAGTTGGGTGGCTGCTTTTTAAAACACACAGTTTCTATGTAAAGTTCACATATATATATGAAGCATGTTTTGCCCATGGGACCCATGTGACTTTCCCATATCATGATTTAATTTTGTATTGTATTGGTTTCAAAATTACATTGCCATTAAACCAAACAAACAAGCAAATCCCTGTTTGATTTAATTTTAGCAATCAGGGCAGTAACCAATTGAGGAGTCAATCAGCTTCTCAGCATGCACTCACAGTAGCTACCAGCCTCAGCCTGACAAACACAAACTGTGCACATACCAGCCTCTTGTGCCTGACCACTCAGGCTGGCTGGGAGGGGAACTTCCTCGGGGCTAGGACTTCACTAGTGGAAACATAGCCAGGACTCGTGTGTGTGTGTGTGTGTGTGTGTGTGTGAAGCCTCAGCTCCTCTCGATATACCATTTCAGTATGTAGACCAAAAAAACCCAACACCCCCCCTCCCCCAGGCTGGAGCCAGGATGTGAATACTAATAATGCAGACACATCTTCCAGGAAACCCTGTAGACAGTGGAACACACTAATGATGGGGGAGAGGGCTAATACATTTGTAAATGAACTGTATGTTAATAAACATAGAATAATCTCTGTGTAGCATTACAATTTGTGCCCTGCTTTGATACTTATCTGGCGCCAGGTAGTGCACTAATGGTTTTGTTTGTTATTTTTATCCTTTTTGCCAATTTAACAAGTTTTCGGTCTCTGTACATGGAATTTAAAAATTAATTTATTTGCTTTTTTATAATATGTTTCAGTTTTTGAATATCAAATCTTCACACTGGGCTGACCTGCACTATACTTTAATTATATCTAACAAATTGATTCCCTGTTCATATGGGATTTTGTGTGCCTTCTTGAGGCAGAATATTAAAAATATGTCCTGGTTGCTGTAAGAATGAAAGAAAAAGTTTTCTGAGATGAAACTTAGAAAGTATTATCTTATTGGCCATTTAAAGGTTCTGGATCCTCAACTGGTTAAAGGATGACACTCCTGGGAGAGTAGGCACTTGTTTCTGCAAAGCTTTTTGATCACTCTACACAGACAGCCATCACAATGACATTACCTGCTGAGTCATTCTCTGGTAGCTTCCCACTCTCAGTCATGTAACTGTGAAAAGCAACAGCAAGATACTAAAATAATTTAGATTTCTGAAGACATTATCAGTTGACAAAATCTTTAGCAATTGGATTTGGTATAATCCAGTAGTGTACATTGTAGGGTTCCCCCCCCCCCACATAGAGAGAGAGAGAGAGAGAGAGAGAGAGAGAGTTATTTCATTAATTTATAATTACTACTTTTCGATTGTACTTTTTTTATATAAGCATGTTATTGGTTTTGCCATACTACAGGATTTGGGAAAAGAATACTAAATCCATACCTCTAAATTCTACAGGAAACAGGGAAAGGAAACGAATACATCGCAAACTACTGGAATGGGGAAGGGAAACTAAAACCCTACCTCTAAGCATACTAATGGATATAGGGGAGGAAAGACTAACAGGGTGACATGATCTGTTTATATAAGTATATATCCTTGTCACCTAGTAGTACAGAAATATTGCTGCTTATAAAAAATTAACAAAGAGTAATGGAAAATTGCATTAGCTAACTGGTTAGCAAAAACTGCATTATCAACAATTATCTTGGTTTTAGAGTCTTTTCTTCTTGCGTTTCTTTTTTCCTCGGATTTGGGAGTGGCTGCTCCTTTCTCTGATTCTGAAGTGTCTGAAGAACTATAGAGTCTGGGACTATCGTTTGATGAATCCAGTGAGTAGGATTCTTCTTCTTCTTCCTCTTCTCCTTCCTCCTCTTTAGTTTTAGATTTCTTGTCTTTATTGCATTGCATTGAATCAAAGTATTGGTCCACAAACTTTTTTTGTCTTAGGAACAGTGTCGATGTTGAATTTTTTATCTTCATATTTAAAACTCCGTCCTTTGGGAAATAACCATCTATAAGGCACTCCTTTTTTCTGTAGAGAGAGAGAATGTTCCCAGTAGAGCCTCCTCCGCTTTCTGACTTCAAAGGGGATATCCTTCAAGATTTTTATCTCTTCATTTTTGATTTTTAAGGGTTTCCCCTGTGTAGATTTCAGCACCATAAATTTCAGTCTCATAAATTTCAAACATATTTCTCCCAGAAGTTTATTTTTTATATATATAAAATCTGGATAAATCCTGTAAGCCCAGTCCATCTCCTCCAATAAATCTTCCTGTTTGTAATCCATTAATGGAGCAAGAGTCTCTGCTAGATGAGCCTTTAAATCCTCATTCTTTTCCTCTGGGATCCCTTGGATATGTAGAATGTACATAGATCTTTCCAGGGGGAGCTGTGTTAGCTGTGTTTTGTTGGAGGATCTTTCTCTGCTTCATCTGCTCTTTTGTTGATACTCTCTATCTGTTTTTCCATCTTTTTAAACATCTTTTCAGTTACTGAAGTTCTTTTGTCCATTTGAGTCAATTGTTTTTGCAAATTGTCCATTTTAGCATTGAGGTTAGTCATCTGTTCCACTAGGGGGTGCAGTGCATTCACCAGCAGTGTAGACATGTCTGCTGCTACTTCCTGGTTATAGGAGGGAGTTGTTGGTTGGCCATTTCCGGTTGGCGTTTTTTCTCCAATCCTGCCTTCTGCCCTCTCCCAGCCATAATATCAACAAGAAGTAAGTTTCCCAAAACAAAAGTTAGCTGAATTTAATCTGCTTTGTGTTCTTATGTGGCTTTTGATTTCACTAGTAATCTGATGCATTTAGTTGATGCATTTAGTTCTTTATTTGCGCTTTAAAACCACCTTGCTTTAAATGGGGGGGTGAAGTCTTGAGTTTCCCCCTTCCCCATCACTTTGCACTTAGGTACTTCTAACTGCTACCAAGGTTCTCGTAGACGCTTTAAATCACCAAGCATTGCTTAACTCATGCTTTGAAGCCTTGGAAGTCTTTTAGAAGCATTTCAAAACTTTTGACTGTGTCCGCTTGTCCAGCTGTCGTCTCTCAGCACCATACTGGCTCTACAGCGACGAGACCTTTTGGGGGAAAAGGTGAGCCTCAGTTCCTTGGCCGTCACCTTGGAAGAGGCTCTCCTCAGCTCCCCAGGCTGAGGATCTCCTACAGAGATCCTGGGAGGGTCCAGGATGATCTAGGCCCCTTCCCGTCAGCCAAATCTCAGCTCCCCCCCCCATCAGAGTGAGATGGGGTGCAGTCAAGCAGCAAAACGCTTAAACTAGAAGTCTACTTTTAGATTGTACTGATGGAGTTGGCTGGGAAAATATATTGGGACCTGATGATCTGCTCAGGGTGGCTCATCAGTTTATTATTGAACACCGGAGGCCAATCCAGTTTCAACTTGCACTCAGAATTTCACAAATTGCCTTGTGCAGTCAGCAACACATCACTGTAATAATGAAGTCTGAGGCTCAGTCTATATGATGTCTTTCTTGTTCCTAGCTGTTGACATGGTGTCTGGCAAACATACCTGCTATGAGTATTTCTCATAGCAAATAATTATATAAGTATGTAAACTGTAAAGGATTAACAAAAAACACCTTTGCAATGTAGTTCTCCCTCTCCTCTCTCACAGCTCTGGAGGTTTCTTACCCCATAAGCCATTCCTGGCTTTCTACAGAAAATTGTAGAAGTCAGTATTTCAAAAGAGAACCATAGACACACAGACAGAAAGGTGCCATTCTTTCAGATAATTAAGAATCAGAATTAAATGGCTGAAATTACCCAAAGTCACATTCCCTAGGAGAGCCAGTTTGGTGTAGTGGTTAAGTGTGCAGACTTTAATCTGGGAGAACTGGGTTTGATTCTCCACTCCTCCACTTGCAGCTGCTGGATGACCTTGGGCAAGCCATAGTTCTGACAAGAGGTGTCCTTGAAAGGGCAATTCTTGAAAGAGCTGTCTCAGCCCCACCTACCTCAAAGGGTATCTGTTGTGGGGAGGGGAAGGGAAAAGAGTTTGTAAGCTGCCTTGAGACTCTGAGAGAAGGGCAGAGTATAAATCCAATCTCTTCCTCTTCCTCCACCTCCTCCTCCTTCTTCTAGGAGTAAAGTGCAAATGTTCAGAATGCCGTGGGCTAAAAAGATCTGTAATAGTTTTACATGAATTCTTGAGTTGGATTCCTGCAGTGATAAGCTACCAGCATAATATGCCAAATAAACATAGTAAAAATCACATCATGTAGAAAAAGAAATCTCTCCACAATGATGGTATAGTGTAAACTAGTTCTGAGTTATTACCAAAATCACAAATGTCCTTACATGCTTTTTCCTATGAAGTGTCTAGTTGTTAGAACCCAGATGATGTGTTACAGATGATGCCCAACTGCTTATCAACAGTCTTGGGATGTTTCTAATACTGCTGGCATTCTTCAGATACTTTCTTCTCTGTATTCAAAGTACACCACTGTTACATGCACTATTGAAATAAATGGGGCTTGCACGAACACAGCAGCTGAAGATCAAGAAGTGCATGATTAAAAGATTTTTCGTTACATCTGGCAAGGCTGTAAACCCAAGCAATCCCCAGCAGTATCTGGCTCAGCAAAAACAGGTAATGTTTTATGACACTTTAAAAGCATCAACTTCATATCAGTGTACAGACTACATGAACGTCTCACTGGTAAAAATCAAGCTATTAAATCAATGAGTAAGCACTGCCTCTCTATTTTATAAATAATCCAATATAGGGCTTTCTGACATTTATGGACATTTACAAATTAAGCATGTACTTTACTTGGAAGATTGAAGGCCTAATCCTCAGAGTGCTTAGGAAAGACTGAGCTGCTTATTTTATATGCATGAAAAAGTAGCATTTTCTACTAACTCCAGATACTCCATAGCTTCCTAAATGATGTGGAAATATGGGAAAGGGATGCATTAATGACTTGCACAACCTCTTCCAGCACATCAGTCAGAGGAGAAACTTGTGTATTTACTTGCATTGAGAACATGTGTATCTCCTTTGGGAAAGATGTATAAATTCCCTTTTTCTCATGAGAGGCCACAAGAAGGATGTTCAAGATATCTCTCTTATATTCCATGCAAAGCACAACAAAAGCCCTACTGGATCATACCACGGAAATATTTTTTTTAGCATTCTTTCCCACAATGATTTAACAGTTATATCAGAACGACCCATGCACAGGGGCACAGAGACCAAAGCAAAGGAGACAATTATACATGCATATTCTGTTACTCTTTTCCCACAGGTTCCTCACACAGCCACCTGAAATATACAAATCATTAAGATTTTGTAATTAGCAATTTAGAGATATAAGTTGTCTTCCTGACAGGTGCTTGACTTGATGCTCATTAACACTTAAGACAAGTCAATGGTCTGGCATAATTCATACATTGCACTGCCTTGTGGGAGTTTTTATTAGTTAAATTTATATTGCACCCTTCCCAAAATGGGCTCAGGGCAAGTTACAACAAAGTGCTTGAACGATTTAAGACCAGTTACAACAGCTGAACAGCTAAACCCATTAAGCAATAAAACAATAGATGGTGAATTAAATATAACAGTTCAGACCCCCCCCAACCTAGACTGATGGCAACTGGAGTCACACTAAGCTCACATAATACCAGGACTCTACATAGGGCAAATGGCCAGAGCAACTTCTAAGCAGGGAGACCAACTAATTGGGTGTCCATTGCCTCAGCTGAAAGCCTGGCAGAACAGCTCCATCTTACAGGTCCTGCAGAACTGTAACAGAACCTGCAAGGCCCTGATCTCAAGTGGGAACATGTTCTACCAGGTAGGGGCCAGGACAGAAACAGCCCTGGCCCTGGTTGAGGCTACGTGGACATCCATTGGGCCAGGGATAACTACTAGATGTTCAGTGTAGTACAAGTTATCTTCCCCCCCCTGATCAAAATCCTAGTACACAATGTGTGTCCTGACTATACAGATACAAAGAATGGGTGGAATGTTAGTGGTTTGTACTTGAAAAGTAGGCTGCTGACCATGACCTTTGAGGATACATATTATCATTGGTGATTGAGAGATTCAATCTGTTGATTAAATCTGGGGGAATTTGATAAAGCTGCTGAACAGGCTGTTTGATGAGGTGATCCAGTGATAGGTTTAAGTCACATGGAAATTATCACTTTAACCATGGTAAATTCAAATGCCAATGGCATTTCATTCATGAGAGTATTCTGAGGCATCACTTTGTGGAGGTTTCCATGGTGTATTGTCTTAAACTTAAACCAGGTGCTTCAGGAACAGTCTATCTTATTTGATGGCAGAGTTTAAACATGCAAAGGAATGGAGCACCAACTGTTTACAGAAAATAACTCAGTTGAGTAAAGAATAAAAAACTCTGTCATCTAATTCTTCCTTATTCTTCTTTTCAAGCTCACAATAAAGAAGGGAGAAGGCATTGGCTTCCGGTTGGAGTAAAATGGCAAACTGATGCACCCCTGCGAATGAATGGGGTGGACAGCGGCTTCTTCCGACAGTTTGGGCAGTTTTACTGTCCAACGCAGCACCCCCCAGGCAGGGGGGTGACAGGCAAGCAACAAGGTCCAAGTGAGAGTTGAGATCGGCGTCCACAAGTCCCAAAGGGGACTTGTTTATGCTTTGAACTCCTCTCAGAAGCGGGTGTTTGCAAGACAGCACTAAAGAAGCTAGCCGAACTGAAGATTCAGCTTAAATTCGCCATTTCCCGATCTCTTAAGAAATGATCTACTGTTGGAAACAAAGAGAAGTGATGCGAAGTCCCAATATAAACATTTAAGGTAACTGAAACGATTTGCTTACCGGGGAGAAGATATAACAAGATTTGAACAAGGCAGTTAAGCACATAAGGTTTTAAGCTGTATAATCAATCCATCGTTAAAATCAGAAGAGTTCATAAAAGCACTAAAAACGGATTAAATTGGCTTTGTTTAACATTCCTGTGGTTAGAGACTGAGCGAGAAGCATATGAGCGAATGCGACTGGAAAGATCGCGAGACAAAGGTGTAACTTTTAACTGTGTCCGGCTGAAACCTGAATTTGGCTAGAGAGTGTGTTGGAGGACTGAGAGGCGGACCGGATGTGTTTCCGGTAGAACATTGTTAATGTGGGACCGGAAACAGGAAGTTTAGAAAGAGCCTACTCTAGCCAAGGAAGCCATAGAGAAATTGCGCCCGCCATTTTGTGGAGGACTGAATTTTAAAACGTATTTTTAAGACGAAATAGACTGTCAATAAGAGGGAAAAAAAGTGGAATTTGAAGGGAAGTGAGAAGACAATCGAAGTGTACTGACAAATTTGCAAAACGAAATCAAAACTCAGGCAGAGAGGGGCATCAGCTGCAAGTCCAGGTATGTCGTCTAAAGACAAGAAAGAATGGCAGGCAGCAATAGAAGCAATGGAGAAGCGCATGCTCGAAGCGATCCAAGGTATGATGAAACAAATGGATAAGCAGTTTGAGGAGAAAATGGAAAAACAGCTGGAACAGTTGGAAGAAGTTCAGGAAAAAAATGTGGCAGCCTTGAGAGAGCTAGTACTTGCGGAAGTGGCAGAGTTTAAAAAAGAAGTGGAAAATACAAGTAACTAAGTTAAAGCTTTGGCTACAAAATCAACTGAAATGGTGGAAAAGACACAAGACTTGGAAAAGAAAATTGAAGTGAATTCACAAAGCAACCGGAATCTTGAGGCAGTTGTGGAATATAAAGCAATTTCAAACCATCTGAGACTGAGAAGAATTGAAGAAAAAGTGGGAGAAGATATACGTACTGAAGTGATGGCAACTTTGACTGAATACTTGGGAGAAGATCAGGGGGAGTTAGATCAAAATTTTGACCTTGTATACAGAGTGAATTCTGCTTATGCACAAAGAAAAAATCTACCAAGAGATATAATCGTTCAATTTGTGACAAGGAAAATGAAAGAGGATGTATTCAAGAAGCAGTTTACACAGCCACTGGAAATTGATGGTAAAAAGATAATAATAATGAAGGAACTCCCAAGGTCCATTTTGCAGGACAGAAAGAAATATAAGAAGTTGGTGGATAAGCTGAAACAGTTGAATATCAGATTCAGATGGGAGATACCACAAGGACTGTCCTTTACGTATAATTCAAATAGATATACGATCAAATCACCGGGGGATATGTATAGATTCAAAGCCGAAAATTCTGAAGATTTCAGAGATACTTAAAAATACTCTGTGATGGATTACAACTTGTTATTGTGGAATGTAAATGGACTTAATTCACCTAACAAAAGAAAAGTAGTGAATTATTGGCTACAAAAGCAGAAATCTAATATCATCTGTCTACAAGAAACCCATATAAAAAGTCAGGATAATAAATATTTGATTAACAAAAAATTGGGAGAAGAATTTTATTCTTTGGCAGAGAAAAAAAAATAAAGGAGTTGTGACTTATGTAAATAAGAAATTGGAACCCAAACAAGTTTTTATGGATAAAGAAGGGAAATATGTGGCTGTTGAGATCACATTACTGCAAAGAAAGACACTGGTTGTTAATTTGTACGCTCCTAATGGAGCCAAAGAGAACTTTTTAAAGGATTTGTTGAGGGAATTGGACCAAGTGCATTATGACCAGATAATTCTAGCTGGAGATTTTAATGATACTGTTAATAATAAATTGGACAGACAATCACAAAAGGGTGATGAGAAGATTGGAAAGCTACCCCAAATTCTTTTTAAACTGATTGAACAAGAAAAGTTGGAAGATGTATGGAGAAAATGGAATCCAAAAATTAAAGATTTTACTTTTTATTCCAACCGACACAGATCCTTCTCAAGAATAGATACAATTTGGATGTCGAGTGAAATTGCATTAAAAACCCAGAAGGTGGAAATTTTGCCAAAGACTAATTCAGATCACAACCCGTTAATTTGGATATTAAAAGAAAAGGCTAAACAATACCATTTGTGATGTGTTTGTATCTTTAAGGAGATGGTTTCCCATTACAGTGGAATGTATTTAACTTGTTACAATCAGGAGGGTGGGGCTCGCCTCCGATGGTGTGATATTGTTCTTTGCCCTCAAGTTCTGGTCCTACTAACTACTGAATAAAGCTGCTCTCTATAACCAATGACTGAGTGTTGTTGTACTCCGGATGAGGCACATTGCCTGAGGACATCACACCATTGGAGAATTAATGAAGATTTATTGGATAAGATGAAATTAGTGGAGACATTGCGGAAAGAAACTCAATTTTTTTCAAATGAATTTAAACCAAGAGGTTAATATACAGACAGTTTGGGATGCTTACAAATCGGTGATGAGAGGAGTATTGATTTCAATGAATGCAGCTGACAAGAAAAACAATTTGAAACAACAGAAAGGGTGATTTCCCACTAAAGCTGCCTCGGGGTTGCGCCGCCGTTTGCCCCGATACTATTAGTCAATTTCACACCCGAAGCCGCGGGGCTGCATTTTGACCCGAGGCTTCGCTCGATTTCCCCCGCAGTTTCGTAATCCTGTTTTTTGAGGATTACGAAACTGCGGGGGAAATCGGGCGAAGCCGCGGGTCAAAATGCAGCCCCGCGGCTTCAGGTGTGAAATTGACTAATAGTATCGGGGCAAACGGCGGCGCAACCCCGAGGCAGCTTTAGTGGGAAATCACCCCGTGAGTTGCAGGAAAAAATTCAACAAAAAGAAAATGAGTTGAAATGAAGACCAGGCAAAAAGAAACTTCTTAAGGAAATTCAAATCTTACAAGAACAATTAAAGGTGATATTAAATAGAGAACTTTATTGGAACTTAAAGAAATTGCAGCAAAAATCTTTTGAAGGAGCAAATAAGCCAGGGAAGTATTTGGCGTGGCAATTGAAAAACCAAAGGGAGAGAAGGACAATAACCAAGATAATGGAAG
Organism: Gekko gecko; assembly: GCA_029375565.1. NCBI lineage: Eukaryota > Metazoa > Chordata > Lepidosauria > Squamata > Gekkonidae > Gekko > Gekko gecko. Next base: position 71,240,033 of record JAPDNY010000005.1, on the reverse strand, counting down.
AAGGTAAAGAAATTGTCGACATGAATGGAATAAAAAGAACCTTCTTCAAATGTTATGCAAAATTATTTTAAAAAAAGAATATTGATCCAACGAAAATTAAAAATTATTTGGACAAAGTAACTTTACCTGAGATGGATAGTAATACTAAAGAAATACTGAATGGTCCAATACAGAAAGAAGAAATATATAAAGCAATAGAAGACGCCAAATTAGGGAAAGCTCCAGGACCAGATGGATTTACTGTAAAATTTTATAAAAAACTAAAGGAGGAGCTGACCCCGATTATGGAACTTCTAATTAATGAAATTCAGCGGACTAAATCAATACCAGAATCTTGGAAAGAAGCCAACATATCACTCATACCCAAGGAAGGACAAGATTTGACAGATGTAAAAAATTATAGACCAATTTCGCTACTCAATAATGATTATAAATTGTTTGCCAAAGTTATTTCGGAAAGATTGAAGACTTATTTAAAAGATGTCATTAGAGAAGAACAAGCCGTTTTTTTTACCAAACAGACAAATTAGAGACAACTTAAGGATTGTGATCGATGCAATAGAATATTATGATAAACATCCAGAAAAAGAAGTTGCCTTTCTATTCTTAGATGCAGAAAAAAACTTTGACAATTTAAACTGGGAATTTATGCTTCAAGTGTTTGATAGAATGGACATTGGGCAGCCCTTTTCAAACATGATTAGGGCTGTATATTGTGAACAAAAAGCATCGCTGAATGTGAATAAAGAGTTGACGGAATACTTTAAAGTTCAAAAAGGAACAAGATAAGGATGTCCGTTATCTCCTTTACTATTTATTTGGATTTTGGAAGTGATGCTAAACAAAATAAATGAAGACAAAGATATAAAAGGACTTACAATTGGAAGTTTTGAGTATAAATACAGGGCTTTTGCAGACGATGTAATGTTTATAATTGAAGATCCAGGAATGAATGTACCGTTATTGATGGAAAGGATTAAAGAATTTGGAGATGTTGCTGGATTTTATGTGAATAAGAATAAAACAAAGTTACTTTGTAAAAATATGAGAAAAGAAAATCAACTGGACTTACAAGAAAAAATCCAATGTGAAGTGGTGAAGAAAACTAGATACTTGGAAATAGAGGTTACAGCAAAAAATATAGACTTGTTTAAGAATAATTATGAAAAGACCTGGAATAAAATCCAACAAGATATTAAAAAATGGAATACTTTGAATTTATCACTTTTGGGCAGAGTCTCAGTAGTCAAAATGAACATTCTACCTCGTCTGTTATTTTTATTTCAGACGATCCCAATTGTGAAGGACTGTAAAGTGTTGAATTTATGGCAAAAAGAAATCTCAAAGTTTGTATGGGTGGGAAAGAAACCAAGGATTAAAATGAAAATTCTCTGTGATGCTAAAGAAAGGGGAGGTTTTCAACTCCCTAATTTTAGACTATATCATGATGTGGTGTGTCTGGCATGGATTAATTTGGAGAATAGAAAGCTGTTGGCATTAGAAGGACATGATCGAAAATTTGGTTGGCACGCCTACTTATTGTATGAAAAGTCCAAATTCGATAATCTTTTCAAACACCACTTCATACGGAGATCATTATTCATGACATGGATGAGATACAAGAGATTTTTTTTTGAGGCAAGACCATTGTGGATTGTTTCGGCGGAAGTAATTAAACTGCTCTCAAGACATAAAGGGGAAGACTGGTTACCCTATAGAGACATTCTGAAAACTGAAGGGAGAAGTTTCGCGATGAGACCTAGAGATGAACTGGACTTTGAGTATGACTGGCTAAATTACAGACAGATTTATGATTTATTTATTTGTCAGATTTATCTGACAAAACGAGATATGGTTTTAGAAAGGAAAATAATGAAATTGAAAAGGTTTGGATAGAAAAAGGTAAAAAAATGATTTCTAGAATTTATAAGATTTTGTTAAAATGGTATACAGAGGATGAGATTGTAAAAGAGCAAATGGTGAAATGGGCTATAAATATAAATAGAGATATAGAAATGTCATCATGGGAATGTTTGTGGAAAAAATCAATCACAATTTCAACATGTGTTAATGTGAAGGAAAATTGTTATAAAATGATGTATAGATGGTACATGACACCAAAAAAAAATTGCTAATATAAATGAGAATATGTCTAACAAATGTTGGAAATGTAAGAAAAAAAGAGGGCTCGTTTTACCATATGTGGTGGACATGTGGAAAAGCAAGTGCTTTTTGGACTGAGATTCATAATGAAATTCTGAAAATTCTGAAATGTACTTTGAAAAAAGAGCCAGAAATGTTACTCTTAGGACTTAAATTAGAAGAAGTCAAAATAGCAAAGAGAACTTTGTTATGGTACTTAATTTCAGCTGCAAGAATGACTTATGCTCAGTTTTGGAAGCAGGAGCAGATACCTGACAAATGGGAATGGATAAAAAAAAATGATTTTTATGATTGAAATGAACAAGCTGACAAGAAAACTTCATGGAAAAGAAGACGAAGAATTCTTAGCAGTTTGGAAAGACTTTAAAGACTATTTAGAACTTAACTGGGATGTGAAAAATAGACTGTTATGTTTTGATAGTTATTAATAATAGAGGTGTTGTAAGAAAAGGGATTGTAATAGAAGTTACCTAACAGTAAAAAACAGAAAAGGAAAATATTGAAAATTATGAACTGAATATTGAAAATGAATTGAATGTAAGAGAATATTGTTAGAAATGTTAATGGGGGTGGAGCATCATTGGAAGCCAGGGGAGGGGGGAATTCTTTTTTTTTTTTCCCAGAAAAGGATATGTTAAGAATTGGTTGCCGAATATGTAACATGCTACTATAGCCTGTTAATAAATTTTCTTTAAAAAAAAAAAGAAGGAAGAAGGCATTGACACACTTGCCCTTACATATTTTCCCCCTTGTCACTGGCAACAAATGATCCCCCCAACAGCAAGGCCATGTCCCCAAAAGGCAGAGCCTTAATCAGCACAGAGGTATAAGGAGTGCCCCAAGGCAATGGAGAACCCCAGCCCCCCCCAGGTGCCGTGGGACCCACTGGAGTCTGGCTAGAAAACCCACTGCAGGTTTAAACTGTCCCAATGCCCAAGACCATGGCTAGGGGGCAGGCCATGATGGGGGAAAGTAAGGCTGCGCTATGATCCCTGAGACTAAGGCCCAGTCCAGCCCAACACCTGCAATGAGGGGGATAATAGAGGTGCAGACTACCACCACTCAGGCAGCCGCAGGGGCCAAGGCCCCAATGATGACCACTACCCCAGGATCTGCCAGCTCTGCAGTGCAAAGGGGTCTGCAGCTACCTAAACCTCTGCCCCTGAGTGCCTCTGCCATGGACATCTGCTGCCTCCATGATCCTTGCCAACAATCACCACTGCAGCAGCCTGATACCACCTCGAAGACCACCACAGCAGCTGCCGTCTGATACCAGTCACACCCCAAGGCCTGGAGAAACGAGCAGGCCAAGCAGCTCCTTCCTCTCCAAGCTTCAAGAAGCAACTAAAGAGGTGGGAGCTGAGCTGCCCCTGCCATATCCATATGCTGCAAAGCAGTGTCCAACTCTTCCTCTGACAGAGGAGGCAAAGGCAGTCCCTGGCAGCATGCCGATATGGCTGGCTGGCAGATAAGATCTGAATTGTATTCTACCCTCCATCCTGGAGGTGCTTTTGTGAATGTCCATTTCTGATTCTTGACTGGAGTTTTAATTCCTTCCTTTTTGGCATTTCTCCATCTTTCTGCCTGGCCAGCGGGCATTCTGTTTATGTCTTCCCATGTCGAAGGTTCTATTGCTGTCTCTATTTTGGTTAGGTAGCAGAGTTTTCTTGGTGGTACTCCCTTGTTGGATCTAGCCGATTGTCTGACTGCTGGTTCCTCATCCCCTTCTGGTTCCTGGGGATCTTCCAGTGTGTCATCTGTAGGTTCCAAAGTCATTGATTGCATTGCTTCTGGCTGATGCATTCTATTTTCTTCCATTGGTTTGGATTCTATAGTGTTCATTTTTTTCTGTGGTTTTAGATTTTTCCTTTTCATCTATGTAGACTACATTGCAAATTCATATAGTTGGTGTTTTTGGATCAAGGATTCTATATCCCTTACATCCTGAAGGTATTCAACCAAAATACCTTGCTCAATCCCTAAATCCAACTTTGACTGCTTTTCTTCAGGGATGTAAGCAAGGATTCTATATCCCTTACATCCCAAACGTATCCCTTATATACATATTCAACCAAAATACATTGCTCAGTCCCTAAATCCAACTTTGACCACTTTTCTTTGGGCTGTAGGAAAAGGCTTTTGACCCAAATACCCTTAAATGTTTTCATGCTGGTGTGCTCTTGGCACCTTTTGTGGGCAGCCTGTTTTGTAGATGTGACTGTGTTGATGGCTTCTCTCCAATATTTCTCTGGTGGATCTTCTTCTAGTAACATGCATCTGCACATTTCTGGGAGGGAGAAGTTGTTCCTCTCAGTTATGTCATTTTGTTCTGAGGTGCATGGGACAGTGAGCTGATGTTCAATACCTTGTTCAGTTACATACCTTTTTATGTCATGCCCCACATATTCTCCTTCGCTGTCAGTTCAGATTGCCAGTGGTTTCCTGTCACTAACCATCACAACATATGCCTTGTGTTTTTCAAATACTTCACTCTTCTCCCTCATCAAGTAAGTAACTGTGTATTTAGAGAAATTGTCAATGAAAGTCACAATATATAGGCTCCCACTAGGGGGTTCTGTTTTCATTGGTCCACAAATATCACTATGAATGAGTTCTAGGGGATGCCTTGCTGCTGAAACTTGGTCTTGTCCCCTTTGCTTGGATGCAATGCATGCCAATTCCTTTCAATTGTATTCGTATGCCTTTGGTTAAATTCTGGTTCTCTTCAGTGCCATAACCTGGAACATCTCTTGTGATTGCAACTTTTGGTCAAATTTGCACTTTATGTGCATGTGTCCAGAGCATATAAATCTTCATGCACTCTCCCTGTTGCAATCAGTTCATCATGTTGTTTGATAAGACATTTTTCCCCAAATGAGGTCACCATTCCTTTTTTTGCCAGAAAGCATACTGAAAGGAAGTTATTTGCTAGTTGTGGCACATACAAACAGTTCTCAATAAGGATTTCTCTGACCTGTCCATTTGGGGGTCTGTATTTTATAGTCCCCTCTGCCACAACAGGTCTCCCATCAGTTACACTTTGTGTCTCTCTTTCTTCATTTATAGTTTCAAAAAAGTCTCTGTGTGCACTGTTTTCCACATGAATAACAAGTTACTTTGCTTTTAGTATTTACATAGAGTGCTACTTAGTCAGCCTTCTGCTCAGCCTTTCTGTTGGGCTTTGAATGTTTGCTCCAGTTCATTTATCACATTTGATAGAGATTTCCTTTTGACTCTGTTTGGCATACAACATTTTCATAACTCATGGGTAGACTAACTAAAATTAAAACAACCAAATCTTTGCCAGCACTTCTTAGCTCTTGACTCAGAGCAAGTGTTTGATCTAAATGTTCTAGCAGATTACCCCCTTCAGGCATCCTTATGTGAAATAGCTTCCTTTGGATATCGAACTGGTTCTTGAGAGAGGAATTAACATAAAATCTCTCCAATTCATTCCAGACTGCCTTTTCAGTTTGCATCTGAATGACTCACAAAAAAATCTGTATCAGACAAACCATTTATTAATACACGTCTTGCCTTCTCATTATGTGTGTCCTGGGAGAGCCAGTTTGGTGTAGTGGTTAAGTGCATGGACTCTTATCTGGTAGAACCGGGTTTGATTCCCCACTCTTCCACTTGCACCTGCTGATGTGACCTTGGGTCAGTCACAAGCTCTGGCACAGCTGTTCTCTCAAGGACAGTTTCTGTCAGAAGTTCTCTCAGCCCCACCTACCTCTGTTGTGGGGAGGGGAAGGGAAAGGAGTTTGTAAGCTGCTCTGAGATGCCTTTGGGCAGTGAAGGGCGGGATATAAATCCAATCTCTTCTCTTCTTCTCTTCTTCCTAGGACTTCTGCTTTGCTGGGGGGTCATCTCCTTCCTGGGATTCATTGATGACATACTAAAGTCCCATTTCAAGCAAGTGACTTTTCATTCTCTCCCTCCAGATAAGAAAATTGCTGTCAGTCAACTAATCTAGTTGGTAGTTGTGCTGAGCTATGCAGGAAGCAACCATTTTGCAGTTTCTTCTTTTTGCCTACCAATCTATGTAAACTTACTCTTTTTCACAGTGGTGCTTATACTGGGCCCAGAACCCTATTGGAGGAGTTTAAACATATAGAGGAACAGAGCACCAACTGTTTAAAGAAAATAACTCTGTTTATTGAAGATGAAATAAACTCTGATAGAACAAAGGGGTGGGAGAGTGACTTAACTAACTGAGTAACTGTTATGAGAGACAGGAATGAAGGGGGATGCCTCAGTTGGAGCAGGAAGTCTCCAAAGAGCCAATCAGGAGACAGGAAGGACATAACTTGGAATTGTGGGAAGTTCCTAATCTAGCTATGCTAACTAGCAGTCCTTCAGATGTCCCTTATAGGCTGTTGTTCTGATCGTCTTCTAGTAGGTGAATTGTAGACCTTGTATATTCCAGCATTATTGCCTCAAAGTTCATCCACTTTCTGGTGGAGAAACTTGTTAATCTCCCATAATATACTTACTTGTTTACTTCCGTTACAGGGATAGCCTGAAAGAAGCAGTACTCATGAATGACTCAAGGCTCTGTGCCAAAGTGGAGTTGCCCAGTGGCTGGGCTAAACAAATTTGATCTGCTCCAAAGGGACATAGTTGATTAATATATTGGTATTAAACCAAGGCCACAACTTTTATTGAACCTAATCCTGGCTTGCATTTTTCTACATTAACTATGACCAGTGAGTCAATTGCTGCTAATTCTCATAGAGTAGGTTTGCCAGCTCTGGATTAGGAAATACCTGGAGATTTTGGGGTGGAGCATAGGGAGGGCAGGGTTTAGGAAGGGGAGAGATCTCAGTGGGGTATACTGCCATAGTCCACCTTCCAAAGCAACCATTTTCTCCAGGGGAACTGATCTCTGTAACCTGGAGACTAGCAACCCTACTCATAGAGACAACTCAAGCATAAAGAATCATACACTCTCACACTTACAGTTATTTAGTCCAACTGTACCTCAGCCACTAAAAACTGTACACTTTAGTGCCAAACTTCAGCACCTCACCTCTCTGAGTATTACTAAGCAGCATGCTTCTTCTGAATGAACATAGATGGGAAGGAGAGAAAAACTTTGGTCTTATGTGGTTTGCAGAAGTTCAGCTCCTTGCAAATGGGGTATTCATTGTACATGGCAGTATATATGAAGAAAAAGAAGTCTGCTGATTTATTTATGAGTGGCACATAAGTTCATTTCAATCACACTTCGTTTATTCACTCAGTTCCATTCTGAAGGAATGAATTCATTCTGATCATTTCATCAGTGGCTGAGAAAATTGAACTCTAACAGATTGCAGCCCCAGAAGAAATTGCTTGGTGTTAAAGAGATTCTTGTAATTGTTAAACTCCCACGTGCCTCAGGAGAGAAAGCATGTCCCTGATTAGGAAAGCAAACTGGGAAAAGTAGTCAGAATACTTGTTGTTAATAAGTATGAAGCCATCCCCTGCTAAATATATTTACACTCCCCAAAGACATTTCCACTCTGTGTAACTAGGTTATTAATTGATATTGGTCCCATTCATAATAATTATTAGGTAGATATGTTGTTTCTAGCTCTGTGAACAGAAAAATACAGTATACATGTTCTAACTTCAATGGAAAACAAACTATATGGGTGGATAAAGAAAAACTAAAGGAAAATGACTTCCATTCACTCAGTATTTCTCTCTGAATTATGCACATCACAAACATCAAGCACAATTTACCTGGATTATTTCTTGCTTACTTTTGACAGATTTTATATCTATTAAAATTAATATGTAATAGCTATAGGCATGTTTAAATGGTTATTCTCCGTCAGAGAAATTTATTACAGGACTAGACAAATAAAACTTCTGTTTTGTATTATGTTCTGTTACCCAAACTGGACCCAGAGAAGAGGAAAATGTCTTTAAAAAGGAGTCCAGAAAGGGATAACCCAGGAATTTGTAAGTCTGTGCATACCAGGGTGGATCTCGGTAGGGGTACCCCACAATAATATTGTAGAAAAAGAGAGAGCAAGAGTGATTTTAAACTTTACTGGATACAAAATAATGTAAATGAAAAGTACTGAGACTGAGGAGTGATTTCAGCTCTCACATACTTTATTAGTTCAAGAACAAGACAAGAGAAGCCGGCTTGCAGGCCGGCTTTTATTCCCAAAGGAACCCACACCCCAACACACATGACACCCTGTGACTGGGCTATATACAGTGATTGAGTAATTTCCTAGGATTCCGGCTCCCTGATTGGAAGGGAGCTAGGATCCTACTGTCCATTGTCTTCTGGAGCGAAGCTTAGGCCCTTCGCCTGGCCGCATGTCGGACCGGCTGGAACCGGTCCGAGCACATGGCTGTCCTGTGCACTCTTTCTGTGATGGATACATTACAGTAAATAATGTAAAAGAAATAAAATAAAGTAAAAGAAGTAAAAATGTAAAGAATCTACACCAGGCACATGAGAACTAACTCCCTAAGTAATTCCCTGGCCGTAACCTGGTGAAATAAGCTCCCAATACAGATCAGATCCCTGAATGGGTGAGGCAGTGGACATCAAATACCACGTGGCTCCTCCTCCCATAATTCGCTGTAAATTGTAGGGTCACTGGACTATAATGCCTGCTCTGGATCTATCTGAGAGCAATTAATTGTACCATTGAGGGAAGAAATTAACTAGGCTCTGGCCTCTCTTCTCCCTATTGTTATACCATACTGGGACACTGGGAAATGGTTTTTGAGGATGTCATCTTGTTTTAAGCGTTAGTGATTTTATAGTGTTTGAATTGGTTTTATTGTTGTGAGTTTTATATGTTGTATAACATGTGGGAAGGGTGGGATAGAAATTAATTAAATAAAATAAATAAGCACACATGTGCACACACACACCAACAATAGGTCACACTTGTAAACATTAGGAGGGAGGAACTGGAAAGTTTTAAGGAAGGTCCACGACCTGAGAATCTCATCTTGAGGTCTGGAGAAGAGTCTGCAATGCAGGGGCGTTCAGGTAGTGACCTGGGATGGTCTTTTTATGGGGAAGAGTCCCATAGCTGTACCCAGGTGCCTTTATGAGACTTTCCAGGTTTCAGGTCCCTTTGGCTCTAAAAGGGGTGCCTATAAAAATGAGTAAGTCCAGAATAAGTGGGGGATCCCACTGACCAAGGAGGTCTTGGCTGGAGGAGGGGGTGAGGTTCTTACAGTACTAGTTACCCATATTTAAAAGGTACAATAAATTGAAACAATAAGTTCTGCCCCTTTAAGGCAACAATCACAATTTAAAGCTATCTTTTCAATGTTTGGTTTGAAAGTGGAAAAGCTTTTAGTAAAACTGTTCTTAAGTTTGCAAACATGTACAGTTACAGTGGACAGTGGAAGACAGGAGGGCCTGGTGTAATCTGGTCCATGGGGTCGCGAAGAGTCGGACTTGACTGTGCGAGTGAACAACAACAAAAACAGTTACAAAGTCTAAAGTCACAGTCCTGGTTACAATTGTCTTGGAACAATAGATTGTATTAGTATATAGGCAACACAGAATGATTTCATAATATTCCTTTCCATCAGAAGAGGTGCAAAGAAACATGAATCCTTCTTGCTTCCCCAATAAAACCCACCCCCAATTAAATGGACTAGAAAAAGGCATGAACAGTCTTTACTTTGTAGAGTTCCAGAAACGTCCAATATAATCACAGCAAAACCGTTCATTAGGAGAAGCTATGAACAATACAAGCCTTCACACCTGTCAGTCACTCTTTTCATAATGTAGGTCCTGTGCAGCAGAACCTACAATATAATTAAGTGTAAATTTCAGCATCTGTTCTCTCAGAAGACATTTTCTCTGGTACCCTGAGGTCAAACCTTCCCTTTATGCCCTTTCAATAGTAGAAGAATAGAGAAACTACCATAGATTAAATATAATAGTCTTTCATTTCAAGGAATCTATAAAGTATATCTAGAAAGTGCCCCTTAGAACAGAATGTAGCCCAGAAACCAAAAGGAAATTTATTTAGATTTTGACGCAGAAAAATAGCATAATGTTTCACTTTATGTCTAAATATCAGGATGTCAGGGTGTCTCCAATATATATACACTGTTCATTTGTGGGGTCCATATTTCAATGTCTATTTTCCAAGTATGCAGCACATTAATAAAAAAGAGTAGGGATAATTTTGTGAATTGCTGAATTCCTTTTCTACTACAAATGCTGTCTTTTCCCCTTTTCCAAAGTTCCTAATGATCATAACTGATTTTTACCCTTTGTTTAATTTATTTATTTGGGGGGGCGGATTATGCTGTATTTCAAGGGAGCCTGCCTGAGGTGGCTTACATAATAAAAGAATAGACATTAAAGGTATTAATTAAAACCTAGAATTAAAAAACAAAGCCAGACATCTTAAAACAATAGTTTTTAGACTAACACATCATAAAATGGTGTTAAAAGATCAATCCCTTAATTTCAATTCAAGGAGTATACAGAAATATTCTGGCCAGGCATCTAAAATAGATAAATATAGGTGCCAGGCAAGCCTCAAAGGAAAAGGCATCCCACAGGGAAGATCCCACTACTGTACAGTTCCGCAGGGCCTGTAATACGGAGCTCTTCTGCCAGGCTTTCAACTAGGAGCCGCCACTGCCACCACCACCAACAGAGCGGCCTTATGACAATCATACTCCAGTGGCGCAGTGGATTAGTATTGTAGTACGGGGATGGAGGCAACATCTATTGTACACCATCTTGTTTTAATTTAAGAGTAACAACATTGAGCGCTTTATGTAATTCTTGGTATTTATTCTGTTTTATCTTGTTTTATCTGGTTTTATGCATTGGCACATGGTGCCCCTGTCTGCTAGCCACCCTGAGCCAGTTTGTGGGGAGGGTGGGGTAGAAATCTAAATAAATAAATAAAATACTGCATCTCTTTATGCTACCCGCCTCACCTCTGAAAATGAAATGAGGCAGATTTTGAATGGTGGGCTGGTCAATATAGGAGAAGGCAGTCATTCAAGTATCCTGACCCCAAATTATTTAGGCCTTAAAGGTAAAAACCAGCAATTTAAAACATGCTTGAAAACAAATGGGCAGCCAATGCAGATTAGGGATGTGTACAAAAAACCACAGTATTTTATGGGTTTGGGTATATTGAACTTGGAAAATATCATTATTTCCCGATAGTCCAGATAAATATAAATAAATAAATTTGGGAGATAATTGGGATTGCTAATTTTTTCAGCTCAGCATTTAAAAGGACAGTCCCTTTAAATGCATTTTGTAAGCTGCACCGTGCATGAACCCAGAAGGGTGAACTCACCACTTTGGAGTTCACTTGCACCATGGCTAGCAAAATGTATTTAAAGGTATGGTTCTTTTAAATGCATTTTGCAAGCCACATCACAAGTGAACCCCGAAGGGTGAACTCACCACTTTGGAGTTCACTCACGGCATGGCTTGTAAAATGCATTTGAAGGGATGGTCCCTTTAAATTTGTTTTGCAATTTAGCCACACTGCAAGTAAACTCTGAAGTGGTGGGTTCCCATGGAAGGGTGAACTCACTGCTTTGGAGTTCACTCACAGCACGATTTGCAAAGGATCTGCATGCAGTTGGGAGGTTTATCCCTGCCACACACAAACCTGGCCAGGAGGCTTCTCCTGTCCTGCAGTTTAAACTGTGGGTCAGGAGAAGCCACAATTCAGTATTACCAAATTAAGCAGAATAAAAGCCAAATAATATTGGCTTTTATCAGGATTCTCTATATCAGTAGGCAATTACAGATTAGAGAATCTGATTTGGTTTAGGAAATACCTTATTTTGAGAGTATTTATTTATTTGGCTTGGTAAATACTGAATGCCCACCCCTAGTGCACTAGAGTGATACCAGCTGAAATTTATGGACCTCTGCAACTTAGGAAAGTGTGGCCCATAACATATTTATTTAGTACATATTTACCCACCCTTCATCCAAGGAGCTTAAGGTGGCATACATCAGTCTCTCTTCCATTTGATCATCACAACAATTCTGTGAGGGTGATTAGGCTGAGAGAGAATGACTGGCCCCTAATCACTCTGCAAGCTTCATGGTAGAATGGAAATTTGAACATAGGTCTCCAAGATCCACCAGATATGATAAAAAGTTCCAACATTTCCAACATTTTCCCTGGTAGTTTTTGTCGACTTTCTCATTACCTTTTGGAGTAATATACCATCTGAAAAATATTTTATACCAATTTTCTCTTTAATGCCTAGCTGGCTGTAAACTTAATTTCTTTCCCCCAGAACGGTTCCCACTGGTGCATAGGTATTTGCTCTCTACAGTTCTGCATCCATTTAATCATACATTTCCCCCCCACTTGTTCTTCTGTTTCTGACTGGAGTAGTAACTTATATATCCATTGTAATTTTTTTATTTTGTAATCAGCTTTTTCAAACTCAATCATCTCTCTTAGAGCTCCATCTTCTATGTTGATAAACTTCTTTAATCTTTACAATTTTCTAATAACTTATCTAGGTAGAATTTTAAGGTCTGCATGTACATTTTTTTTCCTTATCTTCCATTAAGGCTGGCACACCATTAAAATTGCTACCTTTTATTTGACCATGATAAAATATTGCCAAATATTCCATGAAGCTAAGAATGCTGCTATGTTTGATGACTGATTTCTTTTTACATTCATTATGGCATAATATATTCACAAAGGCAGGAGTGAGGGCTGCCTATCCCTGTGGCAGGCAGATACATCACCTGCAAAGCTTATCTAAGTAGACAAGTACTATGACCTCAGGCATCCCCCCAAACATGAAACCAACTCAAAATTGTCAAAGTTGTTACAGAAATTGTTTCAGAAAAAGAGTTAAATGATTTGTGTTTTTTTGATTTAGCGTAACTATCAGATCTGTCGGTTATTATTTTTTTTTCTTTCTTTGAGGTTGTGGTCACACATGCCAGAAAAATGGGTGGAAAGTGAGGCTATTTCCTCTGGAGGAATTTGACCCACAGTTGCACGATCACACCTCCCTTTGAAGCTGCGGGCACAGCCCATCAGTTTATGATTAGACGCAACTGCAGGTGAGCTGGGGGGGTTGTTCCGTTTTTCCCCCATGAGCTTAATTGCGGGATCGATGAATCACACCTCTGCACTGAGGACTCCCTATGGAGTTTGCGATTATGCACATACTGCGAAGAGGGGGGAAACAATGGCATGGAATCGGGATGGCCTGATCAGATCATTCCAATGCCATGAGAGCATGCTGGAGTGATCAGACACAGAAAAGTCCATCAGTGGCCCGTCGCAACCCATTTACTACTGGATTTTCCCCAGTGTTTTTTAACTCTGCTTCTGTGGTGGAGCAGAACGAGTTGCCAACAACTGCAGGGTGCTTCCCAGATATCGTTGTCTGATTGCACCCTTTAAATCTGCCTGGCATTCGTGCCTATGTCTAATTGTGCATATAATCGCAGCCTAATGAATAAAAATGCTGCTATCATTTGAGTGGTCAATTGACCAAATATCCATCTTGTCAGTTAAATGTCACCAACTACCTTCTATAATACCAGCTCACATCCCCACAGGTATCTCTCTGGGTACTTTCTCCTTCCAACTTGTTTCTCTGGCATTAGGTATATGAGAGGCAGCATGGAGTTCCTTTTATAGTTTACAGTTGTAAAATTAATGCCTTAAGACCAAAGATCATGTTCTGAGAATCGGCTACATTTTTAAAAAAGTATACAAATTTTTGTTTTGCTTTCCCCCAAAACCTTCTTTCTCCATTCTGGTGTGATTGCTTCAGTGCTACTGATTTTAAATACAATTCATTTGCCTTCTCTCTCAGTATAGCTGCAAGACACCACCCAAGTGTGACTACTTAACTGACATTGGCTGAGTTCAGACTGGCAGTTTGCCCCGAGATAGGTGCATTTCAGCAATGTTTCACAACGAGATTAAAGGGGCTGTTCACACATGCACATCTGTCTGGCGTTCCCCAGCCATACTCAACCCATTCTGTAATGCTTCCCCCCAAGTGTAAAGTACTGGGTTTCGGGCCTCATGACTCGGACGACGACATAAGAGAAGACGCGTTTATTCGTACTTCACACAAGACAAAGAACACACAGTAACGGCCGGAGGCCAACTATATACAGTTAGGGGGGACGGCCCTATATTCCTATTGGCGGGTTTGAATCGCCCGCCAATGCTGCCATTGGTTCACTACTGGCGAGCTCAGGAACCTAGTCCCTATTGTTCTCAGAGAGCGAAGCTTGGCTGTATTTCGCCAGCTCTGCCTTCTGATCCCAGGACACAACACCCCTCCCCCATAGTTCGTCTCCTATCAGGTGACGTAGTCTTTTAAGTATGTTGGTGCCCTCCGTTCTCTTAGCGAACGTCGGGGGGCCGGTACTGGACTGGCGGGGCCCCTATCGGGTGGTCCGCCAGCACAAGGAGCTTGGACCTCTGGTAGTAGCCGAGGTGGCGACGGTGGCGGCTGTAACGGCGGCGGCGGCGGCGGTTCAGCTGTCACCGGGGCCCCTCCGGATTCCGTGGACTTTCTGGCGCTGGCTCCGCTGTCGGTGCTTGCGGTCGATCGGATGATGGGGCGGCGGCGGCATTTCCCGGTAACTGGATCTCTGTGTCGGGGTCTTGCCGCCTCCGGAGCTGGTCGACGTGTTTACGGAGGACCCGGTCCCCATCTGTTATGACTTCGTATGACACCGGCCCGGTGGGTTTTAGGATGCGCCCTGCCACCCACTGCGGCCCCGCCCCGTAGTTCCGGAAGTAGACAGGGTCTCCCGGTAGGAAGCTTCGGGGCGCCTCCCTGTTCTCGACCAGCTTTCTCTCGGGGGCTCGGTCCAGGTGGAGTCTGTCTAATAGAGTGGTAGGGCGGCGGCCCATTAATAGTTCTGCGGGGCAATGCCCGGAGATTGGGTTTGGGGTGGTGCGGTATGTGAGAAGGAAGCGGGCCAGCCGGAACTCCCAGTCCCCCTCCGTTATGCGGCTCAGGGCCTCTTTGGCGGTGCGTACCGTCCTCTCCGCCTGTCCATTGGTTGCCGGGTGGAAGGGCGCTGATCGTATGTGCCTGATGAGGTTCCTTTCGAGGAACGCTTGAAACTCAGCAGATGTGAACGCTGCCCCGTTGTCCGACACGATTGTGTCGGGTAACCCGTGCGTTGCGAATATTTTCCGTAGGGCCCTTATTGCCGCTTTGGCAGAGGTGGTAGACACTGGGCTTATTTCCACCCATTTCGAGTAGGAGTCTACCGTCACCATGAACTGGAGCCCCTGAAACGGCCCCGCAAAGTCTATGTGTAGGCGTGACCACGGCTTGTGGGTAGACTCCCAGCTTTGGGTTGGCGCTCTCGGGGGATTGGGGCGGACTTCCTGACACCGTGTGCACCCTCGGACCCAGGTTTCAATTTCGGCGTCCATCCCGGGCCACCACACGTAGCTCCTTGCCAGAGCTTTCATTCGTACAATGCCGGGGTGGGCCTCATGTAGCGTTTCTAGAACCCCTTGTCTCATGGGCCCCGGGATGACCACCCTGTCCCCCCATAACAAGCACCCTTTTAAAGCGGATAGCTCTTCCCACCTGGCTTTGTATGCCGTGAACTCTGGCCCTGTCTGTTCCGCTGGCCATCCCCTCAACACCCAGTTTAGGACCCGGGAGAGAATGGGATCTCGGGACGTGCGGGCGGCCACGTCTGCAGCCTGAAGAGGGGGTTAGGCAGCTCCTCCATTAACAATACTGCGGGAGCCGGGGCCGGATCTTCCCCTGTATGCGGCAGCGGCAGGCGGCTCAAGGCATCGGCATGACCCAGCGCCTTGCCCGGCCGATGCTCCAGCTGGTACTGGTAGCCCGCCAAAAACAAGGACCAGCGCAACACCCGGGGCGACAGTACCTGCGGTGTTTGTTTGTCCGCCGCAAACAGTCCCAAGAGCGGCTTATGATCTGTTACGAGCGTGAAGGGCCGCCCGTACACAAAGTTGTGAAACTTTTTACCCCCGCCACCAGTGCCAAGCCCTCCCGGTCGATTTGAGCATAGTTCCGCTCCGCGGGGGACAGCGTGCGGGAGTAGTAAGCCACCGGGACTTCCCTCCCATCCGGTAGCTTGTGGGCCAAGACTGCCCCGACCCCGTAGGGTGATGCGTCGCACGCAAGGATTACCGGGAGCTTTTCATCAAAGTGGGCGAGCACCGCGTTAGAAATCAATAGTACTTTAACCCCCGAAACGCCGCCGCCTCCCTCGCTCCCCATGCCCAAGGTGTCGCCTTATCCAGCAGCCTGTGCAGGGGTTCGGCCACGGCGGCCTTGTGGGGAAGAAAGGCGTGGTAAAAGTTCAGGAGGCCTAAGAACGCCTGGAGCTCGGCCTTGGACTTCGGGGCGGGGGCCTCCACGATGGCCTTCACCTTGTCCCTCGCCGGATGCAGGCCTGTTGCGTCTACCCGGTATCCCAAGAACTCCACCTCCGGCACCCCGAGGAGGCACTTTTCCCGCTTCACTTTCAGCCCCGCGGCTTGGAAGCGTTCCAGTACAGTTCGGAGGCGGGCGGCGAAGCTTTCCGGGGTGGTCGCGGCGATGAGGACGTCGTCGAAGAACGGCGTCACCCCAGGGATCCCTTTCAACAAATCGTCCATTAGATTTTGGAATATCCCTGGGGCCACACTGACCCCGAACTGCAGCCGCTTCACCCGGAAGGCCCCCCGGTGTGTCACTATTGTTTGTGCCTCGGCCGTGGCCTCATCTACCGGGAGTTGCTGGTACGCCTGCGCGAGATCCAGCTTCCCAAATATGCGCGCCCCCGCCAGTGTGGCTAAGACATGGCTGACCACGGGTACGGGGTATGCGTGCGCCTGAAGTGCCTGGTTAATGGTGCACTTATAATCCGCGCAGATGCGGATGTCCCCGTTTGGCTTGACGGGTGTCACAATCGGGGTCTCCCATCGGGCGTTCGGGACGGGCTCTAGGACTCCCTGGCCCACTAACCGGTCCAGTTCGGCCTCTATTTTCGGGCGGAGGGCCAGGGGCACGGTGCGGAAGCGCCGACGGACGGGCGTCACAGTGGGGTCTAAGTGAAGCGACACCGGGGGCCCTTTGTAACACCCCAGTTTCCCGTCAAAGACCTCCGGGAATTCATTGCACACCGCCCCCCAGTCCCGCACCCCGCACTTATTCACTCCCCCAATCGTTATACCTAGGGCTTCGAACCACGCCCGCCCCAGGAGACTCACGAGATTTCCCTCTACCACCACCAAGTCCAAGTTTCCCTCAAAATCTCTGTACTGCACTCGGAAAGTGCCGACTCCCCGGATGGGGACAGGGTTCTTTTGAAAGTCCACCAAGCTTAGTGGCGATGGACGCAGAGGGGGTCCCCCTAATGGGCAAAGTCTTTTTAAAGTGTCTAGGGAAATGATGGACGCCGCCGATCCCGAGTCCACTTCCATGCAACAGGGGGACCCCTCGATCCGCACGGTTACTTGGATCTTCGGGGCAGAGGAGAGGTTGGGGTTGGGGAGGCGAAGTACCTGCAGCGGCTGGTCGGTGAGGTGGTACAACTCGGCGACCTCTTCTGTCGTCTCGTGGGCAGTTGACGATGCGCGGTGTGGTGGAAACGACGATCTCGCATTTCTGGGGCCCTTGGACCGGCAGACCCGTGCGAGGTGTCCCTGCTTTCCGCACCCGTGACAAACGGCATCCCGGAACTTGCAGGATTTCCTTCCGTGGCCTTCCCCGCAGCTTGCACAGACGGTCCGGTTGCCGGAAGACTTGGTGGGCTCTCTGTTGGCCTGCAGGAACGGCGCCGGCCGGCGTTGTTGAGGTCTGAGGGCGAAGACCTCTTCCGTATCTGCATACCCAGGGCTTGGACTCCTTCCGACCACATGGGCGGCCGCGACCGGGCGATCCCCTTCCGCGGCCTCGTGGGCTGTTGCAGCGTCTAGGGCCTCGTCTAAGGAAAGCCTCCGGTGTCCCACCAACTTGCGCCGCAGCTTGGAGTCCGCCAGGCCCCACACGAACTGCGTCAGCAGGTTGTCCTCCACCTTCGGGAATCCGCAGTCCACCGCGAGCGCCCTTAGCGCGGCCAGGAAGTTGGCAATGGATTCCCCTTGGGCCTGGACTCGCCTCTGGAAATCCATCCTCTTGGCCAAGAAGGTCGGTCGGGGGCTGAAGTAGGCATTGAGGACATCCAGGATCTCCCCAAACGAGCTCTCCAAGGCCGTGCGGGGCACCAAGAGGCTCTTGGCGAGGCGGACGGTTTGGGTGCCGCAGGCGTTCAGGAGGATCGCTCGTTTCTGGTCGGGGTGGCGGATTTCGTTGAGCTCCAAGTAGCTGATGAGCTGGTCGACCCATGCGTCCCAGGTTTCTGGCTGCGACGGGTCGAAGTGCTCCAGTGTTACATGGGAAGCGGCCATGGTTCTGTCTGGAACGGCGTGCGCCGGGGCGAGCGGTGCGGTGCTGCTCTCGGGGTCAGCGATGCGATGCTCGGCGAGCGGTGCGGTGCTGCTCTCGGGGTCAGCGATGCGGCGCTCGGCGGTGTCCTTTTCGTCGCTCATGGAGTCACGGAAGGCGTTGAAATCCCATCCTCGTCGCCACTGTAAAGTACTGGGTTTCGGGCCTCATGACTCGGACGACGACATAAGAGAAGACGCGTTTATTCGTACTTCACACAAGACAAAGAACACACAGTAACGGCCGGAGGCCAACTATATACAGTTAGGGGGGACGGCCCTATATTCCTATTGGCGGGTTTGAATCGCCCGCCAATGCTGCCATTGGTTCACTACTGGCGAGCTCAGGAACCTAGTCCCTATTGTTCTCAGAGAGCGAAGCTTGGCTGTATTTCGCCAGCTCTGCCTTCTGATCCCAGGACACAACACCAAGTTTAAAAGATACCTCGTAAAAGTGGTATCAAACCCTGGAAAGCGTATCTATCCCATGTATATCCCGCACCAACAAAGTATGAATGCTAAAATCCACGATTTTGATTGCGTGCTGATGTGCATATGTGCTCATGCACATAAGCGCATCTCTCCAGATTAGCAAAAACGAAAGCCGCACCTTACAGCCACATCTTTGGGCCAACAGTATGAGCGCTCCCTCACACCTCCTCCAGCATCAGTCTGCACAGTGTGACCAGGAGAACCTGGAACAGTTTATTCCGGGGCTTTTTTGCCGCGACTCGCTCCCCCTTCCAACTGCCAGTCTGAACTCAGCCATCAAGAGCTATTTTGTAGGTATTCTACCCATAAGAACTGTATTTTTTTTTCTGTACAACAAACTACTAATAGGCATCTTCACATTCATAATTTAAATGAAGTATGATTCAGCTTTACAAAGCTAACAAAGAATTGATTTATTCGCTGCTTAACCTTTACTTTGTAGAATTCCAGTAACACTTCCATTGTAATCCCAACAAAATCCCTCATTACAGAGGGCTATGAACAATAGAGAATGCCTTCATACCTGTCAGTCATTCTTTTCATACACAATCAGAGATCAGCAATGGAAAGGTTATGATTTTGAAAATGATGTTTCCCCCCCCTCTGCCATTTAAGCTGCTACAGGTATATTGACTTCAACATAGCCTTGAGATTTCAATTAAAATAGCCTTATAGCATTTTGACATTCTTCTTCCAGCATCTTCTGTGTTGGGTGTTAAATTAGAGCTAGGTAAGTTATTTAAATTGATAGGCCATATTGATATTGTAATCTCTGGGAACAGGTTCCCCCCCAGACTCTTTCCAAAGATCATTGTCAGAGCTTTTGCTGCTACAATAGAAATGCCCGAACAAGGTAATGTTAGTGCTACAAAAGGAAGGAAAGTCAGAATCCAGCAATCACAATGGCTTGTTCACAAGTAATAATAAATATTCTGTTCACAAGATAGGTGAATATGTCACCCATACCCTACTCATCAAGACAGATGTGATTCATATGTTAACTGACCTCAGTGGCATTATTTTGACTTTCTTTGCTTTTTGGTTGTCTGCAAAATGGACCCTCTTCCATAAAAGACAGAGCCACTTAAAACTTTGCAGAGTGGACTGGTAGGGTGCAAGTCCTTGTTCTTGTTGTCCTTTTAACTGACTACTTTTCCTTTAAAAGAACAAAAAAGAAATTAGCTAACATCTTTGTGTAGTCAATTATATTAGTTGAATCTAGAGGCTTCCAGTAGATCAATACAGGAAATATGGATATTACAAATGGCAGTAGTTCATTCATCTCTTGCCTTCCCAGCTGACTCTTCCTTGTGTTTTTCTCATCTCTTAGGGCAATCCCTCACCATTATCCCAACTTTATGTCCTAATCCTGATACTGCATTGTGTTTACAACAGTAGCTTTGTGGTTGTTGCTTGCTTCATTTTTGGCCCTTTCTACTACTGCTATTTAGTATGGCAAGTTATATCCCTTTCTGTAGGGTGAGATCTGTGTGTGTGTGTGCATGTGCGCGCGCATATAGGTCTGAGACAAGGGTTGGCAAAACAAAAGACAAAGGTTGTGTGAGGAATACAGGAAGACCTGGTGACTTTTGACTTAAATGTGCAACTGATGTCTGATGATATTAGAATCCAAATCCTGTTTTCATTTCCTAATGTCACCAAAAAGCCTTTTTTGTTTGTTTTGCTTGTGAATTGTCTGTTGCAAGTCAAAGCTAGAGGTGTCTGCTTGTTATGGGATGCCACTGCAAAAACTGAGTTCAGCTTGCTAAGGGAACATTGTATTTGAAGTGATGACCTGAACAAACAGGTGGAGACACAGCACAGACTAAGACAAGGGAGAGAAAAAGATGGTAATGATCAAAAATAGCACTTAAGTACTCAATGTTTTGTAAATAATCAGAATAGTTTATCTTGACCCCACACTTTTTATCATGACAAATACTCAAAATGAAACAGCTCTACTTCTGCTTGAGAGGCTAAAACAGATACAGCAATGACAACTGGACTTCTTTCACACAGGGCCTTTACTTTACTTGAGGCATTCCCAGAAGGGCTTTGTTTGACAGCTGGGAGAGGAATGACTACCAAGGTCATAACAAGAGCTGATGTTCAGGGTCATATTCCCTTAGGCAGTGTGCCTTAACACACACAATCTGTTATTATCCTTTACTGCCTCTTTCACACAGACCAACGCCTGCAAATTTAGTAGGAGAAAGCGTGCACAGACTGACTGACACATTATTAGGGATGTTCCTAGCACACAGTCTTACATATCCACATGAATAGTCCTGTCTTGGACTTGGCTGACTTGGAGCAACACTTCCTAAACTCCCACCTACTCATACCTCTCTTTTACCCGCGATACATTGATGACATTTTTATTGTCTGGACACATGGTAAAGAAGCTGTGGACACAATCTACCAGACATTCAATGACTTTCACACCACCATCAACTTGACGATGAACCAATTTATGCAAGAAATACATTTTATGGACACTACTGTAAAGATATACAATGGATGCATAGATTCCACCTTATACTGGAAACCTACTTACTGAAAAACATGCCTCCAGCTACCATCCTAACATACTAAACAATCCATTGTATACAGCCAGGCTGCATCTGCTCCAATCCTATAGACAGGTATTCTCACCTGAGGGATCTACAACAAACTAAAGTATTTGTATAAAATAATAAAACTGAAAATAAAGAAGTTTTTTTTAAGTATTCACCTCAATAAGTCAAAAAACACATTAACAAAGCCAGAATGGTACCCGGAGAAAACCTGTCAAAAACACATTAACAAAGCCAGAATAGTACCCAGAGAAAACCTGTTGCAAGACAGACCCAAAAGAGACAATAACAGAACACCACTAATGGTCACATACAGCTCTCAACTCAGGCCTGTAGCTGGAGGTGGGAGGCTTGGAGCAATGCTCCCTCCTGAATTTGCCCTCCCCCTCATCTCCCAGTCCCCCCTTCCCCAGGAGGTGAAGGGAGCCTGGGGATGCTGCTTGGAAGGGAAACGGTGAGAGTGGCTGGCTGGCTGGCACCCTCCTGGTGGAGCAAGCAAACAAGTGATAGTGGGTGGGGAAGGAATGTGTGCCTGGCGTCAGCATAGCTGGCTCCACCCCCACCCAAATTGATGAGTGAGCAAGAACCACAAGCCAATTTGGAGGGTGGAGGGGGCAGCAAACGTGACACTTACCTGCCTGTGGAATGGCTGGCTCACCTTCTTCCTTTGCCCACCAGTTACCCCATCGTCATATCCCTGCTACTGCCCCAATTCCTCCAGAATGAGCTGCTCACTTGGGTTTGTTTGGTATGTGCTCTCCTTTTCTTTTTCTTTTTTTTTTTTGAAACAGGGATGTGGCTGCAGCAACTCGGTGGTGGCCAGAGCTATAGAAAGCACAAGAACAGCAGCCTCAGTGGGGAGAGAATTAGGGGCCTTGCTTGCTTGACCCCAGGGTGCCACTTGACAGTTATTTTGATGTTCTCTGATCTTAACTCAAAACAGTTCAACACATCATCAGCAACTAACAACCTCTACTGGATAATGACAATTCTCTTTCTGGAGGGGGCAAACTTTTCTTACACAAAGACAGCCCCCCAATCTCAAACAACTCCTCACCCACAGTAATACAACATCTGATTTGAACATGGACACTAGTACCAGAGCTTGCAATAAACCCAGATGCCAATTTTGCTGCCACATACACCAGATAACATAATCACTGGGCCTAATAGCATCAACACCATCTTAACTTCATTTACTTGCTCATCTTCTACCATTGTATATGCCAGTAAATGCCAACGATGCCCTTCAGTTCTCTGCATAGGGCAGAAAGGTCAAATTCTGCACCAAAGGATAAATGGACATAAATCTGTTATCAAGAGTCACAAAACTGAAACCTGTAGGAGAACACTTCAACCTTCCAGGACATTCAGTGGGTGAGACATGGTTCATTTTGCTTGTCTTCCTTCTCAGATCTTTGTTCCTTGGATAGGTAAATATAGTCCTATAGAATAAGTTCCCTTCTTTGTCTCTGTAAGCTACCACCTTTATTTTCTGAACTTGTATGTGTGTTCGTATACTGTTTTTCAATTAATAAGTTTTGATTTTATTCTTTAATTCTCTTTAATAAAAACCATTTCATTAATCACAGCCTGGTTCATTTTGAGAGTTCTACTGAGGGAAAAATCCCCGTAAATATAGGTGGAGATCCTACTTGATTACCCCCTCTTGCATTGTTTGGGTTCTCTAGCTAATTCCCCAACAAATTCAGGAAACCCTCACAACTACTTTGGGTAACACATCCCTCCTGCCATGGTGTGTGGGGGGGGGGGCTGGGGAAGTGAAGGGCAGGCATGGAAACATGCCTGGACTCCTTCCCTGTACCTCTCCAGTTGCCCTGCAACCACGGGTCCCATGGAGAAGGGTAAACAGGGAACCCAGGCATGTTTAAATGCCTTTCACAAAAATCCAGAGAAACAGCAGTAGTAACTTATTTGCTCATGATCTCCATTTTTAAAATTATTGAGTACTAAATTAGTTCCCTCAGTATACATGGTTCTATATTCTGCCTGCCTTTCCAGTCTTAAACTGAAATCACAATGACTCATGTTGGGAAGAGATGTGGCAGGCTGCTGTCTCCTATATTTCTTACTTCTGCTGTTCTAAACAGTACATGTATATAGTCAGTGAATGTGAAAGACATATCAAATATGAGGGGGAGTGACTTGTTTTTTTACCGACCTTGAACCTTGGGCAACTGCATACAAAAACAATAAACCTTCCTTCAAATTAGTGCTTCATGTTTAGGACAGAACTGCTGAAGACTCAAGGTTTGAGTAAGTTTAGAGATCATTAGAAGAAAGTTGATTTGGGCTGAAATCCTATGTATAACTTTTGGGGAGCAATTCCTGTTGACTGAAACAGTATCTCGCTGGTTTCAACAGCAATTGCTCCCAAGTAAATCCAGTGACTGTTGCAGGATTACAGCCAGTCATAACCAGTTAACCACAAGCCAGTTAAAAGTAAGTGGCTACAAGCAATCAAGAAAGCACAGAGCTCCCCCCCCCCCAAGAAACTGTACTCTGTTTATGAACGTATTAGGAAAACACACTAACCAAAGAAAACAAAATGAAAGGAAAAAATGGGTTTTTAAATTGCAGGCTGGTTAGATGCAGAAATTGTTTTGTTCCACATTCATTGTGATCATTATGAAACATCCAATTTTCATAATTATGTAATTAATAACAATAGCATTATTTGTTACCTGAAGTAGATACAAGACTAAAAAAAATATATAGGACAACTTGGAGGCTGGAAGCATTTCAAGCCTTCCTCCATCCTTCCAAACCACAAAATAGGTCTAATTTATTCTTTGTACTGAAACCAAAAAGCAAATTATTTATTCACAAGATACCACACAAAATTTATTAGCACAGCTGTTGCTGCTTGCTCAAAGAATTACAAATGAACATGATGGGTAATAAATTTAAATTAGAAATGATTGGTAATGCAAATTTTAATGATTGCAGATACATGGCTATGTAAAATCACAACATTGTTTGTGTACCTATTCTGGAGCCGTTGTATTGTCCCACCAAATGCTCCCAACATACCAAAATAACAGTGAGATAGGACTTGCTTATTTAGAATTGGTAAGTGCCATGTGAACATTAATATACTTGATGATACTTCCAACTTAGCTTTCTGCTTAGTAAGATAATGTGAAAATATGGGTTCTCATCCATTCTATGGAAACCTGACATGATTTACTCAGTTTGACTAGGGATGCTTGAAAGCCTGCAAGTTCTGCTCACTAATTGTTCACCAGTGGTGATCAGGCAGCCAGTTAATTGACAGGCTGTTTGCAACCTGTTTCTGTGTATTTGCAGGAACAGACTACTTGCAGATATCAAAAGGCTACTGCCAGCTAATGAAGATGCAAGGGAAAAAATGAAAGAAATTAGTTCTTTCTCTTCTCTTAAAACATCACATCTGTTCCTGACCACTCTCAAAGGAAAGAGAAATCAGCTCTTTCCACCCTCTCTTTTGCAATGCAAACAGTAAACATATTGCTTGTGTCTCTGTCCAGATTGGAAAGGAATGAAGAACTCCTTTCTGCAATTTCACTCTGTAGCAATGTTAGTGAGAGGGCAGGATGGATAGGCACCTGATTCCCAGGTGATTTTCAGATCACTTAGTGCTCAGCAGCTGTAATCTCAGTGTAAACTCAATGTATCCCTGATCGTGAGTATTGAACAAGGAAGTTTGGCTGCTGAACAGGTTCACTGAGCATCCCAAAATTTTACTTGCAGATTGCTGTGCACTCATGTGTTTATTGCTTTTGCTGTTTTCTTTTGCATATATTAATATTTCCTGTGTTTTGGGCATGCACATATAACACTAACAATCATTAATAGCCAGCATTGATACGTAAGGATTTTTTTCACAATCACAGTCTCAACATTCAGCTTGGGTTGGCAACATTCATGCATGTATGCCAATAACAAATTTCAGCAGTTTTAAAATGTCTGTATTTCTGCTGGAAGATATAACTATACTGGAATTGGTTTGGAAGAGAATTGAATTCATGACACTGCTGCAGCATGTATTTTATAGATATAATCAGTTTGTAAACTATGAGAACTGTTTAAAGAAAATGATAATCAGTTCAATGATACCCAGAATTTCCTTTCAAGCAATTCTTGAGGCCAATTTCCCTGTTCTGTGCTTTATATTAACAGGCATTTAGGAATACATTGTCAGATTCTATGGAGGAAGCAGTTCAAAGGAATGACACCTCCTGTAAAAACTGATTTTTCACACACACACTCCTAGATTATTTAGTGTGTGTATATGTATGTACATCTATCTAGCTTTCTATCTATCTAGATATAGATAGATAGAAATATCCTGCAATCTTAATCCATGGAGGTTCACAAAGTCACTTCCAAAGTTAGATCTCAGATTGCCTCTGGCATGTGGAGGGTGTGTCTTGCTATCTTACATTTTTATATCAACCTTCATCCTCAAGGACCTCAGAACAATTCTTATGCTTCCATGAGTGCAAGAAGTTGCACAAAGTTTTTTACATTGATCCTCCCCTCACCATTTTATCCTAACTACTCTGAGTAATTTATTAGCCCAGTGTCAGTCAGTAAGCTTCCTGTCCACATAGGGACTTAAACCCAGGTCTGTAAAGTCCAAGTCTAACTATTGCATCACTATTGCATGCTGTTTGCTTAAAAAATAATATTGGCTTTTACTGTGCCTTGTTTGTATATTTAGAATCATAGAGGTAGAAGGGGCCATATGGACATCTAGTCCAACCTCCTGCACATAAGAATGTAAGAAGAGCCCTGCTGGATCAGACCAATGGTCCAACTAGTCCAGCATCCTGTCTCACACAGTGGCCAATCAGTTCCTCTGGAGGGCCAACAACAGGTCATAGAAGCCAAGGCTTAGAAGCCCTGATGTTGCCTCCTGGCTCTGGGATTCTGAGGTTTAATGCCTGTGAATGTGGGAGGTTCCCCTCAGTCACCATGGCTAGTAGCCATTAATAGACTTATCCTCCATGAGTCTATCTAATCCTCTTTTAAAGTTGTTTATTCATGTAGCCATCACTACATCCTCTGACAACAAATTCCACATTTTAATCACTCTCTGTATAAAATAGTATTTCTTTTTGTCTTTTCCGAACCTACTACCCATTAGCTTCATTGGATGCCCTTGAATTCTAGTATTTTGGGCAAGGGAGAAAAGTTTCTGTCTGTCACCTCATGCTCTCCACCTCATGCATAATTTTATAAAACGCTATCATATCCCTCCTTAGTCGTCTCATTTCTAAACTGAAAAGTTCCAGACTCTTCAGCCTTTTCTCATAGGGAAGCAGCCTCCTGATCATCTTGGTTTCCCTCCTCTGTACTTTTTCTGCACAGTGCAGGATCAACCTAAAGAATCCCTGACAAGTGTTCATCCAGCCACTGTTTGAAGATTGCCAGTGAGAGGGAGCTCACCACCTCCCTAGACAGCCAATTCCACTGCTGAATAACTCTGTACAGTTAAAAAAAAAATTCTGATATCCAAGGAGTATCTCTCTGTCCATAATTTAAACCCATTATTGCAAGTCCTATCCTCTGCTGCCAACAGCTATAGCTCTGTGCCTTCCTCTAAGTGACAGCCTTTCAAATACTTAAAGAGAACCATCATGTCCTCCCTTACCCTCCTCTTCTCCAGACTGAACATTCTCAAGTTCCTCAGCTTTTCCTCATAGGGCTTGGTCTCCAGGCCCCTGATTATCTTCATCAGTCTCTTCTGTACCCACTCCATAAAATAAACTAAGCTGTCCAGAAACACCAAGAGTTTCCAAATTATAAAGTAAATTTAACTTGATAGGCTTCCTACAGGATTCCTCACTAGTAGGAGAAATGAAAACCAGATTGATAGATCCACTCATCATTTAGCGCAGATCAGAAAACTGGTAGCAAATTTGAATTTCTCTCAGAAGGCTTATGTTATATCTAATGTTAAAAAGTTATGCAAGAAAGTGAAATTAAATCACAAGATTTATTTCACTTGTACAAGAGCTTATGTTATACCTTCGATACATGGAAATTTAAAAACTGCTTCACAATATACTTATTATAACACAGTGTGAACACTCATGGTAGCTCTTGGGCAGCATGTACAGTACAGCAGTAGGTCATGGTTCTTTTGACCATATCTAAAATTTTTATACTGTAAATTACTCCTGTGGCAATAGTAAGTGGTCAACTATAACTAATTGGTCAACTATAACTAATTATACTATTTATTTTAATTTGCTACACAATTATGGCATTAATAATGGTAATGGATATTTTGCTTGCTTTGTACGTATGAGGAATAATGTTATACAAGCCCCTTTGAAGCAAAGGTCTGTATTCTTTTGTAATTAGATATCATACATTAATTGTCTAGTTTCAAGACAAATTAAGCAGAGTAGACAGAAGCAGGCAAGAGTGAGTAGTGAGGAAAATCCAGTCCCTCCTTCCTTTGCTTACCTCAAACAGCTTTCTAATTTTTCACAGAGGAAACATAAGAGATGCCATTGTCTTGAAATAATGTGCAAGGAAGCCATAAGCAAGTGATAATGTGAGTTGGAACAGACAAAATTAAAGAGACAAAAACTTAGGCTATTTTAAATCAGTTTACAATCCCATTAGAAAGACAGAAAGAAACTCCAATTTGTTGAAACACCCATGTGACAACAAACTGGAGTTACATTGAAGACATGTTAAAGCAGAAGTCCATGTGCAATAGAAAATAAAGAACATGGAAGATTATTAGGGTAAAACTCTGCTTCCAATGTCTGAATACAATGATAGCAAATTCTGGTTTAAAAAGAATGGTTGGATTTAGAGTTATCAAGCTCCTATTGGGGTATGGAGTTCTCCTAGACTTTCCGAAACTGTTGACAATTCTATCAGGATTCAGTGTGTTCCTTTTCACAAGTTAAATCCTCAAATTCTGAGTCACCTGTCTTTTTCAGATGCCCATTACAAAAAAAGTCTCAGAAAAAGAAACCCAAAGTTTATATACACACAAAGCCCATTTTTTAACTACCAGTCATGGTGAATAAGGAATAACGTTCTTACATCTTTGGTATCTAAAAAAGTAAAATAAGTTTGTGTTCAACTGTGAACCAGGTGACTGCCTATCTGTTCTGTGGGAAAGGGCTTTGATATCTCCAGCTCCATTTAAGCTGTTAAGCTTTTAAACACTGGGCCTTCCATAAAATTACCTATTACATGAAACCAGAACATGAGAAGAATACTTAAGTGCCTATAATAAATGAAAGGCCTTTGATCAACTGCCACCTAATTTTTGTTTTTCACCTGACAATATGTTGTACCAGCTGTCTGACATTTCTACTTAAAAGAGCTCAGCCAAATTCATTAGCATAGAGAAACCTTTAAGAATTTACACCCTATTGCTGCAAGCACCTCCCTCTGTCAGTTTGTTAGCAGAAGTTCTCGAGGAGTCACTTTTATCTCATAAGGTTTTCATTGATATTATTTTATTTATTTATTTATTTTATATCCACCCTCCCTATCGGGACAGGCTCAGGGTGGCTTACATAAAGATAGTTAAACAGATAAAACAGGAAGTTGAATAAAATCATAAAAAATAAAAACATTACATAAAGTGATAGTATGAATCGTAAAGTGATGGTGGGCATTGGCAACATCTGACAAATCATACAGTCATCTAGCATCATAGTTTGGGTCATGTCGATGGGTACAGGCTGTTAATGATGATGTTAATATTGGGGCCAGGCCTCAGTTTATGGAGTGCATTTCACTAATCGAATTCCTGGTGGAAGAGCTCTGTCTTGCAGGCCCTGTGGAACTGTAAAAGGTCCCACAGGGCCCCGATATCTTCCAGGAGCTCATTCCATCAGTATGGAGCTGCCATTGAGAAGGCCCTGGCCCTCATCACAGCCAACCTTGCTTCTCTGGGGCGTAGAAGGGCCAAATGATTTTGGGACACCATTAGTAGTGCTCTCTGGGGAACATGTGGGGAAATGCAGTCCCTTAGGTATGTAGGCCCCTGACCATAAAGTGCTTTAAAGGTAAGAACCAACACCTGGAACCAAATTCAGTATGTTATAGGCAGCCAATGCAATGCTTTTAGCACAGGCTGGATGTACTCCCACATGGGGAGACCCAGCAGCAGCCTGGCCACCGCATTCTGCACCAGCTGCAGCTTCCAGATTTGGAACAAGGGCAGCCCCATGTAGACAGTGTTACAGTAATCTAATCTTGAGGTGACCATTGGACAGATCACTGTTGCCAGGTCATTGTGTTCGAGGAAGGGAACCAGCTGCCTAATCAGCCAAAGATGATAAAAGGCTGACTTTGCAGTGGCTACTACCTGGGCCTCCATTGTTAGGGAGGTGAGAGAGATACACCTTTATTGGCATATAAGACAATAAAATAAAAACTTCATCAGGTATCATTACGCTTGCAAATCTTAAAACACATCAGTATTAAAAATGGTTCCTTGCTGCCAAAACCTTGGACAAGAATTCAGCAATCTGTGCAGTAACTTCTGGTGACTCATCAGCTAGAAGGTACCTAATTGCATTGTCAGAATTAATCCTAGACAGTAAGGGCGTAATCCAAAGTAATCAAAGATGTGAGTGAAGGGGGCAGCATAATAGAATATGGTCTAAGGTATCAGGTTCTCCAGATGAACAATTACAAATTCTGTCACATGATGGGATACCTCTATATCTACCCGAAACCCAAGATGAAGGAAAAACATTAAATCTGTCTAGAATAAAGGCTCTGCGTTGCAGTGGGATCACCAAGTTAGAGAAGTATTGTGCCATACTGTTTGGTACATATCTGAAGCCGAGGGAAAGGGGGGAGCAAGTACCCCTGGCACTGGCCTGGATTATTTGGGCTTCGATGTCCCAAATTCTTCTATGGATTGTCCGGTATATAAAATTCTCATCTTGATTTTCCAAGATGTCCAGATAAATGCCAGTTGAACATATTTTAGAGATTATAGCCTGTGACCACTTGGATACATATGGATCCATAGTTAAGAGTGCAATAAGGCTATTCTGAGGAGCACTAAAATAGATGTAAAACCAGTATTTAATAGTGGTGATCCATGCCCTCGAGTCTAAGAGATGGAGACCCAGCATAGGTAACAGAGTTAGGCAATCCAAGAATACGTCGTAAAAAGTTTGCATGGATTTGATCAATCTCTTTGTTAAAACTCTGAATCCATACAGGGATTCCATATAATAAACAAGAGACTACTGTAGCTTGGAAAATTTGAAGGGCGGCTGGAACAAACTGATTTCCTTGTTGATAATAAAAAATGGGTAACAGCCAAAATCCTGTTATTAGCCAGTTGGAGCAATTGGTCCCGATGGGAAGGCCATTTTAAATTATAGTGAAACAAAACATCAAGTACCTAAAGGATCTGACTTGCTCAATTTCCCTCCCATCAACTTTCCACAAGGTGCATTTCCACGCTTTGGAGAAAACTAGAATTTTGATTTTTTTTCATAATTAACTATGAGAGAACACGGTCTGCAATAGGAGGAAAACATTGTTAGGACACGTTTGAGGCCTATTCTGGTGGTAGAAAGAACTACAGCATCGTCTGCATACAGTAAGATAGGTATAGATAGAGAGTTCAGTTTGGGGGCATATCCATTTATTGCTGCAAGATGTGTAGGAAGGTTAGATAGGAAAAGATTAAATAAGGCTGGAGCTAATACACATCCCTGCTTAACGCCCTTTGAAACAGGTATTTTATGGCTTAAAAAAACCCTTCTTACCTTATCTAATTTGGCAAATATTTGATTGATGGAGTTTACGTGTTAGGAAGGGTAGTCAATGGTCTATAGTCATTCTACCTAATTTATCCCACAAAATTTGCCTAAAGGCAGCATAGAGTTTGCCTCTGGGGAAACAGAGATATGTCTCCACTAAATGTAATTTTTCATTAAAATCTGCCTCCATTCCTGAGGAATGGAAGGTAGCTAATGTCACTGCCGTCTTTAAAAAGGGTTCCAGAAGAGATCCGAGAAATTACAGGTCAGTCAGTCTGACATCAATACTGGTTAAGCTGGTGGAAACTGTTATTAAGGAAAGAATTAGTAGGCACATTGATGAACAAAAACTACTGAGGCAGACTCAGCATGGGTTCTGTAAGGGAAGATCTTGTCTCACTAACCTGTTAAGTGTTTTTTGAGGGAGTGAACAAACATGTGAACAAGGGGGACCCAATAGATGTTGTTTACCTTGACTTCCAGAAAGCTTTTGATCCAGTTCCTCATCAAAGGCTCCTAAGTAAGCTCAGAGTCCTCTTGTGGATCAAAAACTGGCTAATTAATAAGAAACAGAGAGTGAATATAATTGGGAATTTTTCTTAGTGGAGGGTGGTAAGCAGTGGGGTACTGCAGGGATCAGTACTCGGTCCGATGCTTTTTAACTTGTTTATTAACTATTTAGAATTGGGAGTAAGCAGTGAAGTGGCTAAATTTGCAGAAGACATGAAGTTATTTTGGTTGGTTAGAACCAGGGAAGATTGTGAGGCACTCCAAAGGGATCTGTCGAGGATGGGCGAGTGGGCGTCAGTATAGCAAATGGGGTTCAACGTGGCCAAGTGCAAAGTGATGCACATCGGAGCCAAAAATCCTAAAGCTAAATATACATTGATGGGGTCCAAGAGAGAGGAGTCATAGTAGATAACTCAATGAAAATGTCTAGACAGTGTGCAACTGCAATAAAAAAGGCCAACACTATGCTGGGGATTATTAGGAAGGGAATTGAAAACAAATCAGCCAGGATCATAATGCCCCTGTATAAATCAATGGTGCGACCTCATTTGGAGTAGTGCGTACAGTTCTGGTCATCACACCTCAAAAAGGATATTATAGCATTGGAAAAAGTGCAGAAAAGGGCAACTAAAATGATAAAAGGGTTGGAACACTTTCCCTATGAAGAAAGGTTAAAACGCTTGGAGTTCTTTAGCTTGGAGAAACGATGGCTGAGGGGTGACATGATCGAGGTTTATAAGATTATGCATGGTATAGAGCAGGTAGAGAAAGTACATTTCTCCCTTTCTCACAATACATGAACTCGTGGGCACTCAATGAAATTGCTGAGCAGTTGGGTTAGAATGGATAAAAGAAAGTACTTCTTCACCCAAAGAGTGATTAACACATAGAATTCACTGCCCCAGGAGGTGGTGGTGGCTACAAGCATGCAAAGCTTCAAGAGGGAATTAGATAAGCATATGGAGCAGAAGTCCATCAGTGGCTGTTAGCCACAAGGTATAGATAGGAACTCTCAGGCTGGGGCAGGTGATGCTCTATATTCTTTTTGCTTGGAGAAGGCAACAGTGGGAGGGCTTCTAGTGTCCTAGCCCCACTGCTGGACCTCCTGATGGCACCTGGTATTTTTACCCACTATCAGGGCCGGCCCCAGGTGTCTGCGCACCCTAGGCAGGACAGCCTGGGGCGCCCACCCCACCGGGGATGCCAACCTCCCGGTGGGGCCTGGAAAGGGCCCAGGCTTGTCCTGGGCGCCTTGCGCAGCTGTGAGGCGCCCGGGGAGAGCCAGGAATGGGGCAGCGCGGCTCTCCCGGGCCCCTCGCAGATGCCAGGCACCCGGGGAGAGCCGGGAACGGGGCGGCGCGGCTCTCCCGGCCCCTCGCAGCTGCGAGGCGCCCGGAGAGAGCCGGGGAAGGGGCGGCACGGCTCTCCCGGGCCCCTCGCAAGTGCAAGGTGCCCGGGGAGAGCCGGGAACGGGCGGCGCGGCTCTCCGGCCCCTCGCAACTGCGAGGCACCTGGAAGAGCCGGGGAAGGGGCGTGGCTCTCCCGGGCCCCTTGCAAGTGCGAGGCGCCCGGGGAGAGCCGGGAACGGGCGGGCTTGGAACGCCCACCCCTTCCCTCCCAGCAGCGGCGCGGCTGGGGGGGAGAGAAGCCACTCCGCTGCCCCTGCCTCCTATCCCCCCGGCTTTGGGGAGAGGGCGGGCAACCTCCGCTGCCGCCTGCCGCCTCCTGAGCCCCGGCGGGGCGCTCGGGGAAGCGGGGGGGCTTTTCCTGGGAGGGGCCGGGCGCGGTTTGGCGCCCCTGCAGCCGGCGCGCCATGCCCCCAGGGAGGAGGGGGAGGGTGACTTGCGCCCTTGGTGGGCACTTTTCTGCGGCGGCGGCGGCAGCAGGAGGATCCTGCTGGCCGCTGCGGGCCATTTCCTCCTCCTCCTCCCCCCCCCGGGGAGGAGGGGGAGGGCGACTTGCGCCCTAGCTGGGCGCTTTTTTGTGGCAGGGTGCCCGGTTAGGGCGGCGGCGGGGGGCTTTTGGGGGGGGAGCGGGGCGCCATTTGGTGCCCCTGAGGCCGGCACGCCCTAGGCGAGCGCCTAGTTCGCCCAATGGGCGATCCGGCCATGCCCACTATGTGACAGTGTTGGACTAGATGGGCATTGGCCTGATCCAACATTAGCTTCTCTTATGTTCTTAAATAAGATAGTACTGTACAGTGATCAAGAGTACAGTGGTTAGTTACAAAACCAATCTGCTGTCTTCCAGGTAAGTTGCAAGATTTCATCCAACTCAGTAGTTTCGAGAGAAGGTGTTTAGCATAGAGTTTTCCCAGGGTAGATAATAAGCTAATAGATCTATAGTTGTCTGTGTTATTAGGGTTACCTTTTTAAAAAATAGGGACAATTACGGAGTTCAACAAAATGTCTGGTAAAACTCCAGATTTATCAATGAGTGTGAATAAGTGGGCAAGAGCTTGTGTCCACCGATCAATATAACTCTTAGGGAGTTCAATAGGTAGACCGTCAGGTCCTGGGGTTTTGCCATATTTAAAAGAGTTAATAAGATCAAAAATTTCATCATAGGCGATAGGTGGCCAATTTGGCAGGTCAGCAGGCATTGGTCCATTATTTCCTGGGTCTAGGCAGGATGGATCATTAAAAAGGTCTGAATAATAAGTTGTCCAGTTTTGTGCAGTATTTTTAAGGGATATACATGGCCCAAATAAATTTTTTGAGCCAGAGACCAATGCCCAGAAAAATTTATGGCCACTACACTTGATTGCTCTAAGTAGTTGAGACCATTTCTCCATGGCAAAAGCATGCTTCTTTTTGGGTAAGCAGCCTTTGGCAATCCTTCAGTTCAATTCTCTATATCTCTGATAAGTGCCAGAGCACAGCTGTTTGAAAGCGTATTTCAGATATCTTTTAGCTTCAAAACATTCAGCATCAAACCAAGAATGGGAAGATGGCTCTGAAGACCTAATTGGCTGTGCATATGAGGCATCCAAGAGCACTGCCAAACGCCTAACCTCCGACACTGGTGGCAATGGTGCCCCATCAAAGGTCAGGAGTGGGATCCCTACCCTCGGGCTGCTCCAATTCAGGCACAGAACCTCTGGTTTTGTTGGATTCAATTTCAATCGACTCAGTCTAAGCCAACCAGCCACAGCTTGAAATGCCAGGTCCAGATCTTCCTGACTAGAGTCAGACTGGCTACCCAACAACAGATGGAGCTGGGTGTCGTCCTCATATTGGTGACATCCCAGCCCATGCCTCCGGGCAATCTGGGCAAGGGGGTGCATGTAGATGTTAAATAACATTGGGGAAAGCACTGCTCCTTGGGGCACTCTGCAAACTAGTGGGTGCCTCCAGGACAGCTGTTCCCCTATGGCCACTCTTTGTCCCCAGCCCTGAAGAAATGAGGAGAGCCACTGCAAGGCAAACCTCTGAATCCCAGTGTTGCCAAGGCGGTGGATCAGTAGTTGGTGGTCGACCATGTTGAATGCCACCGACAGGTTCAACAACAACACTGTTGAACCACCTCGATCCAGATGCCTCCATAGGTTGTCCATGAGGGCGACCAGCCATCTCCATCCCATGGCCTGGTTGGAAGCCGGACTGGAAGGGATCTAATTCAGAGATTCTACATCTAGAAAGTGTGTCTGCTCTGAAAGTAGGTCCCTCCATCCCATTATTGCAAAGAAATCTGTACTTAGGTTTAGAAATGCCAAAAACCATATATAAAAACCATGTTCTTCCTCTTCTTCTTCTTTTAATCAGGCATCCCAAGAACTAGCACACCTTGGTGTCTTGGATGTTGCTAAAACAGCAGCTTGGAGGGAAAGGTGAGAATCCTACTAGCTGGGTTGGCCAAAGTAAGTGAGGAAAGTGTTAGCCCCGACGCCATTATGGGGCTTTGCTATGGACTGTTTGCTGTTGCCACATGGTCTGGCTAGACTGTAAAATGGATGCCAAAGGAGAAGTCCTTAGAGAAAGGAAAAAGCTGTCTTTTTACTCTGAGGGACTCCATTGCATACCTGCCGCATGTCACCTACACGGATTAATGGCCATACAGCAGACAAAGGACTTTCCCTCTGCCAGTCGTTTGCATGAAGGGATTACCCAATCAAGCATTCAAATTGTTAACGACCCTTCCTGATGCTAATCAGGGACAATCAGGGAAGTCTCCCACCTTTTGTTTACCTGGCCAGCAAGTCCTATAATCCATTTAACTGGCTACCCAACACCTGGCTTCTATTGTTTAATCCAGACCCTGCCTCTCTGGAACCTGATTGGTCATACCTAAGGTCTGCCTCTACTGACATCACACACCCCTGGGACTCATCATTGGTCCAGGAAATCTTTTGTTCTCACCTGAGACCAGCCCCCTGGGTCACGCATTGGGCTGCATTGTCTTACAGTGGGTATATCCCAGCAGACGCATGGCCTCAGACTGTGTGTCTCTGCCATGAGCCAAAATGGCAGTCCACCCCTGAACCCTCTGGGTTTAGGCCACAATCCTTCTTCATGGACCTCTGCACATCTGACAGGTAGTATCACCTCTCCATAAGCCATCAATCCCCTCTGCTTTCTTAGTTCTATTTTATGCGTGTGAATGTTTGAATACTGTTTGTGTGTTTGTGAATGGATAAATAAGGATTATATTCAGTAAAATAATATTTTATTAATTATACCTGGTCTCTGTGTCTTTTACTGGGAACCATTACAAAGCAGCAGCATTCTCTGTATATACAGGCGAGAACCCATAATAATAATAATACCAATTGCTATATTTAAAATAGAGCAATTTGGCTAACAGAAAGATCTAAACAGCTTAGGACAGACTTCAATAATGAAGAAAGCTATTCTGTAATCAACATAAATCTTCAGAATGTGTGGGGTTTCTTCAGAGAAAGCAGCACTTTCTGCCAATTCCCCACTTCTACTGCAGGGCCTGATTTGCCTGTTATGGTGCTTTCAATATTCCACTAACTCGCAGGAACAAAATTCTAGGGAAGGGAGGCTCAGTGGGCTTTGGCAGAAGGGGAGCAGCAGCAGAAATCATAAGGTGCTCTGAAGAAAAGTTTTTGTTTTTTTTTTTTGGGGGGGGGATTTGCTGTCAAGTCACAACTGACTTATGGCGACTCCATAGGGTTTTCAAGGCAAAATACCAGAGGTGGTTTGCCATTGCCTGCTTCTTCATAGTGACCCTGAACTTCTTTGGTGATCTCTCATCCAAATACTAACTAGTGGCAACCCTGCTCAGCTTCCAAGATCTGATGAGGTCGGTCTACCTTGTGCCAACCATGGCATCCATACTCCTACAGATAATGATACAAACACCTGAACTGAAACTAGAGACCATATCACTCCAGTCTTGTTCCATCTGCACTGGCTTCCAAATTTGCTTCCAAGCTCAGTTCAAGGTATTGAACTTCAGATCCCTGGATGGTATGGGGCCAATATACCTTAAGGAACACCTTCACCATAGGAACCTACCTGTACACTCCAATCATTTTTGGAGACTTTGCTTCAGTTGCCTCCACCATCTGAAGCTAGATGGGTGGCAACCCAAAAAGGGCCTTCTCAGCTGTGGCACCAAAACTTTAGAACTCCCTCCCCAAGGAGATTCATCTGCTGTCTCTATCCGTGTCTTCCTCCAACAGGTGAAAACTTTCTTGTTTCATCTGGTGTACCTCCAATAATAGTTACTGACTCCCCTTCTGGTGTTGTTGTTTATATTTTTAATTGAATTATTTTATAATTTAAAATGTATTTTGAATGTTTTAATATTTTCTACCTTGTGAACCCTGATTGGGTGGAAAGGCAGTATAAAAGGTTTTAAATAAAAATAATAGTAATAATAACTACATTTTTTTTCCCCTGGAGGAGGTCCCCCTGCAGGAGATCCCCTTAATGTCTCCTGTTTTTCAAACATAGTTTTAGGGACACATTAGTGGCACACAGGACTAATCTCATGATGCCATAAATGTTATGTGGATGTCAGTTTCTTCTGTTTCTGCCAAAAGGTTAATATAAACCACCTTATAAAACTTTGATATGAGTTTGCAAATGCTAAATGACATTGAAGTGATTCATGATGTGTGCACTCTCCTTGGACGAACAGCATTAATTACCTAACTTAATAAAAACCAGAGTATGCTTTGGGTCACTTCCTGTGCTTAGAATCATAGGGGTGTTGAAATGAGTATTACAAAGAAACAAAGGGAAAGTCTTTGCCAACTCTGTATGTCAGCTGCAATTTAAAATGATAGATGTGAGCATTAAGAAACCAAATTTTGTGACTAAGGAAGCATAGCCTTGACTCAGCATAAGACACTTCAAACTGTTTGAGTCTAGAGAATGTAACAGCTACTGAAAAAGTAATGCTAGGTGATTAATTTTTAAGTATAT
Source organism: Gekko gecko (assembly GCA_029375565.1). Classification (NCBI taxonomy): domain Eukaryota; kingdom Metazoa; phylum Chordata; class Lepidosauria; order Squamata; family Gekkonidae; genus Gekko; species Gekko gecko. The sequence goes on along the minus strand of JAPDNY010000005.1, from coordinate 71,201,688 downwards.
TTTCCTAGGGCTGCATTTTATGACATTCAACTGCATATGAAGTTGTACTGAAAATCTGAGGTCACTGTATTACAAATTTAAGGTCAGGTTCCTAGTTCTCTTGAGACCCAATTTTGTTATTAAAACTCCACTATTATTATGCTGCTTGGCCTTCACACCCAAAGGACAGCATACCATTACCATGTGCATTCGTTTCAATGGCCAGGGAAAAAATGTAACACATTCACAAACATGGAGACAGAATTTCCACCACCAGCAGGATTATTCATCTATAAAATTTCAGTGGTCCCACATTTAGCAGTAAACTGAATAAGAATCTTATTTACTAAGCATCAGTTAGTTTGAATTATAAGGGGGAAACAAACCAATGCACCTGGAGTGTGAACTGTCAAGTCCTGCAAATTTATTGTCATACTTGCCCCAGAACTCCTTCTGTACACTCCAAGTCGGAATCTGGATAACTTCCCATGGTAACCTTATTTCCCAAGTCTATTGGGAAATAAGGTTACCATGGGTAAGTACAGGATGTCCTCTCAATGGCCAAAGGAAGAGCTGCTGTGTTATTCTTGTGAGGTTTTTGTACCATTCACAACTGGGTAACTGTGATTCAACAGACACATCATATCTCATTTTGGTATCTCTATGACACAGGGCAACTGTGTCCATTAAGCTTCCGCTTTCATGAAGAATTGTACCTGGTGAGGAAAGACTATGGAGAAGAAGCTACCTAAGAACTTTCCTTTGAGGGGAATATTAGAAGAAAAATTCACATCAAACTTCTCAGTAGCAGAAGAAAGAAAAACCCTCTAGGCCTGTAGCTGGATCCAGGAGAAAGAATTCCTGGAATTTTCCCTTGTTTTTGTAACCTATAATTTTGGGATCAGGTGGGTAGCCATGTTGGTCTGAAGCAGCAGAACAAATTATGAGTCCAGGGGCACCTTTAAGACCAAGAAAGGCTTATTCAAGGTATAAGCTTTTGTGTGCATGCATACTTCTTCAGATAGAATGAAATGGATGTTACCAGTCCATACATCTAGGTAGAGGGTGGCCAGCAAACAAATCTAACCTTGTTGTTCCTGTTTGGTTCTTGCATCTGTTAAATATCTTCATTATGCTGTATGTTAATTTGCTGCCCAACCTCTACCTATATGTATGGATTGGTAACTTCCATTTCATAGATCCAGAGGAGTTAGCCATGTTAGTCTGTTGCTGCAAAACAGTAAAAAACCCAATAGAACCTTTAAGACTAACAAATGTTATAGTAGCATAAGGTTACATCAGCAGGTGCAAGTGGAGGAGTGGGGAATCAAACCCGGTTCTCCCAGATTAGAGTCTGCACACTTAACCACTACACCAAGCTGTGAAATATGCTAATGGGGAACATGCTTTTTCTTCTCACCTTGACACAGAGAGTACTCCATCTGTCTGTGTTATACCTCTGAGGATGCCAGTCACAGTTACTGACAAAACATCAGGTCCTACAATGCCAATACCATGGCCAAACAACCCAGAAAATCTACACCAGCTAATGAACTCTGGCCATGAAAGCCTTCAACAACATATTATACTCTTTTTGTTTTTCAAATGTTGTTGTTAGCCATTCAGTCATGTCTGACTCTTGTCAATTCTATGGGCCAGCTCTCTCCACATTTTCCAATCTTGTACTGTTTCTTTGAGTCATTCTATTCTCAGGCTGGTGTCTAAAATACACAGTGTATTATTAAAATATACAATCTATAATCTGTGCTAAAATGGACAATAGAAATCATTGCACTTGGATTTACTAAAAAATTCTAAAGCTAGCTGCTTGCAGTTCATCATCTCTCAAACATGATTTCAATATAATCTTTTTTAAAAAAATAAATCTTTATTGAGAAAATATAGAATTTACAAACATAAGGAGGAATAGATGTAGTACACTTGTTGAAATGCGAAATAAGTCAAATCATATATAATTAAAATAAAAACAAAAGCAAAAACAAAAAAATCAAATGTCATACAGCAGCTATAAAGCACTGGGTGTCTCAGTATGCAACAAGCCTAGCGAGTAAGACTGAGCATTAGATGCAAAGCTGTGTATTTTTGTAACTAGAATGGAAGAGTTATTTGAATTTCTCTGTGTTGGACAACTCAACTCTCCACCTGTGGAAGAAAGAGGGTGGAAATGAGTGAGGAGAAATGAATTTGGTAAAGGAGTAAGGGAAGAAGAGGAAGAAGAAGAGAAGAGATTGGATTTATACCCCACTCTTCACTACCCAAAGAAGTCTCAGAGCAGCTTACAAACTCCTTTCCCTTCAACTCCCCACAACAGACACCCTGTGAGGTAGGTGGGGCTGAGAGAGCTCTTGACAGAAACTGCTCTTTTTCAAGAACAGCTCTTATCAGAGCTACGGCTTGCCCAAGGTCATCCAGCCAGGTACAAGTGGAGGAGTGGGGAATCAAACCCGGTTCTCCCAGATTAGAGTCCACACACTTAACCACTACACTAAACTGGCTCTCAGAGAGATGATAATGAGAGAGATGATAAAAAGAACTGGGTTAAAGAGAAAGTATTTGTTGGTATGTTGTATTAGGAGACAGGAGGTCTTGTGTTAGAATGTGTTAAAGAAAGGGAAACTGTTTCACAATGAATGACTTTCTCCTGGGAGTGAGGTCTAATTGAAGCAGTCGATCTGTGATTTTTTTCCATTGCCCCCTCATTCAGAATGAAGGGTCTGACACAAGGCTTGGATAAGTAAAGGGCCGCTTTAACATATTAACTTGTAACTCTACAGCAAGGGCAAAGTGTCTTGCAGCACAGTCAAGGCCAGGGGTCATGCCTGACCCCTCCTTAGTTGTATAACAGGGAGCCACCCAGCCCCTGGATTGAGCCAGTACATTTGGCTCACATTCATCTGGCACAACAAGTGGGCAATACCATGGATCTCACACTACCAAGCTGTACAATTTAGGTGGAGCTCAATCCATGCAGAACCAAGGCATTCTGCCTTCTGAACCCTGGGTCATGCAACCCAAAGTCTAATCTGGCTAGACTCCTAGCCCCCAACTGGGTTTGTTAAATGGTGTTTCCCCAGCCTCATCACAATCACCAGCCCCCATCCCACCAACTAAAGTGACCAACCTACAACAAGGCACCACCCCATGCCAATTCCACAACCTGCCAGCTGACTGTACAGGGTAGATGAAAAAACTTCCCTGAGCATAGCCAATCAGTCAGAGATCAAAAATTCCTACCCAGCCCCCAACAAACAGGTGACCAGCCAAAGCCTGTACAGCGACCAGGGTGGGAGGGTGGGCCAGAGAAATACGGCAACTGAGAGAGAGGGAGCAGAGTCAGCTGTTAAAATGTGCCATCTCCACCCCTTAAAGGCCAGATGCTATGAATCAGCATCCCGCCTACCTCTCCTCCTTCAAAGGAGGCAAAGGCAGCTGCTGGCAGCATGACCATTGGTCGTCTGCTGGGTGGGGCCGGATTATCAGGTGATCCCATATCTTTGAGTACCAGCTGGTCAAGGATGCTAGTGATGGAGATTTTCAGTGGGATGCTAGAACTGTCTTAGCAGCAGTTAGAAGGCTATAGATGAGTTCCCATTGAATTTTGGAAATCGAGGGATCGCAATTGTGTTGTAAGAAGATCAGCTCTGGGGTTAGTGGAAGTGAGTAGCCTGTAATGTGCATAATTTGCCTGAGAATGGTGTTCCAAAAGTCTTACAAGCACAGACATTGCCACCAACAGTGCATGAAAGTGCCAATATCTCTTCCAATGGAGTGAAGGGTAGAAAAGAGAGATCTTTGCCAGCTTCTGGGGGGTGACGTACCACCAAGATAGGATCTTGTAGGATTGTAGCTGAATATATGTGGAAGATGAGGATATAATTGAGGTTTGTCAAATATTGGATCATCCATAAAGGTGATACTGCAGTTGTATGACCAAGCCAGTTGGTAAGGCAAGGGTTTGAAGGGAGTAAGTTGAAGTAAAATGTGATATATTCTTGTAATGAGACCATGGGAATTAGCAACATCAAAGTTCAATAAGTCCTCAAAGTCTGTGAGAGTTAAGTTTAGGATGGTGGACATTTGCAGAGTGGTAGTCAACTAGAGGTAGAAGAACCATGGATTTTTGCTTTGAAGCTGTAGTTCTAAGAGCAGTTTTGGTGCAAGATCATGATTCAATGCTAAATATTTCAAATGGGTGATTCCAACATTTTTCCAAAGAGAGGCAGTCTGTCCATCTGCTCCTGGGGGGAACCAAGTTTGATGCAGTAAGGAAGAGAATCTCGAGTATTTCAGAACTAGTTTATGTTTATAGTAGTCCCACATTTCGAGAATAGTTGTGATAAATGCATTGCTGCAAAGTTCAGGAGGATGTGATTGTAGTTCAGTCCAGATTGTATCTTGTAATGAGATAGGATGCAGAATCATAGAATCATAGAATGTTAGAGTTGGAAGGGACCTTGCAGGCCATCTAGTCCAACCCCCTGCACTCTGCAGGAACACAGCCGAAACCCCTACATACCTACAACATACCCAAAAGATGGTTGTCCAGTCTCCTCTTGAAAACGTCCAGCGAAGGAGCATCCACCACCTCCCGAGGCAGTCTGTTCCACTGCTCAGCCACTCTTACAGTCAGGAAGTTTCTCCTGATATTAAGCCGGTAACGACTCCCTTGTAATTTCCACCCATTAGATCTAGTCTTGCAATCCGGAGCAAGAGAGAATAGATCCACTCCATCTTCTACATGACAGTCCTTCAAATACTTGAAGACTGCAATCATGTCCCCTCTAAACCTTCTCTTTCCCAGGCTAAACATACCCAACTCCCTCAGGCTTTCCTCATAAGACTTGGACTCCAACCCTCTCACCATCCTGGTCGCCCTCCTCTGGACCCGCTCGAGTTTGTCAACATCCTTCCAAAAATGTGGTGCCCAAAATTGGACACAGTACTCCAGGTGGGGCCTGACCATAGCAGAATACAGCGGAACTACCACCTCCCGTGATCTGGACACAATGCTTCTGCTAATGCATCCTAAGACTGCATTAGCTTTCTTCACAGCCGCATCACACTGTAGGCTCATGTTTAGCTTGTGATCAACCATAACACCTAGATCCCTTTCACATGTGCTGCTGTCAAACCAAGTCACTCCCATTCTATATCTGTGCCTTTGATTTTTTGTACCTAAGTGTAGGACTTTGCACTTATCTCTATTGAAATTCATTTTATTTGTCTCAGCCCACTATTCCAGCCTATCAAGATCCTTCTGAATCCTGACTCTGACTTTTTCAGAATTAGCAATCCCACCCAGCTTCGTGTCATCTGCAGATTTGATAAGCATCCCCTCTATGTCTTCATCCAGGTCATTTATAAAAACATTGAATAATATCGGGCCTAGGACCGAGCCCTGTGGTACTCCACTTGAGACTTCCCTCCACGTAGATGCAGAGCCATTTACGAGCACTCGTTGGGTATGATTTTTCAACCAACCATGAATCCACCCAACAGTTGCGCCATCCAGCCCACACTTAACCAGCTTATCCTCAAGGATATCATGAGAAACTTTGTCAAATGCTTTACTGAAATCTAGATACACTATATCCACGGCATTGCCAGAGTCAACCATTTTAGTAACTCTGTCAAAAAAGGAGATAAGGTTAGTCTGGCATGACTTATTCTTCATAAACCCATGCTGGCTATTACCAATTAACTCATTTTGTTCAAGGTGTTCACAGACAGAGCATTTAATAATCTGCTCCAGAATTTTCCCAGGTATTTTTTTTTTTTTGTAAAACTCTCTTAAAAAAGAGAGAATTTTATTCTTTTTATAAGAAAAGGGAAGGGTAGACAGATGGAGAAAGAAAAAGGTGGAGTGAAATTTTTTTCTGTTAGTGAGAGTTAGTTTAGGTTAATAACCAATACCAAGTTTTGGCATCCATCATGGTTAGAAGATCTTCTTTTTAACTAAAGCAAAGTCCAAAATCACTCTGTTAATGCAGTTAGTAAAGTCCATTGGGGTTAGTAATTAAACAGCTCCTTCCAGATGTAACACGAACAGTCCTCAAAGTATCTTCTTCTTAATTTTCTTCCAGTTATGGATTAAGTCCATTTTAACTTTGAAGTCTTCCATTCCATCACCTTCCCCTGGGCTGCTGTCTTCTGCACTTATCCCAGTTTTGAATGCTGCATCCTTCTTCCTGCTGGCGTGTCTCTTCAGGAGTTTCTGTGTTTTGAAGATGAAATCCTTCTTCTTTCTTTTCTTTTTTTTCTTAAACTTCTGGCCTTCAAGCTTCCAGGGCTCCACAAACTCAGCAGATGAAATTAGATCTCCCGTTTGTCGCCTGCTATGCTCGACATCCCCTTCTACTGGCAGAGTATTTCTTTTTATAAAGGCGGAATAGGTTTTGGGAGCCTTATCCACCTCTTCTTTTAACTTTATCGCTTCACTGCCAGTTAGGGGTGTCAAGACATTTATCAAGGTAAATCCGAGATCTTCTTTCTCCTCTTCTTTAGCGCCCTGGGAACCTGGAATCAAATTCGATTTCTGTTCAATCTCCTTCATCTTTCTAGTTGTTTCCAATATCTGTTTCTGTCGACTGATGAGAACACTTTCCATTTTAAACAAAGTTTGGTTGATCTTCTGCAATTGTTCCAGCAGGGGGCACAGCATCTCCTTTTTCTGTTGATTGACAGCAAGCTCTTGGGGGGGCTATCTGGACCGGAAGTCCCTCCTCTCTTCTCTTCCGGTGTCTGCAGGGCTTTTTCCATTATCGACATTTTATTTTTTTGTTTACTTTTAAAAAGTTCGTGCCGCATCCCCCAGGAAGCTAAGATGAACACATTCTTCCATGCAGCCCCAACGGTACTTTCACCAACACTTTGTTTTCTTTCTGCCCCCTTCGCGCTCCCTTTGAATAGCTTGCTTCTCGAGGGGGTGGGGACTCCTCCCTCCTCCCAACGCTTATACGCATGCAGGGGGCTCCGATTTACGCTTCAAAATAGATCTTCAACTCACGATTCGATGCCACTACTTCTTTTTATGTTGAACCATAGCGCTGTTTTCACTCCTGGAATTCGGTGGCGCCGCTAAGTCCCATTACGGGCACGCCGCAGCGGGGCCGATTGGGGCGGGGAGAAAGCCTCAATTTCCCGGCTGTCTGCCGGCAAAGAGGCTACTCCCCAAGCGCCCCCGGTTCGGAGCCTTTACCTAAGGCTCACTAGGGTCTTTCGCATATGCGAAGACCCCCCTAACTGCGCGTGGGCTAACCGCCTCCGGGAGCGTCCCGAGAAGCGGCCGCCATTCGCGACGCCGGAAACCGAAACCCCCAGAATTTTCCCAGGTATTGATGTCAAACTGACAGGCCTATAATTTTCCGGGTCCGTCTTTTTCCCCTTCTTGAAGATTGGGACAACATTCGCTCTTCTCCAGTCTTCCAGCACAACACCCGTACTCCAGGACCTCTCAAAGATTATAGCCAGAGGCTCTGAAATAACATCTGCAATTTCTTTTAGCACCCTCGGATGCAAGCCATCCAGCCCTGGAGATTTGAAAGTATTTAAGGCAGCTAGATGTTCTCTAACCATTTCCTTACTTATTCTGAACTGGCAGTTCCCCTTTCCTTCATATGTCCTGCATTCTTCAGTTTGTATACAGCTCACTTTACAGTTAAAGACCGACGCAAAATGACAGTTGAGTAATTCCGCTTTGTCTTCATCCCTTGTTAAGGCTTGACCATCTTCCCCTAGCAATGAGCTTACTCCATCCCTGTTCCTCTTTTTGCTCCGAACATAGGCATAGAAATTTTTCTTGTTATTTTTTGCATCCCTTGCAAGCCTCAGCTCCATCTGTGCTTTAGCCTTTCTGACACCATTCCTACAGATTTGTGCTCGTGTCTTGTATTCACCCTCAGTAATCTGACTCTCCTTCCATTTCCTGTACATTTCCCTTTTTAGTTTCAGCTCCTCAGAGAGTTCCTTGTTCAGCCACCTTGGCTTCATTACCCATCTCCCACCTTTCTTTCTTACCGGAACAGTTTGAGATTGTGCCTTAAGCACCTCATTTTTCAGCATCACCCATCCTTCCTGTGCAGATTTTCCCTTCAGCATTTCCAGCCATGGGATCCTACCTATTAGATCTCTGAGTTTATTGAAATCAGCTTTCCTGAAGTCCAGGAAGTGGTTCTAGGGTCAAGATCCAGTTTACTTAATCTCTGATCCATAGAATTTTGATGATGTTCAATAATACAATAGCTCAATAATAGGTGGTAATGTCTGGGTAGTTGAGGCCTCCATTTGCTATTCTCATTCACAGTGTTTTGAATCTGGCTTGCAGGTGTTTGCACTTCCAAAGGAA